>CM077504.1:51678824-52949490 GCA_039654745.1 Houttuynia cordata | reverse complement strand
AGTGAAATCGCTACAGTGTTTCGAAATTGCTACAGTACTTCGGTGAACAGTATTCCTATGACCAATTCGACGAATCAGGCTTTTTCTTCCCTTATTTTCATGTCTAGCTAAATTTCATTGTACTAAGATTAGATGAAGCCCTGCTGATTGTTTGACTCTCAATACTTATTTGCAATTCTAAAGTTGTGATTTTTATTCCCTATGCTTATTATTTTGCTATGATTATTCTGTTGCTCGAGAGAGGGTAGAGTAATTGTTAGTTAAAGGTTTGTTAATGTTCGAGAGATCTTAGCGAATTCCAAGGTGTTATTTGAATAAAAATTGTATTTTTATGATTGGTCTTTGCTCGAGAGAGGGAGATTAATTAAGATAGATTTAATTGTTTAGTTGCATATTCGAGAGAGCTGCACACATTACGATTATTCGTGACTTCGAGAGGGGCACGGGTAATTGATCACTTGGAATTGTACAGGTTTAACGGAGAGGATAGCTATTTGGTTTGGGTGGATTCGAAGTCTTAGTATATTTCTCATCATATTATTTTCACATAAATTTCATTGCTTTGTTTAATTAGAATTTTTCATTCTGTTATAACTAGTTTCATAAAAAATCAAATCTTTCATTAGAATTAAGTTGAATCAGTCCAAGTCCTTTGGGTTCGACCTCGTTACCACTAGACTATACTGAGTCTCGTGCGATTGCGAGTAAAAAAAGTAGAAAAATCAATCAATCAATTGGCGCCGTTGCCGGGGACTTGGTAACGGTTTGGACTTAATTCTATTTTTGTTCATATTTTTCTTGTAGGATTTTGATACTTTATTTTCTTGTCTTTGTTGGAGTCAATTTGGAGAGGCAGATAGTGACACTTGGAACTCGCCGACGTTGGAAAGGACACTCCTTCCCCTCGTTTGCCCTCTATTCACCTCTTTTTTTAAAGTAAATTTAAGTGTTGTTTTTTGTTTTTCTCTTTATTTATGTGATAGCATGCAGTGCTAATTGTGGATAGATAGGATTGTTAGTCGTTGATATTTAGGACTGTGATTGCTAGTCGTGGATATCTAGGGTTGTTTTGTATTGGGATATGTGATGGTGTGATTATGGTGTTGGTGATTGTTTGGTGAAAGAAAGAAAAAATGACTTCACCTTCATATGGATTTAGCCATAATAACCCATACATGTACTTTAATAATTATTATTCCTCACACACAGCTACTTCCCCTCTCTTTGAAGTATCATTCTCTCCATGTCACTCATATCTTGATACTTATAACAATGGGTGGGAAAATCAATCCAACTTTGGGAGTAGCATATCTTCCCTACAACCCACGACCCCTTTTATTTTGGAAACCATGTGCCATTTGCTTAAGCCCTACCCATACCCTAGTGGAATGCCCTTCGGCCCATGAGTATCCGGAATTGGTGCGCGATCATGTACGTGTGGCCCAAGGTCTTCATAGGTGGGATGATCAATCTAATTTTTCTTGGCACACACTCAATGAAAGGGCAATGTTTGAACCAATCACTACTCCACCATTACAAGGTATGTCATGCCCTGTTCCACCACCACCACAACCCCAACTCCAATATGCCCAACCCACAATGGAATCCTAGCTTGAAGATAATATCTTGTCAATGTTAGATACTCTAATTGGGATTTATAGTAGTGCATGGGGCGTTAGTAATGAAGTAAACACTTTACCTATCCCAACCACAATACCCGATGGGCCAATTTGTTGAGGAGGGGATATGTTTTTCCCCTGACCATGTTCAAAATGTTACAACCCTTCGGAGTGCACAGAAATTTGAAAATGTGGTTGGATGTAGTGTAGAAAATGAGCAAGGAGGGGTGTATATTAAAGAAGAAATGAATGAATCGTTAGAACCAATTTTTAAATCTTCAATCTTTGGGGAGTCACCGTCTACGACAATATTAACGGAACCTTCTGTTCCTGAAGCACCACCCATACAATGTCTAGACCAACCTTCCCCTTTGATTGTTGAACGTGACTTAGAGTGTTCTATCGATTGCCCAGTCAATCCATCATTTGAGAGTCCTCCCCAAAATGTGTTAAGAGAGGAGGCCACTAAGGCCAAATTGGGTGATGTGGAAGAGGAGCCCTTCATTTTAAAATTCTCTAATAACCTATTTCCATGGCTAATGAAGGGGGCTCTATTCCCAAAGCTTACCCACCCACCACTCCACCCCTTCATTCCACGATATGATCCGTACTTAAGTAACAAGGATAGGAGTGTATGGGGCAATCATTTAATTGATCCAGGTTGACTTGTTGGGGGTTACGTCTGGCTGAAGACGTAAAACTTAGCGCTCTTGGGAGGCAACCCAAATTTTATGTTCTTGTTTGTTTTCTATTTGTTTTTGTTATTGTAGGCTATTTATTACCTGTGTGGGGATGCTACCGACGAGGTTTGGGGGTGTATTTAATTTTTCCATATTTATATTATCTCCTCATTCTTCGCTTATGTATTTCATGCTTTACATCTACCATGAGGCTCTCCATTCAGGTGACTTCCTTCCTCACTCATTTTCTTTTACTATTCATTGTAGTATTATTTTGGTCAACATTGAGGACAATGTTTAGTTTAGGTTTGGGGGTGTAGAAAAGAAGTGTTTATCATATGTTTTTGCTTTTGAAAATAAAAAATAAAAAATAAAAAAATAAAAAAAAATGAAAAAAAAAAATTAGTTTTTAGGTTGTTTGTTAGTATTTTTATAGGTTTTGATAGTTTATCCCGTGATGATGCATTTTACAATTCTTAAGAGATTAATTTACATTGGAAGTGTGAGTAAGTATACTGGAGGATAGAGAACTTAACTGAGCAGTATCTTTCTGTTACAGTCCTCTTGGAACCTGTGCTTGAGCTAAGAAAACTCACTCACACATACTAGTTAGATAAAGTAATACCCTCTAGAGATTTGTTGAATACTAATCTTCAGTGGGATGTCTTTAGTCAGAGTCATTGGATGATGTGTGGTTGTCCTTTGAGCTTAAAAGATCATGATAGACCATTTACTTGGCTATGGCAAGGGCTGGAACCGGAAATAGGTTGAGAGTATAATACAGCCTGGACAAAATAAAGATGTGCTGAAATATATGTGCTGAAAATGAAAATGTGAAAAAATGAAAACAAAATGAAAGAAAGGGGCTGCTTGACTTTATAGGATTAACTTAGGCTGATGCTCGGGCCCGAAGCGGTCTCTTAAAACCTAATGCCCTAAGCCAACTGGCTGGGAGTCATTGGCCTGAGTCATTGCTAAACCTAAGCATCTTGAAGTCAGGCCTTACACAGTCCTAGCGAAAGAAAAAAAAAAGTCTGTGGTGTATTATCCTCTCAAATCTAGAATGTTGGACCCGAATGAGGCGCGCAGATCTGTGCTATCATGAACCTAAAGATTGGGATGACTACGTAGATTCTGATGTTCTTTGGTTAATGGGTAACACTGGATACGTGTAAGACAGAAATTTAGAATGTATTGCTACAATGTTCTACACTTTTACTATTTACAGTATAATGCTATATCATATTGAGCAGAAATTTCCAAGATGAAAGTGTGGAATAAAACCACTTACTTGAGGGCTTCTATATTCCTGTTGATTGTGAACCAAGTACGTGTGGTTAATTCTCTTAAGCATTGTAGTCTGCATTTGAAGGGATAATAGGTTTGTTTATTTTGCAGTGTTTTGATTTGTTTTTACATTTATGTTAATTAGGTTAATTTCATAAATACATGTTTGTGGGTAGCATGGCTGCAAACCCTCACGAGACAACACTCGTCCTACTAGGGCCACCTAGAGGTTTAACCGCTTGTTGCATATGCTCAATGCAATCGTGTTCCCTACGAAAGTGGTGTTTACTTTTATGTATCAGTTCCTTAGTTTGTTTGATTTTATTTTTGTTTTGTTTTGCTAGGGACTAGCAAAATCTAGGTTTGGGGGTGTGATCTGTACATGAAATATGCATTTTATTATCTCCTAAACTTATGTTTCTTCTAGTGTTTGTTTAGAATTATTGCTACTTTAATATAGTTTTTGGTTTTTGTAGGAAAAGAGAGCAAAACGCAGAAATGGGATAAAACGCGACTCTAATGATTGAATATTTACAACTTCGATTGCATATCTCTGATGGGACTGATTTAAGCTTCATGTTAAAGTACACGAAGTCAGCTTTCCAACGCCACTGACTGTTCGCAATTCGGAGTTCTAAGCAAAAAGTTATGATCATTTGAAATATCGTGCGCGGAAGAGACACAATTAAAGAGAAGATCCGTTCAGATTATATCCGGCGGCTGAGATTATGACGACGGGTTTTAAAGAAGAAAAAGAAAAAAAAAGAGAAAAGAAAAGGAGTGCTGAACCGGCTGGTTCAGTGCCGGTTCAGTTAAAATAAATAAAAAATAAAATAAAATAAAAACCCCGGCCCGAGCCGAAGCTCGGGCGCTCGGCCTTTCGTCTGTTCCAGAACAGAGCGACGCTCTGTTTTGAGGAGAAGCTCTGCACTGGCGATGGGTACGACGGCATAGCGGCTGGTTCTCGACGGCGGCGAGTGGGGCTGAGCTTGCCGGCGAGGTTGGCGATGGCGGCGGCGATGGAGGGACTCACAGACTGTGACGGCAAGCCGGCAGAGGATCTGGGCTCGACTGAGGAAGACAGCAGGCGGCAGAGCTTTCCGGTGGCCACGGGCGATGACTACGGCGGAGAAATTGACGGCGACGGGGAGGATGAAGAGCAGATACGGCGACGACAAGGCAGACAGCGAGACTTAGGCGGAATCGGACTCAAAGTCTCGCCGGAACTAAAAAAGGCAGTTTGTGCTCGATATGGAAGTTATGGATTTGGAATCGTGCTCGGATTTGGGACTCTTAGAAAGGCTATAAAAACCCAAGCAGGAGACGATAGAAAGAGAGAAAAAACAGAGAGCCGACAGAAGAGAAAAACAGAACTTGAACAGAGCCCTTTTCCGGCGTGATTTGGCCGGATTCCGTCGGGATTTTGGCCGGAAGAAGAGAAGGACCAAGAGGAAGAGTCGAACGCCGGGAGAAAGCAGTGATTTCTGGGCCGGATTTGAAGTTGCTACAGTACTGATTTGCAACTGCTACAGTACGCGAGTTCGCCGGAGAAGATGATGAATAGTGCACAGTGAACAGTGAAATCGCTACAGTGTTTCGCTATTGCTACAGTACTTCGGTGAACAGTATTCCTATGACCAATTCAACGAATCAGGCTTTTTCTTCCCTTATTTTCATGTCTAGCTAAATTTCATTGTACTAAGATTAGATGAAGCCCTGCTGATTGTTTGACTCTCAATACTTATTTGCAATTCTAAAGTTGTGATTTTTATTCCCTATGCTTATTATTTTGCTATGATTATTCTGTTGCTCGAGAGAGGGTAGAGTAATTGTTAGTTAAGGGTTTGTTAATGTTCGAGAGATCTTAGCGAATTCCAAGGTGTTATTTGAATAAAAATTGCATTTTTATGATTGGTCTTTGCTCGAGAGAGGGAGATTAATTAAGATAGATTTAATTGTTTAGTTGCATGTTCGAGAGAGCTGCACACATTACGATTATTCGTGACTTCGAGAGGGGCACGGGTAATTGATCACTTGGAATTGTACGGGTTTAACGGAGAGGATAGCTATTTGGTTTGGGTGGATTCGAAGTCTTAGTATATTTCTCATCATATTATTTTCACATAAATTTCATTGCTTTGTTTAATTAGAACTTTTCATTCTGTTATAACTAGTTTCATAAAAAATCAAATCTTTCATTAGAATTAAGTTGAATCAGTCCAAGTCCTTTGGGTCCGACCTCGTTACCACTAGACTATACTGAGTCTCGTGCGATTGCGAGTAAAAAAAGTAGAAAAATCAATCAATCAGTACTCCGGTTATAATCAAGTGCCAGTTTTTCCAGGGGATCAGGAGAAGACAACTTTTATATGTCCCTTCGGTACATTTGCATATCGTAGGATGCCTTTTGGTCTTTGTAATGCTCCTACTACATTTCAGCGCTGCATGATGTCAATCTTTTCTGACATGATTGACAAATTTTTTAGAAGTTTTTATGGATGATTTCTCTATCTTTGGCGCTTGTTTTGATGATTGCTTACACAATCTTACTTTGGTTTTAAAACATTGTGAGGAAACAAATTTAGTGTTAAGTTGGGAAAAGAGCCACTTTATGGTTCAACAGGGGATTGTGCTTGGACATGTTATATCCAAAAAAGGAATAGAGGTTGATAAGGCCAACGTTGACCTGATTGCTAATCTAACACCACCTACATGAGTTAAGCAAATACGGTCGTTCCTTGGCCATGCAGGGTTTTATCGCCAATTCATAAAAGATTTTAGCAAGATATCATGTCGACTTTGTCACCTTCTCGGTCATGGTGTGCAATTTGAATTTGATGAGTCGTGTAAAGAAGCATTTACCACGTTAAAAACCCTCCTCTCTAGTTCACCCATCATTCAGTCCCCTAACTATACACTGCCCTTCGAAATAATGTGCGATGCATCTAATTTTGCTGTAGGGGCAGTGTTAGGCCAACGCATCAACAAAATTCCTCATGTTATATACTATGTTAGCAAGACACTCACTGATGCTCAATTGAGTTATACTACCACAGAAAAAGAGTTGCTTGCTGTTGTTTTTGCATTAGATAAGTTCAGGTCATATCTCCTGGGTAGTAAGATCATCATCTTCTCTGATCATGCAGCCTTGTGGTACCTTCTTTCCAAGAAGGATGCTAAGCCAAGGCTGATCTGTTGGATCTTACTCCTTCAGGAATTTGATTTTGAAATCAAAGATAAGAAGGGATCTGAAAATGTCGTGGCTGATCATTTATCCCGAATTCCTACCCCTGAATTGCTAAGCCATGTACCTTTTAGGGATTCCTTCTCTGATGAGCAGCTTTTTGCTGTCTCCACCACTGCTCCACCTTGGTATGCACATATTGTGAATTATTTTGCTGTTGGTCAAATCCCAACCTTTTGGTCTAAACATGATAAAGACTTATTTTTCTCTCAAGTCAAACATTACTATTGGGATGACCCTGACTTGTTTAATATATGTGCTGATCAAGTCATAAGACGATGTGTCCCAGAGAGTGAGTTTCATAGCATCTTCTCTTTTTGTCACTCTCAGGCCTGTGGTGGACACTTCGGTGGTAAGAAAATTGCGGCCAAAGTACTTCAAAGCGGTTTTTATTGGCCAACTCTATTTAAAGACGCCCATGCTTAGTCAATCATGTGATAGGTGTCAAAAACTAGGAGCCTTCTCTAAAAGGAATATGATGCCCCAACAACCCATATTGATTGTTGAAATGTTTGATGTATGGGGTATCGATTTTATGGGACCTTTTTCGTCCTCTTTTGGTCATGCATATATTCTTGTTGCTGTGGATTACGTGTCTAAGTGGATTGAAGTTGTTGCCACTAGGACCAATGATCATAAAGTTGTGCTGGAATTTATGAAATCTAACATTTTCAGCAGGTTTGGAACTCCTCGTGCTATCATTAGTGATGGAGGTTCTCATTTTTGTAACAGGTCTTTTGAGGCTCTTCTCAAGAAATATTCTGTCACCCACAAGGTTGCCACACCATATCATCCTTAGACGAGTGGCCAAGTGGTGGTCTCCAATTGCCAAATCAAGCAGATTTTGGAGAAGACGGTTCGCCCCGATAGAAAGGATTGGTCCTTGAGACTTAATGATGCATTATGGGCCTATCAGATAGTTTTCAAGACCCCTATTGGCATGTCTCCTTATAGATTGGTATATGGCAAAACTTGCGATTTACCTGTTGAGTTGGAACACTGGGCTTATTGGGCTATGAAGGCCTACAACTTAAACCTGGATAAAGCCGGTGAGCAGCGAAAACTCCAACTGAGTGAATTAGAGGAGATGCGCTTTGATGCATATGAGAATGCCAAACTCTACAAGATGAGGACCAAAGCCGTACATGAGAAGATGATATTCAGAAAGTCCTTTTAGCCTGATCAGAAAGTGTTACTCTACAATTCTAGGCTCCACATATTTCCTGGGAAGCTCCGATCTCGGTGGTCTGGGCCTTTTATTGTCAAAGAAGTATTTTCACATGGTGCTGTTGAGATCTAAAATCCAAAAGATGGGAGTACATTCAAAGTTAATGGCCACCGTCTAAAACCCTATCTCGAGGCTGTTGGTGACCTGGATGACGGGCTGGTGTATTTAATTGATCCGATAATTACAGAATGATCGTGGCTCAGCCTGGCTGAAGACATTAAGCTTAGCGCTTGGTGGGAGGCAACCCACGCATTCAGGTGTATTCTCTCCTTTTCTGTCTTTCCTTGTTATCTTATCATTGTAGTTTTATATTGTTCACATTGAGGACAATGTTCATAATAGGTTTGGGAGAGAGAATATTGCTTGCCCAAAAAAAATCATAAAAAATTTGAAGTAGTTTTTAAGTTGTTTGTTAGTATTTTTGTTAAGTTTTGATAGTTTATCCCGTAATAATGCATGTTACAATTTTTAGGAGATTAATTTGCATTGAAAGTGTGAGTAAGTATATTAGAGGATAGATACACTTAAATGAGCATATCTTTCTATTACAGTCCTCTTGGAACAGGTGCTTGAGCTAAGAAAACTCACTCACACATATTAGTACATAAAGTAATACCATCTAGAGATTTGTTGAATGCTAATTTACAGTGGGATGTCTTTAGTCAGAGTTATTGGATGATGTGTAGTTATCTGTTGAGCTTAAAAGATCATGATAGACCACTTAGCAATAGCAAGGGATTGGAACTGAAAATAGGTTGAGAGTATAATGCAGCCTGGACAGAATAAAGATGTGCTGAAAATATGAATGCTGAAAATGAAAATGCAAAAAAATGAAAACAAAATGAAAGAAAGGGGCTGCTTGACTTTATAGGATTAACTTAGGCTGATGCTCGGGCCTGAAACGGTCTACTTAAAACCTAATACCCTAATCCAAATTGGTTGGGAGTCATTGGCCTGAATCATTGCTAAGCCTAAGCATCTTGAGGTTAGGCCTTACACAGTCCTATTGAAAAAAAGAAAAAACTCTATGGTGTATTATCCTCTCAAATCTAGAATGTTGGACCCGAATGTGACACGCAGAGCTGTGCTATCATGAACCTAAAGATTACGATGACTATGTAGATTCTGATGTTCTTTGGTTAATGGGTAACATTGGATATGTATAAAACAGAAATTTACAATATATTGCTACAATGTTCTACAATTTTACTATTTACATTATCATGCTATAACATATTAAGCAGAAATTTTCAAGATGAAAGTGCAGAATAAAACCACTTACTTAAGAGCTTCTATATTCCTGTTGATTATTAACCAAGTACATGTGGTTGATTTTCTTAAGCATTGTAGTTTGCATTTGTCAGGATAATAGGTTTGTTTTTTTTGCAATATTTTAATTTTTGCTTTGTTTTTGCACTTAGGTTAATTAGATTAATAAATACATGTTTGCGGATAATATGGCTGCAAACCCTCATGAGACATAACTCGTCCTACTAGGGACACCTAGAGGTTTAACGGCTTGTTGCATACGCTCAATGCAATCATGTTCCCTACGAAAGTGGTGTTTACTTTTATGCATTAGTTCCTTTAGTTTGTTTGTTTGATTTTATTTTGTTTTGTTTTGCTAGGGACTAACAAAATCTAGGTTTGGAGATGTGATCTACACATGAAATATGAATTTTATTATCTCCGAAATTTATATTTATGCTAGTGTTTAATTAGAATAATTACTACTTTAATATAGTTTTTGGTTTTTGTGGGAAACGAGAGTAATACACAGAAATGAGGTGAAAAGTAACTAAAATGGTTAAATCATCATAACTTCGTGTACAAATCTCGGATTGGACTGATTCAAGTTCATGTCAAAGTTCAAGAAGTTAGCTTTCCAATGCCACCAACTACGCGCAATTCGGAGTTCGGGGCAGAAAGTTATAGCCATTTGAAGATTGTGAACAGTAATTACGATCGATCGGACATTCAATGTGATCGATCGCCTCAGCCGCAAAACAGTATATTGAAGGAAACGATCGATCGGACCTCAAAACGATCGATCGTATCAACTGGAGTTTTTGATCCGCACATTACAATAACTACAATCGATCAGTATCATACGGCGTCGATCGCCAAAGCGATTGATCGGAGGAAAATAACGAAGGAATTGTGATTGATCGGTAGGCGAACGATCGGCAATATGGAGCGATCGATCACTGTGTGCGGAAAACTGAAATAAGACATATTTCGACTCAGATTTGGAAGGGGACTTCGTGGCTTCAAACTTATAAATAGGCCTTATGGGAGAACGTTTTGGGCTACCTTGGAGAATCTAGAGACAACCTTGGAGGCTAGAGCAAAGGAGAGAAGAAGATGAAGAACATGAAGAATATGATGATGGATTCTCTCCCAATGCGAGGCTAAACACTTTTCCAAGGCATAGATGAAGCTCAATAATCTGGTTGTGTAGTTTCTTTTATCTCATCTTATGTTTTTACTCTAGTTGGTGTATAGATTTTATTTTATAATCACTGTTAATTCATTAAAGGTTTGTTCTTTGTACTCGAGAGAGACAAGAGTGAATTCTTGTGAGTTTCAATCCGAAGAATACTTACGTATCCGAGAGGAACATAAGTAGACTAAGGTGTTGTATATCAATAAAGTTTCATTGGTTTATACTCGAGAGAGATAGATCATAACTCAATATTTTAACCATTTTATATGTTATGTCCGAGAGGAGAGCACTATATTTTGAGTTGACAAGTGTATGTCCGAGAGGAATATGCTAGCCAATTGGAAATCTTTATTCAAGAGAGAGAGAGAGAAACGATATGCTAGTTTATTGTGTTGGATTGAAAGTCTTGGTCTTCTCCACATTGATTAATTCTCACTTAGTTTAGTTAAAGTTCATTGCTTTCATTAGAGTAACTAAAAACTGCAAATTTTCTCTTCAATTTGGTAAAGTATTCACCGTCCCTGAGGTTCGACAACCCTTTTTAATACTCGTCGTAGTACAATTGCCTTGTGCACTTGCAAGGGTTTTATATTTAAATGATTAGACATGTGGACTGTCGATACGCGGATGCCCCTATTGACCGGGAGGGCACTGCCTAGGCTCGGCCGGTACATGTCACATTTCCTGTATTTAATGGACGCGACCCAGATGTGTGGATTTCACGTGCCAAACGCTTCTTCCACTTTCATCGGACCCCTGCTCATGAGCGTTGTGAGTTGGCTTCCTTTCATATGGATGGGCATGCTATGCATTGGGTGGACCAGTATTTGGAGCGTCACCCTGATTCTACATAGGATGAGTTTGAGCAAGCCCTTCGTCTACGCTTTGGCCAAACTGCTTATACGAATTATAATAGCCTACTTCCTCAGATTTTCCAGCGTGGGTCAATTCAGGACTATGAGGATGAGTTTGAGCGATTGGTGAACCGTGTTCAGGGATGGCCTGAGCATACACTTATGGGAGTTTTTGAAGCGGGCTTATGAGCGGATATTAAAGCTGAGTTCTAGTCTTTTCCATGAGTATCCTTGACGGAAACGATGCATATGGCTCGTGTTTGTGAGGAAAAGCTGACTCAGTTGGGGCGTTCTTTCTCTAAGCCTTCTCCTTCTCCTTCTGACCTGCCTCCATCATCTGACTTGCCACATGCTACTCAACTGCCTGGTAATTCCTCAACTCCTCTTATTACTCGTCTTACTCCTTCGCAGATGGCAGATCTACGTTCAAAAGCACTATGTTACAATTGTGATGAAAAATATGCCCCTGGACATCACTGTACTACGTGTCAATTCTATATGCTTGATGAGTGTTATGATGCTGATTATATGGATGACACTTGTGCTGATCTTGTTAGGGAGGATTTGATCCCTATTGAGGCTTGTCAGATGGAAATTACTTTGTAGGCCTTTTCTGGTACTTTTACTCCACGTACTATGCGCGTCAAAGGGTCGATTACAAACCAACCGGTTTTAATTTTGATTGATAGTGGGAGTACGTACAATTTTGTCAATGACCATGTTGCTCGCCGTCTAGGCTATCCTATTCAGGACTATGAGACTTTTGATGTGTTGATTGGTGATGGTAATTGTCTCAAGAGTTTCGGTGTTTGCTCTAAAGTTGATTTACAGTTACAGGGCCAGTCATATATTATGGACTTATACTTGCTTCCCACCAAGGGGGCTGATGTAGTCCTCGGTGTTCAGTGGCTTGAGGATTTAGGCCCTGTTTCTTGGGATTTTTGCCATATGACTATGGACTTTATTTATGGTGGCAAACTAGTACGTATCAAGGCTCAACAACTGGGCCATATTCAGTCTGCGAAATCTGCAGCGATTCTTTGCCATTATCATTGTCATGACTACTTGTTGCAGTCCTGACCGGTAGTTGACGTTCTTGAATCCATGACTGTTTCACCGGATTTGCCCACCTTACTTGAGGAGCACCATGCTATTTTTGAGGACCTCATGTTATGCCTCCTCGTGCATATGATCACCAAATTCCTATCCAGTCTGGTGCACCTTTGGACAAGGTCCCCCAACCAGGTCCACCGACCATAGTGCCTATGGGTCTGTCAAAGCCGCCACCTCCTCCAAAGCCACCACCTTTTGCTCAGCTGCCATATTTTGCTGGAGTTGAGTCTCGCACATTTTCTCCTTTGATGCAGTAAGACGAACACCTCGAGGATGAGGTGATTCGGAAGCGTTGGTAGAATGTTATGGACTCAATTACATTCTCTTAGTTCCATTAGGACTAGGATTTACTACTTCTATTAGGATTAGGCTAGTTTTACTCTTTATATATGTAAGGCCTGTGGCCAAAACGTGATTATCAGATGATAAATACAGATTAGTTTTAATTTGCTCTAGCCTAGCTTTTCTATTTCCCTTTGTTCTTCTCAGTTGTAGACGCCGTGTCTACATCACCATGCGTCTAGGATACTCGCCCCATCAGTGCTTACGGACACAATGGGCGGAGACTGCTAGACCTTCCGTAATGTCTCAACAGCCTAAGGACGTACGTATATTTCTCTCTTTGGGTGGGAACCTCACAAGGTTCCAAAAATATCATAGATTTCGCAAGGTCTAGCAATGACTCTCTTATCATACTATGAATCCACCTTGGAGAGATCATCGCAAGATCTCTTTTAGAGAAACAATCAATGGATGAGAATTACTTCTCATGACAGAGGTATAAGAATACACTATGGGATCCTTACAACATTTCTGATAACTGGCTCACAAAAAGAGTACAAACTGAGATCATCAATACTAGATGTATTATATATGAGTAGCCCTAGATAAGAACTCCTAATACCAAACCATGTTCAAAAGACTTTGAACAAAACTCTAATAATAAGAATTTTGGACAAGAAGAATAGGAGATCCAAGTTCCAAGTGAAAGTTCGAACGAATAAACACCATGAACAGGATACAAAAGACTTATCGAATAGTGGAAACACCCCTGATCAACCCATGATTATAGCTCTCATATCTTAGTCAATTTTACTGGAATCTTTACTTGTAAGTCTTGTAATATTTATAAGATTCATCATGTGCTTATCTTATGATATGATAAGTTGTACTCCCTCCGTTCCAAAATACTATGTACATTTGAAAATATTTACTGTTCTAAATTACTGTATACATTTTGCCAAATCACGTGACTTCCTCTTTCCAAAATTGGAGGAGACTTAGAAGGATTGACTTGAACTTGGTTTGTGAACGAGCATATGAGTTGGACGGGATACCAAGGAGGAGGAGTCATGTGACTTCCTTGTGATTTTTATGGTCTAATAAAAATGGGAATTTTCTTAAATGTACACAGTATTTTGGAACGGAGGGAGTATTAGTTAAGAATTAGTGACTTTTAGTCTAATTGCAATGTACTATTTTTGACAGGTCAGTTGATAACAAAAGATTCCCACGGACAGCACAATTTGAACTAACCCTTGAAGTTTTTACTGTAGATACTCCTATGAGTCTAGTTTCAAACCAAACTAACGGAATAGTTTTAGGATATATCTAGAATTAGTTATACACTTTTTAGTGCATGTTATTGGCATAGGAACAGTCCTGGCCGAGAACACTATAGTTAATCCGTTCTGATTAATGAATCTAATTAACGTCTAATGTATTTAATTTCTGACACTTTGTGATTTCATAAACCTATTTGTATGATGTATTTTTATTATTATAGCACGTTGTTCATCCAAAGTTTAGTAATTTCAGTATGAATATGATTCCTTACACTCTTAAATTATTGTTATTTCTATTGTGTTGAACCCATTGGACAATTAGACATTAAATCCCGGACACTCTAGAATGCACCACCACTTAACTAAGGTCGACATGACTCTCCTACTTGCTGGTCAATACCCAACGTGATCAAATTACAAACCTTAGGGTGACAATAAACCGATATAACATAATTTTTGGATAATAGAAAACATATATCAAGGTATTAAATCCTTAACCCTAACTTAGATCTTCCAAATTGAAGCAATTTATTCAGGACAGAACTGACACAAGGCAAGATCACATCAACAAAGACTTCAGGTAGAGAAGTTCTTATTTAGGACTAATATGTGTAACAATGAGACTAAACAATTGCACAAACACAATATATATCAATTGATTCCATTAATCATCCCATATAAGATCATGACAACAATTAAATCATGAAAAAGAATTGTCCACACAATAATTTCAATACAAAGTCATTATATTTGACATTAGAATTCAGTCATAAGACATTCCCATAATCGAAAGAAAACACAAAGGAGTTGTGGGAAAAATCATCCTACCTGGAAAGTTTGTTGTAGTCTTTTTGCTTCACCAACAAGACCATCGATTCTCTAATGCTTTGCCGCCCTCTAACGCTTAGTATAATGGATTATGAGAATGGGAAAAGAGGGAGAAGGTTGCTGGTTTGAGTGGGTGAGAAGAAGAACAACTCAAAAGAAAAGAGCAAAGGGTGTTGGTCGGCCAAAAGTGTGGGTTGACCAACCCTAATTTGAGGCTTAAATAGGCTAGGGTTTCCTAGTCCACATAGGATCTCTTTTCCACCCTAGATCACCTCTCTTTTAATCATGGCCGTCCATCAAAAGCAAATAGGACTTGACGTCCCTTCCAAATTGGCCTCAAATTCGGTTAGGATTCCTTATCTCTTTGGAAATCAAATCTTCTCTCAAGATCCTATCTCCAAATCTGGTAACTACCTGACTAGTTACAAATTCCTGGCGTCCCATCCTTTTTTGGCGCCCTCTCCGGATTGGCTAGTTCAAATTATGGAAATATTATCTTTTTTTTTAATTCGCTCCCATAATTGGCGGTGTCTATAACACCCGAGAAATTGGTACGTTTATTTAAACCAAAATTTAACCCTCTTAATGTTTGGTTTGGTTATGTTTTGCTTTATGGGGCTAAAGTTGGTGAGAAGAGATTTCCAACGCCACCAACTATGCGCGATTTGGAGTTCGGAGTAAAAAGATATGAGAAATTGAATTTTTAATTGTCGTAGCTGCGATTGATCGCCATGACTTACGATTGATCGGCAAATTAAACCGATCGATCGCCTCGCGAAATGATCGATCGTAGTTACTGTGATTTTTGACTAGTTTGTTTTCGGAGCAACCGATCGATCGAAAATATTGGCGATCGATCGACTGTAATGCGGTAGCTTGTGAAAGGCATGTGACGATCGATTGCCGTGTTGCCGATAGATCGCCAGTTGCGGTTTTGCTATTTTTAGCTTATTGTGGGGTAGATTTGTTTGGGGAAGATGCCAAATCCCAACTAGACTTAAATTGCACATCTCTAGATGGATCTTGAGGCCTTCTTATTGGTGGAAAGTGTCCATGATATGGGAAGATTGGTTTAAGAAAAGATTTCCCCAAACTCTATATAAACCCTTGTGGAGTTGGCTTGTGCTATTGAAACACTAGCCTTATAACGTCCAGAGCCTTATTCTTCTCTTTCCCATGTTCACCCACCTCCTATAAGGCTTCTTCTTATGGGAGTTTTGCAAGAGCTTGGAGCGGGAGCTTTGGAGGAAGCGGAGGAGACAAGCAATGCATAAGAAGGCGGAATTTTCGATGAATTAAGAGTAAGATGGTTTTTCTCTTTTCTTTTCTTCATCCTTATGATGTTTATGAGTGTTCTTATTCAGTACCATGATGTATTGCTATGATTCATGTGAAATTATTTGATTTATGACTCTATGTTCCATTCATCTCATGATATGATCATGTATGCTTTCATGCTAAGTGTCTAGAGGGGATTCACACATAAAGTTGGTTGCTTTATTCATTATTTAGAGTCCAGAAGTTCTAAACTTATATTGTTGACCTTAATCCACATTGATCCATGTGTCATATTTGGGTATCTTGTATTAATTGACCTAATTGTGATGTATTAACATCTAAGATTGTAATATATGCTAAGTAACGTGATAAAAGGGTGTACTTTGGTAATTCCAGACAATCCTAGGATCTGTAATTGGTCTAGAAGGGGAGTATTATTATCTGTTAATGATATGTTATCACTTCTAATGTGTTATTAAGTGAAGATAATCAAGTTTAATTAAGAATCTTAATCTCGACCAGAACTGTTGCTATGCTAATAGTCGGTGGTAAATAAATCATAACTAATTCAAGAAAAATATAAAATCAGTGGGGTTAGAAACTAGACACGTAAGGGTATTATCAGTCAAAATTTCAGAAGGTTAGTCTTACTGTACAAAGTCTGGCAGCCGTCGGAAGAGGACTGTTGTGCAGAAGATAGTGAGTCGAATATGAGAGAAAATACTAAATATCCAAATAACATTATATTATATGGTATGAGAATAATTAATGTGTCAACATCATTAATTGAACTATATGTCTATAGAATATCATAGTAATGGGTTAGAATTAATCCAATTAGGAGGGATAATCCTTTGATCAAGAGAATCATAACCATCTATTTTAAAGCGTTGATGTCGGTTTGTGATTCCATTTGGAAATTAAATCATCTAAGACTCTTTGGTATTCTTGTCTCTGATATTTGTATTATAAGTTTTAATGTCTATGAAGAATTTCTATCTAGGGCTAAGCATGAAGGTAATGCATTGATTGTATTGATATTCCTATGATGAGTTGTCACTATCCAAGGTGTTGAGTTTCCTTGTTATTCCAAAAAGAGAGTTATATGTCTTGAGAAGCTTTGTTGTTCTAGTCTACTCCAGTAAGTGAGTCATATGTGGTTCAAGACCTTGATGTTTTATTTGTACTCCATGAGTGAGTCATTATGATAAGTATTACTCTATTCTCAGAAAGTTGAGACCCATGCAATTGGTTGTATCATTGTCCGGTTTGTCATTGACCTATTTCTCCACTACTTGTTCAGTGGAATCATAGTATGCTCACGAGCCATTGCTAGGTCCAGCGTGACCTCCGATATTTATGGAATTTTGATTCCTTATTGCCCGAAGGGAGGCAAATACGTACGTTTAGGCTGTATGACATTACGGAAGGTCTGCAGTCTCCCCTCATTGTACACGTAAGCACAGATGGGGCCAGCATGCCTAGACGCTTGGCTGGGTTCCGAAGGGAGAACCTTTAGGATGTTTTGGTATATTTTACCACACAGGGTTGGTAAATTTAGCGTGCAGAAATTATAACTCCTTGCACTATGGATGCCTGGAGCCTTTGGTATTTTGACCATTCTCTCCTTACACCGGTATTTGTTTGGAGTTGTATAATTTATTGTCCTTGTTCTATTCTTGAGAGCCAGGAATCCTTTTGTGTTGACTGACCTTTCTTTTCAGGTGTATAGACCTTTGGTTCAGTCCAGATGTTGTTGAATATCCATAATCTTTTATTGTCTTTATACTGTTTTGATTCTTAATCAGTGTGTTTTTACATCCTACTTAGTGTTTCTATGAAATACTCATGCATCCTCTGATGCAGGCACGAAAGAAAATTGAGATCAAGAAGTTGCAGTATTTGATAGGCAATTGTAGGAGCCGTGAAGAGTTTTGGAGCTTATTTAGTTATTTGTTTTGCTTTTTGATTGATGCTTATGACATTATTGGCAACTGTGTGCCATAGACTTATATGTTTATTCTATTTAAGTTTTTATTGAAGAATTATTACTGGATTATTATTAAGTAAATTCATTTCATATTATTTAATGATGTCTGTTATTGTATTACACTGATTGCGGTCATAACCAGTTACACATCCTTTTGAGATGATTGTAATTGGTGGTGAAATCGACTGTTCGGTCGCGTGCTCAGGATCTCTACCTCGAAATGTATCTTTATTGATTGGCTTCCGCACTCCGATCGAGGTATGAGATTTTGGGGCGTGACATAATCTAATTCAATTACACTTTCCTGATTTGCTGGTTCGCTTTTCCTAGTTACTGCTCGTAATTCAAATCATCCTCTTTACCTAATCTTCTTTACTACTGTTAAACCACTATCTAATGCATCACGTGAATTAAAACATGTCCTAAACAAGTCATATCAAAATTCAAATAAGCAGCAATACTTTCCTAATTTAGGTCATTCACATAAAATAGTAGCTTTAAATTGCATAACAATTTTCTGGGTGTTATAAAGACATCATGAAACCATTAGATAAACTTCATTTTAGAATTTTACTATTGTTGGGTCACAAGTTTGCTGTTAGGTTTTTTCAAAAACCCTACCAACCTTTGTAACTCTAATATCGTAATCCATATACATTCAACCGACCTGAGAGACAGTAATACATGTTAAATTATAGTCAATGTTTAAAATCCGGTTCGGTCATTGACCCGGCTTGGTGACTGGGTCGGGCCAATCGGTTTGATCCGGTGGGTCGACCCGGATGACATCATAAGTCTTTGTGAAATAAATATACCCTTCCCTATTTATTAGAAGTACAAAAGTAAAAATCAAGGTCTATGATTGGTAACACTGTACTTCTAATAATATATCAAATCTAGTAAGTGCTATGGAGAGCCTTAGACCATTTGGGAGCAAACAGAACATGAGTAACATGCAACAACCTAGAACAATACCAAAAAAGGTTTAATTTTGCAACATGCATCATACAGATCGTCATAAAATACCAAAAAACTCATTCCGAAATACTGAAAATCATTTAACACCCAACATCTAAATGGCTGTTCATGTTGCTAATTTATTTGGGAACCTACATAGTAAAAAGTGAAGGCGCTTAGGAAATATATTTTTCTACAACAAAATTGTAATGTTTGTTTACATTGAAGAACAGTTGAAGGTTTCAGGTCTATGTAGGTAACCAATTTGATAGTTTACTTGCTTGAGATTATCTGGGCTATGCAAATAAGCACACCAATATTGATGCACAATTGAAAAAAAAAAAGAGGAGCTTCACGTTGTACCTGAAAGCCGAACACTAACCAAAGCCAATCAAATAGATCATGAATAGTTCTATCTCCAGTTTCAAGTAGTAAATGATCATCAACTTTTTGCAGGCTAGTAGGTTCAGACTTGATGACAGGCTGTGGAAGATTGTCCACCCTATGAAGAGCACTCACTGCGGCTTTGATATGTTCTTTCAAAATTAGAGATATCATAAACACAGTGATGCAATATCTTGTTACTCATTATTGGACACTTTGATGTTCATGATTAGATGTTACCTCAGCAAGTTCCATAATTGCAGGGGGCTCTCCAAATGCACGAATTGGAAGAATGTTATAGTTTACATAATGTTGCTTCTTACGCTCAACTTTTTTGACGAGGATGATGATGGAGACTCAGGCACGGTGGGGTTGACGGATAAGACTATGGCAGCGAGTCGACAGACGGCGATTCAGCAGAGATGGCAAGGCTAGGGCACGGTAGGGTTGACGGAGAAGACGACGGCGACGAGTCGACATGCCGTGATTCGGCAAAGACGGCAAGGCTAGGGCACAGCGTGGAGGACTGAGGTTTTTTTTTGTTTATATATAAGCAGTCCTGGTTGGCCCGTGTCAGGTCTTCAAATTGCTTCAGCCCGGCCGTTCAGTCCCGGAAAATGAACCGGATCCGGTTCAATCGGCCGGGCTGAACCGGGTTTTAAAACATTGATTATAGTAATTAAGGTTTTCAAGTCACGACACGGTTTTTAGATTTAGAACCCTATTGTCTCTTCGACCTTTCTGTCTTTTCGGTTTACATATCAATTACCTAATCCAAAATTCGAGTCTTGCAACACTCTTAGAGTCATGATGAGCAACATTACCTTGAGTCTTTCGCTGAGATTCTTACTTAATTCAATTTCAAATAATGCTTCATTGTTTGCTTGAATGCTTCTAGTAATTTTATCCATAGTAGAATTGGTTAGAATTAGGAAAGCTGGTATCCGCACGGATTGGCACAACATCTCTGTTCTTTGTATCCATATATGCTCATCTGAGATTTCATAGGGATTGGCACAACATCTCTGTTATTTGTACCTATATATGCTCATCTAAGATTCCATAGAGATTGACACAACATTTATGTTTTTTGCATAATAATTGCTCAATTGAGTCTCCTCAGGAATTGGCACAACATTCCTGTTGGAAATCATAGTATGCACAATAAGCCATTATCGAAATCATGGAAGGCCTACACAATCTCCGACCATTGTGTCCATCAACACTGATAGTGTCTGCATCCTAGACACATGGCAGGGTCTTATCGAGATCCCCTAGTGGTGAATGGGTATGTTGTCCGCTTGTCAACCGTACTGATCTGAGAGGAGAAATTCATTCATTCCTAGAATTATTGATGTGTATGGAGTCTGGTTGTTTCGTCCGGATGTTAGAAATTCCTAACATTCATATTATGTCATGCCCCAGGATTTCTAACCTCGATTAAAGTGCGAAAGCCAGCCATAATGCCAATAATCTTGAGGCTGAGACCTTGGCCACGCGACCATCCAACAATTCTGTTATACAGCCTTCAATAAACATCATCAATTATAAATAAAATGATTCTACTTAGTCTTATTATAGCTGATAAATTCAAAATAGTCAACAAATTAAAATATCTAGTATATTACACACATCGGCCAACAATTCATAAGGTTTATCAAAATAAACTAGCAATTGAAAATTCTATTAATTTTCTTCAAAGCATTAACATCACCTTCCTGCACTGGACCTTCCCGACTCAATTCTTTTTCATGCCTACATCAGAGGATGCGTGTGTACTTCATCGAAATACTCAGTAGGATGTAAAAACCCACTAGAGAAACAACAAATGGCATGAAAAATGTTGCAATAAAAAGAAACAGGAATATTCAACAACTGTAGGAATACTCTCAAGGTTCACTTTACTTGAGTAAACAATAATCCCAACTATTTACCAGAATCACCTTAGAGGTTCTCCCTTCGGAACCCGACAATGCGTCTAGGATGCTGGCCCCATCACTGCATATGGACATGACGGGCAGAGACTGTAGACCTTTCGTAATATCATACAACCTAAATATACATATATACCTTCATCGACTGAACTATAGAGGTTCAAAATTAATCAGAGATCTAGCAATGGTTCTCTAAGCATACTATGATTCCACTTTGGAGAGATCCTTGCAAGGTCTCTAGTGGAGAAATAGGTTCTTGCCAAACTGAATAATGTCACAAGAAGTGCAGAGGTAGCAACGCTCTGAGATTTAAGGTATCTTTTACCAGAATAGACTCACTTAAGGAGTATAATAATCATCAGTATCTCTCAATAGAATACGATTCTCGCAAGGGCACTGCTGAGATTCCAACATCTTGAACAACAGATGACTCACCATTAGACTATCGAATAGGTTTCAACCATAATTTAAATAACATGCTTCATGCCTAGCCCTAGATAGGAACATCTCTAAAAATCTTGAATTTACAACTTACAAAAGTGAATTTATATTAAGAGAATGGTTTTGGAACGTTTGGTCTCCAACTTGAAACTCAAACTGACACCAAGATGTAATTTAAAACTAAGGACGATTTGACTCTAGGTCACACCAACATATCCCAGAATATTAATCCTTTGGACTAACTATTCTTACTGTAATAAACTTCATCATGCTTTATAATGTGTATTAGTGATACTTTAATCATATTAGACCATATCGTTGAGTATTAGTAGATACTAGTAACTTAAACCCTAATTATAGTAACTATTTTGGTTGTTAACAACCCACTTCCGATTGTCCTCAGAGTCAGCACAGTTGGAATTTAACTCCAAATTTTTTACTGTAGATATAATGTGAGTCTAGTTTCCAAACTCACCGACGGTTTATTTTTCTGAATCTTCTTTAATTAGTTATAATTTTTACACTACAGATCATTGGCGTAGAAATAGTATTGGTCGAGATCCCTAAACTTGATCATACTTAGTAATCATGTTTTATTAGCCCCTAATTATAATACTAGGGTCTTATTGGTCTTAGGTACACCATTCCTAGGGTTATTTCAATCCCTTATAGGTTCTGAAATTTAGTTATCCCATACTTTTATGTATCTTTCTTAATGCTAAGAACTCAACTTTGAACACATGAGACAATCAACTTAGACTTTTCAGAGCCAATATAAAGCTTTCTGACTTCCAAACGGTCAAGGGATATATGATGTTCTCATCTAAGAACTAGCATGCAACGAAGGAAGATATAACAATCAAATAATATCAATATGCATACTCATACTCATCACATCAAGGAATCTTTCATCAATCCAAGCACTTTACACAACTCAACTTACAGAAATAAGACCATATAAGTGATCACATAATTCTCATAAGAATGGAATGAAAGAAATTAAAGCAATTAGGTAGAGAAAAACCATCCTACCACTTTCGTTACGAGTGTCTCGCCCTTCGATGCGTAGCTTGTCTCTTCCTCTTCGCAACGACGCCTCCGGTCAATGCTATGGAGAGGATTTAAGTCAAGAATAAGGTTTGAAGTAGAGATGAAGGTGTGAGTATCTCCTCCTATTAATATCTTTCATTATCACAATCCCATTATGCCAAAAGGAATCCTCCACAATCTTAAGATGGACTCCCTCTCCCAATTTGGTTAGGATTTGGTATCCTTTCCTCATAAAATTTTCAACAAAATCAGCAACTTCCGGATTCGGTTTCTGCTGGTGCTATTGATCGTGACTGATAGGCAATCGATCGCTGCAGTGTTTCGCGTTATTCCAGTACTTATGATCGATCATTTCCAACGGCGATCGATCGCTGCTCAATTTCGCAAAATCACAGTACTTTTGATCAATCGTTTTCAAGAGCGATCGGCCGCTGCTCCAAAAATTGGAACTTCCAGTATTTTCGATCAATCGCTTCCTCAGGTGATCGATCGCGTCTACCTTGCTCTCAGTTTTGAATTTGGCCCGATCGATCGCGCACACAATTTTCAAATGTTCTTAAGTTTTTGCTCAGAACTCCAAATTGCGAAGTCGGTGGCATTAGAAAGCTTTCTTCGTGCACTTTAACATCAACTCCTGACTTCTCATTGGTCAATAAATCCACAGTTCTTATCCAATATTTCATATATTACATGTTGAATCATTTCTTTTAATTGATTTGTAACATATTATAGTTCATGCTACAACTATTTTCGCTGTTTGCACTATCATTCTGATTAGACTAATTCATGCTTCATGTTTCAAGAAATCAGCTTTCCAACGCCACCAATTGTGCGCAATTCGGAGTTCGGAGCAAAAAGTTATAATCATTTGAAAATTATGAACAGTAACTACGATCGATCGCCAGAGTCGGGAAACAGTGTTAGTGAAGGAAACGATCGATCGGCACTTAACATGATCAATCGTATCTACTGGAGTTTTTGGTTGTGCCCAATACAGTAGAATCGATCGATCAGGAATAAAAGTGATAGATCGAAAGGCGAGATCAAACAATCGACTGGTGCGACAACGCAAGAATTAACGAAGGAAAGTGATTGATCGGGAAGTGATCAATCGGCAATACGGAGCGATCAATTGGTTATTGTGGCAAAACCTAAATCAAGCCTATTTCAACTCGGATTTGGAAGGGGACTTCAGTGTTTCTCTAAAAACATATATATAGGCTTTAAGGGAGAATGTTTTGGAGGATCTTGAGTAGAATTGGAGGCTAGAGCAAAGGAGAGAAGAAGAAGAAGATGATGAGAAACATGGTGATGATTTCTTCTCAAATGCAAGGCTAAACTCTTTTCCAAGGCATAGTTGAAGCCCAATAGGCTGGTTGTATAGTTTATTTTCTCTCATATTATGTTTACTCTAGTTTGTGTATGACTCTTTATTATGCAATTAAAGTTAATTCATTGAAGTTTGTTCATCGTACTCAAGAGAGACAAGAGTAAATTAATTGGATTTCAATCTGAAAGAGCACTTGCGTGTCCGAGTGGAACGTGAGTGGTCTGAGGTGTTATATATCAATAAAGTTTCATTGGTTTATACTCGAGAGAGAGATAGATCACAATTCTATGTTTTAATCATTTTATGTATTACGTCCGAAAGGAGAGCACTATATTTTGAGTTGACAAGTGTATGTCCGAGAGGAATATACTAGCCAATTGGAAATCTTTATTAAAAAAGAGAGAGAGATGATACACTAGTTTATTCTTGTGGAATCGAAGCCTTGGTCTCTTCCATATTGATTTAATCTTAGCTTAATTTAGTTAAAGTTCACTACTTTCCTTAGAGTAACTAAAAATTGCAACTTTTCTCCTGAATTTGGTAAAGTATTCATCCGTCCCTGAAGTTCGACAACCGTTAACAGTCGTTGTAGTACACAATTACCTTGTGCACTTGCAAGGGTTTAATTTTAAATGATCATGGAGTCTTGTCCGTGCATGGTTCTCAATTGGAAGAGGAAGGTGGCCGGAACAAGCACTTTTGACTGCAAGTCCGGAATTGTATAAGCTCAAATCTGGGTGTCGTGATTGAGTTGGAAGATTTGGGTCATGTTAAAAAATCGAGAACAGAGACGTTTTCGATTGGGAAAACCTGCTAAAAAGAGTTGCGTTTGGGATGGAAAATTCAGAAGATAAGCTTGGATTTGGAGATTAGTTCGACATGGATTTGGATTGATCAGTTTTGGGTTTTTGAACGCCTATAAAAACAAAACTTTTGGACGAAAAATAGCAGACTATTTTGCCAAAAATAGAGCTTTGGGTGGTACTGTTTTCGCCAAAAAGCAGGGGCTTTCCGGTGTGGTTTCGGTCGGAGGAAGAGAGGAGTTGGCCGGAGAAAGAAAGGGAAGGAGAGAAGAGGAAGAAAAGACCGGATTTTGGACTGAAATTGTGCGGCTACAGTAACTTCGAATTGCTACAGTTTGCAATGATTTTGGAGAAGACAGAGAACAGTGAAATTTCTACAATACCCCGTAAATAGTGTTTTGATGAATCCGACAAATCAGCTTATTTCTTTTCTTATTTATATGTCTAGTTAAACTCTTTATCAAGGCTAGATGAAGCCCTATATTATTTGCTACTCTTGATTGTTTAATTTAGCGAAATTTGATATGATTTTCTATGTTTAAAGCAATTTAATTGTTATTTCTCGTAAGTGCTTTGACCGAGAATTAATGAATGATGAATGAAATTTGATCTTGATATTTCCTGTGTCTAGCCAAGAATAGGATTATAATTGATTCTATGCCTGGCCAAGGATAAAGTTAATTGTATTAAATTTATAGTGGATGAATTTTTAGTGTCTGGCCAAGAACGTGTAGTCCATTCATTGGTAATTTGTGTGTCCGACCAAGAACACGAATTACCGTGTCTTATCAACTTGTGAGGTAATAATAATTGAGAGTAGTAATTGCATGTTTAGTGGTGGATTCATTGCTTTACTATTCTCATTCATCTGATTTCTTGTTAAAATTTACTTATTTAGTTAATTAAATCATTAAAATAAAAATCTTTCATTAGAGTTAGATTAATCTTCCAAGTCCTTTGGTTTCGACCTCGTTTCCACTAGCCTATACGTAGTCTCGTGCGATTGCGAGTAAAAATAGTTAAAAATACAATCAATCAAGGTGCAAAGAATGTCTTAATTAGGATTAATATTCCTTTTATACTGTGTATTTAAGTCTAATCTCATTAGAAAACCATACATACTAAACTGCCCAAACCATCGATGCAATTTCGTGTTAGTGCTTGTTTGTCTGTGGTTTGCAAAAATGTATTTCTAGTTGCTTTTTCAACTTACAATTTTATAGGTATTGGAAGACTTGTACCATAAGATTGTTTATGCACAAGATTTGAGAGGAATTTGGGTATTGTGTCATCGTAATCTTAGGAATTTGATAGAGCATCATTGTACTCTTATTTTCTAAGGTATATAGTGGAAAGGAAATTTGTGCTTGGTGGTTAGGTGGTTTGGCCAAACCACGCCAATTATTTGTGTTTGCTTGTTCGTTGTTTATTTTCTTTGTTAATTTCTCAGTTTTATCTTTGGCCAATCGATCCTAACAATTGGTAGTGGAGCCATGGTTATGAGCATCCAATAATTGGTAGCTAAGTCAGTTTTGTGGATTTCGTGGTCAATATGACAAAGGGTGAAGGCTGCTTCAAAATCATGAAGTTTGATGGCAAAGGAAACTTTAGATTGTGGCAACAAAGAGATAAGGGTCTCTTGGTACTGCTTTGGTGTTACAAGGTATTTTTTGGAGCAAAGAACAAGCTAGAGAAGACGACCAAGGCCGATTGGGAGGAGATGGAGTTGAAGGTAGTAAACAATATCTATCTTTGTTTATTGAAAGAGGTACTTCTAAACATTATGAGTATTGATAGATGTCCTCCCGATTTGTGGCTTAAATCGAAGAGTCTTTGCATGACAAAGTCCCTAACAAATATAATTTATCTCAAGATGTTATTATATGCCATTATGATGCAAGAGGGCAAAGATTTGCTAGGTCACTGTAGCAAATTGAATGCTATTTTATGTCAACTATGAGAATCATTACAATGCTCATAGCCCATAATGTGAATACAACAGACCACAAGATATGGATTCGTTGATTTTTAAAATGCAAATTAATGTGAAAATTCCATTTTAAAAAGTAAACGCACAAAACGACACAAGTACCGAGAGAATTTTTTACATAGAAACCCAATCCAAAAAAAAACCACGTGACTGTCAAATAAAGCAATGTACTCGGATCTTGCTTTTTGTTTTAGAAAACACAATACTATATTGAGACAACCTCTCACTTTTTGGCTGCCCTTGTTCTTCCTCTGTTTCCATCCACTTATCTATGCCTTTCCTTGCTCCAAGCTTGATCAACATATGGTCTTGACCAACAAATCTTTTCTTCAATGTGTATGTGTATGTGTGTGCTGATTATGCTCTCATGAACTCAATACATGGTCTCTTGTTCACTCAAGCATAAGAAACTTAATCCAATGAAGTTTAATGAAGTTTCAATGGAAGAAGTTCATGTGTTTCTATCAAATCCTCTCTCAAAGGATAAGGCACTCAAGAGGAAAAACTATAAAAGAAATTAAGGATTTCCTCTTCAATTCAAGACTTCCTTTGCTCAATTAGATTGCTCTTAGATGGATGGGTATTATATGCTTTACATTGTGGCTTAGAATCCTCCTTCAAGTAAAAAAAAATCATCCTAGATTTTCTCTTAACATAAATCAAGTAATCCCTCCCCTCTGATACGTGATCTACACATGAATTATGCATATAATTATCTCCTAAACTTCTATTTATGTTAGTTTTTTATTAGAATTAGTGCTACTTTAATATAGTTTTTGGTTTTTGTAGGAAAATGAGAGAAAGATGCAAAAATATGGT
Source organism: Houttuynia cordata (assembly GCA_039654745.1). Lineage (NCBI taxonomy): Eukaryota > Viridiplantae > Streptophyta > Magnoliopsida > Piperales > Saururaceae > Houttuynia > Houttuynia cordata. Next base: position 52,921,650 of record CM077504.1, on the reverse strand, counting down.
GAAACATGACTTCAATGATTAAATCTTCATAACTTCGTGTGCATATCTATGATTGAACTGATTCAAGCTCATGTTAAAGTTCAAAAAGTCAGCTTTCCAACGCCACCGACCCCCGTAATTCAGAGTTTGGAGCAAAATGTTATACCCATTTGAAAATTGTGAACAGTAACTACAATCGATCTGCATTTCATACACGATCGATCGCATCTATTGGAGTTTTTGATTCACGCAATACATTAAACATGATCGATCGGTCATATAAATGATCGATCGGCAGTCGAGATGAAACGGACGATCGTCGCGATAACGTTGAATTTAACGAAGGAAAGTGATCGATCGGCAAGCGATCGATCGGCAAGCGATCGATCAGCTATACAGAGCGATCGATCAGTTTATGCGAAAAAATCTAAATGAAGCCTTTTTCGGCTGGGATTTCGAAGGGGACTTCGGGGTTTCTCCTCAAACATATAAATAAGCCTTAAGGGAGAACATATTGGGCATTAGAGAATAGATGTTGAGCTATTTTGGAGGCTAGCGCAAAGGAGAGAAGAAGAAGATGAAGAATATGATGATGGATTATCTTCTAATGCAAGGCTAAACTCTCTTCCAAGGCGTAGATGAGGCCCAATAGACTCGTTGTGTAGTTTCTTTTCTCTCATATTATGTTTTACTCTAGTTGGTATATGGATTTTATTGTATAATCACTGTTAATTAATTAAGGTTTGTTCTTTGTACTCGAGAGAGACAAGAGTAAATTATTGTGAGTTTCAATCCGAAGAATACTTGCGTGTCCGAGAGGAACGTGAGTAGACTGATGTGTTATATATCAATAAAGTTTCATTGGTTTATACTCGAGAGAGATAGATCATAGTTCCATATGCTTAATTGATTTATGTGTTACATCTAAGAGGGGAGCACTATATTTTGAGTTGACAAGTATATGTCTGAGAGGAATATGCTAGACAATTAGAAATCTTTATTCAAAAGAGAGAAAGAAACGATACACTAGTTTATTGTGGTGGATTCAAAACCTTAGTCTTCTCCATATCGATTAATTCTCAGTTAGATTAGTTGAAGTTCATCACTTTCTTAGATTAATTAAAAAACTACTGGTTTCTCTTGAATTTAGTAAATTGTTTAACCATCCCCAAGGTTCGATAATCTTTTCTATACTTGCCATAGTACAATTGCCTTGTGCACTTGCAAGGGTTTAATTTTAAACGATCAAGTTTTTGGTGCCATTGCCGGGGATGGAAGCTAATAGTTTACCAAATTCTTAGCATAGTTAGTTTTAGAGTAGTTTAGTTTAATCTAGATTTCTTTTCAATAACTTAATTCTATTTTCCTTCTTTTCGCAGGATTAAGGGAGGACGTGGATTCTCTCCAACGTTGGAAGGGCCATCCCTTCCCACTGTTTGCACTCTCTTAACCTTCTCTTTTAGTATAAATTGGGTGCTTTGTATTTTCCACTTTCTTTTTGGGATTGCATTACGTGCTAGTTGTCGCTATTAAGATTTCTAGTTGTCGCTATCAAGGATTGATGCTTGCTAGTTGTCGCTATTAGGACTGTTACAAGTTTTGTTGTTTTTTATTATGCATGCATGGTCGTCGCTCCCTGAAACTAGACCTTGCATTTGACCCTGAGCGCTTTTATAGAATCTGTAGAACTCCTAGCAACCTAATCCCTGAAATTCATCCCATAGCACACAACCTGAACTTTGGGGTTGGGAATGGCATAAACTAGAATCCAGTAGTAACCCATGCCCATACCCTGCAGGACTACTACCGTCCCACCACCTACACCTTCCCCTCTTGCATCCGCCTACCTGACAATGTGGCTAACTTTGAGATTAAGCCCAACATTATCCAAATGCTGCCCACATGCCATGGCCAACTCAATGAGAACCCCTACAGGCATCTCCAAAACTTCCTAGAGGTTAACACTACCTTTAAACTCACACTGTCTGATGACCAAGTGCGCCTTAGGTTGTTCTCATTCACCTTGAATGACAGGGCCAAGGGATGGCTATACTCCCTTGAGCACAACTCCATTTCCACTTGGGAGGAACTTCAGGTCGAATTCTTTAAGAAATATTTCCCTGTAGGGCGGACCAATAAGATCCGCAATGAAATCATCACCTTTACCCAACTACCTAATGAACAATTCCATGAAAGTTAGGAGGCACACACCATGATGTGCCCAAGTGGCAATTATTTCAAAGATTTCATGAGGGTGTGTGCGATCAGCACAAGACCCTAATTGACGCCTCTTGTGGAGGCACATTCATGAAGAAAACCCCGGATGATGCTTGAGATCTACTAGAGGACCTGAGCAAAAACTCGTTATATAGTGCCACCCTATATAGATCTGAAGGCCATATGCCTGGTAGGAGTGCCTCAAGGAGAGACATGTACGATGTCAAAGTCACCTCCAGTTTAGAACACCAAGTGGCATCTTTGACCGAGAGGTTTGACAGGTTTTTCTCTCAGACTCCACCTTATACCCCAACCTCTCAAGATGCCTGTGCCATTTGTGCCAGCCCTATGCACACTATAGTTGACTGCCCTTCAGCTTCTTAGTATCCAGATCTTGTATAGGAGCACGTCAACCTTGCATAAACCTACCCTAGAGCTAACAACCCCTACTCAAATACCTACAACCCGGGCCGGCGAAATCATCCAAATTTCACCTGGAGACAACTTAACCGGGGGCGCACTTTTAATCAGGCCCCAAGACAGGAATTCTAAAGCCAACCTCAACCTTACCACACATCCTCAACTCCTCAATGTGGCCAATCCAACAAGAAACCATCCGTAGAAGACCAGATGAGCCAGATGTTAGCCACTCTAACTGAGATGAAAACTGAGATAAAAACTGAGATGGAATCCAAACACAGAGAGTTGAAAAGTGAGCTAAGGACCCAGGCCCAGCTAGTCTATTCCCATACACAATCCATTGCCAAGATAGAGACTCAATTAGGATAGTTGGCCCAATCCATGAACCGTAGGGAAGTAAGTACCTTGCCCAGCCAACCACAACAGAATCCTAGAGGTCAGTTTGTCATAGAGGGTTCCCACTATCTAAATGAGTAGGTGAAAGCCATCACTACCCTGAAGAGTAGTAAGCAAATTGATAATTAGGTTAGGAACCCATCCATTGGTATTGCGAGTGAGGAAACCCCCCATCTGAACCCAACACTGTTAAATCTTACATAACTAGGGCACCCTTTCCCTAATGGCTCAACAGAGCCTCCCCATTTAGTAAGTCCCATCAAAGAATGGAGGAAATGTTAGAGGTGTTCAAGCAAGTTAAGATCAACCTTCCCTTCTTAGATGCCATCAAACAAGTGCCTGCCTATGCCAAGTTTTCGAATAAAGTAGATGTTGGTAGGGCGAAAGGATGAGAGGTTACCATATCCGTACATTCTCGAGTGGGTATTTATGGCTCATGGGGTACGATTTCCAGATCATTCTAGAGTCTCTCGGGGACTTGGCCCCATTGACATTGATGCTTATAACCGGATGATGGGCCATACTCGACGCATAGCTTGGCCATGGGTACACTGTCCTGAGGAGCAAGCCGAGATACCTGAGGGTCAGCCTGTTCAACAACCACTCTGGATGACTATGCAGCAGCAGATCACCGATCTCACTGGACATGTGCAGGAGATTCGGCAATCCCAGTAGGAGATTCGAGCATCACAGTAGGAGCTTAGGGATTCTCAACATGCTGTTATGGAACGCCTCGACTCCATATTCGATTTTCTTCATGCATGGCATTTTCCTCCAGGCAGTGCTGATAGTGATGACCAGGATTTCTAGTCTACTTCCTCTGGTGTTTTCCTTCCTCTTTCTCCTTTACTCTTATGTGATCATTGTATTTTTATCTTTTGTTGTGCATTGAGGACAATTCTTATGTTAGGTTTGGGGGAGAGGATGTGCTTCATTGTAAAATCATAAAAGGAAAATAAGAATAAAAATTTGTGTAGTTTTAAGCTGTTTATTAGTATTTTTGTTAGGTTTTGATAGTTTATCCCGTGATAATGCATGCTTCAATTCTTAAGTGATTAATTTGCATTGAAAGTGTGAGTACGTATACTGGAGGATAGAAACACTTAATTGAACATATCTTTCTATTACAGTCCATTTGGAACAGGTGCTTGAACTAAGAAAACTCACTCACATACAGTAGTACATAAAGTAATACCGTCTAGAAATTTGTTAAATACTAATTTACAGTGGGATGTCTTTAATCAGAGTCATTGGTTGATATGTGGTTGTCTGTTGAGCTTAAAAGATCATGATAGACTATTTACTTGGCTATGGCAAGGGCTTGGAACCGGAAATAGGTTGAGAGTATCATACAGCCCAGACAGAATGAAGATGTGCTAGAAAATATGAATGCTGACAAAAAAATGATGAAAAAAGATGATGAAAAAAAAAATGAGAAAAACAAAAGAAAGAAAGAAAGGTACTGCTTGATTATTATAGGATTAACTTAGGCTAATGCTCGGGCCCGAAGCAGTGTATACTTAAAACCTAATGCCCTAAGCCAAATTGGTTGAGAATCATTGGACTGAGTCATTGCTAAACTTAAGCATCTTGAAGTGAGGTCATACATCGTCCTATTGAAAAAAAAGTCTATGGTGTATTATCCTCTCAAGTTTAGAATGTTGGACCCAAATGAGGCTATCATGAACCTAAAGATTACGATGACTATGTAGGTTATGATATCCTTTGGTTAATGGGTAACACTGGATATATGTGAAACAGAGATTTAGAATGTATGACTGCAATGCTCTACACTTTTACTATTTACATTATCATGCTATATTGTATTTGAGCAGAAATTTCCAAGATGAAAGTGTGGAATAAAACCACTTACTCTAGGGCTTCTATATTCCCGTTGATTATGAACCAAGTACGTGTGGTTAATTTTCTTAAGCATTGTGGTTTGTATTTGTCAGGATATTAGGTTGTTTGTTTTGAAAGTTCAAGAAGTCAGCTTTCTAACACCACCAACCCTGCGCAATTCGGAGTTCGAAGCAGAAAGTTATAGAGATTTGAAAATTATGAATAGTGGGTATTTCATACACGATCGATCGCTAGATTCAAAAATAGTGATATCGAAGAAAACGATCGATCGACACTCAAAACGATAGATCATATCTACTGGAGTTTTTGATTCGTGCAATACAAGAAACACGATCGATCGGTAGTCGAGATGAAACAGACGATCGGCGCGACAACGTTGAATTTAGCGAAGGAAAGTGATCGATCGGCAAACGATCGATCGGCTATGCGGAGCGATCGATCGGTTTGTGCGAAAAAACATAAATGAAGTCTTTTTTGACTTGGATTTTGAAGGGAACTTCGGAGTTTCTCTTCAAACATATAAATAAGCCTTAAGGGAGAACATATTGGGCATTAGAGAATAGATCTTGAGCTATTTTGGAGGCTAGAGCAAAGGAGAGAAGAAGAAGATGTAGAATATGATGGATTCTCTTCCAATGCAAGGCTAAACTCTCTTCCAAGGCGTAGATGAAGTCCAATAGACTCGTTGTATAGTTTCTTTTATCTTATATTATGTTTTACTCTAGTTGATGTATGGATTTTATTGTATAATCACTGTTAATTCATTAAGGTTTGTTCTTTGTACTCGAGAGAGACAAGAGTGAATTCCTGTGAGTTTCAATCCGAAGAATACTTGCGTGTTCGAGAGGAACGTGAGTAGACGTTATATATCAATAAGTTTCATTGGTTTATACTCGAGATAGATAGATCACAGTTCCATGTGCTTAATTGATTTATGTGTTACATCCGAGAGGGGAGCACTATATTTTGAGTTGACAAGTGTATGTTTGAGAGGAATATGCTAGCCAATTAGAAATCTTTATTCAAAAGAGAGAGAGAAACGATACATAATTTATTGTGGTAGATTCAAAACCTTGGTCTTCTTCATATTGATTAATTCTCAGTTAGATTAGTTAAAGTTCATCACTTTCTTAGATTAATTCAAAAACTGTTGCTTTCTCTTGAATTTAGTAAATTATTTAATCGTCTCTGAGGTTCGACAACCCTTTCTTTTTTTGCCGTAGTACAATTGCCTTGTGCACTTGCAAGGGTTTAATTTTAAACGATCAACAGGTCGCTAAACAAGTGCAATGCGTCATTAATGGTCTCATGAAGAAAAACTTTGCCTTGCGATGCATCGTTAGTCCTTTTCAATGTGTCGGAAATTCTCTCTGGAAATTTTATAATTTTAGAAACGCAGTTCAAACTGATAAAAGTTATAACTTTGCCTCAAGAACTTTTATTTATGCTTCTTTGATGAGTTGTGAAGGTGATAACGAGCACTATAAGAATATCTAAATTTTACATCAAAATACAATGTGCTCATAAAATCTATCTTCCAAACCCTAAAGAGCCTTGTGAAGAGTATAAATACTCATCCACTACATATTGCTTCATAAATAGATTAGCCTATTGAACTAAGTGAAGAGTGTGTGTGTGTGTGTGTGTGTGTGTGATCATATAACTTTTCCAATGATGATCCAATCACTGAGTCTTCATCTTGAATTCAAAAGCTTGTGTGTGTGATCATATACCTTTTCCAATGATGATCCAATCACTGAGTCTTCATCTTGAACTCAAAAGCTTCAGCCACAACTCCTTTCTTCAAGTCTTCTAATTTTGAAAACCGACTCGACTCATCACCAATCTAGTAAATTTTATAGATTCAAATACACACATTAGTTTGGTGTAGTTTTGTTTGATATCCCCCTTTGGCTATTCTATGACAAAACTCTACATTAGTGATAGTAAAAAATTACAACTCGACTGTAATCATAGTGCATTGATAATCAACAATTACATTGATTCAACACCAAACTCATCTTTGACTATTTTGGAATTTACTTGTTGGTGGAGACATAAAAACATAATTAAGTTTTATAAATCATGGGTTGATACGAACAATGGCAACATCAATTTCATCATTGAGATTTTCAACTCGGGGATATTGTCTAGTAGGACTTTATTTTTCCCTTTTTTAAGTTTTGAGTTGTTATAAATAGCATCAAGGCATCCATCTTTTATTTCTCAATAATTGTCATTTTTTTAAATTTACGATGGCCATTTTATCATGTAGAAAAAGAAACTTAAATGAATGGAGTTGCAAGAATTAATGAATTGGTCAAGGCATATTTTGAGTGGCCTTCTTTACCTCCATAGCCATGATGCATCGCGACTTGGAGTGTGATAGCATGGAGAAGCCTTCGAAGTATATATCAACCATAAGAGCTTGAAGTACATCTTCTCACAGAAGGATCTTAACAGGTGCCAATGGAGATGGTTAGAGTATCTAAAGGATTATGATTTTTCTATCCACTACCATCCCGGTAAAGTAAATGTAGTGGCATACGCTATAAGTAGTAAGGCAAAAGCTATAATGTTCCATGTGATGGTAAAAGAATGGAGATTAGTGCAAAAGATGGGAGAGTGTTATTTGGATTTACTGACAAAACAAAAAAATATTTTCTAGGCAACCTCACCATTCAATCTGCTATTATTGAGAAGGCGATTGAGGCTCAGAAGTCAAATGTTCAAATCCGGAAGCTATTAGAGAAACCGAACTTCAGTGAGGGTGCAGTGAAGGTATTCAATTTAAGGGAAGGCTAGTAGTGCCTAAAGACATGAAGTTGAGGTCGGAGATTCCCCGAGAAGTGCATCATTCTCAGTATACCATACATCTAGGAGGTACTAAGCTATATAAGGATCTTAAGCGTAGTTTTTAATGGAATGGCATGAAAAGAGACATCGATAAATTTGTGTATAAGTGTCTGACTTGTCAACAGGTTAAGGCAGAACACCGAAGACTTGCTGGTCTGCTACAACCATTAAATATTCTACAATGGAAGTGGGAGAACATTACCATGGACTTTGTTATGGCCCTACCAAAGACACAAAAGCAACGATATGCAATATGGGTTATTGTGCACATATTGACCAAGGCAGCACACTTTCTCCCGGTTATATGAAATCAAAACCCAGAGAGTTTGGCTCAGTTGTACATTAGGGAAGTAGTGAAACTTCATGGCACACCACTATCTATTGTGTTAGAAAGAGATAATAAATTAACCTCCCGCACTTTGAAGACCATACAAGAAGCCTTTAGAACTAAGTTGAATTGTAGTACTGCATTTCATCACCAGAGTGATTGACAGTCGAAGCGGACTATTCAAACTCTAGAAGATATGCTAAGGGCATGTGTCATCGACTGAAAAGAAAATTGGGATGATCATCTACCTTTGATCGAGGTTGCGTATATCAACAACTAATATTCAAGTATAGGCATGACACCTTTCAAGGCACTCTATGGTCGATCATGCAGATCACCACTTGGTTGGATAATGTAGGTGAAAGGAAGGTGCTTAAGTCTGAGCTAGTTGATACACCAAAAATATGCACTATTTATACACCCTTATACCTATTTGCTATTGTCATTTCTTGTTAAAATAAGAATAAGAGCATGCGTTATAGTGTTAGGTTGATAATTAATAATTAATTTGATATTTTAGATGTGTTATTCATTTTAATTGAATTATATTAAAGTGCGCCTTTAAGACTCAACTTAATGCAAATCGTCGAATTGAAGCACGTCAGGCGTTTATATGAAGAGATCCAAGATCCGACGTTTAGAAAAGCTTAAGCGGGTTTTTAAAAGTTCCAAAATGCATTACAGTGGAAGATTAAGGAAGAACCAATTCTGAGCCGCCGATTTGCATCGAAGAAGAAAACGGGTTTTGACTTAAAATGAAAAGTTGTTCAGATTAGATCTGACAAAGGAGAGAGCTTCAACGGGTTTTGAAACAAATAAAAAAAATGAAAGCAAAAAGAGTCTGAGCCACTCACGGTCGGGTGTTCGAAAGGAAAGAAGAGCAAATAACTGATTTGGACGAGTTTAAATTGGAAAAGTCGGATTTTGGATCCGAATTTGGATCGTCTTCAATATGGAAGGATATTTATTGGCTTAGATTTGGAAGATATCTTGATTTGGGAGCATCTAATTTGGGCGTTGGATTCATCTTGATGGGCGGTCTATAAAACAGAGAGAGGAGGCAGAACAGAAAAGGAGGAGGAATCATAGGACATCGAACGGAGAAAAGGAGGAGCTTTTGGCTATTTTTGGGTGCTGCTACAGTATATTCTACAATGCTGCTACAGTACAAAACCAGAGCTATTCGGAGAAGATGATGAACAATGCATGGTGAATAGTACTCAATGAAACAGTATATGTGAACAGTGCGATGAACAGTACCATGAACAATGATTATCGATGAGTTCTCCAAATCAGGATTTTGTTTATATTATCATGAGTAGCTAATTCTTTCATTATGCCAGGGCTAGATGAAAATGTTATGAAACATGTTATTTATTTTCCAAATCTTTATGTTTGAGCTTTATCCAATGGAATATTTCAGTTACACATGAAAAATACGCATTTATATACTCCTAATTACCTATTTATTAGTTAATTTTTTAGTTAAAATAAGGAATAAAGTGGGTTACTAGTAATTAGTTTAATAATTATGAATTAAATAATTAATGTGCTATAAATTGCTCAAATTAGATGTGTTCCGTACTTTTATGAATTATTTGGTGCGTCTAATATGGGACAGATTTTATTTATGTAGGTTAAAGTGCTCAGACTGTGGAACGGCCAAAGTAAAGCCACTAGGCGGGTTTTGAAGTGCCAAAGTGACCCAAGAGCAGCGATCAAGTGCGTCAAAAATCTGAACCAATGAAGCTCACTTAAGAGAAGACAGGCGCTGATTTAAAGTAAAAAGCCATTCAGATTAGATCCGATGGATGAGATTGTTACTACAGATTTTAACCCAACCCAAGCAAATAAAAAAAAGAAAGAAACTGAATTGAACCGAACTAGTTCGGACAGAAGAAAGAAATAACAAGAAAATGACCCGAGCCGATGCTCATGTGTTTCATCCAGAACAAAATAGTGAAAGTTTAATGGGGGCGGACTGAGGGCCTGAGCTCGAGGTCGACGGCAAGGCTAATGAGCAAAATAGTGAAAGTTTTGATTTGGAAAGTCGCGTGCGAGAAACCAAATCAAGAAAAAAATTGGGTTGCGACTTTGTTTTAGAATGGTAAGATGCCCATTTCAATTTGATTGGAGGTATGAAAAGGGGCAGATTTGGATCAGCAAAAGGAAAGATGAACATTCAATTTCGGCACTGTTTCAAGAGCTTGAAGTTGGATTTTTTTTTTTACAAATTGGACGAGAATTCGAGCTGCAACCTGCTGGATTTACAAGACTTGGAAGGCAGCAAAAGGAAAGGACTGATTTTGGGAGAGAAAGGTCTGATTTCATTCAGAGAAAAAAAGGAGAGTGAGGTGGCATCAGTTTGACACTTTAAAGTTCAAAATTTTATTTTCTCTCTCTTTCACTTTGTTTCATCTCGGTTGTATTAGTGCATGGTTTTGTATCAATTGTGTCGGACGGTCGCTTGGAAGAGGAACAATACTTTTCTATTTTCCATTATCTCATAATTCTTATAAGTCAATTTTATTTTTTTATTGAGATGAGTTTAATTATGAATTATGCATTTGTTTTATTTTAATGATTGGCTAAATTAGTTACTAAGTCTAGGATGAGGCTATAATAATAATAGAAAATTCTTTACTTATCAAAGTTTAATTTTTCTCTTAGAATTGTGCGGTAATGCTATTGATTATCACTGACAATGCATGCTTGTATTAATTGTTTAAATAACAAATTGGATACCAGTTGTGATTCTCTTGTAAGTGGATACATCTAGTGATTTGAGTTGTTAATTTAAATAGCATAAAGGGCATGAATTTTGTATGAATAATTGTGCTTTAGAGTTAAATATTCCATAACAACATGAATATGATTCTTGATTGTTATGAGTATTTTTTAGAATGATCAATGATTGTAAGTTTAAGATTTTCTATGAATGACTGTATTAGGAAAGTATGTTTCCACAGAGATTGGCACATCTCTATTCTTTGTATTAATATATGGTTAGCTGAGTCTCCACAGGGATTAACACAATATCTATGTTCTTTGTATCAATATATACTCTTCTGAGATTCCACAGGGATTGGCACAACATTCCTATTCTTTGCATCAATATATGCTCATATGAGATTCTACAGGGATTGGCACAACATTCTTGTACCTTGCATAATAATTATTCGATTAAGTCACCTTAAGGATTGACACAACATTCCTGTTGGAAATAATAGTATACTAAATAACCTAAGACCGAAACATTGACCTGTGTGGTCTCTGAAGTTATATTGAGACTCGTTTTGCTCCTGCCCTTTGGTGGCACCAACATGCGTGGAAGGCATGCACAGTCTCTGACCATTGTGTCCATGACACCAATGATGCCCATGCCCTAGACTCATGGTAATATTCCTAGTTGTGTATGGTTATGTTGTGTGGTTGGGAGTTGTACTAATCTGAGAGCAAAAATTCATTCACTCCTAGCATTATTGATGTTTTTGGAGTCTAATCATTTCGTTTGGATGTTAGCAATTCCCAATGTTCGTGTTGAACTATTTCTTCCAATTGATTTGTATAATACTGCAGCTCATGTTACAACCTTTGTCTCATTCGTTGTTTGTACTTTCTTTTATTATCTTATTATATTCCATTGTGATTTTTCATTCTACTGGGTATTTCTTGGAATAGGCACGCATCATGCGATGCAGGTTTAGCAGTTCATAGCTCATAAAGAATAGCTAGATAGAATGGATTAGTGAGAAGAAGTTCGTAGCTTTGATATTAAATTTTTAGTTTGTTTTGAGAACAATTGTAATGGTTTTTGACCAATAAACATATGAGGTTAGTATTTTATCATTCATTTTGAATTTCATTTATAGATAGTCTGTCCTATGAGTTTTGTCATTTTACACGTTTCATTGTATTGGTTTGAATGTTGGCGTAATTTGTGATGCCTCAAGTATTCAGCAATTTAAAAGATTTTTACTCCTATCCAAAGCTGAAAAATTGGTGTGTGACACATACTACACTAGAAACTAAGCTAGCTCATTTGCAACTAAGCTATTTTTTAGTGTAAGTTGTCATCCATAAGGTATTCCGTACTAAACTCATGGGGTATAACTTCATATGGCAAATTTTCATTCGCCTAATTGGTTGCACCATTTGACACTCATGATCGCATAGATGAAATGTTTCAGTCACATATAGTAGGTTCTCTACTACTATAATGTCACACATGATTGGTCCGCTGCTACCATACTATCACATATTGCAGGTTTGTTGCTACCATGATATTATCATACATCTAAATAGGTCACATAACCAAGCAATAAATAATATCATACAACCACTATGACGATATTACTGAATTATTATCACAAAAATGTTATAGAAAATGGGGTCGTCACATATATTAACATCAAAATTAGAAAGAAACAAATGACATGGAAGAAACAATCATATGCAAATTGAAAACTTCAAAGCAACCTACTCAAAGAAATGATTTTTTTGTTGTTATTTTCCAACATATAAACTATTAGGGAGGCTGCCAGTAGTTCAACTTTTAAGAAGCACTGTATTGTAACACCATATCAATGTACTTGTCCTTTACATTTGATTCCATGTACGAAATGGTAACCCTTGGGCTAGAAATTTTGTAACAGTATAATGGATGCAATCTATTTTCAATATGAGTTGCAATGTAAAACTACGACTCGCAATCCAGGTGTCATTCAAAAGAATTTTGATTATAAATGTGTGGAAAACTTTAATTGTTCGTTGTTCTATGAAAACCTAGGCTTTGACATTATTTTTTTTATTGATGAAGTGTGGGGAAAGGAAAATATTCAGATTTTCCTTTTTTTCTCCTTCTGGTCAAACCAACCACACCCTAAGTGTCAACACTGTATCCATAATATCATATTAAATTGGAATCACTAAATGAACACAAAATATTGCTAGCCCTAACACAAGTAGCAATTCTCTTATTCCACATTGCCTGGAAGTTGCAAGATTACATGTAGCCAATTCAGCTTCCATAGTGGACTTGAAACACAATTTTGTTTCTTTCTAAATCCAAGTCGCAATACCACTTCCTAGCATGAATACAACTTACTCTGGTAATGAAACTTACGTGGTCAAGGTCGTGTGCATAGTTTGAATGATTCTACCCTATGAATGAGATATCATCATCCTCGCATGTGAGTTTCAATCCTTTGGTGTGAGGTAAATATTTAAACACCCGTTTAAGTGGGATTTACTCACTAGGCTTACTAAGAAGCCCAATACATTTCTAATAGTCATGACATACATTAAACTACCTATGCCATCTTATGTAACACCCCAATTCAAATAACATAATTTTGTGTAAATTGGAGTAAAATTTGCCCCGGAAGACCTTGAATATTTGATTCAAAATTCATAAATACGTGAGCCAAATCTCAAGCAATAAATAGTCAAAGATATTAATAACATAGCAATGGGGCATTATTTGGGAATCAATTTTAGAGCATATCTTTAATTGAAAAAGTGTTCTATATTTTGTTTAAAATCAGCAAAACAACAAGAATCCCGGGTCAATGTAAGGCATAATCCACATCGAGTTAATAATTAATACAATAAAATTGTCATAGCACACACACGTCCATACAGTCATTATTAAATAAAATTAAACTAAGGAACTAGTATCGTACTTTCTTCGTCCTACTTCTAGACTCTTTCCAAAGTCCCGCTCCTACTCCTACTCTTTAGAACCTGGAGAAGAAAAGCAAGATGAGTACGAAGGACTTAGTAGAAAAGAGTATAACCACTTGACTCTTCATTCATTACTCAATAATAAAAGAGTGCGGCTATTCTAGCATTAACTCAATTATTCAATTCAATTCTCATTTATCATTCTTCGAATACTATTGTCCATACTAGCACACTACCCTAAGCATAAGTTCTAAGACCATGGGAATATTCTTCTTAGGTCTCATCACTTGTAGTGTCAATCACGTTCTTTTCGATTTCTGTCAGTCACGTTTAACAGTCATGGTTCCCACCAGTTAGAGATATGGACACCATGGACTTCGTCGTAACTCTTCATGCTTACTTGATCTCTTACGGATCCAAACCAATTAGTTGCCTATTCTCATTCAATCTTAGTGTGGATTATGCCATTGCAATTAATGCCTAATTCTTTAGTTTTTTGTCCTCATCCTAATGGTCATAAGACAATTCACTATTACTACAATCACTGGTTGCTATATGTACAACCTAAGGATTCTTACTTCCATTACTTACTTCTTCATTTATGCTTATTATCGGGTTTCACAACACTTTGACATGTCAATGGATGTCTCTAGGTGAATCACTTATCATTTTTAATTCAACTAATCGTACTACTTCTACTAAACCCTAAGATACTTTACTTCATGGTATAATTACTTCATATGATTTTATTGGCAAACTGACTTCCATAGTTCTTGGGATGATCAGTCAACGACACTTGACTTATCGTTGGCTATTGTCACTTACTCTAACAGAGAACATAACCTGCCAAAACAGAATTTCATTTCTCTATCAGGCCATTGAATAATTCTACTTCTACTAAAAAACAAAGATAATAATTCTACTTTTACCACATGATAATGAGAAGCATATCCTGTAACTTAATTATCAATATCACTTCATGAATCATAAATCCTAATCCTTATTGACATGATTCAAATCTCATAATATTCATTCCATGATAGCATCCATCAGCAGAATCATTACTTCATATCAAAAGAGGCTTACCTTGCTTTTTCACGAACATAATACATGCTGACAGTCTATTCATATGGCATAAATCTTATTAGTTAAGATAGATAACCAACTGGTTACTTCTAAGCATGCAATCAACCATGATACATGCAAATCGAACAATAGACCGGTGATAACTTCTTGCATGCAATTACTACTAACCATACAATTGATACTCTAGGCCAATCACAAAGAGATATCAACTCTGATGTACGATTATTTAGCTTTCCTAGATTGATTGTGAGAAACTTCAAGCCAAATCATTCTCTTCCACTCTCCAAAACCTTTGCCTCCTTTGAGATCTTCGAGTTAGGGCTCACAAAATGTGCATTAGAATATCTTAGACACGTATTTATACCTTTCCATAACAATAACTTTCAAAGAGACGTAAACGGTTTGGACTATCAAAACCTATGACAAGTCATCCAATGAAAACTCATCTATCATAGAACTACAAAACTATAATCTAAAGTGCAATTCAGTTACTTACATTTTTCTAAGTATTACATCTTTTATCTTTCCTAATCACCGGAGAGCGTCATCTTCTAGCTAGGACAAGATTGTCCCTTTGTAGATGGAAGAAATGAAGGGTCTTCTAATCAACAACGCCTAACCTGCCTTTTCCTGCCAAATAACTCTGGATAAACAAGTCTTTTATCGATCTCAAATGAGGCTATGAGAGTCACATATGAAGGTCATTCCCCATCCACAAAGTATCATCCGTATAAATTGCCAACATAAATCCTTTCAAGCCTTTTAGAATTACAATAGTGGTCCTTCGTATTTCTACAAAAGCCATACTCATTATCTCCTTCTAAAAGTGAAGCAACTAATAATTGTTTCAGTCCATACTCACTTATCAAATCTAAGTTTGTTTCTAAAAAGACTATCTTTACTTTCATGATTTGATGTAACTCCAAGTCCATGTAGGACCTTCTCAAAATGAGCTTCTTGAGCGAATGTTTCAAGACTTTTTATTTCTAAGTGAACCATATAACACCACAAAAAAGAGAGTCTTTGGTATCGGGAGGACGAACAGTGGAATCTAAAATCATTATATAGAGGAAAACTTCAAAATTAGCATATGGGTACTTCAGTGCCACGATTCTACATTATCTAGAAACGACTATAGACTATTATTTAACTGATTAAGGTGTATATCTAGATGACATAAAACACAAATTTAATAATCATGTAGTTATCTGATCCCGAATATGCTCTAGAAAATAATGCTTCCTCTGTCTTTTTAATCGATGAATCTATTAAAAAAATGTTACTTCATTTGAAAATCAACTGCGTCTATTAAAAAAAAGGAGGGAGTAGTATCATACTGCTGCCATATATTTTCCAAATTGCTAAGTTGCTAACTACATGTAGAGTCCTAGGATTTGAAATCATATCAAGGAAGAGCCATCTTTAGCCACATCCAAGCTACAAAAAAGAAAAAAAGAAGTAAAACGACAACAATATGGGAACATTCAGTAGAAGAGATGGTCAAAGAATTCGCCAAATAGCTAAAAGATACCATAATTGCCAAAAAAACAAAAATAATGGCGTGCATTAGACTTCAGGAATAGCAGCCATTGTAATGTTGCCAAAAAATTACCAGCCATTTTTTGTTTCAGTAATTTGATTCAAGTCATTAATTTAAGAAACAGATTGTCTAGAGGCATGCATTAACAATCCCATGTCGACACATATAGATTGGTAGCATAATGTCAACCTCACCTCATTTCTACTATTCATTGTGAGCCCTTGGAATATGCAGCGGGTCTTTGCCATTTCAAAAATGAGATGCGGCGAAGTGATCCAACTTCTCTTATACACAAACCTTAACCATCGGGCATCACTTGGAGACCCACACAATGTCAACGCAACTCCCTTATATATACTCACCACTTTCCATTGCCATTTTCCTCATAAATCCATCAATCCTTCTTTTGATCACAAGTTGATCTCTCTCCTCTACCTTCTCCACTCATCTTGGAGTTTGTCACCTCATATATACACACATTCATCCAACTTGAATTGTCTCTCCACTATCTCAGGTACTATTGTCTTCCTGTTCTGTTCATCATCTGATTTTTTCTATGAGATTTTGTATGTGATTGCATTTGATCTCTTCTTGTATATCAATTATGGTACTTCAATAGGTACATCAACAGAAGGTGAGGTAATTAAGAGGGCGCAATCAATGGAGGACATAGTGGGAGAACCAGGCAGTTCCATGCACGGAGTGACGGGCAAGGAGAAGAGCTACGCCTTCTCAGTGGCCTCATCGACAGTGCCTACCGACACGACGGCCAAGTTCGACCTGCCAGTCGACTCAGAGCACAAGGCCAACGTGTTCAAGCTCTTCTCCTTGGCCAATCCTCACATGAGGACATTCCACCTCTCTTGGATCTCCTTCTTCACCTGCTTTGTTTCCACATTCGCAGCTGCGCCGCTGGTTCCCATCATCCGCGATAATCTCAATCTCAAGAAGGGCGACATTGGCAATGCCGGTATTGCCTTGTCTCCGGCAGCATCTTTTCCAGGCTGATTATGGGGGCCGTTTGTGACCTCCTCGGCCCACGTTACGGATGTGCCTTCCTCATAATGCTCTCCGCGCCGACGGTATTCTGCATGTCCCTCATATCATCGGCCGGCGGATATGTCACCGTGCGGTTCATGATCGGATTCTCGCTGGCGACCTTCGTATCGTGCCAGTACTGGATGAGCAGATGCTTAATAGCAAGATCATAGGCCTGGTGAATGGGACTGCGGCAGGATGGGGGAACATAGGAGGTGGTGCCACCCAGCTGCTGATGCCTTGGCTCTATGAATTGATTAGGAAGGCAGGTGCCACGCCTTCACAGCATGGCGCATTTCATTCTTTGTGCCGGGGCTCATGCACGTAGTCATGGGCATTTTGGTGCTCACCCTAGGTCAGGACTTGCCGGATGGGAACTTAGCCAGCCTCCAAAAGAAGGGCAACGTTACCAAAGACAAGTTCTCCAATGTATGCTTCTTCATTTGGTTTGAGTACTTTGCATTTCATAGACTTTGCTTTTCGGGTCTCTCACACACCTGGAGATGGGACTCCCCCCACACACACTCGCACACACGTTTTAGCTAACCCACCAGGCTTGGCAGTGGGGTTGTGAACCAAATATCCCTTTACATATATTCCCAGCCCTTTACTTAGACTACTACACATGAAGGTGGGAACAACCTTTTCCTACCAAAAAGACTATAGAAATTAGATGTGGAGGTCAAATTGTAGTCCTTCGTTCCATATTAATAGTTCGAGTTGGTTTTTGAACATAAACCAACTTTAGTTTATAATGGAATACCATAGAGAACACTTAAAGTGGGACGCAGAATTATAGAATTAGATGTTGAATTTTAGTACTATAAGATATTTGGGTAGAAAATCTGCTCAACGAATTATATACATACAGAACCTGCCCATGTTGCAACATGTCATTTCATATGGGAACTAGTCACCTCTCTAATAGATTTGAAAGTAAAATAAACACGAGTTGGATCCCTCTACTTGAGAATAATCTTATGTATCCTACACTCTCTTGCAGGTGTTGTGGTATGCTATTGCAAATTACAGAACCTGGATCTTCGTCCTTCTCTATGGATACTCAATGGGTGTGGAGCTGTCAACAGACAATGTCGTAGCTGAATACTTCTTTGACAGGTTCAACTTACTGTTGCTTCATGTCTTGTTTCTACTATATTCTCATCTACCTCTTAGTAACATAAACATGACTATAAAGGTCATACTTGTCCACAGATTTGATCTAAAGCTCCACACAGCCGGAATCATTGCCGCCTCCTTCGGAATGGCCAATTTCTTCGCCCGGCCGCTCGGAGGCTACTTGTCGGACCTCGGCGCGCGGTGGTACGGAATGAGAGCCAGACTCTGGAACGTTTGGATCCTTCAAACTCTTGGAGATGCCTTCTGCATTTGGCTTGGCCGTGCCGACAGCCTTCCCGTCTCCATCTTCGCTATGGTCCTCTTCTCCATTTGCGCTCAAGCCGCTTGCGGTGCCACATTTGGCATCATTCCATTCATCTCTCGACGATCTCTTGGCGTGATCTCTGGATTGACTCGCACAGGCGGAAACTTCGGTTCCGGCCTTACCAAGCTCCTCTTCTTCACCAGCTCCAAGTACTCGACGGCCACCGGAATCTCCCTCATGGGAGTGATGATTGTTGCTTGCACAGCGCCTGTCACTTTGGTGCACTTCCCTCAGTGGGGAAGCATGTTGTTGCCCCCTTCTAAGCATATATATAGTCAAGTCCAGTGAGGAGCACTACTATGGATCAGAGTGGACAGAGGAGGAAAAGCAGAAAGGTCTTCATCAGGGAAGCCTCAAGTTCGCCGAGAACAGCCGGTCTGAGAGGGGGCAACGAGTTGCCTCGGCACCAACACCACCCAATGCCACTCCAGACCATGTGTAAAGTGATGAACAAGAATCAAAAAATGGTTGTCTACTCTTGTAAGAGCTTATATTTGTGAGCATGAATCAGAATCCCTCTGAGTAGGGATTCTTAGATAAATTAAAGCGTGCTTCAAATGAGAGGCTTTTCTGTAGCATTTTGTTTGGTTAGAAATGACTTCCATTTATATGCCATTATACTCTATTACTTTGATCAATGTACTCCCTTATATGATTATACAATCTCAGTTGATTTCAACAATGCCAAAATATCTTCAAAGTTGAACTCATATACCAAACTTCAAGACATTCTTTCTCTTGAGTTTGGGGCCGAGAGAGAGAGCGCGCACTATAAGGACCTTGTTGTGAACGCCAGGCCAACGTCAGCAAGCCCAACGTTAGTAGCAGCTATCATGCCATTAGAATATTTGATTAGTATTGCGTATCTTATTGTCATCAGCCTATTTAGGCTAATTGTTAGGTAACAGGACTGATAGAGAATAATCAGGCCAATTAGTGGCCCATCAGTTGTAGACGCGCCATCTTTTCTCTTTATATGGAGGACATCCTCCTCAGTTGGAGGCTATGCAATAAAAACCATTTCAGTTTATCACTTTTTATTTTATTTTTCACTTTTGTCATCAAACGATACCTTGTGACCCTTGCCGGTCACAACATTGGTATCAGAGCGGTGCCGATCTGAGAGCAATCATGCCTCCTCGCAAACAACCACTGGGAATGCTAAAAATCCGGGATGAACCTGAGGCGGCGAAAGAGGTGACTAGTCCACGACCGACGACAGAATCCAACCAGGAGGTACTAATCGCCATGATCAGTGTGCTTGGTGTCCAACTGCAGAATTTGGAGATGATCCACTCACAGAACCAGATGCAGAACCCGGCCAACCAGACAGCCACAACCACTCCTCCACCGCCACCACCAGGAGGTCTTGGTGGTCCAGTTCGACAAGGGGGGTCTAGTGTACTTGGAGGCTCTACACAGGGCTTGAACGCCGGGTCTTCCATCGCACATGGAATCCAACTAGGTTCCTTTAACCCAGGCGCTGAAGAGGGCAGATCTGGCTTTGAGGGACGAGGCACTCAAGGTGTTTGAAGAAATGACACAATGAATCCGCACATGCGAAATGTCCAGCATGAGTTGGACGTGGATTGGGAGGAGTCTCTAGGCTATCATAGAGGCCAGAGGGGTATTGCAGAACCCAGGTTGGCGCGGCTCCAATTCCCACGATTCAATGGTGAAGAAGACCTGGTGAAGAAGACCCCATGTAGTGCCTATACAAGGCGGACAAGTTCTTCGCCTATCAGGGGACTTTTTCAGATGCCACTTTTCACTTAGATGGAGACGCTTCAGTCTGGTACCAGGCCTTTGAGAAGGAGGTATGATTTCCGACTTGGGCGTCATTGTCAGATGAGTTGTGCATCCAGTTTGGGCCGAACGAATTTCAGGATTTCAACGCGATGCTCTCCACCATCAGGCAAACAACAACCGTGAGGGCGTATTATTCGGAGTTTATGAAGATTACGAACCGCTTGCCAGAATGGCCGGTCGCAGCACTGATTGGCACTTTCAAGCGCGGCTTGAAACCGGAGATAGCGGACGAAATGCGGCATTTTCCTTGTCACACGATGAGGGATGTGGTGCGTCACGCACGCATCGAAGAGGAGAAGCTGGCCAGACAAAGGAGGGGAGACGTGGGAGTTTTCCAGCAAGGACCCTTGCTGGCCCAGCGCTGGGGCCACTGCCATCTCCTGCTCCAAATCCTAGTCGACCTATGACGAATGGCTCTGTTGTTCCCCCTATTCGGCGACTCACAATCGTGCAGATGGAGGAGCGCCGTGCCAAAGGGCTATATTACAGGTGCGATGAAAAGTTTGTTCCCGGGCACCGATGCACAGTACGGGGAAGTTTACTCATAGAAGAAGTCGACAAGGATGTTTCTTCCTAGCCCGATGAGATGACCCCAGAGTACCCTGACGTGCAGCGTGAGATCTCCGTGCACGCCTGCTCAGGGACCTTCACTCCACGCACCATGCGGGTACAGGGACTCCTTAAATGAAAGGAGGTCGCGGTATTGATTGACAGTGAGTCGACCCACAATTTTATCAACGATAAGGTAGCACAGCGATTGGGTTGTTATGTGGCCGATGCTGTCATGCCCCAAAATTCCCGGCCTCGTCGGAGTGTGGAAAACTTTTTTTTTCATGAGTATGTGATCTATACATGAAATATGCATTTTATTATCTCCTAAACTTATATTTATGCTAGTGTTTGATTAGAATTATTGCTACTTTATTATAGTTTTTGGTTTTGTAGGAAAATGAGAGCAAAGATACAAAAATAGGGTGAAATAAGACTTTAATGGTTAAACCTTCATTACTTCGTGTACAAATGTCAGATTGGACTGATTCAAGTCTCATGTTAAATTTCAAGAAGTCAGCTTTCCAACGCCACCAACTACGCATAATTCAAAGTTCGGAGCAAAAAGTTATGACCATTGGAAAATTGTGCTGCAGGATGAATAGTACCGATCGATCGGCTAAATAAGGCGATCGATCGCCTAAGGAAAAAATCGAAATTTTCGCAATCGATCGTCGCCATTTGATCGATCGTATCTACTGAAAATTTGTCATGAATAGTGTCGATCGATCGCCGTATACGGAAAACGCAATTTTGACCTATTTCGACTCGGATTTGGAAGGGGACTTCGTAGTTTCTCTTCAATATTATAAATAGGCCTTATGGGAGAACGTTTTGGGCATTAAAAAGGTAGACTAGAGAGTATACTTTGGAGGCTAGAGAGGAGCAAGAGAAGGAGTCTTTTGGAGCAAAGAAGAAGAAGGATTCATGACGATGGATCTATATAAACAAGCTTCTCCTTTCTCCCTTTCCATGTGTAACTAAATTCCTTGTCAAGGCTAGATGAAGCCCTAGATGTGTATTGCTACTCTTGATAGTTTAATTTTATAAAGTTGATTATGATTTATGCTTAATGCGATTTCATGAGTATTCTTTTGAGTGCTTGATCATAGACTTGATTGATTATGAATGAAATTAGATATTGTGATTGATTTTATGCCCGATCAAGGATAAGATTAATTGCATTATAATCGAGTTGTGATTGACTCTATGCCCGATCAAGGATAGGATTGATTGCAAAATAGTGGATGAACTTTCGTGTCCGATCAAGAACGTTAGTGAATTCATTAGTAATTCGTGTGTCCGATCAAGAACATGAATTACCATATCATGTCAATGTATGCTTAATAATAATTGAGAGTAGTAATTGCATGTCTAGTGGTGGATTCTCTGCATTGATATTTCTCCATATTGATTAAATCTTAGTTAGATTAGATAAAGTTCATTGCTTTTTTTAGAATTAATTAAACTACATCTTTTTCTTCTCTTGAGTTTAGTAAAGTATTCACCGTCCCTGAGGTTCGACAACCCTTTAATACTCACCGTAGTACAATTGCCTTGTGCACTTGCAAGGGTTTTAAGTTTAAACGATTAAGTTTTTGGCGCCGCTGCCGGGGATGGCTCAATAGTTTACCAGATTCTTAGCATAATTAGTGTTAGAGTAGTTTAGTGAGTCTTAACTTAGATTATCTATCAGTAGCTTAATTTGTATTTTTCTTTCTTTTTGCAAGGTTAAGAGAAGACGTGGAATTCTCGCCAACATGGAAGGGCCACCCCTTCCCCTAGTTTGCATTCTCTTATCCTTCCCTTTTTAGATTAATTTGTGTGTTTGGTATTTTTCTTTTCTTTCTGTGACTGCATGTTGTGCTAGTTGTGGTTATTAGGACTGCTAGTTGTTGATATCTAGGACTGATGATTGCTAGTTGTGGCTATCTAGGGTTGTTTATCTTATTTGTGGATGTGTGATATTGTGGTTCAGTTGATGAATGCATGGTGAAGAAATGTCTTCACCTTTCTATGGATTTAGCCATGAGAACCCATATAGGAGCTTTAATGATTATTGTTCTTCACACACACCTAATCCCCTTCCTTATGAAATGCCCTACCACCCACGTCCCTTATATGCTGATACTTACAAACGTGGTTGGGATAATCACTCTAATTTTGGGAGTGGCACATC
This sequence comes from Houttuynia cordata, assembly GCA_039654745.1. Lineage (NCBI taxonomy): Eukaryota > Viridiplantae > Streptophyta > Magnoliopsida > Piperales > Saururaceae > Houttuynia > Houttuynia cordata. The sequence continues at coordinate 52,898,261 of CM077504.1, read as the reverse complement.
TTCCCTACAATACACAACTCCTTATATGTCGGAACCATGTGCTCTCTGTTTAAGTCCCATTCACACCCCAGTGGAGTGCCCTTTGGCCCATGAGTACCCTGATTTTATAAGAAAATATGTGAATGAGGCCCAAGGTCTTCATAAGTGGGAGGATCATCCTAACAACCCTTGGGAGCAACCCAACCCTGGGCCCACTCTTCATGAGGCCCTTAAACAAGATTTCTTAAGCCAACAACTACCTTACCAACCAGCCTCTAATCCTCAGTTTGGCCAAACCAAAAAGAAACCATCCTTAGAAGATCAAATGAGCCAAATGCTAACCACCCAATCCACTCTCCTCTCAGCTTTCAGTGCGATGGAAACTAAGATGGACACTATGATAGACACAAAATATAGAGAGCTGACAGGTGAATTGAGTACCCAGGCCCAGATTATCCATTCCCATACACAGGCTCTTGCCACCATTGAAACACAGTTAGAACAGCTAACACAGGCCATGAATATGAATGAAGAATGCATTTTACCTGTTGAGCCCCAATATCCAATGGGTCAATTTTCTGACGAAGGGATCTGTTTTTCCCCTGATTATGATGTTACATCCCTTCAGAATGCCCAAAGGTTTGACAATGAGCTTGAGTGGGTTTTACATAATGATCAAGAGGGTGTAGAAATTAAAGAAGAAGTGAGTGCATTTATAGAACCAAATTTTCAACCTTCTTCTATATTTGAGGAGTTGCAGTCTACGGCACTATCACCAGAACCTTCTATTCCTGAAACACCATTCATACCATGTCTTGACCAATCTAACTCTTTGTTTAATGAACATAACTTGGACTGTTTCATAGATAGTTTAGTTGATTCACTAATTGAGGAAGCTTTCCCAATTGGGTTACTAGAAGAGGCCCCTAAGGCCAAAATGGTTGATGTGGGGGTGGAGGTTCCCTTTATATTAAAATTCTCTGATGACCTTCTTCCATGGACAATGCAGGAACCCATATTTCCAAAGCTTCCCCACCCACCACTCCATCCTTTTATTCCACGATGTGCTCCATACTTAGGCAACAAGGATAGGAGTGTGTGGTGCAATCATTTAATTGATCCAGGTTGATGACTTGATAATCTGACCCTGGAGAAGATTGTGGCTTCGTCTGGCTGAAGACGTTAAACTTAGCGCTTGGTGGGAGGCAACCTACATATTCAGGTGTATTCTCTCCTTTATTTGATTTTCTATGTTATATGCTCATTGTCATGCTATATTTTGTTCACATTGAGGACAATGTTCATAATAGGTTTGGAGGAGAGGATGTGCTTCATTGTAAAATCAGAAAAGGAAAATATATAAAAAAAAGTTAAATTTGTTTTAGTAGTTTTAAGTTATTTGTTAGTATTTCTGTTAGGTTTTGATAGTTTATCCCGTAATAATGCATGTTACAATTCTTAGGAGATTAATTTGCATTGGAAGTGTGAGTAAGTATACTGGAGGATAGATACACTTAAATGAGCATATCTTTCTGTTACAGTCCTCTTGGAACATGTGCTTGAGCTAATAAAATTCACTCACACACACTAGTACATAAAGTAATACCATGTAGAGATTTGTTTAATGCTAATTTATAGTGGGATGTCTTTAGTCATAGTCATTGGATGATGTGTAGTTATCTGTTGAGCTTAAAAGATCATGATAGACCATTTACTTGGCTATGGCAAGGGATTAGAACCGGAAATAGGTTGAGAGTATAATACAGCCTGGACAAAATAAAGATGTGCTGAAAATATGAATGCTGAAAATGAAAATGCGAAAAAATGAAAACAAAATGAAAGAAAAGGGGCTGCTTGACTTTATAGGATTAACTTAGGCTGATGCTCGGGCCCGAAGCGGTCTACTTAAAACCTAATGCCCTAAGCCAATTGGTTGGGAGTCATTGGCCTGAGTCATTGCTAAACCTAAGCATCTTGAAGTCAGGCCTTACACAGTCCTAGCGAAAAATAAAAAAATAAAAAAAAGTCTGTGGTGTATTATCCTCTCAAATCTAGAATGTTGGACCTGAAGGAGGCGCGCAGATCTGTGCTATCATGAACCTAAAGATTACGATAACTATGTAGATTCTGATGTTCTTTGGTTAATGGGTAACACTGGATTTGTATAAACAGAAATTTAGAATGTATTGCTACAATGTTCTACACTTTCTACTATTTATATTATCATGCTATATTATATTGAGCAAAAATTTCCAAGATGAAAGTGTGGAATAAAACCACTTACTTGAGGGCTTCTATATTCCTGTTGATTATGAACCAAGTACGTGTAGTTAATTCTTTTAAGCATTGTATTTTGCATTTGTCGGGATAATAGGTTTGTGTGTTTTGCAATGTTTTAATTTTTGCTTTGTTTTTGCACTTAGGTTAATTAGATTAATAAATACATGTTTGTGGGTAGCATTGGCTATAAACCCTCACGAGACAACACTCGTCCTACTAGGGACACCTAGAGGTTTAACGGCTTGTTGCATATGCTCAATGCAATCGTGTTCCCTATGAAAGTGGTGTTCACTTTTATGCATTAGTGGTGTTTACTTTTCTGCATTAGTTTCTTTAGCTGTTTGCTTGATTTGATTTGTTTTGTTTTGCTAGGGACTAGCAAAATCTAGGTTTGGGGGTGTGATCTATACATGAAATATGCATTTTATTATCTCCTAAACTTATATTTATGCTAGTGTTTGATTAGAATTATTGCTACTTTATTATAGTTTTTGGTTTTGTAGGAAAATGAGAGCAAAGATGCAAAAATAGGGTGAAATAAGACTTCAATGGTTAAACCTTCATAACTTCGTGTATAAATGTCATATTGAACTGATTTAAGTGTCATGTTAAAGTTCAAGAAGTCAGCTTTCCAACGCCACTGACCACACATAATTCGGAGTTCGGAGCAAAAAGTTATGACTATTGGAAAATTGTGCTGCAGGATGAATAGTACAGATCGATCGTCTAAATAAGGCGATCGATCGCCAGAGGAAAAAATCGAAATTTTCGCGATCGATCGTCCCCGTTTGATCGATCGTATCTACTGGAAATTTTTCATGAATAGTGCCGATCAATCGCCGTATACGGAAAACGTAATTTTGACCTATTTCGACTCGGATTTGGAAGGGGACTTCGTAGTTTCTCTTCAATATTATAAATAGGCCTTATGGGAGAACGTTTTGGGCATTAAAAAGGTAGACTAGAGAGTATACTTTGGAGGCTAGAGAGGAGCAAGAGAAGGAGTCTTTTGGAGCAAAGAAGAAGAAGGATTCATGACGATGGATCTATATAAACAAGCTTCTCCTTTCTCCCTTTCCATGTGTAACTAAATTCCTTGTCAAGGCTAGATGAAGCCCTAGATGTGTATTGCTACTCTTGATAGTTTAATTTTATAAAGTTGATTATGATTTATGCTTAATGCGATTTCATGAGTATTCTTTTGAGTGCTTGATCATAGACTTGATTGATTATGAATGAAATTAGATATTGTGATTGATTTTATGCCCGATCAAGGATAAGATTAATTGCATTATAATAGAGTTGTGATTGACTCTATGCCCGATCAAGGATAGGATTGATTGCAAAATAGTGGATGAACTTTCGTGTCCGATCAAGAACGTTAGTGAATTTATTAGTAATTCGTGTGTCCGATCAAGAACATGAATTACCATATCATGTCAATGTATGCTTAATAATAATTGAGAGTAGTAATTGCATGTCTAGTGGTGGATTCTCTGCATTGATATTTCTCCATATTGATTAAATCTTAGTTAGATTAGATAAAGTTCATTGCTTTTTTTAGAATTAATTAAACTACATCTTTTTCTTCTCTTGAGTTTGGTAAATTATTCACCGTCCCTGAGGTTTGACAACCCTTTAATACTCACCGTAGTACAATTGCCTTGTGCACTTGCAAGGGTTTTAATTTTAAACGATCAGTATGTGTGAGGCCAGAAACCCTGAGTTATCACCGAATACTCGAACATCCAGTCTAATACATCACCATGAATGGATGTGTACTCGACATAACACAACTGAGTCCTTAAATAACATCATTAACACATATGAAATTGGAACTTAGCAATCTTAAAATTAATCTATAATATAAGTCAATCAAAATCATTAAGATGCTTTGACCAACATGCCAATAATATTAACACTAAATTTAAAATAATAAAGATAGCTTTATCTTCCATGACTATCTTCAAGTCTTCCATTATATGCACTTGCCATAGCTATACTTTCTTCATGCCTGCATCATAGGATGCATGAGTATTTCGAAGAAATACACAGTAGAATGCAAACATCCGCAAAAATAGAATATACAATATAGGACAAAGAGTAGGGTTTAATATGAGACAGTTGAATAATCAAGAATATTTAAACTGAGCAACAAGAATTCCATTATAAGAGGAAATAACAGCATCAATGAAGGCTCCCAAACATCCAAAGTGTAAGGAGAGAAATTACCATAATCTAAGACTCCGAACATCAATGCTTCCTGACTCTCAAGTATAGAGCAAGGACAATAAATTATACGACTCCAAACAAATACTGGTGTAAGGAGAGAATGGTTAAATACCAAAGCTCCAGGCATCTATAGTGCAAGGAGTTACAATTTCTGCTCGCTGAATTTACCGATCGCAAAAGGTAAAATACACCAGAACATCCTAGAGGTTCTCCCTTTGGAACCCGGCCATGCGTCTAGGGATGCTGGCCCCATCTGTGCTTATGGGCATAATGAGCGGAGACTGCAGACCTTCCATAATGTCATATAGCCTAAACGTACGTATGTGCCTCTTTTTGGGCAGTAAGGAATCGCAACTCCCTAATTATAGAAGACCTCGCAAGGTCTAGCAAACTATGATTCCACCTCAGAAAGATCCTTGTAAAATTTTTGGTGGAGAAATAATCCAATATATATCTGAGAAATCTTACGCAGGGCAGAGGTTACAATACTCTGAGATTCAAGGTATCTTTTACCAATGGTTGACTCACCAAAAGAGTACTAATGGGATTTCCATATCTCGATCAGCAGACAGCTTGTAAAAGAGTATCAATGAGATCTTAATATCTCAATGAACAAGAGACTCACGAAAAAAATACAATAGAGATTTCAACAACGACCATGTTACGCATGCATAGCCCTAGATAAGACCAAGGAGAAAGACTTGATCAAGAATTGCCTTTCAAGACTCTAAGAAAACTCAAGTTATATCATGAAGAATATCAAGTTCCGGTTTCAAAGAAGACTTGACTCAATTAGACTCAATAACAGGTCAACTGAAGTTTCTCAAATGAATGGAAGTGCATTGGTCAAATACATGATGAAAAGACTTGTGACCTAGACAGGTTTTGTTGAAACTCAGCTTGGTCATAACAATACTGATCCAAACTTCAAGGTTTAAAACTTTGGTCAAAGAGAAATAGATGGTTCGGTTTCCAATTGGAAACACGAATCGAGTCAATATCACTAGTGGAACACATAAGACTTGATGAACGCCAAACAACTCACCATTAGCCCGTGATACTATAGTATTATACTTAGTCCATCCTACTATAATATTACTTAAAGTCTTGTATAATACATATAAAGTTCTTAGTATACTTATTATAGCATAGGCTATTGCTTTGATAAAGTTTTCCCAACCTTTACCATAATTACAGTGTTCTATTTTTATATATAAGTCAAATTCCAATCCTTACCAACATCAAAACAGAAAGAATTAGACATTGAAAATTTTATTGTGATTACTCCTATGTGTCTAGTTTACAACTCAATAAACGGCATATTTTTATGATTTTTATATAATTAGTTACAAATATTTTAATGAAGGTCATTAGTGCAGAAATAGTTCTGGTTGAGACCCTTAATCATAGTTCTAATCAAATTGTGAGTGTGTTTACCCCATAATCCGTTCAACAATACATAGTATACTTGAATATCTTTCATATCTTACTTATTCTAGAACTTTATTAGGTATGATATGTCATAATATTTACAATGATTGAGGTGTACTTTCATTATCTTACCTCTTTTTCTAGTTGAATTAGGCAAACTGGACAACTAATTAAGGACTAACCAACACACAAGGTCACAGAACTGACTTGACACAAACGCTCCATTGAACAACCAGTAGGTTCATGACACCAATTTATAAAGTATATTCTAGTTATAATCCCCTTTAGTTCCTATTAATGAACATCATCAACTATTAAAGATTTATATTGAGGAAGTTGCCATAATTCCATGATGAACTAGGATAATAAAATTTGGACAGTAATGTCAGAGACCAAAAGAACACAAGGAAGCTTCAAATAGGACTCTAAATAATTCAAACTTCTCATCATTGGGCTAGCATGTGTTACAATTAGGAATTGGAACATCAAGGTTCACACGATGGAGCAACAACACGTAATAACTGGATAATTCAAAAGATTGCTACTTAGCAATTGACTCTCATGAAGATTCACAATCATAAATTAATATACTGACACAAGAAGCGAACAAGGTATGAAATTCAGATCCAAGAGTGTGGGAAAAATCATCCTACCTGGTCCAAACGTAGTATCTTCTTGCTTCCTCGCGAAGGCTTTTGATTCCTCTACACGATGCCGCCCTTTAGCACTTTGATCGTTGACTCTTGAGATGAAGGAAAAGGTGTAAAGCTTGCTAGGATAAAGGAGAAGGAGAAGAAGAAGGAGAAAGTCTTGGGACGTTCACAAAGGATTTGGCTTGAAAAATACCAGCCAGCCCTCTCTCTTGTGCTTATATAGACCCAAAACCTACTATAACTCGGATATCTCCAAATCAAGACTCCTTCCTAAGCCATACTCTCACTACCAATTAAAAGCTCTTCCTTATTAGTAAGGGACGTTCATCCATTTTAATCCATTGGGTTGGTAAAATTTTGTGGTGTTTTATTAAGATACTAATCATATTCAAGTCTATCTCCTACCATAACTAGGAAATTGCCAACTCTTTCCTTGCTTCACTTAGACGTCCCAAAATAATTGCTTGCCTACTTTTGATTGGCAGATGTTGATCTCCAATTTGGTATGGATGTCCAATACATAGGTTTCCTCATTTAATTGGGATTTCAAATCTCTAATAAGATTCATTCACTATCTTAATCCTAATTACGGCACACTGTCATATGCTAACAGTCCACTTCTGACTCTTTCCATGGTTAGTATAATTGGACTTAGACCCTGAAATTTTATTGGAGTTAGCCCTATGAGTCTAGTTTCTAACACCACTGAGTTTATATTTTTCTAATTTTATTAGAATTAGTTATGAATTATTTACTACAGACTGCCGACACAGAAATAGTACTGGCCGAGCTTACAATCTTAATCATACTTTACATATCTCGTTCCAAACTAGGAAACTACCATATCTAGGCCAACCAACTAGACGTCCTCTTCCTATTATTTGATTAAAAAGTGAAATGTTTTTCTCTTTTTAATTAAGATTTATCTTCCCTAATTATCTCAACCGAACTGATACTTCCCGATCCTCCGCGATACTTACCATATTTACCGCTATTAGGTCAAATCGTAGATTTTGCTCCAAGATTTACTCCCACCATCCGAAGATCATCTTATGACAATGTTACCCACGTTCATAAATCATCCCTGGGCCAGGGCCACGTGACTCAGCGCCCAGGTCCTGTGTCTTGGCTTGAGTCCTACGCGCACAGGTGTCTGAGGTCCCGTGGTTGCACTACTCGTCATACTAACACACGTGCATCACTAACCACACATCAAAACAAACTTCACTTTACTAATTAAGAGTAATCCACTGAACACATGCCCTGGTGCCTGGCCCCACTCCTAGCGTCAGGTGTTCTCAGACCCTGACGCCAGGCTGGCCTCAACGCCAGGTTGTGCCCAGCGCTAGGACCAGCCCTCGAGTCCTAGTTTTCTACTACTATTAGCCATGTGATTAACAAGTTATATCACATCATTAAATCAAATAATATATTAAAGTACATCACGTAACTAGAAATCAAATCAGCAAATGAAACTTTCCTATTTTAGACCAGTTTCCTACAATAGATACCTTTAGATAACGTACCAATTTTTTGGGTGTTACAGATGCCAAGCCTTTTGACGTGCTCATTGGGGACGGCAAACACCTCAGGAGATCAGGGGTCTACGCCCAGGCTGCCCTTACTATCCAAGGCCACACTTTCATCATAGACTTGTTCCTACTGCCGACGAAGGGGGCGGATGTGGTCTTAGAGGTCCAATGGCTGCAGAACCTCGGGGATGTGGTCTTGAACTTTAAGGACCATATTATGGACTTCGAGGTGCACGTACAGCGGGTTCGACTCGAAGGGGCCCAACCAGGTGGTTTGCATACGGCCCAGGCTGTGGGGTCATTCTTCAAGTTCGCGCCACAAGGGCTATTGTTGCAGCAGCGAGCCATGGTGGATGTTGAGCAAACTGACATACCGGAGGATTTACGCTCTCTGCTCGATGATCACGCTGACATATTCTCTGAGCCAACCGGCCTACCGCCAGCCCGATCACATGACCATGCCATTCCTATTCTACCTGATGCCGCGCCGGCCAATGTGCGCCCATACCGCTACCCTCATGTTCAGAAGGCGGAGATTGAGCGCCTGGTGCATGACATGCTACAGTCCGGTATTATTCAGCCCAGCAACAGCTCCTTCTCCTCAACAGTTCTATTGGTTCGCAAGATGGATGGGTCGTGGCAATTTTGTGTCGACTACCGCACCTTGAACGCTATTACTGTCAAAGACAAGTACCCAATTCCGGTTATAGAGGAGTTGTTGGATAAACTGACTGGTGCCAGGGTGTTTAGCAAACTCGATTTGCGCGCAAGATATCATCAAATCCGCATGAAACCGTCAAATGTCTACAAAACTCCATTCAGGACACATGATGGTCATTTCGAGTTCTTGTTCATGCCCTTCGGCCTGACAAATGCTTCTGCTACCTTCCAAAGTCTCATGAATGACTTGTTCCGGCCCTTTCTCACACAGTTCGTCCTAGTTTTCTTCGATGACATCCTCATATACAGCCAGTCGTGGGACGCACACTTGGCACATTTGCGGTCAGTTTTCTCCATATTACGGACTCATTCCTTATTTCTTAAACGGTCGAATTGTTCCTTTGGTAGCAGGCAGGTGGAGTACTTGGGCCATGTCATTTCGCACGTGGGAGTTTCCACTGACCCTGCGAAGGTATCGGCCATGCTGTCTTGGCCAGCTCCCAAATGTGTCAAGGGCCTCTGAGGCTTTCTGGGACTGACAGGGTATTACCGTAGATTCATCAGCTAGTATGGGATAATTGCCAGCCCACTGACCGCACTACTCAAAAAGGGGGCCTTTGCATGGACAGGAGAAGCGCAAGAGGCTTTTGATCGTCTAAAGCAGGCTATGGTTACTACACCCATTTTGGTCTTGCCAGATTTCACGCTTCCATTTGTGGTAGAAATGGATACATCGGACAAAGGCATGGGGGCGGTCCTCTTATAGAAGGAACAGCCGGTGGCCTTCTTCAGCAAATCTCTCGCCGGCTGCTCTTTGACACTTCCGGCCTACGAGAGGGAAATGTTAGCCATTGTTCATACAGTAACCAAGTGGCGACCTTATTTGTTGGGTCGACGTTTCATCATCAGTTCCGACCATCAGCCATTGAAGTATTTTCTTGAGCAACGGGTGTCTACACCAGCCCAGTAGCGCTAGGTGAGCAAGCTGCTGGGCTATGACTATGAGATCGTATACAAGAAGAGGTCTGAGAATACTGTCGCGGATGCTTTATCAAGGCGCTCGACGAAGGGTGCCTGTATGGCTATGACTGGCCCGACTTGCCCCTTTCTTCCATATCTACATTGCGCCTATACGAAGGACCCCGACACCAGCCAGCTAATTGAACGTCTCCACAAGCATCAATTGGATGATCCTTCCTTCACTTGGCACGGTGACACTTTATTTTGGAAAGGGGAGCTGTGGGTGCCTAACAGCGGGGACTTGCATCGTCGTGTTCTTTCACATTTTCATGAAACACTCGTTGGCGGGACATGAGGGTGCCTTCCAGACTTACAAACGGGTAAGCCAGAGTTTTTTGTGGCCCGGATTAAGAAAGGACATACAAAATTATGTGGCTGCCTGTGACACATGTCAACACGCTAAGGCTGTCACTATCTCTCCACAGGGTCTCCTTCAACCACTCCCTATTCCAGATCAGATATGGGAGGATATCTCTATGGACTTTGTCGAAGCCTTACCCATGGTCCAAGGAAAGTCGGTCATTCTTGTGGTGGTGGACTGGCTCTCAAAAATATGCTCATTTTTGTGCTTTGAGCCATCCTTTTACAGCCCAGATGGTTGCTGAAACCTTTGTCAAAGAGATCGCTCAGTTGCATGGCATGCCTAAGACTATCGTCTCGGGTAGAGACAAGGTTTTCATTTCTACATTCTGGCGTGAGTTTTTTGCTCTCCAAGGTACGAAACTCACCATGAGCATGGCTTACCATCTCCAGACAGATGGCCAGATAGAGGTCGCCAATAGGTGTGTGGAGCAATATTTGCGTTGCTTTGTGGGGGATCAGCCTCGTAAATGGTTACAACTTCTTCCCTAGGCTGAATGGTCTTATAATATGGTTTATCACACACGGATGGGGTTTACACCATTTGAAGTTGTCTATGGCCGTCCACCTCCTTTGGTTCTCTCTTATGTGCCTCACAAGTCGTTTGTTGCTGAGGTCGACTATTTGCTTCAAACAAGGGATGAGGTTCTTAGGCAACTGAAAGCAAATCTAGCAGCTGCCCAGAACCGTATGAAACAACTTGCTGATAAGAAGAGGACTGACCGGGCCTTCCAGGTGGGTGATCTGGTCTATGTGTCCGTCCTACAGCAGCGCCAGACCTCTTTGCTCAGATCGGATTAGGCCAAGCTCGCACCTCGTTATCATGGGCCATATTCCGTGCTCGAATGGATTGGGCCCGTTGCTTATCACCTGGCTCTACCCCCGGGATCACTGGTGCATCCGGTTTTCCATATTTTGCGCCTCCGTTGTTTTGTGGGTGATGCAACTTCAGTCACTATGGGCGGGCCCTTATCTATTATGACTCCTGTGGATGTTGATACCCCAGTCCCAGCGTCTTTCCTTAACAAACGACGTGTTCGAAAGGTGGGTCGCATTATTACTGAGATATTGGTAGTATGGAGGGGCCGTTCCTTAGAAGATGCTACATGGGAAGTGGAGGACGACATTCTGGCTCATTTTTCAGATTAGTCGCCTTGAGGTCAAGGCGATAGTGAAGCGTGGTGGATTATTGTGAACACCAGGCCAAAGTCAGCAAGCCCAACGTCAACATCTGCTATCATGCCATTAGAATATTTGATTAGTATTGCGTATCTTACTGTAATCAGCCCATTTAGGCTAATTATTAGGTAACGGGCCTGATAGAGAATAATCAGGCCAATTAGTGGCCCATCAGCTTGGCCAGATGGCTCGTAGCCCTAGGTAGACGTACCATCTTTTCCCTTTATATGGAGGACGTCCTCCTCAGTTGGAGGCTATGCAATAGAAACCATTTCTATTTATCACTTTTTCTTCTTTCTTTTCACTTTTGCCGTCGAACGATACCTTGTGACTCTTGCCGGTCACAAGAGACCTGTCTAGCCTGACCAATTTGGTCACCAAAATCGTGTGGCTAGAAAGTAAATTTTGCCATGTCAACAGAGAGAAGGGAAGAAAGGGCTGAATAGAAAGCAGGACCCAAGGACAAGTGGTAGGGGGACCCATGAATCTTAGGTAAAGTTGTAATTCCTCTTTCTATTCGGCCATGAATCTGTGTCGAGAGGAAGAAGAACAATGAACATTGTTAATTTTTCCTTATTTCGAAATTCTTGTAAGTTGACTTTAACTTTTAATTCAAATGAATTCTATTGTTTTGTTAGTTCAATTCCTTAATATGAGTAGCTAATCTCCTATCTAGAGCTGAGATGAAGCCAAGATTAGTTGTAGGAGTGAGATTCATATGATGCAATTATTATCTCAAATTAATGCACTTTAACGATTGTTATTCTAAAATCAATTACATTGAATCGTAATTGTTAATATGTTGTTTGGATATTAATTGTGATTTATCTAAAGAAAGATACAACTAATAATTTGAATTTCATCTATTGATGTGCAAGAGAAGACAATGTTTATTTCTAAATTTGTATGCTTTCATGCTGATATTTTTCGTAAGAGAATAGATTGAATTCCAATTCTCTACGAGATAACAGTGAGAACAATTGTGAATTTTGAATAATTGCTCCTATGATTGTCATGTGCTAATTCTTATGCCCTAGTATTTTAAGTATCTGATTAAAGTTCTAATTTTTATTTGTCAATTAGTTTCTTTTTCATAGATTAATTAATTACTTTTATATTAATTTGTTAGTTAAAGTCGTTTAGTTTATTTTAGTCTTTGATTCATTAGTAGTAGTGCATTAATCCAATCCACCTAATTAATTCTTTAGAAAGGGGTAATTAATTTGATCTTCGAATTAGAATTCCAAAAACACAAGTCCCTGTGGGTTCAACCTTGTAAAATTGTGCGACTGTACTCCAAATACGATTCGTACACTTACGAGTAAATTTAAGAAGATTAATTAAAACAACAACAATCCTACTTAAATTTATTACAGCCAATAAATTTAAAATAGTCAACAAAATAAAATATCCAATCGATGGCACGCATAGGCCAACAAATCATAAAGTTTATCAAAATAAACTAGCAATTGAAAATTCTCTTGATTCTCTCTAAAGCATCAGCATCACCTTCCTGCACTGCAATCTTCCCAAATCAAATTTTTTTCACGCTTGCATCAGAGGATGCATGAGTACTTCATCGAAATACTCAGTAGGATGTAAAAACCCCAAGAGAACAACAAATAGCAAGATGAAGGTTATAATTAATAGAAACAGAAATATTCAATAACTGTAGGAATAGTCTCAAGGTTCACTTTACATGAGCAGAAAAGTCAAATAATAATCCCAACTCACAAGTATAGGAAAACATCAAATTTCAATGACTCCAAACAATCACAAGTGTAAGGAGAGAATTTACCATACATCAGACTCCGAACATCACAATGTAGGGAGAAGATATTCAATTTACCAATAGCTCCATGCATCCAAAGTGCAAGGAGTTTCTAATTTCTGCTCACTGAACTTACCACTCGCAAGTGGCTGTTTACTAGAACCACCCTAGAGGATCTCCCTTTCGAACCCGGCCATGCGTCTAGGATGCTGGCCCCATCAGTGCTTACAGACACTATGGGCGGAGACTGTAAACCTTCCGTAATGTCATACAATATAAACGTGCGTATATAACTTGATCAACTGAACTACAGAGGTCTATTATTAATCGAAGATCTCACAAGATCTAGCAATGGCTCTCTGAGCATACTATGAATCCACCTCGGAGAGATCCCCGCAAGGTCTCTAGTGGAGAAATAGGTTCATACCAAACTAAACAATATCACAAGAAGAGTAGAGGTCACAACACTCTGAGATTGAAGGTATCTTTTATCGGAATAGACTCACTCTAGGAGTATAATAATCATCAGTATCTCTCAATAGAATATGATTCCTCACAAGGATACAACTAAGATTCCAACATTTTGAATAGCAGATGACTCGCCATAGGAGTGTTGATAGGTTTCAACAATAATTTAAACAACATGCTTCATGCCTACCCCTAGATAGGAACATATCTAAAATGTAGGATTCACGACTTACAATGGTGATTACATTAAGAGAATGGTTTTGAAAAGTCTGATCTCCAACTGGAAACACAAACTGACACCAAGCTGTAATTTGAAACCAAGAACGATTTTACTCTAGGTCACACAGACCTATCCCATAACATTAATCCTTTGGACCAATTATTCTTACTATAATAAACATCATCATGCTTTATAATGTATATTAGTGATACTCTAATCATATTATACCATAATGTTGAGTATTAGTAGATATTGGTAACATAAACCCTAATTACAATAACTATTTTAGTTCATAATAGCTCTCTTCTGACTGTCTCCACAGTCAGCACAATTGGAATTTAACCCCGAAACATTTACTATATATATCCCTATGAGTCTAGTTTTCGAACTCATTGATGGTTTATTTTTTCGATTTTTTTCTAATTAGTTATGATTTTTACACTACAGACCATCCGAGCAGGAACTGTACTGGCCAAAATTCCTAATCTTGATCATACTTAGTCATTACGTTTTATTAATCCTTAATTATGATACTAAGATCTTATTGGCCTTAGGTACACCCTTACTAGGCTTACTTCAATACCTCAAAGGTTCTGGAATTTAGTTATACCATACTTTTATGTATCTCTCATTATACAAACCAGTCTAAGATATTCATTTTTTATAAAGAAGTTCTAATGCTAGGAACTCAACTATGATCACATGAGACAATCAAATCAGAACATTTTAGACTCAATATAAAACATTCTAACTTCCAAACGGTCAAGAAATATATAGCGTTCCCATCTAAGACTAGCATGCAAATAAGGAATATATAACAAAACTATTATCAATAAGCATACATGTATTCATAACATAATGGAATCTCTAATCAATCCACGCACTTTACATAACTCTACTTATTAAGATAAGACCATGGAATTCATCACATAATTCTCATAAAAATGGATTGAAAGAAACTAAAGCAATTAAGTAGGGAAAAACCATCTTACCACTTTCGTTACGAGTGTCTCGCTCTTCTACCGGTAGCTTGTCTCCCTCTCTTCACAACGACGCCTCCGGTCAATGCTGTGGAAATGATTTAAGTCAAGAATATCGCTTGGAGAAGAGATGAATATGGGTAGGAGGAAGGAGAAGAAGCACAAGTCGTCACACTAGCGTTTGACGTGCATATGCACAAGCCGACCCCCTCTCTTGGGTTTAAATACATAAATCCCTACTCCAACTAGGATATCCCCTCCTTTGCAATCCTTCCTTATCATAAACCCCATAAACCAGTAAAAATCTTCCACAATATTAAGATGGATGTCCTCAACTTACTCCTCCTAATTTGGTTAAGATTTGGTATCCTTTTCCATTAGAATTTTAACAAAATTGGCAACTGCCATATTCAGTTTCTGCCGGTGCGATCGATCACCTCAGTTTCCCGTGTTAGCACAGTACTTATGATCGATCCTTTCTAATGGCGATCGATCGCTGTCTAATTTCGCAAAATCACAGTACTTAGATCATTCTTAACGGTGATTGATCGCTGCATAAAATCACGACTTCCAGTAAAAATGATCGATCACTGCCATAGGAGATCTACCGCGTTTGCCTTGCTCTCTGTTTTTAATCTGGCCCGATCGATTGCGTATCATATGGCGATTGATCGCGTACAAAATTTCAAATGTTCATAACTTTGTGCTCAGAACTCCGAAATGCGAACAGTTCGTTGGAAAACTTTCTTCGTGTAATTTAACACAAGATTGCAAGACATAAACAAAAAAATCTAAACAGTCATCAAAACTTTTTATTTTAGATCAATTTCCTAAAATATCAGTGTTACTAAACATACCGATATTTTGGGTGTTACAGAGGGAGTATATTAATTGTCTCATTTAGTTTTTCCAATTCGTTTTATTTCAGTTCATGTTGAAAAAACAACTGAATTAGATTATCAAGGTGGGACAGAGGGAATAATTCATATTGAGACACCCAATTAGACTCTAGATGTCGGCCAAGGAGGGCTTATTTACTAAAAAAGGTTCTCTCTCATTAAAGCGCAAGAGAGGTTACAGAGTAAGAGTTGCATACAAGAAGACAGAAAAAATGTCAAGTACATCTTTCATTTCTTGCTAATAGGAGGGTTTTTTAGAGCCCATCCATATTATGGATAGTGCAGTTGTAAAAATAGATACTTGTTATCAAAGTTTTTAGTTTCATTTTAATTCAATCTTTTGCGGAAGTTTGATGTGATAATATGATTAAATGATGGCGTTAAATAACACGATCCAAGGCTCCTGTGCCTACTAGAAGGATGACCTAATAGGCTTCTCTAGTAACTTATGACTTATGAGGAAACAAATATAAACTTTAATCAACAGAATTAATAATGATTTCCCCGCATTATTCATAGTCCACTCATCCTCATATCATTGTCATAGCTTGCTGCATTACACTGCATTCTGCACATAGAATCAGCATTCTGCATATAGAAACAATTGTCTTGAAATAAGTAGAGCTCTTAACCTTTTTAGTGTCAATGACCAGGGAATTCCGAGACGATAATTCAATGAAAACCACTAAAATTTCTTCAACTTACTCACCTTTTTTGGATTTTGGACAATTTTCATTACATGAAGATTAATGATCAATGTTTTAAAAACGGTTTATTATCGTCTCGCATTTAAACGATATATATATATATATATATATATATATATATGAGACACCATAGATTTGTTTTGTGTAATACCATGTTTCATCTATTAATTTTTTTTTCTATGTGCTTATAATTAATCAATTAAAAAACATGTCTCTACAATATATAAGATGTACTTCTCAATCTCTTCAATCTTCATGTCTCATAGACGTCAAAAAAAGGAAAAAATACTTGTTCCAAGTACAAACTTAGCACAATGTATATATAATGTGTCCTGGTCGGTTTGATGGTCCTCATTGTACCTAGTGATGTCGCATGGCTACATCACCACACGGAAAATGACCACCTAGAGTGTAGTAGTTCGCATACCGACTCGGAGCAGATGGCGGTGCCCGAAAGCCTTTGGGCATGCAATTCCTGATCTCACGGCTGCGAAACACATGACTCCTAGTTCGATGGCCCTGGGGTCTCAATTTCATGTAGGCATGGGAAGATCTCACCAGTTTGAATGGACTCGTTTCCGCGACCACTCTCGAAGACGGATTCCAGCCAGCATTGGCCAATGTAGCTGTTCCAGGACCGAGTATGAGGAGCAAGAGGAAGAATGAAACCAAGCTAATAGAAAGGAGAGTGGTAGCCATTTACAGGTATGGGAAGTGTGGTGGTGTGGAATCTATGAGAGTGGAGATGGTTTAATATGTCGTAGGAGAGTAAAGGAGAGGCTTTTATAGAGGGGATCAAATAGAGATAGATTGGAAGTTGATGAACTTTTAATGAGCCCGTGAAGACCAGCAAGGTTGCCCAGCTCAAGGCTAGCAGGGATGGTTCGGAATTGTGGTGGAAGACCTGTGAATGGAGTGACTTTTGACTTCAGAAGTGAGAACCCTCGTGTTGCTCATTTATTGCTTTTCCTAAGTTTCTAATGTCAAACTGCTTCCCTTCAGTAGTCATTTTAGGCAGTATTTCTGAGCCTTTGACTTGATTAACCATTTGAACAAAATATAGTTATAGAGAAGTAGTAAATATCTGCATGTCATCAATTTAGTGCAGAGAATATAGTTCAAATATCTTTTGATGTGGATGTGTCACATAAAATTTTTCATCACTTGTAGACTAATTTGAATCTTGGGTTTTCTACATTCAACCAAACATTTCCTACTATAGAGTGGCCAGATTCAAAGAATAGAAGGATACATTTGAAGATTAAAATCAAATACAGAGCGATTATATCCTGATTTACCTAGTGATATGACATGTGGATCTTGTACATGTTCTGCAGTAATATTGACGGAGGGATACGGCCCCTCTAAGAGGCTGGTTGCCCAATCCCTTCTAGTCGGATCCTAATGATTTGAACAGCCCTGGTTAACCAAAGTAAAAAAGGATATACCATCAATTGCAATGGCTAATTTGAAAGCATTCTTGTAATAAAAACACAATGAAACAAGTGACTAACAGGAAAGAGCTGACCTAAAGCATCACTATTTTAACGACCCAGAAGTTTGGTGTCAGGTAATAAATAGCTTTGATTATTACTATTTATGAACCCTGAGGCTCTTCTCAAGACTCCAACAAAAAAATTTATTTCTAATGTTCTTTTTATACTTCAATCTCAAAGGTCTTGCAAATAATCCTCACTTCCAGGCAAACTCGCGAAGCAATTACTGCAAAATATGAAATCCCATTGGATGAGTAGTTGTCACCCTAACCCTTTATACGGTCTGTGCTTATCCGCCGTTCGTGTATTTTCAGATGGCGGATATCCACCGTCCGTGTAGAGGGGGTGTAGGAAGCTAAGCCGTGGGTGGTGAACTCTTCATCCCATCTCATTCTTCCTACCAAACACTGCCGATTCTGCATTATCACAAAGCAGGTACACATCAGCGAGTAGACCCCCACATGTGAAATGATGATTGGAACACCGTTGCTGTGTGGTAGCTCACAGTTGGCCGACTGTACACTTTGTGATTCAAATCAATTAATCTTCACCTGCTTTCTCACTTTATGCTACGCATACAAACTTCTCTCACATGCGTATAGATAACAATCAATCCTATTAACTTTAGAACTCTTAAAACCGAAAAGCTTTGCTGGCAGGTGCTATTGTAAATTGGATGGCGGTTTTTATGCCGAGGAATGTGCAAGATCATAATGTTTCATAAGAGAACCCAGATTTATGTTGTGTGAAAAGCCATTGGAAAAATAGTCCCATTTATATGTGGCCCCCCTCAAGTGGCACCTAGGTATCGCTGGCCGTTGGATTTCAATCTGGTGCAACAAGTTGACTCTAAATGTTATGATTCCCTGGCTGAGTGCATGGTCTCATTTTCCATATCAAGCAGCCACTTCTTGGACTTACAGCAGCACAAATCTCTCATAAATTTTGAGTGGCAATCATGGTCGCTGATGCTCTGGCGAATTTTGTGTTTGACTGTTGCTGATTGTTGGTTTAAAAATCCAACTGTTCTTCTTGCAGATTCTTGGACTTGTGTCTTATCACTTGCTCAACCTAAACCCTTTTATGGGGTTCTTTTTGTCAAAAAAATTAATAGAAAAGGATCATCGTCATATGCATTGTCCCCTTTACATTTTCAAAAAAATTTTGGCAACAAGGAGATAATTTATCTCCTGACTAGCCGAGAGAAAGTACAAGCATAGTTATCTGCACAAACTAATTGCAGGATTTCCAGAGGTGGGTGTTGCAGCCATGTGCACGAATATTGATCCAGTGCAAAGTTGGCCAGTTTCTCCGCCACCTGATTTGCTTGCCGATATACGTGACTGACCTTGTAGTTCTAAAAACCCTGGAGTCTTCGAAAAGTCTCATTTAGTAGAACTGTAAGACGCCAGGATCCCAGTGATTGTTGATTTATCCAAGTAATAAGCGTGAGCGAATCTCCTTGTGTGTCACCGATTGTAGTTACAGATGTATGACTAATAGTAGACCTTGTAGGCATGCCTCGGCCTCCATAACAATAGGAGATGGAGCATAAATCTGTGTGGCTATGGCAGCTACAAAATGACCATACGCATCCCTGATAACGGTACCAATCGCGGCGCTTTGAGAGGTAACACGATAAGCCCAATCAAAATTGATATTAGAAGTCCCAATAGGGGGAGCATATATGACTTTTAGCTTCTCTTGCTTCATTAAAGCATTGACCATTTTATTTGCTAGAGTTTCATGCACTGCTTTTGACCCATAATGCACATTGCACATGACCACCTTTACACGTACAATAGTAATAACACCAGTAACGCGTGGTACCTTAGGGTAACAGTGTCTTGCATGCATTTCTTCGAACATAAACCTAGTCGAACAAAAAAGATTACCAATATGGCAGTCAGGGTTGGTAGAGTGTAATGAGGGCTTCTAAAATTAGCAACATCTAGAAATCTGGAAGAGTGATTGCATTGTACATATCATCACGCATTTCATTCCTTGCATTTACTTATGATGGCTCCAGCTACGCATATAGCAGCTCTAATCTTGAATCCTTGATAAATGTTGAACATGATGAATCATGAGCACAGCGGAAGCACAATAAATCGATGGTAGTGATGCCCAAATTTTAGCAAAAATCAGCCCCTTTGAATTCTTTCTCTTACACAAAACATCAAACAACATATATACATACAGGAACTCATGAGCAATAGTATGAAAAAATATTTAATTTCAAATTATACATAAAGAAAATATAAAGGATTGAGTACTACTAACTTTTGGACATTTGTGCCCTACGATCAATCTACCAAGAAAACCAAGAAATAAATAATATAATATATATTTGATGGAAAACACCAAGGACCAAAATATAGCATTGATACGAGTCACTTTTTGTGGAGAGAGAGATCCACGTTATATTAATTGGGGAGATAAGTCCTCTCTTTATAGTCTCATAAGTACGTGTGAGACAGTTTTTGGGAAAGTTAAGGATTCCTAAAAATCCTCTAACCACTTGCTTTCTCTCTCTTTGCGGTTATTATCTCTAACCGCAAACCTTATCCTCATCCCTTAACTAACCACCCACACACACACATACATTTAAGGAGAAAACTCCATAACTGTCCCACTTTAGGTGTCTCCTTCAAGTTGTGTGGATCCCACCGGGCCCACAGAAGCTTTGCTCACTCTACGTGACCATGCCTCACCAGAAGGTTGACTCCTCTTCTCATTATGGATAAATTAATATGGGCCTAAACCCATAGCTCTAACCAACATCCCCCACTATAGGTGTAGGGCTCATATTGCGATTCGACAATGACTCGTGCACTAGTCTTGCCGTAATCCAATACTATGAACATGTTTAACAAACAGATCCATTGTCAATGCCTTAGTTAACGAATCAGCCAACATCTCAAAATTGGAAGATAACTAACAATCAATTTTCTCTTTTGTAGCATATCAAAGATGTAGTAGTAATGCACCTCAATGCGCTTTGCTCTGGAACTGATCTCGCCATTATGAAGTGTTGACACAGTTGCCAAATTATTACAATACATTTGGACAGGAGCATCAATCCATTGTTCTAGCTATAGTCTAGCTAAAAACTCCTTAATCCACATTGCCTCGGAAGCTATTAAACTGCATGCAATGAATTCAGCTTCCATAGTGGACTTAGTAACACATTTTTGCTTCTTAGTAGCCCACACTACGGCGCCTCCACCAAACATAAATACATAATCGGCAGTGGATTTTCTATCATCTTTACAACCAGCATAGTTTGAATCACTATACCCTTCTAAAGATAGATTCTCAGCCTCAAATGTGAGGTTCATACCTTTGGTTCCCGATGGGTACCTAAACACCCGTTTAATAGCCTACCAATGTTGCATTCCTGGGTTTGCTTGGCATCGACTCACAAGGCTTACTACAAAAGTCAAATCAGGTCGAGTGCAGTTCATGGCATACATCAAGTTGTCAATAGCCTGCGCATATGGCACGGATTTCATCTTTTTACGCTCTTCGTCTAATGAAGGTGTCATTTTATTAGAAAAAATTGTCCCCTTATAAATGAGCGAATCTATGGTCTTCCAACCAATCACATCAAAGCGTTTCGACACACCTTTTATGTATAATTCTTGAGATATGCTTAACTTTCTTGTTTTTCTATCTCTTTCGATTTTCTTCCCTAGGATGTAAGATGCCCCACCCATATCTTTCATTTCAAATTGGGTCTTGAGCCATTCTTTTAGACTGATAATCATACTTGTGTCATTTTCCATCAATAAGATATCATCTACATATAGTGACAATATCATAAACTGACTCACATCTCTAAAGGAGTACACACAGTTGTCATAATCATTTACTACAGAGCCATATTCACTAATCACTTTGTGAAAAGTGAAGTACCATTGTCTTGGCGATTGTTTAAGTCCATACAATGATTTAATAAGTTTGCACACCCGTTGTTCCTCTCCAGAAACAACAATCCTTTTGGGTTGTTTTATGTAAATCTCCTCCTCTAAATCACAATTTAGGAAGGCAGTCTTTATATCCATTTGATGCAACTCTAAATCTAAGTATGACACAATAACCAATAAACACCGTATGGAGATGAACCTAGACACAGGAGAAAATGTCCCCTTAAAGTCTATGCCCTCTACTTGGTTGTACCAGAAATTCAAAACTCCTTGCACTTTGGATGCCTGGAGCTATTGGTAAATTGACTATCTTCTCCTTACATTTTGATGTTCGGAGGCTTATATATGGTAAATTCTCTCCTTACACATGTGATTGTTTGGAGTCATGGAAATTTGATGTTTTCCCTCTCTTTTCCATCCCCTAATTCAACGTGCCTTGTGCATAATGTAGATTCATTTTCTTGAATAACTTTAGATTATCAGCCTCAATATGCTTCCTAGTCTCTTCAAGCTCCTTTCTATCTGCTTAAGAATCTTATCAGTCCCATTAAGCCTACTCTTTAAGACACCCTTGGCGCTCAAAAAGACTTTGTTCACCTTCCTGAAACTTCTTCTCCCATTCGCACAAGTCTCTTTGCCTTAGCAAGGCAGGTACATTGACTTCCTTCCTAAAATAGACAAGAGACAATAAGCAATAAGAAGATGACAAAACCTTAAGAAAAATTGCATGCCATATGAAACAAGAGGGTGTCACACCCAAAGTTTTTAGCTTCGGATCGGAGTAAAAATCTTTTAAATTACTTAATACTCGAGGCATGTCAGATTATGCCATCATTCACACCAATACAGTGAGAAGTGTAAAATGACAAAACTAGATCGATAGGCTATTTATAAATGAAATTCATAACGAAAGATAAAATGATACCTGTTATATTTTCAATGGTCCAAAGTCATTTTTCAATATTCTCAAAATAAACTGCAAATATAAAGTCTAAGCATCTAACTTCTTCTCTAAGATCTGCCTTTAATCCAACTATCCTTTAGGCGCTATCAGTTGCTTATTTTGAAAAATACCGAGTAGAATGCAAAACTGCAATAAAATATAATAAGATAATCAGATATGTACACGAAGTTATGAAGATTTAACGATTAAAATTTCTTTTCACCTCATTTCTATATCTTACTCTTGTTTCCTACAAAAACCAAAAACTATATTAAAGTAGCACTAATTCTAATCAGACACTAACATAAACATAAGCTGAGGAGGTAATAAATTGCATATTTAATATGCATATCACTCCACAGTCCACATCGAACTTGCCGCTAAGTTCTTCCCATCCGACCACGATTCTCAATCCGCTGGCATTATCCACGACTACCTTCTTCGAACTCAGCCCAAGTTTGTCGCTGTCATTAGCCCATGATCATCGTCATCACTGATCGTTCGCTCATCGTCTCCGGCCACCAGTCCGCCATCCGCTAGAACAGAGCTCGCCAGAATCCTCATCTTCACCGATCATCAACTCATCGTGCCTCGCCGCCACCGTAAAGCTTGAGCCCAGACCACCGTTGACCCAGGACCACCATCGTCTGGAACGCCATCGTCCACAACACCCCCATCGTCCGCCCATTGTTGCCTCATCCGACCCCAACCAGAACAGAGCTCAAACAGAACTCTGTTTGTTCGGTAAGAGATCGCTCGAGCTTCGGCTTAAGTAAAGTTTCTTTATTTTTTCTTTTTACTAAATCGAACCAGAACTAAACCGATCGGTTCAGTTCTTATTCCTTCTTTCTTTCTTTTCTTCTCTTTTCTTCTTTAAAACCCATCGTAACAATCTCATCCATCGAATCTCATCTGGACTTGTTTGACGTGTTTCACTTTGGCGATCTACATTTGGACTCTTAAAAGCTGCATATATAAAATTAAATATAACTTAAAAGCATAATAAAATATAAATCTCTTAAATCCAATTAATGCATCTAAATTGATCAATTAAGCACATTTATTTATTAAACTCCTAATTGCTCACTTAACGTGAATAACCATTAATTATCCTTATTTAAACTGTAATTACGACTAACATATATGTAGAAAGGTATATAAAAATGTGTATATTTTGTAGATATCACACCTCCATGACAAGGAGGCAATGAGGCTAGCGTTTGAGGCTACAAGAAGGAGAAGAGGATCTCGGCTTCAGATCATCGGAAAGGAAAGCTAGTGATCACATAGATCTGTGTCTCCTTATGATTAAATCATGGGATTCACGTTTGTTGTGATGTGTCTTGAATGATGTAAAACGTGTCTAATGAAGATTATTTGGATGATTGATTGATCTATCATGATTTGATGATTTATATAGCTATAATGTATCTAGAAAAATTGTTTTTACAGAGTATGATTAGATAAATGAGTTATTTGATGGAAACTATGCTTTTACATGATTTATTGTATGATGTGATGATAACATGTTCATGGTGAGAAAACACGATGATTTGTATGTAGAATGATACTATAATGATTTGTATAATTCATGATTACTGCTATGCTAAAGTGATAATCTTAAAATGAAAGAAATGTGATTTGGATAGAATGGAAAATGACGGATTTACAATTGTCGAGGGCACTAACATGTCATACTGACACCATTTTGTGTCGATGGCCCATATTAGTAATAGAGATGAGTTTGGTATGTATTTGCTTTACCATAAGGATAGTAGGGCCATAATGCTCATAGATTCTGAGTATAGTAGAGAAATGAATAGATTTTCTATCCTGCGAACCACTGACGCAGTTCACCGACAAGAAAAGGTGTCTATCCCAAATGTCGATGGGCAAGACAACAAAATAATTTGAGGAATTTTGGAATAAGGTTATGTTTTAGGGCTATAATACCTAGTAATTTATGTGACACTGTAATTAGGGATTTGTCTTAAAACTATAAAAGTTATGACACTACTGTGTTTAGACATGGATGATATGTCATAATTAGACATGGATGATATAGACATAGTAGGATGAGAAAAGAGATGAGAAAGTATTATGGTTCAAAGCACAGACTATTAGTGAAAGTATTGGTAAGTATCCACGATCCCAGAATAGAAAAATGAGAATTGGTCTGGACCATGATTGATCATCCTGAGGGCCCAAGAATTCACAAGAGATTATAAATGCATACAGGGTTGTGGCGATGTTTTGTTGCCCGTACAGCCAAACTGTGATGAACAATGAATTCCTTTTGAGACTTATCTGTTGGATGTGGCCAATGGGAGTTAAAATGAAGAAAGGAAGTGCTAAGGGACAATTCCACGAGAAAGTGATTATAAATATTAGACATTGATAGTAGATCGAGGTTAAGTGATAGAATGACTCTAATATTGAAATGTTTTAAGTGTTAGAGTTAATGTTGGTTGTAGCTCACTCTTCTATGACTTGTATGATGTTGCATGTTGTTAGTTTTAGACTTTCTTGTTGAGTAGTCGATACCCAGCTTTACTTTTTGTCCATAAGAGTAGAGTAATAAGCTAATAGTAGCTGGGACGCGGGCAACAACACTGATAGATAGCTGTAGTAGGATTATCTTTTTGGCATTTATTTATTCTCAAGAAATAATAGCATGTGTGTGTGCCAAATACTATATATTGTAATAAGTTATTACTTGATTATAGATCAGTCTCGCATCGACCAAGGATCTTGTTTTATTCATTGATTTAAATAGAAATAGTATTATTGATCTCAAATATGAATTATGTTCCAATGGTTGAATGGTAATGCTCTAAGTGTATGTTTAGCCAAATAGTTTTGAATGCTTGACGGGCTCGAGCTTTGGCTCCAAATTTTAATGATTTTGAATTTGTTTTAAGTCTTTTGTGTGGATGCTTTTTCCAATAATTTACATGCAAATATATTTAAGAAAAATAAGGGTGTTACAAGCCTCTCTCCGCCCTGAGCATTATGAGAGAATACTATAGATAGAATGTCTCTTAGAATTCCTACAACCTCTTTTATGTGCCTCTTGGACGTCTTGTAGTTCTCATGCCTAATAAAAGAAATAATCCCATGAAGATACACCTCAAAATGGAAGATCCCACATGAAATAGATTACAAGATGTTTTTCCATATATGCATTCAATTCTAGCTATTTTTGTACCTTCTAATCGACCTAAACAACAAATATGGATCCCCTACCTCTTTTGGCATTACCAATGGAATATCTTTCACTATTTGACGAAAAATGGAACAAAATGAACCTGTTTTGTTCCTCGGATCACTATTACAATGATTGGCCCACCCTACGTAAATGACAGACATCTTGACCTCAATTGGCCTATAGTTTTTTAATTCCCTTTATGCTCATGCTTTTCACTTCCTTCTTCTGCGTCTTCTTCTTCCTCCAACCAAAGTTCAAGGCAAGCCTTAATAACACAGACAAAGATAGAAAAATCCTCTGCCTTCTCCCTCTACAGCATCTTCATTTTTCTTCTTCTTGTCTATGTATAAGTTCCAAGGCGAAGGGTTGTGATTATAGCCCTTGCTTTGAATTTTATGTGAAGATCTTCTTAATGTTTTTACACATTTGCAACACACATTTTTTGAGCTAAATGGAGGAAGCATATACACCACAGTCTATTATGAATCATCTCTACTAGAGACTGGGGAGACCTGGAGATAAAACACAACTGAAGGGGCAGTGGTGCATCACGGATAAATCAATCAACCTGGTGATGCTGCCAATTTTGCTATTTTACTCCTTCCCTACGACATTTTTCCTCTTGTTGATCTTTGTCTTGGGTCTTAGGCCCAATAATATTATTTACTTCAATCCATCTCTTTCAAAGCATGTGTGATATGGGTCCATGGGGGCCATACTCCTGGCAGTCATGGTATTGGGGAGGACTGACTCCTCGTAGATTAACCGTTTCCATATGCGGACCCACCAATGTGATATGCATGGTATCCACACCTATGTATAACCATATGATATAGGTGCGTGAAAATGCAATTGTGACTCGAACCAATGTGAACAGTGGCCGGGAAGAGAGGGGGGGTGTTCATTTTCAAGTTCTTTTTAACTAATGTAATTCTGGCCCCTCCCCTCTGCAAAGTAAAAACAGCCAATGAAAACATGCCATGGGCTATGACTTAGACTCTCTCTGCGTCTCTCAGGAGAGACTCTGACCAAGATAAATCAGTTTTTGGTTTCGAGGCCTCCGGATCAGCTATATAGATAGCTAGCATGCTTTAAAAAATGTGTCGCTTCATACATCCATGTTTATAGTCAATTACAGTATAGATAATGTTAGGGGGGAGCACCATCTAAGAATTGCCCTAATGTTGTTTATAGTCAATTAAAGTATAGCTAGCATGCTTTAACTAATGTGGTTTATTAATTAAGAACCCAACAATTGCCCTAAGTCTCTTGTGAACCATAGTTGCAAAATTCCAGGTTGAATCTCTAAATTTTCTGATACCCAAGCAAATCTATGAACCTACATTTGAAATCAATACATCGTCACTTATAAACCTGTATGTTTTCTTCAAATCAACATGAAAGACTAACCCTACCTGAGTTTGAAACATAGAATATGAGGTTGTTGGTCCATCCTCACATACCCTTAGGACCATGCAGACA
The DNA here is from genome assembly GCA_039654745.1 of Houttuynia cordata. NCBI lineage: Eukaryota > Viridiplantae > Streptophyta > Magnoliopsida > Piperales > Saururaceae > Houttuynia > Houttuynia cordata. The sequence continues at coordinate 52,870,832 of CM077504.1, read as the reverse complement.
TGCACAACTCGGTCGACAAGGAGGGTCATATGGCTGATGGGCCAAAACTCATACATTGACCACATGTTACGCCCATAAATTTCAAGCCTCGACAGAGTGCGGAAGTCAACCCTTAGGCGAGAAATTCTTGAAGCCAAAATTCAGGCATGCAACTGAATACCCAATCACCAGTCAACTACAACATCTTAAAAGAATGTGTAATTGAAACCACTCAGTCTTATGAATCAACATCATTAAACCATATGAAATAAAAATTCTTAATCTCAAATTATCCCAAAAAAAAACTCATTAAAATCTCTTAACAATATCACTAAAATTTCTTGGCACACAGGCCATTAATGTCACAGCTATTTACTTCAAAAGCAACATAAACTTCATAACTTTCCGACTGCAATCCTTGAGCTTTTCCTTCTACTGCAACATTCTCCAAATCTACTCTTCATCCAAGCCTGCATTACAGGATGCATGAGTATTCCGAAGAAATACCCAGTAGGATGCAAAACCCACATAAGCACAAAAGATACAATATATAACAATGCATAAGATTAAAACAACAAGTGGCAAATCAGCAATATCGATATCCAATAAAAGGAATTGCATTACCAAAAATCATCATCGGTCACTAATACTCTAAAACAGCTAGAATGTATGGAGAGAATATCATTAATCAATGATCCAAACATCGAGAGTGCATAAGAAAAACATCTTTCACGGAGACTCCAACTATCATAAGCGTATGGAGCTACAATTCTCACTCTCATATATCACCACTTCCACGTGGTTTCTTGCCAGACCACCCTAGTTGTTCTCTCCTTGGAACCTACTGTCATGTTTAGGATACAGGCCCTATCAGTGATTACTGAATGCCTCTCTTTGGGGGGAAGCTAACAAGGATCCAAAGATATACTCTCTTAACACAAAGGCTTTTAAGCATCCAACCTCTCACTCTGGTAGTATCTCTTAACGCAGGTACTTTTGAGTATCATTAACTCTCACCCTGGCAGTATCTCTTAACACACGTATTCTTGAGTATCATTAACTCTCACCTTGACAGAATCCCTTAACACAGGTATTCTTGAGTATCATTAACTCTCACCCTTGCAAGGTTTCCTAATCCAAGTGTTTTTGTGTATCATACCACTCTCAACTAAACGGAGTCTCTCCTAATCCAAGTGCTTTTGAGTATTCTCCAACTCTCAACTAGACGGAGTCTATTATGGCTTTTACCCGCACACTATGCACGTCTTCATTCAGGTACTTTTGAGACTTTACCTCTCTCATCCTGGGAAACTTATTTAACTACCTCTAATGGCGAAAACTCGTACGGTCCTTTTTAAAGAATCTCTGGAGCAACTACTTACTCAAAGAAAGAGATATGGAAATCTATTCTATGTGAAAACACATTCTTCTTAATAACTGACACACTAAAGGAGTACCGCATAGATCTCACCCCCTCTTCTCAGTTTATGACTCACTAATGAGTACCATGGAGATTTTCATACCTCTTTTAACATCTAACTCACCCATGGAGTACCAATGAGGTTATTTTATCTCTATCATCACATGACTCACCATAAAAGTATCAAAATGAAGTTTCAACAATAAAGAGTGTTACACGATACTTTACCCTGAATGGACTAAATCCAATGTTCCAATTAATCATAACATTTATTGGTCCAGACTTCAAAGTTAAGACTTTGGGTCATCATGAATCAAGTCAATATCAATTGGTGAAACACATAAGGCTTGTTGAATGCTAAGCCACCACCATTAGCCCATGATATTAAAGTATTATATTTGGTTTATTCTACTGTAATTCTTTCTGGAAGGTTTTCTATAATACATATTAAACTCTTAGTATACTTACTCTAGCATAGGGTAATGCTTTACTAAAGTTTTCCCAACTTTTACCCTGATTACAACATTTTGTCTTTGCATAACAGTTGGATTCCGACGCTTTCCAGTGTCAGCACCGATTGAATTTAACTCTGAAATGTTTACTGTAGATAATCTTATTAGTCTAGTTTTCAACCCAGCAAATGGCATATTTTTTTAATTTTTCTATATTTAGTTATACACGTTTTAGTACAGGTCATCGGCGTAGGAACAATCCTGGCTGGGAACACTGTTTAAGTCTAATTTGATTAGTGAGCCTAATTAGTCATCTACCTTGCTTAATTCCCAACAATTAGTGATTGCATATACTTAATAACAATATATTATTTCATTATAGAGGCACCTTGCTCCTCCAAATTTTGGGATATCTTAAATGGAATTGGTTCCTTTTATCACAACCCTTTTAAGTATTGTTATTACATTGGAATTAGACTCCATATACAATTGGACAATAATTCTTGGACACTCTAGCACTTGATTAAAGTCATCGCGACTCTCCTCTCTACTGGTCAGTGACCCACATGATCAATTCGCAATTCTAGAGTAACAACAAACCCGATATAACTCAATATTTGATAGTAGATTACATAACTAAAACATTAGATTAATAATCTTAACTTAAAACTCCCCAAAAATGGAACAATAAATTATGGACAAAACTGACATCAGTCAAGAATGCATCAACAAGGCTTTAAATCAAGCAATTTCTCATCTAGGATCCGCATGTGTAACACCAAGATCAAACAAGTACACAATCATGGCATACATCCATTGATCCATACATCTTCACATATAAGAGCATGATCATTAATAAAACTCACATTAATTCCATAACAAAGTCAACATATGTATCATCAGAATTTGAATCATAAGACATGTATATGATTGAAATAAATCACAAAGAATAGTAGTAAAATCATCCTACTCTTACTTTCACAAAAGTCTCGCCCTTTACGCGTCGTTCGCCTTCTTCGCTTCGCAGCGATGCCTTCGCTCCAAGCTTTGGATGAAGACTCACACCAAGAAGAGGCTTGAGAGAAGGGTGAACGTGAGAAGGAGAAAAACACAAGCTTTCTACTACTAGGGTTTGATATGAATTGCACAAGCCCTCCCCTCTCATTGGTTTATATAGAGTTTAGGGTTTCCACCTCTTATGCAAATCCTTCCTTATCATGGACTCTTTCCTCCAAAATTTCCTCATGAACGTCCTCTCCAAGTTTGGTTAGGATTTGATATCTTTTTCTCAAGAAAATCCACTCAAAATGCAATTTCCGTATTCAATGCCGTTGTGATCGATCGTGCACCCTGACAATCGATCGTGTGCCCCGCCAGATCAATCGCATACCCCGACTGCATACCAAAATTCAAACTAACATAATTTTATGCTCCGAACTTCAATTTACACCCCGTTGGTGGTGTTGGAAAGCTCTCTTCGCATACTTTAACCCCAAAGTGCAAAACATAGTAAAAATAAGCATCAAAATTCAGTACTTTTAGATCAATCAATTTTAGTAAGCACACAAATTTTTCGAGTGTTACACCACAAGATTGCTTCCGTTCAAAAATTGTACCTGTTATCGAAATTATGGCATTCCAAAGAGCATCGCAAAAGAAAAACTGTCATGAGCCTGATTCAACCAAGATCAAAACCCAAAACCCTTCAATTAATTCACAATGAGCTATACATAGACTAACCCATGACTTGCCATCAACTCAATTAATTAACCCCATCATGATCCCAATCTCGCAGTTCATATCTCATAATTTTATTACATTTCCTATTACCCAAACACCCTCATTATTAAAGAGAAGAGTTTAGTTTCAAATCAAGAAGTGAATATACAAAGCCGGTTACACAAGAGGTGATCGACAACCAACCAACAGTTATTGTCCAATACTTCTTAGGTTCAATTCGATTCCCATTTGATCAACAACTCTCCTAATAGCTTAAACAAGATCAAATGATGCTATAAAAGCAATATTTACTTATTCTTCTTTGATTTCTCATTCAATCCAAAAAGAAGCATTCATTATCAAATTTCCACACGTACACATCATTGAAAATAATCCAATTCAATAATTTATCAATTTATTCAAATCATAGCATCATAAACATATGAACTATGCATAGGATTAGATCCTACCTTATTACTCCAGTGTTCTCGAACCAAATCTGATATAAAATTAAATTGTCTAGAAAAGCACTTGACTTCCAAATCAACAAAAAACCACTTTCGAGTTAGTTGGTTTGGACTGGTTTGGTACAAGCACCAGTTTAACTGCCATTCATTTTTCTCCTAGTTCGCCTTAAATGATGGTCTTTGCATCATAGGCAACTTGACTACCAGGAACTTCAAATAGCAAGCCGCTCACCTTCTTTTATTGCATTGTGCAGGGAAAACAAGGATCATATTTTCTTTACTTATCTGTGTTCTAAACGTTTATGGTAGGTCCCCCTTGCCAAGTGCAACATTTTAAGAGTTATGTTAAATTTCCAAGGCAACACCATATGTGTAACACCTGGCCGAAGGAATGGCCAGGTGTAAGGCAATGCTCAGTAGCTGGCTTGGGGAGTTGATAAAGTCAGCTGCTCATCTGTGGAAGGGGGGTTGAAGCAGATGAAAATGGGTCGAGCTGAGGCGACCTCCGGCGACATTCGGCGACTACGACGGTGATCTCCGGTGACCTCGATGGCAAGTCCGGCGGCTAAGCTGAGAGTATAGCAAAAGGGAACCCGGGGGAGAGGAAAGGAGCAGCAGAGGAGGGCGTACTCGAGCGGCGATGGCAACCCTCCGGCGGGCGGCGGCTCTCGGCTATTTCCGGCGATCTTGACGACTCCGGCGACACGAGGTAGGATACCATACCTCTTCCATAAAGATTCGATTTTTTTGGGTTCTTTGTCGAGGGAGGTGATGGGGACGTCAGAGGAGGAGGAAAGGGCCGACGGCGGGTCAGTGGGGGTCGAATCGACCTCCGCCAGGCCGCCGGCCACAGTCGAGATAGCAAAGGCAGTAGCTTTATGCTGCTGCCAAACTCTATTTTCTTCCCCAAATCTGCCCGGACCACGGGCAGACGGCAAGGGGAGTAGAAGAGGAAGTGGGTGTCAGCCGGCCGGTGGCAGTGCGACGGCGGCCGTCGTGGCGGCCGCTGCAGACAGACGACCAACCAGTCGTCTTCCTGAGGAAGACGACTGGTCTGGTCCAGTGGCAAGCCAAACCCGGTCCATTATCAAACCAAACCCGGTCCATTAAATCAGTTGGTTCAGAAACAGACCGAACCCGGTTCGGTCCGGATATAAACTGAACCTGGTTCATAATTAGACCAAACCCAGTCTATTTCTAAACCGAACCCCGGTTCAACAATAAACCCGGTTCATAAGCCGGTTTAGATTTTGAACTGCCGGTGGACCTTAACCGACAGTTAAAACTGCCCACAACTGATGGTGAAGCTTGACTTTCTGTGTAATTGAATGCAGTATGGTACATACAGAGCCAGTTTGGTACATAGGCTCCTGTTATTGGTTTTTGGGCTGTTTATTAAATAACTTCAAGCCCTAATTGGCGTGTTAATGGTACGTGTTTGTGTTTTTATATTTAAGGGTATTAGTCCCTTATGTTATGCTGATTGATAGCTAAGAACTTAAATGTAAAGAAAAACCCGACTAATAAACCTAGATGGTTTAGAGACATAATCATTTCTTGAAAGATAATAAAATGATGACTTGAGGGCTGAGCTTGAGGGTTGGGAAGAACCTAATCAAGATAAAGACTAAAATACCCTTGGGATTGGGAGTCAGTGTATGAGTGTGAGTGACTTCCGATCAAGCGACCGAATGACTATTAAGTCAAAGGTCAGGCTATCTGTTGAGCTATTAAGCCAACAGTTGTGAATGGTTTGTTATGGTTTCATACTAGTAATACTGTGATATCTATTAAGGATCACAAGAAATAGATTGGGGTGGTGTTGCATCTTCCGACTGGTGGAAGCTCTGCCGTCTGTATCTCTCTATGGATTTTAGAGAGCATTCACATCTTCTGACTGGTGGAAGCTCTATGTCATGGTACCTAATAAGGACCAACGTCTATTGGTCAGGCTTAAGCTGTTATATCTCTCTATGGATTTTAGAGAGAACAATGATATGTTATTTTGGCCCATGTTTGCATCTTTCTATGGATTTTAGAGAGAGCATTACATATTCTATTGGCCAGGCTTAAGCTGTTACCTCTTCTCTATGGATTTTAGAGAGAGCGTGCTTATTCTCTATGGATTTTAGAGAGAGCTTTTGCATCTTCCTAAGTAGAAGATCTGCGCACATCCTGAGCCTTGGTTGCCAAGTGGTTTACTGTGCACAACATTGGAGACATTAGCATCCTAGAAGGCTGCGTTTCCCAACCCACATCGAGTCTAGGAGCTGATGTGGAGCCAGACCCTTCCGACGGTCATACCTTCTAAGGTAAGGAATGGGCGAGGCAGTCACCCTTGAGAAATTCAAGGCATGCCGTGATTACCGGTATTAACCGGAATGATAGTCACGGTGTTTTCGTGCTGTCTGTCATGTAGGTATGACATTCAGTGAGTCTGTCTACGGGACAAAGACTTAATTATTGAACTTGAACTTGGGAAGCAATAAAAGACTTGCTCGAAAGATTAATAAAAGATTCAAGTGAAATCCTGTAATAGGTTGCATACTATGTTAATGCAAATCCTAATTTGTTGTAATGTTGATGACTGTGTTATGGTATCCCACTGAGTATTTTTATACTCAGCATCCTTATGTGATGTAGGTGCTACTGTGGAGGATTGACTTCACGTGCACTTGGGAGCTAGGCGGTGAGGACGTTCAAATTACTGAGCATACATCTCACTTCGGGTTTGCTCTAGACTCTATTATAAGGCGCCAACTATTTCTAGTTTATTTTGAGATGGATGACAGACTTGCACTTAGAGGACTTGCTTTAGTTTAATCGACTTTGCATCTTGTATTACTATATGTATATATGGTTTTGTATCCATATTTGTGAACCCCAGTTATCACGGCCTAGATGCTTAGTCGAAAATTTTTCAACCAATGATTTATCGCTTAGAGGAACAATCCTCGAGTTTTCCCGCTACCACTCTGATTTAAAAATGGTTTTTAAAACCCGGGCCGTGACAATATGGCTCCAGCATTTTGCGAAAGTAAACCATTATGCTGCAATTCTCTTCGAGTCACATTTCAATGTTTACATCACTTAAATTTGGCAAGAGAGGAACAAGTGAATTTCTACTGATAAATCAACCAGCCCTGTCAGCCGTGTAAGAGACATTAGAGCCCAAGTTCAGGCCATCCTTGAAAGCTTTCCTCCTAAAGAAAAAATTATCACGCATTGCGGTGGCTTCTTGTTTGATTTTTTGGAGTTGACGTCCATTGTTGGTTTCTTTAATTTGTTGGTTTTCTTTTAGTTTCCTCCTCTTGAATGGGTTGAGTGTTTATCATTTTTCTACCCACATTGGGTATTAATTTTATTAAAAAAAATCTCTTGGGACCTGCTCATAAACTGTGGAAAAGCCTCATAAATGATTCTTAAGATATAGGACATCACACCAGCAATTGGGGTCATTAGAGCCCAAGTTCAAGCCATCCTCGAAAGCCTTTTACGTCCCTTGTTCTCCTGATCATTTCTTTTGTTGGTTTTTTTTGGATAATTAAAAAATAATATTAACCAAAAGAAAGGAAATATAGAGGATAAAAATCTATGCATCACAACCCCAAGACCAAACAAAACAACCGATCAATCAGCCCACGCAGGAGATTGATTGGTCTTTTGCTGGTTTTGTTGAATTTTCTTTTAGTTTCCTCCTCTTGAACGGGTTGAGCGATTTTTTTTTATCATTTTTCTCCCCTAGTTTGGGTTTTAATTTTGTTAAAAAAAGTCCTTTTGGGAGCTGCCGATAAATTGTGGAATCGTGGAGAACTAATTGGTATAAGCCCCGTGCGTGAATAATAAGATCCAGGACATCGCGCCAGCAATTAGGCCATTAGAGCCCAAATTCAAGACATCCACTAAATCTTTCTTCTTAAAGAACAAATGATCACAAATTGTGATTTTCTTGTCCGATTTTTGAGGTTGATATCCCTTGTCCTCCTGTTGGATTCTTTGGTTAGTTTTTCTTTTGGGTCCTCTTCTTGATGGAGTTGTCTGACATTTTTTTATCATTTTCACCCTTACTTTTTGTATTTAATACAATTTTTATTCATAAAACAATAAAATCATTTCTCTTGGGACCTACCGATAAATTGTGATATAGAGGACAAATTGGGAAAACCCCAATCAATAACTCATAAGCTACAAGAACATCGCACCAGCAATTGCCCATACGGAGCCAAATGTTCTATTGCAATTAGCCTGATTCAAGAACTTGAAAAGGAAGAAGCCATCAGACAGTGAGATGATTTCAAAGCTCTTGCTCATCTACAACATGCGTTCCACATGAAGAGTAGCAGTCTCCTTCGATGAATGTTTTGGAACAAAAAAACCTCCATTATTAAGGAAGAACGATGCTAGGGTAGCTGGAATGGGGCAGGCCATGGAATGCTCAGGAGGATGCCAAAACCAATGAGACAGTGAAGTGGTACCTGCCAGCTGAAGAAGTGGGCTGTAACCATAAGATGGCATAACCCTAATTCACCACTAATTGGCCCCAGAGACCTATGCCTCTGTGTGCCCATGGAGAGGAGCAATCCACTGAAGCATTGGAACCTAGAATTTGTGTGCTTGGAAAACAAAAGTCAAATATTCAATTCATGGGAGCATAAGCCCAAAAAAAGTTCTTGGGCTGACATCAAAGAATACCATAAATCGACATCCAAAGATTTAACAGATTTTTGCAATGAAGTTCATTCAAAAGATTGTACGATTTGCACCCAATAGAGAATAGGAAGTAGGTGATTGTCGATCCAATTCTAAGAAATGTAAATTTTGTTTAGTTTTCAACTGTTATGGTATTCACAAAACTATCAACTTTTTTGCAGTTTCAAGAAAAAACGAGAACAACTTTGGGACCACTGACATTGAGAGAGGACATTACCATTTATGCGTGGTAGGAAGAGTACATGAGTCATCCCTCCTTTAATGTAAAAGCAGAACATGCCCTCTCAGACTCTCCTGGCATCCACCTTTTGAAGCTCTAGTGGCCATGAAATTCCCTTTTTCCTACGTACATTGCAGACTCATGCACGTACACATAACACGCACACGTGAATGTACACACAAAGGAGAGAGAGAGAGAGAGAGAGAGAGAGAGGGCAAAATAATATCAATGGCATAATAGCTATCTTTCTTTCTACTTATTACAAAAAAAAAAATCATTTGTCATTAGCATGGATTGGGATTGTTTTACTCGCATTTGGCTTGTACGTAGTTACATACAAATTTAAAGCCTTTCTATCGACTGTCAAAGTCAGAAGATAAAATCAGTGAAGCAGACGAATGACCAATAGCAGTAAGGAAAAATCCATATCGAAATCTAAAGCCATACTATGTAGTCATTGTGAAAACTTTCCCTAGTTAGCTAGTCAAGGATACATTACTTCTTAAGGGAAATCAATCAATTGCCAACTACTTTATAATCGTGACAAAATACATTTAGTCATATGTACCCCCCCTCATAATTAATCCCTCTGTCCAAAATTACCTGTCCTCATTAGAATACCAAAGGACAGGTAATTTTGGACGGAGGGAGTCCAAGAGTATTAGTGCATGCATCTAATTGCCCAATCATTCTGTATTGAAAGAAAAGCTAAACAAGAAATGAATGAAAGTTATATGAACTATAATCCCATGAATAAATACAGATGAACTTCCTGCATAGAAAAGTTTACACACAATTGAAAAGCATACTCTCTCCTTTCGACTTAATAGTCCTATTGGTCTTTCAAAATGAACTAAGGTAGTTCATTATGAAAACAAAAACAGACCATAATTGTGGAAAGGAGGGAGTATATAGTTGGTGATAAGATACAGTTAGATCTTGATTGTTAGAATCCTTTGTGGATAAGACATGAAATACTGGATAATAAGATATAGTTGACCAGTTCCATGTAGAAAGTAGCTGCATTCTATTTGAAACTCTTTAAGAGCACAATCTACCACATTGTACTATCATCTCTATCAATTACGCAAAATTTCTGACTGAAATTGAAGCCATCAGTGGCTGAAGGGAAATAAAGAAAAGCTCACCCATTTTGGATCTTCATTGAGAGAAAGTGATCTGATTGCGGACTTACCTCCGTTGCGAGTATAGTAACTGATTGCCGATGCAGCATCATCAGGATTCTCAGCTCAAATATTTCGAGGAGTGGCATTGCCCTCTCCCTCTCACTTTTTCTTGTGAATCTTGATGATGCTACATCCGCAAACAGCGACTTTTAATCCGTATAAGAGTCCTTGCTGTTCAGCCATAGCATGCTGGATAGGGCCTCTCCCTGTAGAGAGAGACGTCCCTGGTTCGATCGGGACCTGTGACAGCTTGGGAGGAGGGAGGGGTATAAGATGTGCTTTAAGGAAGTTGCACATGAACTTGATAGTCACAAAATTCTCATGGAACCAAAATCAGAAAAAATAATAAAGAACAATCTTGTAGGCATCTGTAGAACAAATCTGGATATCAACAGCTCCAAATTGCATAGATTTGAGGTGGGCCAAGGAAGAAGCGCATAAGTATATAGAAAAAAAGATACAAAATCCACATGGAAAACAAAGTAGAGAGCTGCAGAAGAAATTTGATGAAAGAATCCATGAAATTAAGAAATCAAGTGAACATATTTTCTATGCCAATTTTTTGGTTGGCTAAAAGGAATCTTGAGTTTGAGTGAAGCACACTAGAATCCGGCATGAAAGTAAAGAAGTGAGCTGAAGAACAAAAGGGTTGGATGAAAGTATATTATACTGGTGTTCAGTGAGTATACTTTCTTGGCAAGATACTTCATGCATTGAACTCTCAAAAGATATAAGATTCTAAACATATGGGCGACTGGAAGAACTTAACCAATTAGAAAAAACCAGTCAATCCAAATTGTGAACCATTTGAAACAACAGAGACAAAATAGCTAGAAATCTAAAAGACCCATATAAAGTTTCCACATGAAAATGAGGTTTTGCACAGATTTCATGCTGAAATGTAAAAGACAAGAAAGCCATGAAAAAATTAAGAGCTTATGAGATAGAAAATGAGAACATGCCACACAGATGGATGGAGGAAGAGGAGGAGGTAGTTGTTGGTGCGCAGAATAGGTATGGGGCTGAAGAGTAGGCATACAAGTAGAGGTTAAGGGTGCATTTATATAGGAAAACTTGTTTTTCTGAGGGCACTTTTGTAATTTCATCAGTTGATTTTAGAAGGTAAAGAGAATCTTAGCTACATGGGAATGCAAAATTTTTCCCCATTGTGTACCACACCAACAAACCAAAATTCCAACTGCCAAATGCATGCCCTACCCCACTCAGCTCCTGACGGTTTAGTAGGAAGGCACATGAGCACATGTATTCCTTATTTCTTTTTTATTCATTTATTTAGTAGGCGCATATATATTCCTGATCAGTTGACAAAAAGCCAAGTTTTTACTTTTCTTAAGTGTAGCGCCGATATCTTTAGGAGGTTGTTAACATCTAATTAAGGTTTTGTTTTCTATGTCTAGCCGTAATGTATGTGGCAACAAGTGTTATTGCCTTTGTTTGCATTGCGACCTACCTAGTATTCATTTTTTCTATTTATGTTCTACAAATTGATCTCATACAAATCTTTATTAAAAGCAATAAAGAAAAGGAGAAACATATGAAGAGAAATGCTCAGTATAGATTACTAAATAATAATGGTTAAAAATTTAAATATATGCAGACGAAATAAGAATGCATGTGATGATGTAGGTGCAACTATTGGGAAGTGCCTTGAACAATCAACCAAGTAGAGGAGAAAGAAGAAAGCATTCGGAGGATGAGAAACATGGAATGCCAGCTCGCCGATATATCGGCGATATATCGCCGATATATCGGTATCGGACACAAACCGATACTCCGATACCATTAAGTATCGATTTTTCCATTTTTTCCAAATATCGCCGATATATCGGCCTTTTTTGAAAAAAAAAATATTTTTTTAAAAAAAAAATTTTTGAAAAAAAATTTTTTTTTTTTTTGGGAAAAAAAAACTTTGATGTTTGTTTTCTATCCTTTTATGCATATTTTGAAATCTATTCTTTGTTTAAATTAGTATAACTCATTTTAGAAGTTAGATTTTGAAAATATATGATAAAAACTAGTTTTTGACGACCGATATTTTTTTACGCAATATCTCCGATATATCTCCGATATTTCGTCTCTTAGGCCGACCGATATCCGATACGACATTCCATGATGAGAAACCAGGGCTGGGGCACACAGCTAAACCTAGCTCGTGCACGCCAGGGGCAGGGTAAAATCTAGCTCCTTGGTAGCTTGTGGGATTCCTTTTCAAAGCTGTTTTCTTTGGGACTCTTTCCCAATTTGCTCTAGTGGATTTGATTTCATCCTCTCAAGCTATATAAGGGATTCAAAGGCTTCATGGGTGTCATTTATCTCTTTATATCTCGGATTTCTTAATGGTTTGGTGGTGAGAAGCTTGAGGAATAAGGTTGTCTATGTCCAAGGTTGAGGGAGGTTTAGGCATTATATATGCTTATTGTTAGAAATGGGCATTAGAACCCACTTTTTTTTAATGAGTAAATTGGGTGAAGGAATGAATAGTCCCACATCCATACAAAAAAGGTGTTGTACATAGTATATAAGGCCCAAGTTTGGCCTTTGAAGTTAGGTCATTGGGCAACCCCACTTTTATGGTGGAGAGAGATGTTGGACCTATGCACCTAGGTGGGCTAACCCACGCATGCGCGCCGCCGCCGCCGCTGCCGTTCGGGTCGGGTCGGGTTGGGTTGGGTGAACAAGATAATATTATGTTTGGACAATTCATTTTATTTGGTTTTCTAATTTATTTTGGTTCAACCAAAACGGGTCCGGTTTATTTTCTTAGGACCATTAACGGATGGACGCGTCCGGTTAACTGAAAAGGGTGTTTTCAACGGGCCTTTAAAGGGATTTCTATAAAGTCATGAAAAACGGGTTTTTCCGCATATTTTTTACTGCACTTCATCTTCTTCCCCTTCCTTCTTTCTGTGAAAGCATTGTATATTGTGGTTTGCTGCACGTGCTGTTTGCAGGTGCTCCTACAGCACGTGGTTGATCGTCTTATCCTGGGAGGCAGACGCCCACGAGTCCTAAGCATCATTAAGGAGGGCAAATTCTGTCTTAAGGACAGAGCGTTTTGCTTGATTCGATCATCAACACTTTAACTCTCAATTTTTGTTGTTCTGTTTTCAAAGGTACGCAAGATTACATTACAGTAATAGTAAGAGATAGGCATAACAATCTTAAGATAGATCATATTTTGTTACTGTTATTTTTTAATTACTATATTGTAATTTTATTTAGCTGAGATAATCTTCTATCATTTGCAAATTATAGATATGGCTACTGAGGGTACCAACTTCACTCCAGTACTTATTCCCACTCCGGTGAATGCTCCTGTTCAAATTAAGGGGAAAAACCATAAAAGTTCAGCGGTGTGGATTTCAAAAGATGGCAACAGAAAATGTTGTTCTATCTTACCACACTAAATTTGGCCCGATTCCTTAAAGTGGAAGTACCCATTCTCACTGAGGAGAAATGGGAAGACAAAACGGCTGTTGCGGCAGTAGATGCATGGAAACATGCAGATTTCTTATGTCGTAATTACATCCTTAACAGGTTGGACAACACATTATATAATGTGTACAGTTCGATGACAAGTGTTAGGGCACTCTGGGAGTCATTAGATAAGAACTACAAAACTGAAGATGCTGGAACGAAAAAATTCGTGGTCGACAAATTTTTGGACTTCAAAATGGTGGACTCTAGATCAATCAAGTTCAAGAACTGCAAGTTATCCTGCATGAAGTTCATGCAGAAGACATGACTTTAAGTGTGTCTTTCTAGGTGGTAGCAATAATAGAAAAACTATGACCGTCCTGGAAGGATATCAAGAACTACTTAAAGCATAAGAGAAAGGAGATGAACTTAGAAGATCTGATTGTGAGGTTAAGGGGGCAATCGTGCTTTTGAAAAGAAAACCAGGGGTCATGGCATGGAAGCCAAAGTCAATGTTGTGGAACAAGGGCAGAAAAGCAATAGCTTCAATAACAAGAAAAGGAAGCATCCTGGTGGACAGTCAAGCAACGATTCCAACAAAGCCAAGTTCAAGGGCAAGTGCTATGAGTGTGACAAGGTGGGCCGCAAGGCTAAGGACTGTAGCAAATGGAAGAAACAAGATGGTTTCAAGAAGAAGAATGCACAAGCCCACATAACTGAAATGGAGAATCTTTCCACTAATGTGAATGACATCAACCTTTCTGCTATGATTTCGGAAGTGAACATGGTCACGAACGATAGAGAATGGTGGGTGGATACTGGGGCTACCCGTCATGTGTGCTCAAACAGGAAGATGTTCTCCACTTATAACTCTGTGGAAAATGAGGAACAGCTATTTATGGGCAACTCTTCTGCCGCAAAGGTTGAAGGAATTGGAAAGGTGGTGCTCAAGATGACTTCGGGCACAGAACTCACACTCAACAATATGCTATATGTGCCAAAAATTCGAAAGAATTTAGTGTCTAGATCATTGCTGAGCAAGAATGGGTTCAAGTTGGTGTTTGAGTCAGATAAGTTTGTTTTGACTAAGGGTGGGATATATGTGGAAAAATGGTACCTGAATAAAGGGCTTTTCAAGCTCAATGTATTAACTATTGTACCTGATCCTATTAATATTAATGAGAATGTTTCTTCCTCTTATATGATTGAGTCATGTGATGTGTGGCATGGTAGATTAGGACATGCTAATTATGATGCTTTATGAAGATTGATTAATATGGAATATCTGGCTAAATTTAATATTGACTTTAATCATAAATGCGAAACTTATGTGGAATCAAAATTAATAAGGAAATCTTTCCAAAGTATTGAGAGATGTACTGAACCTCTTGATTTAATTCACAGTGATGTCTGTGACTTAAAACTTGTTCAAACAAGAGGAGGTAAAAAGTATTTTATTATATTTATAGATGATTGCACTCGTTATTGTTATGTATACTTGCTAAGAAATAAAGATGAGGCAATAAACAAGTTTACATTGTATAAAACAGAGGTTGAGAATCAACTTGGGAAGAAAATAAAAGTTCTAAGAAGTGATAGAGGTGGGGAATATGAATCACCTTTTGGTGAATTCTGTTTACAACATGGTATTATATGGCACCTTATTCACTACATCAAAATGGAGTTGCTGAACGGAAAAATAGAATTTTAAAATAAAATGATGAATGCCATGTTAATAAATTCTGGGTTACCCCAGAACATGTGGGGGGAATCTTTGCTGTCAGCAAATTATATTTTTAACAAAATACCTCATAAGAAAACCATGCAGACACCATATGAATTATGGAAAGGTCGAAAACCTTCATACAAATTCTTAAAAGTGTGGGGGTGTCTAGCGAAAGTGGCGTCTTTAATCCCAAGAAGATTAAGATAGGATCAAAGAATTGAGTGCATATTCATTGGTTATGCCAATAATAGCAGTGCATATCGCTTTCTTGTTCATAAATCGGATATTCCTGATGTAAATGTCAATACTGTAATTGAATCAAGGAATGCTTCATTTTTTGAACATATTTTTCCTTGGAATTCTACACAAAATGAAAGTTCTCTTAAAAGAACTTTGGATGTAGCAAATGACAATAGTGAAGACCAAGAGGGAGAAGATGATGAACCTAGACGTAGTAAACGTGCTAGAACATCAAAATCCTTTCGTCCAGACTTTCTAACTTATTTATTAGAAAATGAGCCTCAAAGCTTTAAGGAAGCCATATCCTCTCCTGAAGCACAATATTTGAAGGAGGCAGTAAATAGTAAAATTGAATCCATTATGCAAAATCATACTTGGGAGTTGGTAGATCTACCATCAAGGAGTTAACCTCTCAGATACAAGTAGATATTTAAGAAGAAGATGAAGGCTGATGGATCAATTGACAAATATAAAGTGAGACTTGTTATCAAAGGATATAAGCAAAAGGAATGTCAAGATTATTTTGAAACATATTCACCAGTCACAAGAATAACTTCCATTAGGATGTTAATCGCTATTGCTGCTTTGCATAATCTTGAAATACATCAAATGGATATGAAAATAGCATTCTTGAATGGTGACTTGAATGAAGAAATATATATGCAACAACCTGAAGGGTTTGTTGTACCAGGCCAAGAATACAAAGTGTGCAGACTTGTTAAATCTCTTTATAGGCTTAATTAAGCACTTAAGCAATGGCATGAAAAATTTGACAAAATGATAATGTCAAGTTGATTCAAAATCAATGAATGTGAAAAATGTATTTATGTCAAAGCAAGACCTAATGGCTATGTTATTATATGCCTATATGTAAATGATATACCAAAGAACAAGTGAGCAATTCATCGAGGGGAATGACCTTGAAGCCTATACATTAAGAATCACCATAATGGCGGCCCAACCTAGTTGACTGAAGATCCCAAGATCTAGGTTCAAAGGGACAACCGAATTATGGGGGATTCAAGGAGAATCACTATAGAGATAAAATCTTGTTCCCATTCCTATAATGACATCGTGATGCCTGCATAATGAATCAGGATAAGCTTTGCTTTTAATGGTTCTCATAGGTTGAATTAATTCGAGTGGGGTATTGCAGGATACTCTTAATGAGAATCACCTATATGAGTGTGAAGGGGCCGCTTCTATGAGGATTTTAAGGCTAAATCTTCTAGAGCACTCATGAAAACCAAGTTTGTTCATAGTCAAAATGAACACAATCTTGAGAACCACTGTATGTCTGAGAAGTGATTGTGTGAATTCTATTGTCTTGGTTTACACAAACGGTTGAACAGTTCAAGACATCACATTCACTGATTAGCGAGTAGACCCGATAGCTTTTACAAGGGAAGGTTCAAAGCCAAAAGCTACCTATCCCCCATGCATGATCTTTTCAATATTTACTTTCACGATTTATCTGCATTATTTTGCATAGTTATCCAGCCAATTCTCATTCATGCGGGGGATTGTTAGAAGTGGGCATTAGAACCCACTTTGTTTTGAATGAGTGAATTGGGGGAAGGAATGAATAGTCCCACATCCACACAAAGGAGGTGTTGTGGATGGTATATAAGGCCCAAGTTTGGTCTTTGAAGTTAGGCCCTTGGGCCACCCCACTTTTGTGGGGGACAGAGATGTTGGACCCATGCACCTAGGTGGGCTAACCCAGACGCACGCGCGCGCCACCGTCCAGCCGGCCGGGTCGTCTCAGCTTAGTTCGGTTCGGTGCGCATGCGCGGCCGGTCGGGCAGGGTTGGGTTGGGTTAACAAAATAATATTATTTTAGGGCAAATTCATTTAGTTTGGTTTTCTAATTTATTTTGGTTCAACCAAAACGGGTCCGATTTATTTTCTTGTGACCGTTAACGGATGGACACGTCACGGGAAAGGGTGTTTTCAACGGGCCTTTAATGGAATTTCTATAAAGTCATGAAAAATGGGTTTTTCTACATATTTTTTTACTGCACTTCATCTTCTTCCCCTTCCTTCTTTCTGTGAAAGCATTACATATTGTGGTTCGCTGCGCATGCTGTTTGCGGGTGCTCCTACAGCGCGTCGTTGATCGTCTTATCCTGGGAGGCAGACACACCCACGAGTCCTAAGCACCGTTAATGAGGGCGAATTATGTCTTAAGGACAGAGCGTTTTGCTTTATTCGATCATCAATATTTTAACTCTCAATTTTCATTGTTCTGTTTTCAAAGGTACGCAAGATTACATTACAGTAACAGTATGAGACAGACATAACACTTATATCTAAGAGTTAACTGGGAGGACCAGCATCTTTTTACTCTTGTTTTCTATTCTTTTCGTCATGAATTATTTTTACTGTAAGGATTTTCAAAATGAACTAAGATCTTCCTCCAAGCCATACATACGACTTTCATCGAATATAGTTTTCACAAAATTCTAAATCTATATATGAGATCGAGTAGAAATTCAATTTACTCACTTAAAATTGAGTATTTATTTCCCTCCCTTTCCTGCTAGGATTGGAAATCCTATATTTTAAATATCCATAAAAATACGGGTTTCCACATAATTTTATATGTATCTATGAGATCAAGACTAACCGGCGCATCTTTTTACTCTTGTTTTCTATTCCCTCCGTCCAGAGTTATCACCATAAGGATTTTTAGAATAGTTCATTCTAGAAAACCTTATGATGATAATAATTCCAAACAGAGGAGTACAATATAGTGGAAAAGAAATTTTCTCCTTGATGGCGATGTGGTTTTGCTGAAGTAAGATAATCTATTTGTGTGAAGCTTGTTTAATTGTGTTTTTTTTGTGGAACGTTTTCAGCTTTGCCTTCGACCACCGATTTAACAGTTAACACACCATTTTGTGTTGCATAAAGATCAAACAATTTCAATACAGTAGGATGGTGTTGTTTTTTTCCCGATCTAGTTTTAAAACCATTAATGGAGGGTAATTTAGTATTTTTTTCAGACAAAACATTCTTTATCTCTTTGTCGCACAATTAAGATTACAATCAAATAATGGTAAATCTGACCATTTTCATTGGCATTTGAGAAATCCAAATGATAAACAATGAAACTGATCAAAATTTTCACTTTTGGCACTAGAATCTGAACAAAATTTCAGAGTAAGCGCTCAACATTTTTTATTCTGACTCATAGAATCCCTATCCTCCCCCAGGTGCCACAGACCCAGATCGAAATTAGGACCTGGCTTTGGAGGGGGGGGGGGGACGTTATTTTTGTCATGAGATGGATTTCCTTTTTTTTTTCTTTTCATTTTTTGATGGAGATCATGAGATGGATTGACTACTCCCAAGATCTCGACTGATCAATAAATCCATGGACCAATATGTCAATGGTGGATGTCACTTTTAGCCATGCTACAAAGTTCAACAAGGATGGAACGTTAGTGAAATCATCAACAACATCGAGGAATCAAATAATTGACAGGAATAATCACCATTGTTAATTTTCAATTATTTGTCTTCGTAAAAGATTCGGACCCTATCATGTCATCCATAGTTTTGCCACTTGATGATTTTCAGTATTTGACAATTATATATATGGTTCAAAATTCAAATCATGGGGCCCACTGATGCACCGAATATGAGAAATTCAAAAGTGCTATTCCTCCTGCTTTTTTATCACGGCCAACCTCACGTGCTAGTGTTGTGAAAGGAAATGAAATGTAGGACCTTTACAGTATTTCCATGAGGGGCACGTGAGGTGGCCTTGAAAATAAAGCCGGAAAAAAAGTATTTTCAATTCAAAATACGTGAAGGTAGCAGTTACCTCGAATCTAGCCACATATTATAAAATATAAAATTATAGTTTTAAATAACTTCCAACTTTTTGTTTGTCCTTATTTCTTCTGACCATTGTATGTATGGCTCCTTGTTTCTTTCAATCTGGTATAGGGAGAATTGGAACCAAATATGCTTTGTTTTTTCGATTGAAAGGAACAATAATATTCTGGAATATGTGTGAGGCTACTTTTGGATGGAATATCTAGTAGCCGGATGCAAGCCCAGGATTAATGAACGAAGAAAAGTTGCGGTGGATTCGATGCATCAGGCTTTCACCTGGACAGCGGCCCACTTCCGTACAAGGTGAGGAGGCTGATGCTGACCACTTTGTATGATGGACCAATACTAAATTATTTGCTCTAGAGCAAGAGATATTCTTATGGGAAAAATTACATGTCGGGCAAAAACATTGTTACTTTGTTATGGTTTTTTCTTTTTCTGTTTTTTAAAAAACCCAGTTAGTGTGGAGCACGGAGCATTGGCAGCTGTTTGTCGGTCCAATGGCCCTCCCAAATATAGGGGCAGGAAAGTTTGAATCACCGGCGCGCACATAGATTCAGGTGCATATTGATATCTTGATCTGACTGCTCATGCTGAGCTTGCGTAACTTTTCCCATAGTTTAAAGCATTCTTCTCAAATTATGCTCCATAGTTTAAAGCATTCTTCTCAAATTATGCTCCATTCATGCGAAGTTATTTCATGGTAAGTTATATCTTGGATTAACAAACGAAAATGAGAAGTTACTAGCTACGTATGAGTCGATGGATGCGGAACACCAGTTGCTGCAAGACACATGCAGTAACTTGTTGAACTTGTCAAAAATGGCATCCATATGTTTGGAGTTTGTTAAGCCATGACTTATGTTCTACACCACCCATAGGCTCATCACCTATAATAGCCTTTAAATCTCTTCGGAAAGATCAAGTGGTTGAAACACTAGGTAAGAGAGATCGGTGTAGATTTAGATTAACTCGTAGTTGAGTGTAGATACTAGTAAGTTATCAAAGTTTAGAAAATTGTATCTCCGAATCATATCTGTTGTGTGTTTGAGTATTTAATTTTAATGTCCATTACTAGAATTTCTGGTTATTGTAGGAAAAGAACTATACTTCAATTGGGTTCACAAAGTTGAAAATAGTGGAAGATTTGGGTTGGAAACAGTGGAAGATTTGCACAAGGAAACATATAGCCATGGTAGAAAAGCTGTGACTTCCTCTACCGACGTTAGATTTTGATTTCATTTCATAGTTGCAGAAGTCCGCTTTCAAATGCACCGATGATTCGCACATCGGAGTTCACAGCATGAATTAAGTTACACATGCCGGAGAATTATCACACAGTATTGTCTATCAACATCGCTGGCGCAAGTTTAGGCACGAAAAACCTAATTGTTATTCTAGATTCTATTCTATTTTGGGGTGGACTTGGAGTCCTTTTCAAAGGGGCTTATAAATAGTCTCCTGTGACCCTTTGTGTATCTAACTCCCATATTCTCTTCCTAAAATCCCTTCCTTGCATATCAGGGAAGGAGATCAACTATGGTGAACTTCGTCAACTTGGACAACTTCCCCCACATCCCTGAGCGACTTATTCCTCCACCTTAGGAATGAGTTGAAGCCATTAGAGGAGTAACTTTGTATTTTTACTTTTGGATTGACATTACTAAAGTATATGGGTAATTGCATGATTAAGGTTCTATGGAAAAGAATGGTCTTTCCATATTTATCTAATTTTAGGTGGTTTGGTTATCTTATGATAATTGAGTTTATTTGGAATTAATAGTCACTTCGATCTTAGTGCTTGTAGTCTAAGAAATTTGTTTCATACCATAGTTTTAATTGTCATTATTGATGAATCTTTTATGTCGTATGCTTGGTAAAACAATTCATGCCTATACCCATAGGACATTGAAGATGGATCATGCTAGGTCGAGATAGTTCAGGCCATCTTGAGTCAATTACCCTCATTATTAAGTCCAGCTTGTAGTTAAGATTGTTTCATACACTTTCGTAATCCTAGCTAGCTAACAATAAGAGTACATAGTTGTAATTATACTTGGTTGATCCTTTTCCCTTGCCATTCTCATCTATTGCTTTCTCCTTAGCTTTTATTTTATTTGGACAGTTTTGTTTCATATTCTCTTTAGGAAGATATAGCTTGAATTTGGTAGTCTATTCCATCCTTGTTTAGCGAAAAGTACGTTCAACACCCTTTTTGCTCACTCTAGTACAATTACACTAACACACTTGCAAGGATTTTTATATTTACTTAAACGATCAGATACTCATGGATATATAAGGATACCAATAAGCTGGCTTTGTAAACGATTCTCGGAGAGCTAGAAACCCTCGTCTAGTGAATTACAAACATGCCTTTGATTAGGTGTTCTGAACAATGTTCTAAAACTCAAGACTCGGACTCGACTCCATATGCCACGGAGTGGAGTCGACTCAGAGTCTTGACGGAGTCATAATGGAGTTATGCAAGTGAAAGTTTTCCATTTTTGAGGAGAATATAAAGCAAAATTACACTATAAATTTTATCAGACATAAAAAAAAGAATTATAGTACTTTTTTACAAATTAGTAAATAATACATGTCATTATAGTAATTTTGCTTATATAAGGAATGAAATAAGAGATTATGACAAGGAGTCCCGGAGTTAAGCATTGTTGGTTAGTAGATACCCTTTTTGGTTTTAAACGAGGATGTAAATTCAGTGTAAAAATAAACTAAATTACATAACAAATTTATTTTTCTTGAGGCATTAATTGATTCATTGTTGTAAATAGTAATCGTTCAATATGGAGAAATTAATCCTTGAGCTAAGAAACCAATGACAATTTATGAAAAATAATATAATACAAAATTTGAATAAATTTGAGAAAAATAAAACATTTAATACCAATATGTGATACCTTTTCTGCAAGTTCGAAATTGCAGTTACTATATGTAATACCTTTTAATACAATATACATTGAAAAAATATATTTTCAACGGTATTTATCGGTCACTAAAGAATCTTTTGAGTTGAAATATTTAGCGACAGTTGAAATCCGTCGCTATATCTAAGGATCGAGGGATTTAGCGACGGAATTTGTCCGTCGCTAAAGGAAATATGACTCCAGCGAGTCACGAGTTGGTTTGACTCGGACGGGTTGACTCGGCGAGTCACTAGAGTCATAACCCGAGTCATGCATATTTGAGTCAACAGGCGAGTCTGACTCATTTTGCAACCGAGCCGAGTTGACTCGGACGAGTCTATGGAGTCAAAACCGAGTTTTTAAACTATGTTCTGAAAGTAGGCGTGCTTGTTGCTGGAACTTGTAATTTATTAGAAAAGGGAGGAAGGCAATAGATCGGTAGTATGGGCCAATCGATCGGCCTCATTAATTTTTGGCAGAACTTGACAGAGGGGGATCCGATCAATCGCCATGTAAGAGCGATCAATCGTGGGGTTCTTTGTAAAGTATTTCCTGTGCATTTTTTTAGCCTGGCCGATCGATCAGCTTTTGTTGGGTTGCATCCGAAGACATTCAAACTAGCCGTTTTGAGACGTTTTATGTAGATTAACCTCGCTTGGACGTGGGTTGAGTGGATCCTAACCATAAGAGGAAGCCTTTAACACTTTCCCAATTGGTGTGATTCCATTCTCTGCCAAAGTTTTTAGTTTTATCATCTCTCCATAAATTTTTAATTGAGATTGCTCGTGTTTCTTGACCTTCATGTGATGGGCAACTTTCTTCTTCTCAAGTTCTTGATTGGGTTCTATGGAGTGCACCAAGAACCCAAAGGAGGTCTGTTGTATCTCTTGACAGACCATCTATAGAGCCTTGCGCTGGCGACGGAAATTCGTTCAAGGTCAATCACTTAAAGGTGCCTTGGACGACGTCATCTACATCGTGTCTTTGTAGATTTGAAGACTATCAAAGGAGGAGGGGTAAAAACTGTTCGAATGGCTTTGCATATCAATTGAACGGATGGATTGAATCTTATATGCATGTGATGCATCAAATGATTCTATACTCTTGAAGGACTATAACATCTAGCCTGTCTTTTTTGTTTTTTATCCTAATTAATTTTATCTATGTAGTAGATAAAATTATTGCTTTAGATGCATGTTATTGCTTTCATTAGCTCTTTATCTACGTGATAGATAAAAGTAGACTAATATTATACAACACTTGTTTAAGCATGTGCTTGGCAACAAACCAGTGTAAGTATAAATCTTTGTTTGTACATTTGTGTTGATGCCTTTTGTAGTGCTTGCCTGACTATCTTAGTGTGCTACAGTTCCCACCTCTATCACCATCACGTGTTGATTCTATGGTTCTAGATGGTAAAATATTTACTCTCATGTGTGCCTTGGACATATCATCTCATCTTGATTATGCGTAAATGCTTTACTTTTTGACTTTTTATCCATTATTGAATTTTTTTCTTTATCTGTATCTTAAACTCAATTATTTTCATTGTCCTGTTTACGCCCCTCTAGGATTTGGTTCATGCATTTGTAAACCCCTATGCCAAAACCATTAAAGAGGACCTTTCCAAAGTTTTTTTTTTTGCAAGTTCCTATACCACCTCTTTCTTTTCCTCTTCCTCCAACGTCCACATGCTTCACAATTGTCTTCTCTGCTCTTGCCACCGGCTATGTCAACAGCAGCATTGTGAGCATGGAAATTTGTTGGCGATCAAAACATTTTCTTCATCTTATTGATGTGGGCCAAGGTTGCCTGGGTAGATTATGGAAATTGGAATGAGACCTATATTTAAGATAGATTTGGTTGATAATATCTACGGTTGAGAGGACAGTCACCAAAATCTTGGATGGCCAATTTAAAAATTATATACTCCCTGGCCAATGAAGCTCGTCTGCATTACAAAATGAGAAATGTGTTGAACTTTAAGGCCCATATAAAAGAACAGAGTTTATATCCCTCTTCCCTAGTTTTTGGTCTTGAGAGAGCAAACCCAGACATGTACCGCTGGGCCCGTCATTCTTCAAATCCAGATAAGCTTTATTGGAAAAAGGGAGTATGATGTATGTGGCCCATGGTAAATTGAACTTGAGTTTGGAGAAAAATACAATTGCAGGTGAGGATTATGGCAAATTTATCAGAGTCTTCAAATAATTTGACAAGTAGAAAAATTTTGTTATCCGTAAATCCAAAAATGCATTAGCTTCGAAAGAAAGATACATAAGACATTACAGCGGTCATAAAACTCTTTCTTAAAGCTAGCAACTAAGTACTGGAAATGGATACAATATAGAAACTCCTCTATCTTCCTACATCCAGCCTTGTTAATTTTCTACGAATATGTATCAGCACATTACTTGATGAACATGCACGGCCTTGTTATTTTCTACACAGATGTAGTAGAAGACTATTCGATGAATTTGCACAAGGTTAAATTCACTCTCCTAGCTCATTGAATTCCTATCAAAGCAATCCCATGGTGGAAAGAGTCAAATTAAAGTTTTTGGCTATAACTTGTATGTTCTTTTGCACATGAGGGCGTAATTGTTTAAAAAAGTCCAGGTGATTTTACATCCAAAAAAATGTCCAGCTGATGACAGCATTGGTTTTTTGGTAGGAAAAGTTAGGTCATGGGATTAGGTGCATATTTGGTTGTGTGTTTAGTGGAACTATTTACGTGGATTAAGTATATTTACCTTCTATCACAAAAACAGTACGTTTATCCCCTCGTACCTAGACAGACAATATACTGTACGAAGCAGCTGGTTTTGGTGAAACCAACTACCGTGGAAGTTGATTCGTGAGCTTGTGGTCTCCATATGCCTTCGACATACGCATCACATGTGACTCGCGTACGGGTATCAAATGATATTGCCGACCGATCGAGACAGTGTGACTCAGAATCTACACTGAACATGTAGAGCATCAAATTTGCCATGTTTTACTCAAAATATATAAAAAGGAAAATGACTTCAGTTTCCACTTTCTTTTTGGTAAAACTTCAGTTTTTTACTACTGTAGTACTTTAACCAATATTTTGAGAGAGTTGAGGATACACAGACGTCCGGAAATTTATATTTACAGTAAATAATATCCGAAAAATATTGTAAAAATCGATAAAAAAACAAAGACCTGGGACCATTCTTTCTCTCTCTATCATGCACATTTATTTCTGATCGAGCAAAAGAATCTATTTAGTCTACTTCCTTGTTTATTACTCCCTCTGGTTACTTTTAATTGAGATAATTAGCAAAACTATGGGTATCAAAATTAGATGATACAATTTCCTAATTATTCTCCGACGAGGTGGCCGAAGATGGCGACGATGGCTGTCCGGTAGTGACCTTAGGTGGAGGTTGAGGTCGAGAGGCCTCCTCAATGAAACATGTCTCAGTCGCTCAGAAAGCCTTGGCTTTTTCACTGTGGACCCCAAATCTCAATAAAATTGACCAATTATGTGACGGAGTAACCAGAGGGAGTAGAAGACAAGTGCTAACTAGTGCTGCCCATTGAATACTCGAAGAAACTTAAGGAGCTGTCGGGGAGGTCATTTCCCACATCAGGAGCACTTCCTGATAAAACCTGTTTGGGAGGCACATTTATGCAGTAAATTACACTTAAATAACGAAGTATCATTTAAGGCCATTTAGAGGGTATTTCTCACTCACGATGTGACAGGCCTCATGAGGATATGTACATCTCAAATGGCTATTTGAAAAAAGATCATGAGTACCCTTCCATTATTCCATTATGACTATGGGATGGATCGCCTTTGTCTATCACACAAAGATGGGACTATTTATATGGGACTAGTGAGAAATTACAAATTCTGACTATATGGCACATTTGTTTTATGGGCCGGAGGGAATGCCTTTGCCTTTTTCTATGACAGAGATATTTCATAACAAATGGATGGTTGAAATGCTTAATTCGAAATAGTACTTAAGAGCAAAGAAGACATTTTTTATCCTTGAATGGCCTTTCTAAGTTAACATCCCAAACAACCCTTTCCATGGTGAATGGCCTAAATAAAAATACAAAATCTTCTCACTGAAGCATCTATTGGTCTTCTTAGTATGTGCCCATACCAACGCTACCCATACTCCCTAACCTTCTCCCTAAAGATGTATACTCATTCCTAATCCTGTCTTTTTTAATTATCCCACACATCCACTTTAACATTCTCATTTTGGCTACAGTCAATTTATCTATATGACTTTTCTTTCGAGCCCAACACTCTACTTCATAGAGTATTGTAGATCTAATAGTTGTTCTATAGAATTTGCTTTTAAGCCTATTTGGAATGAGCTTATCACATAGAACTACTGAGGCTGCCCTCCACTTTACCCACCCCGCATTTACCTATACACCATATCACTATCAATATCTCCCTCTTTGTGAATAATGGATCATAAATAATAGAATTGCTCACACTTTGGCACTTCATGCCCATCTATTTCCATTAAAGTTCTATCTAGAGTTCTATTTTACTTCAAATTAAATTTCATAAACTCTGTCTTAGTTTTACTTATTTTAAAACATTTTAACTCTAAAGCTTCCCTCCATATTTTTAGTTTTGCATTTTAACTCATTTTAGTCACATCAACTAAAACTACATCATCCGCAAAAAGCATATACTAAAGAATATTATCATGTATTTTTCTTTAGCTCATCCATACTAAAGCGAAGGGGTAAGGACTTGAGGCTGACCCTTGATGTAGAATGACCGTAACCATGAACTCCTTGGTTGCCCCCCTCCCGCCCCCCTCAATTGTTCTAATACTAGTCACTACCTCATCATACATATCTTTTATAACATCTATGTATCCTCTTATAACTCTTCTTTTCTTTAAAACACTCTTAATGAGCTCTATAGGCACTCTATCATAAACTTTTTCTAAATCTATAAAACCCTTTGATTTTTACTCTTAATACACCTAACTTGATCTAAGTCTTTACTTTACTTATCCCTTAACTTGGCTATCTTATATCTATCCCTCTCCCCAACTTTGTTCCTAACCTATTATACAACTCATTAAATGTCTTATATCTAGCTTCACTCACTACTTTTTAACGTCTCTTCTAACCTTAATATATCTTTCTTAATTCTCTCACTTTTTACATTTTTGCCATTCCTTGAAGGAACACTTTTTTCCTTGGTGACTTTTTAAACTTTCTCACTCCACCACCATGTTTCCTTCTTAGAGTCCCTTCCCCCCCTCACTTCACCTAGTACCTCTTTTTCTAACTTTTTAATACAATTAACCATGTCAACCCACATAGTGGCTGGTTTATCATCAAAGGCCCAATTTCCTTCAACCCTTAACGTCTCTACAAAAGTGTTCCACCACTTTATTCTAGGCTCTACTTTATCCTCTTTTCACTTCTTCAACCCCTTCATGTGGACATCCAAAATAACTAGACTATGTTGAAGTGCTAAGGGTTCTTCGGGTATAAATTTACAATTTTACAAGAAGTTCTATCCTCGTTTCTCACTAAGAAGAAGTCTATTTGTCTCTTGTAAGGTCCACTATTGAAAATTACTAAATGCTTATCCCTCTTCTTAAAATAAGTATTTGTTATATCCAAATCATTCGCTATTAAAAACTCAAGAATAACTTCCCCCATTTCATTCTTCTCCCCAAAACCAAACCCTTCATGTGCCCTCTCTTCGTACCTACAAGATTTTCGTGCAAGTCCTTGTCAACCACACACCTACTCCATTCCTATTTGACTCTTTGCCTACATAAAATTGTTTAAAGCCCTCACCTAGCTCCCTAACTTCTCTCCTACAAACTTAGTCTCTACAAGTAAGCTGTATTAACCCTCCTTCCCCTAAATGTTTCATCTAACTTCATACCCTTACCCTTCAAGGTAACAATATTCCATCATGTCACTCTAAGCCTACGCTCTTGGACCAGCTTCTTTACCCCCATTCATCAAAACCAGCGCATGAACCCTTGTTCATTTCTCATTGCAACCAGGCGTATTGCAATGCATCACTTCCAGGGAATGCCTTAGCCAACCCTTGCTTAGATATCATTGCACCAGGTTTTGGCACAATGCGTGTCTTCTGGGGAATGTCCTAGCTCTAGCTAGAATGTGTGGTGTAAAATCCATAGAAATTGTCGGGTTTTTTATAGTCAGATGTTAACCTGATGCCAACCCTCCTCTTTGGTCCAGGCTTGGAATTGGCATTGTGAGACACAAAGATGGAGTTATAATTGGCTTTTTAAAATAAACTAAAATCGTTCATTTTCCTTTCCCTTTGAAATGGGACACTTAATATTGCATGGCGTGAATGTACTTCTTGACAAACTTGCATTTATGCCCCTAAACTATAATTATACATTGGATAAAAGTAGGGTCACTGATCTATACATGAATTTATTAGCTCCTAAACTTATGTTTATGTTAGTGTTTGATTAGATTTCGTGTGTAAGACATACATTCTTTTTAGCTTAAGAAGAGAAAAGAAGCAAAATATTTTAGCAAAGAGCTCAAGGCATTGATCATCTGATGGTTGAGGACATGTTAGCGGGTTTTAAAGAGCCTCATTTGTTTAAAACAGTGAGATCAAGGGCAGAAGCGAACTAGATCCGCCGACGTACATAGAAGGAGAAGACAGGT
This sequence comes from Houttuynia cordata, assembly GCA_039654745.1. NCBI lineage: Eukaryota > Viridiplantae > Streptophyta > Magnoliopsida > Piperales > Saururaceae > Houttuynia > Houttuynia cordata. The sequence goes on along the minus strand of CM077504.1, from coordinate 52,841,817 downwards.
TTTATCTTAACAAAAGAACCGTCAAGATGAGATTGGATGCACATGATTGTTTAAAATTAAACCCGTGCAAGTGCACAAGGCAATGGTGTACTACAACGAGTATTGAAGGGTTGTCAAACCTCAGCGATGGTTAAACAACTTACTGAATTCAAGAGAAAGCAGCAGTTTTTGAATTAATCTAAGAAAGCGATGAACTTTAACTAATCTAACTGAGATTTAATTAATATGTGGAAGAGACCAATGCTTCGCATCCACCACAATAAACTCGTGTATCGTCTTTCTCTCTCTTTTGGATAAAGACTTCCAATTGGCTAGCATATTCCTCTCGGACATACACTTGTCAATTCAAATTATAGTGCTCTCCTCTCGGATGTAACACATAAATTAATTAAGCTAATGAAACTGTGATCTATCTCTCTCGAGTATAAACCAATAAAACTTTATTAATATATAACACTTCAGATTACTCACGTTCATCTCGGATACGCAAGTGTTCTTTCATATTGAAATCCACAAAACTCACTCTTATCTCTCTCGAGTACAAAGAACAAACTTCAATGAATTAACTTTAATTGCATAATAAAGAGTCATACACCAACTAGAGTAAAACATAATATGAGAGAAAAGAGACTATACAACCAATCTGTTGGGCTTCATCTACGCCTTGGAAAGGAGTTTAACCTTGCATTAGAAGAGAATCCATCATCATGTTCTTCATCTTCTTCTTTTTCTTTTTCTCCTTTGCTCTGGCCTCTAATTCTCCTCAATACCCTCCAAAACGTTCTCCCTTAATGCTTATATATATGTTTGAAGAGAAACCCCGAATTCCCCTTCCAAATCCGAGTCGAAATAAGCTTGATTTAGGTTTTACCGTATAAAGCGATTGATCACTCCGTATTTCCAATCGATCACTTTCCTTCGTTAATTCAATCATTGTCGCGCCAGTTGATCGTTTCATCTCGCCTGCCGATCGATCACTTTTATTTACCGATCGATCGATTCTACTGTATTGCGCAAATAAAAAAACTTCAGTAGATATGATCGATCGAGAGGTGCCGATCGATCGTAAAAATCACGTTTGATACAGTAACTGATCGATCGCTTTATTGCCGATCGATCGGCTACTATTCATTTGCATAAAAAACTGTAAAACTTCTAATGATCATAACTTTTTGCTCTGAACTCTGAATTGCGCGGTCAGTGGCGTTGGAAAGCTGACTTCTTGAACTTGAACATGAACTTGAATCAGTATAATCTGAGATATGCACACGAATTTATAAAGATTCTAACATTGGAGTCACTTTTCACCACATTTCTGCATCTTACTCTCATTTTCCTACTAAAACAAAAAACTATATTAAAGTATCACTAAATCTAATCAAAATACTAACATATTTCAAGTGTATATCACACCCCCAAACCTACATTTTGCTAGTCCCTAGCAAACCAAAATAAAACAAAATCGAACAAACAAACTAAGAAACTAATGCAACAAAAAAGTAAATGCCACTTTCATAGATAACACGATTGCATTGAGCGTATGCAACAAGCCGTTAAACCTCTAGGTTGCCCTATTAGGATGAGTTGTGTCTCGTGAGGGTTTGCAGCCATGCTACCCACACACATGTATTTATAAACCTAATTAACCTAAGTGCAAAAACAAAACAGAAATTCAAACACTACAAAACAAACAACCTATTATCCCGACAAATGCAAACCACAATGCTTAAGAAAATCAACCACACGTACTTGGTTTATAATCAACGGGAATATAGATGCCCTCAATAAGTGGTTTTATTCCACACTTTCATCTTGGAAATTTTTGCTCAATATGATATAGCATGATAATATAAATAATAAAAGTGTAGAACATTGTAGCAATACATGATAGCACAAATGCATGCGCGCCTCCTTCGGGTCCAACATTCTAGACTTGAGAGGATAATACACCATAGATTTTTTTATTTTTTTTCTTTTCAATAGGACTGTGTAAGGCCTGACTTCAAGATGCTTAGGTTTAATAATGACTCAGGCCAATGACTCCCAGTCAGTTGGCTTAGGGCATTAGGTTTTAGGTATAGACTGCTTCGGGCCCAAGCATCAGCCTAAGTTAATCCTATAATAGTCAAACAACCCCTTTCTTTCTTTTATTTTTAATTTTTTTCGCATTTTTTTCATTTTTTCAGCATTCATATTTTCCAGCACATCTTTATTCTATCCAAGCTGTATTATACTCTTAACCTATTTCCAGTTCCAAGCCCTTGCCATTGCCAAGCAAATTGTATATCATGATCTTTTAAGCTCAACAGACAACCACATATCATCTAATGACTCTGACTAAAGTCATCCCACTGAAGATTAGTATTCAACAAATCTCTAGATGGTATTACTTTATGGACTAGTGTGTGTGAGTGAGTTTTATTATCTCAAGCACCTGATCCAAGAGGACTGTAACAGAAAGATATGCTCAGTTAACTGTTTCTATCCTCCAGTATACTTACTCACACTTCCAATGCAAATTAATCACTTAAGAATTGAAGCATACATTATTACGGGATAAACTATCAAAACCTAGGAAAAATACTAACAAACAACCTAAAACTAATCAAATTTTTTATGGTTTTTTATTTTATAATATTTTTTTTATGCAAGCAATATTGCCTCCCCCAAACCTATTATGAACATTGTCCTCAATGTAAACAATATAAAACTACAATGTTGATCATAACAAGGAAAAGAAAAACAATGAGAGAATACACCTGAATACGTGGGTTGTCTCCCACCAACCGCTAAGTTTAACGTCTTCAGCCAGACAAAACTCCATTAGTCCAACTTATCCTCAGTCTTTCAATCCAACATTCAGTTCATCTGTGGTCCTACTGCTCACATTAGGGTTAATGAAAGAACTCGAAGGTGGATCATCATACCAAATAAATGGAGGTGCACTATCCACAAGAGTGTCAATCATATGAACTGCATGAGAATCATCTGATGGTGGATGTTGTTTTTGAACATTAAAAATATTCAGTTTGACATTTAGATTACCAAAGACAATTTCAAAACCCCATCCAGACAATTTATAACAACATTGGACGTTGCCAAGAATGGATGTCCCAAAATCACAGGAATCTGACTACCAATGTTCTGTACAGGTTGTGTATCGTTTAAAATTAAACCCTTGCAAGTGCACAAGGTAATTGTGTACTACAGCGAGTATTGAAGGGTTGTCGAACCTCAGGGATGCTTAAACAATTCACCAAATTCAAGAAAAAGCGGGAGTTTTTGAATTCATCTAAAAAAGCGATGAACTTTAACTAATCTAATTGAGATTTAATCAATATGTGGAAGAGACCAAGGCTCCGAATCCACCACAATAAACTAGTGTATCGCCTCTCTCTCTCTCTCTCTTTTGAATAAAGATTTTCAATTAGCTAGCATATTCCTCTCGGACATACCCTTGTCAATTCAAATTATAGTGTTCTCCTCTCGGATGTAACATATAAATCAACTAAGCATATGGAACTGTGATCTATCTCTCTCGAGTATAAACCAATAAAACTTTATTAGTATATAACACTTCAGATTACTCACGTTCCTCTCGGACACGCAAGTGTTCTTTCATATTGAAATCCACAAAACTCACTCTTGTCTCTCTCGAGTACAAAGAACAAACTTCAATGAATTAACTTTAATTGCATAATAAAGAGTCATACACCAACTAGAGTAAAATATAATATGAGAGAAAAGAGACTATAACGCCTTGGAAAGGAGTTTAGCCTTGCATTGGATGAGAATCCATCATCATGTTCTTCATCTTCTTCTTTTTCTTCTCTCCTTTGCTCTAGCCTTCAATTCTCCTCAAGACCCTCCAAAATGTTCTCCCTTAAGGCTTATATATATGTTTGAAGAGAAACCCCGAAGTCCCCTTCCAAATCTGAGTCGAAATAGGCTTGATTTAGGTTTTACCGCATAAAGCGATCGATCACTCCGTATTGCCGATCAATTGCTTCCCGATCGATCACTTTCCTTCGTTAATTCCTACGTTGCCGCGCCGGTCGATCATTTCATCTCGCCTGCCGATCGATCACTTTTATTTATCGATCGATCGATTCTACTGTCACAAATAAAAAGCTTCAGTAGATACAATCGATAGTAAAAATCACATTTTCTACAGTAAAAAACTGTAAAAACTTCCCATGATCATAACTTTTCGGTCCAAACTCCGAATTATGCTCGGTCAGTGGTGTTGGAAAGCTGAATTCTTGAAATTTAACATGAAACTTGAATCTATCTAATGTGAGATATATACACGAAGTTATTAAGATTCTAACATTGTAGTCACTTTTCACCACATTTCTGCATCTTACTCTCATTTTCCTACTAAAACCAAAAACTATATTAAACTATCACTAAATCTAATCAAAATACTAACAAAAATATAAGTTTAGGAGATAATAAAATACAGCAAGATAGCAATACGAAGGGTTTTCACCTAATAAAGAAAAAAAAGACGAATTGAAGTTTAGTCTGTTCCAGTTCGGTTCAATAAAAAGAAAAAAAAAAAGAAAAGAATCAACCCGAGCCAAAGCTTCGGACTTCCATGACATAACAGAACGAGCTGAGCTCTATTCGAGTGGGAAACAGAGTTCTGGTGGCGACCGGTGAAGAGCACTGGGCGAGGCTGCCAATGAAGCTCGGCGACGGCGGTGACGTTTGACAAGGCAGACGGCAGAGAGGATGACGACGACGAGGCACGGCGCAACCGGAAAGAGGGGCGATGCTAAAGGCTCAGATTTGCAGCGACTGAAATTAAAAGTCATCCTTGAATTGGAAAGCTTCGACAAGATGTTCGATTTGGACTCCTTCCTTGAATAGGAATCGACTAAGGATCAGATTTGGAGTTTGAACTGCCTATAAAAATAGAATAGACCGAGAGTTTGAAAGGGAGAAGAGCTATTTTTTTCGCTGGAAAATAGAGCCCTAAAGAGAACTTTCGGCCAGAAAGAGAGAAGAGGAACAAAGGAGGGGACAAGAGGAAGAGATTGAGGGAAGAAAGCCGCGATTTTGGACTGAATGGCAAGTGCTACAATAATAGTACAGTGCTACAGTAATAGGAGACTTGAGGAAGACGATGAACAGTAACTCGTGAACAGTGATTTTGCTACAATACCCGTGAATAGTATTTTGTGAACAGTGTTCTCGTGAATAGTAAAAATGACTCCAACAAATCAGTAGTGTTCTCCTCATCCGATGGCCGGCTAAATTCCCATCCAAAAATGAAAAAAAAAACAAACAAAATAGGGGCTGCTTGACTTTATAGGATTAACTTAGGCTGATGCTCAGGCTTGAAGCGGTCTAAACTTAAAACCTAATGGCTTAAGCCAACTGATTGGGAGTCATTGGCCTGAGTCATTGTTAAACCTAAGCATCTTGAAGTTAGGCCTTACACGGTCTCTTTAAAAAAGAAGGTATGTGGTGTATTATCCGCTCAAATCTAGAATGTTGGACCCGAAGGAGCACCCTGCGTAAGCATTTGTCCTATCATGAACCCAGATATTGGGATAACGATGTAGATTCTGATGTTTTTTTACTAATGGGTAACACTGGATGTGTGCGAAACAGAGATTTAGGGTGTATTACTATAATGCTCTACACTTTTACTATTTTCATTATCATGCAATATCATATTGAGCAGACATTTTCAAAATGAAAGTGTGGAATAAAACCACTTACTTGAGGGCTTCTATATTCCAGTTGATTATAAATGCAAGTACGTGTGGTTGACTCTCTTAAGTATTGTGGTGTGCATTTGAAGGGATAATTGGTTTGTTTATTTTGTAGTGATTTTTTATTTATTTTTTCACTTAGATTAATTAGGGTAGTTTCATAAGTACATGTTTGTGGGTAGCATGGCTGGAAACCCTCACGAGACACAACTCGTCCTACTAATGACACCTAGAGGTTTAACGGCTTGTTGCATACGCTCAATGCAATCGTGTTCCCTACGAAAGTGGAATTTACTTTCCTACTTTGGTTCCTTTAGTTTGTTTTGTGTGATTTTATTTTGTTTTGGTATGGACTAGAAAAATGTAGGTTTGGGGGTGTGATCTATACATGAATTATGCATTTTATTAACTCCTAAACTTATGTTTATTTTAGTGTTTGATTAGATTTTATGTTCTTTAATGTTGTTTTTTATCTTTTGTAGGAAAATAAGACATACATTCCTTTTGGCTTAAGAAGAGAAAAGAAGCAAAATATTTTAGCAAAGAGATCAAGGCATTGATCATCTGATGGTTGAGGACACATTGACGGGTTTTAAAGAGCCTCATTTGTTTAAAACATAAGATCGAGGGCAGAAGCAAACTAGAGCCGCTGACGTACATATAAGGAGAAGATGGGTTTTATCTTAACAAAAGAACTGTCAAGATGAGATTGGACGTATGATAGCAATACGATGGGTTTTCACCTAATAGAGAAAAAAAGAGACGAATAAAAGTTCAGTCCGTTCTGGTTCGGTTCAATAAAAGAAAATAAAAAGAGAAAAGAATCCACCCGAGCCAAAGCTCGTGCCTTTCAGGACATAACAGAATGAGCTGAGCTCTGTTCGAGTGGGAGACAGAGTGCTGGTGGCGGCCGGTGAAGAGCGTCGGGCAAGGCTGCCAATGAAGCTCGGCGACGGCGGTGACGTTCGACAAGGCTGATGGCGGAGAGGATGACGACAATGAGGCATGGCGCAACTAGAAAGAGGGGTGATGCTAAAGACTCAGATTTGCAGCGACTAAAATTAGAAGTCATCCTTGAATTGGAAAGCTTCGACAACGTGTTCGATTTGGACTCCTTCCTTGAATAGGAATTGACTAACGATCGGATTTGGAGTTTGAACTGCCTATAAAAATAGAATAGACCGAGAGCTTGAAGGGGAGAAGAACTGTATTTTTCATCGGAAAATAGAACCCTAAAGAGAACTTTCGGCCGAATTCCGACAGGGTTTTGGCCGGAAGGAGAGAAGAGGAAGAAAGGAGGGGAGAAGAGGAAGAGATTGAGGGAAGAAAGCCACGATTTTGGACTAAATTGCAAGTGCTATAGTTACAGTAAATTGCTAACCCGTGAACAGTATTTTGTGAACAGTGTTCTCGTGAATAGTGAAAATGACTCTGACAAATCAGCAGTGTTCTCCTCATCCGATGGCCAGCTAAATTCCTGTCCAAGATGTAGATGAAGCCCGAATAGACAGGTTGTATCGTTTTCTATCTCTTATCTTAACTTTTACCTTAGTTGGTGTATGAATCTTTGTTATGCTTTTGAAGTTAACTTATTGAGATTTATTCTATGTGCTCGAGAGAGGCTAGCTAGAGTGAATTCTTATGAGTTTCAATCTTAGGAATACTTGCGTGTCTGACTAAGAACGTAAGTAGACTGAGGTATTATATATTAATGAAGTTCCATTGATTTATGCTCGAGAGAGATAGATCACAGTTTCATGTTTTGATTGTTTATGTGTAACGTCTGAGAGGAGAGCACGATAATTTGAATTGACAAGTATATGTCCGAGAGGAATATGCTAGCCAACTCGGAATTTATACAAAAGAGAGAGAGACGATAGGCTAGTTTATTTTGTGGTGGATTCGAAGCCTTGGCACTTCTCCATATTAGTTAAACTCATTTAAAGTAGTTAAAGTTTATTGCTTTCTTAGAATTAAATCAAAACTACAACTTTTCTTCCTTGAGTTTGGTAGATTATTTATCCATCCCTGAGGTTCGACAACCCTAAATACTCACTATAGTACAATTACCTTGTGCACTTGCATGGGTTTAATATTAAACGATCAGTCACATTGATATTGCATAGTGCATGAGGGTTTACATGCACCGAGCATTTTTGGCCCGCGTGAAAAAAAGCGTAGGTGGATTTTACAGCTTCCTTAAGTAAATACTCCCTCCATCTTTTTTTAATAGCTTCATCTCAAAAAATTTTAATTTTTACTAGATAGTAGAAACCTCAACTAATGTGGGGAAGAAAAGATTCAAAATCCATTTAAATAGACCATATGGAACATCTAAAATGTGGTTGTCCTCTTTTCCAAATGGGGTGTAATAGTATAACATTTTCCAGACCTTTACTAGATGGGAAAAATAATGGGAGAATATTTAAATAGAAAAAGGAAATAGAAAATAAGAACAGGTTGTCATTGGTGACCTATTAGTTAGCCGACAGACTCACCATCAATGTACAATTGAGGGGCGGTGTATTCCAAAAGAAATTAAATGCAGCAAATTGGATTTTAAAAGCCCGGATCTAAACCCTCACAACCATATTCTCAATTTCGAGGCTAGAGCTTCCATGGAGAGCTTAGATTTGTGGGTTTGTCAAGGAGATCAAGGGTGTACTTAGTTGGAAAGCTTGGATTCCACTTGGATTTATAATTGATGCGAGAAGACTAGAGGAAAGAGGTATGATTCTAACCTATGTGTAGACTAGGATTCTAACCTATGTGTAGACAAGGAGCTATGTACGCTATGATGTGGTGATTTTCATGAATTTAGCATGGATTTATAAGAATTGGATTGTGATCATGTGTGAAGGAATGCTTCTCAATGATTTTGAGAAGAGGCTAAGGGCTGATATGTGTTGTAAGTGGTTTGATGGTATTAATGATATGTATGTTGTGGTTTAGAGTTAGTTAGTGTAAAGATGCATATTTCAGGCAAGAATGTCTTGTGGTGAATTTAAGGAAAGTGTAAGAGAGGATTGTGTAACAAGAGGTATGTGGACTGTATTCATAATGTATTTATTGATTTAGGAACTTATGAATTGATTAGAGAAGCAAAGATAATGGAATTGAGTAAAGTCACTTTTGTTGGGTGACTATTGATCACTTGCCAGTTAGCCGACATGTCAACTGACAATGTAATATCAAAGTTAAGAATGAAATAAAATTCTGATGTTTAGGAATCTAATCAAATGGGACAAGGTATGACTGTTAATGTGAAGATACTTGAATTGTGAGTACGGAACAGGGTTGGAAGAGATGAATTTGATCAGGGGCAAGTCATAGTATGAAATATGTTTGCCTAAGTCTATGAAGCCTTTGTCAGACCATGTTTTTATTTATGTCAATTTAATGATAAATTAGGTACATCTAAATGATTGGTTTATGTAAAAATGTATGGAGTACAAATAGAAAATGTGTGAGCACCATGAGTGGAGCATCACAAAGCCCATCCCAAACAAAGACAACTCAAGGAAGAAGCCCATTACAAAGCACACAACAAGTTGGAGCAAAGATGATGCTAGCCACCTTATGAATATCTAGCGAAAGATCAATCTTGAAGGCCCAAGAACACTCTCAACTCCATGGAGGCACACTTCAAGCATCACTAGTAGAGGACACTTTCCTCTTATAAGCCCAACTAGAAAATCCTTATGTCGATTAGATAGACCTTTGGTAACCAAAACTATTAGGTCATTGATAAGTGACTGAAGTATACACATCCTAACTCTAAATCCTATGTTTGTTATGTGTATGAGTAGGTTCTTTTAGCATTTACTAATATAATTTTTGGTTTTTGTAGGTAAGAAATAGTTACTCTTCAATTTGGCTTACAAAGTGGGAAATAAGCTCAAATTGTGCATAAGGAGAAACATAATAGCAATGGTAGAAAGGTCATAATTTTGTCTACATATGTTGGATTTTTATGATTATAGTTGTATATTAAATTTCAATAAGTATCTTTCCAACGCCACCGTTAATTCATAATTCGGATGTCAGAACAAAAAGTTATGGCAGTTGGAAAATTGATAGGCAGTGCAGATTTCCCATAGAGCCCTGCGATCAATTGCGATCAATCGTCAAAGGAAAATTACCGGCGTTTCACCGAGGACCCAGCCACCGATTGCAGATGGATGGCGATCGATAGTGAAAGGCAAAAATGGTTGCGTTCGGGCTAGGGTTTTGGGGGTATTCATGGTCATTTTGGGTCTCTATTTAAGGTCACTCTGAGTCGGAATTTGAAAGGCTTGGGCTCCCATTTGTGAGTTGTTGGCTCCCATCCAAGAGTGTTTTAGCTTGTTTCCAAAAAGAGTAAAGGGAGGAGGAAAATCAAGGAGATTTGAAAGCCATTGAAGATGGAGATTCAAGCTTGCATCTTTCCACTTCCTAGCATGAGTGGCTAGGCATAGGGCTTTGAGTCTTTAGAGTAGTTTGTTTGTTTTTTTTATTTTTGTTTGAGATTTTTTCGTGTATGAACAATTGCATGATTGAGTAAAGTTATTACTTTTAAAGCTTAATAGGTTTATTCCATACCCATGTCTATTTTATTTTGTCTTTTTAATTGAATATACATGGTGTGGATATTCATTCTTATTTGTGTACTTGTGGGCTCATATCTGAGTTTCATGCAATAGTTTTAATGTAGTTGTAGAGGAATTTGGATGGCCTATACTTGATGGGGCAATCCATGCCTATAAATAGAGTAGTGTATATGGGTTATACTTACTAGATAGGTCATACTATTAGGATTATATTATTATCTTCTTGAATGTTTTCAATAGGCTAGTTAGGATCATTGGCTTCATACACAAGATTGGTCTTAATCATGGATAGAAATACTTACAAGTGAGCCTATAGGTGGAGTCAATAGCGCTAGCCATTCTCTCAACCATACTTCTCTTTATTTACAATGTTGCTTAGTGTAGTTAGTAATGTAGTAAAAACCCAATAATTCTTAGAATTTGGTAATTAATCTATCTTCTCTATGGTTCAACAACCCGTCAATACTCACTCTAGTACAATTGCCTTGTGCACTTGCAAGGGTTTTGATTTAAAATGATCAAGTTTTTGGTGTCGTTGCCAGGGATGGCATAAATTAGTTATCAAGTTCTTAGTTAGGATAACTTTAGTTAGTGGATATTTTAGTGTAGTTAACTAACCCTTATTATGTTTTCCTTGTAGATTGTTGAAAATTGGTTGATCTTGACTCTTGGAGCATATGGCTTCATTAGGAAGGGTCAACCCTTCCTACCATTTGCAATTTATCGCACCTTCTCTTGTAATTTTTTTGTATTTATTTTTGTTTCTTGGGGTGGTGTGTGATGTTTAGTTGTGGATATCTTGGATTGTGCTTGTGATTCCTAGTTGTTGATATCTAGGGTTGTGCTTATTTTTTTATGTGATTATGCCTAATTGTGAATATCTAGGATTGTGCTTGTGAATGTGGTGATTGTGTGATTGTGGTGTATATGATTGTGTAGTGAAAGATTTTTTTTCACCTTTCTATGATTTAGCAATGGGGACTCAAATAGGCGTTTTGATGACTATTATTCCAACCACAAACCTACTCTCCTAACTCTTGAAGTGTGCACCATTTGCATGAGCCATTCCCATACAATAGTGCAGTGCCCTTCCAAATCATGTCCAATATGGCCAATATGCCCAACCCACATGGAGTCCTAGATTTGAAGATAAGGTCTTATCCGCTTTGCATTACCTACAATCCCAACAACTCCCTCATGGTAAAACCCAGAAAAATTGTAAGTTGGCAAGCAACTAAAATTTCATTTATGCAAACTACCAAAAAACATGCACTGACAGAAAATTATGTCGATGGTCAGGTGTCAACGGTTCGGGTCAGTTTAGTCCGTATAGTTTTCTATTGAGATTAGACTTGAGTACGGGGTATAAAATGTAATTGAGTCATTCTTTGCACGTCCTAGAATCAGGATGGGGCAAGGAGACTAGGGTTTGAGGCTAGGAGGAGAAGAGAATCTCGGCTTCATATCGTTGGAATCGAGGTAAGAAAGCTAGTAATTGTATAAAGATCAATATTTCCTGATGATCAAATTATGGGATTCACGTTGGTTTTGTTGTGATGTGATTTGAATGATATAAAACATGATTCTTTGAAGATTATTTAAATGATTGAATGCTTTTATCATGATTTAATGAGTTGAATGATTATCTTGAATGTTATAGTTGCGTTATATGTCTCTAGAAAGACATGCATATTAGGCTCTTATGGCCATGTGATTTTACAGAGAATAGTTGGATTAATAAGTTGTATGATGAAAAATATATTTTTTCATATGTTGATAATATGATGTGATGTTAATGTGTATGTAATGAGAAAGCATGATAATTTGTATGTGGAATCATACTATAATGGAATGAGTGATTCATGGATAATTCCAATCTAAAGTGATGATCTTTGCAAGGAAGATAGTGTCAATCTAAAGTGATGATCTTTGCATGGAAATATTGGAATTTGAAAAGAATAGATATTGACGGATTTGGATTTGTTGGGGGCACGAAAACATCTCACCAACACAAAATTGTGATGATGGAATTGTGTCGATGACCCAGAATAGTAGTAGAGATGTGGTTAGAATGTAATTGCTTTACTATAGGGAAAGTAGTGCCATAATACTCATTAATTTTGAGTATAGCAGAAAAATGAATAGAATACCTCTTCTATGAACCACCGACATAGTTCACTAACACAAAAAGTTGTCGATGGCTGGTTGTCAATGGGCAAGGCAGCGGAACATTTTGAGGAGATTTGGAGTAAGGAGTTGTTCTAAGGCTAGAATACCTAGAGACTGATGTGACACTGTATTTTGGGAATTGTCTTGAAACCATAAGAGTTAGGACAATGAACTAATGTGTTAGGCATGAATAATATGTCATAAATCTACACTGTAGAGAAAATACTGAGATGAGAAAAGAGATAAGAAGTATTATGGTTCAAAGCACGAACCAAAGAATAAATAATTGGAAAGTATTCACGATGCCACAAGAGTAAAGTAAGAAATGGCCCATGCCATGATTTGCCATCGTGGGGGGCTCAAGAATCCATAAAAAATTATGAATGTATGCAGGGTTGCGGTGAAGTTCATGGTGTTCGCATACCTAAACCGTGAGGAAGCATAAATTCCTTTGGGGACTCGTCTATTGGACGTGGCCAATGAGAGTCAAAATGAAGAAAGTAAGTGCAAAGAGGGAAATTCCAAAAGAGAGTGATCATAAGTATTAGATCTTAAGAGTAAAATGAGGCTAGGTGATTGAATAACTTTAATACTAAAATATTTTAGAGAATAAAGAAGATGCAGAGATATTATGAATGAGTTATTGCTTGTTTGTAGCTTACTCTTGTATATTATGTATGATGTTGCATGATTGGTTATAGACTTTCCTTCTGAGTAGTCCATACTTAGCTTTACATTTTGTCCACATGAGCAGAGGAATAAGCTAAGAGTAGTTGGGACGTGGGTGATAGCATAGGAAGCTAGCTACAGTGGGAGTCTTTCCTTTTAGAATTTAATTATTCTCATAATTGATAGGCTTGTGCATGTGCCAGAAACCATTTATTGTAATAAGTTATTAGTTGATTATGGATCATGTCTCGCGTCGACCAAGGATCCTATTTTATCTATGAATTAAATCGTATAAGTAGTATTGATGTCAATTATAAATTATGTTTCAATGGCTGAATGGTAAAGCTCTGATTATATGTTTAGCCAAATCATTTTGAATACTAGATGGGATCGAGCTTCGGCTATGAATTTTGAATTTGAATGTGTTTTAAATCTTCCGCGCGTATGTTTTATCTCATGTTTTACACACAAATGTGTTTAAAAATCGGGGTGTTATATTCACTGTCACACTTAATATCCTTTCTTTTAAGAGAACATCTTGTCCATTTTGGAAAATCTAAGTGAGATCCTTGAGAGTGAAATGCACAATATTAGTGAATTGGGCACTATACCTATGCAACCTCAATACTCTATGGGACAATTTGTTGAGGAGAGAGTTTTTTTTCCCTAATGAACATGTTCAAGACGCTACAACCCTTAGGAGTGGGAGCAATGTGAAAATAAGGTTGGGGGTAATTCAATGACTAATCAAGAAAGTGATGAGCTTAGAGAAGAAGTGAATGAGCATTTATAGCAAGATCATATATCTCATTCTTTTCATGAGGAGCCAACATCTACGACAACCTTAGAGAGATCTTCTGTCCCCAAAGCACTATAACAATGTCTAGGTTGTCCCTTCCCTTGTACTCTAGAAAGTGACTTAGAGTGCTTAATGACTAACAAACTAGATACATTAGTTGAGGAAGCACTCCCAAGCATGTTAAGGAAAGATGCATATATGGCCAAATTATTTGCTTTGCAGGAGGAGGATTATGATATAGAGCCCGTTATATTAACATTCTCTAGTGCGCATGATTCCACCCTTTGGAATGTTAACGGGAACCCAATATCCAAGGTTGCCCACCTACCACTCCACCCTTTCATTCCAATGCATGCCCCCTTCTTTAGGCAAAAAAGATAGGAGTGTGTAGGGCAAGGCAGTAATGTGCAGTCATTTGATAGACCTGGGCTTATTTGTAGGGTCTTCGTTGAGCTAGTGACATTCAACTTAGCGATTGTTGGGAGGCCACCCTATTGTTTCTTGTAGTTATGGTTTCCATGTCTTATTTTTTAACTTCCTAGTGTAGCTTCTTTTGTTTCTTTTTCTTTACACATGTTAGTTCTTGTCCTTATGATTTGTGGTTGAACTTGGTAGTGATAGATGTAGTTTCTTATGAGTGATGTTGTGATATGGGTTTAGGGGAATGTAGTTTACATGTTTGTACTTCGTGCTATTACCCTCGATCATTGTGTACCTCTCATGTTGATTAGTAGATGCCTTTCTTTTGCTTACTAGTCTCATTGTTTGAGTTTTGCAAGTTTAGTTAGTATTTAGCTGCGTATTTTGCTTATAATTGTTAGTTTCATTTTATCTCTTGTGGTTTCTTCTTGTATGGGGTTTTTCACTCTAGGTTTTTGGGGTTTGTTTTTCTGTTGTTTATATCTTGTTCTACCTTCCTCATCATAGTGTATGTGATTTTCTTGTTATTTTTATCAACCATGAGGTGCCCCCACTTTAGGTTGATTTCCTTCCTCACCTCCTTGTTCATCTATAGTGTCTTTGGATTGCTTTTATTCTCATCACCTAGGAAGCACGGATACGGTAAAGTCGCTGCCGTATCCATATCCAATACGTATCGGACACAGATACGGGAGCAACACACTGCACGCGTGTCCTGCCGTGTCTGAATTAAATTATTTTTTTCTTGCGCTTAAATTAACATGAATGTGTTTGTAGTCTAGTGGTTAGGATTATTGTTTTTAGGCAATGGGTAGAGGGTTCGAATCTTGACAAATGCATCATTATTTTTTGTGTCATTCTTGCCTGCTAGAAATAATGAACAAAAAATAATTTTAATTTTGTAGTTGTAATTTTTATAAGGTTTAGGAGAAAAATATGATAATACAATACCAAAAATATATTTAAAATTTATATAAATAATTTTTTATTAGCCGTGTCGTATCCTACTTTTTAGGAAAATGGTGTGTCTCCATGTCTGTATCGTGTTGCCGTATTCGTATCCGGGCTTCCTAGCTCATCACATTGAGGACAACGTGCATCATAGGTTTGGGAGTATTTGAGATCTCTTAGATGTTTGTGTTTGTGTTAGAATTAGTCAAAAACCCATACAAAGTGAAAAACTTGAAAAGTTTGAAAAGACTGAAAAGCATAAATAGTTGTTTGTAGGTTATTAGTGTTTAGTTCACTTAGATGTGTAGTAGTATCCCTTTGTGGCATGGTTTCATTTTTAGGGAGCTAATTGAACATAGAAGTGCAAGTGAGTTAGTTGAAGAATGAGAACAATTAGTTTAGTGGTTGAACTTTGATGCTTATATTTTCTAGACACTTCGCACACACTAGTACATATAGAAATGCAACTCTTGATTTGTTCCTTGTAATCTTTAGTGGGATATCTTTGACCAAACATTATTTTTGAAAATATGGTATGCTTAGTAGTGTTTTAATGCTCATGATAGATGGTGTGCTTGTCTTATTTTGTAGTAGAGGTGGAATGGAAAGTAGGTTGGAGATATAATCCACCCAGAAAAAAAATGAATTGTGAAAAGGAAAAGAAAAGAAAAGAGAAAGACTAAAGAGGTAGTGACACCCACCACTAAGTAACCAGGCCTTGTGCCTAAGCAAGAATAGGGGTTCACATCAAAAGGTGGAGGGGTGAGACACATCCTCTACACAGCCGCTTAGCATTATGACTTCTTGGTTTGTGTTAAGTTGATGGGTTCTTCATTGATAACTGATAAAATTTTACACGTTGTAACTCCAAATCTTTTGGTTTTTTATATGTTTGAGTAGGTTCTTTTAGTGTTTATTAATAGATTTTATGGTCTTTATAGGATATCAAATGTTACACATCATTTGGCTTAAGAAAGTGGGAAAAAGCTCAAGTTTTGCATAAGGAGATGCATATCAGCTTAGGTATGTTTGATTTGAATGAAACAAGACGAAAAAGAAATTTCAAGAAGTTATCTTTCCAACGAAGCAAACAGCTTGTTAATAGGAGTTTAAAGTAGGAAGTTATGATGTTGGAAAATTATTGTGCAGTGCAGAAAAAGCTGAACCTGACTCTCATATTACAGAAGACCAACCGGTCAACCGCTGAGCATTAGAGGTCGATTGCTACAATACGGAATTGCCTATTGTTAGCTAATTTTGAGTCCTTTTTTAAAGCTAGTTTCCTCCCAAATTGGAGACCTATTTAAGAAACATTTCAAACATGAAATAAAGGATCCATAATCTCAATTTCCAAAGGCCAAACCTCAAGTGAGAAGGAGAACTATGGAGCACTTCAATAACATGATTGCTTCTCCCACGTCCATGAGCGGCTAATTCCTTAGGCTTGGGAATAGGATGAAGCCTAAGATGAGTAGCTTATTTCTTGTAGTTCTAATTTGAATGCTTTGATGTGTATGATAATTTCATAATAAAGGTCTCTTATAAAGAAATTAGCTTTATTGTTCAATTCAATATTTAATTTTATTAATCTTGTAGAGGATTGGTTGATATGGATTTTAATATTCATATCAAATCTAGTATTTGTAGTCTAAAGGAGATGGTTGTACAATAGTTTTCATGTTTCTGCGATTGATATTGGATCCGCTATGATAAGCAAGATAAGTCATGTCTGTAATCATAGATTAGTGTAGATGATTCGTACCACTCGAAGATAGTTCATGTCATGATTTGATTACTGATTTCTAAAAGTTGTTCTACCTTGTAGCTAAGGATATTTTATTCCTGCACACTCGTAATCTATAATGAATGAAAGTATATGGATAAGTTAGGATTCTAGTGGCGGATTCATGTTCCAAGGCTATTGCTCAATTGATTACTTTAGTCTTTTACTTTTCGCACTAGTTTAGCCCTAATGTTTAAATTAAAACCAACTCTTTCTCTTCAATTTGGTAAACAATTCAATTTGTCCATGAGGTTCTGAAAGTGCTCTTTAGTCCTAGAGGGGGTGAATAGGACAACCACTTAAAAGCTCTCAATATATTTTACTAACAGATAATGTTAATTTAAACAATCATTCAATGCAACATTCTCTTATTAGCAAGTAATGGAAGCGCATGAGTGAGAGAGACTTAAGAGGTGTGGAATGTATGTGTGCATGTGACAATATGCAAAACGGGCAAATATAAGCAATCACACAAAGATTTATAATGGTTCGCCGCTAAGCAACTCGCTTCAATAGGTATATCCACTCTCGGAGCACCTGATCTAAGGGACCTCAGACATCCACTAAGTGAGAGTTTTTAGCTCACCCACAGCATCATACAGTTACCGATTTTGCTTTAATCATCGGGAACCATACAAGAGTAAATCCACACTCACTATGGGTCACACCGACCCAACTCTCTCAAAAGAGTGGTTCGACCATATGGTCTACACCACAATCTAACACAAGTAAAGAAGAGATTTTAGAGTACTTACTCTAGGATAGATAAGTGACTAGAGTACATACCCTTGAAGGGAGGATGTGAGATATCTTACTCGTTTTGCTCAAACTAGTTTTGAGCTAATGGCCTTCCATTATCCATCTTTGGATTCAACTAATGATGCTCCAAAATTGTAGAGGCTTTTTGGACAAGCGATTAGTTTCTCTAAGAATTTATCTATGGAATTAAGTGAAACCATGGTCAAAGATATTTTGAACTACTCTCAAGGGTCAAGAGTATGAACCCATCAAATCACTAACGAGGGACTGGAGAGTAGATCAAAGTAACCAAGACCTTTGAGATGATTTATAAGTCTTTAGTTCAAGGTCAAGTGGGGGTTTTAGTTTCTAAAGGGTGATTCTAGATGCTCTAAGAAACCATGATCCAAGATTACTTAAATCCCTTCCTAAGATCTCATAATAAGATCTTCAACCCCTTTCCAAGAAAGGAGATGAAGAATAATCAAGAACACTCAAGGCTCTCTCATGATTTACAAAAAGAAGAATAATGCCAAGAGGTTTTTGACGAGTGGACGTCCACCTATTTCTCCCAAGAGATGGGTATATATAGAGGGAGAGGGCGGTGTGTATCAACCCATCCATGGGTGGATTCCTCATATCAACCCACCTACGGGTGGATACCTCATATCAACCCACCCATGAGTGGTTCAATCATGTGGGTTGGGTCATATTAACTCATTTGTGGGTAGTTCTTTTACATAAACACACCCATGGGTGGATTCTTTATATACACCCATTCACGGGTGGGTTCTCCCTATATCCACTAATCTATGGTTTGATTTATTTATGGGGGTTCAAGCAATAGATCTTGCAAATCAAGAGGAGAGAGCTTGATGACATGTCGCCATGGGTGGATTCCTCATATCAACCCACCCACGGGTGGATACCTCATATCAACCCACCCATGAGTGGTTTAATCATGTGGGTTGGGTCATATTAACTCATTTGTGGGTAGTTCTTTTACATAAACACACTCATGGGTGGATTCTTTATATGCACCCATTCACGGGTGGGTCTTCCCTATATCCACTAATCTATGGTTTGATTTATTTATGGGGGTTCAAGCAATAGATCTTGCAAAGTCTTGAACCTTTGAGCTAGACCCTTGTTGTCATCACTTTTCATTCCAAGTGATTTGCCTTGAGCACACATCTTTGAGTCTTGTCCATTGATATATATATGTCTTCTTCATTCTTATAGTGGGCTTTTTTGAAGTAGCACTTATCTTGAGTAGACTTTTTTCTCTTTTGGAGTGAGCTCTCCTTAAACTAGCCTACCACTCTAAGACACTTACAAATGGGTCATCAAATTGCACACTCCTATCGAACGAATGCACTATAATAATGAAAACAACAAAGAGAAACATACCTCTCTTGAGCATATATCTCTAATAAAATCTAAAACTTCACTCAAATAATATTTGGAGTGCATCCATTCCTCTCAAACATGGGTGTTTCTTAGTTTGATTTCATAAAAAAATCACTCTACCCTCTCTCGAGCAAGTAGAATAACAAATAAAACTCACATTAAATATATGGATTGAAATTTAACATCAATCGTAAGTAACTAAGACAAGTAAAAATAAAAACAATCTAACCAAGGCTTAATCTCAGCACTAGTAGAAAAATTTAGTTAGACATAGAAGAAAGAAAAAATAAGCCTATTTTATTTTTGGAGGAGTCGTTGGCCTGTAAAAATCAAGCACGAGACAGTCTCTCGACTCATCACTCTACAGTTTTTACTGTAGCATGTGAGTTTGGCGTCCCTTGAAAATAGTCTCTTTCTCCCTATTTTCTCCAAAAATAGCTGACTCCCCCTCTTCTCGGTTTGTTCTTCCTTTATTTATAGGCTCTAATCAGTAGATGAAACCAAATCTCGTCTAAAATCTGAGTGCCCAGCCTCCGAACCTTACCGCGCACGCCTCCAGATCTTCCAATCCCGATCCAAAATTCATTCAAATCATCTAGATTTGAGTCCATCTTCCAAGTCAATGACGAAACAAATCCGAGCCAAATCTGTTCATGGAAGGAGTCCAACCAATTTGAGCCACGAGCGACGAGCAAACCAAACTCCAGACTGAGCATGCCTCTACTGGATCAAGCTTTCCTTGATGCCTTCGCTTCTCCTGCACTTCTTCTGTCTGAGCACTCTAGTCTCGAGCAGCCGAGCAGAACTCGGCTGTTCTTTTTCCCTTTTTTATTTTGCTTAGTTAAAACACATCTTATCATTCTCAGCCCGGTCATTGGATAGAAGAGAATCCGTTGTGTCATCTAATTTTAATCAAATGGCTGAGATTTACTCCTCTTCTCCTTCGGGTTTTGTAAATCGAATTGAGGTCTCAAAAATGAGCTTTTGGACTTTCTAATCGTTGAATCTTCTATATCTCGATCTCTTCACCTAAAAATCATTTTGATGTGCACTACATCCATGATCTACATCTAGAACTCTTTGAAATCTGTCTTTTCTTTGGAAAAAAAGTCAATGGTCTGGATCTTTTCTGCACTTGATTTCAGCTTTTAAATAATTTGGTGCTTCAAAAACCTGCTTCCCATCATTATGCAATGTGCACTTTTGAAACCTACATAAATTAAATCTAAATTAGACACATAATAAAATGTAGTCTATTAAATCCAATTAATGCATCCAAATTGTTCATCTAAGCACATTTATCGAACAATTGATATAAATCCTAATTGTTCAATTAATAGTAACCATCCCTAATTATTACTATTTAACATAAATTGACACTAGAAAACTAAGTAAAAGAAGTATAAAAACACATATATTTCCTGTATATTACATATCCTCAAAAGTGAGATGCTAAAAGAATCTTAAGCCTGATCAAACTATCGGTCTTTGTCAGTCAAAATTGGTGCTGTAAAGATCATAATAGGCATAGGTCAATGTGCATTTTTATTATCATATTTAAACAACCAACAAGGTGTTGGTTAGATGGGTAGGACTACCCTCATTTAAGGTATACTACCAATTTTAACTTGCTCTAAGAATGAGTACTAAGTACATCATAAGAAGGACAACATTCCACTCCATTTAAGACACGACACTAAGTTCTGTCGAATATTGCAAGTTGATTTACATACAGAAGCGTAATAAGTAGTTGAATGCGCAAGTGCAATGCTACAAAACAGCAAAGATCAATTCCCAATAATCAATTTATTTATACCAGAATTTATGAATTCTTTTGTGTTTGTTAGCATTTATGAATACAAATTAAGTCTAGTATTATATAACATAATACCACACTTATATAATTTAGATATAAGAAAATATAGGACATAGTTAACATAAAACAATAATTGAGCAAAGTATGCATCCTCAAATGATAAGGATATACCATAATGATGTAACTTCTAAAATTGTCTTCATTATCTGTAACATACAGAAAATCGGTATGAGTTATAAAACTGCTATTTTATGTGATTGACCTAAATTAGGAAAGTATGGTTGCCTAATTTAATTTTGATGTGACTTGTGATGTGGTATGTTTGAGTTCATGTGATGCATTAGATAATGATTTAACAATAGACCAGTTTCTGGAGGTTACCCAGGCGTGGAGGCTAGCCCTGGCACTGGGGCTAGACCTGGCGCTGAGGCTGGTCTGGTGCCAGGGTAGCAGTGTGACATGTGTGATTGTGGTTAATTGGTTAGTTATGACTCTAGTAGCATGGTTAGTTATGGGGTAGATTTAATTTCACTTATTACTGGACGTCACATGCACTTGGGCACCAGACGTACCTGGGCGCCAGAGCATCTGGATGCCAGGGAACGTTTGGGTAAGTTCAAATTGTGGACAGTTATTTTTAGTAATTGGAGAAGATTACGGTAAAGAGGAGGATTTGGAATTACAGGCAGTAACTAGGGAAAGTAACTATTAAATCAGGAAAGTGTAATTAAATTGGATACTGTCAATTATGAGAGCCAATCAAGAAATAGAAAATAATGTCCCCAAGATTTGTAACAGAATAGTCAATTAGAAAAGGGCGTCAAAAGGGAAGGGACGTCCATGGAATTTGTAACATAATAGGTAGTTTCTAGATTTGGAGATAGGCTTATTTTTTAAAGAAGATTTGATTTCAAAAAGATATGGAATCCTAACTAATTTGGGGCGCCAAATTGGAAGGAACGTCAAGTCCAATTTGGAGTAAGTTTTGGATGGGTGGCTGAGACTAAAAGGAAGGTGATCAAGGGTGGAAAGGAGATCCTTCATGGAATAGGAAACCCTAAACTATTTAAACACAATTGGCCGACCGCATCCTTGCCTTTTCTCTCGAGTTGTTCTCCTTCTCTTCCACTCAAACCAGCACCTTTCTCACCCTCTTCCCACTCTCATAATCCATTAAACGAAGTGTTAGAGAGCGGCAAAGCATTGGGGAAGCGACAATCTTAGTGGTGAAGCAAAGCGACTACATCGATCGTACAAGGTAGGATGATTTTTCCCACTATTCCTTGTGAATTCTTTTGACCATGCCAACATCTTGTGTTGAGAATTTTGATGTCAAATATAATGACTTTGTTCTGGAATTGATGTGAGTTTGATTCCTATTTATGATCTATTTATTGTCATGCTTTTATATGTGAAGATTCATAGAACCAATTGATGTATGTGGTGATTATGCAATTGTTCGATCTCTATGTTACACATGCGAGTCCTAGATAAGAACTTACTTAATTTAAAGCCTTTGTCGATGCAATCTCGACTGATGTCAGTGCTGTCCATAATTAATTGTTTCAAATTTGGGAGTTCTAAGTTAGGATTAAAGGTCAAATACCTTGATTCATATTACCTATCATTCAAAATTAGGTTATATCAGTTTGTTGTCACTCTAAAGTTTGTAATTTGTTCATCTGGGGTACTGACCAGTAAATAGGAGAGTCATGTCGACCTTAATTAAGTGCTGGTACATTCTGGAGTGTCTAGGATTTATTGTCCAATTGTACGATGGGTTAACTACAAGAGAAATAACCATGTTTTAAGGGTTAAGTGGTGAAAGACATCAAATTCAAACTAGGATTACTAAAATTTGGATGAATAAGGTGTTGTAATAATGGAATGACATTAGGTTGTTAAGTATATTAATCACTAAGTGTTAGGAATTAAACAGATTAGATGATTCATTAGACTCACTAATCGAATTAGATAAAAATAGTGTTCTCGGCCAGGAGATGACCTCCACTAAAATGGGTATAATTAATTATAGAAAAATTCTAAAACTATGTTGTTTGTTAGGTTTAAAACTAGACTCATAGGAGTAATTACAGTAAAAATTTCAAGGGTTGGTTTAAACTTTGCTGACCGTGGGAATCGTTTGAAATCTACTAATATTTAAACACAGTACACTGTAATTAGACTAAAAGTCACTAATACTTAATTAATACAAGTTATTATATTATAAGATATGTGTATGATGAATCATATATACATTATAATACTTACAAGTAAATATTCCAATACAATTGACTAAGATTATAAGAACTATAATCATGGGTAGATCAAGGGGTCTCAGCTATTTGATAAGTCTTTTGTACCCTATTGTGGTGTCTTTTCGATTTGAGCTTCCAATTGGAATCCAAATCCTCAATTCTTATTATCCCAAAATTCTAATTATTGGAGTCTTGATAAGTATCTCTTGAACACTATTGGGACTCACGATGTTCTTATCTAGGGTTATGCATACGTAACGCATCTGATGTTGAATATCTCAGTTGTACTCCTTTCTTGAGTCAGTTGTCGGAAAAGATATATTGATTCCAAAATATTTTTTATACCTCTGTTATGAGAAGTATTGTTTGTCTATTAATTGTTTCTCCACAAGAGACCTTGCAAGGATCTCTCCGAGGTGGAATCATAGTATGCTCAGAGAGCCATTGCTAGATCTTGCGAGATCTTCGATATTTATGGAACCTTATGAGGCTCCTGCCCAAAGAGAGACATATAAGTACGTCCTTAGGCTGTTGAGACATTACAGAAAGTCTAACGGTCTCCTCCCATTGTGTCTGTAAGCACTGATGAGGTCAGTATCCTAGGCACATGGCCGGGTTCTTGTAAGAAAACTTCTAGGGTAATCTAGTAAGTAACCACTTGCGACTGATGATGTCTGAGAGCATAAATTATATCTCCATACACTTTCGATATTTTGAGTCATTAGTGAATGATAATCTCTCCATACACTTTTGATGTTTTGGAGTCTTGATGAATTATAATATTCCTCAGGTAAATAAAATCTTGATGTTCAATTCAAATATTGTGGATCACTCAATTGTCAACTTTTAAATTCTATTCTTGTGCGGATTTTTGTATTTTACTAGGTATTTCTTCGGAATACTTATACATCATGTGATGCATGCATGAATAAGGAATAGACTTGGAAAAATTGCAGTTAAAGGAAAACTTGAAGACAGAAATTGGAGAGACTTAGATCTTGTCTTTTATTTAAGTTTAACAGTTATGGTATTAATGGCATGTTTGCTAAAAACTTTTAATGATTTTTATTATTGGATATTTTAATTACTTTTATTGTAAAGTAATTTTAGATTTATGAATTTTTATTTCATGATATTAATTATGGTTATTTTCAAGATTGAATTGTATCAATTATACGTCCTTTCGTGATGGTGTAATTGAATAGATATCGAGTATTTGGACGCGTCCCGGGGTTTCTAGCTTTAAGTATATTTGTATAAGGAACGTCTTCCGCACTCTGATGAGGCTGGGAATTTCGGCATTATCTTTGTTCTAACTTTTGACTAAAGGAGGAAGAAAAAAGCCTATGAGGAAGAACATTGCATGTTATTAATTGAATGAGTGCTGAATGTGACTCTATTATAACTTTTTATCAAAATATAAAGGTACCATAATAGAGGAATATTACGTGTATTTATGATGTATTAATAGGAAAACATAAGCAACAAATCTATTTAGGACTCCAAGGAGTTTTTTTACAGTGTTGCCCCTCATCAATGTCAAGAAAAACATTACTCCGTGAATGAAATATGTGTCTCGCCAAACAAAGAACCATTTCTCCATGAATATTACAAATTAATTCACCATAAATGTTCCCCTCCACTCAAAAATGGGTTGGCAAATGACACCTGTCTTACGAAGGCTTCACCTCTAATCTTTCAACCGTGGATTCATGCCATTGGATTCACGAACGGATCAAACACAGTTTCACTGATAAATGGAACAAAACTCTCACGGTCCTGGTATACCCCACTACGCCTACGAATACAAATTAGTCTATGAAGTAATGGAAAAGGAGCTTTTGATCTTAAATATTCAACTTCTTGTTTGTTGCATGCTGAATTTACTTCATTCAGAGCAAGAGACGTTGTCTGTGGATAAGCTGTTGCTGTCAACATTCATCTCCTCCATCAATTTTACCTTTTCTAATTGCAAGTGCATCACATGGAGATCATTACCCTCGTTATAGCACAAAAAGTTAGCAAACATAACAATCACAAACGGCAGGGAAGCGAGTAACCGGACAATCCTGGTGTCTAGGGGCAAGGCTGGCAATGAGAACGAGGAGAAACAGAGATCCCTGCCAAAATGTTTTTGAGGAGAGGAGTAGGTACAAGAGTGGGAGCCGAGGGGGAATAATACACTGGTGGATTTGAAAATTTATTCCAGACGAGTTCACCTGTGCCATTTGGATTTTAGTCCAACAGTTGATATCTGGGAAAAAAAGGTTCGAAATACGTGCCAATGCATCTCGGGCTGTTGGATCGCAATCAGACATGATCAAAATGCACGGCCCTAGAGTGCCCTGTGCGCACACATAAAAGGACTCTTTGTACATTATGGCTGAAGCCTAGAAAGCTTTTTCCCTTCTCAAAAACTGTGTTAACGTCAAAAAATGCTGCTCACAATGCGTGATGCCATGGGCCCATACATCTTGTTCCATGCCTGGGCTCGTGCGGGGACGAGCAACCTGCGTGCTTTCTGTGCTGCAAGGGACCTAGCACTGCCCATTTTGGAAAAGGGAAAAGGACTAGGGAAAATCATGAAGAGATGATCTTCTTTACTAAGTGTTGAAGCCTCTGCAAAACACCCCAAACACCTGCAAAAATCACAGTCCGCTGTGGGAACACCTTTTTTTTTTTTTGCTATTGGAAATACTTTTTTTATAATGGGACACTGAACCCTATATACTCCCTCCGCCAACAAAGCTCATCTGCATTTAAAAAACCACGGGTCCACCATTGCAAGGCTGACTTTGTACCCTCATGAGCAAAAACACGAAGAGGGGGAAACTTCGTTTTTTTTTAATACGAGCTCCATTGGATGGAGGGAGTATTTTTAAATCAATAAAAAAATTACATGATTTTCTTGAAGGGATCGAAACTTTTATCTAGCACTAACTATAAATTTCTGAAAAACTCAAGAATCAAACAAAGAATGATTCAAGCACTACTAATAAAGCATGCCTTCACCCACCCATGGGATGGCCCAGTGGTGGGGGGCACAGACTTGGGGTTTCAGGTTTGAATCCCCCTGGTCCATCCTATGATTTAAATGGGAACTATGGCAGTGGGTTGCTGTGCTAGTCACCCCCCTGCCGGGATTAGTGGAGGTGCGCGCAAGCTGGCCCCCAGGCATCAAAAAAATAAAATAAAGCATGCCTTCGTAACTCCCCCGTCTCTTACCTTAGACCAGCAGCATTTCCGCTTTTCAAGCTCCTTTTCACATTAGAAAGAAAACTAGTTTGCGTATCTGCTCAAGTAAGACCTTTTTCTAAATCATCCACAACTGCACAAGGCAAAAACTCCTAATATTCTAAGAACATTTTCAAATAAACTTTTAAAATTGCCTTAATAGTAAAACATGTGCAGAGCCGCAAAATGTTGTGCAGTTGATTTGTTTACCTACGAAGGATAACTATTTGTTTGATTATCATTTTTTTGTGCAACAGTTTATATGATTATCTTGCTATAAATTACAAATAAGCTAAACCTCAATATATCATTTAACAACACCATATATCATTAACAAGAGGGGTGGGCAACTTTTAGGCTGCTTATGTAAAGCAGCAAT
This sequence comes from Houttuynia cordata, assembly GCA_039654745.1. NCBI lineage: Eukaryota > Viridiplantae > Streptophyta > Magnoliopsida > Piperales > Saururaceae > Houttuynia > Houttuynia cordata. Next base: position 52,814,876 of record CM077504.1, on the reverse strand, counting down.
TTCTTCAGGGCTTTTCTTGCTGTAAGAGAAGAGTTTGCTATTTCTAAAATTGAAAAGGGCATTCATACAATTAACAATTTCCTGAAAGTCCCAACTAACTACATTAATAGAAATGCAAAAACATAATCCATAATATACATACATAGCAGTGGTAAAATGCTGTTCTCACATACAACAAAACTGGGTTGAACTTGCATACAATCCCATAAACAAACATGTAATGAGCAATGTATCCGATGCATAAGAATATAGTAAGGCTTCATTAATGAGAACAAGCATCCTTGACAAGTAAATTTCAATATGGTAACACAATGTTTTCCACAAGTAACACTATCCCCGTTGAGAATAGGAAGTCATACTGATTTGTACAAAGGCACAAATATATGATTTAGAAAAAACATGAAGAATGGATGTAACTATAATTGAATTTAACAGAAAAAGCCAGTCATAAGAACCTGCAAATGCTACGTACAGGATTAATGTCGCTTCCTTTAACCACTTCGTATCATCTTTTATGATCATCTTACAGCAAGCTGTGCATCTCCAGCTCAATATTCAACGGCAGACCGATGATTTTTTGCGATCAACAAGGCAATACGTGTCTATTTCACTCACAGACCCTAGTCCCGATGCCAAAGAAGCTTCCTGGTGGTCTGTGCAGGCGGGGCCAGCCCAGGAATATCCCGAATGTCTTTGTTGTTAGGGTTAACAATCTGAAGTCAAAAACACCAGTCATTCAGGAAATTTTCATTTTCAAATCCATTAATAATGACAAAAATATGTACATATAAATGTCAGTAGAATTTTTTAGCATTTAAAAGTCTTCTCATGGTGCCATAGGACAAGGGTTCTGCAAAGAGATTTCCCACTATGTCACGTTTGTAGATAATGATATAGCAACTCCTTCAATAAATAGTTTGGTGGCTCTTTGTAGTTTAGACAATTGCCGCCAGAATTAAGCATATGCAAATAATAAACTCACCAGATGCACTTAATTAGAGAGTAGTACTTGAGTTCTCAATGGAAAAACCACAATAGTTTATGAGTATTAAGAAAAAAATATCAAAAGCTGCCATAAAAATGATGATAGATATACTGAAAGCTGTACCCGAAGTACCTATAATAACTTAGAATTTAAGTTGACTTAAGAAAGTGTTAATCATTTCAAACCTAACATGCTGTATTAAAAAGGTATACACAAATACCAGATACTATCTATTAAATAAGTTTATGACAAGTACTTTTAATTTGATTCAAGTGAAAAGAATATACCTATCTTTTGAATTTATGCTCCAAGATTATTTTCAAAGATTTCCTACCCACTGTTGTACTAGAGAAGGAACAAGGAATACTGAATCACCATTATGTATGAGTAGTTTGCTGATATATGATACAATAGGAAACGGACTTTATACAATATTGCTGAAGTGTCAACAATATATCAGCAAAATTTCAATATATTTTCATATTATCAGCTAGATATCCTTTAAAAGAAACTATGCTCAATATGGACTATCGTCTTCTGAGTCAATTAGATTCGTCCTCCTCTCACCAGGATGGATCCTAGACACCCTCTTCTGAATTTTGGTCCAGGGGCTTTATGCCCAAGCACCTAGGTAGGGGTAGGGTCGCAGTGTCCCCTACACCCTTAGCCTGCTCATCAAGGAGCTGGACTCCGTAAAGATGGGCAGGCTTCAAAGTTGCAAAAAACAGAGATTACTATCAACGATTTGATGGTGTTCAGGAAGGATCTTTATCAATAAGATATCTCAGCCTCCCTCTTCCCACTACTGATAAAATTCGGTTTGCTCTCTCAGGTTGGATACAGAAGCTACTTTTTATGCTGACAGCTTACAATTGATCAAATCAGTTGTTAAGGGCATGCATTTAAATTATTCGCTTTTCGCTTAAAGGTTGCAATTATAGAAAGCTAAATTGGTCGATTCCTCCTTAAGATTGCAAATATAGAAAGCTTATGGCAAGAAACTATGGGCTGGAACTTGGGGGGGCTGATGTATTAAGGAATTATCCCTCTGAAGTAGAACGTAGTTTTTTGTGCAAAAACAGATTGCGATCAGTGAAGAATTGGTGTGAATCTGGTCTCTCATAATTGTTCTAGAAACTTAACTGTTAAGGCGTCTTCACAGGGAAAAGGGTTACTTAATCGGTTCTCCTATATGGGTAGTTTATGTTGAACATTCAAACTCATCCGTGGCGCAACATCATTGTTATAAGGGACTTTCTCATTGAGGAGAATTTCATTATTTTTTAGAAATTTGGCCACATGATTATCATTTAAGTTCATGGCAATAAATAGGAAAGCATCAATGTTTGCAGTCAGGATGGTGCACGCAAATTCAGCCTTTCAAATAGTAGTCAGGGCCAGCAATTATTACATTGCATTCCACCACATAACCCCTCCAAGTAGTGACAATGATAATAATATGACTGCAAGATCATCCAGTTCATTCTCATTATGAGCCTAAACATCAATACATCAGATGGTGAACATTTATTGAGACGAGATAGCTTGGTGGAAGCACCCATCTTCCATCACACTCTTTTATTACATGACTTTTTTTTCATGATGCCTTGCATATTGTTGACCACAAAGGAAGGCATTGAGCAAGATTTATCAATACGATCCTATGAAGAACAAGTCTGTTCAGTGACAGATTTTGTACCTTCGACATCTTCATTGAAGGCAAAATCTTCATCAAGGCCATAGCACAAAGCATTCTTCTTGAAGCGTTCACAAGAGTTGTCTCTCCCTTTCCCTCTCTTCCTGATATGTCGGCCGAGTTTAACAACTTTGGCAAGCTTTTTAAGATGCAAAAGTATTAACATTTACTACTGGATTATATCTTGCCAGTTTAAATGCTGAAAATGCGGGCTTTGAAGATGATGTTTAGTTGGAGACCTGTTTAACTCAATCTATGACAAGGAACTCTTTTTTCTATGTTGACATTGATTAAATAAATAGTTGGGCCTTCTAATCTGCTCATTGGAGCCATATTACCAAGGTAATTTCTAGTCATTTCCATAATGCTTTGGTGAGGAATGTTCTACTAGAGGCTGTGTTAGAAACTAAACAAGGAATGAATTTGACAAGAGCACCTATATTGTCGTGGTGGAGTCAATTTTCCTTACTACCAACACGTGCCTTTCGCCAAATAGTGAGTTTGGATTCTTATAAAGTGAGATGAATTCCCAGTGGATACATTCCACTTACCGATGAATTGGAAATTATCAGAAGGAAAACCCCATATATGTATAATATCCTTGCTGAATTATTTATCCACTATACTATAATTGCCTGTGAGAACCCTAAGAAACACGGTCAGTGGATTGAACATTTTTTAATGTAGCTGAAATTATCCAAGCTCAAGCTCATAAACGCTCTCATAGTAGTCATGAGAAGGGATATAAATTTCAACTCTGAACTCCTTAGACTCAAGATAAGATCGAAAAGACAACTACAAATGACAAGATTCAGTTGGACAATTCAGGCATCGTGCCTTATTGGCTGACAAGGTGAAGATAGACAATAAAGGCTGCCTTGTTTCATGCCTTGAAGTTTTGTTGTGTCGCTGTATGTTTCTGAACCAAAAATTTTGCCATGTGGATCCTTTTTTGTTCTTGATTTCGGCGCATATGGCGTTGGGAGGACGTTTTGCCCTTTGTCCTATCATGGTGGCCTATTTATGTGCCGGTTTGCATAGCCATTTGGCCTATTTACATTCTGAGAAGCACAAGTCGCAAGCTTATCCAGCTCATTACTTTTACAGCTAGTATGTAAAAACATTATGTCAAGAGGGAAGAAGAACCAAAGGAGAAAATGCCTAATGCCTTCAAGGCAAAACAAAAAGACATACCATGATCCCATCTTTTGTTACAATGAACCCCCATAAACTTGCCATAGGAGACTCTCAAGTAGCATTTGAGAGGATTCATTCTCATTTGATGTTTCCTTAGAATTTCAAAGACAATGTGAAGGTTTATTCATATTATCGCTTGTATTTTTGCTTTTGGCAACAATATCATCAACGTAGCATTCCATCTTTTTAGTAAGTATTCTCTGAATACTTTTGTCATTGCTCTTTGATAAGTTCATCCAACATTTTTTAAACCAAAAGGCATGATTGCTGAATGTAGTGTGTTTTTCATTTTGATTTGGTTGTAACCAAAGTACTGGTCCATGAAGGACATCTCGCTATGCCCAGTTGTGTTATCCATCAAAATTTCCATTATTGGAAATGGGAACTCATCCTTTGGCCCAACCATGTTCACTGTGGCAATACTTGGTTCTTTTTCTTTAGGCCTCCAGCATTGAATTGCTTTCAAAATTTGGGAGGGTTTTGGCTTTGGGTTGTACTTCCAATCTCCATTCCCAAAGGGTACTTTAAGTGCTTCATCATTATGATTGAAAGATAGGTTCTCCCTACCATGACATTCTATTGAACTTGTCTTTCTAAATTTCCTTTTCCTCCGGGCAAACTGCATTTAAAAAATTAAACCTATTAAAGGGAGATGGACTTATAGATACTTCATGTGAAGGCTTCCTGCTGAAAATTGAGTACTCTTTCCCTTCAAGTTGGAGAAATTTGCTAAAATCATCAATTTTCATATTTTCTGATCAGATGAAGGTAAGGAATGACCCAAACTTAGGGGCTGTTTGGGGCGTGAAAAAGTCAAAACATCCAAAGTGGATTTTGAAAAAAACATGAATGCTACAGTATAGCAAAACTTTTAATCATGCCCCAAACGGCCCCTTAGATATCCTCATTCCTCTAATGGGTTGCTTCCTTCCAAAATTGTTTCTTTGGTGAACAAATTTCTCTTGAAAGGCATTATGTTGTAATGAACATACATCGTGACATGACGTCGATTTCCAATGGAGGAACGAGGAATGACATCGTGAATTAGGTCCACCCTTTCTCTTTGATAAAAATTGTTCCCCCAATTCTCATCTCTCCTTCCACATCCCATTGGCCTCCATAACAGAGTGCTTGCGATATTACACAAAGTTTGGTCGCCATTTTAAGAGATAAAATCCCTTTTACTATCCGTAATAGTTTCACCTTCCATCGTAGGTAATTCATGCTTATAAGCATGCCTCCTTTTCATGTTCTTCCTTTTTTGCCAATTGTTCTTTGCAAGTGACCTACTTTGGTTTTGCATTCATGCTTAGGCATTTTCTTCTTTCTGGGTTGGAAGAAGAAACGAATAGTACCCCCCCAATCTTTGCGGAGAATGTTCTCTTGGTCGACAAGTTACCAACCACTTAAGAAAAGGCTTCTTGATCCCGAAAGTTACAAGTAGGCGAAGAGTGAAAATCGTGACAATGCTTTACATACAAGCCGTAAAAATAATGCATTGGAAAAGTTGGAAAACCATTACATAAACGGGCCACCATGGCCGGACAAAGGGGAAAACGTCCTCATAACACCATACGTGTCGAAAGAAAGAACAAAGAAGGATCCACATGGCAAAAATTTTGATTAGAAAGCACAGAGACACAACAAAACCTCAAGGCATGCAACAAGGAGCCTTTATAGTCTATGTCATCCAATAAAGAACAATACTCGGACTATCCAACTTCGCCTATTAACAAATCAACCAACTGAATCTTGTCATTTATAGTTGTATCTTCAATCTTGTCTTGAGTCTGAGGAGGTCGAAGTTGAAATTTATATACTTTCTTATCAATACTATTAGAGCAGTAACGAGTTTGAGCTTTGGTAATTTCAGCTACATCAAAAAAACTTCAGTGACCAAAGGTAACGTGCTTTTTGGGGTTCTCATAAGCAATTATAGAATACTAGAAAAATAATTTAGCAAGGACAATGTACAAATGTGGGGTTTCCCTTATGATCATTTCCATGAAAAGTGGAATGTACTCTTCACGGCTCTCCACAACTAGGAAGGGCTGATACAGAAGTTATCTTACTTAGTAGGAATACAAACTCACCATTTGGAGAGTGATGGTGACGGGCAAAATGACTCCACCATGGCAATATAGGTGTTTTTATTAAATTCATTCCCTCTTTCAGTTGCTAACACAGCCTCTAGCAGAACATTCCTCACCAAAGCATTATGGAAACTACTAGCAATTGCCCTTGGTAATATGGCTCCAACGAGTAAAAGAGAAGGCCCAACCATTTATGTAATCAATGCCAACATAAAGAAGAGTTTCTTGCCATAGATTGGGTTAAATAGGTCTACAATTGAACATCTTCATAGCCCGCATTATCAGCTTTGGGTAGGATAAAATCCATTCATGTTGGATTTGTTTGTGTATTCTTCCAAATCTTGATATTCATCATCCTCTAGTCTTGGATTTCATCCTCTGTTTCTTGTAGCATAATGTCAAAACCGGAACTTCTCTCAAAACTATCATATGGATGCCATTTTCCTTTACTAGAGAGAGAGAGAGAGAGAGAGAGAGAGAATAGAATAGCATACTTCAGAATCACAGAACAATAAGTCTCAACTTTATGCTCGAATTGAGAATGAACTTATCACATGTCTCGCCTTCTCAATCTTTGTCTAATTTTCCTTCTACCTCTCCTCACTTGAAGTATAGATGGCATAATTATTATTTTTAATCGGTCTTACCATTATATATAACTCATCCCCTATTTTCTAATCCTTCTTATTATTGACTTCAAGTCTATTCCCCAAGCTTACTGAGAAGAGAAATTAATTAACGAAATCGAAGACGTGAGTTATAGATGTGACAAAGAAAGATTGGTGACAAGTAAAATAGGTAAGGGTGTATGAAGTTCAGGCAAACTCTAATATTTTGGAAATAAATATTATAACCAATAGTTTTGAGCTTCAATCTGACCATTGTATTTTTTCACGAGCATAGAGGGAAATGAACCACATGTTAGAACAGTGACAAATTTGGAGTTCCAATGCTTAGCAAACCTCTTTCAGTGACTGAAATCACACCCATTAATTCTATTCTATTTAGTGTTCAAACCCTTCTTTTTCCTGGTCCAACATACATGTTGCATGTTAAATGAAAGAATCAACTTAATGCTTGGCTATTTGTTCAAAGCACAATAGAACAATTTGTGCAGTATTAGAATATCTAACCTTCACTATGATGATGGCTCTCACCCCCAAAACAATGATGAAAAGCAATGCCATAATGCACCGATCGGTGGCCACCTTTAAAAACATAAAATTGAGTAAGCACACTTTCAGCATAGAGGAGATACAATAACTACAATATATAAATTAAGAATTTAGCAAAATAAATACTAACCTGCCTCCCTATCTCTTTAACCAGTTTAGAAGCCTTTTTTATGGAAAAATGAATGGAGTCCAACTCATTGACAATACGACTCATTTGTTCTGTCTGAAAAATGTTGACAGGTCTCAGTCCAAACACAATCCTTTAAGAGTGGAATAAAAATATCAGTTTACTGAACAATAGTTCAAAGTCCTAAAAATTATCTACCTGAGCCTTCAGAGCAGCTGCTGTCTCTGCTCCAACATTAACGGTATCCTCAACAACCTACGACATATATGTTGTAAATGGAGTTTCTGTTAAGCAACCTAAAACACATAACTAAAAAAGCAGAGGACTACCATCAAAAAGAGATTTGAAAAAAATGTGTCTTAATAATAATGTATATAGACTGGATAAGATTTTGGCAGCCTCACCGTATGCACCCAAAATAATAGATTTGTGAATTTAACGCTTGAGATCAAATAAGAGCTTTTCTATTATCAACAAAAAGTGACAAAATTGCAACAAAGAGCCATGCACTTTTCTCTGTCGTAATAATTTCTTCTAATGTAAGACGGACCTTTTGTGAACGTTCTATAGCTTGATCTGTCTCATCCATCATCCGATTTCCGCTATCAATGAAGTCTTGGTTTGTCATGGCTGTTCAAAGTAAATATCCTGCTTCATATATATATATATGGAGGTCAAAGCCAATAAGAGAAGATATTTTTAGTCGTATCCTGCTTCATGTCAATACACCCACTTGAGAGACAATTGCATCAATTGGCAGGTGAAGAAGAATTAGGTGGTATAATTCAAAGCTTTATTAGGAAAAAGCCATTCAAGTCATATTTCCCTATTCGGATAAATGAAAACTGAGGATCGTAATACTGACACACCATTAATATCATCTTACTAGTAAGTTAAAAAGAAAAGCAAGACGACGGATGCATAAACTTATCCAACACTACCATCGAGAATAAATTAAGTGCATAATACCACAAAAGCAACCACCAATCATATTCTTACATGAGGCTAGCCAAACATTTTCTCCAACAAATCCCTCTCCACCATCAGGACCATCAAATATGTCAATCCGCTTGTTCTCAAGACTACTTGCTTGTCTGCCACATCGTTGAAAAAGCATAACAAATTAAGGAATAAGAACTCTAGAACAACTAAAAGTAATAGGCACATAAAACAGGAGTAACAAAAGTTGTTATAGAAGAAATGCTGAAATTTATTCAACGTCTACATATGTGAATTCACATTGTTACTGACGACTGGGCAACTAATTCCCATTTACTTTTTCATGACCAAGATAATTCATAAAAAATAATGTGGCTGAGAGTACAATGCACTGCGCAAGTTTAGTAGAGAGAGAGAGAGAGAGAGAACGTGCCACAGTGAACTGAGCGCCATTGGATCCGTGTCTTTAAAGGGGTGTGTGGGTTATTAAAAACACGTCTGTCCCCTATTTTATGCAGAACGCCTGGTCATAATCAGATGGCCTAAACAGCTCTCTCCCTCCCTCCTCCCCTTTGTGTGTGTGTATATACAAATGTATATATTATATACATATATATACAAATATATATAATATATACATGTATACAAATATATAATATATATACATATATACAAATACATATTATATATTATATATACATATATATATATATTCCTCTTGCCTTCAGAAATTCTAGGGACCAAAAGGAATATCAATGTAAATTCCCAGATATGATGTTTTGTGTACTAAAACAACCAGAAAGAAGAAAATAAAAAACCATGGCTCTCTATGAGATTGCTTCCTTAGAAACACGGGATAATACAAAAAAGTTATGGGGACCAAAAAGCGAAGTTTTAACAGTAGGCTTCCAGAAACAATTGAAATTCAAAAGAATGTAGAAAGAGTTGGAGCAAAGTGACCTATAATCTTATAAAAGAAAATGGGCCCTAAGTGATGAAATTGATCTATGCTTTATTTTTTCTGGCACGATGATCTATGCTTTATTAAAAGTGAAAGGGGTGGAACCGACAATTATAAGTATGTTCCAAAAGAACCCTTTGTTAATGGATTGGGAGTTGGAACCTCTCCAAATAAGTCATACACTGTATTACTTGATGTGGCTTCCCTCTCTAAAATAAAACACCAGAAATCCTCTTAAATCACCAGATAACCTAATGGATGCCACCGAGAAACCTCTCCAAATAAGCTATTAGGAATTCAAAGAAATTTTAATTGAGGTGGGAGAGGTTCTGCTATGATTATTAAACCCATGAGATTTGAACTCTTGTTTGGTTTATGTGAAGAAGAATGACCCACTCAAAAATTTATATGTAAGCAGAAGCAGAAAAGTGAAGAGGACAGAAGGAAGTAATTTTTGACACCTACGTAGTTTGAGAATTCTTGCATAAGCTGCTGGGTTCCAACTTGACCTCGAAAAAGTCTCTCTACAAAGCCCATCATGCGGATTACACACCAATTAAATTGGGATATAAACTTGGGTGAGTAATTACCATAAAAGTAATTTAAGTTGAAGATTGTACATGCCCAAGGGGATTGGGGGCAGGACATGGTGGTCTAAGAGGCAGGTTGCCTTGCTCCTTCTAGTCAATTCAAGGACTTAGACACCCCTGATTAATTAACAAAAAACAGTGCCTTTTTCTTAGCAATATTGAATAAAACTAAATAGGTCCATTCCCAAATAAAAAGACTCCGTGAGTCTTCCCTATAACAAAAAAGTCATTTTCTATGGAAAGTTCAAAATTTGGTGGCTATCCATCCCGGGGATGAAGTAATGGAAGTAACATGACCTTATTCATGTAGTGTATACAGCATAGATTTTAACACTCAATATGAAGCTCCACAAATTGGGCATAGCGGCATCTTGATACAACCAGGAATAGGAAGAAAATTCCAAGGAATAAAAAGAATTGAAACTGACTTTTTTATACCCTACATTTCCTTCCCTCCCATGCCAATGTACTAACTAACTTGAGTTTAGGAAATCATTCCAGCAGGCTTCCTAAATGAATCTCAGAATGAGACACATCCCTTGGAAAGTGTAGACCTCTGAATGACAAACAAAGTGTAAATTTGAGATAACACCATGCTTCGATGTTGCACATACTAAGTTCCTAAGCTGAAAATGTAGAACTCTGGAATTATGGGCCTTGTACTTTGGAAAACCTCATATTACATTTCACTTTTTTGATTGGTTTAGAATTCCTTAAATCTGACCCTTCTTCAAATAGAGGGATGCTTTCATAACTCTTGAACTGCTCTAACCTTGTCTTACTCACTGGTAGTACTAAGTCCCTCCCAAGGAATTCTTGCATCTAAAACTGAGAAGTTGGGCAAATAAAGGAAGACCAAGCAATCAGGGCTGCAGAATTGAGATTTTATTTTCATCTGTTAGAATTTATATAAAACCTTACTACTTTTTGCACCCCCCACCCCCCTCGAGATGAAATACTAGTTCCGTCCATATTCTGCATGCTAATGGGATTCTATTCGTGGACATCTCCACAAGCAAGAGAGCTCAACCACCCTGATCAAAGTTACTACGCATGTCTCATATATACGTGTATCTGTGATATAAATACAAATACATTTACATCCGCTATTGACGAAATATCTAACAACTTTTATGACATCTTGGACCCAACCACACTTTCAGAGCTGTTCCAAGTACCCAACAGCAGTGTTAAGACACTCTGACGCCTTTTCCAGTATCTTCTCTGGCGCCGGAGAGCAATTCACTATCATGATCTCCATTATATATTCTTGTTTTCACTTTCAGCTTTCTTTCCATGAACACCATCATGTTCTCCACTTAATCATTGATATTTCATCAAACTTGTTCTTCGTTATCATCATGGATCATGTTTTGTTCTTGATAATTGTAATTGATGTTGGTATAAGTATATTTACAATGTATTATGATCGTTCAAGATTAGTATTAGGGTTTTTCAATGTTAGTATAGGCTTAGCTTAACAAGATACGTGCAAAGAAAAAAAAAATTTGGGTCACTGATATTTTTTTCCCCAATATCTGTGACGTATCTTTGAGATATCTTCACTTAGGTCACGGATATATCTCACCTAAAAGATATTGCCAACCATGCAACTAAGGCCGGAGTGGCACATAATGAGATGTGATCAATGACCAAACTGACTCTTGAAGTGAGCAATTACATCATACTTTCTACAATTATTCTATAATTTTCCAGAAAAAAAATGAAATACTTATAAAATAGGATAAATGACGAATCAGGAACATCAAATCACAATCTGCAATGATTGATGCAAGAGCCATACATGAGAAGATCAAAAACAGAACATTTAGGGGAATGGAAACAAGTAAGTATGGGAAAAGAAAAGGACAGCCTTTTGAGTATGGCTTTCTTGCCAGTGAATCCAGATGTTTTCTTTCCCTGTGTATTTTTTTTAATTGCATCTATTATTTCCTCATGTATTTGCAGCGGGTAATATTGCAAGGTTAATTTATGCATCCAATGAACTATTAAAAGCAGTTGTAACCGCCACTAAAAGCTATATTTAGTGGCGGTTTTGGATTAGTTCAGTGAAATGGGAGCATGAATAGACATCGCCCTTTGAAAAATTCATGTTCTACCTCTTACTTAAAGAAATAAAAAGAGAATAAAAAAAGAGCAATGAATGTAGACCAGGCAATAAAAGCAATGATACTAATATAGCCAAAAACAAGTAATTTAAACTAAAAAATAGAAAACTTACTGTTTTTTGCGAGCAACATATGAGTTTAATTCTTTAATCTGCAAAAAAAATTATATACCACATTTCACTTTGGAACCAAAAATTGTAGCTATGCTTCAACATCAAATAATATGAGTGGTATAGCACCATTGACTGTTTTTTGTCAATGAGCATTCTGATGACATCTGGAGAACTTCTACCTTCCACTTCATTGATTTCTCGGTCAAACTCCTTGATAAGACTATAAAGAAAAGAAGGTAACAGAACCTCTACGACGATTGCATTTCTCCTCAAGACATCAGAAAAAAAGGAAAAAAAAACTTCAACCGTTAAGAAAGTTTAAAGTATTTTTCTGCTCAATGGAGAGAGATGTTCAGACTGTGAACTTAAATTAAACAACTTCAAATAAAAATCTTATATTGGTTAACAGTGTCAGCTGTAAAAAACATATTCACTCGAACTCATAACATAGCACCAAAATCAGCATACAAAGCAAAGTTTTCTTCACTGAACATGAGAACAAGAAAGAATAAATCAGTGGTTATTCAGTTTTCTTGACAAATAACTAAATCTTCCGCATGGATGGTCCAATTCTATGATTTAACCCAAAATTTCTAACTTTTAAAGCAATTAACTACCCTTGGAAAGGGACATTGATTCAGCTTAGTATTCACAGTTGATGTCAATTCATGGGACTTCAAAGTAAGCAAGCAACCAGCCTCTTCAAGCACCACACCCCTCGGGCACATACAAGGCCCACCAATCATACGGACTGGGTAAACCAGGATATAATCCTGGCTGAGTAGTTAACTGAGTAGGCATTTCGAAATCAGGACCTCCTCCTCAGGAAGCGAGTCTTGCACATCCCACCAACACTCCGTCAGTTTCACGGTGGAGTACTAAATGCTATTTCAAACCAGCTAAAACTTGTAAAAAAGGTCCAAAAAGAAAGACATAAATGTTCTACATCAACACAATAAAAAAATAGAACATTTGCCAGTAATGTTCCAATGTTGTTTTTTGACACTTATCTAAGCCTGTTCCAATGTCTCTTCTACTAGGAAAAATAGAGAATAAGCCCTTGAATGGAACTATCAACTAGAAATAACCAAGTAATAAATACTTAAACAACATTTATCTCATAAAATTAACACTCAAAGATGAAGGTTTAAGACACAAAGTAATAGAACCCAGGAGATTTATAAATAGCATCCAAAGTCAATAAATAGTATCTGGCATAATATATCCTGAAATGTTATCAGAAAATGTAGTCACTACATTATTGGATAACCGTTAGTGATCTACAAGATAAAATATATTACGTTAGAAGAACAAACTAGGCAGAGAGAGAGAGTTCTAACAACCTTTTGCAGTCCTTCATCTTTTCCGTAAGTTCCTCCAGCTTCCTGCTTTGCCAATTCGTATCTTTGATCTTCTCAAGTTTCTGGAATCCATTTCTGTTGCAGGGACATTGAATTTATTTAGGAAGTACTAAATATGAAAGGAAGACCCAAACATTTTGTTACATGAGGCAATGCATGCTTAAAAGAAGTATCAAATCATTGAATTAAGCAAAAAAGAAGCCAATAACTAATTGTTTAACATCTTAAACAATTTGTAATATAAGAGAAAAAAAGTAGCAGAATTATCCATTTAACGAAACGAATTAATTCATTTTACCTTTCTTCTTTCACTGCATAAAAATATACAAAGTACATGATAGCCTGTGAAAAACTCATTGCTGTGAAAAACTCATGATTGAAGGGTGTAACAGTAATTGCTTGATTCTTTATCCTTCAGTACATTCAGAAGAACCCAAGTAGGTAAATATTGCTGAAAAATTGTACTTGCACATCTGTGAAACCGAAGTTAACAACTAAAAATAAAATAACTAGGAGATTATCAATTGTATTTGTGTCCAATTCTGTTTCAATCGTCTTCAAGAAAAAGAATACTCCCTCCATCCGAGTTTAATACCTCCATTTATTTTCGTTCATTTTGGAAAACCGAATGGAGCTTTTAAAATGGAACGGAAGAGTGTATATTTCATAGCGTTTATGTTCTCTACACTTCCTTGTTCCCAGTAACAACATATCAACCAAAGTAGAAAGAGTCACTAGAAGAGGTTGATCAAAAATATATGGTCATGTGCACTTAACTCTACTCCCCACATTGGATACGTAGGAATACAAGTAGCACAAAATGCATCATTTTTAAAACTCAGAATCGGTAGATTAAGACAAGTAAAAATAAAGTTGACTGCAGTTGTCTCTCAGTCCATGCCATCTACAAGTTGTTGCACTCTTTACGTTTTGTTAAGATCCTGGAATGTAATGAATAAAAATTCTAGTCCAAAGAAATGCTACAATGACAAAATATAACAAAGTAAATGCAATTCATACTATTTTTACCGAGCAGACAAGAGCCCAGTATCAGATGATCAGGACCACTCATAAATCACGCCAATTTACATCTTGACCAGAACAGAATTTTCCCATGTTCCCCTCATGGAAATATCGTAGGCCACACATTTCATTTCCTTTCACCACACTAACAAGTGAGGTTGGCCATGATAAAAAAGCAGGATGAATAGCACCACTCAAAGGAGAAAAAGATGACCACTTGTGTTTGGGGCTCAAGCATTTTACCCTTTTTTGATATAGGGTTCAGGACAAAACTTTTCTCTTTTAGGTACAGGTAGAATCAGAAAGGAAAAACCTATTCATCACAGTATCCAGAAAAAGCAGCTTTCAGATATGTCATGCTTTAAGACTGCAATCAGTTCAGGAGGAGGGTTGAGAAACCAACAGCCGGAAAAGTGGTCAAGGGCATAGTTAACTTGGGAGCACGCAGCCTGATTTTGCTCTGGGAAGGTGTGGGAAGTTATGCATCTTGTGAATCCTGGAATGTCATCCTTAATAGCATCTTTTAACAAGGCGTGTCTGAGATCTAGGGCCTAACTAGAAGGGGCAGGGCAGCCATCTTCTGAGATCACCATATGCCGCCACTAATCCCCTTGGGTGGGTACATGGCGCATATACACAGTTAAATTAGGATATGATCCCTGTGAGGTTTCAGGATTCCCTGTGAGCCAACGGAGTGGGGTTTCAAACATAGTACCTATGCTTCAAGACAACACCCTTGCATATGCAATGAAGTTCTTGTTGGATGTTAGCTTTGCTAAGCCTTCACCCACAACTATAACTATGAGGGAAGGAAATGAGACAATGGTACGAAAGAAAAATTCTTACAAGTTTCACTATCTCAAGAATAATTTAAGGGACAAGGTTGCTACCTTTACAAGATCACTCCCTCACACTTCACTTCACCTCTTGGATTTTTCTTACTCACTTGTGTGTTGGAACTCCATCTACCATTCCCTATTTATAGGAGTCCAACATCCTTCTACAAGTTTCTACAAAAAACTTTTCTAGACAATTCTTCTAAGTAGGTCTTCTAGAGACTTCTACACTACACACTACATGCTCCATTCTTCTAGCATTTTCCATGCTTCTAGATTCTTCTCTTTTTGGGCTTGCACTTTCAATACTAGTTGGGCCTCTTAGTTAATAAGCTTCATATGGGCTTCTATTATTTCATTATGGGCTTGGCCCTCATATGGACTTTTGGTTTATATCCAACATATCCCCCCTTAAACCAAAAGCTTCTTCATTCCGAGCATAGTCCTCAACTTGATGAATGTGTCGGTGGGTAAAGCTTTAGTGAAGATGTCAGCCACTTGCTCTTTAGTATTGCAATACTCCAGCTTCACAGTCCTTTGCTTTACGTGGTCTCTCAAGAAGTGATACTTTATGTCTATATGCTTGCTTCTTCCATGCTGCACTGGATTCTTAGCAAGCTCAATTGCTGATTTATTATCCACATATATCGAGGTTGAATCTTCTTGAGGATGATTTAACTGCTCTAGGAGATTTCTCAACCATATAGCTTCACAGACAGTGGATGAGGTTGCCACATATTCTGCTTCACAAGATGATAAGGCCACTACATCTTGTTTCTTGGACATCCATGTAAAGGCAGTTGATCCAAGATAGAACACATAACCTGAGGTACTCTTTCTTTCATCTTGATCTCCAGCCCAATCACTATCTGAATAACCATATAAAGTTGCATCATCTTTATATGAGTAAAAGAGGCCAAAGTCTAACGTACCTTTTATATATCTTAAGATTCTTTTGGCAGCCAACCAATGTGATTCCTTTGGTGTTTCCATGTACCTGCTCAAGAGTCCAACACCGAAGACAATATCTGGCCTTGTGATTGTGAGGTACCTTAAGCTTCCAATTAAACTCTTGAATAAGGTGGAATCTATGCTTTTTCCTTCTCCTTCTTTTGTCAACTTCAATCCAGATGGAAGAGGAATACTGACTTCATTGCAATTAGTCATCCTAAACTTTTCAAGTAACTCTTTTGTATATTTCTTCTGAGAGATAAAGATACCATCGGATTGTTGACGTACCTCAATGCCAAGGAAGAAAGACATAAGACCAGAATCCGTCATCTCGAACTCCTTGAACATTGCTTGCTTGAACTCTTGAAACATATGTTGGCTATTTCCTGTGAAGAGCAAATCATCAACGTATAGGCATACTATGAGTATCTCACCATGAGCATTCTTCTTAATGTAGACAGCATGCTCATACGGGCATTTAGTGAAGCCATTCTCTTCCAGATAGCCATCGATGCGAGAGTTCCAAGCTCGTGGGGCTTGCTTCAAGCCATATAGAGCTTTCTTCAGCCGGTACACCTTTTGCTCTTCTCCTGTCACTACAAAACCTTGGGGCTGCTCTACATACACCTCTTCTTCAAGCTTTCCATTTAGAAAGGCTGATTTCACATCTAACTGGTATATCTTCCAATTATGATGGGCAGCAAGAGACATCAGCATCCTCACAGTGTCAAGTCTTGTAACCGGTGCAAACACTTCTTTATAGTCTATGCCATATTTTGCTTGTACCCTTTGGCTACAAGTCTGGCTTTATACCTTTCAATCTGTCCATTAGCCAACCGCTTTATTTTGTATACCCACTTGACACCAATCGCCCTTTGACCTTTAGGCAATGTAGTTAGCTCCCATGTGCCATTCTTCTCGATGGCATGAATCTCTTCTTCCATGGCTTTCTTCCAGCAATCTTCTTTAAGAGCCTCTTCAAAGGTTAGAGGCTCAATATCAGCATATAGGCAAAGTAGATTTACATCTTCGGTTTGCTCATAAATTTCTCTAAGACTTCTCATCTTAATAGGTGTAGAAGCTGGAGTTGAGATATCTGACCTTTGATCTATATTTGATGCCTTAGGGAGCGGTGTTGAGATTACTCTTTCTGGAGCTTCATGCCTTGCTTCTCCATGTTCCTCCATCTCAAGATGATTCTCCTTTAGTGTGCTTACTTCACTCCAGCTCCAAGCTTCCTCCTCACTGAAAA
Organism: Houttuynia cordata; assembly: GCA_039654745.1. Taxonomy (NCBI): domain Eukaryota; kingdom Viridiplantae; phylum Streptophyta; class Magnoliopsida; order Piperales; family Saururaceae; genus Houttuynia; species Houttuynia cordata. The sequence continues at coordinate 52,797,448 of CM077504.1, read as the reverse complement.
TCACATCTCTACTTACCACCACCTCGTGTGTAAGTGGGTTGTAGAGCTTGTAAGCTTTTGACTCCTCACTGTATCCAATGAATATGCACTTCTCTCCGCGGTCATCCAACTTCTTTCTCTTTGCTTCAGGAACTTGGGCATATGCTATGCAACCGAAGACCTTGAGATGTGTCACACTGGGTTTATAGCCACTCCATGCTTCTTGTGGTGTCATGTTCTTCACACTCTTTGTGGGACAACGGTTGAGAAGATAGGTTGTACATGCAACAGTTTCGGCCCAGAAATTCTTCGGCAATCTTTTCTCCTTAATCATGGTTCTAGCCATGTCAATAATGGTGCGGTTCTTCCTCTCAGCGATGCCATTCTGCTGTGGTGTGTATGCTGCTGTAAATTGTTGTTTGATGCCGTTCTCCTTGCAGTAATTCCGGAACTCATTTGAGGTGTACTCTCCACCTCGATCAGATCTGAGTATCTTAAGCATATATCCGCTTTCAACTTCAGCACGAACTTTAAAATTCTTGAAAATAGTAAAGGCAATAGACTTTTCTTCGATGAAATAGACTCAAAGTTTTCTGCTGAAATCATCAATGAAGGTGATGAAGTATCTATTACCTCCAAAGGATGCAGGTTCAATGGGTCCGCAAATATCAGTGTGCACCAACTGCAAGGGATCTACTGCTCTCCAAGATTTTCCACTTTGAAAGGGACCTCTTTGCTGCTTGCCAAGTGTGCAAGACTCACATACATATCCGGCTTCTCTATAGTCGGCAATCCACATACCATGTTTGATGTAGACAATAGCTTGAGGCCACTGAAATTAAGATGCCCCGAATCGAAGGTGCCACTTCCATGACTCGTCCTTTATATTACCATAGAAGCATTTCTCCAAACTTGTATTGATGTGGAGAGGGAACATTCTATTGGGTGTCATTTGGACTTTTGCAATAATCATCCTTGACCATTCATCAAAGAGAGACACCCATTCTCCATATGTATTTTGTACCCCTTCTCTAGGAGTTGCCCAATGCTTAGAATGTTGCTTCTCATGTTGGGTACAAAATACACATTTGAGATATATTGTGGAGCGCCATTCTTTTGATAAACCTTAATTTTACCCTTACCTTTTTACGGGCAGTTTGGATGAATCTCCAAGGCTGATGTTACCATGAACGTCTTCAACTAAATCTTCAAAGAGCTCCTTCTTGCCACACATGTGATTACTCGCTCCAGAATCAAGATACCAGACATCTTGTTGATCACGTGCCTCCTTCTGTGCAATGAAGAGTGTGGCATCTTCTCTCTTGTCCTCAGATGTTTCTGCAAAATTGGATTGTTGATTCTGATTTACAGACTGGTTGCTCCAGCACTCAGATGTATAATGCCCAATCTCGTTGCAATTGTAACACTGGACACTTCTTCTATTTCCACGTCCACTACCACGAGTAGATTTGCCGCTACTCGTGCCTCTTCTACTATTGGTGGACTTCCAATGATTTTGATCTTGCCTTTGATAATTTCCTCTCTCACGGCCTCTTCCACGACCGCCATTAGTGAAGCATTCACGTTGGGGACGACCACTCTTCTGGTCATTTAAAGTTAACTTTGACTCAAGTGCCTGCTCCATAATAGATGGGCTGCTGCTCTTTAGCATACGTTGCTCATGGACTTGGAGTGATCCCATTAACTCCTCAACCGTGAGAGTGTCCAAATCTTTTGATTCTTCAATGGCCACAACCACGTGTTCAAATCTGGTTGTAAGCGATCTCAATATTTTCTCTACTACACGAACATCTTCAATTTTTTCTCCATTTCTTTTTAATTGATTAGCTATGACTAGTAACCTTGAGAAGTAGTCGGAGATGGACTCACCTTCCTTCATATGAGCAGCCTCAAACTCAGCCCTTAGAGTTTGCAAACGAACTCTTTTCACGCGATCAACACCCTTAAGAAAGTGTTGAGAATTTCCCATGCTTCTTTGCTTGTCTTCGCTTCAGCGATCTTCTCAAATGTTGATTCATCTACTCCTTGATAGAGTAAAAACAATGCTTTCTTATCTTTCTTTCTTTGCTCCTTCAGAGAGTTCTTCTGCTCCGCAGTATACGCTGCTTCTTTCTCGGCAGTGGGCTCCTCGTATCCATCAGTAATAACTTCCCATAGATCTTGCGACCCGAACAATGCCTTCATTTGAATTTGCCAACTATCATAGTTGTCTTTCACCAATTTTGGAATTTGAGGTTGGACTAGATTGGAAGCCATCTTCTATGTAGGATAAATGGAGGAATAAACTCAAGGGTCACTATACGTAGCTCCGATACCACTTTGTTGGATGTTAGCTTTGCTAAACCTTCACCCACAACTATGACTATGAGGGAAGGAAATGAGACAATGGTATGAAAGAAAAATTCTTACAAGTTTCACTATCTCAAGAATAATTTAAGGGACAAGGTTGCTACCTTTACAAGATCACTCCCTCACACTTCACTTCACCTCTTGGATTTTTCTTACTCACTTGTGTGTTGGAACTCCATCTACCATTCCCTATTTATAGGAGTCCAACATCCTTCTACAAGTTTCTACAAAAAGCTTTTCTAGACAATTCTTCTAAGTAGGTCTTCTAGAGACTTCTACACTACACACTACATGCTCCATTCTTCTAGCATTTTCCATGCTTCTAGATTCTTCTCTTTTTGGGCTTGCACTTTCAATACTAGTTGGGCCTCTTAGTTAATAAGCTTCATATGGGCTTCTATTATTTCATTATGGCTTTTGGTTTATATCCAACAGTTCTAGAGTCTCCCTCAAATCAGCATCCTTAACTTATGAGTAGTATAGTAAGCATATGCCTAGTCCAAGCTAGCTTGAGTTTACAGGAAGGAAGCAACAATACCTGCTATAAATTTGCCTTTGGGTTCTCTTATAATGGCGCCAACAGTGGAGAGACCTGTGCTTCTCCTCTAAGCACCATCAAAGGTACGCAAAATTGTCCTGCAGTAGAAGGCACTCTTACCAATTGATTTTTAACAGAAGCATTAATCTGAAGTTGTTCCTTCTCATGTGTCCAATCCTCAAAAGCTTAAAGCATACTTTACAGATCCCCTTTTATATGATTAACATTGACTTCCTTTCGCTGCAATATGGCTTCATTTCTTGATTTCCAAATCAACCAGGCTAAAATCATGAAAGTTTCCATGAAAAGTTTACTATTAAATTCTCCACCCAATTTTGTATTATTTTACATAAAATAACGAAATAAGGCTTGAACATCAGAAATATTATGGGGAAGCTGAGCTTTTTTTATATTGAGAAAAAGTATGGTTAAGAAATGCAAGCTCTTGAAAAAAGCTGTCTCGTTCTGTCTCTAATTGCCGCCTGATAGATGAAATCTGGAGGGTAACCAGTAGATAGAATACTGAGTCCCTGCAAGATTTGCTAACAACTTGATTTTGCTCTCTGTAAATATGATAAAACTTAGCCTCCTGATTTTGAACTCTGAATTCTCTAATGTGTTGCAACTGAGATTTAATATACCATGGTCCCGTGAGCTTCTGAGAATTTATGAGGTCAATGATCACTTTTGAGCCCCCCTGTATGTGAAGCTTATCAATCTGGAGATAGGAAGCCAATTGGATACCAAGATGGCAACTTATTGCTTCAGCATGTGTGGCGTTAAAGGCTTGTGCCTGACATGCATAAGCCGCTATAAAGTTTTCCTGGTCATCTCTTATTACTCTTCCTGCAGCCGTCATACCCGATTGCATTTTGAAGGATCCATCAAAATTAAGGCAATAGAAGTTCACTGGGGGAGCAATCCATCTGTAGATTTTTTAAATGACATATTTAACTCTTTGTCCTGTCTGACTCTGCAATTGTAATGTTGAGTTGTTTGAGATATACATTGCATTGTTGTTTAAATTGAGATAAAGAGACGCATCGTGGTTTTTTTATCTGAAGGAAAAAATATTTATAGAAGATTAAACAAACTTAAGTCAGAAAGGCAAAGTCAATGACTTTTCCTAGTTGTCCCCCGGATGCCTCCTTGACAACGCTTCACTATGCCACCTTATCTCTCATTGTCCTTTTTATCAAAATGACCTGGTTTGAGATCACTAAAGCTCAGCTTCCGCATAATATTTTTGATGTTCAACCCTCATAAATGGTATTTCAAATTCTTATTTACAGCAGACGAAGCATTTTCAGTCATCTTACAATTCGTGTGTTCTTTTACCATGTTCATCTAGAGCAGAATCAGGTTGCGGACTTGCTAGCCAATTTTGGTGCTAATCAGTTCTCTATGTATTGGTTTAAGATGCCTCCAATGGAGATTGTTTGGGCGACCCTGGAGTTAGACAGGAATGGTCAATTATTTTCTCGAGCTTGTAAGATGTAATTTACTTTCATGTACGTATCAAAGGAAAAAAAAATAGATGCACTAACTCAAGGTCAATTTTTTGTACCAAAACAATTCAAGGCCGTTTACAAAATGCTACTCCCTCCGTTCCAAAATACTGTGTACATTTCAAAAAATCCTTAATTTTATTAGACCATAAAGCCCACAAAAAGTTACGTGACCGTCTCTCCCAGATCCCCTCCCCCCGTCTGCCACTCTGTTCCTGCTCTCTCTCCACCATCTCAGCCTCATTACCCTGCGGACATATAGTATTTTGGAACATCTCCTTCCTCCTCGACAAGCCAGGTGATATCCATAACATCTCCTTCCTCCTCAAAACCCTCACCGGCACCTACTTCAACGTCTTCGCCACCTCAGGCCACTCTTGCCCCCGGGCCCCATCACCATACTTGGCTTTGGCGCCGGCTTGCCACTCGCATAATTCTGCGCTTCTACCTGGAAACAGAAATCCACGAGTGGGAGCTGGACTCCTCCGTGGTGGCGGTGGGCAGGGAGTATTTTGGGCTCACCGAGAACAAGAAAATCCGGAAAGGGTCTTGTTCAACATTGGGAACTCGCGGGAGATGGAAGTGGGCATCACCACAGACGGGTTCTCCGGGATCCTGGTGGACATGTTCAGCAAGGGCAGCCTGCTTCCTGTGCTTCAGGTTGCGGAGACGTGGGAGCAGCTAAAGCAAAGGATGAGGGCAGGGGGAAGGATGATGATGGGGAGAGTTGCATGGAAGACGAGGATCCAAGGAAGAATGGGGAGTTGGTCAAGGAAGAGACTTTGAAGGCCATGAACTGTGTATTTCAGTGCACGTGCTCAACCTGGGGCGGATCTCATGTGACTAAAGCCAAATGTATACAGTATTTTAAAACGGAGGGAGTATTTTGAAAAGTTAACGAATAACGCAGGCACATTAAAAAAGTATAATTCTTTTTATTAACTTGTGTAGGCGTACGTGGGTGAAGAGTGCGGACGACCTTGCATTACCAACCATGGTTGGCACATATGTCGGCTAAAAAGATGCTTTAATTCAAGGCGATTAACGTAAACAAAAACTTCAGATAAAAAAACTATGATGCACTCTTCTCATTCGCTTATTAATTTGATAAAAAAAGACTCAAAAGCTTGATATCTATGAATTAATTCGTACCTTCTTCGTTATGATAACAGGGAGGTCCAAAAACCCATTACAGCAAAGTTCTGTTGGTTGTTAGAATAAGGTATTAACACAAAAAAAAAGAGACAAAAACCTTAAGAATACATTTTAATAAGGAAGTGGAGATCTTGGCTGCCAATTTCTAACCCATTCTGACAACGTGGACACATTCCTGCTAATATCATCCACACAATCACTTCGCAATGGCATCACATTTTCTGCTGCATAGCTGGACCTTGCTTCCTCCAATAGCACTTGAAATATTTCACACTCTATATTGTTCGTAAGTTTTGCTCCCATATAACCCCTAAACAAGCATTTAAAACACTTCTCAGAATATCATTGATTGGTTACAAATACAAGTTCCATGTCATGGAATAAGAATAAAATGGTACTCCCACCACCCCAAATTAAATGTCTAGATTTGAAATTAAACTTCTGACATATAAATAGTCCTATTTCAAGTTATCCATCTCATAGTAATTAGTGGACGGAGTAAAAAGGCTTAGTGTGGATGCAGTAAAAAGGTAATGACTCCTATAATATTTAATTTTTCAAATGTGAACTAATATGGCGTGGAGGAAGTAAAACAATTTATTGACATAGCTGTCTTCTAAAGGTTTATCAATGCCTAGATAATCTTGAATTTGGTTTGTCTCTATAAGCACCGAACAGCACCAGGGATAGGTTTCATACTATGCAGCCTGCAAGGACCATTCTGGCATGACACTACTTTTCCCACCTATAAGTACCAAACCTCAAACAAATTCTAAAGCCCTATAAGTGACAATAATGGGTTCTGCTAATTCAAACAGCTATGAAGCCCTTATAGAGCACAACGGAGGCTCTTGTGCACCTCAGCATACTACTAATGTTCAAAGAAAAAAATGTCTATTACTTAACTACCTGCTAGCCAACCGATCATAGAGTATGGAGTTATCAGTCTGAAGGACCATGACGCAATCAAACCAACGCTCAGGAAAGAAGTCGCACCCATGATAATCAATGATATTGCCACCTTCCTCCATCATGCCTTCAAGCTCATCGCAAACCTGCCAAATCCATAAAAGAACAGCCAAGCCTGACGATATCATTTTGAGTAGACTTACAACTCATGGACCTATCTTAAATATTTCAAACAAATAGTATCTAAACACCCAAAAAAAGAATGGTATTTACTGCAACACTTTTTTGATATTAACAATTCTGCCATACAATATATGTATACACTCTCATTTATATCCCATTTTTGCACAAAAGTTGCACTTCATTATAAACATGTAACAATACCCAATACAGACATTAACCAAGACTTCCATACTGTGAGCAATATCTGCCATACTGCAAAAGCTGAACACTACTAGAAGGTCAGGTTCAACAACTGAAGTCACTAATAAGCAATAATAACGCTCATAAACCCTCAACCACAAACAGTTAATTCGTAATGCAATCTAAGCCTTGATATTCTATACTTGCCTCTCAAACAAGCTCCCAATGATGCCCCAGTACTACCTACTCCCCAGATACTCAAATATCAGCACCAGTTCAAAGATAAAAGCTTACCCAGGTGAATATAGCATTGACCTCTTTTTTATCACAGAATATCAAATATCCTTTCCTCCATGTTTTAATTTTTTTTTTAAAACATGACAACTATTGTCAAAGCCAAATCATTCTATGTGAACCATCTCAAATGGTTTTAATTTAATAAAAAAACAAAATTAAAACCTTGAGATGGAGATCACAAATTTTTTTGCACAAAGTGGATCATGAAAAATTACAAAAAGAAATGATCATGAAACACAATGTATCAATGAACCTCAGCAGACCAGGAGAAAGGTTCTAATTTAAATGTCAATACCCAAATATCTCCTGTTATAACATCCAAGTTTCTTGCAGAAACTAGAACGTGACAGCTTTCCATAGGCTTGACATAAAGAGCACCAACCTATTACCATTTAAGAGGTCTCAAGCTGATATCATGGAAAATCGTCTCGCCGATATATCGGTATCGGACACAAACCGATACACCGATACCATATAATCTCGTTTTTTTAAATTTTCCAAATATCGGCGATATATCGCCGATATATCGGTTTTGGACCGATATATCGGTATTTTTTGAATTAAAAAATATTTTTTTTAAAAAAAAAATTTTGAAAAAAAAAACTTTCATGTTTGTTTTCTATCCTAATATGCATTTTTATGCATATTTTGAAATGTATTCTTTGTTTAAATTAGTATAACTCATTTTAGAAGTTAGATTGTGAAAATATATGGTAAAAACTAGTTTTTAACGACCGATATTTTTTTACACAATATCTCCGATATTTCGTCTCTTTGGCCGACCGATATTTTACCGATATCCGATACGACATTCCATGGCTGATATGAAAATCTTAGCATCCCAAAGCACGTATTCATTAGTTTTACTAGCTACTGTATTATTCTTTGGATGCACCAACAAATCATGGATAGCCATCTCGATCTCCGGGTCCATTTCGGTTGGCTATAATCTGTGATCCCAAAGAAAGAAAAGACATGAAGTGCAAAGCAAGACTTATGAAGAAAAAAAATCCAGTGCAAAGCAAGTGAGGGGAAACAAAAGACATGAAAGAGAAGAAAAAAGGAAAGAAAGGATAAATAAATGCGAAGGGGATGAAAGAGACAAGGGACAAAGTAATGGGCTTGAGCATATGCCGAATGAGGGACCAAGACTCATGAAGGGAAGCTTATGGATTGCCATTCGTCTATTAGATTTGATTAAAGGCTTGAAACCGAGAAAAGTGCACAGGAAAAAGGTAAATCTCACTAGACAAAAAAACAGCCGATTCAAACTTCCACCCAATAAACAAGCATTGCATTACTGTAGACAGTAACAATCTACATATACTGCAGAAGACAGAGGGAAGGTCATTGGCAGCAACAACGGGCATAGCCAGCCATGGCTGCACAAACCCATTTCAGCAATCACACTGGAAGAAACTTCACTGTCATTGGTAGCCTCCATGACGAATCTGAGATGGTCCAACATCCATTATTTGGCTAATTTCTCAGAAACCAGACCGACGCCTGGAGATTTTGTCAAGACATTAATCAATGCAACAAATCCTACCTATACCAGCATTAGCAAAATCATGAATTCATATAAAATTGTTCACAGCTCTGGTATGGCAAAACGATGATTAAATACTTGACGAGAACATAAAATACACCATAAACAAGTGTTACAGTCAAATTACCGAGGAAAAAAAAGTGTAGCTATGTAGCATGGTCACCCCTATGTACCATGCTAGGAACCCTTATATACCATGGTCATGGATTCATGAAGCACGGGCAGGAAAACAGTTTCCTTTTTCACTGAAATTCATTTCACCATGATCTTGATAAATTACCTTCCTAAGCAGAGTAGAAGTGTGGTTGATTCTTTGATCATTGCGCACACAAGCATATAATAGTCTTGCAACATATGCATCTAGAAAAATGAAAAACAAGTACAATCAAATCAAAAGCATCAACAGGGGAAGAAGAAATTATATAGATTGAAGAAGCTGATGGGGCCTGTTGAGGGGAGAATAAAGAGATTCAGAACTACAGGTATGGCAGCATGGGACGAGGAAGAAGAGTGAAGGAAGTAATAAGATGTGGGAGAGCATCTTCCAAGGGGGTTAAGGGCCGCAAAGATGACCCACACTCTCCCACCGCATGTGAGCTGAACTAAGAGCCAATGCAGCCCCCAAAAGGCCCAAGACGAGGAACAACCTTTAGGGTCTGTTTCGTTAGTAGGAAAAAGAAAAAAATGTTTTAAAGAAAAGAAAAGAATAGGAAAGAAAAGAAATTTTAATTTCCTTCTTGTGTTTGGTTAGAAAGAAAAACACAGAATTGATTTCTTTCGTTTGTTTGATTTGTGAGAAAAGAAAAGTTACTAAAAAATATTAGAAGCGGGTAAGGATGCGCAGTTGTGGGAGGGGGGGGGGAGGGGGGCAGGGTGAAAGAGGGAGCAGGAGGTGTAGGGGGTCAGATGGTGGACGCTGTAGGGAGATGGTGTGAATGAGGTGGCTGGTAGCAACTGCAATAACATTTTCTCGCTTTATCTTTTGTTTTTGGAAAGAAAACGTTATAAGAGCACATCTTCGTATGACAGAAAATGTATTTCCGCTGTCACAACTTTTCTTGATAACCAAACACCCAAATAATGTGAGAAAAGGTTGTTTTCTTTCTTTTTCTTTTCTTTTATTCCTAACTAAAGACACCCTTAGTTTACATGAGAGAGAAAAGTGAACCTTAAACCTAACAATGAGTTAGTAAATGAAATGACTGAAGAATATATACTCCTCCATCCCCCCTTAATATTCCCATTTAGTTTTTCCAAATGAGCTAACAATGACTCAATTTCAAACTCCAAATATGACAATTAAAAAGGGGATAGAGGGAGTAGAATGCAACACGAAGAAATTTTCAAATGCAATATCAATTGTTCTTTGAAAGACGTCCTTTTCGCATAAAAAGTCAATACATCAAACATAGCACATTTCACTTCAGGCGCACATTAAACTTTCTAAGTCTAAACAGGAAGAGCTCCTCTGGTTTTTCCACAAAAAAATATTATTTCAATTAATTTCCGTACTATAGCACAGATTAAAAGCTCTATGGTTTAATTCTCCCTGAGTCCCATATAATGGTCTGGATCGGAAAGCAGAAACGAATTACTCCCTCCGTCCAATATTAACAGTCTGCATTAGAGAACTAAAGTGAACTGATTTTAGTTGGTTTTCTAATGCAGACAGTTAACATTGGACAGAGTAGGACTACTTTTAGTTAATCTTCAGCGAGTAAAGATGACAAGTAAACACCACAAACACTTATTTCGATGCCCACAGCGTCATTCCCGCATATCACAAATTTAACAAATTAATAAAAAAATTCCTAAAAATCCAAAAAACGAAAAAATTAAATGCTCCCTCCGTCCGGAATTAGTAGATACATTTGATTTTAACTGTATCTACTAATTCCGGACGGAGGGAGCACACTTTTTTGTCGATGGCAAGAAATTCGGAGGGTTACCAGGTCCTCGTTGATGACGTGGCAGTCGAGTTCGTCGTCCCAACCGTCGTGAAGGCGCTTCTCGCGGACGAGCTCGCCCGACGTTGACGTGGCGGAGGCCGGATGCGTCGGCGAGCAGCGAGCTGGTGGTCGACTTCCCCGTCCCTGGCGTCCCCGTCACCAGATGTTGGGCTTCTGCCTAACATGCGCCATGTTTGTTCGCTGTTGCGCACGGAAAAACCCCTCTCACCTTCCTGACGCGCTTTGTCTTTCTCCACTTTTTCGGGCAGAAGGAGGAGCAGCAGACTAGGGTTTTCGCGATGTGCAATTCGGACCATGAAACGAACGGGCTCTTACTGTGGGCAACGTTTTGAAACTCTCAAAAACGGACAAAATTACTTTTGTTTGGCAAAACTAAGGGTACGTTTGGCGACTAATTTGCTAATATCATAATCAAATTTTTTTAAATTGCTCCGTGATTTAAATATTGGTGAATGGTTGCCAAATTTCATTAGTAATAGAAGGAGTGGCAATTTATTTAAAGTTGACTAAGGGCAGAAACTAGAATTACAAATAGGGGGAATTTTACTCCCTGACAAAAAAGTGTGCAGAAACTAGAATTTGACTAAGGATAGAACGTTTTTACTCCCTGAGTTTCTACCCTTGCCAGCCTTAAATAGGGGGAATTTTACATAGTGTCATTAAACATATTAGAATTACAAATAACTACTATAGAATCTAATTCATTCAAATAACTAGTGTAACAAGTTTCAAAATTACAAATACCGTCACAAAAAAGATTGGTATCTTTGGAATTTTTCTAAATTGAAAAAATATGTTGCATCTGATTCTAGTTTATCTATCTGATTGTTTCCTTTTCCCTTTTCCAAGCTGCTCCCTTTCCAACCAAGTTGCTCCTTTTCCAACGAGGGTGCCCCCCCTCCCCCTCGTCGGCAACTCCCGTAACCCTCTCTTCACTGTCGAGGTCGTCGACATCCTCGTCTCCGATTCGCAAGTAACAACAGCCTCGTTGGAGCAGCGATTGGATTGATCCTTGGTAAAAAAAAAAGAGTTTCTACTTCAAGGCAGACGATGGAGGGCAAAATCTACAATTTGGATGAGCATTGACAAAGGTTTGAATCTCTTTCTCTCTCACTCGTTGCATTGATTTTGGCTGCTTATTATGTCAATTATCTCATGTTTATTTCCTTGTCATTGTCTTGTTCTGGCAATTAGATTTAGAAAGCAATGTCTCATTCTTATCTACTATGAAATTGTTCCTCGTCAAAAAAAAAAACACTGGAATAGCACAACTATGTTCTTTCATGAACATACAATTCTATTGCTTCGTTCATTGTTTTTCCTCTTAATTTTCTTTCAAGCTCATGATGCATGCAATCTAATTCATGTCTTTTTCGTTTGTCCATCATTACCAAACAATGTCTCTTTATAATCTGCTATGCAATTGTTCATTGTGAAAAAAATCAATAGAATAATATAATTATGTTCTTTCAACATTTGTGCAATTTCTACTGCTTGATATCATCATTTTTCACCCTAATTGTAGTAATCTTTGTTATGAGCATTGAAATGACACCATGATTTGATTTAAGTTTGTTGTATACCTTTTTGAACAACCCTAAGTAAATCTTGATTTGGGATTAAATCACCAGGAAGTAAAAATAAAAATATGGACAGAATCATAATGATTGACAAAGAGTCATTGACAAACTAGATGTGTCTATGGAGAAGTGTCAGTCATATTGCAGAATTTGAACAATCGACAAATTTTGACTGACAAGAAATTGTGTTGATGATAGTGCAATGATCATGCTAAATCAAGAAACTTCTTTTTAAATGCAAAGCCTTGGTATAAATAGTCATATTTATTTTTTAAACGACCCATTGAACTTCAGAAAGGACCTAGGGCATGGAGAAGTCGCTGGAAGTCAAAGGAGAGAGGACTTTCATGGCAAGATAAGAAAAGAAAACTTCTCATCTAAGGATAAAGAGGTAGGATTGCTAACCTCAACATCTAAAGGTATTTTTGATGTATTAAAAAGGGTTGATTGCGGATTATCTATGGTTATAAACGTGGATTTGAGATAGAATAGGATAAATGATCCTTTATGTACGGTTATGAGTAGAACTTTCATATTTAAATAGTAAAACTATGATTTTTTTGCATGGCTTGATGTTTGTTGTTGAATGATGAACATGCTTTTTTTGAATGTATATAGTGATCATTAGGTACTTATTCACATCTTGGTAAAGAAAGAATCAGAAGATTGTCAGGTCATCGACAAAGTCCCACCAACTCACTAGTGTGTATTGGATGGTTTATCGATGGATCAACAGACATCGAAATTGTATCTCTTTCAACTTTAAGAGTTAAAGTGCTATTGTTTGATGCATGTAAAACTATCATATATCATATATTTGCATTCTTTACATGAGGTATAATCATACATGTTATATGTATGAATTGATGCGAGTAAAGTAGATGAATCTCCATGAGGTATAATTATACGTGTTATATGTCAATACAGTATTAATACTAGATTCAAATAGAATGTAGCCTAGAGTGTGATTGTGATGCACTAGAATGCATAGTAAAGATATGGACTAGGGCGCCTCTCTGAGGTTATTCCATCGCTTATCAACCTCAATCAGTCAGGATTTACCAAGGGCATAATTATTAATAAAAATATTCTATTGGCGCATGAGATTGTCCATAATTTTCATCACAAATCTGGACCGAGGCAGGATTGTTTAAAAGTCGATCTTCGAAAAGCTTTTGATACAGTTAGATGGGACTTCTTTGCTCTTGTTTTAAATCAAATGGGATTTGATGATATTTGGATTTCTTGGGTGATGAAATGTGTCTCAACAACTTCTCTTAGTGTCCTCATCAACGGGTGCAATTTTGGTTTCTTTAAAAGTGAATGTGGCCTTCGTCAAGGATGTCCACTCTCACCTCTTCTTATCCTTTGTATGGAAGCGCTTAGATTATCTTTGGACCAAAAGGTGGATGCAAGTACAATCATTCCTCCCATATTTAAGAATGCTCCTAAAGTCTCTCATTTATTATTTGCGGATGATTTGCTATTGTTTTCGGAGGAATTCATTCCTTCATTACTTGGCATTAGGTATGTTATTGCAAGAATTTACTAAGTTCTCTGGCTTATAATCAAACATTGTAAAGAGCTCTCTCTTCTTTTTTTCCTCTTGCATCTATAAAAAATCTATTATTGATGTGTTGGGTTTCCAAGTGAAAGAATTGCCGATTAAATACTTGGGATTGCCACTTATTTCAAAAAAATTGTCTTATTCTCTTTGCCTCCCTCTCATCAATAGCATAAAAGGCCATATCAATTGTTGGAAGACTTGTTTACTCTCATATGCTGGTCGTCTACAACTTGTAAAGTCTGTTCTTAATGGTATGTAGCTTTATTGGACAAACATATTTCTCCTTCCAAAAAGAGTGATTAAGCACATTGAAAAGTTGTTTGCGACATTTCTATAGAAGGGGTGTTCGAATTGAATTCCATTCAGCAATGTATCATAGAAAATGGTCACTAAGCCTTATCAGGAAGGCGGCCTTAGTCTTAGAGGTATTCTTGATTCTAATCGGGCAAGATTATCTAAGCTGTTTTGGCGAGTGCTCTCCCTCAAAGAGAGCCTATGGGTCCAATGAGTTCATGGTGTCTACTTAAATGGGTCTTCTATTTGGACAGCTTATACTCTGCATGCCCTCATACTTGGAATTCTATTATGTCCCTTCGAGAGCCTATGATGCAAGAATTTTACTATTCAATTGGTAATGGCAATAGTATTCGCATGTGGTCTGATCCATGAACGGACAACCAACCTCTCATTAACCGATTTGGTCATAGAAATATGGTCCTTCTTGGAGGTAATATTCATAGTACTATTGTTGATTCAATCTCTGGGGGGCATTGGAATTTTGTTGCAGCCACTACTCGCACTAGAGAGGTCTTGGAATTTTTCGATACTCACCTGCCAATTCTCACTCATGATGAAGATTCTATTCATTAGCTTAAGCCCTCAGGGGAAATTTTCTTATAAAGCTTCTTAGAATTTTATTCTTTAAAAATATGTGCATGTGGTTTGGTGGTATTTAGTCTGGTTTAAACAATGCATCTATAGACAAGCTTTTGTCTCTTTGTTAGCCCTATCTAATGGTCTCATGACTACAAAATAATTTGTAAAAGCGAGGCCTACTGATTCCTAACATATCTGTTCTTTGTTGCTCTAACTTAGAAATTGTTAATCATATCATTTTTGAGTGCCCTTTTAGCAAATCTATTTAGACAACCCTTCTTTACAAGTGTCATATTACTCATCGAGTTTCACATTTTCAATATGAGATTAATTGGATTCTTCAATTTTGTGCATCCAACAAGTATGTAGGTCTCTTCCGAAAATATATCTTCAATACCTTTATCTTTGCAATTTGGCATGAAAGGAATAAGAGGATTTTTTATGAATCTTTGTTCACTCCATATTTGGTTACATGTCTCATCATCAATCAAGTTAAAGTGGCAGTTGACGCTTTATCTTTTCGAGCTACTATACTCAATCACTATGATCTCTTAGTTGATTTATTTTATTAGCTCTTTTTCTTAGTCCTTTTAGGACTTGTTAGGTGTTTCACCTGCTTCTGTACTTCCTTTCCCTTCTTTGGCTTTAATTCAATTTAATTTATCCAAAAAAAGATATGGACTAGGAATGGTCCAAAATAAGGTGTAAACGATGTGTAAGGAGTACAATCATTAAACATAATGTTTAGTAATTAATAGGTTACTCTTGGTAAACAAAGTAAAAGAATGGATTATGCCAGAGAAGTTAGTTCCCATGGTTGAAGAAAAGAACCAAGAAGTGAGAATGAAAAGAACATCACGGCCTAGTACATGATTGGCCATCCTGGGGGCCCATAATTCACAAGAGATTCTATATGCATGCATGAGTTATAGCGAAGTTCATGGGGCCCACAGCTCAACCTGGAGAGATCCATGAAGTCCTTTCGAGACTACTAGTTGTCATGGTAAACTGTAGTCAAGTGAAAGAGATGAAGTTAGGGTATCTATTGAGAGTAAACCCCTAGTTTAATGCAAAGATAGAAAAGAGATGTAGAGGACAAGCCTAAGGAACCTCAAGGACTCTTAGAGATAGAACAACATAAAAACCTTATAGTATATTCTAGGTAGGAAAGTGCGCATAAGACGCTTAATGGATACTTGTAATGTATTTAATATTTGAATGTATGATATGCTATCACAAGAATAAAGTATCATATTATTGTTGTTGTCCTACTGGGTATTGTAAATACTAAGATGCTATTTTTACAGTCTTAGAGTACCTAGGTATATGTGTGGAAAGGTCAATGAGAAATAGGTATTAAATGTGTCTGCTTTCATTATTTATTGTAAAGCTCGAGAGCCTATGGTGGGCATTTATTGTAATATGGACATAAAAAATATGGTTGCACATGTGGGCAGAATCCAAGGCTTTTAATTCGGTACTCAATGTTATTGTATTATCTAGTATTCAATGATTTGAAACATGGATATCTAAAACCAATGTTAATGGCCCTGATGCATTTTTGCCCATGTGGTATTAAATAGATCTGTTGCATCTCTGATTTTCTTGCATAATAAGAGATTTCGTATTTTAAAAATCCAGGGCGTTACACTTTCCTTATGTATTTCTATGTTTAGTTTCTTATTGAATTAAAATCATTACTTTCAAACAAATGTTATGGTGTATGTTTCCTTTATTTACATCATATGCTTATTTTTGTACTAATTGTAGGTCAATGGATTCGCTCTTATTTTTATGCAATTGTGACAATTGTATTGTAGTCATCCGGCTTCCATCAAGTGCCACCTATGGGTGTTTTATTGAGCTGATTTGCCAAAGATGGAGACATTAAGTCATCATTCTCTTAGTTTGTCTTTTTCCTTTGCTGGTCATCTAGACTATATGCTTGGCAATGATGGTGACATGCAAAATTGCCTTCTCCTTGCTTCACAATTAGGCAAACAAATTGTGTCCATAGTGGATTCTTCAAAGGTTGTTGTTCCTGATGGTGAGAGCAGTAAGCAAGTTTCTAGCATTCAAACTAGTAGTTTGGATAGTACTATTGAGACCGTAAAAGAGGAAGACTTTGAAAAGGTATCTCATTCTTCTTTACATAAAGGGAAGACTCTAATGACAAAGAAATGGTGTGAAGAAATTAAATGTGTTGGGTAGTGATTTGAAGGAGGGTCTAAAGAGTTTAAGACTTATTCATCTCGTTATGCTATTGAGGTAGGCCAAGCAATGTAATGGTTTTAAGGAAGAACATTGTTGCCAATGTAAGAAGACAAAGCAACATGCCTGAATCTTTTTATCTTCCTCATCAAAGTCATTGCTCAACCAAGGGCCACAATTATTCTCGTTATCCTTATGACTTTTGCTACCTTTGTCATTTCCATCAATTAGGAAAACTATGTCAACAAACTCTGTGCTTTTCCTTTCTCTTCTATGATTCACTATCTCAATTGTTCATAAAGGAATTCCAAAGTTCAGTGATATGCCATGAACTGTTAGACTCAACCACTTCCTTCCAATCATAAATTTTTGTTATCTCTATTAAAAGTAATTATTTTCTCCAAAACATCATTCTTCTTATAATCATTTTCTTCAATCCTCTTATACAGGAAAGGCTTGAACATGTTTAGTTTTAATCTCGGTTAAATGCGAGAGGAGCATTTGGCTCATTTTGCTCATCTGGTTTTTTAATGAAGGTCGCCTATTAGATTGGCCAAAGGAAGCTAGCGCGGGTTGGTAGGGCTGGGTGTGGCTTTGGAATTCTGGTCTTGGGGCTGAATTGAAAGCTGTCCCCTGGTCAGGTTGTTTCCAGGAGAAATTTGATGATTTCGTCACCCCGGGTTGTAGGTATTTGAGTAGGGGTTATTAGCTCTAGGATATCCTTGTGCAAAGTTGGCGTACTCATGTATAAGATCTGGATACTGGGAGGCTGAGGGGCAGTCAACTATGGTGTGCATAGGGCTGGCACAGATGGCACAGGCATCTTGAGAGATTGAAATATAAGGTGGAGTTTGAGAGAAAAACCTATCAAATCTCTCTGTCAGGGATGCCACTTGGTGTTCTAGGTTCGTGGTAGCTTTAACATCGTACATGCCTCCCCTTGAGGTATTCCTACTAGGTATATGGCCTTCAGATCTATAGAGGGTAACACTATGTAAAGAGTTTTCGCTCATGTCCTCTAGTAGATCCCAAGCATCATCCGAAGTTTTTTTCATGAATCTGTCTCCACAGGAGGCATCTATTAGGGTCTTGTGCTGATCGCACACACCCTTATGAAAATCTCTATACTAATTGCCACTTGGGCACATCATGGTGGGGACAGGACCGGAGTAGGGCTTTCATCCTCTCCCAGCTTTCATAGAATTGTTCATTAGGTAACTGGGTAAAGATGATGATTTCATGGCGGATCTTATTGGTCCGCCCCACATGAAAGTATTTCTTGAAAAATTCGGCCTGAAGTTCCTCCCAAGTGGCCTGAGGAACCTGATATTTGGATTGTTGTTTATTTGATTATTGTAATAGACTAAGTAGTTCTTTTGGTTATGTTATGTTTAAGATTGAATACTTGAATATTATTCGGTCATATTGATCCCGTACACTCCAATTTGTTAATTGGGTTGAGATCAATCGAGTATTCGTTCACTCCCCGAATTTCTGACCTCCTGAATGTATCGAGGTCTAAAAATTTGGAACATGACATAGTAACAGGCAATATTAAAAATTAAGTTAAATTTATTGACTTATAGGGCCCATAGCATTTTAAGCCTCAACTTGCCCCTCCATATCACATGCACGAGGGTTTATTGCATGGAATGTCGTATCGGATATCGGTAAAATATCGATCGGCCTAAGAGACGAAATATCGGAGATATATCGGAGATATTGTGTAAAAAAATATCGGTAGTTAAAAACTAGTTTTTACCGTATATTTTCACAATCTAGCTTCTAAAATGAGTTATACTAATTTAAACAAAGAATAAATTTCAAAATATGCATATTAGCATAGAAAACAAACATGAAAGGTTTTTTTTTTCAAAAAAAAAAAAAAAAAATTTTGAAAAAATATCGATATATCGGTCCGAAACCGATATATCGGCGATATATAACCGATATATCGGTGATATTTGGAATTTTTCGAAAAAACGATACGGGTTGGTATCGATGTATCGGTTTAGTGCCGATACCGATATATCGGCGATATATCGCCGATATATCAGCGAGACGATTTTCCATGGTTTATTGGCCTGTAGTGCAAATCCCATCATTTTTTTCTAAATTTTTCAAATGCAATCAGATTTTTTTGGACGGAGGAAGTAATAAATGTTAAATGCAAAATGCAAAATTTTATTTTTGGCGGAAAAGATACTGCCCAAGTGTCAACTGCTGACAAAAAGAAATTGTGCTTATGTGATTCCTAAGAAGATTAGCAACGTTTCGAAAACCATCTTTCTATCATAATTCATTTTTGCAATATATCAGATGCCCCTGCAGAAATATCATGCCATATCATCTGAAAATCTAGCCTTTTCCTTTTCTACACTGCCAGGATATCTCAATGGGCCTCTCTGTTGAACAAGTTTAAGTTGGTCAGCAAAAAGCTGGTTTTGCATGGCCGTTAGCTGCGCCAACTCTTTTTCCATGGCTAATTCGAACTGCTCAAAACGTATGATCTTCTCTTTTGTTTCCTTCATCTGCACCGAGTGATCAGTCAAATAATGCACTTGACTAAGATTTCATCGTTTAAACAAATAGGGAAAAGTTTTATATGAGACACACCTCATGCATGTCTGCGTGAGCAAATCATCAAGAGCCGTTGAGTTTTGATTCGACGGTGAAAGGGGCGGGTGGGTAATTTTAGCCCACGCCGTCAGATCAAAATCAGAAGGCCCACACAGCTTCGGCTCATGCAGCCCATTTGAGTCATGTCTCATACAAATGGGACTCAAACAAATATACAAACCTTTAATATGATAGCGGATATTGCATCCTCCACATCCTTCTCTTCCTGCTCAAGCAGAGATTGCGCTATAGTCTCTCTCTCTTGCAACCCTATTGCATGACCGTTGTAAGCAGAATCTTCTGCAACAGGAGAGGAAAGCAAGTCAGGCCAGATAAATCTTTTGGTTAGAATTGAGATTTGGCTTGCTAGCTTACAGATAAAGTAACTAATAAATCAAGTTCAAACGCAGGATGCAATAATGCACACAGTGTTTTAACAATCAATACGCTCCCGTTATTAAGTCTCTCACAATATTGTATTAAAAAAAAACTCTCTCACAATAAAGCACCCATTGTCAACAAATTCACAAGCGGGAAAGGGCAAAAATAAACAGATATATATGAAGTTTAAATTACAAGGATATTAAAAATTATGATTAGATAATATAATACTCCCTCCGTTCCATACTAAAAGTCTGATTTGGTTTTTGAAATGAACTAAAATTTGGTTCATTTTGAAAAACCAAGTCGAATTTGGCTATTATACGTGTGAAAGAAGAATACAATAAAAATGAACTTCCCTAAAGGCACACAACTGGAAGAGAAATCATCCATCCAGATCATGTAACTTAGCACAGTAAAATGACATTTGACCTACCCAGCTCATCTTTTCTTTCACTGGAAGCATAGTTTTGAAAACTCTGCCCTCGAACATTGGTAAGATCCTCACTAGATAGAGCTGAAATGGCAGCTTCACCAGCAGCTTTGGCAATATCGGAGCCCACCAAGGCCGTTAGAAAAGCAACCTAAGTAAAAAAATCAACAAGGAGAAAGCTTGGTGTAAAAATTTAAGGTACAAGTTGATGATTTTTACTTTCCTAATTGTTCATCTTAGATCAAATATATCCATCTAAAGGAAAATTATTGCTTTATCCTATGACTGTTAAAACTTGCATCCCTAATTTTCTGTAACTTTGTACAAGAGATACTGCCATGGAAATACCTGTGCCATAATTGGATTGCTTGCATCAGCTAGAGGGGTAAGCCGTCTTCTCTTAGCAGGAATTGAACAATCCGGTTTTCCCTCTTCAGTTTCGCCCATCAGATCACTGATTGGACTACAATAGTTATCAATTTCATCTATGTCATTAGGTCCCATAAACTGCTCTGCAAAAGGAAGCTTGATAAACCGATTAACGCAATCTTTCTCGCTTCTTCCATTAACATGCTGTGCCACCTTCTTCCAGTCATCTCCATAATGCAGTACAGCTTCCAGGAGAAGCAGTGTCTCCCTGTCGTTCCAGTCCTTTTTTACTATTTCTTCACTTATATCAACCCGTTTAAAGTCTGCAGAACTCAAACCAACACGATAATTACCACGAACAAAACACCTTGCACAAAGAACCAAATCTACCTGTGCATTGTGTCAGTTCACAGAGAGCATCAGACTCTATTATGTTTCACATAACCTCTGCATATATCAATAATGAAGACAAATACCCTCCCAAATTTACTGA
The DNA here is from genome assembly GCA_039654745.1 of Houttuynia cordata. Lineage (NCBI taxonomy): Eukaryota > Viridiplantae > Streptophyta > Magnoliopsida > Piperales > Saururaceae > Houttuynia > Houttuynia cordata. The sequence continues at coordinate 52,776,281 of CM077504.1, read as the reverse complement.
ACAACCAACCAAGCAAAAGGATCAATAATTGTAGGATCTATCAAATGATACATGATTATATCACAGATCGCAAGAGACATCACTTTGAGAAGACTAAAAGATAATAAAAGTTATCCTACAATCAATACAAATCCGAATCGCCCCTGAATCTCAATGCCCAAGCCCAAATAGGGATAAAACTATAGCATACAAAATTTTCGACAAAAAGGAACAAACCTACAACCAGTCTAAAGAATAAAGCACATACATGTAAATATACATTCAATGTAACTAAGACATTAATGATGCAAAAAATTATTTGCCAGTCTTATATTTGTTAGTCCTCTAAATTGTCTAAAAATAACATATCAAGTATAGAGTGGAATTGAACATCCATGTCCTTAAAAAATTGTCTAATAGTCAAATCTTAAAGCCAAGCACCATATGATTACGAATCAAACATCTATTAGAAAAACATGTATGCTAATACATTTTCCCAATGCCCCTTGGTACTAGCAGATGGCTGATGTTACCCTTCACATGTACTACTTTTTTTAGCAACAAAAAGAAGAATATCTGCTTTTCCTTTTTCCAATCACTTAAACTATCTAAGGAAATCTTTATGGAGCAACTACTTTGTGAGATTAAACATTTTTTCGAAACTCGTGTATTTATTGAAGGCATTATTCGTGAACAATCATGTCAGAGTTGTAATCAAAGAACTGATGCCTATCAAGGAGAAATTACTCTTACAACATATGGTATGTAAACTGAAATATTTCCTTAAGCAAGCACAATTTGAGTGGCAATATTGGTTCACATATAGTAGCAGGACCATAGGAGACGGCTGAAAATAGTAATGATCACTATGAACAGCAAGATTATTGACAGAATTTGACCTTACAGGAAAAAGAAATATCGTCGACTGTTCTCCACAATTGTATCAAAGGTGAAATGGCAGTGGCAATGGCATGAGAAGCATGTAGAGAAGAAATAACGAAGTTGTTGAAGATGCAGTCGATAGATTTCAAGTTTACAGGCACACGGATAGCCAAAAGAACCTCATTAGTATTTGGCTCAATCGGTATTTTCATTTCACAATATAATAGTCATTTTAATTAGCTTGATTTCTGTTGAGCTTTAATATATAAGACCAAAGAACCTCCGTAGTTAGTAGTTTTAGTTAAATAAAGTTTTCTACTAGAACAAGTATCTATTTGCTTGAGCCTCCTTCAACATATTAGTCATTTAATTAGCTTGATTTTCCACGAGCTCTAGTACATAAAGCCAAAGAACTTCTGTAATTAGTAGTTTTGGTCAAATAAAATTGACTTCCACCAGAACTCGTCTATATTTGCTTGAGACCTGGGCCCTGGCTCCACCTTGCTTCAGCCTTGACTCTCCCCCTTCTTTGTGTTCGCTGACTTTGACTACAGATATACTACACCCTTCCAAAAAGGCTTCTTTAGAATCTCCTCATCAATTAAGGCAAGGGAAAGACAGAGAGTTCATTGGGAGGACTTTAAAGAGGGAGACTAGGGGAAGAGAAGGAGATAGAAGAAATGACTACTTCAACTACTCTTAAGTAACTAAACTCATCTCAATTTCTCCATAATAAATATGAGTAAAGACTTTGCATAAATTCATTTCATAGACTCAATTTTACAGTAATGAACATGGGAAAGGCCTTACACAAATTTATAGCCATAACCCTCTCAGAACCCTAGCCCCTAATTAGCAATTCTAAGTTTCTAACTCTATAAGTAACCACTTATAGCTGGAATTTTTAAATTAAAACTTAAATCATTGGTAAGAAACTTCCAAAAGTGATGCAAAATTCAAACAGGACAAAGCGATGTTAAAAGTAGAAAGGAAAAATCGAATAGTAAAAGTAGGCCCCTTTGGGCAGCAGAGTCATAAATATGAACATATTCACCACAATTTAGGGGCTGTGTATGAAGTTTACCCATAAAAACATCTAAAAATGCAGAAATTACATTCTTTTGTCTCCTTCAACACTCAAAAAGGGAAATGATGCCCAATTTAGGGGCCGTGTATGAAATTTACCCTAAAAAACAACTAAAACATGCAGAAATTACATTCTTTTGTCTCCTTCCATATTCAAAAAGGGAAAATATCTCTATATCCAACTTAAAGCATGCTTGTCAAAACCACAAATATGTGAGAATCAAAATCTTGACATCACATGAAGCCACATGCTTCTGATTAATTTCACCATGAAGTAGTCACAAGACAGATGCTTGGCATGGCAAAGCACAAGGGTTGTCTACATAGCTATAGAAATACATCAAATGAATAAACAAAACAACTATTTTTGCTTCAATATAATTAGCATCATTTCATAATCATAATCATAATCATACCCATAATCAAGTAGCTCATTTTCTTAACTATATAGAATCAACAACATGGATCTTACACCTCTATTCTAGCCTTTTTTGTGCCAACTCATTTGCAGTCCAAAGAAAAACAGAGTAAGAGCTCGCTTATAATTGATGAATCTGATGTTTCCTACTCCCTCCGTCCAGAATTATCATTACCAAAAGGTTTTCCAAAATGAACTAAATTTAGTTCATTCCGAAAATCCTTATAGTAATAACAATTCTGGAGGGAGGGAGTACTTATCCATCTTTGCCTAAATCTTATAAACTATTCCCTCCACGCAATTTAGCTCGTCTGTATTTGAAAAAAAGACGGGTCCAATATTACATGGCTGCATTTACTCTCTCAAGACCAGAAACACGAAGAGAAGGAGAGAAACTCTGTTTTATTATACGGGCTTTAGAGTTCAATAAATTCAACTCATTTTGCAATGCAGACAAGCTACAATGGACAGAGGGAGTAGATAGAATGATGTGTCTTGCTACAAGCCTGGCTACCCAGTGAATAACTACCATAATCTTTATAACAAAACCATTTTTTACCATGTATCACTCTTATCTACGGTATTGATAGTACAAAAAGAATAACAAAGTAAATTTGTTGCAAGAACAACAAGATGATAGTGATTCCTGACCTTATCACAGGAAAAGCAAGCAATGGATATCACACACTTACACCCATCACAGATCTTCTTCCCCGCTTCCTTCTTTGCAGACACAGGCGAATCAGCCTGGCCTGCCACCAGACTTGGTGAAGCACCACCAGCAGGCTTGCCCTCCTTGTCCACTAACTTCACATTCTGCCGAGACGCACCATAATTTATCAAACCCCAGCTCTCCAAGAAGTCAAAAACCCTCCGGACCGATCCGACATCCCCTACAATTCCGTGCCGCACCTCCGTGAATGTTATCTTCTTCATTGGATTCTCTCTATACTTCTTGATAATGGAATCCCTGTAATACTTGTAAATTCCAGGGTTTCTCGAATGTGATTTCGCTTCAAAGAACTCCGGGAGGAGCCGGCGCTCGGTATCGTGAATCTGGTTCCACGAAAACCATTCTGGAATTGCCGCAAAAAGGAGCAGAAATTTGAAAATTGAAAGAGATAAAAATGGAATCTAAAGCTTGATGATGAAAATACTCCACCCGTACGGTATTAGTAGTAACATTTGGCTAATTAGAAAACCAAATGTTACTACTAATACCGGACGGGAGGGCGAGGGAGCAGAAGAAAAAGAGGAAGAAAACTGGTGGAGACTCACTGGCGTAGCTTGGGATGAAGACGGCGACGGGGCCGGAGGAGGAAGGGGCGGAGAGGGTGGATCCCGGCGGCCGGGGGGTCGACGGCGGGTTTGAATCGGAGCCGCAAGATTCTGAGGGTTTTGCGGGAAGGGAGTGGCCGAGAAGAGGCTGGGGTGGCTTCGAGGTTTTTCCGGGAGTGGCAGTTGCAAGATCGCCGGCCGCCGGAGGAAGAGGTTGTGGTGGAGACGGAGACGGAGACGGAGACGGAGACGGAGACGCCATTGTTACCGACGGAGGTAGGAACATCTCTCTCTTCGGAGGTAGGAAAGTGGTGCGAGTAAAGTAAGTAACCGTTCCTTGGGCCGGCCCATGGGCCGAGGGAGTAGACCTACATCTCGGATGAATTGGACTCTTTTACGTCCCCTCAATGTTGGCTAAATTCTAAAAGTTCAGCGTTTCAGCCCAAACTAGCCCAAGTTCAGTTTCAAACTTTCAGCCCGCTCCTTTCTCAATGTGCACTACTGAATTGAAATCTGACGGCCCATGGTGCCTTTTAGATACCAAACTACCAAAGTGACCCTGATGTGTAGAACTTGAATTTTGCCCTAATAGTTTCTAACCATATGCTTCCTTCGTTCCATATTAACTGCTTCATTTGATAATGGAAGTTATATTTGAGAAAAGGCCCTTTTTGCTCCATGTAATAACCCATTTTACAAGGTCTGCGATTATATCTGGTACACCCACGTGTTTTTTAGGAGAGGGATGACATTAAACAGAGTTTTTATTTTTCAAATAGAACTATTAAATACATTAATAATTTAGACCTAAACCCTTGTCAAATAACTTAGTTGACTGAGAGCCGGTCATAACACACCCCAACAAAATGCAAAAAAGAACTTTAGGTGACCAAGATACAATTTTTCCAAGATGGATGCGGATAGGTTGGATGGGGATGGGTGAAAAAAACCAGAAAATCCACCATCCAGCTAATGGGGGGTTAACCCATTTTAGGGGCGGTGAAAAATCAGAAATATCGATATTGAACAATCCACTAACCAGGTGGATTTTTGGGAGTGAATAGAGCTGATTTTTTCACGATCCAAACGGCCCCTGACAATGGGTGCGCATTTTCCCGCCCCTCAAAGGTATCTCCCCATCCCACATTGACAGGTCACAGCACCAAAATCAGATGGTTTATTTTTTCAATCAGGCAACCAAATTAATCACTTCATACACCCCTTCTTAATTACAAGCAATACACCTTGACGGTTGGCGAGCACCAGCCACCAGTACTAGCCCTGACGACTCCACTGCCGGCATTACTATCCACTGCTACCGTCGGCGACTATCCTCCACCACCGCTGGAGACTATCCATTGCCGACGACGATACCCCTACACCACCGACGACCACATGTGAAATCCATCCGTGATCGTTTCCCTTTTTTCCTCTTCATTCTTCATATAGAGAAATCAGAAGCACTCTATATTCCCACACCCTTTGAAGACAATACAAATGTGTTTTCTTATCAACAATATTATGGAAATATGATGTGGAAAAAAATTAAATAGAGAAGGAATCTGAACGGAAGTGGAAGAGTGTTGTTGAGGGGCCTGAGGCTCTGAGCACATCTACCTTTTATCGAGGTGGCCTAATTGCGTTGGGGTGAAAGATTCCCTCGAGAAGATTCACGAATAACATGAGCTTCTATCAATATTCATTCATTCTCTTATGGGCTTTGTTCTCAAATGAACTCAATTCCACTAGCGACCGTTCATATGGGTTTAACCCAACAAGTTCAACAATATGCATCCGTAGCTGAATTAGGAAATATCAAAACCATCTACGTTCTTATGACGTATTGTAATATGTAATCAATATGTCTATCAATATGGACGCTTACTCGATTGCTAGGCATATATAATACCTCCATCCTCTTTTAGTAGTCCCATTTGGGTCTTCAAAATGAAACTAAAATTAGGTGCAGGGTATATTTTTAGTTGATTGGCGATTTCAAATTGGTTATTGCTAGTTCATATTGTATTATATGAATGCATGTAAATTGAGTTGAAAAATTGTAATTGAGGTGATTGGCAACAAGACCTAAGAATAGGAATATAAGTAGTACCTTTTTTAGTTGCCTTTGTGCATTGTGACGTACACAATGAAAAAATGAAATAATTGCAGTGAGAATTCAAATCAATTTACTTGTCCTTGGTGCAAGCAATAAAATTAGAAACAATTGCAAACAAAACCTATAAGCTGGGGACATCAACGAGCTTGACTCCTGAGGGCACATCCTCACAGTGCCTCAAGTAAGGAACAAAAGCCCCCATGTCCACATTCCTCTTGGCCTTGCAGTCATAAGACGGAGGATCATGAAAGCAAGGTTCCATAGACATAGCTCTACCACAAGCCGGTTGAGGGACAGTCTGGTTCTCCGGTGTGAACAAAATCCATGGTCGCAAACCTCCGAGGCCTTGCGCTACATACCCGAATGTCGACCTTGAGCTAGTGACCAACGTATCAGATAAGCTCAAAAGGTAGACTTCTGCCCATGCCTTCATGTCATGCATCTGCCTTCCAGTCTGTTGATGCCCTTCATGGCTTGGTTGAAACACACTAACAATCTCCCCAGTCACAGTTGGTTGTTCCCAATACATGCTTCTCATCTCTTCAGAATACCAAGAACTTAGAGAAGTCATAAGAACAGCTTTTCTCTTAGGAGTGGTATTAGCCATTGAAATTTTCCCTTCTTGGCTAGCAACTTGTGGAAGGAGAGTTTGGTTTAGTGAACAAGATAAGATCTGATCCAATATATGTCGAAATGGTCCTGGACCATCATCAAAGATCCTGAGCTGTATGCCAACGTTGTCATCAGCTTCAGCCAAATAGGCTTCATAGTACCTGAGTACCAACCTCCATACAGAATTTGAGGGGTGGAAGAGGTACCTCCCTATGTGGTGGAACACTGTCTCCTTATTGGGGAAGAGCTGAGTCAGTTCTTCCTCAAATGATGGAATCAGAAACAATGAAGGAGCAAAGTAGACATCTGATCTCAGTGTCAGCCAAGGAATTCCCTTGAGAAGGAGCTGACCTTCCTCACAAAAGAATAACTTGTCAAAGAAATGATAGTCATGGGCCAGATGAAGATAGGAAAAAGTTGGGGTGTCTGGTCCATTAAGACTCTTGTTTCTTATCAGATTTCCAAATCTGTTTTCTGTCCTTCTATTTTGCATTATAGGAAAGTCCAAGGGAAGCAACCATGAGGACTCAGGGAATGGCTCACAGAAGAGATTGGACATTTCCTTGCCACTATCAATGAGCAACACCCTGTCAGTGAGGAGAGAATAGAGGAAGGCAGAACTCAGAGTGAGGATTCTATTGCCTAAGCCACTAATAGGTATCCATATCATGTAGTTGCACCCATCTGTAACATTACTGTGGCCTGACTTGAGCTTCTCTGGAGTTTTTTTATAGAGATGTGTGTTTGGGCCGCATTTCCGGTGGAGAGTTTCGTATTTGCGCAGCTTTTGGACAAGGTAAGGCGACGGTTGGTGGGGAGATGGTCGGCGGTATGAGGTGGACTGGAATCTACTGAGGCAAGAGCTATCATTGATACCATAAGAAGCAAGTAAACCTCCCAGGAATTTGTCTATGGCCACTTCACTGGTCTCTGAGGGAGCATTCTGCTGGCGACCTGAGTTTGTCAGTGTTAAATGTTAGAATGGACTTAAGAAGATCCATGATTAGGCGTGTTGAGTAAGATAATATAATTCTGAAGGTCTCGGCAGAACAAGATTCTTAATGTATTGGACTGCATTAATGAGGACATCATAATAATGTTTCAACTTTCACATTAATAATAGTATGTGTAAAAGGTGAATGATCGGTTGGATATTATATTTCTCAACGTGAAGTGTAGTAAATTTAATTCTCCTGGAATTCTATTTGGCAAACATTTAACACGAGTTTTATAATTCAACTAAATTTTGACATAATCTTAGTTAAAAGTAAGTTGAGTACCAAAATTTCCTCGTGAGAAGATGAAACCAATATTTTGGCAGAATTCCCATTCTAGCCTACTTTTAGATTCATACAAATTTTTCTTTCTAATTCACTTAATCGCCCGAATTCGAGGTTAAATTCTGTATCCAAACAGTGAAAGTGTCAGGATAGTGCATAAGATTCTGATATATTTATGTTTTGGTGTCATGAAGTAATTTAATGCTTTCCACCCAATTCATGTTATATTTAATTGTATCTTTGACTGCTAAGGCAATAACAAAAGCAGAGCTTATTGCAAAGTTTTCTGCTGTCACTGCCCACTGACATTTTAGTGCGACACCAAATCAATTTTTCCTAGTTTTGAAATTCTCCTCTTAGGGCACATTCACTCAAACTCTTAAGTGAAGCCATTGTTCTATCTAATCTTATTCCATATTGAACTTCAAAGCAATTCTGTATGAAGCCTATATTACATGAACTAAAAGCAGAGGCAGAAAGGTGGGATTCTCTCTTTCTTATTCCCTTCATTCGCCTTGAGAGTTAGTCATTACTTCCTGCGGTCACTTTTAATTGGGACAGTCACATAATTTTTCATTTTTATTGAGATGTAAAGGCCTCATTGGTAGGCTTTCCAAGCAAGCAAGCTGAGTTACCTTTCCGAGACCTAGGCTCACTGCCCTAATCTGGCCAGGTATGATTATTGGAGAGAATGGTATCATCTAATTTTGGTACGCATATTTTTGCTAATTGTCTTGATTAAAAGTGACCAATCATGCAGTGCCAATCATGTATTAGGCTCTGTTTCAAAATTGTTATCTTTAAACCCTGTTATCAAATACTGAGATTGTATCAGATTAATATGAACTAAACTGTTTAAATCTTGTTATCCTTAAACGTTTCATTTCATGATAAATTGTCCTGCTTCAGACATATTTATGGGTTATCTTCAAACAATAAAAACCCTTATGATGCTTCTAAGTATAGAAGAAAACAATAAATCAAACTTGGCAAAGGAGATTAAGACAAGTTACCTTTAGCGAGCCTCACTTGCAAATCAAAGCTTCCACCCGCAGACTGAAGGATATAAGAAAGCGAGTCTCTATATACAACAGTCACAATGAACAAGATCGGAAGGAACATCAAGCAAGCTGCAACAAAGCCCAGTACTTTTGAGCTTCCATAGTCGGACTTCATGATACTTGCAATTCAATTTCTGATCAATTTTGATGTCTTGAAGAAGAACAGGAAGCTGCCCATGAACAAGAAGCTGGTCTTTTGTGGGAAATAACATTTCTAAGATTGCTTAGGCGCAGTTGGTGCAGGACCTTTAGCCATGTTTCTGACACAAGATCCAAGATACACATAGAATTAATAATTATAATCAGTTTAATGAAAGTCTTCCTGCTTCATTAGTTTATTGGTATGCTGCTACTTGGTATCAAACCCAATTCTTTTCAAAGTTTCAACATGGAAATGGAGACTAAAAGTTAGGCAAACTTTAAGTGGAGTTTGTTTTAAGTGCATCGTTAGCTGGAAGTCAAATTCCTAAGGTCTACGTCTTCCCGCAGGAGTAAACAATAACTAGTTTTGCAGCACATGGGAATGGAGTATGTAGCATTTATGCAATGTTCATAACTTTGGCTTTGGAATGAGGGGGTATATTTTCCATGGAAAAAGAAATTAGTCCCATCTTGGGGCCGTGCGATTTCAATCCTGCGGGATCGATGATACAGGGCCGGAGGGACATAAATTGGTACCCCATACCTCTAGCCTAAACATTTTTTATCGACAGACACCCGTAATACCCCATACCAGGATTTCTAAATCCCACCCACTAATGCGTGTCAATCATACGCAAAGTCCATATTCGAAGTTATTTCACCGTACCCTGTTTTAGGGGCTGTTTGGATAGTGAAAGAGGGCTGAATTCACTGTCAATTCAGCCATCTTTCATGTGAAAGAGGGTGAAACAGGTTTGTGTGGTGAATTTCATGTGAATTAGAAAATTCACCTGAAAGAACAAATTCAGGGTGAAAGAGCACTTTCACGTGAAAGTCCTCATTTCACCTGAAAGTGAATTCAATTCATCTGCGAAAATGCAATTCTGCCCTCATCATAATTCATGAACAGTACTCCCTCCATCCCAAATTTGTACCAAGATTTAGTTTTCCAAATTAAACTAAAATTAATCCATTTTGGAAAATTATATGGTATTACTAATGTCGGACGGAGTGTAGAAAAGAGGTCATGCAGGGGTAAAATGATCAAAATATAAAAAATTACTTACTGTATCACATTCACTATCCAAATACATGACCAATTATATTCATCTTAAAAATTTCACTATCCAAACGAATTTCACATTCATCATGAAACTCAATGAATTTTTTCACCTGAATTTGATTTCACATTCATTACTCTTTCACTATCCAAACAGCCCCTTAGCCATCCCACCCACTATACATTGACAGTGGATATCTACCGTCCTCATTAAAGGGGGTGGGCTAGCTACAACATGGGATAGGAGACTACTCATCCAATATGAAATATGCGGCTAAGCGCATACTAAAAAGAATAATGGGCTGAAAATTCGCATCGCTTAAGAAAGTCCGAAGTTCGGTCTAGTTATATGCTTTTCAGTCGCCATACGCGTCTAGGAGTAACGCAACTGTTAAGTGGATGCTGACCTTAGTTTGTCACAAGTAGCCAAAATGAATTGATGGAAGAATGGACCGAACATACCTTTATCCATGCCAAAGTGGCGCCTTCCCTAGAACTTCTAGTGCATCTTCGAGTTGTTGGTCAAATTATGCCCATATATAACCTGTGTCTGTATTGCACATGTTTGCATCTTCAAGTTGGAGATTACAGTCTGAAAGGAGTACGCCTACTGAACAACATTAATGTGCTCAAAAGTATATGGATTTTTGACACCTGAGATTAAGCTTATTTTTTTTATCCCAATTGTTATGACTTTTAGTTGGATTTTACATTAAACTTATTTTTTTATTTTTATGACTTGAAATTATCATCCAGTGCAGAATGTACGATATGAATTGTAGCTGTTTGGATTGAGAAGTTAGAGGGATGGGAATTTAGCTTTCAATGAAATTAATATCAGAGGAAGGCATGGATTCCAAATTCCGTTTAGTTATGGAAGCCAACTTTGGAGGGCAGGGTACCAGAGGGTGGAAGTTGCTGGAGCAATTATGTCCGAAGTGGTGTGGAAGGCAATTTGGGAAGGAAACTATTCTTCCAACAAATTTCTGCCACCAATGACTAAATTCAATTTCGTTCGAAATGGTCGGATGCCAACGGAATAGGGCAGAAGTTGGCTGAAACTTCTGGGTATTATCTGACAATGATCTGGATGGTGATTTAAACCTAACTGCTCTGTATTAACACGCTCCACCGCATCAAGATCAGATGGCTCACGAGTAAGCCCGGGCACATACCTTTACACCTAAGTTAGGATAATGCAAAGGAAAGGTCAGACAATCAGGCAAAGAGCAATATTTCAGACCAGTGGATGCTCGTGTCACAACATCGAGTATAGAGTGAACGACACAATCCATACATAGGGGCTGCTTGGGGGGCACTTTTGGAAATTAAAGGAAAGTCTGTTTCCTTATTTTTCCTTTAGCTAACAGAAACACAAAGGTTTTTATGTCTGGTTCACTCTTTTTTCCTATTTTTAAAGACAAAAATTTATTATTATTTTTACTAAATAAAATGACAGAAATGACCTATAACGTGTAGATATTGACTTTAAAAAAGGTTAAATTGTCTCTCCTACTAGAAAATTTTTTTATACATGAAACCTACTCAGGAGGACAGTTCTAGCAGAAAGGAAAATGCCCCTTTAAAGGGGTAGAAAGACCCTTTCTACTTTTAAAATTTTTTCAAACATTTTTTTAGGAGAAAATTCTTTTATGTCCCTTAAAAATCTCTTTCTGCTTGGGAAATGGTGTATCCAAACAGCCCCATAATGTAATTCAACAAACGAAAATTCAAAAAAGGCGTTCAGGGCTACTTTGCATGCTAAGAATCTCCTCTCATCATTAACCCATTCAGCTCAAGGTTGAACATAAACATTCAAGGCAATAATTTGATATACCCGAAATATATGTGATATATATTCAAATTGTGCATTTCATCGGCTCTAAAACTTATATTTATGCTAATATTAGAAGATAATTAGTGTTTACTAATGTTATTTTTAGTTTTTGTAGGGAAATAAGAGTAAACTGCAAATGTGGTGAAATGTGATTCAACGGTTAACTCTTCATAACTTCTTGTCTATATTTTTTATGGGACTTATTCAAGCTTCATGTTAAAGATTCAAGAAGTTAGCTTTCCAATGCCACCGACCGCGCGCAATTCGAAGTTAGGAGCAAAAAGTTATGACCATTTGAAGTTTTTTATGCAAGTAGATGAACAGTAATAGCGATAGATCGGTTGCCTTATGCGATGGATCGTCGTCACTAGAATTTTGACATTTTGCGATACAGTCATAGCGATCGATCGGCATATGCAAATGTGAAGTGATCGATCGGCAGAGACGCAGGAAATAACAAAGAAAATGATCAATCAGGAAGTGATCGATCGACAATATGGTGCGATCGATCGCCGTATGCACATATTTCAAAAGTGACCTATTTCAAGATGGAATTGAATAGGGGTTTCGTGGCTTATCTTACCCTACTATATAAACACAAAGAGGGCTTGAAAAACAAAAAAAATAGGAGACCTAAGAGAGGAGGCTAGAGAAAAGAAGAAGAGAAGTCTTTTGAAGAGAATAAGAAGAAGTGATTTATGCCCATGAATATATCAAATCAGGCTTTTCTTTTCTCCATTCCTATGTCTAGCTAACTTTCTTATCAAGGCTAGATGAAGCCCTAGATGTATATTATTACTCTTGATAGTTTAATTTAATAAAAGTTGATATGATTCATTGTCACACCCTAAATTTCAAAACCTCGAATAAAGTGCGGAAGTACCAACTTAATAAAGATCATGAGGCTGAAACCCGGGACGCGACCGAATACTCGATCACCTCATTCCCCATTCCAGAATGCTAAACAAATATCCGTTTACAAAAATCTTAAATAATAAAACTTCGAATTTAACTATGTTATTACAATAATTTAGACTTAACAATTCATCAAACATAAAATTTAACTCAGCACATAGGCTGATCAATTCTCCATGAACAAGAAATTAAAAACATGAAATAAATCCACTTCTATCAACTTTCCACCATCGAGCTCCATCGCACATATCTTCCTAGTTCTTTTCCACTTTGAATCCTGCATTGAGAGATGCATGAGTATTTCGAAAAAAATACCCAGCAGGAACCAAGAAAAACCCACAACAGAATAATAACAATAGGAATGCTGATGACATGGTATAAAGACACGTTTAATAAGGTCAGGTTCAGCAAATACAGAGTTCACTTACCTGGATAGTAATCATCATCAAGGACCATCAACGGTCAAGAATAAATAAACATTAACTCAAATCCCATACGTACAGAGCGTCGGGAGGAAAATAATAATGAATACTGACTCCAAACATACAGAGTGTCGGAGATAACAATTTATGCTCTCTGTTCAGTCCACTTCCCCTATGGACATCACTTACCAGAACATCCTAGAGGTTCTTCAAAGGAACCCGGCCATGCGTCTAGGGATGCTGGCCCCATTGGTGCTTACGGGCACAATGGGTGGAGACTGCAGACCTTCCGTAATATCATACAGTCTAAAGCGCACGCGTTGCCGTCATTGGCTAAACTACATAGGTTCATAATATAATCTGAGACCACAAGGATCTAGCAATGGCTCGTGAGCATACTATGATTCCAATCTAAGAGTGTTCATCAAAACTCTTAGTGGAGAAATAGTCTACATCGAATTGAATCAGTCTAGAATTAACAAAGGTTCTCTCATCTAGAGACCAGACCATAATCATCAGAAAATAGACTCTCAGAGGAGTACAATGAATTTCACAATATCTCAATGTGAATTGATTCACGTAGGAGTAATCAAAGAATTTTCAATACTCAATCTCAGGTTGACTCGAAACTGAGGCTTGTCAGACATGACTCATTAAACACCTTCACCATGCATAGCTCCAATCAAGACATCATCGATTCTGACAATAATGAGGATTATATGACGTTGGTACATGATGGTAGGGTCAAGAAAACTAAACCCTAACCAAGAATCTAAGATTTCAAGTTCGACACCAAAGATAGTACATTGGTAGAACAATGCCCCACGAAGGAATGACTCAGTCCGATATGACTCACTCTCATTACTAGACGTTATTGACTTCATCTCTCTGGAATTTACATAGTCACTACAATTTATCAGTAGGTATATCACATAGGTTTTAATATAAGGTATAGTTTAAACAACCCAAAAATATATTATTATCTATATAACAGCTCCTTTCTCAGGCTCACCACAGTCTGCACAGTACAAATTCTGGTCTGCGAGTTTTATGACAGACAACCCCATGTCTCTAGTTTCTAATTCAATTTACGGCATAATTTTTTGAATTTTCTACATTTAGTTATAATTTTTCTAGTACAGTTTGTCAGCGCAGGATTAAGTCTGGTCGAGAGCATTAATTTAAACTTACTTTATCAATACGGTATATTACTCAATTTAATACTTATTTGTGCCTTCTTGACTTAGTATATTACTTTTTTTGGTGATTACCAAGTCCTTATTAGTTCTGTAATTAAATAGTTTCTTACCTAAATCGCCATTCCCAAAACATATTGTACATGACTCATATGTTTTAAACTTGTAATCTACAATTAGGACAATTAATTTGGGACACACCCCACACTGATTCGTTAAACACCTAGGGTACAGTAATCTTCTAACTCCAGTAACTCTTTTCCATAAAATTGTTACTTCAGTGATAAATAACATATGATACATACTAACAAAACAGTCTTGTATAATTATCCCCTTTATCGGCTAATATGACTCAAAAGAGACAAATATCTTGAGACATGAAAACTGATAACCCATGACTAACCTTATAGCATCTGAATACCAGTATGCATTAACAACAAAAGTTTCAAACTTTAGGGATTAATCACAGCATATGATTGCAGTTTGGAATCTGGTGTGACACCATATGATCATCGATGATACTTAACAATGAAACCAAGGAAAGATGACATCTTTATAGGGACATACAATTGTACCACATCAAACAGGGTGTACTCAACTCGACTCAAGTAGCAAGCATACCAAATAGTGTGAATAGAGCCATGCATGATAATGGTTTACGTGACCTGAGGATCGGTTCAACAAAAAGCCATATATAGAATATCAAAAGCATTTCATCATCCTCAACAATACCAAAAATTCACAGATCGTCATTGATATATCTACTACAGAATATTCATAAGACACGTTCGATATGAAACATCAAACATAGCATCATGAAGATGTGGAGAAAAGAGCATCTACCTCTAAAAAAAATCCGATCTTCCTTTGCGCGAGTAGCCTCCTTCGATTACCCCCCTTTGCTCTCGCGATTCCACGCACCACGGCTTGCGCCACCGACTAAAATAGCTACTGACCGAGAAACGAGAAGAGAGAGACAAGACCCTTGCTAGTTTGCACGACTCCCAAAATGTCCAAAAGAGTGGCCGTCTATTCCTTGCTTAGGTTTAAATAGTAAGTGCCCTATTCCCCATAGGACACATCTCCACCGTAGATCCTTATATCATCTAAGGGCCACAATTAAACCAAAATAAGAAGAGATCTCCCATTAGGGACGTGATCAACCTCAGATCCCAATTCAGTTACAATCCCATTTAGTTAGGGAATTAAGTGAATTTAGTTAGTTTTCAAAATTAACCAAGTAACCACCTCTAATTAGATTCAAAATTTGGCACGATCTCAATCTTGCCATGTCATGCCATTAATTGGATTAATTACTTCAATTCTACCCTTAATTGACGTCCACTTTGCCAATCCTTCTGATGTCTCAATTCCTATAATTAAGATTTTCCAAGTATAATTCCAAATTACATCGGATTTGAAATAAATTCAAAATTTCCCACTTCTCCTGATTTCGTCCCTTACCATAACCTACCAAATCACGTCTCATCACATACGTGCGAACGCCCTAGGCATGTGCCCCACGTGGCTCTGGGATCCTGCACTGCACTGGGTCCAGTGGTCCCTGGCGCCCCAACACATTTGGCGACCAAAGCTTCTCTGACTTCTGATGCGCACATGCAAACTTTCCAAAAATAAATTCCCAAGCTACAAAGATCCAACTTACAGCATTAAAATATTTGAACACACACCCTGGCGCCTGGCCCTCACCTCCCTGGCTGTCAAGTGCACACAAACCCTGGCGCCAAGACTAGCCTTAGCGCCAGGTTGGGCCCAGCGCCAGGGCTAGTCCTCGTGCCCTGGTAAACTGCCCTAATCTGGTTTAATGGTTCCACACTTTTAAAAGCATCACAATAATAATACGACACACCAGATGATAAGATTTCATGAAAGAATCAAACAGGCAGCAAAACTTTCCCTATTTTAGGAACAGTTTCCTAAAATAGTAGTTTTGGTAATCTTACTGAATTTTCAGGTGTTACATTCATGCTTAATGCTATTTCATGAGTTTTCTTTTAAGTGATTGACCATTAGACTTGGAGTGATGATGAATGGAATTAGATCTTTATACTCCCTGTGTCTGACCAAGAACAGGTTTATGTTGATTCTATGTTCGACCAAAGGATAATGTTAGTTACATAATTTATAGTGAATGAACTTTTCGTGTCCGACCAAAGAATGTGTAGTGCATTCACTGGTAATTCGTGTGTCCAACCAAGAACACGAATTACCCTATCATATCATCTTGTGGAAATAATAATTAAGAGTAATAATTGCATGTTTAGTGGTGGATTTGATGCTTTTATATTTTCATAAATTTGATTTTTTAGTAAAGTTTAGTTCTTTAGTTAATTAAATCATAGAAATTCAAATCTTTCACTAGAATTAGATTAATCTTCTAAGTTGTTTAGGTTCGACCTCGTTTCCACTAGTCTATACGTAGTCTCGTGCAATTGCGAGTAATAAAGTAGTTAAAAATACAATCAATCAATATGCTCTTTTATGCCTCTTCTACATAGTTTGTTGGTATTATTTCTGATAGAATAGGGCACTTCACCAACATCTTCAGTGCTTTGAAGGTCTAAACCAAGTGCACACTTATTTCCAATGAGTTCCACCAGCTCTAATTTCTCCATATCTAGGAACATCTAGAGTCACTTTCCTTTTCTTGCAATCCAATTTTGCTCCATGCCTAGACAACCAATCCATTCCTAGGATTTTGTCAAATCTATCTTTCTCAGTTAACACAAGAGTGGTAAGTAACTCATTCCCACTCACTATCAAAGTTACATACTTTAGACAATACTTAGGCTCTTCAAAACTTCTCACACTTCCTACATGCGAAGTTGGTATCTGATGTCTTATGTCTACCTTTCTTTTCAGTTGAACCACTTCCCTTGTTATTGTTGTTCCTTTTGGGCCTTCTTGCCCTTCCATCCATCATCCTAAAGTCTGAGGCTTAGTATCAATTGCCTTCCTAGCTGGCAGTACCTTCTTTTGTTTTTTATCTTTATAGAGTCAACAAACTCCCTCCATTTTCCTCTTGATTCCAAAAATCACCTGCTTGAACTCTTTCAATTTTGATATGTAGTAACCACAATGGCGGAATCCTTAACCATAGAAAAACTATTTGTACTTGAAGATATAGTCTTCCTCTTCGGTTAGAACCAAACCTACAGAAAAATACTCTTACTCAATAAAATTACTGCTACTCATCCCTGCAAAAACAAGTTAATACAACAAGAACTAGATATCATGGACATGCATAAATCGACCCAGGCTCTTATACCAAAACTGTAACACCCCAATTTCAATAACACAATTTTGTGTAAATCAAAGTAAATTTTGGCTGACGAAAAATAATAAATATTTCATTCAAAATTCATAAATATTGGAGCCGAAGCTTGAGCTCATCAAGCATTAAAAAACACGATCAATCACATAATTGGGCATTACCTTATGGAATCAATTTTCGAACATTACATTAATTGACACTATAATATACTAGTATATTCGATTTAAATCTTCGATTAAACAGGATCCCCGGTCGATTTTATACATGAGCCATAATAAACTATTATCTTATTACAATCAATGTTCTTAGCACACACACATGTCTAACTTTAATCAAAGTAAATTGCATCTAAAATGAAATAGCTTATATTGCAACTACTGTCTCTTGCTATTGCTTCGTCCAATACTATTAAGCTTACTCCTCATAACCTATAGTAAAAAAGGTACAACTAAATAGAGCTAACCAATGTTAAGCCAAGGCTTGCAAAAAGTGGTTTTAAGGTGCTAAGATCCCTTTATATTCGAGAATTAGATTTACATACATTTTGCAGGTAGACAGACAAAAAATGCCCCTCAAGCATAGACACATGCCCATAGACAATTTTTCGTGTCGATAGTTACATATTTTGAATTCCAATTACTTTTTAGCTTATAACTTTTTTGGGGTCTTACATTGGGCGTCCCATGCACTTGGCGCTAGGCAGAAGAAAGGAAAGTAAGAGGAGGAGAAGAATGGGGGTCCACTAATTCCTAATTCCAAATCGGGCCTCTAGTGTTGGACTGGCTACGGGTTTCTCCTACTCTAAACTAATCTGGATTAGATAAATACTTTAAGAAATATCTGGACTTTACATCCTGACCTACCTATAAGATTTCCATCCGAGAATTCAAATGAAGAGGTGTGGGTCCTTGGCATGAATCTCATCCTCTCTTTCCCATTTAGCTTCTTCAAAGTCATGATTCC
Organism: Houttuynia cordata; assembly: GCA_039654745.1. Classification (NCBI taxonomy): domain Eukaryota; kingdom Viridiplantae; phylum Streptophyta; class Magnoliopsida; order Piperales; family Saururaceae; genus Houttuynia; species Houttuynia cordata. Next base: position 52,757,740 of record CM077504.1, on the reverse strand, counting down.
TCCAGAGGACCTTTAATAATAGTATTTTCTTTATGCGCATATTTTGGTCTGTTTGGTCAAGAACTTGCGCATACTCCTCTATGTATGACAAATCACTTCTAATCTCTAAAGGTTCATAGTTGATAACATGAGAGGTCCGGTTGGTATTTCCACATCATCAAAATATGGAACACATCATGAACTTCAGAGAGTTATGAAGGCAATGTTAATCTATAAGCTACTGCACTAATTCTTGCAAGTATTTCGAATGGACCAATAAATCTAGGAGAAAGTTTCTCTTTCTTACAAAAATGCATAACTTCTTTAGTGGGAGATATCTTGAGGAAACATGATCCCCTACTTCAAATTCTAAATCTCTCCTTGATTGTCTACATAACTCTTCTGTCTTGTTTGTGCCGTAAGAAGTTTCTGCCGAATAAGGTACACAGTATCAATAGGTTGTTGTACCATTTTTGGCCCAATGAGTTATCGTTCTCCAACATCTATCCAACATAATGGATACATGGTCGTCTATAGAGTGCTTCAAATAGTGCTATATGAATACTTAAATGATCTTTGTTATTGTAGGCAAACTCTGCTAGAGGTAGATGTGACTACCAACTTTCCTTCCACTCCATGGTGCAAGCACGAAGCATGTCCTTGAGGGTCTGAATGGTGGGCTTTGTTTGTCCGTCATCTTGGGGATATGCTGAACTCAAATTAGTACTCGATCTCAAAGCTTTCTGGAAACTTTGCCAAAATCATGAGGTGAACCTAGGGTCTGTTCAATTTAACAATTTCCTTGATAATGTCTCCAACATTGTGGTGGTTTTGATTGCAAGAAAATGAGCTAATTTAGTTAGTGGGTAAAAAATCACCCATATTAAATCATATCCACTTGCATTCTTGGCAATCCCAAAATAAAATCCATCGATATGTCTTCCCATTTCCATTATGATACTGAAAGTGGTTGTAGAAGTCCTCCTGGGTGTTAGTGTTCAACTTTAACAAGACAAACATTTAGAGGCATATGTTGCCACATCCCTTTTCATGATTTCTCACCAGAAGTATCTTATGAGATCTTGGTACATTTTGGTTCATCTAGGAAGAATAGAAAATTTTGACCTATGAGCATCTAAGAGAACTTCATTCTTAAGGTCTTCCAAATTGGGAACCCTTAGTCTTCCTTGAAATCGAACACTCGCATCTTCATGCTCCTTGAATCCATCTAACACCTCTTCCTTAATGCTTCCAATTTATTTTAGGATTTCTGCACCTTTCTTCAGTTCTTGTATAATCCTGTCATTTAGAGTAGAGCTTATAGTAATACTAGCTAACCATGTTGTCATATCCTCAAGTAGCACTTGAGGCTTGCATATAATCACATCCTTGACAAGCATCCATTCTCTTACGCATACTCTAGCAACCATTGCTACTGATTTTTAAGGCATATGTTACAACATTAGCTTTCCCTAGTTGGTATGAGACGGTGAAGTTATAATCCTTGTTAAATTCTGACCATCTCCTTTGTCGCATATTCAACTCCTTATGGGTAAATGAGAACTTTAAACCCTTCTCATTAGTGAACACTTCAAATTGTGAGCCATAGAAATAGTGTCTCCATATTATTAGAGATAAAACTCTTGCTTCTAGTTCTAGGTCATGAGATGGATAATTCCGTTCATGAATCTTCAACTGTCGAGAGGCATAGACCACTACCTTGTCCTTCTACATCAACACGCATCTAAGTCCTTTGCATGACTCATCACTATATACAATAAATTCTTGTTTTTGGATGGCAATGCTAGAATATGTGGGGTAGTGAAAGGTAAATTCTCATTCATCACTCCATTCAAACCTTGCATTCTTGCCAGTGAGCTTTGTCATAGGTACTGCAATCTTATAATTTTTGATAAATCTCTCATAATAGCTAGCAAGGCCTAGAAAGCTATATATCTCTCTAGCATTCTTAAGAGTTTTCCATCTAATCACTGCTTCTATCTTCACAGGGTCCATTGAAATCCCGTACTTAGAAACTATATGTCCTAAGAAATGGATTTGTTCCAAACAAAACTCACACTTGAACAACTTGGCATATAACTTATGTTCCCTCAAGGTTTCAAGAGCAATGCGCATATGCTCTTGATGCTCATTTTGGCTCTTTGAATAAATGAGTATATCATCAACTAAGACTATCATGAATTTGTCCAAATATGGCCAAAAAACTTGAATCATTAGATCCATGAAAGTTATTGGGACATTGGATAATCTGAAGGGCATTACCAAGAAATTGTAATGTCTATACATTTTCCTAAAGGTAGTCTTGAAGATATCATTGAGTTTAATCATCAGCTAATGGTATCCAGACCTAAGATTTACCTTTGAAAATACTTTGGTATCTCGCACTTGATCAAAAAGATCATCTATCCTTGGCAAAGGGTACTTGTTCTTTACCGTGGTTCGATTCAAAATTCAGTTGTTAATACATAGGCAAAGAGATCTATCCTCTTTCACAAAAAGGGCAGGTGCACTCCAAAGGGGATACGTTGGGTTTAATGAATCATTTATCTAATAATTCCTCCAATTGAATCTTCAATCTTTTAAGTTTAGCTAGTACCATATGATACAGGACTTTAGAAATCGGTGCAATCCCTAGCACTACATCAATGTTGAAGTTTATCTCTCTAAGGGGAGCAGTCATGATAGGTCTCCAGGGAACACATCCGTAAAATCTTGAACCCTAAAAATTGCTTCAATATGTGGTTGTTCTTCATCTTTGATTCAAAAGCTTACCGAAAAGGCTTGCCTACCATTCTTGATCCATTTGGTAGCATGCATAGGTGAAATCAAATACTTACTACTTGCCCAACATATTCCTTGAAAAATGAAGTATCTTTAAAGGGGAGGCAGTCCGGATAGGTCTTCAGGGAACACATCAGTAAAATCTCGAACCCTAAGAATTGCTTCAATTTGTGGTTATTCTTCATCTTTGACTTAAAAGCTTGCTGAAAAGGCTTGCCTACCCTTCTTGATCCATTTGAAAGCATGCATAGGTAAAATCAAATACTTACTACTTACCCAACACATTCATTGAAAAATGAAGGGTTCAACTCCACGAATCTTAAATATTACCCCTTTCCCTTTACAATCTATATGAGCATGGTATGCCAACATCATATCCATCCCAATAATAATGTCAAATTCTATCATCGAAAGGGTGATAAGATCCACAGACAAGTCATGGGATGCTAGTTTGACAGGAGCTTTTTTGAAGTACTGATCAACTTTAAGGGTAGAGGAGGGTGTAGAGATCGTAAGAGGGTTCTTTATGGGTTCCGATTTCAAACTCAACTCCTTAGCAAACAATGGAGAAATAAAATAGTGCAATGATCCGGAATCAAATTAAGTCCTAGTTGATGAGAAGATATTTCCAGCATACCTTCCACAACAACTGCCACATTGAAAATCTTGTCTGCAGCAATGGCATATGATATCCCTTGGTTGCCTGACCTTTGACCTAATGGATTTGCTCTAGTTAGTGAGAAACAAGTTCTTTGATCAGGGTTGTTCTTTGGCACTTGCTTTAAATTTATTCTGGGGGCTTGATTGGCTTGTGATGAAGGCACGAGGGTTCGACTCTAGTCTTCCCGAGGCCTAAATGGCCATTCACACCTGTAATGTCGCTTCTTTCTGCATTTAAAGCAGGTATAGTCATGACATGGCTTCCCATCATGAAGAAGAAACTCGCATCTTGGACAATTATGGAAGTCATGCACCACCACCATGATTGAAAGTGCTAAAGAATTTTTTTCTCTTGAGGTTAATAAGTATTGGCACGGGGGCATTGATTACATTCTTTATTGAGGTTTGACAATTGTTCCCGCTTGGTCTGATGCTCATGGTACTTACTTTCCTTATTTAAATCTTTCTCGATCTCTATTGCCTCTCTACAACATCCGTGAGAGTTCTCAATATGAGTGCCACTAATTTGCCTCTAATAGAGGGTCACAATCCCCACTCAAACTTCTTGGCACAAGAATATTTATCATCAAACAACCTTGGTGCATAGCACTCCAATTCTATGAACTTGGATTCATATTGAATAACTATCATTGATACCTGTACTAGGTCTAGAAATTCCCTCTTCTTATCTTCATGAATATGGTTGGGGGAAAATGCTCATTGAAGGCTTGTAGAAACTCATACCAAGAGATATCCGCGCGATCTTCAAACCTTCTCCTCTAAGTGGAGAGCCACCAATGGTCTTTTCTAGTTCAATGCAATTCTTTGTATGGAATATTTTTGCCATTGACATTTTCTACTTGTATGGAACATCAAGGTCTATTTCCCCTTTGAATAGTGGTGGATCCAGCTTCTTAAAATTTTCCATTGACAAGAATTCCCTTTCATGAGGGGGTCATGCCTTTTCACATAGGTACTCCTGTTGGTTCTCCTACTGTTCAACCTGGGTCTAGACAATCCTACTTAGTCCGTCGATCGCAATTACAACTTGATCCCCTGTTGAGGAGGAGGACGAGTTCTTTCCTACTCATGTCATTCTAAAAATTGATGGCAAGGATTACTAACGATCAAATTCTAAATATATCATGCTATGCTAACGCATTCATTATGCTTTACCTCACTCCTATCCCTTCTAGTTTTAATTCCTATCATTTCCTTGTTGGTTGTGATTTTCCTTAGAACCAGCTGAAACGTCAGTCCACCAGAGTAGCGCCAACGAAAAATAGGGACAAACCACATTACTGCACAAGGAAATACTTAACCTAAACTTTGCTAATTTTATTGAAATAAAACTACAATTCCAGACATCTATTTTACTTAACTATTACAATAAATGCTCTAAAAAATACTGCAATATTAAGGTCAACTATGTTCAAACGAAAACTTAATCTTCTCCCATATCATAGTAATTTACATGCCCCAAAATTCCTGACCTCGATTAGAGTGCGGAAGCAACCAAAATATCAAAACACAGAGGCCATAAACCTTGAGCGCGTGACCGAATACTCGATCAGCACCGTCAATTGCGCCATCACAAAAGGATGTACAACCGACCAATTCCTCAATCATTCAGTCTCAAATAAAATATTGCTAATATAATAAAATAAAAATCAAAGATCCTACTTAAACTTATTACAACTGATAAAATCAACAGTCAACAACATTAAAATAAATAATCCTGGCACACACTTGGCCAACAATTCACATTAGTTCAAAAGAACAAAACAAATAACTTCAACCAATTCAAATCTGCGCAGCCAGCCAACTCCTGCAACCCTGACCTGCTATGCTTCACTCTCTTTTAATGCTTGCATCAGAGGATGCACGAGTATTCCGAAGAAATACCTAGTAGGATGCAAAAACCCACAAAAGATATAAAGAATAATAATGAAGCAAAGATCATAATGTGAAGTTGAATACTTACCAAATCAGGGTAGAATCACAAAGTTCAACTTACCTGAACAATGACCATACTCAAAGTGACATCGACTCGAAATGTGGAACATTAGGAATAATAATTCACGACTCTGAACATCCAAAGTGTAGCGAGGAAATATCAATCAATTTGACTCCAGACATCTATAGTGTAAGGAGACTTCAATTTCTGCTATCAGATCTTTCCACTTCCCATGTGGATGCACACTAGAACATCCTAGAGGTTCTCTTTTTGGAACCCGGCCATACGTCTAGGGATGCTGGCCCCATCGGTGCTTATGGGCACAATGAGCGGAAACTGCAAGACCTTCCGTAATATCTTGAAGTATAAAAATGTATGTGTGTCTTCATCAGATGAACTATAGAAGTTCAATATAAATTGAAGATCGCCATGAATCTAACAATGGCTCATGAGTCTACTATGATTCCACCTCAGAGATATCTTAACAAGAACTCTTAGTGGAGAAGCAGTTTACATATAACTGAATAAAGTTTTTAACAACAAAGGTTGCATCATTCAAAAACTCAATCGATCATCTTTCAATATCTCAATCAGTATCTGATTCACATAGGAGTAATCAAGAAAATTTACTATTTCAAACACTAGATGACTCACAATAGAAAGGTCAATGGTCAATCGTTATACTGAATGACTTCACAGTGCGTAGCTCTAGATAAGACAATCCCCAGACTCAACTGACACCGAGATTTCCATATTACAAGGTAGACAAGATAATAGGGTTTGAGAGTTAAACCCCATATGAAAACTCCATTGACTCAAAGTTATTTATGAAAGTTGAAGGCTTGTGGTACACAACACCACTAAAGACAACTCGACTCTATCAACCCTTTCAATTGAACTACTTTACTGTAATCACCACCATTGAGATCTTACAATATAATATGAGGTTAATATAATCATAATTTTAGCATATCCTCTAGACTTAGTAGATATTAGTGTTTTAAACCTCAAACACCGTGTATTGTTATATGCACAACAATCCAATTTTTGACGACTACCGCGATCTTTACAGTAAGAATTATTCTCTAAAAATTTTACTGTAAGTATCCCTGAGTGTCTAGTTCCAAACCCGTTGACTGCTTATTTTTCTGATTTTTATACCATTAGTTATGCAATTTTTATTACAGTTCATTGGTGTAGAAATAGTTCTGGCCGAGAGCAATTAACTTAATCTGTTTTGACTAACTGATGATAAATACTTACTTAGATGATTAATACCACTTACTGAAATTAAATACTCACCTCCTAAGTATTTTACAGAACCCAACTAGTTCTGAAATTAGATAGTTCTTTCATCTTATGATGCACTTTCCCATACCAATACGTTAATACACAAGTTATCCGCTTAATACTCATATTAACCAAAGGAGACAAGTATTTATAGACACTGGTACGAACCAGCCACGAACTGACACGACACCAAAGAGTTATTTTGAAACATCAAAAGGTATTGACACATGGATTCTCAAGAATTGAAGTAATATTTCATATACGACTCACAATTAGGGTTACTTACCTGATTAGAACATACCTGTCATAGGAATCAATGTAATTGACCAATAAAGATGTCAACTTTAGTTGGACAAAACATAATACAGAATACAACATCATGAAATGACATAGTTTCAATGATCAAACACGATGGGGCTGTCTCCTAAGCACTAGCACATGAAGGTTGAATATACAATGATCATAGGAACGCAATTATCCATGCACATGACATATAGATCGGTTTTTCAACCAAGAAACAATACTAAAATCAATATAAGCACCAATATCAATCTATGAAATTAATAATCATCACATTCAATATGCTGACATACTTATTTCAGATTCAATAGAGAAGAACGTAGGGAAAAATCATCCTACCTCACGAATGAATGATCCGATTGGTTCCACGCGCATGACCAACACTCCTCCATGTGATGCCTTCTTCGCTTCGACGATCCAACGCAAATTAGGGCGAGTAATAGGAGGAATTTAGGTGTTGATTTGTGATAATAGAGAGGAGAAGATGGAGGACACACTCAAAATACTCACAAATAGAAGGGCGTGCAAAAGAGTAGCCGGCCCCCAAATTGGAGTGCTTAAATAGGTAGATGCCTCTCCTAATCAGTCTCTATCTCCACTATTGATCTCCCTCTCTCCCAATATCTCAGTCGTGCCAATTCAAAACTTCTTCTAATTGCCAAAAACGTGCTCCCTCAATTTACTCCCAAACCAGTTAGGTTTTCCATCAATTAAGGATTCTAAAACTCCCAAATTAGTTACAATAACCACAAATGGTAGTTTCTAATTCCACTCCTTCCAAATGGATGCCCAATTCAAATTTGGCATTAACTCTGATTGGTTAGGAGAATTCTAGGAATTAATCTCAATTAATTATAATTGATTCTCTCTAAGTTTACCATAACTAACTTAGGAAACTTCCTTTTTTTAACACAATCTCAATCAGTTTTTAAGAATCCCAATCAATCTTTCCCGATGATTTGCTCTCATGACCACAACTAACCAAGTCAAAACAAGTCACCCACATGCACAATGCCCTAGGCACTGTGTCCACGTGGCTCTGGCTCTCAGACACTCCTATGCCTAGTGCGTGGTTCTCTGATGGCCCTGCACAACTCTTGTACCACACAACTAACCAAAAATAGATTCTCACGTTACGATGATCCAAATTAATAAATCAAGATATTCAAACGAGTCTCAACACTTTGCACTTACACCCTGGTGCCTGGCCCCCATTCCTGGCTTCAGGTGCACTCAGCCCTTGGTGTCAAGTTAGCCTCAGCGCCAGGTTGAGCTCAATGTCAGGGCTAGTCCTCGCGCCCTGGTTTATCGATTCCACACTTTCACAAGCATCAAAATAATAATTCAACATACCAGATTATAAAACATCACCAAAATCAAAACAGGCAGCAAAACTTTCCTATTTTAGATCAGTTCCCTAAAATAGCAGTTTTAGTAAACATACCGATTTTTTGGGTGTTACAATTAATCTAGCCATCCTGGTCCTACACGTTAACGTCATGATAGTACTTCGTACTGTCTAGATATATACCTTATTTACATAAGTAATAAGATGGTGCATACATAATATTTATAAGGCCATGTGCCCCGAAAGCATTAAGACTAGAAGCGGTTTACATAAATAGAGATTTAAAATACACACACAAATAACTTTCATATAGGGAAAAGTTTAAATGAGATCACTCTCATATAACTTATTTGAGGCCAATTCAATTCATAGCCATTGGATCTTGATCTGACAACTACAAGGAACTTCACCTACCCACTGATTTGACACACTCACCTACCCACTGATTCAATACCCACCCTCAGATCGGAATCTAACGACCCAAAAGATTGCCCTCATGCTCTTTACATGAGTACGATCTCATTTAAACTTTTGTCACTTATATATATATATATATATATGAGATGAGTTTACATGAGATCGTTCTCATATAAGGAGTATGAGGCCAATCTTTATTGCCGTTAGATTCCGATCGGAGGGTGGATATCAAATCAATGGGTAGGTGAGTGTGTCACATCAAATAGTGGGTGAGATCATTATGGATACTCGTAGCCGTCAGATCAAGATCCAACGGTTATGATTCAAAGTGGCCTCATATAAGCAATATGAGAGCGGTCTCATTTAAACTTTTCTATATATATATATATATATAACTTTTACCATATATATATATGTGTGTGTGTGTGTGTGTGTGTGACAAAAGTTTAAATGAGGGTCTCATATAGCTTGCATGATCCTGAGTAATCTTGAGCCATCAGATCAAGCTTTGACGACAATGATGATTTACACTTACCTACTCATGATTTGTCACCTGCCGTCAGAACTTGATCTGACAGATAGAGATGGCTTGGCTCATGCAAGCTACATGAGAACGATCTCATGTAAACCGGTCTCTATGTATATATGATTCATAAGAAAATATATACATACATATAATCACAATCAGGGGTATTGTCACCTTACAAACAATTCACAAGTCAATATATTCAGCGAAAAACTCGAGTATTCAAACTAAATTCTATGTAGGCATGAATATTCATGAATAGATCATTGGTAAGAATCTCCTTACCTCCGATTGCCAAATTGAAACCTCTATCCTTGTTCCCGGCAGTTAAAATGAATTAAAACCCTAATAAAAATTGGATCTTTATAACTAATAAAAAAAACTTATAAATCAAGGTTTGGAAGGAAGAAGGAAAAGAATGGAAGGATTTGATGGCTATGGCAGCGACCGAAGGCATGTCGTGGCGAGGTTGAGGCTGTTGGCTAGAAGAAAAGAAAAGAATAAAATCGAGAAGAGGCAGAAGAAAAATTAGAAAGAAAGAAGAGTTGAAAATGAGGGAAAAGAAGGAAGAAGGAAGAACAAGAAAAGAAAGAGAAGAAGTGGAAGTGGTTGCCGATAGCGCTGGCTGCCTTTTGGCCAAAGCCGAAGAAGAAAAGAAAGGAAAAACAGAAAGAAGAGAAGATAGAAGAAGGATGGCGGGCTGCGGAGGAGTAGCAGGCTGTTAGCAAGAAAACCGAAATGAGAAGAAGAAAAGAAGGAAGAGCATAAGAAGAAGAAGCGAAGAAAAAGAAAGAAAGAGGAAAAGAAGATGGAATGGCTCTGGTGATGGAACCGGAAGTGAAGAAGAGAAAGATGAAGAAAAAAAGGAAGAAGGAAGAAGAAGAAGAAGAAGAAAGAAGAAAAATAAAAAGAAAGGAAGAGGAAGAGGAAAAGAAGAAGGAATGGGCCGGTGATGGTGTCAGAGGTGAAGAAGAAAAAATAAAGAAAAAGAAGAAATAGTCTCCGGAGGAGTGGGTGGCACCAGTGAAGGCGCCGAACAAAAAAGAGGAAGAGGAAAAGGATGGCGTCGACGAGGCGCCAAGGGGAGAAGAGGAAGACAAGACGGAGTCTTACCTTTTTGAAGTCTAGAATTTGCTAATCCCTTTCACAAAGATGAACTGGGTTTATATAGGAATGGAGTCCAAGGGCAAGCTAGTGATTCCCTAATTAATTTACATATTTCTCAAGAAATTCAAGAGATATTGATGAATAAGAGAATAATATCTTAGTGATATTCAGAGGTTGGAAAATGGAAGACCAAGATAAGATAAAGATAGAAAGAAATCAAAATTGGTAGATACCTAGCTTGGTGCCCAAGTACTGAGTGTCCCATTCACTTAGCATCAGGCAGAGGAAAGAGAAGTAAGAGGAGAAGAATGTGGGGGTGCATTGGTTCTTAATTCCAAATTGGGCTTCTAGTGCTCGGTCGGCTACGGGTTTCTCCTACTCCAAACTAATTTAGGCTACATAAATACTTAGAAAAATATCGAATACTATACATCCTACTTGATTTCTCAGGTCTTCTCGTACCAAATCCATATCCTTGTAGATTTACAACTTTTCTCACTAAATCCCCCTCGCTCTCCCTCTTAAATCCTCACTAATTTTGATCTCGAGGAGGTTCTCTAGCCTCTGAACCTTTAGACAATGCTCCACACACGACCCATGCCCCAGTGAATCCAGATGCTAAGCATTAGAATTTAGTTCAAATGGAACAGATTTACACTTACACTGTCTTGCCTGATGATCGTTTAAATATAAAACCCTTGCAAGTGCACAAGGCAATTGTACTACAGTGAGTATGGAAAGGGTTGTCGAACCTCAGGGACGGATTAATATTCTACCAAATTCAAGAGAAAAGCAGCAGTTTTTAATTAATCTAGAGAAAAGCAATGAACTTTAATTAAACTAAGCTGAGATTAATCAATAGGAGAAGTACCAAGGCTTCGAATCCACCACAATAGACTAGTGTATCGTCTCTCTCTCTCTTTTGAATTCAGATTTCCAGTTGGCTAGTGTATTCCTCTCGGACATACACTTGTCAATTCAAATTATAGTGCCCTCCTCTCGGATGTAACACATAAATCTATTAAAACATGGAACTGTGATCTATCTCTCTCGAGTATAAACCAATGAGACTTTATTAATATGTAACACTTCAGAGCCCTTACGTTCCTCTCGGACACGCAAGTGCTCTTTCAGATTGAAATCCACAAAGATCCACTCTTGTCTCTCTCGAGTACAAAGAATAAACTCTAATGAATTAACTTTTATTGCATAACAAAGATTCATACACCAACTAGAATAAAAACATAATATGAGAGAAAGAAACAATACAACCAATCAGTTGGGTTTCATCTACGCCTTGGAAGAGAGTCTAGCCAAGCATGGGAAGAGAATCCATCAACAAGTTCTTCATCTTCTTCTTCTTCTTCTTTTGCTCTAGCCTCCAAGGTCTCCAAAAGAACTCAAAACTCTATTCTTGCATACCCCATACGTTCTCCCTTAAGGCATATATATAGGGGTGAAGGAAAACCCTCAAATCCCTTTCCAAATCCGAGTCAAAATAGGGTTAAATTGCGTTTTCCGTATGCACCGATCGATCGCCCGTATAGCACGATCGATCGCCTTGCGAACGCTGCCGAACGAAGCCGTTTTCCTTTGTTAATTGCTCCCGATCGATCGTATTGCGAACGATGCCGGACGAAGCCGATCGATCGTTTTTACTGTCTTCAAAACTTTGCGCAAATCCAAAAATTCCAGTAGATACGGTCGATCGTTTTTGTGTCCGATCGATCGTAGACGGGATCGATCGCGTAAAGGTTGCGATCGATCGTTTCTACTGTCCGGAATCTTCAAATAGCTATAACTTTTTGCACCGAACTCCGAATTGCGCGTGGTTGGTGGCGTTGGAAAGGTGACTCCTTGAACTTTCACGTGAGACTTGAATCAGTCCAATCCGATATTTGTACACGGAGTTATGATAATTTGACCATTGAAGTCCGTTTTCGCCATATTTTTGCTTCTTTGCTCTCATTTCCTACAAAACCAAAAACTATATTAAAGTAGTAGTTATTCTAATCAAACACTAGCATAAACATAAGTTTAGGAGATAATATAATGTATATTTCATGTATAGATCACACCCCCAAACCTAGATTTTGCTAGTCCCTAGCAAAACAAAACAAAACAAAATCAAACAAACTAAGGAACTAATGCATAAAAGTAAACACCACTTTCGTAGGGAACACGATTGCATTGAGCGTATGCAACAAGCCGTTAAACCTCTAGGTGGCCCTAGTAGGACGAGTGTTGTCTCGTGAGGGTTTGCAGCCATGCTACCCACAAACATGTATTTATTAAACTAATTAACCTAAGTGAAGAAACAAAGCAAAAATTAAAACATTACAAAACAAGCAAACCTATTATCCCGATAAATACATACTACAATGCTTAAGAAAATCAACCACATGTACTTGGTTCATAATCAACAGGAATATAGAAGCCCTCAAGTAAGTGGTTTTATTCCACACTTTCATCTTGGAAATTTCTGCTCAAATATTATATAGCATGATAACATAAATAGTAGAAAGTGTAGAACATTGTAACAATACAATCTAAATTTCTGTTTATACAGATCCAGTGTTACCCATTAACCAAAGAACATTAGAATCTACATAGTCATCGTCATCTTTAGGTTCATGATAGCACAGATCTGCGCGCCTCCTTCGGGTCCAACATTCTAGATTTGAGAGGATAATACACCACAGACTTTTTTTTTTTTTGTTTTTTTTTTTTCCGCTAGGACTGTGTAAGGCCTGACTTCAAGATGCTTAGGTTTAGCAATGACTCAGGCCAATGACTCCCAGCCAGTTGACTTAGGGCATTAGGTTTTAAGAGACCGCTTCGGGCCCGAGCATCAGCCTAAGTTAATCCTATAAAGTCAAGCAGCCCCTTTTTCTTTCATTTTGTTTTCATTTTCATTTTTATTTTCAGCACATATATTTCAGCACATCTTTATTTTGTCCAGGCTGTATTATACTCTCAACCTATTTCCGGTTCCAATCCCTTGCCATAGCCAAGTAAATGGTCTATCATGATCTTTTAAGCTCAATAGATAACTACACATCATCTAATGACTATGACTAAAGACATCCCACTGTAAATTAGTAATCAACAAATTTCTAGATGGTATTACTTTATGTAACTAGTGTGTGTAAGTGAATTTTCTTAGTTCAAGCACCTGTTCCAAGAGGACTGTAACAGAAAGATATGCTCAGTTAAGTGTATCTATCCTCCAGTATACTTACTCACACTTCCAATGTAAATTAATCTCCTAAGAATTGTAACATGCATTATTACGGGATAAACTATCAATACCTAAGAAAAAGTACTAACAAGTAACTTAAAAAAAACTACTCAATTTTATTTTCAATTTCTTTTTCTGATTTTACAATGAAGCACATCCTCTCCCCCAAACCTAATACAAGCATTGTCCTCAATGCACAACAAAAGATAAAAAGACAGTGATCAGAGATAAGTAAGGAGAGAAGAGGAAGGAAAACCACCAGAAAAGAAAGGACTAAGAGTCCTGGTCGTCGCCATCGCCATCGTCCGTAGGAGGGAAACGCCAATCATGGAGAAAGTCAACAATAGAGTCTAGGCGTAACGTGATAGCATTTTGGGACTCTTGATAGGCCTGCTGGGTTGCAAGAAGCTGTTGCTGTGTAGCCCGAATCTCCTGCACATGGCCAGTGAGATCAGTGATCTGCTGCTGAATAGATTCCCAAGGAGGCTGCTGAGTAGGCTGACTCGGAGGGGGCGCGGCCTGCTCCTCAGCACGGCGAGCCTGTGGCCAAGCATGTATACGTGTGTGGGCGATCATACGGTTAAAGGCGTCAACTCCAATCGGACCCAGTCCACGAGATAAACGTGCATGCTCTGGAAAACGGACCCCACTGGTCTGGAATATGCGCTCAAGAATGAAAGGATACGGTAGCCGTTCATCCTTTCTCCCCACCATCATCTGCTTCATCCGCCCAAAGACGAATGAAGGTAAATCAAGGTCGCCCCGCCTAGCCTCGTCGCCGAATACATATAGTAGCTCAGTCATCGTGCCGTCAACTTTCTCCTTCCTGGCGGACCATACATCATGCTGGAAAATGAGAAAGGCAAATCGGAACTCCGGTAACATGCTGATGGCCTGGAGATAAGTGGTCAGGTAAGGTCCTATGGGCGACCCTGTCAAGCGACCCGTAATAATGCGAGGCATGGGAAGTTGATAACCACTGAAATCTGGATGCCGAATGGTACCTCGCTCGCAGCCCATAACTCGAGCTATGTCAGCAGCCCGGATGCGTAAAGGAGTGCCACCCACCATACTGCGAATGGCAACTTGTTCATGATCCTCGTGGTCGTCAATAGTGCCATTCAAATAGAACTCTCTGACGGCGTCCTCGTGCACCAGGTGAGGCACATTCCCCGTCGTAGAAGCAATACGGGTGAAGTAACTCACCCAGTCCGGCCGAGTCTTGATCCAGCTTTGGGTCGGTAGATCAGGAATATTTGGATTTAGGAGAACCTGACGCTCATATTGAAGTGGCCGTGGCGGTGGAGTAGCAGTAGGTGGAGGTGCAGGGGTGGAAGCAGCATGTCGTGAAGTCGAAGCTTCACTCCTAGGGCGTTTGTGAGCAGAGGATTTCTGAGGCATCGTTCCTGAAAATCAAAGGTCATAATAAAAACCCTTATAAAGATAACTAATGCACAAAGAAGTATAGATCATCAGCACAGCAGGCATATCACAAATAATGGCATAGGAAAGCTCGTTGGCGCTGTTTTTTTTTTTTTTTTTTTTTTTTTTTTTTTTTTTTTTTTTGGAAAAATAAAAAAAATAAAATAAAAAAAATAAGTAAAAATCGGAGATAGCAATCATGAACATGCAATGGAATCAGCAATCAAAAGTATGCATGAGAGGAATCGAAAATCCGGAATGTCTCACTTTCGGAAATTTTTGTTTTTTTTTTTTTTTTTTTTTTAAACTAAAGAAGATGAAAAGGGAAGAATACACCTGATTACGTGGGTTGCCTCCCACCAAGCGCTAAGTTTAACGTCTTCAGCCAGACGTTGATCCATGCTCATGTTGTACTTGTTGAACCAGCAAAATATACCGGCATCTCATCCTGGTCACTAACTGCCTCCAAATAAGGTTTCAAGCGATGGCCATTTACTTTGAATGTGCTCCCATCTTTTGGATTTCGGATCTCAACAGCACCATGTGAAAACGCTTCGGTCACAGTAAAAGGTCCAGACCACCGAGTGCGAAGTTTCCCAGGGAATAAGTGCAGCCGAGAGTTATAGAGCAACACCTTCTGATCAGGCTGAAAGGATTTCCTGGAAATCATCTTGTCATGAACCGCCTTAGTTCGCATTTTGTAGAGCTTGGCATTCTCATATGCATCAAGGCGCATTTCCTCTAATTCACTCAGTTGGAGCTTGCGCTGTTCACCGGCCTTATCCATGTCGAAGTTGTAGGCCTTAATAGCCCAGTAAGCCCGGTGCTCTAACTCAACAGGTAAATGGCAAGCTTTGCCATATACCAATCTATACGGAGACATGCCAATCGGGGTCTTGAAAGCTGTCCGGTAGGCCCATAATGCATCATTGAGTCTCAAGGACCAATCTTTTCTGTCGGGGCGAACCGTCTTCTCGAGAATCTGCTTGATTTGGCGATTGGAGACCTCCACCTGGCCACTGGTCTGAGGATGATATGGTGTGGCAACCTTGTGGGTGACGGAATATTTCTTGAGAAGAGCTTCAAATGACCTGTTACAAAAGTGAGAACCTCCGTCACTAATGATAGCCCGAGGAGTTCCAAACCTGCTGAAAATGTTAGTTTTCAGAAATTCCAGCACAACTTTATGATCATTGGTCCTAGTGGCAACAGCTTCAATCCACTTAGACACATAATCAACAGCAACAAGAATATATGTATGACCAAAAGATGGCGGAAAAGGTCCCATGAAATCGATACCCCATACATCAAATAAATCAACAATCAATATAGGTTGTAGAGGCATCATATTCCTTTTAGACAAGGCTCCCAATTTTTGACACCTATCGCAAGATTGACAATAAGCATGGGCATCTTTAAATAGAGTTGGCCAATAAAAACCACTTTGAAGTACTTTGGCCGCAGTTTTCTTACCACCGAAGTGTCCACCACAGGCCCGAGAGTGACAAAAAGATAAAATGCTATGAAACTCACTCTCTGGAACACATCGTCTTATGACTTGATCCGCACATATCTTAAATAGATCAGGGTCATCCCAATAGTAATGTTTGACTCGTGAGAAAAACAAGTCTTTGTCATGTTTAGTCCAAAAGGTGGGGATTTGACCCACAGCAAGATAATTCACGATATGTGCGTACCAAGGTGGAGCAGTAGTTGAGACAGCAAAAAGCTGCTCATCAGGGAATGAATCCCTCAGAGGGTCATGGCTGTGCAAATCAGGAATAGGAATTCTGGATAGATGATCAGCCACAACATTCTCAGAACCCTTTTTATCTTTAATTTCAAAGTCAAACTCCTGAAGAAGTAAGATCCAACGGATCAGCCTTGGCTTGGCATCCTTCTTGGAAAGGAGGTACCGTAAGGCCGCATGGTCAGAAAAAATGATGATCTTACTACCCAGGAGGTATGACCGGAACTTATCTAATGCAAACACAACAGCAAGCAACTCTTTTTCAGTGGTAGTATAATTCAATTGAGCATCAGTGAGCGTCTTGCTCGCATAATATATAACATGAGGAATCTTGTTAAGGCGTTGGCCTAACACTGCCCCTACAGCAAAATTAGAGGCATCGCACATGATTTCGAAGGGCAGTGTGTAGTCAGGGGGTTTAATAATGGGGGAACTCGAGAGGAGGGTTTTTAATGTGGTAAAGGCCGTTTTGCAAGAATCATCAAATTCAAATGGCACGTCCTGACCTAAGAGGTGACAGAGTGGACGTGATATCTTACTAAAATCTTTGATAAATCGGCGATAAAACCCGGCATGGCCAAGGAAAGACCGTATTTGCTTCACTGAGGTAGGAGGTGGTAAATTAGCAATTAGGTCAACCTTGGCCTTATCAACCTCTATACCCCTTTTTGATATAACATGTCCAAGCACAATCCCCTGTTGAACCATGAAATGGCTCTTTTCCCAACTTAACACTAAGTTTGTTTCCTCACATCTTTTTAAAACCATAGTAAGGTTATGCAAGCATTCATCAAAACAAGTGCCAAATACCGAAAAATCATCCATAAAAACTTCCAAAAATTTATCAATCATGTCAGAAAAGATGGACATCATGCATCGCTGAAATGTAGCCGGAGCATTGCAAAGACCAAAAGGCATTCTTCGATATGCAAATGTACCAAAGGGGCATGTAAAAGTCGTCTTCTCCTGATCCCCTGGAAAAACTGGCACTTGATTATATCCTGAGTACCCATCTAAAAAGCAATAAAACTCTTGGCCCGCTAGTTTCTCTAGGATTTGGTCAATGAATGGGAGAGGGAAATGATCCTTACGGGTATTGGAGTTCAGTTTCCTATAATCAATGCATACCCGCCAGCCCGTGGTTTCTCTTATTGGCACAAGTTCACCCTCTGAGTTTGGTTTCACCGTGATGCCTGATTTCTTAGGGACGACCTGGATGGGGCTCACCCACTCGCTGTCAGAGATAGGGTATATGATACCTGCATCTAGGAGTTTCACTATCTCTTTCATCACCACCTCTCTCATGTGAGGGTTCAACCGTCTCTGCCCCTCCCTAGAAGATTTAGCCTGGTCCTCCAGGTTTATGCGATGCATGCACACAGAGGGGTCTATACCCCGGAGGTCAGCTACTGTCCATCCTATAGCTCGCCGGTGTGTGGTAAGGATCTCCAACAACTGGGCTTCCTGGTCACTAGATAGACTTGAGGAGATAATCACAGGAAGGGTGTCATTAGGACCCAGAAAGGCATATTTCAGCGAGCTAGGTAGGGTTTTCAGATCAAGTGTGGGAGGAGACTCTATGGAAGGTTTGAGTGGTGGAGAGGTGGACACAGGCAGAGGGTCGGGGTGGGGTCTCCGTGGGATATGGTCAGGGTGTAAGGCAGCCACTAAATGGTGATGGACCTCTTCAAGGTCAGGTGTGCCCTCATAGGTATCAATCCAGTCATAGAAAAGGGTGTGCTCGAGGGCATCCTTAAGCACAGCAAATGGGAGGTATTCCTGGACCAGGTCATCGAGGTCGTCAACCATAAGGCATTCAACGTCACTCGAGGGTTGTTGGGAAGCACTAAAGATGTTTAATTTAACTTTCATGTTCCCGAATGAGACGTTCATGAGACCCGACCTACAATTGATGGTGGCATCAGCGGTAGCGAGGAAAGGCCGGCCAAGGATAACAGGAATTTGGGACTTGGAGTTGGCAACAGGTTCCATGTCTAGAACGACAAAGTCAACAGGAAAGTAGAACCGGTCAACTCCGACAAGAACGTCTTCTATAATACCTCTAGGTCTGCGAATGGATCGATCTGCTAACTGTAGGGTGACTGAGGTGGGCTGCAACTCTCCTAGGCCAAGTTGTTGATAAACTGAGTATGGGAGGAGATTGACACTGGCGCCTAGATCTAAGAGGGCTCCGCTAATGGTATGGTCACCGATGACAATGGATATAACAGGGGTTCCCGGGTCCTTGAATTTAGGTGGCACATCACTGGTTAGTAAAGAGCTGACTTGGTTGGTCAAAAAGACCTTTTGGGTGACATGGGATTTGGTTTTTCTCTTTTGGGTACACAGGTCTTTCAGGAACTTGGCATACGCAGGTACTTGTTTGATGGCATCTAAGAGGGGAAGATTGACCTTAACCTGCTTGAACACCTCTAACATTTCCTCCATTCGTTGGTGGGACTTACTAAACGGGGAGGGTTGGTTGAGGCATTGGGGGAAAGGGGCCCTAGGGATATAGGATGTATCCTTTGTGGGTTCCCGAGGGGCTTCCTGTTGCGGTGAGAGATTAACAGGGTCAGGCATAGTAGGAGTGGATTGGTTCTGTTTCTCAAGGAGAGTGTCCTCACTCGCAATAGGTGGGTCCCTAACCTGATTGTCCACTTGTTTGCCATTTCTTAGGGTAGTAACGGCTTGCACCTGCTCATTTGGATAATGGGAACCTTCAACGGCGAACTGGCCTCTAGGGTTCTGCTGTGGTTGGCTAGGCAAGGTTCCTACTTCCCTACGGTTCATAGATTGGGCCAGCTGTCCTAACTGGGTTTCTATTTTGGCAATGGATTGTGTATGGGAGTGGACAAGCTGGGCCTGGGTTTTCAAGTCTGCTCTCATCTCCTTCTGTTCAGTTTTAATCTCGGTTAAGTGGGAGAGGAGCATTTGACTCATTTGACTCATCTGGTCTTCTAGGGATGGTTTCTTATTGGTTTGGTCAAATGGGGGAGCGGTAACTGGTTGGTAAGGCTGAGTTGGGTGTTGGATTTCGGGTCTTGGGGCCTGATTGAAAGTGGTCCCTTGGTTAGGCTGTTTCCAGGCGAAATTGGGATGATTTCGCCACCCCGGGTTGTAGGTATTTGAATAGGGGTTATTAGCTCTAGGGTAGCCTTGTGCAAAGTTGGCTTGCTCCTGTACAAGATCAGGATACTGGGAAGCTGAAGGGCAGTCAACTACAGTGTGCATGGGGCTGGCACAGATGGCACAGGCATCGTGAGAGATAGGGGTCTGAGAAGGGAGCTGTGAGAAAAAACGGTCAAATCTCTCGGTCAGTGATGCCACTTGGTGTTCTAAACTGTTGGTGGGCTTAACATCATACATGCCTCCCCTGGAGGCACTCCTACCCGGCAGATGGCCTTCAGTTCTGTAGAGGGTAGCACTATGTAGAGAATTTTCACTTAGGTCCTCTAGTAGGTCCCAGGCATCATCAGGGGTTTTTTTCATGAATGTGCCTCCACAGGAGGCATCAATCAGGGTCTTGTGCTGGTCGCACACACCCTCATGAAATCGCTGCACTAGCTGCCACTTGGGCACATCATGGTGGGGACAGGATCGGAGGAGGGATTTCATTCTTTCCCAACTTTCATGGAATTGCTCATTTGGTTGCTGGGTAAAAGTAATGATTTCGTTGCGGATCTTATTAGTCCGCCCCACAGGAAAATACTTCTTTAGGAATTCAGCTTGTAGTTCCTCCCAAGTAGAAATAGAGTTGTGTGCAAGGGAGTAGAGCCATTCCTTGGCCCTGTCTTTTAAAGTGAATGGGAAAAGTCTAAGGCGCACCTGGTCATCCGATAATGTGAGTTTAAATGTGGTGTTAACCTCCAAGAAATTTTGGAGATGCCTATAAGGATTCTCATTAAGTTGGCCGTGATAAGTGGGCAGCATTTGGATGATGTTTGGTTTGATTTCAAAATTGGCCACGGTAGCAGGTAGTAGGATACAGGAAGGGGAGGTGTAGGCTGTTGGACGGTAGTAATCTTGCAGGGTTCGGGCATGGGGGATTAATGGATCCTGGTTTAGACCAGTACCATCCCCGAGGTTCATGTTGTTCGCCATATGTTGGATTTCAGGAATTGATTGTCTAGGAGTTCTCAAAATTCTGTAGAGTCGCTCAGGATCAGGGTCAAAAGCTAGGTCGGGGTTTAGGGAACGACGACCATGCATGCACAAATAAAATCAAACAAAACCTGTGCAGTCCTAATAGCGACAACTAGCAAACATCAACCCTAGATAGCGACAACTAGCAACCTAATAGCGACAACTAGCACGTCATGCAATCCCACAAAGAAAAGGAAAACACCAAGCACCCAAATTTATTCTAAAAGAGGGTTAAGAGAGTGCAAACAGTGGGAAGGGATGGCCCTTCCAACGATGACGAAAATCTGCGTCCTCTTTTAATCCTGCAAAAAAAGAAGAAGAATGAAATTACGCTACTGAGATTAAATCTAAATTTAATGAAACTACTCTAAAACTAACTATGCTAAGAATTTAGTAAACTATTGTGCCGTCCCCGGCAACGGCGCCAAAAACTTGATCGTTTAAATATAAAACCCTTGCAAGTGCACAAGGCAATTGTACTACAGTGAGTATGGAAAGGGTTGTCGAACCTCAGGGACGGATTAATATTCTACCAAATTCAAGAGAAAAGCAGCAGTTTTTAATTAATCTAGAGAAAAGCAATGAACTTTAATTAAACTAAGCTGAGATTAATCAATAGGAGAAGTACCAAGGCTTCGAATCCACCACAATAGACTAGTGTATCGTCTCTCTCTCTCTTTTGAATTCAGATTTCCAGTTGGCTAGTGTATTCCTCTCGGACATACACTTGTCAATTCAAATTATAGTGCCCTCCTCTCGGATGTAACACATAAATCTATTAAAACATGGAACTGTGATCTATCTCTCTCGAGTATAAACCAATGAGACTTTATTAATATGTAACACTTCAGAGCCCTTACGTTCCTCTCGGACACGCAAGTGCTCTTTCAGATTGAAATCCACAAAGATCCACTCTTGTCTCTCTCGAGTACAAAGAATAAACTCTAATGAATTAACTTTTATTGCATAACAAAGATTCATACACCAACTAGAATAAAAACATAATATGAGAGAAAGAAACAATACAACCAATCAGTTGGGTTTCATCTACGCCTTGGAAGAGAGTCTAGCCAAGCATGGGAAGAGAATCCATCAACAAGTTCTTCATCTTCTTCTTCTTCTTCTTTTGCTCTAGCCTCCAAGGTCTCCAAAAGAACTCAAAACTCTATTCTTGCATACCCCATACGTTCTCCCTTAAGGCATATATATAGGGGTGAAGGAAAACCCTCAAATCCCTTTCCAAATCCGAGTCAAAATAGGGTTAAATTGCGTTTTCCGTATGCACCGATCGATCGCCCGTATAGCACGATCGATCGCCTTGCGAACGCTGCCGAACGAAGCCGTTTTCCTTTGTTAATTGCTCCCGATCGATCGTATTGCGAACGATGCCGGACGAAGCCGATCGATCGTTTTTACTGTCTTCAAAACTTTGCGCAAATCCAAAAATTCCAGTAGATACGGTCGATCGTTTTTGTGTCCGATCGATCGTAGACGGGATCGATCGCGTAAAGGTTGCGATCGATCGTTTCTACTGTCCGGAATCTTCAAATAGCTATAACTTTTTGCACCGAACTCCGAATTGCGCGTGGTTGGTGGCGTTGGAAAGCTGACTCCTTGAACTTTCACGTGAGACTTGAATCAGTCCAATCCGATATTTGTACACGGAGTTATGATAATTTGACCATTGAAGTCCGTTTTCGCCATATTTTTGCTTCTTTGCTCTCATTTCCTACAAAACCAAAAACTATATTAAAGTAGTAGTTATTCTAATCAAACACTAGCATAAACATAAGTTTAGGAGATAATATAATGTATATTTCATGTATAGATCACCTGACAATTGTGCTTCACACTAATAAATGCTTAAAATGTAGTTCCAATTCAATTCGAATAAATTCTAGAATAATCATAACAACTTTTACATCTAATCCATTTTCCAGCACATCTTATCATTATCTCAATCGAAAATCACAAGCACACATTCTTGCCTCAATCCATCACAAAAACACAATCTAAATCCAGCCAGTTTCATATCCAATCCATGAAATCAATCACCCACAACCATTTAAACCACTGAGCTATGCATAGGAATAGATCCTACCTAATTCTTTCGGTCTTCTCGTGCCAAATTCATCCCCTTGCAGATTTCCAACTTTTCTAACTAAAACTCTCTTGCTCATCCTCATAAATGCTCACTAATTTTGATCTCCATGAGGGTCTCTTGCCTCTGAACCCTTTGAATATGCTTCACACATTACCCATATCCCAATGAATCTAGTTCCTAAACATTAAAATTCAGTTCATATGGCACATACTTACACTATCTTGCAGATAATAAGTTCACAATTAAGTTTAGTTTAAATTCAGTTCGAAGAAATTCTAGAACAATCATAACAACTTTTACATCTTCTATAGATTCTACAAATCATTTTCCAGCACATCTTATCATTATTTCCATCCAAAATCACAAGAACACATTCTTACTTCAATCCATCACAAAAACACAATCTAAACCCAGCCAATTTCATATCCAATTATTGAAATCAATCACCCACAACATTTTAAACCATTGAACAAAGCATACGAATAAATCCTACATGATTCCTCCAGTCTTCTCCATCTTCTTGTAGATTTTCAACGTTTCTCACTAATCCCCCTCTTAAATCCCACTAATTTCGATCTCCAGGAGGTTCTTTGGCCTTTGGACCATTAGAAAATGAGCTTAAAATTCATTCTATGGGGTTTATATACTTTGG
Source organism: Houttuynia cordata (assembly GCA_039654745.1). Classification (NCBI taxonomy): domain Eukaryota; kingdom Viridiplantae; phylum Streptophyta; class Magnoliopsida; order Piperales; family Saururaceae; genus Houttuynia; species Houttuynia cordata. Next base: position 52,734,039 of record CM077504.1, on the reverse strand, counting down.
AAGCCAACTTGGAAAGCTTTGTGTTACCTCTCGGTTACCCATAACATTGTCAGTTACCTCTTAGTTAACCTATAACTCACTGAGAAACACTGTCAGTTGACTGACAGTTGACCCATAGTGTTATTTATCCCAACTTCAAACATGCATCACTTTCTCTCCCAAACTCTAGTTTACACATTCTTCAATGCATTGAAGCACTATCCAAGAATATATGATCGTGTGATTGTTTCCCACAATTGCCCTTATTGAGGCCCATGTAGCCTTTATGCTTCTCGAGGTTTCAACTTATTACACTCCCAACATCAAACTTGCATTCTTAGGCTATGTGGGCCATTACACTACATTTTAGAGTAATTTATCATTTTTAAAGATGTTTTCAATTATTTTAAGCTTGGAAAATACTCGGCTATTACACAACCATTTGACACTATGAGGATTGATCAATTAAAAAATACGTGACAAATTAGAGGACTACAAAAGTTAAGAAAAGTGAGATGATATGTAGGAAAATACACATATCAAAACTAAGTGACTTGGTAATAATTATGTCACATTGAAAGGATGAAAACATGTAGTAGCATGCGAGAATGACCAGTAGTATCAACCCTTAGGTTCCATACGTGAGCTTTAAGAAAGAAAATTGAGGAAGATCATCAATGATAGAAATTAAAAAAGAATGAAAGAATACAACATGCTGTAAGAGCAACTATGCTAGAGGGAAGACAAAAAGTCATGTATCAATGTTGGTCATCTTGAGGGCTTCGATCCACAAGAGATCAAGAAATTTCATGCAAAGTTATAGTAAAGCTCATCGTGCCTGTAACTCAAACCGGGGGGAACCATGACTTCCCATAGGAATTTTAGTTATGTAGTGAATTGGGGTTAAAAAGAAAGAGAAAAGAATAGGAACATCAATTGAGAGCAGATCCCCAGTAGAAAGTGGAATGTAGAGGTAGAGACAAATCTCAAAGACCTCGATGGAAGAGTATGACAACTTTAGAGCCTAGAATGGAACTAGGTTAGCTATGCACATAGGACGCTGGTTATTCTAACAGAATACATGTTTGATTTATTAATATTTGATATTCTGATAATATCACATGTAATGACTGCCATATTACATTGTTGTTCTACCAAGTATGTGAAAGTGCTCAGCTGCACCAATTTTACAATTTTGTAGGTGCAAGGGAAAGCGCGTGGAAAGACACATCATATAGCAGAGTTTAAATCTAGCTTTCATTCTTTGATTCAAGCTCGTAAGAGAACCCATGTTTTATGTTTATTGAATGATTAAGGATGGTTTGTACCATTGCACATTTTGGACATAACTAGGAATCCCCTATTTTGATTAGAATGAATAAAATATTATTATGTATATTCGATGTTTTCGAAAAAGAATTTAAAAAACCAACGTAATGTTCAAGATGCATTGTTTTACCATGAAGAAAATAATAATAGATCCGCTGCATCTCTGATATTCATCATGTTAAAATGATTTTAAAATATAGGGCAATACATCTCTATTCTTTGGTTAACGCCTAGTCTACTAGTTCTCAGCTCACAATAACGCTCGTACCATCGATTGCTTAGTTTCTGGACAATGGATTTTTAATGTTAAAGATAATTTAAGGGGTGAAAAAATGCTTCTATTGTTGCAAAACTCACTCCCTGCCCTTGGAACAGAGGTGGATGAGGTCTTTGGGGAGTCTTCTTCTTTATTTTGTAAGTTTTCTCCAAAGTCTGCCTACATATAGTTATTAGACCAAACAGCCCTCGGATTGGATGGTGTGATAGTGTGAGTTTAAACACAGTATTCCTAGACACTCCTTTATTTCCTGTTCAATGATACATCAACGGCATCTCACAACAAACAAGTTGCAGCGGCATGACATTCATCTTGCTAACCAGTGCAAATCTGATATTGAAATTGTCTTCCAATTATTCTAGATGGACAATCAGCTCGGCCTTTGGCTGGATATAGCTAGCTTGCATGCTTCTCAATCCTTGGAGCATGTTGCTTATTTTAGTGAAAACAATTCTCATCTAGGTACCATCCTTAAACTCTTCTACTGCATTGTCTATTTAATCTGGAAAGCGAGAAATTAAAAAGTTTTAGGAATGAATCCATGAATAATCGTAGAAAAGCATGCAAACATTGAAATCCGCTATTACGTGATGGCCGAGCATCGTGTGTATCAGGCAATCCAAGAGTTTCTCTTTCTTACAAAGAGATGGTGCATTTAGCTTGTTTATTTTATCTCTTTCTAACGTATAATGCTCGAGCTGTTAGGAAAAAGAAATTTTTATTCATTTATTGTATATTCTAACATCCCCCCTCACGTACAAGCGTCCACGTGGAACACAATTGAGATATAAACGCCTCCAGCAATACTTGAACACATGACCTTTTATAGCCTGAAACTCCGATACCATGTTAGATAACCAAGTTTCCCAAAAGCTCTAGCCGTTAGGAAAGGAAAATCTTTATTCATTTATTGTATATTCTAACATATAACTCAGTACACATTTTGTCATCTCTCCCGTGCTTTAATAGAAGGGGGGTTTGCCCCCCATTTATCGATCCAACAAAAAATAACATTAACATGTTATACCACTGGGTGTTAAGCTCATTAGACAAAAAAGGCTCCACCACCGGCGAGATAGCACTCTGGAGGGAAAAGATTCCGGCTTCGTGGAGATGGTAGTTATGATCCAATTTCTGAAGGGTAATTGAGCCGCAACGGAAGCGAATTTAGGATTTGAATCCGGTTGATGTGGGTTCTCAAAAATTGGGTTTTTCCTAAAATCAACAAATAAAGCTCAAAGATTATGAAATTAGAAACACCAACCTTCGGCCTTTGTGCCTACGAATCACTCCACAGATTTGATTATGTCCGAGAACACCAAATCCTTCACCGATCGAGTGTAGAACCTTGTGAAAAGCTATATTCCCCGAATTAGCTTTTTCACCCAACGAAATCAAGATCACCAAACTCAATCTATTGCAACCAAAAGTCGCCCTTTCTCCATGGCCTTGAGGGTGTCCCCTCTCTTGCCCTTAATAAGGCATAAATCCGTTACAAATCATGCCAATTTCGGTTTCCCGAAATTGCTCAACAGAATTTCCAAGATGGTGACTCATATTTGACAATTCCATTTTGGTCGTACCAAAATGGCTAATTCCAAATAAGTGATTTCCGGATCGGTGATGATTACAGTGTCTCTTCCAATTTAGTGTGGACCGGGCCCACGGAAGCCTAACTACTCCACATGCCTACACGCGCACGAGAGAGCCGACTCCTCTCAATCAAGACAAGTAAAATGGGACAAAGAACCCATATTTACTTACATCCCCCACTATGGGTTCTTTGTTCATATTTGCGATCCACAGTGACTTGTGCACTAGTCCTGTCGTAATCCAAAACTATGAACATGTTTTACAAATAGATCCGTCGTTAAGGCCTTCGTTAACGGATCAGCTAACATCTCAACCGTAGGAAGATGACTCACTGTCAACTTTCCCCGTTGTAGCATGTCAAACACATAAAAGTAATGCACCTCTATGTGCTTAGCTCTTGAACTGATCTCCCCATTACGGAGTGTCGACACAGTTGCCAAATTATCACAATAAATTTGGACAGGAGCATCAGTCCACTGTTCTAGCTGTAACCCAGCTAGAAACTCTTTAATCCAAACTGCCTCGGAAGCTGCTAAACTGCATGCAACAAACTCAGCTTCCATCGTGGACTTAGTAACGCATTTCTGCTTCTTACTAGCCCATGCCACGGCGCCGCCACCAAGCATAAAAACATAACCGGCAGTGGATTTCCTGTCATCCTTACACCCGGCATAGTCTGAATCACTATAGCCTTCCAATGACAGGTTCTCAGCCTGATATGTGAGTTTCATATCCTTGGTACCCAGCAAGTATCTGAACACCCGCTTTATAGCTTGCCAGTGTTGCATACCTGGGTTAGCCTGATATCGACTCACAAGGCTTACTACAAAAGCCAAATCAGGTCGAGTGCAGTTCATGGCATACATCAAGCTGCCAATAGCCTGCGCATATGGCACAGATTGCATCTTCAAACGTTCCTCGTCTGATGCAGGTGCCATTCTTTCGGACAAAACTGTCCCTTTATAAATGGGTGAATCTATGGTCTTCCAACCAATCACGTCAAAGCGTTTCAATACACTCTCAATGTACGATTCTTGAGATATACTTAGCCTCCTCGCTTTTCTATCTCTCTCAATCTTCATCCCGAGGATGTAAGATGCTTCACCCATATCTTTCATTTCAAATTGGGTCTTGAGCCATTATTTAAGACTGAGAATCATACTAGTGTCATTCCCCATTAATAATATGTCATCTACATATAGTGACAATATCATAAATCTACTCCCATCTCTAAAGGAGTATACACAATGGTCATAGTCATTGGCCACAAAGCCATATTCACTTATCACCTTGTGAAAAGTGAAATACCATTGTCTTGGCGATTGTTTCAGTCCATACAATGATTTAATAAGCTTGCACACTTTAGTTTCCTCTCCGGAAACAACAAACCCCTCGGGTTGTTCCATGTAAATCTCCTCCTCTAAATCACCATTTAGGAAGGCAGTCTTTACATCCATCTGGTGCAACTCTAAATCTAAGTATGACACAATTGCCAATAAACATCGGATCGAGATGAACCTGGACACTGGAGAATAAGTCTCCTTGAAGTCTATGCCCTCTACTTGTGTGAAACCTTTCGCCACAAGTCTAGCTTTGTACTTCTCTATTGATCCATCAGCTTTGAGCTTCTTCTTGAAGATCCATTTTCACCCAATGGGTTTCCGTTCATCTGGTAAGTCAACAATCTCCCAGACTTTGTTCTTCAAGATTGAATCCATTTCCTCTTGAACAGCCTTCTGCCATTCCTTGGAATCTGGACTACACATCGCTTGCTCAAATGTGACTGGATCACTAAGTACAGGTTCATCTATCGATATCTCATCTTCACCAAGCATGGCATAGTAATCCTTCAACAAAATTGAAGGTCTACGCTCTCTTGATGCTCGAATTTCAACATCCTCATTGGATGTGTTACCTATCACTTGTTCATTACTAGTGACAGTAACTTTCTCTTTCTCAATTTCAAAGAGTTCCACTTTCTGACTAGGAGTTTGTAGGTCTATATCTTCCTCAAGAAAATAAGCATCTCTAGACTCTATAACCCCCACTGTCCCATCATCATGGTGTACTACAAATCGATACCCTTTCGAATGGTCACAATAACCTATAAAATTACATTTTATGGTCTTGGGATCCAACTTAGTTCTTAGTTGATCAGGCACCCTCACATGGGCCTTTGACCCCCACACTCTCAAGTTCGAAAAGTTTGGACGTCTTCCCGTCCATAACTCATATGGGGTCAATTTGATCGACTTAGAAGGTATCCGATTTAGTACATAGACAGCGGTGTCTAGTGCTTCACCCCAAAACTGCGTTCCTAGTTCAGAGTGGTTTAACATGGACCTTACCATGTCCATCAATGTCCTATTACGTCTTTCAGCGACTCCATTCTGCTGAGGGGTATACGGTAAAGTATACTGATGTACTATTCCTTGGTTTGTACAATAGTCCTTGAACAAATCAGATGTGTACTCACCACCTCTGTCTGTTCTCAGAACTTTAATCTTCCGTCCTAATTGGTTCTCAACCTCAGCCTTAAATTCCTTGAATTTTTCTAAGGCATCGGACTTTCTCGATAACAAGTACACAAAACCATATCTTGAATAGTCATCTATAAATGTAATAAAATACATCATACCCCTTTGAGTCTTGACGTTTATAGGCCCACAAATATCTGAGTGAATGACCTCTAAAAGGTCAATTGCTCGTTGTCCTTTCGGAAAGGGTAGCCTAGTCATTTTGCCAGATAGGCAATCCTCACACGTGCGCAAATTATCACTTATTCTAGGTAGTAACCCACTACCCGACATTCGGTGTAATTTTGTCGCATTCACATGACAAAGGCGTAAATGCCACAACAATGCATTATCAACAGCAACACAAGCAACATACTCAGAATCAATCATTTCATTATTAGCAAAATCATTGGATACATCAAGTTTGAATAAACCATCAACTAAAGAAGCAGTAAATAAAATATTATTCTTCTGCCCCACAGTTCCCTTGCCACCCTTGAACCTGACTTCAAATCCCTTTTGAGTCAGAAGAGGGATTGAAATCAGATTCCTACGAATAGTAGGTGCATACAAGACATCTGTGAGGACCAGGGTGTTTCCTCCTAAGAGAGGAACACGAACAGAGCCAATCCCCAGCACGTCACAATAGGTGTTATTCCCCATGTAGATCTTGTGCTCTCCGGGACTAATCTCTTTCATCTCAGCAAAAGACTCCTTTGTCATTGCCACATGACGGGTCGCAGCCGAGTCAAGCCACCAACCTCTAGTGTTAGTGTTCACAATCAGTGCCTCAGAAATCATACAAACAATGTCCTTTCCTCCACCCTGCTGTTTCTTTTTCTCGTTGCCCTGGGAGCCATTAGGACAGTTCCTGCTAAAGTGACCCATCTGGCCACAAGTAAAGCAGGCTCCCTTCTTCTTGTTCTTGGCCTTGTCTCCACCCTGGAATTGAGGCTTCTTTCCTTTCCTCTTGAAGTTCTTCTTTGAAGTGCCAGCATAGGACCCACCTTTCTTAGAGCCAACATGGTGAGCAAGGTTGGCAGATGCATTAGAGGCCCTCATATGCTCTCTCCTTTCCTGCTCCAAGCCCAGCTTGGCAGTAAGGTCATCGAGAGTGAGTTTCTTGTCACTCAGGTTCAACGCCACCACAACTGCTTCCCATGATGGAGGGAGGCTAGTGAGTATCGTAGACACTTGGACCCCCAATGAAATTGGATCTCCAAGCATCTCCAACTCACTAGCAATAATAGTCATGGCATTTATGTGCTCAAGCACATTCTTGCCCTCCTCCATCCTCATGTTGGTATAGCGAGTGTGGAGCAACCTGATATGTGCCTCAGTATGCTCTCCATACCTCCTCTCAATGGCCTGATACATTTCTTTGGCCGATTTGTGCTTCTCAAAAAGCAACTCCATAGAAGGCTCCATAAAGGTAAGCATCGTGGTCCTTGCTCGTGCATCCTCCTTCCTGAACTTCTCGTACTCTCTGTTTTGAGCAGGAGTACTACTTTCACCCGAAGGTTCAATAACTTGGTCTAGTACATGACCCAAGTCGTCAAGGAATAGAATGTGACGGATGCGCCTCTTCCAGGTAACAAAATTGGTGGCATTCAACTTCTCAGTCTTTGCCAACTCACTGGAGACCATACGGGAAGCCATTGCAACTTTTATGAAATCAGCAAATGTTTCAATCAAATTGAAGATAAAAATCTTCGGCCAATGGAACAGGACAATCAGTGTAAAAAATAGCACAGTTTGAATCACTAATTACTATCAACAATTATATAATCAAGTGGCACAAATACTGCTTCAATATTAATTAGTTTTTCAAATTTTATCCCGCCGATCGATCGTGTCAAATACCCGATCGATCGCAGCTTTCCGCTGTCAATTCAGTTCAACTTCCAGTAGATACGATCGATCGCAATTCGTGCCGATCGATCGTTTCCCTTTTTCAAAGCAAATCAATGATCGATGCCGAACGATGGCGATCGATGCCGATCGATGCCGAACGATGGCGATCAATGCCGATCGAAGCCGAACGATGGCGATCGATGCCGATCGAAGCCGAACGATGCCGAACGATGGCGATCGATGCCGATCGAAGCCGATCGATCGTTTTCCCTTTTCAAGAGACTTAACGATCGATGCCGAACGATGCCTGTCGATCGTGACCAGTCGTCTTCTCCGATTTTACATTAGCGCGATCGATCGCTCTTGACGCCGATCGATCGCGACTGTAAAAAACGAGATTTTCAGTCGGCAAAAACCGCGAGGAAAATTCCCACAAATTTCTTGGAACCCTCACACCACCACGGAATCAAGGCTCTGATACCAATGAAGGGTAATTGAGCCGCAACGGAAGCGAATTTAGGATTTGAATCCGGTTGATGTGGGTTCTCAAATTTGGGGGTTTTCCTTAAATCAACAAATAAAGCTCAAAGATTATGAAATTAGAAACACCAACCTTCGGCCTTTGTGCCTACGAATCACTCCACAGATTTGAATATGTCCGAGAACACCAAATCCTTCACCGATCGAGTGTAGAACCATGTGAAAAGCTATATTCCCCGAATTAGCTTTTTCACCCAACGAAATCAAGATCACCAAACTCAATATTATTGCAACCAAAAGTCGCCCTTTTCCATTGGCATTGAGGGCGTCCCCTCTCTTGCCCTTAATAAGGCATAAATCCGTTACAAATCATGCCAATTTCGGTTTCCCGAAATTGCTCAACAGAATTTCCAAGATGGTGACTCATATTTGACAATTCCATTTTGGTCGTACCAAAACGGCTAATTCCAAATAAGTGATTTCCGGATCGGTGATGATTACAGTGTCTCTTCCAATTTAGTGTGGACCGGGCCCACGGAAGCCTAACTACTCCACATGCCTACACGCGCATGAGAGAGCCGACTCCTCTCAATCAAGACAAGTAAAATGGGACAAAGAACCCATATTTACTTACAATTTCGAGAGGACCAACGTTGTTTAGTTGTTCAGGCACGAGAGGACCAACGTTGTTTAGTTGTTCAGGCACGACAAAGCTGTACTCTACAGTAAAGCCGATGGATGGTCTTGTACAAATGGGGATGAATCAGTGTTTAAACTGATTGCAACGGAGGAGGAGGAGGTGACTCAGGTGAAAAGGTGATTCAGAACTCTGGGTGTTCCCTCCATATTTGACGATCCAAAGAAAAACATGTGTCAGGTGCCAAAGCAGTTCACCACCCCGGGTTTTAGCCAGCCCAATAAACTCACGGTGATTATCAACCATCTGGATATGGACGGGGTGGGTTGGCTAAAGCAAGGGTGACATACTATTTATACATTGCTTATATGTAAATAGCTCGTTTAGTGGGGCCTATTTTCAGTACACAATTGTCATGACATGGGATTGCTTATCACGTATGAAAGTTGATGCCACAAAATCCCTTTTCATTTCAATTAGCTTTAGCACCAACTTTCTTACTATTCGCTATGTCATCTTTAAAGGGGCTTCTACAACTAACATGACATTGTCCTGCTGCTTCATCTTCTATGTAGAATGTTGCATTTCCCTATACTAGTGTTGTAATATCTAATGAAATTACGAGGTAAGGGAGAATGTAAGAAAGTTGGATGGAAATGAGAGCACTTGAAAGATGAAAGAGCAGGAGGAACAAGAAAGCAGTAGAGGAAGTCGGTATCAGCTCTTTCAAGTACTCAATAATGAATTGTACTTGGGCAGAAGCCCTGTTCAGAGTTATCCCCCGTATTACAATTAATTAATTACACTAACAACCGGGGCAAGGGCAAGAAGTAAATTCTCAACTACCTAATTTACTTACTATAATTAGACATTTATTTGATAGTTGCTATTGTCTTTACGTCTTAACTAGGATGTGGGGTTTTTGCCCACATGGGAAACTGCCCAATGGACGGTTGTAGCAAAAACAAACATTAGGATTGACATTCAATGTCTGAGATAAAATCAGCCATAATTAAAAAAATCTAGGAAACACCACCCTGATTAAAAGTAACTAAAGAAGCATAAAAATTTGGAAGCAATTCTTATAGAGAAAAAAAAAAATCAAAGGCAAAAGAACTATGATAGGTTCACGAAATCTCTTTCCTCAGTGCGGCAGTGCCCCCACCCACATCCTTGCCAGGACCATAGTCACATATTCCCCTTATACACATTGACATGCTGGTTCCCCGTCTTCCTTGTATGAATATTAAAAACAGTAGGCTACACACCGATGAGTATTTATAGCCGAAAAAAGTCATTACTCACATATCCGGTCACTTTTAATTGAGACCATTAGCAAAAATATGCGTACCAAAATTAGATGATATCCCTAATTCTACTCTGACTAGGCAGTCGAAAGGCAAAGACGACGGCCGCCCTGCAACGACCCTAGGTCAAGGTCGAGAGGCCTCCACACTTGGACAACATAAAATTTTTACTGTAGACCTTACATCTTAATAAAATTGACCAATTATGAAACCACCTCAATTAAAAGTGACAATGGGAGTGCATAATAATAGCTTCCAGACTTGTGAAACAGACTATTGATCTATTGTTTAGGATCTTGCCACCCTTCTCCCACGGTTTGAAATATACAATAAAATTATTATTAAATTGCTCTCTTTCACTCTTATAAATAAGAGACCGGTTTACATGAGATTGTTCTCCTATATAAAAGGCATGAGATCAATCTTTGAGGTCATTAGATTCCAATCCGACGGTGGATATTAAATCAGTGGGTAAGTGAATGTGACCCATCAGTCACCCTTGTACCAGTGAGTCAAGATCCATTGGCTACAATTTAAATTGGCTTCATATAAACGAAATGAGAGCGATCTCATTTAAACTTTTCCCTACAAATAAAAAGGTTGATTTATACGAGAATTTTCTCATGCAACTTAAACCAAGTCATCTTGATCGATCAAATTTTGGTGTGCCATCAGATCAAGATCTGACGGCTCAAAATTACTTGGGCTCATGCAAGCGAGAAGTCTCATTTAAACTTTCTCATATATAAAAAGACAACAATTTCTATTTGATACCAATTTTTCATCAAAGATCAGAGCTCTGAACTTCTCCCAGGCAATAAACAAAAAAGAAAGGGCACAAAAATTAATATATGGAAAATAGAGCCCTGCCTCCCAAAAAAGAAATTCCTAAAACCTTATCTGCTTTGCTTATCCCGACTCCTAACCCTTCTGGCCGCCTTGCTCCATCTGCTCTTCTTCTGCCGCCGACGACGCCGTCTCCGGCTGCTGCAACAGCATCGCCGTAAAGGGCATTGGGTGTCCGTGTGGCGCATTCGGCAGCCTGTAGATGGGTCCCGGGAGCTCGGCGGCTAGGAAGTAACCGTGAGGAGCCGAAATATTCCCCATAAGACCAACGCCGGCGGTGGAAGCGGCGGTTCTGGTGTTCATGTCCGAATGGTGGGCGTTCGGCGGGGAAGGGGATTGGGAAGGAGAGGACGAGAGTGTCGACCCCGCGGTAGACGAGAAAGAGGCAGGAATGGTGCCGGAACCCGTGGCGGCGACAATGGACGGCTCGGCCTGACGAAGCAGCCACTCAATGGTCTCCCCGTCGGACCGGTGGCCGAGCTCGCGGGTCAGTTGGAAGATTCGCGCTGCGGCCAGCGTCGGCATCCGGATCCGCCGGCCCCGGCCGTCCACCTTGATGTGGCGGTCCTTGCCGCCCGAAGACGACTTCCGCACGCCGGAGACGGCTAGGCGTCCTCCGCCGGCTGCCGTAGACTGTTCAGTGAGGGCGAGTTGCGATTCCGAGCCCATTAACGAAGACAAAACAGAGTGAAGAAAGATGAGATTTTTCAGCAAGAAGTGGGTAATTGAAAAAACGGAGAAAAGATGGGATCTTGGTCGGAGGGGGAAGAAAGGGATTGAGGTGGTGGTGGGGTTTGGTTGGAGGAGATAGGAGGGGAAAGTGAGAGAGAGAGATTCTTGGGTTTGGGGTCACTCTTGAAAGAGAGCGTTGGACTAAAAGGAGTGTGGGGCCTCACGACTCTTGCCGGGGAAAATTAGGGTTTTTTTTTTGGGCGGTGGCGTTGCTGAATTTCTTACTCCTCTGTCCAACTGTACCTGTCTGTATTAAAAAACTATAATGAACTAAAATCAGTTTATTTTGGGCTTTTTAATATAGACAGGGTATTTTGGACGAACAAAGTACTTTTTTTGGGGTAAACCGTAAACCTGATAATGATGACACTAGGGTTCGTGTTCGTTAATCTGTCCATGCTTGTATGTGTATGCAGCTTAACTGACGGGTCGTACAGACAACGGACCGGACCTATCTGTCCTCCCTAATAGGGTGGCATGGTATGTCCGTGTCCAGTTAACCATTGAGGAACCCCCAAGTCCCTGACTTCTCACTACGGAAGTTTTTATAAACTAGGGATGTCAAATTAAATGAACTTATTTGTGGGAACATGTTCTAAAGTTTAATTGTCTAAGATGTTTTAAAGCTTGATTGTCAAAGATGGAAGCCTTTAGTTAGTTTTTGTTTTGTGGATTAATTTTGTTGAACGTATAGATTAAATGTTGAACTCATATGTGAGAACATATTTTTATGAGCATGCATGTGATAAATAAAAAATTAATTTTAATAGAATAGGAAGTAGATAGTATAAAATTTGGACCTATTGTCCATCGGGTGTCCGTGGATGTCCGTTGTCCGCACGGACGATGATGAACAGACACGGATAAGGCGTGTGACGGACAATTGCTGATATGGACAAGCTGGATAGCCCAAGGTAAGATTGCGGACATATTTGGATAACCATCTGTCCATGTCCGTACTTGGATAACCATCTGTCCATGTCTATCTGCGTCCGTGAACACCCCTAGTCCACACACCCTTTGTTTTTATACAAACCTCTGCACATCCCTTTTTTGGCTAGGGGGAGTAGTGGAATGTATTACCAAAACTTTTCACAACTAATGGAAAAAAGACCGTGGTTGATGCTACTATGCAACACTAAGACAACTGTTCTTACTACTTGATCAAAAAATTATATGAAGTGAATTTTTGTGTTCATGATTCTGGAAAAAGGATATTTTGTTCATAATCGATGCATTTTTTTTTATAACGAGAGATGTCTGAGTCCTTATGACCCAACTAGAAGGGGCAGGGCAACCAGCCTCTTAGAGCACCGTATCCCACACCCTCAAGTGCGTACACATCCCACACAACATACTCACAATTGCTATATAATCCCTATAGGTGTCTAATGGAATGGGTGTCCAAACTCAAGACCCCTGCTTCAATGCAACATCTTGGCCAACGCCAATCACGCTAATGTCCCGTTGGTTATAGCAAAGCATTATTGAAGCGGGATACAGTAATATACATTAATAAACAACACTTCCTACGAATTTGTCCATAATTTGATGTCTCAAAAGGGCGTAGAACCAGATAAGAACTCTTGAATGGAAATTTTAAAGAGATGTAACTCCATTTCCAAAGATTCTGAAATTCCTTCACAAGTGATAAGATGTTTGGCGCAACGCAACAAGTTATGTTCGATTTTGATCAGTGGCAGCTTCCCAGATGTTTGATTGGATCAAAGGTTCTCTCCCATGGCACCTTCTTTTGCTAAAACATCTCTTGTACTATTTAGTAATTAGTACTGTATATAAAAAAAATCGTAATTAGTGAAACAACAGATGGAAGGGTTATTTCTCGGAAGCTTTTTATTGTAGGCCGACTTTATTTGTCAATGGTTTGGGCTATTATAAGCTAAATTGGTCCATTATAAACGAAAATAAATTATTTTCTATTTTTACACACTAATTCCGCATACATGGACGTAGTCACACCCGGTTTTTTTAGTTAGGTGCTTTGTTTCAGTTATCTAGTAGTCTTATGAAATTTTAGAGTCAATTTTTTTGGATGTTGTGGGTCCAACATAGCTACTGGACCCCTAGTGAGAGGTGGGAATTTTTTTGTGTGAAAAGAGTTTGGAGATACACTGTGGTCACTTTTACTAGATACAATATTTTTCAAATGAACTACTGTTAAAAAATGTATCTAGTAAAAGTGACCGGAGGCAGTATTAAATTTGGAATTTTTTTTCTCATTCAAGGAACTACCTTGAAGGGTGAGGGTTTAGGCGACTCCTACAAGTTTATTGGTAAATAAAGCTGATTACAAGGGGCAGCCAAAGTTCCAAACCCCAAGAATAACATCAAAAAGAGAAATTAAATAAGCTAAATTTAGGCCTTGACCTTAAACCTATGCTTCATAGCTTAGAATTATTAACTATCCTACGCCTATCAGAGTGCAACACTATGAGGGAATACTGAAAAGATTGGAATATGCTAAATTGCACTTGACCCCTACTAATTATGATAAAAATTGCACTTAACCCCATGACTTATGAAATAGGAACTTAATCCTTATAACTTAACCGCAGACTTATGAAATGAGACAACTTTAACCCTGCTTCCTTTTCTTACCAACACGACTTCCTTCCTCCTATCTCATAGCAGCAGTGATGGCACCACCAGGCCATCGACATCTTCCCTGATCGCATCAAAGTGGGTAGGGACATTGCAAGGCAACTAAGGGGCCGTTTGGGGCGTGATTAAAAGCAAAACATCCACTGTGGATGTTTGCTACACTTTTCAGCTAGATAGAAAAAATATAGATGCTACAGTGGATCTTGAAAATCCACTGTAGATATTTGCTTATAATCACGCCCCAAACGGCCCCTAAGACTCTGGATTTCGTTTGGAGGGAATGGGGGGGGGTTGTTGAGGGGGAGAGTCGTCTTAAAAGTAAATAAAGTGAGCTTCATATGGGTTATGTGCCTATTTTCATAAGTCATAAGGGTCAAGCGCCATGCATAGGGGTCAAATGCTGCTGACAAACAAGATTAGCCAAATCATTGGCCACAACGTTCGCCTCCCTGAAAATGTGATGAACGTAGATGTGAAGCTGCTGTATAAAGTGGCTACAAGCACTTCATAGAGTTTTCACATCCGGAGCATCCAAGGAGTTTTCGCATTTCCTAAAACCATAGCTACAAGCACTTGAGAGTTGACAGCAAGACTCCAATGCTAGGAAGAACTCTAAAAGAGGAAGCCTAACATTGGCCTTTTACTAAAGCAAGAGCTTCATCATAGATATTAAAAAATTGCTCCAAATAATATAAAAATCAAGAAAGATTTTCCGCTAGATAAACAAATGACACCTCCTCCACCTGAAATGACCTCTGGAAGCACAGTCAGCATTAAGTTGCAACCATCTAACTCACTGATTGTTGGGCTTTTAAAGGAAGAATATTGAAAAATTAAATATGAGCTGATTATAACCTCAAATACGAAGGCTGAAATACAAGGACAGTGATAGCCCTACAGCAGATTCCTACACATTTTCCATACACAGCTGATGTGTATGGAAAATATGTAGGAATCTGCTGTACAAATATCGTTTTCCGAAATACAATCTTTTGATGGCAGCCTCGACCCTAAGTTTATAGTGATTGGGCGAGAGAGATGCGTTCCACTTCTTTTGATTGATAGGGATCCTCCGAGGACAAAAAAGTAATATTTGCTAAGATGAAATTCATAGAGTGCTAAGACTAATACTAATTACCTGTCTCGATCATATATAAGTAATCTCATTGAGAATTACTACTAAGGCAAGGTAACCGGTATGCCCTACTGTACATTTCTGAATTTGAGAGTATTGGGTGTGCTTTATAGTAGTCGAGGAACATGAATCAATCTTGTTCGGTTTAGGAAAGACCTTAATGAAGACATTGAGGGGTTTAGGGATGTTTCTGAAATCGGTAGCATAAACTCTATCAGCACCAACACTGATTAGATCCTATGAAAACAGCTAAGGACAGATGATTTTCTCTCACAGAAACTCGGAAGATTGACGCAAGCATAAGGGGTGTTCCATTCAACAAACTATCGGCCTTTAAAATAGGCTAATGTTATTTCAAGAAACTAACAACTGACTCGGGCTTCTTCAAATTAGAGACGAAAATGAAACCCAACACTTTCCTAATTTAAACTAATTCCTAATTATAGTAAACATACTCTAAATAAACTAATTCAAATAAAAATGTTCCTAACTGTAATATAAAGGATGGGTTAGGGGTTAATGAAAATTAGGAATGGAAAACCATTTTACATGAAAATAGATTTTTCACCAGGTTAGGGGTTAAAGAAAAGCGAGGCCCGGAAAATTTGCTTTTCCGGAAGGCCCGAAAATGGCCCTAAAAAGGCCCAAAAATGGCCCAAAATTTCCATACCTCGGAGGGTATGAAAGTCGTTTTCTGGACTGAAAAAAAGGGTCGGGGGGCTTGGGCTCCTCCTCCCTCCATGCCCTAGCCGCTCTCTTAGGCTGCATAGCCCTCGCCGGAGCTTTGTCGGACGACAATCACTGGACCTTCTCCTCCCTACAGTCATTCCTCCGCTTCTCTCCAGGTGAGCCCCTTCTTCGTCTAGCCACTCCCTTCTTCGCGTCCCAACTGGTTTGCGTGCGTGACTAAAAGGGCTCCTCTTTTTGGAGATAGCATGAACAACTAGCAATGGTAAAATCGTTGATCTTCTCAGTCCGCTCTCACTTTTTGAACCTTTCTCTGATTTGTGGGTTGGCTGATATTTTTTTTGGAAAGGGGAAGGGGAAACTTATCTCAACTGCAAGGGGGAAACTTATTACTGTTTTTCTTTATTCAAATGAGATAAAATCCATTTGCTTTTAGCATGTTTCTTTTCATCACTTGACTGGTTATATTTTGAACTGGTGGCTAGAGATGTTGATCAGCAAATTGATTGTTAAATGCTGTAGAATAGGTTGCTTGAGGTCACTTTCTGGTTTACTTAAATGCATGTTGACAAATCTGAATGCATGTGCTTGAATGATTGAGGGCTTCGATTAGTATTTCAGCAGCATGATGCTTTCCTTTTTTTAGTATTTCGGCATTAGACTAAAATATGATTATTTAGAGTGAATTTTACTGTAAGCTGAGCTCATGTAATTGAATAGGTTTGGTATTCTTGAGAGAAGCATCTGCCTGTATACTCCATTTATTTGTTAATAGATTGGTGCTTCTTTTGGATAAAGAGTGTTTTTTTATTTAGCATATTTATTAGTAGACCATCTCGTTTTTGTATGCTTGTGTGAATTACTTATTTTCAAAACTGAAATGGGTTCTAAGCATTGGTAATGACTTCAGGACTTAATGCAAACAAAAAGTGTGCCAAAAAAAAGAGCTGGGACAACAAATATAGTTCTCAAAGGACACAATTATGGATTGAACTAGACAAGCAGAGGTGCAAATTTGTCATTGATGTCTTCAGAACAACAATATTGAAATTTATGAGGACCAGTTGAAAAATCACTGTGATCAAGCAAGGAATTCTTATCAAGCTTGGAGGGATTTAAAGGCTATAACTGAGATTGGGTATGACAACAAGAACCACACATACATTCTGCTTGAAGCTGCATCGTAGGTATTCTTGAAGGTAGTTCTATAATTCATTGCTCTTTGACTTTTTTAGCTCAATGTAAACCAATACTCACTTCTACAATTGTGCTTGACTTAAGACGGGTTTAATGGTACCTGGTTTCTCCACAGGATTCCAGTCCCATGGCTGTGGTAAGACAAGACAAGTTCACCGTGGTAGACTTCTCAAAACCCAAAGACAATGAACATGTTGATTAGCCTTCATCGCTGCTGGTGCATAGTTGTGTACCTGGTTATGAAGCAGAGCAGTGAAAGTAGGCAAAGGTCTGGTGCATAGTTGTGTACCTAGTTATGAAGCAGAGCAGTGAAAGTAGGCAAAGGTTTGGTGGGTGCCACTCTCAGAAAAAGCAGAAGATGAAAGCATTGAGACTTTCAGGGTGGAAAATACATTCTTTGCTGTACGAAGAAGCTATATGTTTAATGTGGCCCCTTATTGTATGAGCATGCATGGAACTTTCTTTGCTTATGTGATGTAAAGAAAACAGAGTTGGATTTTTTCTTTCCCCAGTCTTAAACTGAACAGTATGGATGATGTTTTGTTGTAGATGCTGCACCACCCAAATGATCGAAAAAAATATCTTAAGCTATTTGTTTTGGCACATAATAGGACTTTTTCATGAATAATAGGTTTGATGGTAATCGCAGATAATGGTAATTGCACACAGATAGCTCTTTTAGTGCATCATGATTACCTTCGTGGCATTTCATAAAGAGAACCAAAAAGCACCATCTTGCATTGTCAACATGAAGTCGGTCCTAATCGATATTGAATGAAGGATTAGTAGCATATTTTCTAAGATATTTTTGTTTTTATATTTTCTGGAACCCCTAAGCTGGAAAATTGGTTTTCAGTGAAATTTTCATGAACAGTTTCTATAACACCTAACAACTTTTTACGGGAAAACTCATTTTTCCATGAAAGTTCACTTTTCTGGAAAAAAGTATTTTCTTGAAAATTTTTTATTTTCTAGAACCCCTAACCATGGTTTTCAAAACCGGACCGGCCGGTCCGACCGCAGAGAACTGGAACCGGGCGGGAAACCGGTTCGGTTCACCCCGGTCCGGTAAACCGGCCGGTCCGGACCGGTCACGGTCAGTTTTTTTTTTTTTTTTTGAAAAAAGCTGTTGTTTGAGGGGGATTCAAACCCCCCCTCCTCCCCACCTAACAAGGTACCTTAACCACCTGGGCTATCTGTTCTCTTGTATTAATATGATACAAATTATTTATTTAATATATATTTACTACTTATACTTCAAAATCGGGTCATTCCGGTTTGACCACGGTTTGACCGTGGTCAAACCGCGGTCCAACCGGACCGGCCATCAATCCGGGTCGATGGCCGATCCGGTTTTGAAAACCTTGCCCCTAACCCACCCTTAGTCTTTTTAGAACATAAAGACTCTTTTAATTTCATGTTAGTTCTAATGGATTAGTAGCATATTTTCTAGGACATTTTCGTTTTTACATTTTCTAGAACCCCTAACTAGGTCAAAAAATTGATTGTCAATGAAATTTTCATTAGCACTTTTGTAACCCCTAACAGCTTTTTACGGGAAAATCCATTTTCCGTGAAAGTTCATTTTTCTAGGGAAAAGTATTTTCATGGAAAATTTTTATTTTCCAGAACCCCTAACCCACCCAAAATCTCTGATAAAAAAGAAAATTTGCCAAATAAAGGTTTTGCACGTAGGCCTTGTGTCCGCACAAGTCTTTTGCTTAGTAGTAATCATACAACGATTAGTTCTATACGTACTTGAATCATATTATATAACACAAAAAATCAAATGATCTTTTGGGCTCAAATTACCTCCTCCATCAAAGGAGCATTAATTATAGGTTGTGATTGACATAGGAAGACAGCATTAATAAGAAAGGATTTACATTGAGGAGGCTCAGTCAGAAAAATTGGAAAAGAATAGGAGGGAAAAATTAAAAATGAAGGTGAACATTTTCTTACCAAGCCCCCCATTAGCTGCAATTACATTAGGTTACAATATGGTGGCATTCACTCTGATTAGAAGAGAAAAAGGATAGACAAAAGGTAAAAAAATGCTTAATAGCAAACAAAAGGCAACAAATCCCGCATGAGTCCTAATGCCTATTACGAAAATTCCACCACCTTCTCTTTTTCTTTGTTTCCGATACCAGCATATCTGGAACATGATGAGCACCAAACACAAGTAAAAGACCATTCATGAAACCAATAGTTGTAAAGTGAAATTAAGTGATCCATATATGCAGGGGTATTATCCATGGTTTTAAAAACCGGACCGAACCAGCCAACCGGCGCCGGCCTCTTTCTCGGTCCGGGTCGACCGGGTCCGCCGGGTTAGTTGACCCGGCCAGGTCAGTTCAACCCAGCCGGTCGAACCGAAGACCCGGCTAACCGGTTTGGTCCAGGTTTTATCCCCCCGACGCTCCACCGTCGAGCCAGCCCCCCCTCCGGCAATGACCACCGCCTCGATCCAGAACCCCCGCGGGGGGCTTTGCCTCGACGAGAGGCCGGGTTTCTGGTTCGAGGCGGGGCCGCCGCGTCGAGGCAGAGCTCCTGCCGAGGCGCCGTCGCCTCAAACCAGAGCTCCCGCAGGGGATCTGCCTTGACGGGAGGCGGGGCCTCTAGTTCGAGGCAACGCTGCCCCGACGGGAGGGGCTCTGCCTCCACGGGAGGCAGGGTCTCTGGTTCGATGCGGCGCCTCCCTGGTGAGGAGTCTGCCTCGACGGCCCCCTCCGGCGGCGGCCAGAGGGAGCCGCCCCCCTTCAGCCTTGTTTTTTTTCTTTTTTCTTTTTAATTTTTTTAATGACCCCCGGTTGGACCTACCCGGCAAGAATACCGGGTCGGTCACCGGTCTGGTTTTTAAAACATTGGTATTATCAAGCCAACCCAGAGTCAAGCTCCCTCCCAGCTCAGAGCTTGAGCTCAACCACTTCCAAACAAGTTGACTAAGCTGAGCTCGCTCTGATGTATAGGCTCAATAAAAGAATAAAAAATACTATTACCCACCCAAAGAAATATAGTGCTCCCTCTGGTCTTTTTTAATAGATGCGATTAATTCTCAAAATGAACTCATTGTTAGTTCATTTTGAAAATCAATTGTATCTATTAAAAGAGACCAGAGGGAGTCCTATACATGAAATACATAAGAAAAACTGCAATAAACTTTTTACATTAAATAGTGAAACTAACAAAAAACAATTAAAGCCAAATTATATTTGTGCCAAGCCAAATTGACAGCCAGGCAGAAATCAAAGAACTAACTGTCTAGCAGTGAGTTGCAGGAGGAAAAGCTCCCAGGCTCACTCAACTCGTCATCAACCCTACCCAAACCCCTCCCTCTTTTTCTGCATCTCAATTTGATATAGGTATGATTCATCATAAGCCAGTAAAGAGAGATGGAGTAAAAAAAACTACAACAATTATATAATGTTACGTAAGCGATGCACAGGCAAGCAATTTTGAAGTATGTGGATCCACCAATCACATTTTAAATGTAGTCGATGCTTATAGTACTTTGAAAGCTGTAATAAACTTTTCTCACCTCCTTCAGGATATATGGAATTATAGTGAACCTCTGCCCAAAAGCTCAAATGAATAACTGCAACAAAATTAAACATTTTGCATCAAGCTCAATGAAGCTTCATAGGAAGAAAAGTCTTGGGAGCTATTGAAGGTACTTAACAAAATTTAAAATTATTGGAACAGGAACCACATGCATGCCCCTTCCCTATTCCCTAGCAGATTAAGCTTTCAAATTAATACAATCATTAAAAAAACCCGAAACATGCTAATATTTTGTTACCAACTCTCCAAATGGACAACTTGTGCAGGCATCCCAGAGGCAACATGAAATATTTCAGCTAAATGCTATGAATTCTTCCACTTAAATTATAAAACCAGCATTATTAGCATCCATGGTTAGGGGTTGCAGCATACTTTTGCTGCCCCTGAACTGCAGTTACGAGTGTCCCATTTGAGAGATCTCAGTAGCCAATTAAGATTGTGGTTCACTCAAAAACAATTGGAATTGTACAAGCATATCGTTTTTTTGGGCAACAATTATATAAGTATATCTCTACCAACACAAACATACTTGTTTATAAAAAGAATCGCATTCTATACACATACCATGTTTTTTCTGTTTTATATGCACGTACCATGTTTGATACTGCAGACATGAAGACAAATCGAAAAGAATATACTTCACTGGTTCAAGTGTTTTAGGGCATTTACATAAGTATGCACCAGTTTTGAATAAATGGAATACATATTTTGCACATAAGTAATAAGAGCATTTTTCTTAAAATTTCATATTTTTCTTATATCAGTGTATTAAAGACTGGCCCGGCCACCTAACTGGATTGAAGGCCATTCCAGTTCAACCAGATTTGACTGCTGGGTCAAATGCGGTGGACCCATTTCGGACATCAGCATCAGAAACCCTAAAATTGTCTACGTGTGTGTATTTGTATGGAGAAAGTTCAATGTTCAAATTTACAACATTGTTAGGTTGCCCTTCAGTGATCAGCATTGTTTTTGCAAGAAATCGGCTGCATCCACTGGATTGGAAAATCACCATTATGAGTCCAACACGAATCAAACTCTTCCCAAACTTAACCCAGTTACCTATAAAGCTATGTAAAATCTTCTTGATTGTAGTTGCCGAGAATTCTCTCTTTGTCTTCCCTAAGTGCCTGACCTATTCTCTAAATGAACAAATGCTGACCATCTTTGTATCTTTACAGATCTTTTCATAAATGATAAAATTAACAAATTCTTTTTAGAAACAACAACAAAAAAAGCTCCATCCTTATGGCTGGTGAGTGCTGAAAGAAACTTACTTTGTTTTGACGAAACAGTAAATAACCATTAGGAAGCAAAAAATTCTGTGAATAAAACACCCCAATAAGGAAACTTACTTCGTTTTGACTTCTGAACATTAGGAAGAATTTCAATGTAGCAGGTATCCTTAAATGAGGTTATGACAAATATTTTAACTCCATACTGCAAAAAGAAAAAAGAAATTATGACAATATAAACATATTACGATTCTTTGTTTCATAAATATTACACAGATCCAGATAAGAGATCTCTAAGGGGCCGTTGGGGCGTGAAAAATAAAAAAATCCACTCCCAAAAATCCACCAGCCAATTGGATTTTTGGGAGTGGTTGTTTGGGATTTTTGACGATCCAATCAGCCCCCCTAACAGAAAATAAACCAGGTAATCAATAATCCTCCAATAGATATGCATCAGATAAACCTTAACAAGTATCACAATGATCTAAAAGTTCAGAAATTGATAACAATTTTTATAAAATAAAAATCCATGCAAAGAAAACATAGTGGGAAGTTTTCATGCTGGAAGCCCTTTCTGACGCAACCCTCTAAAGAGTGGAAAATGAGAGGAAGGTTTAACAACATCATTTTCATCATACACCTTTCCAATTATGTGGTAAATGTACAGGCACAAATTGCTTTACCCCAAAAATAATAATGGAAATCCCCTATCCAACCAAACCAACAAATTCTAGGGAACAACATTCGTGTCAATTCTCACTTCACACTCAACCATCCAATTAAGCATGCAGGCCATAAATAAAACAGCACAAGAGTTTAGTATACATATAAAATTAAATTCATTAGTTAACTGTCAGTAGCAAAAATAGTTGGTACAAAATTTTTCCAATTAAAGCCATGAGAAACAATGATGTTCCAATCATATCTACCATAAACTTATGCCATCTTTGTTTCCCATTCTGCACTCACAACCTTAAATCTCCGTTCCTGTAAATATTTAATCGAGGCACCCATTCTTTGACAGATCTCAACTTACCCTCTATTTTTGTGCCTTTACTAGGCCTAGTATTCCTGGCAATTGAAATGGTGTCTTTATCTCTTCACATTCAAAAAAACAAGATCGATTAGGTTTGATGTTCCAATTCTATCTACCATAAACTTATGCCATCTTTGTTTTCCCTTTTGTACTCCGAACCTTAAACCTCCATCCCCCCCCCCACACACACACAACAAACAAACAAAAACGTGTTTGACGCATTGGTCTTCAGTCGCCTGTGTAGTGAAGGAGACCTGGGTTCAAGTCTCCACCCAGGCACAAGGGGTATCCTAGAAATATTTTAAGTGTGTGTGACTTGTCACTGCCTGGAGCAGTTGTAGCGAAATAAAAAGAAAAAGAAAAAGCTAACCTACGCTGCAGCGTTAATACGTTGTAGGGCACGTAGCCATCAGATCAATGGGCCCCACATGATTTGACGGCTGCATGCCCTAATGCTGCAGTGCAGGCTAGCCTTTCTCAAAGAAAAAGAAATTTTTTTATGAAGTTTAATTTCAAAGTCCACCAATTCAGCTTTCTAAACAAGTAAATCCTTCAATGCCCACAATAAAATTATTTGCGTTTTATAACAAAAAGAAATTTAAAAAACGAAAACATGTTTTCATAATCGACCAGAAATAGCTGCCACAGGCAGTTGTAAATAACTAACTAAAGCAGCAAACCGTACTGAATCTGCAGCAGCTTGTAATGTGACATGATCACCCCATTCACCAGTCCTGTTATTTATTCGAAACAAATATTAGAAGACAACAGTAAATGACAAATAACTTTAAAGATAAAGCCAAGGAATAGGAGTTACCTAGATATTTTCTTCAAATAGTCACCATAAGCCATAGGGACATATCCCTCATAAATTTCAGGGTGAGACTTAAGCTGGCAGTAGAAAAAGATAAAACAATAAATACCATGTTATATATTAATCCAAATTTACTCGCGTAAGCTTAAATTTTTTAAAAAACTGACATAAAGTATAACAACCTGATTGACAACTTGTTGCCTCACAAACTTATGGTGCTCAAGAGTCCTATAGAATTGATCTGAGAGTGCTCGAAACTACGGAAAAAATGGCAACATTACCTCTCAGCATATTATAAGTATAAGAAATGGAGGAAAATGCTTTAATAAGCAATAAAAAACGAGGTAAGAAAAAGATCACTTAAAACAAAGAATAGTAATCCAATGTTCCCACTAGACTATAAAACAACTGATAATAAACCAAACAGAACTTTGTCCATGCACTTAGATGCCAGTCTAACCGTACTATTTACACTAATTGAACATGTTCTTGTCTAGATTACCAACAAAAAGAAGATTGTTGTTAAATAGAGCAGTAAAAAACACAATGATGTAGTGGCAAACACACAAGAAAAGAACCTCATTCTGATCATCCTAGCATCATATCTAAAAGTTTGGATTCGGACACAATTCGGTGGGGGTCCATTCGGTTCTTTTCCGAAAAATCCAGATACGTTCAGAAAAAAGGGAAAAAATTCAGGTACAAAAAAAAAATGGTCCACCAAATATTAAGAACTACAATTAAGACACTTACCTTCAACTACAAAAGAAATAAACCTCAAATCATATTAAATGAGATCACATATTAATATTAGTACTTTCATATTAACACTATCATAGACATAGAGATTTCATAGGCTAGCTCTAAATCCACAATCACCATAAAATTTATTTATGGGCCTGTGGGCTTTACAGTAGAATAGGCTGAAATGATAGCAAAAGAAATGATGCTGTCTTTTTTGGTACAGGAAATGATGGGGTTGAAAGAAAAATAAAGTAGGACAAGTTCTTCCACTCACTCACCATGTGTGATTGACCACATATTATAAATAACTAACCAATTTAAAACAACCAAAAGATTTAAAAGGTATTAGATTTTTATACAGAGGAACAATTTTAAAAGAATTGAACAGTGATATTCAGCTTCAAACCCACTACCCAAGTAGCCATACAATTGTCTGCTGCTTCATAAATTCATAAGGAAGTCTCTGCTTGTCAGATCTGACAGAAAGAAAGCTTGGAGTCGGCTGGTATTGAACTACATCTGCTTTTCCCAAGCACGTTGACTTGAGTCCTTCCAAAATTCGGGAAAAACGCAAAACCACCAATTAACCTAAAAAATCGTTCAAATCATGCGACAATTTACCCAGAATAACCTGCTCAATCCCAATTTGGCGATTTTGCCAAATAAGCGATTTTTATGACAAGGTATCATAGCAGTTTGCATGATAATTGTAACAGAGGTCTATTATGCAAAATTAGGCTGGCAGCTCAACTCAAGCATTACTTATATTTCACCAATAATAGCTAAAACCTAACAATCCTAAACGCTATCTGACAAGATTTCAGCTTGGACACTAGACCGAGGATTGTAAAGATATCACCCAATGGGGACAATATCTCCACACCCTCCGCCCTCCGCCCTCCAAAAGCATTCACATGAAAACCACAATTTGAAGGGTTTTTTTTCCATCACCTACTTACTCCTCCCGTCCAACAGTCCAGCAATCCAGAAGGCGAGACAAAGAGAAAATCTTCTCCCTCAAGCACTCAACGGTGAATCAGTACAATACCCGATCTCGGCAAGCCCAACCCCCCCTCCCACCCCAAAAAACCCATGTTTAAATTCTTATTTCTTCTCTGTCCCTCATTTTCAGATCACCTCCTCGTTTCTCCCTTCTGACAGTCCAACAATCCGCAAGGCGAGTGATGATCTGACCGTCGGCAAGTGACTTCCGGCAAGTAAGAAAGGCAATTATAAATTCTTCTTCATGCTTAAAGCATATAGTTGTCAATGTTGATCTGTCCAGCAGATCTTTAACTTCTTTTTTCTTTTCTGAGAGCTGCTGAAACTCTTTTTTCCTGCCAGGAAACAGTTATTTAACTGGGGCAGTTGAACTGTTGCCGGAAGCTTTAACTGCCAACTGTTAGGGCATGGCCGGCAGGCAGTAATAAACCATTTCTGGCAGCAGCAATGTGCTTTTGTATTTATGTAATACATTAACAACTTTCATAATGTATAAAAGTTAGAGCATGAACACCAGTGGGGAACTTTTAATGATTGTGTAATTGATGGCATGGTTACCTCGTTCCGTCCCCAATGTTCTTGGCATCTCTCAATTATAAGTCTTCCGCACTCCGATGTGTAGCAAACAGTCTACCAACTATTACTCCTATTACATACTACTTATAAATCCATTTGTATATATATCTTTAAGTACCACAGCTATGTGGCATACTAATGTTTACATCAGACTAATATGGTGTGTATCAGGCATAAAATTGTGCCCACCTAGATTCTTTATCTGGTCAGACTATGACTTGCGTGTAAAATTGTGCCTACCTAGATTCTTTATTTGCTCAATCCTCTCGTGGTCAATAACATTTCAACCACCTCACCTCAAGTCAATCCAGTTACTGTTGATGTGTGAGTTAAAGGCTTCATTATGTGGGGTTCATAGATGCAATGCAAACTTAAATATTAATATCTCTATCAAACTGATCCTCCTTCACCATTAGTCATCATATGCTACCTGCTTAGAGTAGTTTATATCGATATAACTGCATTCCTATGAGCATGAAAGTGTTTCATATCTACATTAGTGCTTCGAGATGTTGATGGACAAATTGTCAAAGTACATGTAAAAAACCTTTTCCAGAGGGCCTTGCATTACAGATAACATATTGATTCTAAATATTAGATCAACACGAAAAAGTTGAACTAAAGTATGGTGTGTATGATCCAGGCTAACGGGCAAGAGGAAATTTTTTTGCAATTACGTACACTACAGACAATAGTGCACCCAAGCTATGATGTCTCAACTAACAGGTCAAATGTCTGTCCTACACATTTTTTTTTTAATAATAAGTCTTATACATGTGAATATAATGTTCAAAAACCCACGGAAATTGAAAAACTAAAGGGAGATAAAATCACAAGCTAGAGGCCATAAAAACTGCTATTGAGACCTCTTATAGACTTAGAAATTTAAGAATAGTATTAGTTGTATAACAAAAAAAAATGCTATCACAATCTGGCTTCAACAACCATAGATAACTGCTAAATAACGGAATAGCCAACCTGGCAATTTCCATCACCCTGTACTTTAAGCTCCACCAGATTATACACCTGCAACCTAGAACATGAGACATCACATTATCAGGACAAGCTTGACACAACTTTTCTTCAAAATAAAATAAAATAAAATCTGCATTCAACTGTAAACCATAGAAATCACATCGCTAAATTCTTCCATTACGTAAAAATGTTTCTACACGTTCTAACTTCGTGATAGGATAGACAAACTAGCAAGAATAAAAAAAACCAACATATGATGAGTGCAAATTGTGGTCCCACATATATCCCACAGTGATGAGTTCTACAAGATTGAAACGATTGCCTCCACAAAATTATGGACCATTTTGATGTTTGTGCCCTTTCTATTGAAACTTGAAAGGCATTTTAGTAAAAGGTAACAAGCATTTCATATTTGTTACATAGCCCATCAATAAACAGATACACAAAAGAATATACTACTATACTAGACATATGAAGAACACCACCAAAACTTCCCAACTACACATGAGAATATAGTACTCCCTCCATCCGAATTACTTGTCTCATTCATTGAAACCCATGTCCTGTAAAGAGAAGGTACTCACAAGGTTTTCCATGTCTGATTAAGCTGCTATCTTGGTCAGATAAAAATCCAAGATCATGCTGAGATCTCGTCAACATTTTGGCAATAAGGAATTTTTTAAAGGAAAAAACAAAATAATGATGCAATTTGTTGGCGACTTCAGGTTGTGCACCTTCCATATTTAGCATACTATCCAGGAACTATCTCCTGTTATATTAGATGCTGCAGCCTGAATTTACCTAGTTTCCATTCATAGTCCTTTATTGTCGTTATCATCCTTTCATTTAAACTAGCAGTTTAGTCATTGGCAACGCCAAACTTAGAACCCTTCTATGAATCTTCGGTAGTATCCTGCCAATCCCAAGAAACTCCGAATTTCTGTAACATTCCTCAACTGTTCCCAATTCAAAATTGCTTCCACCTTTCCTGGATCTGCTGACACTCCATCCTTAGATATCACATGTCCAAGGAAGTTTACTCTATCTAGCCAAAACTCGCACTTGCTAAACTTGGCATATCACTGATTACCCTTAAGAATCTGTAATACATGAACTATGTGTTCTCTGTGCTCCTCCCAGCTCGTTGAATACACCAAGATGTCATCCACAAAGACTATTATAAATCGATCCAATAGATCAACAAAGATCCTATTCATCATATCAATGAATATTGTTGGTGCATTTGTCAATCCAAACGGCATCACCAAGAATTCGTAGTGTCCATATCTGGTCCTGGACGCAGTCTTGGATATATCCTCCTCCTTAATCCGCAATTGATGATAACCCGATCTCAGATCAATCCTCTATATTCCTTTACGACTCATTTATTAGGCAGTTTTCTCATGTACCTAATTATTTTAGCTCATATATCGAGACCGGTCCTTTTACTTCTTATCTTAATAGTCTGATGTGAAAAAATGGTACTTTCATGGGACCCAGCAGTGAAGATTCCAAACAACCGCTTCCTTTTAGGGGAGACTCCCTAGCATTATGAACTCATCCTCTTCAGAGTTCCTCCAGAATGTGCAAGAGCTTATTGGACATTTGCTTGCAGTACTTAGCTACTCAAATCAAGCAAATCAGACTACTAATCTGAAACAATCTTTTTATTCCAATATCGGACTAGTAAAATGGATGTCGAAGGAGCCTGTAAGAAAGTTATTGAAAAGAGTTTTACATAAATGGTAAACCAGAGAAGATCTCATACCACATACCATCCATTTCCCTCTATTAACAATTTTCTATATTATCAACACCTTGCAAACATTTTGCCTCTATCATTAATTTTGTTTTATAAGCTTAACTTATAATCTCAAGGACAGGATCTCAGTTATCTCACCACAATGGGGAGATCCAAGATCTCACCGAGATGCAAAATTATGGTAACACATGTAAACATAGCACTATATTACTCATATGAAAAACACAACCAAAATTTCCTAATCACAATTCACACATGCGAATATAGTACTCCCTCCATCCCATTCAGTAATAAACATGAAGTGTGTCTTAGTTCTTTAAAAAATTGGTGTTCTAGATTCTAAGAACTTATCTCCAGTAAACGTGGCCACCAACACAAATACATTTATTGAAATATCAGCAATAAGATTTCTAGACAATCAAACTTTATATAACAGTGCTACAAATCCAATAATGAGAGATGAAATAATCTGCTGTCAACTCTGAACTATTTTTAATGGACAGAAGAACTATACAGTAACAATGACCTAACAATCAAGTATAATATTTCTTTACAGGAAGTATAATTACCAAATTTAACCTAAATATAACATTTTTGACAATTAATAGAGATACTTCCTATCATTCAGGCGAAGCATTTCAATTGTTTCTTTATACCACCTTCACAGCGTACTTTGAGCTAGCAAGACTTGACAAAAGCCAGCCCACCAACAGCCTAGTGATATGAGAAATATAAAACTTTCCTAACAGATAATTCTCTACAGGAACCATCAATATATTCTCAATGAATGACATGGTATAAGACCCCAAAAAATGGAAGACTTGAGGTATGGTTTCAATGATTTTATCCGTGTTGATGCAATGAGAATAACAAAAGATTTGCCTCATTATTTGAGTCTGTGGAATATATTTACTCACTAGAACCTAGAATTATTAAGAAAAAAACCACAAGCAGGGGAACTACTAAACTTGATAAGCAATCTCAAGATGTCAAGGTTTTTAGAAAAAAGCAACATGGAAAGTCATAAATTATACCTGTCTAGCAGCCTTTGGTGATCCGATGTTGCTTCATCAACAGAAGGTATATCTCCATTAATTCTAGGAACGTGCTATACATTAGCAAATAGAGAAAAAAACTGAGTTATACAAATATGTACCCAACCAGATGTTAGTTTATTAACATATGAAATAACGTTCAATCTAGAAGTAGAAGGTAACGTTAAAGGAATATACAAAAATAAATAATGCGTGTTTTAGAAGCAGTCAGCTATACCGAGCAAACAAAGCAAATTTTAGCATTGACAAAATGTTAACACAAATTCGGGCTAATTAATTAAGCAATCTTTTGAGATAGCGCTCCTTCTTCAGTAACAGTCTTGGTTCACGGCAATAACCCTTAAGAGATTAACTATGACTTAAACAACTCAACCAGATAACAAAATCTTTCAGGTAACATGTTCAATTAAAGCTGTTTTAGCAAAACTATAGTCAAACATACCATAAAAAAGCAAATCAATAGTAATTTTGAAAAGGAAACGGTTAAAGAAAAAGGTTAATAGAACAAGTGCAGGGAGATAACTTAAAATTATTGCAGGTAAATGAGGCACGTAACCAAAGAGTAGGTAGAGCATTGATGTTCTCAATAAAAAATCATGTTCTACTCATTCCCATTTGAAAAATTAAAATTATTAGCTTGGCAGTGAGTTGAAATGTTAGAATTATGAAAAGACATCCTCCCAAGTCAGACAGCCCTAAAAAGTTTTCTTTTTTTAATCTTTCTAATTTCTTATACGTAAGATGCATGCACTCTCACATACTACACGCCAGTGGAATTCGACCTTGTGACCACTCCTACCACTCCAAGAGATAAAACCACGTGCAACTCCACTAATGAAGAAAGTTTCAACTACTTATTTAAAAGCCATGTGCAGAAAGTAAATTAAGTTTAAAGTAGTAGATATGCTAACAATTCTATGAGAGCAACAAATCCTTAAAAGCTATATAATAACCGCCCACACCTCATCCCTCTTTACAAAATTAGTTTCTTTATCTTATAATTTCACATTTGTTCAGCAAATACGCTAAAAGTACAACAAATACAAAATAAACAAAGAAAAGCTAGATCGACTCAAGTTAAACTGCCCATGTACATATAGGCAGTTATCAAAACCATCAAGAAAAAATCTATTACATCATACAATATAACTCAAGAGATAAATATAGCCTCAAGTTGAACTTACAGGAACAGGAACCATCTGATTCAATCTCTTCCCCACTTCACCATCTAAGGCAGAGAACTCATCAGATTCCAGTGAGGCAGACCAATATTCCCCATCATATAATTTTTCTCCAGGGCTAGAGCATGAACTTGAGGAATCCAAAACATCAGATTCCTCCTGTGCACCACCATTACCTGTATGTCACCCCACACAAGAAAACTTTAAAAAATCAAATAAATGAAGGGTCACATTTATATGCGGAGCGCTTTCGGGTGGCCCAATTGCAACTGGGGGACCGACTATAATACAGGGGAAGGCGGGTTAGACTGTCCCTGCCAGCACGATAGGATGGGTCGCAAGGCGCATGTTAACTACTTCCATGTATGGAGCCAATCCAGCAATATTATATTTTTCACTAGTACCTGAAGAATGGTTATCTGGTGAGGTATCAAACCAATCTTGAGTAAGAATGGAGGCCTGCAAATGTTCTTCACCTACATTTGATGTCCCAGCAGCTTCTGCGACTGCAAGAAGTGAGAACTCTTCCTGAAGAGCATGGGCGAGCATCTCATCACTCTCCACATTGGACTGGACTGAGTTGTACTGGCAGTCTCTTACATATTCTCCATCATAATAGCTAGAATTTTCCGGGCTCGAAGTTGTGCAATACCCATTGTTTGAAAACGGTTCTCCGCCTTCAAGCAGATGGAGGCCCCATCGGTATACATCGGGATCATGCTCGTAAGAGATCATTGGCTGTTATTTGGTTTCTCTCGAAGGGGATGCACTTCAATAATTTAAAACCAAAAGTCCTCCAATAAATTTCACAACTTCCTCTGAAGAAAATCAAAATCCGAATTAACCTTTTACCTGCAAAACAAGGGCATATAGGCATAAGCAAGAAAAAGATGTTGTCAATTTTTAATTACTTGATAATGTACAAACAAAACAGAAGGCAAAACGGCAAGACCAATTGTATAAATAAACATGAAACAAAGGCAGTCTTGGATTATTTCCAAGATTCCCATCAACAGAATTTTTTTCTTTTCTTTTCAAAGTTTCGGCATTGGAGACTCCAGCTGACCCTATTGCCCACATCAAAGTACCATCCAATTCAAATGATGTTCTTTCAGTAGAAACCAAAAACAACAATCCGTGCCTATGCAAAGGTTCTTGTCCAATGATCAGAGCAAAGCATAGCAAAATCATATAATTCAATTAATACACCTAAACAAAATTGTCAAATTAATTAGCAACCACAAAATATGTCACATAAAAAAAAGATAAAAAAACTTCCACCTTTCACAAAAATACAAAAT
Organism: Houttuynia cordata; assembly: GCA_039654745.1. Taxonomy (NCBI): domain Eukaryota; kingdom Viridiplantae; phylum Streptophyta; class Magnoliopsida; order Piperales; family Saururaceae; genus Houttuynia; species Houttuynia cordata. The sequence continues at coordinate 52,701,603 of CM077504.1, read as the reverse complement.
TCTACAAAATCACTCTCTAACCAATCCCAAATCACCAAACCCGAGAACACCCACCGGCCACCACAAAACAAAAGCAAGCAAAACAACTCCAACCCTAAAATCCACAAAACACATATCAAGAACAATTCCACCAAAATCAGGACGACGCAACGACTAGTAAAAGAGCACGCACCAGTGAATCAAGAAGCGGCCAGGAGTGAGAGATGCGTGATCAATCAAAGGATCTTGAAAGTGGAAAGAATTTCAATTTTGGCGAAAAGAGGGACAAGGACAAAGGTGTTACATCCGCAGGGGAGATGATATTGAGAGATGGATGATGATGCGTCAGAGGCGAAAAGGGCGGCCTCGAGACGTCACGTATCAAAACGGGGGGAGTGTTGCGTAAGACGCGCACGCGAACGGGGAACTGCAAGTATAGGAGTTGCTCCGTGACTTCGGTTTTTCCCACGAATCGTAGATGTGGTTTCTTGTTTTGTGTGGAGGGTGATGCTGCCCCACGAGTCGCATTTAATTGTGAATGACCGATGTCATGTTGGGATTTGCTCCATAACTTGGATTTGTTGTTTGTTGTCATCGTATCTAAAAGGTTTGTCCGTGTGGAACTCTTCAAATGGTCGTAGCGGCGCGGCGCCATTGTGGACCATGCTAAGTTTTCTTCCTTGGTCTTTCTTTTTTTTTTTGCATGTGTCAGAATGCACATACGTATTGGACTACAGAATGTGAATTACTATTACTTACAATTATTATCTCTTCATAATCCAAGTATTAATGCTTTTATAGTCTTCAAATATGGAAATTTGGCTCCAGTTAAACACTTGATTACATGTATATTAGGATTGCTATTAAAAGTAAATAGGATAGACCGGACAATTAAGGCCCTGTTTGGTTTCCCAAATGAAGCTGGATTCTTAGGATAGACCGGACAATTAAGGCCTGTTTGGTTGCCCAAAAAGAAGTTGGATTCTTAAGAATCCAACTTCTTTTGGGAAATCTCCTCTTCCCAAAAGAAGTCATAAGAGCTTCTTTCAATGGCATTTGGTGTAAATTTTAAAAAATAACAAGGGTATTTTTAAAAAAAAACTAATAATGAGGTTTTTTGTTATTAAATACTTTTATCTTCTTTTAAAAATTACCATTTTTGCCACTATGACCTAAATTCATCAAATGAAGTTGATTTTGGCCAACCAAACACCACTTTTCTTAAACCTAGATTCATCTAAAGAATTTGGATTTCCTACTCTTATAAGTGCTAACCAAACAGAGCCTAAGAGTGTTTTACCTAAAAGACTCTTGTAATTAAAAAAGTGTTATTTAACTACCCTTCAATGCGAAGACCACACGTACTTGAGGAAAGAGAGTTTTTGAAGAGTCTACACTTTGCTGGAATTATGTACAAGAGGAATGGGTTAGAGGACGAATCTACTTGGCAGTAGAAAACTGAAAGAAGTCATGGTTCAAGTGTCTGATTATATCACGTTCATTTTGAACGTGCAGTTTTACTAGTAGACATAAATGTAGATATAGAGGTAGCTACATCATTGCTAACTACTAGGATTGGCGTATGAAAGCTAAGTCATGGGCTTTACATGTGACAAAATAACCCATTCTTTATTAAAGAAAATATACTTCAAATGATCCATAGACAAGCCCAATGCCCTTACAAACCAACTTCCAAATTACTATCCAGTTCATACACACACAGGTGTTAATTAACTTCTAAACCCTAGCACCTCAAACAAGGTAAAATAACTTCTCATGGTTGACTAAACTTAATCTTAAAATTTTCAATCTAACCAATTCAATCAATGTTCGTAGCTCTTCCACAACATAGACAAATTTTTACCCATCATTGATTTACGTTGATTTCTTATGCAGAATACATGTCTTTTTATATATTCCCCTCGCATTTAATCAAATCTAGTACATATGCTTCCAGTGTCATGCTTCAAACCCTAGCTTTAGTGAGAGATTCTTTCCCTTCTTCAAATTGCATGTTTCATTAATTGTCAAACCAAACCAAGTTTAGGCTATGCTTCTCATGGTTGTTTTTCTGCATCATTGAGAGTGTATTTGGGAGGTCCACACACATAATCATATTTGCACTTGTTCGTGTTAAAGGACACAACTTTTGCAAAATACAAAAGGACATCTAGTTTGTTGGCTTGAAAATTTGAGGGAGAAGCCCAGATCATTTTTGTTCGTTGCGGGAGGTCAAATCGTGCATTCCAGTGAAAGAAGCCCCATGAAGTAGTAGAGCAAAAGAGAATAGTTTGAGGAGAATAGTGCATTGATTATTGACCACACGCTGATTATGTGGCTTTTTTTCCATAAAGATTTTCCACGTTAAAATCATTGTCTCTACATATGTCGTTGATTGATGTTTTAATTTTCGCTATGATATACAATTAGAATAGTTTAAACACTCCATGAAAATTGAATTGCTTTAAATTAGAAATCGCCCCGGCATGAAGATCCACACATCTCGATGTCTGTATTTATTTATTTGGACAAAGAGGAGTGTGTGCGACTTACACTAGCCTAAATCTAATGAGGCAGCAAAGTTTCAAGGAGGCAACTGGTTAGCCTTTTACAGCCTTCGCTTCAACTGGCCAGCGGTCATGTTTTGTCCAGATCATCTCAAGATCGATGATCTCAGCAAACTGGCCAGATTGAAACCATTTAGTGTGCCTGTAGATTCAGAAGGCTGCGTTTATACCATGGCCAAGCCAGCCACGAACTGGTTGTGGAGGTGACTTCCAAAAACATGTATGTTTTTTTCTAAAACAACCCAATTTTATTATCCGTGATTCAGTCTCATGAGTGCATATGTGTTGGTATGAGTGCATATCCGTGATTCAGTCTCATGAGTCAAGAAGTAAATACTTCAAGTTGGTTGAATTAAAGTGGAAGAACTGGTGAAGTATTGGAGAACCATGAGTCAAGGAGAAACTATGTGGGGTCTACGTAGACATGATGCCATCGTGCTAGCCCTCACACCACTGATCCACTAGTAGAATAGAATCATATTTCATATTGCTTTGACTGTTTAGACTCATATCTTTAATAGCTTGTTTTTAATTAGTCATTAGTCATGTTCACTAGTCATTAGAGTTTTTGTTATTTATATGCATGGCATTAGGGTTTAGTTAATATAAAAGCCAATGTTGGCAGACACGTAGTGGTTTTTGAGTTGTTGTTATTTGAATTTGCTTAATGCAGTAGTGAAGAGAGAGTTTTCTCTTGTTTATTTTCTCTGTTCATGAGAGTACGGAGTATAGAAGGTCCCTTTAACCCATAGCCGGATACATTGACGATGTGTTCGATCCTCGCCCTACATCAGTTGGTGGCTCATGTAGGTCTCAATGATGTCTCGACTTGCAGTTGTTGCAAGCGTAGTAGCACGAGTTCACGATCCTGTAGCAGGGTTTTCCCGACAATCATCAATGGAATGCCTTAGAGAATTCCAAAATGATTCTTATCCCTTTAACATGTCCACTTTTGAAGAGGTATGTAGTCCATTTCTTATTGTACATAAAGGAGTAGATTTTTCTCTCCCGCCTGTCTATGATAATGATGTTTATTATTATCATACAATCCGAGTTCATAAAGTTGTCTTTTCTCATGTGTGATGGCATCTGGATTTTCATTTTCGTTATTATCAATCATGCAAACTCGATTTTGATTTTTTTTTCTCTGAGGGGGGTGATGTAGATGGAAAATTGATAAGTTTTCACCGGTTCATAAGCCCATATAGTGAGAATATATTAAGTATTATGCAATGGAAAGTAGCACATGGTGTACATATTTTACTTTTGCTAAAGTCATGGGCCTAGTTGTGGGCCACCAAGCAAATCTCCTATGGGATGGTATTGGATTTGCCAGTTGGCATAGAAGTCACAAAAAATCGGGATTCCAATTTTCTTCATCCAAGACTCCTTTACTAGGGCATGTGGAATTTGATCCAGGAGGTTACATTTATGGCCTTACATATGACAATAACAAGGTGAAAGCAGCTGAAGTCATCTTGAAAGTGTCAATTATAACGCCTCGGATTTTCAAAATACAAAATTTTTTATTATGCAAGAAAATTCGAGATGCAACATGCTACAACTTTAAAAGTGTTTACCGAAGTGTAGGTAGTGAAGTAATAAATTCGATGAGTCCGAGATCGATCTACAATTTTTAGTTATAACTAACTTATGAATCAGTTTTTTTGTTACATATAGATAAAATGAAATCAAACTTAAGAAGTAAAATTAATTTAAAAAGTGTAAGAATTAAGTTGAGAGATTAGGCTTAGGCATCGAGTCCATTGAAATTCCACATGTTATTATTTTGATTTAACATAATCCAAAAATAACACTATAATGATTGTTTAAGCCTTACATGTATCCATATACAATATTTAATCAAAGAGCAATAATTAATTCAATTAATAGCATAAGTTTATCATCCCAACTTATTGATAATTCTAACTATTCAAAGTGCATGACACAATAAATAAAAGAAAAATTCAATAAGTAGAACTATAACTAAATAATACAATAATGTTAAGTACAAAATTAAAAGCCTTGGATCTGGTCCAAGTGTGCAACTGTACTGCCCATGTCCAAATTATAATAAACACCCACACACACATGCTCAATCTCTCGAGCTTTGCATTAAGTAATGAAAGCAAACATGGACAATGAATACCTATTTCTTGTTGCCCTTCCCACACGTACACCCAGTTACCAACAAAACTGTAAAAATAGCATCTAATTATTCACAACAGTCATAATCATAATCAAGTAGCACCTTTTCCCAACTATTTGGGGTCGGCGACACGGATCTTACTCCTCCATTCCAGCCTATTTTGGGCTACCTCTTTTGTAAGAGATAGTAAAATCAAATCCTTTCTTATTAATTCCATCCAAGTTCTCTTAGGTCTCCCTCTCCCTCTTTTAGCATCGTTTACATGTATCCCTTCTAATCTTCTCACAGGGGCATATAAAGGTCTTCTTTGTATATGCCTATACCAACGTAACCTACATTCCCTCAGCTTCTCCCCTAAAGGCGCTACTCCTAGGCGCTCACGAATATATTCATTTCTAATCCTATCTCTCCTAGTTATCCCACTCATCCACCTTAACATTCTAATCCTATCTCTCCTAATTATTCACAACAATCATATGATAGTTTATTCGTGTATTAACATATCATACAATCAAACATTAATAATCATTGCAAACATCCATCAAAATAACTTAAGTATCTTATGTACACTTTGCTACTTAAAATATTCTCTAGGGTTTTCATATTGTTCTATGAGTCCTTGACATTTCTGAGTCATGTCCTCTACCTCTACTTTCTATCTCAGCATTCAACTAGGGGTTTACTCGCAATAGATACCCTAATTTCATCTCTTTCATTTGATTACAGTCTACTACAACAACTCGTAATCTCGAAGGGACTTCATGGATCCCTCTGGGTTAAGTTTATAAGCACTGTGAACTTCGTCATAATTCATACATGCATATGGAATCTCTTGTGGATTCTAAGCCCCCATGATAGTCAATCATAGTATGGGCCAATTTCTTTGCTCTTGTGACTCGTGATACTCTTTCCATACTCATTTCTTGGTACTTGTCTTGAACCATAAATACTGACTTCTTTGGTCTAATCATTTCTTTTATTTTGTTTGTTCATAAAAACATATTAATTACTAAATATTATGTTTGATTATTGTACTTGTTACACATCATCTATACCTTGCTTTAAGAAAATTGAAATAACAATAATTCAAAAACTATTGTGCATCTGCCGACATGGGCTTTTATATTGACTAAGCCCAACTAGTATGCATGTAGATAACAATAACTCTAATGACTAGTCAACATGACTAATGACCAATTAAAAGCAAGTTGTTAAAGATAAGAATCTAAACTATCAAAGCAATATGAAATAGAATTGTATTCTAGTAGTGGATCCGTGGTGAGAAAGCTAGCATGGCGATGCCATGTCTACTTAGACCACACATAGTTTCTTCTTGACTTCTGGTTCTCCAATACTTGAACAAATTCTTCAACTTTAATTCAACCAATTTGAAGTATTTACTTCTTGACTTTTGACAACGTGCATCATTCTCCCGAGGTTAAAAGGAATTTGCCCTTGAATTCGACATAGTATCATACCCAAAGGTCAAAGAGTAGTCGAGTAGTAGAACTCCATAAAAGTGTTTTGCAACTCTTGATTCTTCTGCTTGCATGCATTGCAAATCTTGAATGACAAAAATTAGTTTTGCATGTATAGTGCCATTTTGTTCAAAAACATTGTCATGTGTAAAATAGAACTCCATAACAACTAGCACTTGTCCTTATGCATCATTTTTCCAAATGTACAGTGTATGCACTAACCAATCCATGATAGCTTGTACCTTGTAAGGACTAAAATTGGCTGATATGATGATGCTCGAATTGCCCAGTTACCCTATAGTTTCTAGTCTCAAAATCACACAATCATAGTGGGTGTGCAAAACTATTAAACCAATCTTCATAAAATATTCAAATTCAAGGGTTAGTTTGAAACTCACAATGTTGAATCTGTTGCCTCCAAAGAATGACATGGACTCAAAATATCAAAGCCTTCAATTGTTCACATGGGTAGAGACAAAATCTAGGTTGAGCAGCATCTTCTCATCAATGTAGAGAGCCTTAATGTAATAACCCAAAATAAACTAATATTGGGATTAGATCACCTAGAAAAGAAGATCTTTATGATGATCGACAAAGAGTCATCGACACAATATATAGGTCTATGAAGAAGTGTCAGTCATATTGCAAAACTTGAACAATTGACAAATTTGGCCGACACAAAATTATGTCGATAGTTAATGTGTCGGTGCTAGTGCAGAATGGTTCTAAGTTAGGAAATTTTCTTTCTAAACACAAACCCTTGATACAAATACTCATATTTGCATTGAGAATGATCTATTGGACCCCAGAGAAGACCTAGGGTGTGGAGAAGTCACCAGAGGCCAAAAGAGAGGATTTTCACGACAAGAGAAGAGAAGACTTCTCTGCCAAGGAGAAAGAGGTAGGACTGCTAACCTCAACATAAATATGTGATTTTTATGAAAGAGGGTGATTGCAGTAGATACATACCTCATTGATGTAGATCAGCGTGGAATTGGGATGTTTAATTTCTTACATATGCTTATATGAGATGTATGCACATGTTAAAGAAGTAAAGTTGTAAATTTAATGCATGATGATTGCATGGCCTGTGTTTGTGTGTTGAATGTATATTGTGATCATGAATTATTAATTCACATCTCAATAAAGAAGGGATCAGGAAATACAAACGGTCAAGTCACAGATTCAATAGTGTGTCAGTGCAAGTTTATTGACGGACCAAGCGACAGTGTAATTGTATCTTGTTCATATTGAAAAGTTAAAGTGCTATTGTTTGATGCATGAAAAGAATGCTAATATAAGAGAGATGCTATAAATGCTATAATGAGAATTATATTGGTTTGGCACAAACAAATGTACTTAAAGAAGATGAATTTCCATGAGATATGACCATACATGTTATATGTGTGGTATTGGCTGAGTTCAAATAAAATGTAGCTTAGATTGTTGTAGAAGGTCGCTTTAACCCGTACATGGATACATCGATGACATGTTCAATCCTCGCCTTGCATCACAAAACCTTAGCCTAAGGGGTTAATCAATCCAGAAATCTTAGAGAAAATTACATAAATTAAGAATTATGTCTTTTAGATAAAAAACCTCAAGGTTGCATCTTGTTTGATGAGTAATAGTGTGAGCCAAGGTATAACTTTCCGTGTCCTGCTCTTGAAAAATTCTACTGTTTCTTTCTTGCCAAATAAAACCCAAGAACACAGTAAAGGCGGACTGGAGCACCCACCAAACATGTCTATATTCCCTTAACAAAGTGCATAATTCAATTTAGTTCAAGGGTATCACAAAATTGCATGCAATTGATTCATTTTTCTTAAAATAATTGAGTTCAAAAGGGCCTATGTCTCCTAGTTATCCATGAAATAACCACGGCCAGTGAATTTGATCCAATGTGGCTATACATAGGGAGAGTGAATCTTGATGCACTAGAATCATGTAAATCTAGAGTGTTTTGAATTTTTGTTTTAATCTTCATCATACAATAATATTGGGCTAATTGTGGGTTTTATATTTGTAGGTAGCATTTTAATATCTTAAGTTACCTATATGTTGCTTTGAATCTAATGGACCTTATTTTGGATGAACATAACTTAAATGAGGTTTTATTTGACGGCAACACATGGACAAACATTATTAAGAAGTTTAATATAAACAAAAGGCCCATTCTTTCATTAGTTGGAGGTTAAGCTTTGGCCTAAGGATAAGCTGCTACAGGTAAGCCAAGAGAATGAAAATTTGTGATTGGTTGCACATTGGGGGCATCCAATTCTCCATCTCCTCTCCAACTTCCAGCAACCTCTTTTCTACTTCTTCATCTTTTATTTTGCAATTTTTATTTTATTTGGAGTGCACGTTTTGGCATGGCCGGCTAAGCACCCCGAGCTAAGGCTAGAAGGCGATCTCGTAGAGCTTTAATGTACTTCACATGTACTTATTTTAAATATTAATGCAAGTATTGAATTTTTTAGTATTATTTTTTGCCTCTTCTTTACTCTTGATTAATGTTATAGATCGAATGCTTGAAGATTCTACTTCTTGATTTTATGTGATATTAGTATCTAGAGTGTTTGATTATTGAGAAAATTATTTGCTTTAATTATCCAATCATTTTAGAGTTAGCTTTGTCCTTTATTTATTTAAATCATCTGGATAGAGTGAATCTTTATTCTGCTCTATTGAGATAATTGATTTATGGAAGGGCATCATTAAGTGTCTACGAAACCCTTGAAGCCTTACCATTTTCTTTTATTTGGTTTTACTCCCTTTAGTTAACTTTAATTTGCTTTCTACTTCAATTCTTCCTTAATTTTGTAACTATTTCTTTTCACATTGGTCAATCCTTGAGGATCGACCTTGCAAGTGCTGCAATGAACTTGTGCACCTGCAAGTAAATGTACCTATGCTATTAATCAGTCATTAGTCTTGGTTCATAAAAAAAATTGCGCTGTTGTCGGGGATTGAAACGTGTCTAGAAACCTGTTTTAAAAGTTCTCCCTATTCTTTTTCTTGTTTTTTCTTTCTTTTTGTTTTCTCTCTTGTTTTATTTTTATTCTTTTGTTGGAAGTGAGAGTATTGGGTTGTGGAAGTGAGAGTATTGGGTTCTTTTCAACTAGAAGATCATAGAGACTTGTCAAGACTTAAAAGTTGGAGAAGACCACTTGAAACACTCCAGTACTTCGTTCTATTTCTTTTATTTCTTTTCTTTATGCTTTCTTTATGTTTTTTTAGTGCAAATTGCATGCTTGCCTGATAATAGATAGACTTTTGCTTTACTTTATTCTTATTTTTGTTTTTGTATGCTCTCAAGGCAACATGATTCTTCTTGTTGCTTAATTAGTGTGGATAGTTCTATTGAATTTTCTACTTTTGTATTCAACAATATGGAAGAGAATGATAGTGTGCATAAATGAGGTGCAAAATAATCAGCAAGTTAGTACCGTGCGAGTTTATATGCAGCTTACTAGATCTAGTTCCCCATCTTGCATAAATTTATCCATGAACGCAGGCTATTTTGATCTAAAGCCGAATGTGTTTCAATTACTAACCAAGTTCCATGGCTTAGACTCAAAGAGTCCTTATTTTCATATAAAGTTTGTGCTACATTCTCTAATGTAAATGCTTCTAGTGATGTTATTAGATTAAAACTCTTGTCATTCTCTTTACAAGACAAAACTAAAAATTGGTTGATCTATTTGAAGCTAAATTCCATTTGGACATGGCAAGAAATGCAAAAGGAGTATTTTTTAAAAATTTCACATTCATAGAATAAATACACTAAGAAATAAGATTTTTGAATTTTGCACAAAAGGAAAATGAATCTTTCTTCCAATGTTGGAACCGATTTAAAGAGCTTTTATTGATGTGCCATCACCATGGTTATGAAACTTGGCATATAATTATTATTTTTTATTATGGGCCAACTTCTCCAATGCAATAGTTTGTTGAGATGATGTGTAATGAAAACTTTTTTAATAAAAATTTTGAGGAAGCTTGAGACTTCTTTGAGGGGTTGGCATAGGATTCCCAATCATGAGAAGATATTAATGAATCCGAAAGAAGTGATAAACCTAAAGCTAAAAATGGTTTGTATCTTCTTAAAGAAGATGATGATGTTAAGGCTAAAATTGCATGTTTAACAAAAAAAAGCAAAGGCTATGGAAACTAAAAAGGAAAATACATCCAAAGCCTCTCAAAAAGCACAAAATGTATGTGGCAATTGTGAGCGATGAACACAACATTCAAGATTGTCTAACAATCCCAGCTCTTCAAGAGTGTTGTATAGCCAAGTAAATGTCATGACTAATTATAAAATGCCTTTTTCTTCACCTTATTCTGAAACTTATAATTATAAGTGGAGAAATCATCCTAATATTAGTTGCAGGTACCTCCCTCTTCTTCAACTTATATGCCACTACATAAGAAGACTCTTGAGGACACATTACACAGATTCATGCAGGGTGAAGCCACAATTAACACTCAAATAATGCAAACCATAAATGACTTAAAAGCATCCATCACTGAGTTGACCATACTTTGAGCACACCATAAAAATGGAAGTTCCCTTCTCAACCTCAACCTAACCCAAAAGGTCAATTCATAATTGAAAATGTTAATTCTTCCAATTTACAAGAAGAACATGTCAAGTCCATCACGACTTTAAGAAGTGGAAAAGTTATTAACAAAGACATTCTAAGGAAGGTTGTTGAGCCTAAAGAGACTTTGAATCCTGAAAAAGGTTATGCACTTGACAATTTTAATTTTGAATCTCCCATACCACCCATTTTCCTCAAAGAATACAAACTTCTTCTAAATTGATGCAAAAAGACATTCTTGAGATTTTAAACAAGTGAAGATTAATATTCTTCTTTTAGGTTCTATTAAACAAATTCGAGGCCCGCTGTCTTCATTGGCAGCGCGCAAGCCGCAACGCTCTTGCGCTTGTACTCCTTCGCTTATTGGGAAGGAACTGGTGCAGGAACGACGACAAGAGATCCTAGTTTGTGAAGGGGGAGAGAGTCGTTAGCTGCAGAATGCATCTCCTTATCAAGAGGCGGTGCAGGGCAGCTTCCACCATTTCCTTTATTCCTTACATTTGAGCACTGTGGGGGAGGTGCCATAGAGCCCTTGGCCAGACTCTCATGTCCATGGCCTAGAACCCGTGCGGCCTCTATAGCTCCATGGCACAAAGCAAAGATTATGAGCAAGAACCATGTTATGGAGAGGAGATTGCCATTTGGGGAAGCCATTGATTTTCTGATTTTTCTAGCTGGAACCAATGTGTCTGATTTGTACCTTTTCCTTCCTTCTTGGTAACTAGTTAGTGATCATGGAAGAGAGGATGGCGAGTTAAATAGGCTTTGGTTTGAATTATGTCGTCTTGGACTGGCAAGCGTAAGCAGTAAGTTGTTTTGACTCTTCATTTTCAGGGAAATGCATAACCTTCACGTTGTAGTTATTTTTGGTAATATAATGTCTTGCATGCTATCGTATTTGGACACTGCGTAATTGCACAATAGCACAATGTTGATTGGAACGTAGTAGAGGCGTTGCCAATCGGGTCGTTTTGGTCCTATCTTGGTCGATGTTCAAACCCGAAGATTTATTACAACTCCATATACAGAATAAATTCAAGAAAAGTGAATGTTACGTTTTGGCACATGGTGTGGCTTATTAGTTAAGTAAAGATATAATGGCAGAGGTGACTTTTTGAAGGCTTAATCAATCAAAAGTTTTGTAACAAAATACTCAATGATCTACTAATGCAAGTCCATGACCATGGTACATAGTGCCATAGCGTGGTTTATAGTGGCCTATCCTACTACATATCTATGCACCATGCTTGCTCTCTCCGTACCTAGGATCCCTATGTACCATGGTCATAAACTTTCTGGTCATAAAACCCGGTCTAGACGCGTCCAATTAAAAAAGGGTATAGATGTTGGCAGAACGGTCCAGTACTCCTGGCCTTGAACATGAACTTGACCGGATTAACTGACGGGGGCTTTGGTCTGGGTCAGGGCTTTATCATCAGTGGCCAACACATCCTTCACATTAGGCCAACACAGCTTAAGAAAAATTCATTTCCTAAAAATTCGTTTCCTAACACTCCTAATTATAGGTGCAATTTGATGAAGTTAGTGAGGTTTTAGCAGAAGATACGCGTAGTTCACTGATGCTCCAACTTAGTTTTCCTAACTCCTGGCGCTACAACCGCAAAAGTAAGAATCATATTAGATGAGAACTTAATGCCAGTACTAAGGGGCCTTTTTGGATCCTGAAAAATCAACTTTCACTATTTATTTCTGGATTTTTTACTATGGATGTTGAAAAATCCAAAACATCCACAGTGAAAAATCCGGAAATGAATAGTGAGAGTGGATTTTTCACTGTGGATGTTTTGGATTTTTCACGATCCAAACGGCCCCTAAGTATACATTTTAAAATGATTCGGAGCTCCTAATCTCCACTGCTCCTCCCCCGCTGCCTCCTACCTCCACCTCCCACCTCCACCTCCGCTCCTCCTCCTCTCCTGCCACCTCCCTCCTCCACCCTCCTCCTCAGATCCGGAGCTCCCTCCTCTGCCACTCCTCCCCCGCCGCCTCCCTCATCAACCTCCACCGCTCCTCCTACCTCCACCACCGTTGCTCCTCCCCCGCCGCCACCCTCCTCAGATCCGGAGCTCCCTCCTCCTCCCCTGCCTCCAACCTCCAACCTCCACCTCCCATCTCCACCTTTCGCTGCTTCTTTCCGGGAGGAGCTTGGACCGGAGGAGCTCTTGCTAGTCGTCTTCTTCGCCAAAGTTTTCTCCTTTTTCCCTTATATAGTCTTTCCAGCTGCTCCTTGTCCTTCTCTAGAAACATTTGTTCAGAATGGGAGAGAGGGCTGACTTTGGTGCTCTGACTGGTTCTCCTGGATCATCGCCGCTGCCGCTGGCGACATTGCGACATCATCATATCTTACTTGAATTGGTCTAGCCCTTTCAACAATTCCTCTTTGTCCACTGCTCTTCCTCATTTTCCAGAGTTGGTTGATGCCTCTGTTGTCCCAATTCCTCAAGTTGTTCTCGACGAAGCACCGGAACGTTGGAAGAATTCCCAAATCGGATATGTTTTGGGCAAAAGGCCGTACTACGTTTGGTACAAAAATGCACTAGGAAGATTATGAAGACAGCTTCATCTTTTGAAATGTGATCTCTTGCCAACAGTTTATTCTTAATTAAGTTTTCCTCAATCGATGATTGCAATAATGTTCTCAATGGGATGTGGTCCATAGGAGGTCGGCAGCCATTCTATGTTAATAGAGTCCAGGTATGAAACAGGGGAGAGAAATGATTAAAACAATTCTAATTTGGATAAGGCTGCTAGATTTACCACCTCAATATTTTGTTACAAAGAGCTTAGGTCCCGTTGTAAGTAACCTAGGCCTTTGCGCTGCGATATCTCCACAGTTGATGGTAGTAGATTATAATTTGCCAGGGTATGTATTGAGATCAAACCTAATTTCAAGTTTAAAGATATTGTGCATGTTTTATGCGACGATGGATCTGACTTTTCCACAACAGATATGTTTTACAAAAGCTTTTGATCATCAAGTTTCATCATGCCCTTGGTTTGACACCAAATTCAGCGAGAACCAACCATGGAAGACGTCAAGGTGCTGCCATGACTGCTAATTAGTTGGCAGCCATGGAAGTTCCTTTGAGCTCGTCAGATAAGGCAATTCCTTACAACCAATCAGAAAGAGAAGTTAGGATTCACGTTCAAGACACACCATGTTCTCCCCAAGATTTTGCATAGAAAATGATCAATTACTACAACAAAACAGGTCAGTAGTGACGCTTTTTTTCAATGCTAAAAAAAAATTAAAGTTGCTATTGCGTAGGACATTAGTGACGCACAATAAAAGAGCGTCGCTGTTATTGAAGTAATTGCGACACATGAGGTGAAAGCGTAGCAAAAACATTAAGGCTGAGCGCCAACATTCAAGCTATTGTGACACTAATGGAAAAGCGTTCACAATTGTTATAGATACTATATGTGTCTGAATAGTGGAAGGCAATAACAACACTTTATGCTGAACACCATTTAACCACTCATCCATCATATCACAATCCGTCGTTTCTTAGGCGCTTAACACTTTAACAATACCTTTTTTGGGAGCCACTCTAATAGCAGTTAGAGTAGGGGTGTAAACGGGCGGACGCGGAGAAGGCATGTCCGCAGCCGTCCGTTTAAGTGCGGACACTTGTCTACGTCTGTCCGTAGTCATCCGTCACGGATGCGGATAAATGCAGACGGACACAGACACTATGATTGAAAACAAGAGTAAAGGATACTATGCTTTGTTTTTTAATATATAAGGACATTATACTTTAAAACAAGGGGAAGTATTTTATGAGATAAAGAATATCTTAGTTCCCGAAGCAAAATCAACACGTATACCAACTTTTTCTTTTTAAATGATCGTACTTTTTATTTAAAAAGTTATCAACTTAGTCATTTTCTATTAAAAAATAATTAACTTATATATAATGGCGGACACGGCTCAATTATGTCCGCAGCCACATCCGTGTCCGTGATGGACAAGAAACAACCGTCCGTTTTAACATTAAGCGGATGGATAGACGGACGGACATGGACGTACGGACTAGTGTCCGATATCAAAGGCCAACCATCCCAAAATTAGCGTTGCTAGTAGGCTAAATTTCAGTCCTCGCGCGCTATTTTTTTTTACCTCACGGCAAAAACTCCTTTAACGCCCACGCTTCTCACGCCAGAACCATCTCTGGTGTATCTCCTGAGCATGAACCCAAATCTACACTGCGTCGGCGCCGTTCACGCTGAGTCGTGACTCAAGGGAGGTGAGGGAGGAGGAGGGGATCCTGGACCTGGAGGATGAGGAGGAGGTGGTGAAGGAGGTGTATGTGGAGCAGAATTTTGTCCATGACAGTGGCGTCGGAGGGTACACGAAAGCATGCCGCCGCCCTCAATGTTCAATGATGAGAGGAGAGTCGGCGGAGAAGCTGGGGGGGAATGAAGTTCGAGGTTCATATGGTGGATAAGAATGTGGTGAGGAACATCGAACCGCCTATGGCAGAGGAACCCCGTGGGAGTGTGTCTGCAGCGTTCAAGGCGGTGCGCGGTTCTCTGGGTGCCTCTGAAGTTGTCAAAGAGATCAGAGCTCAGTTTGAGCGGGCGGCGGAGTGGGGTGCTGAGGTCGCCAAGATGCTGGATGCGGGAAAGCTTCGATACCACCGGAGAAATGCTGTTCGTAAAGGTAGTGTCTTTTGAGTTCTCAGTTACTAAGAATGCTAAATTTACTCTTCTGAATCACTGAGGTAGAAAATAGCTCTTTTGAATATCTAGTTTCTTGGATTACACATTACAACTTATAAAAAATGAAATTTAGTTCCTTTGAAATCATCCTTTTTTGTGATTTCTAAATACGAATAAAAAAAGTTGGGACTATGTCTAGGTAAAATTCAGATCATTTGCCTTTTCACCCAAAAAGAGCTGTGTCGGAATTTTGATCATGATGGGTTTCTTTTCTGTTTTTTTGTCACAGCATCGTGGAAGACGATAAATGTGATGACACCAACTTTGCCAGTGGCTTCACCTTCTTCAGCCGCTGAGAAGGATAATTCTCTCTTTCTGGACTTCATGGAAGACAAAGCAATGAAGGCAGGAAATCTTTCAGCCACTATGGAGAAACTCTACATTTGGGAGAAGAAGCTTTATGCTGAAGTTAAGGTAAGCCAAGTATTGATCTCATATTTGCCATTGAGAACAACATTGGCAAATATCAATGACTTTGGCAAGCATGATTCATTGATCACGTTTTGTATCGAACACACTCTCCAAGTCTACATATTGATATCTTTGTTATCCGAGAACTTTGCTGACTCTGATCATGTGAATTTGACAAATAGAGGAAAGACAAATGACATGTAATATAAGAAAAAACTACAGAATGTGAACTGCACATTACTTTGCCTATTCACTTGATCTGCAATGACTTTTCAAGATTTTCTATTCATCTGCACTCTTTTTAGCTGTGAAAGAAATTCATATGCTGGATTCATCAATCACTGATAACCCTTTGGATGATTTCCATTTTTCTCCCCCTCCAAGGTGATGGCTAATTGACAAAAAAAGAAATTTTCTGGATAAGTACTATGTCTGTTGTGTCCTTGCTGATTAGCACACAGTGATGCTAATTGGTGTCCAAGAAGTTGGTTTTAAACAATCTCCTTTATGTTAGGGTGCTTGATGTGGATATCTCTAGTAATTTCCTATTTTAGTAAGGTTCTAATATAATCAAATTATTCTAATTGAGTCCTAGTTTAGGTATATTACTTTATTTAGGAAAAGATTTTTATCCCATTTTTATTAGGGTTGGATTTTGATTGGCTTGTAACTTTCCTTTTTAGAAACATATTGTAAGTCTATTTAAAGGCATCACGATCAATGAAAAAGTAGTCGATGATTTTGAAGAAAGAGAATACCTTGTTTCTCTGTTGATGGAGATCTTCGTTGGTACCGAAGCCAACAAGCCCCGGTGGTGAATCCGGTGGTGATTCCAGCAGCCCTTCTGGTGGTGATTCCAGAAGATGGCGTACTAGCCTCCGTATCCTCCATATCCCTATCCTTTTTATCCCGCCATCCCCTCCGCTCCTCCTCCTCCACGTGCTGTCCGCTATAAACTTGGTGGCCCATCAAACAACCTGCACCCCGTTCCTTCTCCTGTCACCTGGGATTTCCTACTTCAATAATCAATTGCCCTGAATGCCAAATCTGATGTGCTCGTCCGCGAGTCTGCCAAGATCAATGCTCGCGTCGCACGCCTATAATCTCGTCTACCATCGGCTATCCCAAATTCCACATCTGCCAGCCCAACACTTCCCGGGCTCCACATCAATCAGCCGTCTGTGTCTGTGCCGACCATCCATGACCAAGCGCCATGTGAACCAGACGAAGAGATCATTGTGCCGGTCCATCTGTCATGTGTCGCCGACTCTCCGGCCACAATGGCACATGAGATAGCAGACTCCCCGGCCACCATGGAACAAGAAAGCGTGTCAAATGGAATGATTTTTCCTTACCCAGAAGAGCCTCGCATCGACTATCAACTCGTGAAAGTGTCTCCTGACTGTCAGATCGAAATCGACCCTCCATGGCCGCCGCTCCTCCTTGGCAGTACCTTTTCTTCTTTGTTCGATGGCCTCAAGCTCTCTTTCAGCGCCAAAGTTCGTACCTTTTCTGCTCCGGTCATGTACGGTGCACACTATCACCACGCCGACACCGATTGGAGGGTCATTCCGTTCGCCGGTGACGCTCTGCTTCACCTTCGACGCCCTCCGCCTGATCCGCCTCCTCCAGCGATGGTGTCCAAAGTTATCATTTTTACCTCTGCACTGTCGCGGCCAACTATCTGCATCGCCCGTCACGACCGCCGCTACAACCACCAGGCACCCGCCTTGTTCCGCCTTGCTCTGCCGTCTCCACAGCCACGGTCAACCATGCCGCCATCTTCCACCATACCGCTGCCACCCTGCTGCCACCTCAATCGACCATACCTCTGCTGGATTGAGCCCAGGTCGCCACCGTCGCAGTCGCATGCCGCCGCCGCCGCAGTCCACTTTTCCCCTTTCTTTCCTTCCCTTCGCTTTAGGGCATCAAATGTTTTCCTTCTCGAAGGGTTGGCCCGGGTTTCCATTTAAAAAAATTAAAAAAATAAAAATGACCCTGGGTTTGGTTCGGTTCGAGTTCATTTTAGCTGAACCAACCACAATGCATCGTCAACGCGTTTATGGTTTTCAAGCGTTTATGTGTTTTCCTAGGCGCTTGAGTTATACTCGTCGGAGTCGAATTTCTTTCACTGGTGGAGAATGATGCGGATATCTCTAGTAATTTCCTATTTTAGTAAGGTTCTAATGTAATCAAATTATTCTAATTGAGTCCTAGTTTAGGTATATTACTTTATTTAGGAAAAGATTTTTATCCCATTTTTATTAGGGTTGGATTTTGATTGGCTTGTAACTTTCCCTTTTTGAAACATATTGTAAGTCTATTTAAAGGCATCAAGATCAATGAAAAGCAGTCGATGATTTTGAAGAAAGAAAATACCTTGTTTCTCTGTTGATGGAGATCTTCGTTGGTGCCGAAGCCAACAAGCCCCGGTTTTGAATCCGGTGGTTACTGTTCGGTGGTGATTCCGGAAGCCCTTCTAGTGGTGATTCCAGAAGATGGCCTACTGGCCTCCGTATCCTCCATATCCCTATCCTTTTTATCCCGCCATCCCCTCCGCTCCTCCTCCACCACGTGCTATCCGCTATCAATGCTCCTATACTCGAATATTATTTGAGGATGTAAGACTAACAGAATGTTTCATCTAATTGGGCAGGCTGAAGAAAGGTTGCGAGTAATCCTTGAAAGGAAGTGCCGCCGTTTGAAATATTTAGATGAAAGAGGCGCTGAGGCTC
Source organism: Houttuynia cordata (assembly GCA_039654745.1). Taxonomy (NCBI): domain Eukaryota; kingdom Viridiplantae; phylum Streptophyta; class Magnoliopsida; order Piperales; family Saururaceae; genus Houttuynia; species Houttuynia cordata. The sequence goes on along the minus strand of CM077504.1, from coordinate 52,682,937 downwards.
ACAAAATAGATGCAACTCGCACTTACTACAAAAATTATCCACAAAAATAAGAATAGCTATTCAGGTTGTGGAAACCATAGCAAATAAGATAAGTAAATTAAGGGATGAGGAGTTATGGCTTGAGATTAGCAAGTTAATTCAAGGGTATGTGATTTTCTATTAGTTTTCTCTTTTTGCCTTTTTTGAATGCTTCCTGGGTATAGAGGATATGATTCTTGTAATTATATTTTATGTTGTCATTGAGTGTATATATATGTTAGGAATCATATTAATGTGAAGCATGTAACTGATGTAGGTTGGTTATCATGTGGCAAGCTATGCTTGAATGCCATAGGAACCAGTGTCAGATAATTTATGAGGGTAAAAATCTTGATGCCATGGCATCTGAAGAAAACCTTGGTGAATCTCGAATGGACGCTACTCGTAGACTTGAATATGATATATTAAATTGGATTTCAAGCTTCCACTCTTGGATAAGCTTACAGAAGGGCTATGTGAAAGCTTTGAACGATTGGCTCCTAAAATGCATTAAACATGAACCAGAAATAACCCCTGATGGAATTGCTCCTTTCTCTCCTGGTAGAATGGGAGCACCAACTATCTTTGTTATATGTAATCAATGGGCCCAAATGATAGAACGAATATCAGAGCACGAAGTTTTTGAAACAATGCAATCTTTTGTAGCTACCGTTCTTCAGATATGAAACCAGCATCACATGGAACAGAGGCAGAGGTTAATGGCTAATAAAGATATGGATAGGAGGGTTAAAGATTTAGAGGGGGAGGATCAAAGGTTGCAAAGAACAATAGATGCAGTTAACAAGAAGCTCGTTATAGTTTCAGAGGAGAGTAGGGTCCTTTTACCGGGACAGATTGTCCACCAGCTGCATGATGACATTGATGGAAGTCTACAAATAAGTTTGAAGCATCTTTTTGGGGCCATGGAGAAGTTCAGTGTAGATTTCATGAAGACTTATGATGAACTTAGTATACACAGTGAAAAAGATAGAGTGACCAGAGAAGATGCCAAAGTGCCATAGGTTTTATCACGAAGAGCCTACTGAATTGTTTGAATGTCAGACATCTCTTCCCTCCCGTTCTGTGTTGAAGTTGTTTGTATCTAAGAAAGCGAGCTCCTCCACATGTGGACGGAGTGTCACTTCTTTTAAGAAGAGACACTTGCTAAAAGTTCACTCTATTCTTGGAGAGAGCAGCTGGGGAGAAGGCTAAGATAACTTAGCAGAAGAGGTTGGGACATTTTTTCCGGTCACTCATCAGGTGTTGCCTCTATTTCTGGTCATTGTAAATGTCAGGAACTCTAATACTGGATCTGATGCCTGAAGTATTTATCTTTGTAACACAGGATAATGTTGATGCAGATGAAGTCAATCTTGAGAGGATACACAAGAATTATGGAGCCTGCATTGCAAAAAAGGAAGAAAATACCTGATTGCGTGGGCTTCAGCAAGGAGATTCAAGTCTCGTTGGGATGTCAATTATTGATTATTGTGCATAAGAATGGCTTCAACTGAGGAAAATGCCCTTAAATCCCATTTTTGCTTATTGTGATCACCTTCATTGACACCTCATGGCAGTTCTCTAGGCTATAATAAGGTGAGATGGATGCTGCGTTGCTACATGTTTGTATGTTATTTACTTATTATAATTTGTACATGTGTTTTAGATTATTACAGGACTTTTACATATAAAAAATGTAGGGGAGACTGGCAAAATTTGTGTAAAAATTATGAATAAAAATAATTTTTCAATCACAAGTTTGTTATAATTTGAATATAATGTCTATGTTGCTAATATCTTTAAACCATTACCTTTGTGCAGGATTGACTGAGGAATAGATCAAGTGGTAGAATGATAGTCAAAAGTTGGTGGTGGTGTCTATTTTTACTTTGGGTCATTTAATCAATGTTAGTTTATTTGCTTTTAGTTATGTAGACATGTTTTTATACTATAATGATCAATTTCTAACTTGAGGCAATTACATGATTTAGTGTAGACAAATTTGACTCAATTGTTTCTTAATGAAATATTAGGCAAACAATTAAGTTTTATGTGTAATTTCCAATTAATTGATATTTTGTGCTATTGGTTGGTCGCCTTAAATTAAGGAATATCAACTTTTTTTAATGTCCTAAATAAGCAAAATTGACGGTCGCATGTGTCACGATTAAGCAATAGCGACGATAATGGAGAATTGTAAGCATGCCCATCGATAAAAACCATTCGTGCTTGCAACATTTTTTAATCTATTATTTTATGTTGCTAATTAATACTTGTGATGCTATTTATTTGTCGCGAGTGCTTAATAACGACAGATTCTACATGTTCGGTCAAATTCCATGGATGCTTTTTTTAACGCTTAAATGGCGTAGCTAAAAGTAGAAAAGTGTTGCCATATCACAATAGGGACGAACAAAAAAATTGGCGCTATTATCCAGTCTTGACATTTCAATAACCGTGGGAAACACATTTTTGTGACGGTCGAGCAGTTGCTATGCTTTAACCATTTTGTCAGAATTGAGCAAATAGCAGCAACAGCAATGCATTTAGCGACGCATAAAAAGCGTTGTGAGATATCTGTAACGACGTTTAAGAGTACTTTTGGCCACGCTTCTGTGCGTCGCTACTGACCTGTTTTGTTGTAGTATATATAGAAGAATTTGGAAGGTCAGCAAGCTTATTCCTCTCCAAAGGTGCCAGGTGCATCCTCTTCTACAAAATATGAATGGCAAACAATTAAAAGAAAAAAAAAATCTCTATCCCCCAAGATTAAAGTCAATCTCTTGCTAATTCATCTCCAAAACAAATGGTTTTTAAGAGCCCTATGTTCTCTCAAGTTGTAGGTGGGAGTGTGGAGATTTAAAATTAGAGGTTGATTTAACTTCTAGTCTTGAACCTCTTGAAGATCTGACGAAAAAATATGAACCTTCGAAGATTATTGATTCTATGGAGAAGTCCACTCGTCTTGTAACTCTTCCAGATTTGGGAGGAATGGACTTGTCCGAGAATGCTCAGAGCATTTTGTGTTCCACTTCATCTAGGAGTAACAAGAAGTACGATTTGAGGATGGTACCTTTGAAAAGTGGAGGCCATGGGTCATCTCATCCTAATAAGACCAAAGTAAAAAAGCAAACCACCCAAATCCGAATAAAGTAGTTCTCTGTTTTTTGTTTAGGGCTCCTTCTCATTTGTCATCATCTCCTTGTGAATGAGTTTGTTTTTCTGTCTTTTCTTGCTTTTTTTTGTATTTAGGCTTGCTTTGTATTTCTCAATCCTTGTAATGTCTTTCTTTGGTTAATAAAATATTCAATTACAAAAAAAAATAGTATATTTACAACAAGCCAGCGACTTATTGCATGAACAAAACGACCTAATTGGTTCGGATAAAAATTTTCATTAGATGAATCGTGTCTGGGCTTAGATGATCCTGAGCAAATTTTTAAGTATAGTTCCTTAGGACCCAAATCAAATGTTTGGGGCGATAAGTTGGCATCATGTGGACCGCATGTGTGCAGGTGTAATCAGTTGGTAAAAAAACTTACATGGTTAGAAGAATAAATTGACAATACTACAGTGAAAACAAAAAAGTAGGGAAGATGCGGTCAAGAATGTGTAGTCCATTCATTGATAATTTGTGTGTTCGGCCAAGAACAGAATTACCATATCATATCAATTTGTGGAAATAATAATTGAGAGTAGTAATTGCATGTTTAGTGGTGGATTTGATGCTTTGATATTCTCATCACTCTAAGTAGAATTAAGTTAATCTTCCAAGTCCTTTGGGTTCGACCTCATCTCCACTAGCCTATACGTAGTCTCGTGCGATTGCGAGTAAAGTAGTTAAAAATCACATCAATCACGGAGACGGCTAGACCTTTCATATGGCCTTAAACATGAACTTGACCGGACTAACGGACAGCGGCTTTTGGTCTGGTCAGGGATTTGCCACACCAATGGCCAACACATCTTCGCATTAGGCCAATTCATCTTAAGAAATACCCATTTCCAACACTTCTCTACTTTATTTTTGCATTAGGCCAATTCAGCTTAAGAAATACCCATTTCCAACACTCCTCTACTTTATTTTTTTGGTACATAGCATTCCTACTTACCCCACCCTCTTCAGCTTCAGCTGAAGATACTTATGGTCAGCTAAAGTTCCAGCTTAGTCTTCCTTAATTCCTAAAGATACAAGCACAAAAGAACGAATCATATTAGATGAGAACTTAGTGCCAACAGAATTAGCCAATAAAAACTTAATGCCAAAGGCTCGAGGAAAAGGTGAAGGTGTCAAAGATTGAAAATGATGCAAGTAATTGGCGTATTTTCACATTAAACTAGTATACATATTAATTAATATGGTCTTAACTACACCCTCCATTCCCCATTAATTGTCTAGAGTATATATCCAAAATTAATTGTTTCAGTTCATTTTGGGTTTCAAATTATGACAATTAATGTGGGATGGAGAGAGTAGCTAGTATACATTTTAACACTCGTGAAGATTTTCACTGGAAATGTGTCATGTTTCAGAGATGAATGTTGTTATTTAATGTATTTGCATTCCCGTTTATGTGTGCTACGGCTCACATGCATTGGCGTGAGCAGGGACTAGCTCCACCTTGGGCCGTCGGATTTCAATCTGGTAGGAGGCATTATTATAGGGGGCAGGCGTATTTGGATCACCTGCCCCATCCCTTGATTAATACTTTCCGTCTGATCTTGATGCATTAATGGATCCAATAACAGCATATTAACTACAGGCGAACTTATTGTATGAACAATCGACAAACTCTGGTTGGATTCAATATGTTGATTAAAAGAAGGGAAAAGCTTAAATGAGATCAGTCTTATTTGGTTAGATTAACCCAATTTAAGTCATAGCCGTTGGATTGACATGTGATGGCGCTCCGGATAAGCATGTGTCTGCCCCTTATATTAAGGAGCACCATCGAATCAGAATCCAACGACCCAAAAGACTGGTTGCATGCCCCTTATATGAGATTGGTCTCATATAAATGGGCCTCTTAAAAGAATCGAGTCTGGGCCTTGCTATTGAACACGGATATATGTATCAAATGTCGATGTGATCTACGTACTTGACCTAACATGGTCTTTGAAAATCATAAAAATCGAATTTTGCATGCTTAGATGATCTTGAGGAAAGCATCTTAAGATTAGGACCCAAATCAAATGTTTGGGATATGTCAATAAGTTGGCATGTAGACAACATGTATCCAGGTGTAAGCATTTTTTTTTGCAAGAAGGTGTAATCAGATGGCCATGTAGTTATACAGTTAGAAGAAACCTTATTATTTTCTGGAGAATTGACTAAGTAACCTGCTGATGTTAATTCGCATTGGAGTGACCAAGTTCCCCAACGGAAATAAAAAGTAGAGACGATGGAGTTTAATCAAGTGAGTACATGAAAGTAGAACTAAGTTCCCCGAACGGCCCCTAAAGCTCGAGGCCATATAGCCGAGTGTGAATCCAAGGAGTCAACAATGCATCTGATATTCTTATAACCTTATTCTATATTTAGGGGCCGTTTGGGGCATGAAAAAAAGTAGAACATCTATAGTGGATGTTTAACTTTCACTATTTATTTCCGATTTTTTTCACTTTCAGCTGAAACTCCTCAGGACGTATTTCACACATCCACAGTGAAAAATCCACTTTCACTGTGGATGTTTTGGATTAATCACGAGCCAAACGGCCCTTTAATCTTGTTTTTACATGATCAAAAAGCATGGAATTCAGCTTCCAGCTCCTTGGGACTGATTATCCCATGCAGAAAGAATCACCAAATGTTATTTGCACATGCACTAAACTAACTAAATGTTATTTACATCTGCTGTTGTACTCGCCGCAGAAGTAGCTCAAGCGGCCTGCACCTTGGCCGATGGGGAGGTGGCTCACGAAGTTCTGGGAGGCAACAAGCGGGCAACTCCCTCCACCTCCGTTGGGTGAGTTGGTGCATTATGGGTGAGGTGGCGGTGGGCCCCCTCTGTAATGACTGAAATTGGCAGCCGAGTGGCCTTGCTGCTGCCACAACCACTGCTGGTGCGGCTGCCATCATCACAAGGAATAAGAGAAACATGACTAGCACCACATTGCTCTTCCTTCGGAGGGCTATCTTTAATTTCTCAAGATAGCTAGTGTAGTTGACAAGAAGCTGAAACGAGATGATGTATCGAGTTTGCTGCAAATTAATTTGCGTTATGATGTTAAAGAAAAGGCAAGGGGCTGCTTCCAGCTTCTTACAATTACGTTGTGAAGGTGGGGATTTGATTTGGAGGGAATGGTGTGTCATGGCTCATGCAGCGCCTACGCAGTTGGGGATTATGCTTTGACTGGACCGGGAATATCTATCAGTTTTGAATGGGTAAGCACGAGAAAACTCTTAGTTTAGGTCTTCTTTCCTGATGGTCTAATGTTTGAATCTTGCTGGTCTTTACTATACCCAAATACGCCGGAACGACTCCAAACTAGTGTGGTTGGTCATGCAGGTTAACAATTTTTATTATGAACGTCTTGGAGGAGATCTGTGATTCTTGTGGACATTGAGACCACCTGCATGCATGGTGCCATGAGATAGTCCAGGGTGGTAGTGAGGGACCGGGATTAAACTGTCTCCTAACTTCCCAACCACAAAGAAAGGCAAGGCTCTTGACACAAGAATGACAATACTGAGATTTGTTTCATTTTCAAAAAAAAAAAAAAATTGCTTTTGACCGGTCCGGTTTAAGATAAAACCGGCCGGTTCAACCGGCCGGTTTACCAAAAAACTGGCCGGTTGAGCGAACTGGGGTGAACCGGACAGACCAAACCGGTTTTCCGACCGGTTCCGGTTTTCCGCGGTCGGACCGGCCGGTCCGGTTCGGTTTTGAAAACTATGGGTGGGAGCAAGTCCACGGAAATATAGGCAAAATACGAATCACTGAATGACATGTATGGCGGTTATGCCTCGCCTAGAGGGTCTTCCCTCTAGGCTGGCCAATCATGTGGAGCAGGATACTACTTTACACTGACAAGCAAATCTAGGCTGCCTTGAATGAAAGAGCAATGGAGGCATACGAGCTTAGCAGATAGTGTATCATAATGGTTAATTGTGTTCACAATGGATGAGACTAATTTAAAATTAGTGAAATCGTAATTTGAATATGTTTTGGATATGTTCATGTGTATTGCTCGATCACCATAAGAACTACTCATTCCGGTCACTTTTAATTGACACCTTTACATAATTGGACAATTTTTTTGAGATGTGGATCAAAATCCTAGGCTTTCCGAGCTAGCAAGACACCTTTTTATCACAAAAGCCTCTCTACCTCAACCTCGACCTAGGGTCACTGCTGGGGCCGCAGTCATCGCGACTTCGGACGCCCATACAATAATTAGGAAACAATATTATCTAATTTTGGTACGCATATTTTGTTAATTATCTCAAATAAAAGTCACTAGAGGGAGTATAATTTTGGTGAACAGTGTTTCAAGGACGACATCTTTCAGGATATGTTTGCGATCTTTTCAGGTGGACCATTCAAATGAAAATTTTCCAGCACATACTAGGTTGGAGCATTTAATTTCATTTCTTTGAAAAATGACCATCCATCTCTCGATGCATTCTTCTTATTTCACTAAGAATGGATGTCTTTCCATGATATTTTCAAAATTTTCTGACTTTAAATTGTTTTAATTCTACGAGGCAACCAACCAAATGTTCCACACAAGCCTTAGAGTGGCAAAAAAAGATCACATTCATATGATCATAATCAACACACATCTTCTAACTATTTGATCAGGACAATATTAAAAAAGATATGGATCAGTCCAAATATGCCAACTAGTGGTGACTCTAGTGGGAATCAACTCATCATTTTACATTTTTTATCACAGTGACCCCCTGATTTCTTTGGAACCTCTTAGGTAGGACTTACCCACTAACGGTTAGAAATGGGATATGTGATCCATACGTCCAACAATTTAAGGACCTCTACTCTCAGAACCTCTTTCATATTAGTGTTCAACATTACATTGCATTTGTCTAAAGGGTTTAGCATTATCTTCAAGGAAGATTCTATGTGTGTAAACAAATGGACTAATCCCTTTAATATTAGTTATGGTCCAACCAATGGCACTTGTATGTTCTCAAAGGACATGGATCAACTTTTTCTCTTGTGTGTGGTCCAATTATAACGAAACAACTACATGGTATGTATCTCATTTCCCTAAGAAAGTATATTTAAGCTTACTAAAGAGAGGTTTTAACTCCAACTTTGGTGTTTGGGCACTTGAAGGGAGGGGGCACTATGGAGAGGAGGTAACTCCTCATATTGCCAAAACAAAGCCTCGTAACACTATTTCTACAATTAATTAGTGCATTAGAAGTAGCTATAAATGGACGGCCTAATATGATAGGAATTTGAGTTCAAGCATCCAAAATTAGTTGTGTCCAATACAAGAAAATCAAGAAATCAATTGGAAAATAAAATTTGTCCCCTTGGACAAGCACATTCTCCAATTCCTCTAGGTCTTTTAACTGAATGATCAACAAGTTGAAGAGTTATGCTTGTGGGCTTCAATTCACCAAAGCCCAATTGTTCATAAACAGAAAAAGGTAATAAATTCACACTAGCTAATGCTTTCTTAGTTCTATAATTCCCAATTATACAAGATATGGTTGGACAATGAGGATCCTTATATTTGGGTGGGGTGTTGTGTAGTAATCTCAATTCGTGCCTTTGTGGTTAATGGTTGACGATTCAGTTAATGTGGACCATCGTCTTAATAAATTTTTTAAAGCGAACCTCAGTCTTATTTGATATCAATATGAGAGAGTTACAGATGCAAATAGATTAAGCTGCGCTAATTTACGTGCAAAGATTCATCATAAGAGATCTTGAGAGAGAGGGAGAGAGAGACTGTGTTTGTGCTCTTACAGGTAGTTCAGTGTGGCCTGGCTTAAGTGTAGGGCTATGATATAGGAAGTACGCTTAGGAGTACGGCTATGAAATAGGACCTTGGTTAGTTTGGCTAGGCATGCACGACCGTTTAATTGCCACTCCAAATGGTCACTGAAATATATAACCTAATCAGATAGCTAATATTGGACAGAGGGGGAATCCAAGTTGGACAGTTTATATAGTATTAACGAGGGAAAAGTTTAAATGAGATCGCTCTTATTTGGTTTATAAGAGGCTAATTTAAGTCTTAACGATCTTGATCTGTTGGTTATAAACGGTTACAAGGAGCTCACTTACCCACTTATTTGACACACTCACTTATCCACTAGACACAGATTTGATACTGTTGTGTCTCGGTATGGAACAGGAACAGGGCCACGTATCATGGCCGGAAAAAAGGAAGAAGACGAGAGAAAGAGGAAGAAAATAAACTGACTCTTATTGCATAAACCCTAAAACAAGAGATGACCCCTTATAAAGAGGGCGGACTTCCCAAGAAGATGGGCCAGATCGTGACCCACTGATGGGCCACGATTTGTGCCATTACAACCCGTTACACAATTCTGTTTCCAAATAGGCTTGATTATAAATCATTGATTTATTCGAAAAAAGAAGCTAATCCTAAAATAGATAATGCCTAAATTAGATTATGTTCCACAAGTTGTGCTGACGTATACAATATATACCCACCCTCGGATTGAAATCCAATAACCCAAAACATTGGCCTCATGCTCCTTATATGAGAACAACAATCTCATGTGGACCGTTTAATAACATTGAGAACTGGGCAACTTCACAATGAAACAAGAGTATTTTTATACATTGGTGGTTAGACTGGTTGGGCCCACAAATAAGGAGCAACCAGACTTGTGGGTCACCTGCCCAGGTGACAGACCAGTTCATACAATTTTTTCGAGGGCAAATGCCAACAAGGCCCTTACATCTTATGTGACCTTCGATATGATCTCTTGCAGACTTGCATTCAGACTCTTAGATGTGGTCAACGCATGGAAAGTTGTATCGGAGCCGATATATCGATAATAAAACGATATTGTGAAATCTTGATTTTAAATTTTTTTAAAAATATCACTATGGCCCGATATATCGGCATTTTTAAAAAAAAAATATTTTTACAAAAAAAAATAAAAAGAAAAAAATTAATTTTCCCGTTTGTTTCTCATCTTATGCCAAGTGGAAGAATATGGGTTTAAAATGCAAACATATATTTTGAATTATATACACATTTTTATGTATATTTTAAAACTAACGCTTGTCTTAATTAGTATGACTCATTTTAGAAGTTATATTGTGAAAATATATGGTAAAAACTTGTTTTAAACCACCGATATTTTTTTACACAATATCACTGATCTATCTTCGATATTTTGCCTCTTTGGTTGACTGATATTTTACCGATATCTGATACAACATTCCTTGGGTCAATGCCCATGTTTGGGTTAATTAGTCTTGGCTGAATTCACAACATCCTAATTAATGGCCCCCCAATTGAAGATAGCATGTGTAATGTGTTCACTTTTGTTGGCCATTATTGTAAGATGTGTAATTAACGTCCCTAAATTTTTGTTTGAAAAAAAGAAGGGTGATACTGCTCAGCACCCCCAAAATGTCTTGGTAACACCCACTTTCATAAGAAGGGTTGGAAAAAAATTTATTTTTTCTAGAATGCTCAATAACACACCAATATTTTATTTTGACACTAGATGTCGACCGACAAAAATCTTCTTATTTAACAGTTGCATTCCACTAACAAAAATGACAATCATTCCATTGAGTTGAATCTGGCGGTAGGGGGGTCACCGTTATATACTTGATGGTGGGGTCCTATCGTCAGGATTCTCAGTATTTGATAGTTGAGTCCTACAGACAAAATCATGAATGATAATGTAATACCAGGGTATTCGTAATACGGATTTGTTGATCGATGAAAAGGCAGGAGCTGGTATTGTAGTAAGCTTTCTATATGCCATAAATTTTGTGAAATTTGGATTTCATAATAAGAAGTTGTGTTTGTGAGAAAATTTTTGTGCGCGATCGATCGCCATTAGTAACGCGATTAATCGGGTTAGTTCTGCAACCGAGCGAAAGCCTGGTGCGATCGATTATATTATGTGACGACTGTTCGTAACTGTGATTTTCAGTTTTGCACTCACGATCGACCGTAACTACTGTGATGTTGCGATTTTTGGAAGCGATCGATCGCTGAGATTCGCGATCGATCGCACCGGCAAAAGCAGTTTTTGATTTTGATGATTTTGGGATTTTTTTGAGTTGGGAATCCTTCCAAATCTAGGAGGGCTATTGAGAGAGCATCCTAGATGGCTAGGAGGTGGTTTTGGACCAGTGGTGGAGATTAAAACTTAGTGTAACTAATGGGGAATGGGATTTGGAATGGGATTTCCTAGTTGTAAGAGAGGGCCAAATCATGCACTTGCACGTCCAGCCTCATTGGAACGTTGGTGTTTGCTTTGTTCTTCACCCAATCAGCAAGGTTTGGCCACGTTCGATCCACGGAGCGGAGCGGTTTCACAAAGTGGAAGCAGTGTTCTACACGAGAACTTGAGGAACTCGTCACGCAAAGTGGTAGGATGAGTTTTTCCCCACTTCTCACATGATTATTCTCTATTTGATGATTCCATATTGATGCATGATTGGTCTTGTGACTTCCTATTTCATATATTGTTAATATAAGATAGATCTTGTTGAGTTTAACGTTCCCTACAATCATGTATCTTCTTGATCGATCGGTATGTATTATTCCATGTGCTCGCGCCTAGATGGTTCTCATATTGTTATTCCTATTTGGCTCAACATGATGCTTGAGCGATGTAGCAAAGTTCTATCCAAGTATTGTTGTCTCATTATTGTGTTATTGCCATAAGTTCTAGAACAAGAATCTTCTATGAAAGGTAAGTAGTTGCACCCGGCGGTGTATTGTGATCAATCTCCATGACTGTTATTTAATCTTGTGTCGCGACTTTTTTTTCACAAAAAGTCATCCTTTTTTTATGATTCTGTATGTTCGATTTCCTTTTAGGATTATGTTCGGGATTAGATGTCATATTTGAGTGATGTGTATGATATTAAACTACTACATGTATAAATAGCTTTATGAAAGTAAGTGGTGTCTAAGATGAGTAATATCACTATATACCATAAGGGTTTTGTAACATACCTCAGGATTGAGTAATTATGTTTAGTATGATGATCCTAGGTAGTATGTAATGTATCTAATATGTTTAAAACACATTGGATTAAGATAGTCTCTCTCGGCTAGAACTATTTGTGTGCCAACGAGCGGTAATTAAAAAGTTATAACTAATTATAAAAGAGTTAGAAAAATTTGTCGTCTATTGGATTGGAAACTAGATTCGTAGGGCTATTGTCAGTAAAAATTTCAGAATGAAACTCTAATTGTACAAATTGTAGTAAGCATTGGAAATAGACTATCATGTAAATGACAGTACACAGAATTAGGATTTCCAGACATTACTACTTAGTAAGATTTGAGTATATGATGGGTTATGATTAAGATAACCTTAATGAATAATGAGAGATTTGAGTAAGGGTGGTTATAGTAAGAATAATTTGCTTGAAAGATAATTTGGGTCGAGTCATTCTTCATTGAAGCAGTATCATCGGTGTTCGGCTATGTGGTGCCTAGGACTGCTAAACGAGCTAGGCTATGGCGGCCTGCAACTGTTCATTAATAGCCCGAGCCCGCTAAGCATTACTGGTCATAACCCATCAGAATATAAACAGTCACAGGCTGTTATTGGGCTATGAATAATACTTGGACTTCTTTACTAGTTTAGATTAATTGGGCTGCCACTTATTTGGCCTATTGGGCTCACTTGATAGAAAGTGAATTTTTCTTATTATATTATGGAGCTTTTGAGTTCTCCTATTTAGCTCACCTTTTTTAAGCTTTTGGTTACTAATTGGGTCATTTGCCTCTTCTATAGAAGAATCAAATAATTTTCCTTTGCAATACTTTCAATCACACCAATTATACCCTCGATAGTTTATTTAACTAAATTGACTAACAATCAATCTTGTTGAAAACAAAGTAACTTCTTGTTATTTAAAAAAGAAAAAAAGAAAACAAAGTAACTTCTTTGCCTTATTCTCACCAGTTTGCAATTGAATCATGATTCATGTCAGAACTATCTTGCTAATCAATCTAGTTCAAATATAATCTAGAGAAGAATACAGATATAAAATATTTATCCTTTTTCAATCTGATCAAACTATAATTCCAGCTATTGCTGATTGAATGCATTCTATCAAATTGAATTGCTCAAATTCTTTCATCTATGATGATTTTTGCCCGTGCCTACGACCACTATTAAACGTTAAAAGGTGGCATGTTCCAGACTCTAATACTTCAACCTTCGTTAATGAAAATATAGTTTCCAAAGCTGTAAGGCAACCCCATGTGTGACCAGGGCTTGGAATTAGGGGAAGTATTGTCATCATTGTCACCAATACATTCCATCTCACTAAATGGGTTTTGGCCACTTGCTAGGTCAGACCAAAATGTGTCAATCCAGTGCCATTCTTAGAGGATTTTCTTCAGCATCTCTTCAGGCCCAACCCTCAATGGTAACTCCTCAGAATCAGGTCGTGAGGGAGAGCTTTCTCTTGCCAATCCTTCTCCTGCATCTCCAATAGATTTGGTAGGATATTCTCCCCCTCAATTCCAGGCCAAGCCAGCAGCTCTCTGTAATCCAGCCTTGCTTACTCCAGCACCAAACAGTCAATAGCAGAAAGATCTGCGAAGAAAAGAATCTAATACGTCTACATTGCCACTAGCTAGATGTAGTATGATATTTAACCATGATACATATTTTTCAAAATAACAATGCTGAAAATGTACAGTCTACTCAGCATGATAAAGAAAAAGCCTTCAACAAAAGAAACGGTTAATTACGAATGTAGACTATAGATCTCTCTATACGCATAGATAAACAAAAAAACCTTTAATCATAACATATATAAAAAAATGTTGTACATAAGGTACTTACAAACTTGAACTATGTATATATTAGTCATGTGTAATAAACAACAAAAAATTATTAACTAGATTTCTTCAATTTGGGCAGAAGTATGCAACCAGTAACTCGAAAACAACATCACTCCTAATATATACTTAAGGCTATAATTATATTCAAAAGCAAATGAGTCGCTCACCCTTGTTTTGCTCAAGAAGAAGAACATCGACGCATTTTGGTATGTAAAAATACAGATATGAAATATGAAATATTTATCCTTTTTCAATCTGATCAAACAATAATTCCAACTAGTACACCCTCAGAAACTACAACTATATCAAAGATCCTTTTAAAAAATAGTGAGGCAATTCAAAATCAATTCCACTACGGAACCAACTCAAACTCCAAAAGTAACACCAACCCATTATTCAAAATCACAAAATCCAAAATCAGAATTCCAATTTAGGGGCCGTTTGGGGCATGATTAAAAGCAAAACATCCGGTGCCACACCAGATGTTTTGCTATCACTACAACAAAAATGGCTTTTAACGGCGGCAGAAACTGTCGCTAAAAGTCTCTCTGTCGTTACAGATTTATAACGACGGATTTTTTCCGCCATTAGTCCGGTCGTTATAAGTAGCGCCGCTAATAACATTTCGACGGAAAAATAGTAATCTGTCGCTAATATCGTTACCAACAGTTTTACAACGGATTTATTTCTGTGGCCAATATTTGGCGACGGTTTTATGCCGTCGGTATAAACATTTAGCGACAGGTGGCTCTAGACTGCGTTAAATACCTATAGCGACGGTTTTAGGTCATTTGTGACAGATTTCATCTGTCGGTATAGAATCCGAAAAAAAAAAAAAAGCAGCCGCTTTATGCTGCTACTGTGCTTAAATATAGCTAACGACGGATTATTGAGATTTGTCGACGGTTTTGTTCCTCCAATAAATGCTATTTTAATATATATAAAAAGAACAATAATAAATAATTTTGTATTGATAAACAACAAACTTTACAATGTTGCCAAAAAAAAATTACAAATTTGGTTGCAATCTCTTATTAGATGTCCTGATTATTGTATTCGTGTTGCTTCTGCAACTTGTGCTAAAGATGCTGGTGTAGAGGATGATGCAGCAACAAAGAAGGCGGGTGGATCTGAAAATGTCAGCACAAATTCTTCAATGTGCTTCACCGCAACTCTTCTTACACGGTCTAAATTAACACACAAATACTCTTGGAGGGCCATGCAATCTGATTACTTCAACACTGATGATACATAAAATAAAACGGAAGCTTGAAGGAACTATCTAAACAACCTCTGTTGATACCAAAATACTAAAATTATGCAGGATTTGTGTCTGTCAGGATGTTAAGGAAAAATACTATAAATAACAAATCATTGCAAGTAAATGATATTTAATGTAACACATTAAAATGGATAGGAGCAAAATGAAGAAATGAGCACATTCACAGAAAAGCATCAGTAAATTGTTGTGTATGCAAGCTATAAGAGGCATCCACACCAAATTTTCAAGAAAAAACAATGATGGAAATGGACTAACCAACAACTTCTCTTGTTGGCTCATTTCTAATGCTTGTGTTTCAATCTGTCTCAATACCCTGCTGAGTTTGGCAACCTTCTCCTTAAGTTCTTTTATAACATAATCTTTTTCATAGCTTGCTAACTCTGCATCTCGTAACTGACATCTGCACAAGGCATAGAAACAAAGTGCTCTGAGGTAATTTTGCATAATAAACATCTACAATTTATGCTAACTATGTAAGGCTCTGTCATTATATCTTTTACATAGGAAAAAGTTGTACATATAGTTTCACTTGATTCCAACGACCTCTTCCACTATAGGCTCGTTCTGTTTCAGCAGCTGCCGACAATTGTGATGTCTACAATAATGGCATCAATTTTGTCCAAGTAATTCCAAAATCCTAAAAATAACTAATTGCCTATTTAGGACACTAAATTTCTCACATATAGTTTCACTTGAAATACAAATAAACCATTGATTCCAGCTGGCTGATTTCCATAAGGTGTTGGAGCTGGTGTCACATCCTCTGCATCTACCTTGGATGAAGTCACAGTAACCACTGAACCAAAGTCCATGATTCTGGAATCAGATGGGCCAGATGAAGGTCCATCTGCTATGCCAACCTTTCTTGAGTATTTCACAGATACACTCACCTAAATAAACGCATCTGATTAGATACATCTTTCCAGCCAACTTGAATACATCTGCATGCACATCAAGATCGCATACCTGTCTACCTATAAGGCAGGTCCGAAGGAACTCTCTAGCTTCACGGGCATAGGGAGCAGGTTTTTCATCCCTCCGAGGGTAAAATTAGGCTCCAATACATGACCTCGAAACTATCTCACTCTAATGTGTATTACCTGTAATCCACCACACGTAGATTTTTGTCTTTTTGCCCCAGTTGCCCTTTCAACGAGCTTTTTACATATGACCTAACGCCAACTTTGACTTTCCCATATCACCCAGAATCTTCTTCTTTCTCTCATATGACCCGGAATCGGCACCTAGAGTACCGAAAATACCCTTCTTTTACGTTTTTAAGCCTTTTGTATCCCAAATGCTTCATTCTTCCCAAAATTAGTGATTTACGGGAGCATGAAGTTGGGGAAGAAGATATTCCGGCAAAGATCTGTCCATAATCGCGGTTGAAACCATCGCCGGCGCCGTCTAACTCAGAAAAAAAATAAAATTTCATGCCAAAAAACTGTAAAATAGCGGGAAAGACGAAAAAAATATATGATGAAATGATTTTGATGTAAGATCAGTGGGGAAGCCCTCCCAACAACAAAAATTAAGATCTACATGTAAAAAAAATACATATAAAGGCCACTCATTAGTGTTCAACCGCTCATAGACACAAAATAAAGAATAAAAATCGGCAAAAATGTGAAATACACGTCGGCGAGCGACGAGTTCAATTTATATATCTTTCTGTGATCCTAATGAGGTGGAAGAGGAAGAAAAATAAGGAAGAACACAAAAAAATGGGCAAAAACGGATAAAAAATGAGCGAGTTATGACATTTTGAAAATTTCAGAAAAATCGCGTTGCATATGACACGACTCAGGCTCAAGTCGTGTATTCGACAACATATAGATATATTAAGCTAAGAAATAAAGAAAAAAGAAGAAAGTAGAAGCTTTGCGGCGAAGAGCTTCCACTTTCTTATTTCTTCTAATTTTTTCTTTATTTCTCAGCCTAATATATCTTCATGATGTGGAAGAGGAGGAAAAATAATGAAGAATGAAAAAAAAATGGGCGAAAACGGATAAAAAATGAGCGAGTTATGACATTTTGAAAATTTCAGTAAAAACGTGTTTTGAACGACACGACTTGCAGTATAGTCGTGTCGTCGCGGACACGCGACTATACTGCAAGTCGTGTATTTCAAAACACGTTTTTACTGGAATTTTTAAAATGTCATAACTCACTCATTTTTTATCCGTTTTTGCCCATTTTTTTGCGTTCTTCCTTATTTTTCATCCTCTTCCACCTCATGAAGATATATTAGAATAAAAGAAGAAGGAAAAATAAGAATAAAGAATAAAGTGGAAGCTCTTCGCTGGAAAGCTTCCATTTTTTTCTTTCTTATTCTTTTTTCTTCTTCTTTCATTCTAATATATCTTCATTACGTGGAAGAGGAGGAAAAATAAGGAAGAACGCAAAAAAAATGGGCAAAAACGGATAAAAAATGAGTGAGTTATGACATTTTAAAAATTTCAGTAAAAACATATTTTGAACGACACGACTTGCAGTATAGTCGTGTACACGACGACACGACTATACTGCAAGTCGTGTCTTGGATATTTTTCGTGTTTTTGACGACACGATAAAATAGGAATTTTCAAAATTTGATAACTCGCTCATTTTTCATCCGTTTTTGCCCATTTTATTGTGTTCTTCCTTATTTTTCCTCCTCTTCCCCTTCATTAGGATCACAGAAAGATATATAAATTGAACTTGTTACTCGCCGAAGAGTATTTCACGTTTTTGCCTATTTTTATCCTCTTATTTTATGTCCAGGAGTGGTCCAACACCAATGGGTGATCTTTATATGTGTTTCTTTACATGTAGATCATAATTTTTGTAGTTTGGAGGGCTTCCCCACTGCTCTTACATCAAAATCCTTTCATCCCGTTCGGTTTCTTGCTTTTTGGCGCGAAAATTACCTTTTCCGATTTGGACGGCACCGGCGCCGGCGATGATATGGGCGGAGATGCCGGACGGAACACCTTCTTCTCCGATTGAACACGAGTTTCTCCGGATACCTCCTCAGATTCCTGGTAATATGGAAAAAGAAGAGTGTGGGTGCTTATACCTAAACCTAAGGGTATTTTGGGTACTTTCCGGGTCATATGGAAGAAAGAGGAAGATTCCGGGTGATATGGGAAAGTCAATGTTGGCGCCAAGTCATATGTAAAAAGCTCCCCTTTCAACATTGAGACAACCTACATGGTTCCAGAAAATATATTTCGGCTTTATATGAAGAACAGAAAATAAGTTCCGCAATAGCCAAATATGATAGATCTAGGCAGCTCATTTATCATAGATTCCACGAATATAAAAGACATTTGTTGGCAAGCTCAATAAATTTACACTTCATTTATCTCTTTATCTAGACAAGCAAAACCAAGATGCAACACTATTTGAGAATCAGTTTTTAACACCATATAAACTAAGGTCAACAAAACATAAATTACAGAAGCAATGAGGTCTTGGTGGAATGGCCAGGACACACATCCTGAAGCCGATGGTATGTATGATGGGTGGGCCTTCTACGTGCCCAAGAGGATTGGCCACTGCATACGGTGTTCTAAGAGGCCAATTGCTTTACACGTGTAATTGGGTCCTAAGGACTAGGACACTCCTCAAATAAGAAAAATAAAAATTACATAGAAAAGGGGGCAATGGCCCCTCAATAATCTTCCAAGATAAAAAAATAATTAAAAATCAAACATTAAATTTTCCCTGAAGCATCATGCACCAATATCCGGCTTCTCATAATATGCAAAGTACATTACAACAGGGAAAAAACGACATGATAAGGGACTTCGGGTGAGCATTTTCATGAGATGCTACATGCAGATTGGTCTAAAGAGAAGAGCATACAAGCTTTCCCAAATATTGGATTTACTACACATACTTATCTGACATCAAAATTAAAAACAACTTCGATGTCCAAATTATATATTCTGACAATAACAAACAAAAAGAGACAAGACAATGAAATTTTCCAGCACCGTGTTCTGCTAATTAATACACGCTTAAGAAAATTGCTTTGGGGTAAAATGTACCTCATCATCGTATTTAATGTCTGTTAAGTAACCCTCTTCTTTGAGTCTTTCCACTTTATAAATACCTTCATTGATGAAGTTTTCAGTTTCCATCCTTTTCTTCCCTGAAGTGATAAAAAACTGAAGGTTCAACAAACTAAAAAATCGTGTCAGAACATCTTGCCATAGGTTCAGTAAAAACTGAAATGTGGATAGCAACAATGATCACCTTGAATCCCGTAGTCCGTAGATATTATCAAGTATCCTTGACAACATTTCAAAGTTTTCCTTTGAAATGCTCTTTCGTGATAGTTGATCACCGGCACTTTTGTATTTACCAATGCGCTGAATTTCTGGTTGAATTCCGGCCATTTCAAGAACACCTGAACACAGAGTGTTACCAAAGGAGTTAACGGTATGCAAGCCTAAACTCTAAACAGAATACCGAGCAAAAGAAACTTGAATAGAATAGAAAGTCCCTAGCTTCAATACAATATTTTGAACAGCTCAAATCATTGTTAGGTGCCAAAATCCACTAAACTGACCTTATAGGTCTTAAGTGGAATTACCATGAAGAGGAATGTTTTGACGATTAGGAAGTGAGAAGCACTAAATTTAACTGCTCCTGACCCATATTAAGTGTCCTGTTTGGTTTTTCAAGATGAACATAATTTTGAATAAACAAATAGGACAATTAAGATGGACGGAGTGAGTAATACTTAAGTGAAGGGTCAATGTCACTAATTAACTTACCCCCTAGAAACGATGCTTGAACTGTCAAACCATATAGTGCAACATAAGCACTGGGAGGGACATAGAGCTCTCCACAAGCACAGCCAAGATGCCCTTCTTTACGACCCTCTATAGAGGGGACTAGATGAAGGTTCAACATAATAACATATGCCATGTCAATTTTGTGGATGAGCTTCATGAGATGATGGTTGCACATGAAACACTGATACGTTCATCTTCCATCACAAAGCTGGTGACAACCAAGACCAGCCCCGAAGAAAAACAGCTCCACAATTGCTCAAAAATCTGACAAACAATACCTAAACAATCAGAAACAAATGCATGCAAGAAACAGACTTTAATCTACAATTAGAGAGAATAAACCTCTCAAACAACTAGACCGGTCAGTTTAAACAATTAGGTCTAGCAGGCATTTGGATTCCACGCCTAATAAGTACAAAATACCCTCCATCCAGAATTAGTATTAACATTCCATTTTCTACGATGAGCTAATTTTGGCTACATAAGATTGGTATTAACACACTCCTTCGGTCCAATGAGGCCTGTCTGCATTTGAAGAAACATGGTCCATCATTACATGGCTGACTTTGCTCCAGCACGATCAAAAACACGAAAGACAGTGGTAAAACTCTGGCTTTTTGTACTGACCGTAGAGTCCAACAAATTTCACCCATTTTCAAATGCAGACAGGTTTCATTGACTCCCTCCGACTGGAATTAGTAGTAACAGTTTGGTTGTCCAAATTGAATTAATTTCAGCTGCAGAAGATTGGTAATAACATAATTAAGCTTCTTACTTGTACGTGCTAGACTCATTCAAATACTGAGAAGCAAGGTCCCAACTTGGTACATTTGATCTAGCAATCAAGAATATGGGATGCAAATTTAAGAACAATAACATGAAGCAAAACATCTGAAGAAAAAAAGGAAAACAGAGAAAGAGGTGGCTCCATCACCTGGCCACGGAGCAAGTGGTGCTGCTCCTCGCCATCCACAGCCCTCCGTCGAGAAAAAAAAAGGAAATTGGGGGTGGGGAGCGTACCTGAGGAGGAGCGTCGGAGGAGGAGAAGCTGCCGGAGACGATATAATACACCGGAGAAGGGGACCACGACGGAGAAGGAAGGGCCGGTGCTAGGGCACGGGGGAGGGAGAAGGGATGGGGGGTTTCATGTAGGGATGCCACCGGGGCAGAGTTTTTACCCGACCCGGCCTTACTGGGCCGGTTCTGGGAAGTCTTACACAATATCGGTTCCGGTTCCGGGTTTAAAAGAGGAACCGATGAACCGAGTCGGGGCGGGTTTGGGTATTATATTAAAACCCGACCCGACCCGATATATATAGGTACCCAACTCAGGCTCTCTTCATGTTTTGCATTGAACAATTTTAAATTTTTCTTGTATTTATTTTTATCTTTGTTAATTTATTTTTTATCATTTTTTACTTGAGGCTAATTTGATTTTGATGGTATCTTAAAACACCGTGCTGTTGAAGTTGGCAATTAAGGTGATGTCCACCAATTAAAGTTTATATTGAAAATCTTCTTTTCGTTTTTTCTTTTGGTGCCCTTTTTAAGCCTAAAAGAGTGAAAAATAATTAAAATTTAATATGCGAGCTTGAAAAAGAATAAAAATAGATAGAATAATTTTGATTTGGTACCGGGGCAGGGCGGTTCCGGGTTTGGTACCGGGGCGGTTCTGGGTCCAAAAACTGGACCCGTGGTGGGTCTGGGGTGGTTCTGGGTTTGAAGAATTGCAATGGTTCCTGGGCCGGATTTGCCAAGAACCGACCCAAACCCGCCACGGTGGCATCCCTAGTTTCATGGGGTAACGGACGGGCGTTTTTTTTCGACAGAATTTTTTCGGCAGAAATAAACGTCCTTCTACCACGGATAATTTTCCGCCGTAAATATCGGTCGTAATAAATTTTAATACCGACGGATAAATATCTGGCAAACAAAATCCGCCACTAATGGAGATCTTTTTACGACAAATTTAGTTATGTCGCCAATGATAGAATTAAAGAAAATCAATCGTTAAAAGCCAATTTTGTTGTAGTGTATACTGTAGCATTCAGGTGTTTTCCACTTTCAGCTGAAACAGCTCAGGACGTGTTTCAGCCTGAAAGTGAAAAAAACCTAGTTGCTATAGTGGACATTGAAAATCCACTCTCGATATTTACTTATAATCACACCCCAAATGGCCCCTTAGTTGATAACACCCTCCAGCAGATAAAGACATCAACAAAAATTCACCTCTCCACAAGCAGAAACTCTAAATACACACAAACCCACTAGCCTCCATAAAAACAAGTTTCATCGTTTGTCCATTGGATCTCAGCCTCTGCCGCCGGAGCTCTACCATCACCCACCGCAGAACCAATGCTGCCGATAGGGCACCACCAGGGCTGGTAAACGAGCTCAGGGCTCGCTGAACCAGCCCAGCCCGAGCCTATTTAGGGGCCGTTTGGGGCGTGATAAAAACCAAACATCCACCGTGGATAATCCACTTTCAGGTGGATTTTTTGAATTTATCCACTATCCAGCTGAAACACCTTTGGGGCGTGATAAAAACCAAACATCCACCGTGGATAATCCACTTTCAGGTGGATTTTTTGAATTTATCCACTATCCAGCTGAAACACCTTTGGGGCGTGATAAAAACCAAACATCCACCGTGGATAATCCACTTTCAGGTGGATTTTTTGAATTTATCCACTATCCAGCTGAAGGCCGTTTGGGGCGTGATTAAAACCAAATATCCACTGTGGATAATTCACTTTTAGGTGGATTTTTTAAAATTATCCACTATCCAGCTGAAACACCTCCTGCTATGTTTCAGCTGGATAGTGGATAATTTCAAAAAATCCACCGGAAAGTGGATTATCCATAGTGGATATTTGATTTTTATCACGCCCCAAACGGCCCCTCAGCTGGATAGTGGATAAATTCAAAAAATCCACCTGAAAGTGGATTATCCACGGTGGATGTTTGGTTTTTATCACGCCCCAAACGGCCCCTTAACCATAAATGGTCGGGCTATTAGCGGGCTCACCCAAAGTGAATGAACCGATCTCGGGCTCCAACCACAGGGGCCAATAATAGCCCGTGAATTGTTTCCAAAAGCGTCCCCCTATCGGTCCCTCCTACTAGGGTTCCGGCGACCTCCACAGCTCCACCATGGCGGAGACTCTCAGGCTTACGCTTCGCGCAGCGGCGCTTGTGCTCCTGCACGCCAGTGCTCTGTCTGCAATCTAAAAGTTGCTCTTTTTTATTGTGATTTTGAAAAATGGGTCGGCGTTTCTTTTGGAGTTTGAGCTGGTTCCATGTTGGAATTCCGGGGGGTTTAATTAATTCTGAGCTGCCCCGGGCTGTTTTTTTTTTTTCACAAGAACTTCCTATTTAGTGGTGGGATATAGGGTTTTTTTCGATCAAATGCTATAACATTGAACTTTGGTTTTGATTTTTTTTTACTTTCTTTTTTGGATCAGTGGGTATCTGTTTGTTTGTAGTTTCTGCTGTTTAGGTGGTGGAAGAGGAACTCTGGGCGACAGGCAGAGGATCTCCACGTAGGGGCGGAGCGCCAATGGGTGGCAACATGGTAGCTCTAGTGGACAACTCTTTCTTTTTCAAAGGTGTATATTGATTTTGTGACATTTTAGTATTTTTTTTCAAATCTGAGCTACTGATGACATTATCTGATTAAGAAAATTAAAGCTCCAGTTGTGTTAAGAAAGTGTTCTCTGACTCTGAATAATTGGTCCTAAAAATTTGAAAACGGGTTATGGTTATGGAAGAAGTTTTATCCAGGCTATAACATGTTCATTTACTGAATACGTAGAACTCTTTGACTGTTGAAAATTATCAAAACTGGGGAAGAAAATGGAAATAAGTATTATTGCCTTTACAGTACCCACCATTGTTCACCATTTTTATCTGCGATCATATTTGCATTGAATATATGTTTCATTAAAGAGAAACGCTCTCATAATTTAGAGAAGTCAAGATCAACCTTCGTTGCACTGGTAGGATCTCCCCCTGTTGAGGGAAATTCCCAGGGTCCAATCCTGGTGGTGCAATTGAGGAATGAAGCTCCAATTGCATCTTACTACAGAAGTAGGATTTAAATTACCTACTTGTTGGGGAACCTAAAGTTTTGATTTTGCCCCCTTTATCCCAGGAATTTGCAGTGCCTCATAATGGCCAAAGCCATGTCAAGCGCTCTAATTGGATTCTCCTTCCCATATTCTTGACCATACTCCGCAATGGCAATCAGCCCTCTAGCACTCTGATCGTGCATATAAACTGTAATGGGCATCCTTCAACCAAAGCAGCAGAGATTTGCTCGTCAATTTTTATTTTTTACCCTTCTATTATTTTCCATTCCTTGGTCAACAAAAATGTTTAGGAAAACCTAAATAGAGAACCTACTGCAGAACATGTGATGCAATAAATAATTCTGGTTCGCCTCCCCACACGGTGGCTTTCTAATATGTGCAGCATAAGTGTCGAAGTCACCTTCAACAAACCTGTCCACACATATTATTCCTAAGTGGGATCACGAATTTTATAGAAGCATTACATCTTGCACTCTTTACTTTTCTTTTTTTCTTTCTGGTTTTTCTTTTTTATCCTTGTTGACTAGTAAATTACATATTCCCTCTATCTAATGAAGCTCGTCTAGATATGAAAAATAGTGATGTCTACATTACATGGGTGATTTTGGTCCCTGGAGACCAAAACCATGAATGAGAAAGACAAGACCCTGTTTTGCCCCGGAGTCCAATAACTTTCATTCATTTTGCAATGGAGATGGGCTTCATTGGATGGAGGGAGGATTTTGATTCTGAGAAGCAGGAAAATCAAATGCCACTGACAGCATTGGGAGTTTAAACTTCTACAGCTTGTTAGGACTCACCATTCTGTTTCCTCACGTCTCTGAACGAATTCATCAGCAACCTGAAATAATTTAGCAAACAAAAACATAATTCGTGATTTTTGGAAAACAAAAATCCTAACCTGAAAAAAATCCGGCTGGTTAGGATTTTTGGGATAATCCAATAACCTGTGGATTTTGGGAGTGGATGAAACTGATTTTTCAGGCCCCAAACGGCCCCTAAATTTGAAAACTACCCAATATCGCAATCAGCATTTCTAAAAGACAATACATGAATTGCTTTTGGACAGATAAAGAAAAGCACATATAAATACCTCTCCATGCCTAAAAAGAACATAGCATTGCCAGGAAAAAGAGTGTAATTCATTCTGCCAGTTTGTCCACCACCTTTGATATATTTGATATATATGCTCTCCATCAACTCTATATGCTGAGATGGATGGCAATGGGCAATCATGCAAAATGTTGTGCAGATAGATTACATTATTTGGCATATATTTGTATTTGCCCTTCTGGAAAAAATCAAAAGTTTATGGTTTATTGTAATTTGAGATGCTTATTTATTTAAAGTTGGTGAATTAATTGCATATCTGCACTGCGTAGGAATGAAAAAATTCTTATCACTGTTATTTTACAAAGTGATTCAGGCAATAATTCCATCCTTTACATAGAAGTGTGGAATGGTTTGATTGCTTTTTTTGTGCCCGACCTTGCATCTCTCACACCACACACAATGTGACCACTTAAATTGGCCATCATAACTGCATATAAAAAACATGAGACACTTGGAAGTAATCCAAATATACTCAAATTTTAAAAAATGCAAGAGTGAAAAATCCTAATTAACTCTTCTTCTTTTTTGGGTAATTCCAATTCACTCTTCTTAAATCATTGCAGTGATCAAATGTATGACACCTGAATTTACTAATTGATTCTAAGTCATTCACAATTTTGTTTTTGGCTTGAGATAATATATCAAAATATGTGAAAATACCATGACCTACATACTTCTATCAGAAATCAAATAATCAAAATTTGCAGTCTTCACTTTTTTTTTGAACTAAACATTGCTACCTTCAATTGCCCTGCTGTGGAAGAAATATTAACTATATTGGATGAATCAGATAGCTTGAGAAGTTATCATTCATGTTGTAGATGTCTTAACTCTGTTTCATCTTACATATTGAAATTGTATTTTTCTTACCCATTGAGGGATATATTTGTAGCCATCCTGGTTTGAGAATTGCCCAAACTTCTACCATTCACCTTTACGTGAGAAACTTAAAGCCTTTATCCGGGGCCCAACATTTGGATTCGAAATAGCTTTTGTTCAGCTAAGCTGAACTGTTTCCACTATTTTTCAGCAATGGAAACAGTGGCTGGGGGAAAGAGAAACACGAGGATAAGTGGTTTCTCTTATCCACTACTTTCTAGATTCTCGATTTCTACTGCTTTTCAGCTGAGCTGAACTGTGTTACTTTGATGTTTCCAAACATGATATTGCTCTCATCCTATGGGAAAATATACTGCTCTCATGTCAGGCCATGTTTAAAATTATATGGTTCTACACTTGAATGTTAGAAAGCATAGCATCAATAGTTTGATATTGATGTGGGTTTGGTTTATGCTTTTTGTACGAGGCAATCTCCTTTGCTAGTGTGTTCTTTGATTTAGTTTTTGTATCAACTTTTGCAACTTGTGTCTTGTCTGGTGCGTCAAGAGAGAGTTTGGATAATATGTTACTAATGTATGTTTATGCATGTTTACTACTAATCAATTATTTACACATTAATTGTTGTATATTCTTGTTTAAGTTTTTATACTTATGCTTGTGATTATGGGGATTATCATGTTCAATATATGCCTTCTTTTAATTTAGTTTATCATTGCATATTTATATTTATAGTTGTGAAGATGTCACAAAACCTTGTTTGGTCATCTGTGATGGACAAATGTTTGACGGAGACATTAAAAGAACAAATGCAGTGAGGGCAAAAGATAGATAGAAGCTTCACTACTTGTGCATATGCTGCTGTTGTGAAAGCTTTGAAGGAGCAACATGGAATTGATTGTAATGTGAAGCAAGTCAAACATCGGATGAAGACAATGAGAAAGCATTTTGTAATACTTCAAACACTTCAAAAACAAAGTGGATTTGTCTTCAATGATGCCACTAAAACATTTAAAGCTGACAAGCATGTTTGGGACGATTACATAAAGGTAAAACATTTGTTTTAAAGTGTAGATTTATCTTATGTTGTACTGTTTAAAGCAAACATAAGATTGTTTACTGGTTTCTTTCTTTGTCTATGAATAGGATCATGCAGAGGCAAAGCAATTTCGAGACAAGCCTATCCACAATCGGGAAGCTTTATGTATGCTCATTGGAAATGATCGAGCTCAAGGTGCCGGAGCTCAAACTGCTAAAGAAAAAAGCAAACAAGTGGCTCAAGGACAAATTGATCTATACATGAAATATACATTTTATTATCTCCTAAACTTATGATTATGCTAGTGTTTGATTATAATTACTACTACTTTAATATAGTTTTTGGTTTTTGTAGGAAACAAGAGTAATACACAGAAATGAGGTAAAAATAGACTTCAATGGTTAAATCATCATAACTTCATGTACAAATCTCAGATTGACTGATTCAAGCTTCATGTTAAAATTCAAGAAGTCAACTTTCCAACGCCACCAACTACGCACAATTCGGAGTTCGGAGCAGAAAGTTATATCCATTTGAATTTTATAAACAGTAACTACGATCGATCGTCCATTCAACGCGATCGATCGCCAGAGTTGCAAAGCATTATTATTGAAGGAAACGATAGTATCTACTGGAATTTTTGATCCGCGCAAGACTATAACTATGATCGATTAGTATTATATGGCGTCGATCAGCAGAACAATCGATCGGAAGAAAATAACAAAGAAATTATGATCTAACCCCAAAATAGGTTGACAAATTTTAATATATACTTGGTAAGTCCAAGGTCGAACCACAGGGAATGATGTAGGATTATTCTACTCCAAACTAATCTAAATACTACTTAGCTTAACAAATTAAAGTTCTTATTAGGAAATTTTGTAGAGAAATTGTAATTTAATTAACTACAAAAAAAATGATTAAAAATTCAATTAAAATTATCTAGAGATAGAAAAGATAATCGATGGGAGATATCAAAGCTTCAAGGATCAATTATTTAATTAATATTCTATGTCTATTTAATTATGCAATTAGATTCAAATAATGATTTGACCTAATCGGATGATATTTCATTCACGTTTATCATAAAAATATCGATTGAAAATTTATCATTAACAAGCTCAGTCAACTAATCACAGGGAATTATAAGCATTCGCCGTACCTTAAGTTAACGACAAATCAAATAATTATATAGATTATGACTTTATCAAAACATCGCATTCAATCAAATAAACATTAAATACTTCTTTATCGACGTAGAAATATCAACTAAATAACAACACCTCTAGCTTTGACAAAAGATTTAGCTATTCATATTCATGAGAAAAATCAAATTTAGAAGAAATAGCATTGGAGAAAAACACTGTAGCAGGAACACTATTCACAGTTACTGTAGCAAAACACTATTCACTGCAAAAACACTATTCATCGAGCACTGTTCATCTTCCCCGATCAGCCGATCACTGTAGCAAAAATAGTTCTGTAGAAGTACTGTTCATCACACTATTCACGACCAAAAATCTTCCCTTTCTTCTTTATTTCTCTTCCTCTTCTTCGATTTCCACTCCTCTTCGATTTCCACTGATTCACAGCCAAAAACACGCCGAAATCATGACCCAAACACTCAACACGACCCTCTGTTTTTTTTCAAAACAGCGTCCCTTTCGTCAAAAATCAGTTTTTTTTCTTCCTCCTATTGCCCGGTTTTTATAAACAGATCAAAAGAGAGTCCTAATCCCTTCGATTTCCGATTTGGATGAACCCAAATCTGTTCTGTTTTAGATCCGAATCGAAATCCAATACCCGATTTCAGCATGATTCTGTTTCAGAGAGTCCCAATTGAGCACGACTCAGTTCTTGTAGTTTCTGAGTTGAATACGATTCCTCTCTTTAGTTTCCAAATCTGCCGTCGAGCTCCGCCGTCAAGTCCAGATTTTCCGCCGTTGTCTGCCTCATAGCCGCCAGAAACCAGAGCCTTTCACCGCCGTTCTGCTCGAGCTCTGCCGCCATGGCCGTCGGCATCGCCGTTGCTCGCAGTCGCCGCCTTCTGCGTCGGTTGTCGCCTGCCACTATTCCGCCGTCTGATTTCAGCCATGAGCGCTCGAGCAGAGAGCTCGAGCGCTCTGTTCTTCTCGTCCGAAACACCTGAGCTCCGGCTCGGGTTGATTTGTTTTTTTTATTTTTTCTTTTCACTAAACCGGACCGGTTCATTTCAGTTTCTTTTTTTTTCTCAATCAAACAAAACCCATCCAAGCAATCTCAACCATCAATTCTCATCCGAACGGCTTGTACTTAAAATAAGTGCCCGTCTTCCATTAAGCGAATCATCAATGGTTCAGATCTTCGATGCGTGTGATATCAGCTCTTGGGTTACTTTGGCACTTCAAAACACGTATAATGCGCTCGTCTGCTACCGATCTGCAATTCGCATTTTTAAACCTGCAATAACAAAACCAAACTAAAATTAGACGCATAATAAAAATATGATTCCTTAAATTTTTTAATGCATCTAAAATAGTTAATTCGAGTAAATTAATTATTAATCCCCTAATTACTATCCTAATCACAAATAACCCGTTTTATTCATATTTTATCACAAAAACTACACTAGCATATAAGTAAATAAGGCATATAAATATGTATATTTTATGCTTATCAAATTACGACCGATCGGTAAGCGAACGATCGGCAATACGGAGCGATCGATCACTGTGTGCGAAAAACCGAAATAAGACCTATTTCGACTCAGATTTGGAAGGGGACTTCGTGGTTTCTCTTCAAACATATAAATAGGCCTTATGGGAGAACGTTTTGAGGACCAGAGAAGTGATTGCATGTCTAGTGGTGGATTCTCTGCCGTGATATTCTCCATATTGATTAAAACTCAGCTTAGTAGTTAAAGTTCATAGCGCTATTTACATTAAACAAACACTGCAACTTTTTTCTTTTGAATTTGGTAGAAGATTAATCTGTCCCTGAGGTTCGACAACCTTTTAATACTCGCCGTAGTACAATTGCCTTGTGCAATTGAAAGGGTTTTATATTTAAACGATCAAGTTTTTTGGCGCCGTAGCCGGGGATGGCACAATAGTTTACTAAATTCTTAGCATAGTTAGTTTTAGAGTAGTTTAGTTTAATTTAGATTTCTTTTCAGTAGCTTAATTATATTCTTTTTCTTTTGCAGGATTAAGAGAGGACGCTGATTCACGTCATCATTGGAAGAGCCATCCCTTCCCACTGTTTGCACTCTCTTAACCTTCTTTTAGAGTAAATTTGGGTGCTTGGTGTTTTTTATTTTCTTTGTGGGATTACATGACGTGCTAGTTGTCGCTATTATGATTGCTAGTTGTCGCTATCTAGGGCTGATGCTTGCTAGTTGTCGCTATTAGGATTGTTACAGGTTTTGTTTGATTTTTATTGTGCATGCATGGTCGTCGCTCCCTGAACCCCGACCTTGCCTTTGATCCTAATCCTAAGCGCCTATATAGAATCTGTAGAACTCCTAGCAAACTAATCCCTGTAAGTCATCCAATGGCGGACAATATGAACCTTGGGGGTGGGAATGGCCTAAATTCATCCAGATGTTGTGATCGTTTAAATATAAACCCTTGTAAGTGCACAAGGCAATTGTACTACGGCGAGTATTAAAGGGTTGTCGAACCTCAGGGACGGATTAATCTTTTACCAAATTCAAGAGAAGAAAGTAGTGTTGATTTTTAACTAAGAAAGCAATAAACTTTAAACTAAACTAAGCTGAGATTTAATCAATATGGAGAAATATCAAGGCAAAGAATCCACCACTAGACATGCAATTACTACTCTCAATTATTATTAAGCATAAATTAACATGATATGGTAATTCATGTTCTTGATCGGACACACGAATTACTAATGAATTCACTAACGTTCTGGATCGGACACGAAAGTTCATCCACTATTATGTAATCAATCCTATCCTTGATCGGGCATAGAATCAATCACAACTCTATTATAATGCAATTAATCTTATCCTTGATCGGGCATAAAATCAATCACAATATCTAATTTCATTCATAATCAATCAAGTCTATGATCAAGCACTCAAAAGAATACTCATGAAATCGCATTAAGCATAAATCATAATCAACTTTATAAAATTAAACTATCAAGAGTAGCAATACACATCTAGGGCTTCATCAAGCCTTGAATGAAAGTTTAGTTACACATATAAAGGGAGAAAAGAAAAGCCTTTTTATGTAGATCCATCGTCATGAATCCTTCTTCTTCTTTGCTTCAAAAGACCTCTTCTCTTGCTCCTCTCTAGCCTCCAAAGGGACTCAAAACTCTATTCTCTAATGCCCAATACGTTCTCCCTTAAGGCATATATATAGGGGTGAAGGAAAACCCTCAAATCCCCTTCCAAATCCAAGTCAAAATAGGCCTTATTTCAATTCTGTGTATACGGCGATCGATCACTTTTCTGGCCGATCGATCGCTTTGCGATCTATCACTTTTGTGCTGATCGATCGCTTTGCATCAATACGCATTCCAGTAGATACGATCGATCGCGTACACGTCCGATCGATCGGTTTACTATTTATTTTGCAGCACAATTTTCCAATGGTCATAACTTTTTGCTCCCAACTCCGAATTACGTGCGGTCGGTGGCGTTGGAAAGCTGACTTCTTGAATTTTAACATGAAGCTTGAATCAGTCCAATATGATATGTGTACACGAAGGTATGAAGATTTAACCATTAAAGTCCGTTTTCACCTCATTTTTGTATATTACTCTTGTTTCCTACAAAAACCAAAAACTATATTAAAGTAGTAGTTATTCTAATCAAACACTAGCATAATCATAAGTTTAGGAGATAATAAAATGCATATTTCATGTATAGATCATGCTGCCCACATACCACGGCCAACTCAATGAGAACTCCTATAGGCATCTCCAAAATTTCTTGGAGGTTAACACAACCTTCAAACTCACACTGTCTAATGACCAAATGCGCCTTAGGTTGTCCCTATTCATTTTGAAAGGCAGGGCCAAGGAATGGCTATACTCCCTTGCACACAACTCCATTTCCACTTGGGAGGAACTTCAAGCTAAAATCTTAAAGAAATATTTTCCTATAAGGCAGACCAACAAAATCCGAAATGAAATTATCACCTTTACCTAACTACCCAATGAACAATTCCATGAAAGTTGGGAAAGAATGAAAGCCCTACTGCGGTCCTGCCCACTTCATGATGTGGCCAAGTGGCAATTAGTGCAATGATTTCATGAGGGTGTGTGCGATCAGCACAAGACCCTAATTGACACCTGTTGTGGAGGCACATTCATGAAGAAAACCCCGGATGATGCTTGGGATCTACTAGAGGACCTGAGCAAAAACTCTTTACACAGTGCCACCCTCTATAGATTTGAAGGCCATATGCCTAGTAGGAACGCCTCAAGGGGAAGCATGTACGATGTTAAAGTGACCACAAACCTAGAACACCAAGTGGCATCCCTTACAGAGAGGTTTGACTGGTTTTTCTCTCAGACTTCACCTTACACCCCATCTTCTCATGATGCCTGCACCATCTGTGCCAGCCCTATGCACACAATTGTTGATGCCCCTCAGCTTCCCAATACCCAGATCTGGTACATGAGCATGTCAACTTTGCACAAGGATACCCTAGAGCTAATAACCCCTACTCAAATACTTATAATCCTGGGTGGCGAAATCATCCAAATTTTGCCTGGAAACAACCTGACCAGGGGCCAGCTTTCAATTCAGCCCCAAGACCAGAATTCCAAAGCCAAACCCATCCCTACCAAACCGCTTCAGCTCCCTTTGGCCAATCCAATAGGCGACCTTCATTAGAAGACCAGATGAGCCAAATGCTCCTCTCACATTTAACCGAGATTAAAACTGAACAGAAGGAGATAAGAGCAGAGCTAAGAACCCAGGCCCAGCTGGTCCATTCCCATACACAATCTATTGCCAAGATCGAGACCCAATTGGGATAGCTGGCCCAATCCATGAACCGTAGAGAAGCAGGAACTTTGCCGAGCCAACCCCAACAAAACCCTAGAGGCCAGTTTATAGCTGAGGCCCCCCATTACCCTCCTGAACAAGTGCAAGTCATAACTACCTTGAGGAGCGGTAAAATAATTGACAACAGGGTTCGGGATCCATTTGTTGGCCCTTCGAGTGAGACACCTTTCCATGAGGAAGAAAAAAAACCTAATTCCATCAACGCCATACCTGTTAGTTCTAAAACCCAGCCGGACAACCAACCCGAGGCTCAGAAAGAGAGATCTTATATTCCAAGGGTACCATTCCCACAATGCCTGGACAAACCCTCTCCGTTTAGTAAATCTCATCAAAAGACGGAGGAGATGTTCGAGGTGTTTAAACAGGTTAAGGTCAATCTCCCATTGTTAGATGCCATTAAACAAGTCCCTACCTTTGCCAAATTCCTGAAAGACCTTTGTACTTAAAAGCGCAAAGCTAAATCCAATGTGACTAAAAAGATCTTCCTTACTGAGCAGGTGAGCTCCCTATTGACCCATAACCTTCCACCGAAATATAAGGACCCCAGATGTCCAACAATTTTATGTGTGATAGGGAACCATACTGTTACACAAGGCATTATTAGATTTGGGGGCGAGTGTAAATTTGTTGCCTTACTCTGTGTATGAGCAACTTGGGTTGGGGGAATTAAAACATACTACCATAACACTACAACTTGCAGATCGATCCATTAAAGTTCCACGTGGTGTTATTGAAGATATTTTGGTGCAGGTTGATAAATTTTTCTTCCCTGTGGACTTCATTGTCTTAGATACACAACCTGTACCGAACATTGGTAGCCAGATTCTAGTAATTTTAGGACGTCCATTCCTGGCGATGTCCAACGCTATTATAAATTATCGGGATGGGGTGCTGAAATTGTCCTTTGGCAATTTAAATGTCAAACTCAATGTTTTTAATGCTGAAAAACAACATTCACCACAAGATGATTCTTATGCAGTTCATATGATTAATACTCTGGTGGATGGTGCACCCCCATGGCTTTGTCCTACTGATCCACTTGCTACTTCTTTCATTAACTTTAATGTGTGCAGTAGGACCACGGAGGGAGTGAATGTTGGATTGAAAGACCCCGGATAAGTTGGACTAATAGAGTTTCATCTGGCTGAAGACATTAAACTTAGTGCTTGGTGGGAGGCAACCCACGTATTCAGATGTATTCTCTCATTTTCTTATTTTCTTTATTTTATGATCATTGTCATTTTTATATTTTATTCACATTGAGGACAATGTTCATAATAGGTTTGGGGGAGGGAATATTACTTGCATAAAAGAAAAAAAAATCAGAAAAATATAAATTTTTTTTTGAAAAATTCATAAAATTTGATTAGTTTTAGGTTGTTTGTTAATTGTTTTTTATAGGTTTTGATAGTTTATCCCTAAGAAGCACGGATACGAAAACGGCGATACGATACGACACGATACGGACACGGCGACACGCCATTTTTTCAAAAAGTAGGATACGACACGGCTAATAAAAAAATATTTATTATGATTTATAAAATATTATTATAAATTTATAATTTATAAATTAGTTTCATTCATAATTTATTATATTACGGACTCTTATATTACGGCAAAAAATACTGTATGACTTTGAAGCAATCATGGCAAATCAAGTACATCCTTGGCCTACCCGTATGACTTTGAAGCACTGAATGACCACCCACGGTTTTAACTACTTTTTGAAAAATACCAACAGATAAGACAGATTGCTGGATGAATGATCTGATGAAGGTATAATTACCGGCTATAAATGATCGGCTATTTTTTCGTATCATAATTACCAACAGATGATAATTACCGGCTATAAATGATCTGATGATAGTTACCGGCTGTAATTACCGGCTGTAAATGATCTGATAAGGTATAATTTCCAACAGATAAGACAGATTCCATCAGTTTACATCAGATCAATGATGGGGTTGCATGTCCGTACCTGTTTTTCCCTACCTGCTCCTGTCACACCTACTGCCCATTATGAAATCTGCTACCAGATTCCCGTGTCCCGCCGTATCCATACGTATCTTCTTTTTTTTTTTAAAGAAAAACCGGCACGGACACGCAGGCAGCCGTGTCGCCAGCGTATCCGTATCGGATACGTGTCAGACACGGACACGGCTGCCATTTTGCCGTGTCCGTGCTTCATAGGTTTATCCCGTAATAATGCATGTTACAATTCTTAAGAGATTAATTTACATTGGAAGTGTGAATAAGTATACTGGAGGATAGATACACTTAACTGAGCATATCTTTCTGTTACAGTCCTCTTGGAACAGGTGCTTGAACTTAAAAAACTCACTCACACACACTAGTACATAAAGTAATGCCATCTAGAGATTTGTTGAATACTAATTTACAGTGGGATGTCTTTAGTCAGAATCATTGGATGATGTGTAGTTATCTGTTGAGCTTAAAAGATCATGATAGACTATTTACTTGACTATGGCAAGGGATTGGAACCGAAAATAGGTTGAGAGTATAATACAACCTGGACAAAATAAAGATGTGCTTGAAAATAAGTTATACCCATTTGAAGTTTATAAACAGTAACTACGATCGATCGGCCATTCAATGCGATCGATCGCCAGAGCCGCAAAACATTATTATTGAAGGAAACGATCGATCAGCACCAAAACGATCGATCGTATCTACTGTAATTTTTGATCCGCGCAAGACAGTAACTACGATCGATTGGTATTATACGGCATCGATCGGCAAAATGATCGATCGAAAGAAAATAAGGAAGGAATTACGATTGATCGTTAAGCGAATGATAGGCAATACAGAGCGATCGATCGCCGTGTGTGGAAAACCGAAATAAGACCTATTTCGACTCAGATTTGGAAGGGGACTTCGTGATTTCTCTTCTAACATATAAATAGGCCTTATGGGAGAACGTTTTGAGGACCAGAGAATAAACTTTTGAGCTTTATTGGAGGCTAGAGAGGAGCAAGAGGAGTCTTTTGGAGCTAAGAAAACTCACTCACACACACTAGTTACATAAAGTAATACCCTCTAGAGATTTGTTGAATACTAATCTTCAGTGGGATATCTTTAGTCAGAGTCATTGGATGATATGTGGTGGTCCTTTGAGCTTAAAAGATCATGATAGACCATTTACTTGGCTATGGCAAGGGCTGGAATCGGAAATAGGTTGAGAGTATAATACAACCTGGACGGAATAAAGATTGCTTGAAAATAGGAATGCTGAAAATGGGAAAAAAAATGATGAAAAAATGAAAAATGAAAACAAAATGAAAGAAAAAGGGCTGCTTGACTTTATAGGATTAACTTAGGCTGATGCTCGGGCCCGAAGCGGTCTCTTAAAACCTAATACCCTAAGCCAACTGGCTGGGAGTCATTGGCCTGAGTTATTGCTAAACCTAAGCATCTTGAAGTCAGGCCTTACACAGTCCTAGCGAAAAAAGAAGAAAAAAAGTCTCTGGTGTATTATCCTCTCAAATCTAGAATGTTGGACCCGAAGGAGGCGCGCAGATCTGTGCTATCATGAACCTAAAGATTGGGATGACTACGTAGATTCTGATGTTCTTTGGTTAATGGGTAACACTGGATATGTGTAAGACAGAAATTTAGAATGTATTGCTACAATGTTCTACACTTTTACTATTTACATTATCATGCTATATCATATTGAGCAGAAATTTCCAAGATGAAAGTGTGGAATAAAACCACTTACTTGAGGGCTTCTATATTCCTGTTGATTATGAACCAAGTACGTGTGGTTAATTCTCTTAAGCATTGTAGTCTGCATTTGAAGGGATAATAGGTTTGTTTGTTTTGCAGTGTTTTGATTTGTTTTTACATTTAGGTTAATTAGGTTAATTTCATAAATACATGTTTGTGGGTAGCATGGCTGCAAACCCTCACGAGACAAAACTCGTCCTACTAGGGACACCTATAGGTTTAACGGCTTGTTGCATACGCTCAATGTAATCGTGTTCCCTACGAAAGTGGTGTTTACTTTTATGCATTAGTTCCTTAGTTTGTTTGATTTTATTTTGTTTTGTTTTGCTAGGGACTAGGAAAATCTAGGTTTGGGAGTGTGATCTATACATGAAATATACATTTTATTATCTCTTAAACTTATGTTTCTGCTAGTGTTTGTTTAGAATTATTGCTACTTTAATATAGTTTTTGGTTTTTGTAG
Source organism: Houttuynia cordata (assembly GCA_039654745.1). NCBI lineage: Eukaryota > Viridiplantae > Streptophyta > Magnoliopsida > Piperales > Saururaceae > Houttuynia > Houttuynia cordata. The sequence continues at coordinate 52,645,525 of CM077504.1, read as the reverse complement.
GAAATAAGAGTAAAATGCAGATATGGGGCAAAATGCGACTCAAATGATTTAATATTAATAACTTCGATTGCATATCTCTGATGGAACTGATTTAAGCTTCATGTTAAAGTTCACGAAGTCAGCTTTCCAACGCCACTGACTGTTCGCAATTCGGAGTTCTGAGCAAAAAGTTATGAGCATTTGAAATATCGCGCGCGAAAGAGACACGATTAAAGAATGGAACCGTCAAGATGAGATCCGATGAACGAGAGCAATACGACGGGTTTTAAAGAAGAAAAAGAAAAAAAAAGAAAAGAAAAGAGCGCTGAACCGGCTGGTTCAGAGCCGGTTCAGTTAAAATAAAATAAAAATAAAAAATAAAAAAACCCGACCCGAGCTCAGCTCGGGCCTTCCGTTCCAGAAAACAGAGCGAAGCTCTGTTTTGATGAGAAGCTGAGCGCCGGCGGGGCTGGGCTGAGACGACGGCGCCGGAGAAGGTGTGACGAAGGACAAGATGACGGCTGGGCGGCGGTTACGACGGCTGGCGATGACTTTCACGGCGACCATGGACTCGGGACGGCGGCGGAATTTCAGAACAGAAGAAGCAGACGGCGGTGCTGACGGCCATGGCGACTCCGGTGGGGCTCTGGTTTCACGGAAAGGTGGAGATGATCAGCGGATGATGGCAGTCGTGAAATGAAGAGAAACAGTGGCAATCGTGCTGTGGCCGGAAACGGATTAGAAAAAAACAGAGTCATATTCGATTTGGGACTCTGTTAAAAACAGAGCTGTGTTTGGCCGTGGCGACGGATTTGGGCTTATCCAAAGGAGCAATTGACGGGGAATGGACTCTCCTTCGAAGTCTATAGAAACCAAGAGAAGATGAGGAAGCCAGAAGAGTTTTTGAGACGAAAAACAGAGGAGAACAGAGACTGGTTTTGCAGAAAAACAGAGCGGACTTCCGTCCGGAAAAACCGAGCCTTTGGGTGCTGTTCACGCCGGATTTCGACAAGGTATTCGCCGGAGGAAGAGAAGAAGAAGATAGGAGAGGAAAAGGCCGGATTTTGGCCGGATTTTGCACCACTATTTCAACTGCTACAGTGTCTGCGAATTGGGAGAGACGATGAATAGTGCTGTGAACAGTACTGTGAATAGTGATTTTGTGAGCAGTGTTTCAATGAATCCGACAAATCAGGCTATTTCTTTCTCTTATTCTATGTCTGGCTAGTTTTCTTATCAAGGCTAGATGAAGCCCTAAATTTGTATTTACTACTCTTATTTGTTTAATTTAGTGAAAGTTGATAATGATTCTTTATGCTTAATGCGATTTCGTTATTGTTCCTCTTAAGTGCTTTGACCGAGACTTAATGAATGATTAATGGAATTTGATTTTGATATATCCTGTGTCTAGATAATAACGGGATTATGATTAATTCTATGCCCGGCCAAGGATAGAGTTAGTTATATTAATTTATAGTGGATGAATTTTTCGTGTCTAGACAAGAACGTGTAGTACATTCACTGGTAATTTGTGTGTCTGGCCAAGAACATAAATTACTGTATCTTATCAATTTGTGGAGATAATAATTGAGAGTAGTAATTGCATGTTTAGTGGTGGATTCGACGCTTTGATATTCTCATTATCTAATTTCTTATTAAAGTTTATTTTCTTTAGTTAATTAAATCATTAGAATTCAATCTTTTCATTAGAATTAGATTAATCTTTCAAGTCATTTGGGTTCGACCTCGTTACCACTAGACTATATTGAGTCTCGTGCGATTGCGAGTAAATAGTTAAAAATTCAATCAATCAACAGGCTTCTCTTTTCTTTCTTTCTATGTGTAACTAAACTTTTATTCAAGGCTTGATGAAGTCTTAGATGTGTATTACTACTCTTGATAGTTTAATTTTATAAAGTTGATTATAATTTATACTTAATGCGATTTCATGAGTATTCTTTTGAGTGCTTGATCATAGACTTGATTGATTATGAATGGAATTAGATATTGTGATTGATTTTATGCCCGTTCAAGGATAAGATTAATTGTATTATAATAGAGTTGTGATTGATTCTATGCCCGATCAAGGATAGGATTGATTACACAATAGTGGATGAACTTTCGTGTCCGATCCAGAACGTTAGTGAATTCATTAGTAATTCGTGTGTCCGATCAAGAACACGAATTACCATATCATGTTAACTTATGCTTAATAATAATTGAGAGAAGTGATTGCATGTCTAGTGGTGGATTCTCTACCTTGATATTCTCCATATTGATTAAAACTCAGCTTAGTAGTTAAAGTTCATAGCTTTATTTAGATTAAACAAAAACTGCAACTTTCTTCTTTTGAATTTGGTAAAAGATTAATCCATCCCTGAGGTTTGACAACCCTTTAATACTCTCCGTAGTACAATTGCCTTGTGCACTTGCAAGAGTTTTATATTTAAACGATCACAAATGAATGCTGATAACTTTGATAATTTTTGGGCACAAGATATGGAATTTTCTGGGAGCTTTCACATGGATGAAGATTCCAACACCATGCCTCAACGTGAGATTTCTTCATCTTCAACCTCTAATACATCCTCTATACTGCCACCTAATCCAAAGAAGCGTAGGAAAAAAAGGTCAAGCATTAGAAGCCATAACCGAAGAGATTAGTGCACTTAATGCTCAGATTGGTGAAGTCGCTGGGGCACTACGATGTAGTGTTGCATCATACAAAGCAAAATATATACATGCTGAGATTAAGAAAATTGAGGGATTTGATGTGATTGACCAAATAAAAGCATATGTTTTCATTATTGCAAAAGCAAGTAGGCGGGAAGCTTTCATGGAATGTTCGCTGGAGCATTGCAAATTATGGTTGGACATGACGATGGGTGAGAACACATAGAGATGTTGGATTTATTTGTGGTGTTCAATGGTCAATTTTAAACTAGATATGTGATTTGCGTCATAGTTTGTCATGTTTTGGACTATCTTTTTTATTTTAGTCGCACATCATAGTAATACTTGACTTAAATTGTATTTTGTGGATTATAGATGATCTATGATGTTATCTATTTGAATGATTATAGGCAGATGAGTTCCACTTTATTTTAACTTGGTGAGTTATTATGGTGTTTAGAAATGGACTTGATCATTTACTAAGCACATTCCTAGATTGTATTGTCCTCACTATGGTTTTTAGTATAGTTTGATTGCAGGCTTGGAATATGGCCAAGTAAATGATCAAGCAAATCTCAAGCCTCAATAGTGATTATTTTGGCAAGAAAGATGAGTTTTGTTTTTCTTTCATTGAAGGGAACAAAATGATGTCTGATCTCCCTTCTTTGTATCTGCACTTCTTTGAGTTGATTGTCAAATCAGTAGTTTCAATGATATTGCAGAAATTTAATCAAACAAAAATACATTGAGGTATTTGTTTTAGCATTACTACATTTTGGGAAAGGACCATGCTAAACTAAATGCATGATGTTTTGGGAAGGATCGTGCTAAATCACACGCCACCATGCCTAATATATGCAAAGATGGATCTGATCGTGGAGCATGCTTTTCTCATTTTTTTGAGAGCTTATATCCGTAAAAATATAAAAAAACTCTTGCACAAGGAGTGAGTGTGTTGTGTGTGGGGCGACAGGGACGGGGTGATGCAACCTACATGAGCTCAAAGATCTCACCTCTGGGGGGAGACTTGACGTAGGCACGATAACGGCAATGGTGGCGGGGGTGGGGTGACAACGACAGTAGAGGGGGGTGGGGCGACCCACCTGAGCGCAGATATCTCATCATGGGGGGTCGACGTGGGCACGACGACGGGGGCGGGGGCGGGGCGACGATGATGCGGGGCGAGGAGGTAAAGGGGGAGGGGAGGAAAAGATTTCACTTTCTTTTCAAAACCAAACCAAACCGAGAGATTCCAGTTTCCTTGTATTGGATTCTACTTTCTCTAGGTACAACCAAACAAAGGGAAAAATTCTATTTCCTCATGTTTCTCTTTTTCCCGGATTCTACTTTCTCTTTCTCTTATCCCTACTTTCCGGGGAACCAAACAGACCGTTAGTTTCGTGGAGAGACAGAATGCAACTTACTTTAGTTCGGAGTTCATCTGCTAACTCTCGTTGGAGGCTCTCATGTGGAACGGGTCTCCCTGCTCGCATGCAAGCCCCATGAGCAACTGAACGGAACAAACATCTCCCATCTCCAGGTATACCTATATACGAGCAAAATGAGGCTTTTTTTCGAGGGAAAGTAAATTGTATCAATTCACAAAAGAAAACAAAATCTAATTGGTACGTATAACAAACATAGTTTTTTTTGTTAGTAATCAAGGAGTGAATAGTTTCACAAGTAATATTTGGGTAGTACAATTTTGTGCCAGTGTTGTATAATAAAGTTGATTCTTCATTATCATCCAACCTATCCCACACTACCATAAAATCAATAAAGAAGTATATTCAAATATCATAAAACACAAATTTAGCAATTTGTTAGCTACCCAATTCCTAAATATTTGTGTGATACCTACCTGACCCGAATTTGGTGAAACATCCGAGCTATCCAAAGACTTTTTTATACAACCAAAGATACCATCCCTCTCCGGAGAGAGGTCCAACCACCAAGCTATTGAGCAATTGGCAATGCTTAGGCTCTTTAGAACGTTGAACCCAGTTCATATGAGTCCGAGCTCATACGAACGTCAGCATGAACACGAACTCGGCACGGTTTTTTGGTTGGACTAGTTAGGGCAATCCGTGCACGCCTCAGCAAAACTTTGTCGAGGCTGGGAATCTTCTGGAAGCTTTTCATTTCCCTTCCAGAACTCCGCCAGCAGCCATCTTATCCCCACCAAAACCCTCACTCTCGCTTCAGCGACCAACACCGACAGCAGCTGCTGCGTCCCCAAAAGCCCTAAACAGGACCGTCTTCTGCCGGCCAAATGGCTTCTGCAAGCGCCATCTCCTCCGCTTCGATCCTCCGTTCCCCAAACCAGGTGACGCCCAAGCCCAGCTTCTGCTATATGGATTTGTTGCAGGATACGTGGCTTAGATGCGGATATTTGAGTAGGGGTTTTGGGTTTTCTTGCTCTGTTTGTCTAGCAGATTGGCTGCATGTTGCTGATGTTTGAAATGGGATTTTGTGGCCTAAATTTGGCATTTCTCCGCCATCGATTTTGGGATTTGATTGCATTTATAGGTGTTCGTTCGTTATCACATTAGAGCTTCTGCATTTCAATGCCTTTCCTGTGTCTTGTGTTTGATTGTTTGTTTCTTCAAGGGTTGAGTTTTGACAATTTGGTTGTGACAGGCACTGTTGCTGGTTTGACTTTATTGGAAACTTCCATACATTCTACTTTACGCATTATAGCTTATTATGCGGTTAGATTGGATGTCTGGTGTGCTGTAGAAAGTTCTAATCGTGTTTTTGTGTTTTCTTGCGCTTTTTGTCTATCAAATTGGGTGTATGTTGCTGAAGTTTATAGCCTAGTCATTGGAATGGGTTATTGTTACCAAAATTTTACATTCCCCGCTTCTGCTTGATCAACCATTCCTGATAACAATGATAATTGGATGTGATTGCATTTCTATGTTTCGTCCTCTCTCATGTTAAGGCTTTGGATTTCAATGCATTTTCTGTACTTGTGTTTTGGTAAATGTTTGTTTTTTTGCAGGTTAAGCCTTGATATGTTGATGTGGTTGTGACACACGCTGTTGCTAGTGTGACATTATGTAAAACTCGCACATTTCGATTTACGCATTTTAGTTTCTTATGCAATTAGATTAGCTGTCTTGTGAGGTGTATATAGAAATTTGAATTGGATTTTGGTGTTTTCTTATGCTTTCCATCCATCAAATGGGGCTCCTGATTTCTCATTACTCAAGCATTCCAGGGGAAGTCGATAATTGGATGAAATTGTGCCCCTGATTTCTAGTTGGTCTTGCATTAGTGCTTTTTTATTTTGGTGCCTTTCCTGTTTCTTGTGGATGATTATTTTTATGTATATGTTTATCTTCTCATAGCTTGAGTACTGATAAGTTCTTCTGGTTGTGATGCATGCTGTTGCAAGGTTGACTTCATCGAAACTCATATAAATTTTAGATTACGCATTTTAGCTTTTTATGCTGTTAAATTGGAGTCTTTGCTATGTGGATTTTTATTAATTAATGATGTTTGAGTTTTTGATCTTGGTTACCAACATTACTTTTTTATTGTTTACTAGTCACATTATCTATGAAAATTGATTGTTTTCCTTGTCTTATTTTTGTTACTTATCTTGTGAAGCTTTTTTGCTTCTACATCTTCCGTCTTTATATATACAATTTTGTTCTCCTTTAATCTGTGATAAAAATTTGATATATATGGATAACTGCATATTCCTCTGCTTATCTTGATGAAAAATTTTGTGTTCATAGTTGGCTACCTTACTCTATGGGTTTTGGCAATTTATACTGTCATTATTTGACGGCACATCTCAATTGAAGATTTTTGCTCTGAATTGGTGTTAAATCTTGTAAGTTTTTCCTGCTGCAGCAGCAGCAGATGTTCCTGCTGGCGGATTTACCACTCTAAATCCTACATGCCAGTATACGGTGAAATGTGGATTTTTGCTGAGATCACATGAGTGATTGTTTTCCTTGTCATAACTTTTTGATATGTGCCGATCTTAGAAAAAAAGAATCAATAGGGCACTAATGTATGGTACATGCTTTTGATCTTCTGTTGACACTTCTTGATTTGTGTTCTGCAGGAGAACCTAAGAAAGGCAAGTCAGAGTCAGAAGCTGAACTACAGGCCATCTAGCCGAAGATTTGTTGTTAAGGCAAAGGCAAAGGAAATTGCTTTTGATCAAAATTCGAGGGCTTCTCTTCAGGCTGGAATTGATAAGCTTGCTGATGCTGTTGGTGTTACCTTGGGTCCCAGAGGTAATATAACTCTTTGTAGTTCATCACATGCCACAGCTATCTTGTTGCTGTCAAAATATTATGTTGCTCCTATTCAGTGTGGTTGAGAGAACATTTCTGCCTTGTACTATTTATCAAGCCTGTTTGCTGGTAGATGATTGTAAGTTATAAGCATGTGAGTGATGACTATACATATAATTTTTTTGTATTCCTTTTCAGGTAGGAATGTGGTTCTAGATGAGTTTGGTACCCCCAAAGTGGTCAATGATGGAGTTACAATTGCCAGAGCTATTGAACTCAAAGATGCCATGGAGAATGCAGGTGCAGCTTTGATTAGGGAGGTAAGAACCCGGGTATTTTATTATTCCGCATGTTCTTCATTGCTTTTGTTCAGTAATTGAGGTTGTTCTACTCTTATTTGGGGGTTGACATTGAAAGAATTTAATTTATTTAGTCTGCTAAAGTTTTTTTTTTCTACTTTAGGATTTTGGATTTGGAAGCATGTGGTGTCTTTGAAGCTTGTTTCCTTGGTGTTTCTGATGATTGATTTATGCGTTCCAGGTTGCCAGCAAAACAAATGACTCTGCAGGTGATGGAACTACAACAGCTGCAGTACTGGCACGAGAGATCATCAAGCTAGGTCTGTTGAGTGTCACATCTGGAGCAAATCCTGTTTCTATTAAGAAAGGCATTGACAAAACTGTTGTGGGTCTGGTGGAAGAGTTAGAAAAGAAATCTAGACCTATCAAGGGAAGTAACGATGTCAAAGGTAATCAAGATTGTATGAAGTGTTTTGTTATGATCATTCAGTTACTGTTTTGTTGATATTTAAGATTCAAGCACTTATTTCAACAACTGTATGGCTTTAAGCTTATTGTTATTCTTTCAGAATTCCTTATGGTATTAACTTTTGTTTTATCTCAGCTGTTGCCTCAATCTCTGCGGGCAATGATGACTATATTGGATCAATGATTGCTGATGCAATTGATAAAGTAGGCCCTGATGGTGTCCTTTCCATTGAGTCTTCATCATCATTTGAGACGACTGTTGATGTTGAGGAGGGAATGGAGGTGACTAGTACTTTCTGACACTTTTAGATTTTTGTTTACGGAATATGTTATATGCATTGTGATATTGACTAGTTCTTCTCCTTTTAATACCAGATTGACCGAGGTTATATTTCACCCCAATTTGTCACAAATCCTGAGAAATTGATTGTGGAGTTTGAGAATGCTAGAGTATTGGTGACAGATCAGAAGATTTCAACAATAAAGGACATTATCCCTCTTCTAGAAAAGACAACACAATTAAGGTCTCCACTGCTTATTGTTGCAGAAGATGTCACTGGTGAGGCTTTGGCTACACTTGTTGTAAACAAGCTTCGTGGAATATTGAATGTGGCTGCAATCAAAGCTCCTGGTTTTGGTGAGAGAAGAAAGGCACTCCTTCAGGATATTGCCATCATGACGGGTAACTGTCTGTTTTGATCTGTGGATTTCCATGGAAAGCTTCAGTTGTCTCTTTTAATCCCCTATATTTGATTGCACAGCTATATATTAAATGCTAAAATCCTCTTTATTTACCAGCTAAATCTGTTTTTGTTCTGTTCAGTCTTTTACTAGTCAGTGCAGAAATCATCGTAATTTTGAAATTTTCTATCAGATATGTTATAAGCGTGAAATTCTGTATGGTATGTGTGAATGTTAATCTGTATCTTTTGGCATTGCTCACTGCAATGGCTGCATGGGGCCTGCATAAGTGTACGGAGAGTGTTTCGGCCAGTGGCATGTGTAAAATTACCCTAGCCATGCTCATTTGGTTACTACATCTCGTCTCTTGCTAGGCAGTGACCTAAATCCTTGTTACAAGTAGGGAAAGCAATAGCTATTTTGTGCTCATAGCCTTGAAACACATTAATATGCAGATTACCTTATAAGCGAAATGTCGAATTGTTAGATCTATTACCAAAGCAACTCGAGCTTCTTTGTGAACCTGAAGTCCTAAAACTTTTCTTCCTATATGAAGAGAAGCTTGTGAATCATGTTACTTTGTGTTTGCAAATTGGAATTCTTTGTTTTGGTTTTAGTTCTTCTATGAGATTTGTTTTGTGTGCTTGGAGTGATCTGTATTATTTGTACAGGTGCTGAATTTCAAGCTAGTGATCTTGGCTTGTTGATTGAGGATACATCTGTTGAACAACTTGGCATTGCTAGAAAGGTGACCATTACAAAGGATTCTACAACTCTAATTGCTGATGCTGCGAGCAAGGATGAGATCCAGGCGAGAATTAACCAAATTAAAAGAGAATTAGCTGAGACAGATTCTGTATATGATTCTGAGAAGCTGGCTGAGAGGATTGCCAAGCTCTCAGGTGGTGTTGCAGTAATTAAAGTTGGTGCTGCGACAGAAACTGAGCTTGAGGACAGAAAGCTTCGGATTGAGGATGCTAAAAATGCCACCTTTGCGGCTCTGGAGGAGGGCATTGTCCCTGGTGGTGGTGCGGCATTCGTTCATCTATCAACTTATGTTCCAGCTATTAAGGACAAAATTGAAGATGCAGATGAACGTTTGGGTGCTGACATCATACAAAAGGTAAATCCTTATAGATGTGCATGGTTGTCAATATTTCATAAGAGCGGTTTCCATATGAATTTCGTTTTCTGGGACATTGATTTCGTATAATTTTGTCTTCTATTAGATGCTGCTTTGATTATTTGAAGTTCTGGTGGTCAATTTGGATTCTTGGTTGTTATTTGTTATTGTTGTAGGGTAATCTTGCCTATTTATATGCTAGAAATTTAAGCTGGGAGGTGAAGCACATACCTGTGCTTCATGCAGGAGCTCCTACGTTCTTCCAGCAATTTGACTGATTCAGTCACGCTGCTAGAGTTAGGCAGCTTGACAAGTTTTTTTTTAAAATATTTTGATAGATAATTGTATGGATTTTGTACCATTTTGATTCCGATAAGAGTCAAATGCGGTATATAATCCATGCCGCTGACCCCAGATAGCTGGGATAAGGCGTATGATGATGATAATTGTCAAGCTTTATAACCACTATTTTTGGTGATTTTTTTTGCCTGGTGATCAATTGAGCAAAGCATATTGTGTCAGGCTTGGAGTGTGTTTTTGTTTTCAGTATTTGATAGAGGATTAATTTTCTGACAACTGTCCGCATCATGTTCTTTTTTAGACTTTGAGTTGATGTCTCTAATTTAGGGAATCTAATAGGAAATTCTTTTTTATTTGTTATGGTAATCAATCAGGAAATTCTAATGTCACTGGCGTTCATGGTTACTTGATCAAAGTGTATGGTCCCAGGCTTGGACTTTGTTTTTGGTTTTCATTGTCCAATATTGTTCTAATTTTCTAAGAGCTTTTTGCCTCACGTGCTTTGTAGGCATTGAATTAATTTATTACGGGAAATCTTACTTGGAACTCTAGTATAACTGTAATATAAAACATCTAGTATAACTGCCTTTTGTTATTGTAAAATAGTTCTATTTTTTGTGGTACAAGTCTTAATTAAAAAAAGCCCATAAAATTGACTTTAATCATTTTGTAGGTTGCATCTTGATATGCTTTTGGGCTGTGTGAATAAATGATTTCTTTAATACATTTAAAAACCAGGACTGGTGCCATGCATTTTGGCTTTGAATGGCATTTTAGCATATGAAAATTTACTTAACCCCCAAAAGAACAGATTGGGTCAATATGAAACCTGTCCTACTGGTTCATCTGGGCACAGGGTATCCAGGCACTGTGAGCTGTCGTAATTATAAATCTTTTCTTTAGAGTGATTTTTTGTTTTGCATATTAGGAGTTCTACAAGATGACTTCATGATAACTATTAGGTTACGTTTGTGGGCTTTATTTATCTCAAAGTAAATTCAAGTTTCTCGTTATAAGTCGCTACTCCAAGTGATCGATTTGACTAAAAACCTTGAGTATATGCACTCTGTTAAATTTTGTATGGCCTAGTGATTAGGTGGTCGATCTTTGAGTTCAGGTTACCAATTACGTCTTTTGATCTTTTTTTCTTAGCCTAAGCAAAATTATGGTTAGTCCTTTTATCCCATGTCAACCCTGTTCTAATTTTAAGCAGTACTCCCTAGAAGAGTTTACCGTTTGCATAACCTGTTTCTCTGCTGTTCTGTTGGATATGTTCTTTCAAATATATTGTTAATTTAGATTTCTGGAATCTGCTTTCTTTTCCTCTTTGATTAATTCTGTTAAGGTAACTTTTGTCTTCTTGTTTAGGCACTTGTTGCACCAGCTGCTCTCATTGCCCACAATGCGGGTGTTGAGGGTGAAGTGGTTGTGGAGAAGGTGAAAGCGAGTGAATGGGAGATTGGATACAATGCCATGACCGACAAGTATGAGAACCTTCTCGAATCTGGTGTCATTGATCCAGCCAAAGTTACAAGGTGCGCCTTGCAAAATGCAGCTTCAGTGGCTGGAATGGTCCTGACAACTCAGGCCATCGTAGTAGAGAAGTTCCAGTCCAAGCCGCGGGTGGGTTCTCCCAATCAAGGTCTTACAATATAAACTGTTTGATTATTGTTGAATCGTGGTGTTGGATATTGCGGTTGTTGGAACTAATTATAACAGGATGAGAGGGAAAAAGAGGATCAAATGAAATGTTATGTTCGCAGTTGGCAGTCGGCAGTCATTTGGTTAGCTTTGATAGGCTTTGTTATTTGTGGACCAAGGTTTTTAAAACCAGATTGGTCATGGATCCGGATTGATATACGGTCCGGTTGGACCGTGGTCAAACCGCGGTTGAACCGGAGTTGAACCTGATTGGCCCAGTACGGGATATGAGGAGTGAAACCCACTTTAGATGTATGATAAATATATATTTTATATAATATTAACGTCAAAGTGTTCGTAGATTAATTGGTTAAGGAGAATAAGTTTTCGTTTCAAATTTTGTTTGGCAAATTTTTTTTCACAAGAAAAAAATACTGTGACTTGGATCGGTTCGGTTCGGGAAAAAATCGGCCGGTTTAATAGATTGGGGTAAACTGTCCTAACCGAACCGGGTTCTTCGCCCGGTTCCGGTTTTTTGCAGTCGGACCAGCCGGAAACTATGTTGTGGACAGATGGTGGTTTGGTTGAGTTTGGCCTTCCTGCTCTGAATACAGGAGAGGATGTACATGCCCAAATTGTGTACTTGTGTCGATCAAAATACCCTAACATGTATGCTTTCAGCCTTTTCTGATGATTGAGCTCTTTAAGTGATATTGACCCACTGTAGCATAAGTTTCTTTCCATTTCCTGCGAGACTACTGACTATGGAGCTTTGTCGGTAAAGTGCAGCACAGCCTAATTTGGAGGTCGCAGACCAAAATTTTGAAGAGATCAGTTTAAATTCGCCATCAATTAGGTGTGATCCTGCCTTCATACAAAGTCGAAGTTTAACCTATGGACTTCAAGTTACAATTAATCTGCAAATCAATGTGAGACTCGAACAACTAGCACCTAATTCACCATCTTAGTTGAACTGTATAAAAAGAGTTGCTGCGAGCAGAAAGAGTCAAAACTCACATAAAAGTAGTTAAAGAGTCAAACTAAAAAGTTGAAGTGGATAAAAACTGATTTTGAATAACAAGGTCGAACCATACAGGAAAGAGTTGGACTTGGCACATACTTCTATGTTTGCCATATTAATCAAAGAGTCTTAATTACATAGAAAGAAGTCGAAATAAATGAATACTTCAACTTCCTTCAAACTTTTTTAATTTGTACTAGTTTGACTACTTTAGTACGAGTTCATTTTGTGTTAGTAACAGATCTTTTTATGTAGTTCCACTAATATGTTTGCCTAGGTGTTGGTTGTGGGTAGAGCTTTTTTTTACACACGTTCTGTCCCATGGATTTGTATCACAGTTGTCTTATTCGCTTTCTAGTCCGACCTTTTTTTTTTCTGTAAGTCGACTCTTTTTATACATTCCGACTAACATTGTTCATCTAGATGGTAGTTACTCGACTTGAACTTTCTACATTTATTATGACTTCAGTTAGATATATAAATATATATATATATAGAAAAAGTTTAAATGAGATTTATATATATAGAAAAAGTTTAAATAAGATTGCTCTCATATAGCTTATATGAGGCCAATTCTATTTGTAACCATTGGGTCTCAATCTGACGGCTAAAAACAGCTGCATGGAACTCACTGTTGTAACACACTCACCTACCACTGATTTGATATCTGCCTTTGAATTGGAATCCAATGGCCCAAAAGATTGGCCTCATGCTCCTTATACGAGAGTGAGCTCATGTAAACTGTCTTCAAGGATGATATAGTGAGCCACAAGTTTTGGTGAGCCGGATAAGCCGCATCAATCTTGACCACTCGGTTTTAATCTCGTGACTCACAGTCTAGTGCTGGAGCAGCCAATCACTTTTAAAACTAGTATTTCCTATATTGCCATCGTCACTACCGTCCAAAATGCCACCTTATGCCCGACGACTCCCTCCTCAACACTGGCAAGGACCTTGTCCCTTTCACCTCTCCCACCATCGCCTCACCTCCATTCCCGCTCCTCCCCCCGCCGCTCGATGAATCCTTCTCCGTTGTTTTGACTACTTCTAATTGCGCGGAGGACTTGTCGGCGCGGCCGCTCAACTGTTCCGCCGATCCTCGCGTTAGGCCGTTTGGGGCGTGAAAAATCAGTTTCATCCACTTTCGAAAATCCACTTGGTTAGTGGATTATTCCAAAAATTCTAACCAACTAGATTTTTTTCAGCCAGATGGTGCTGATTTTTCATGCCCCAAACGGCCCTATAATAAGTGAGGATGTTGTGTGGGCTGTTTGATTGGATAAGGTACTCTAAGAGGTTGGTTGCCCTGCCCCTCCTGAGGAGTCAGACTACACCCCTCATTATAAAAAAAATCATTAATATATTTTACAAAAACTAAATAAGACAGGATGGAGTAAATATTTTGCTAGAAAAATAAAAAACGAAAGAAAACATCTTAAAGGCATCATGCAGTTGTGTCTTGATGGGAACACCAGCTGGCGTTACCAGGAATGCGCATTGGATCCCGTTCCATATAATGACTTTCTTGGTTCAATTTTTAGCCCTTAAGCGTGCTGCTTAAGACTAGTAGTAATAGTGCGACTTTCTCCATTCGTTGGACATTGCTACCATTTTTTATAGTCGTCTCTGAGAGGGCCGGGATTCATGGGGCTGGATGACAAAATTGAGAAGGATACATATCTATAAGGGTCATTTTGATGGCAAATTTGGAAGTGGAGACATACTAATGTAGCTAACAGAATACTCTTTCCGTTCGGATTTATTATCTCCCTAGTTAGTAGAATGCCTCCTTCTAGTGGTGGTTGGTCGAACTGGAACTTGGCTCTATGAGGTGGAAGCACACCGGCTCGCGTCTTTTGATTCCATTGGGTGGCGTGGCAGGGAGGCATGATGCCCATATTAATAGCTCCATACGGAGAAAAGGCTTTTCCTTTATTAGTAGCTCTATTTGACTCAATTTAAGTTGTTGGGTACTTAAAAAAGGGTCTCAGATACTTCTTAAAAATTATCACCTAGCCCTTTCCAATCTCTTAGCTGTGGATCCAACAACAATCACTATTTTCCGAAATGAAGCTACTAAAATGGAACTGAGGGGTAGTAGAGTAGAATGAAATAATAAAATAAATAAGAGAGAATGTATTTACGTCAAAACCTGATATTAGATCTTCAAGGTAGTGGGCTCACTTCACCAGAGAGTGTTTGATTTGGCAAAGCAATCCTCGTCGTAGGTCCTAAACTTGCTGCGCATACAAGATTTAGAGTTCATTTCCTTTATTCGTTGACACCATCTGCTCTCAATTTCAAGAATGGGAGTTGGTTTTAGAAAGTACAACCTCACAGGCTCTCTCACGACATGTTGGATCCTTCTTCCAATTCTTGTGACGGTGTCTATTGTCTACCGGGAATCACTCTCGAATATCTTCAATTTAGCTGCACAAAGTGTAAATTCTCAAGTAGGAAAAGGTATGAGTTCTCATCACTAGAGCTGAAAGTTCTTTGTTTCTGGACAATGACGCCATATATCGTTCCTTTATCCGTGATCATCGATCCATTTTCGGCTGTTTTGTACCATATTATATGGATTTCAAGTGACATATTTTCATGACTTCTGTAGCTGTTCATGAAAATTGAAAAACCAGATAGGACACTAAAAGGGGACTATAACATTCATCGATTTTGTCCACATTATAAGATATGATTACTCAAATTGCACTAGCTTTTAGCTCAGTTTAAAAAATCAAATCGGACTATAGACATTTTGCATCTTGAAATAGATATTGATGAACATGAATCATGGATTGGTTTTCATATGTGCTAACTAAAAAAGAAGAATTATAAGAAGCTCATCATATACTTTCCCAAACCATTGAGTTGCCATGAACCAATTGCTAAATTTTAACTGTCCAAAAGGTTCAGGAAACATACAAAGCAATTCAGCGGCTGCTACAGAAGACAAACTGTTGGGTGGATTGCTTCCTTCTGAGTTCGACCAAACCACTTGTATTAGTAGATACCAATCATCCACATACCGCAAACCATCACCTCACAAACCTTCACCATATCTAATTCAAAAGCTACACAATTACGAAGCCCTCCACAAGAAATGTGGACCCAAAACCAAGCTCTACAATAAGTCTGAGGACCAGCTCAAGTCAGGCCACAACAACCAAACCCTGGAATGCAACTATGTGATATGGATACCAATTAGTGGATTGGGAAATAGGATTCTCACTCTCGCTTCAACTTTCCTCTATGCACTCCTTACAAACAGGGTCTTACTCATTGAGAGGGGAAAAGATGTAAATGAACTCTTCTGTGAGCCCTTCCCAGGCACCTCATGGCTGCTGCCCTTAGACTTCCCTTTATTGGACCAGTTCAAGATATTAGGCCTCAAATCTGAGTACAGTTTTGGAAGCATGATAAGGAATCATGTACTCAGTGAAAGCATAAAGAGATCTTTTCCAGTGTCTACGTATATCCATCTACTTCATGATTACAGGTAATTGTGATATCACCCTTTTTTTTTGGAAAATACAACTCACCTGTTTTTGGATCAAAATACCCCGTAAGTCTAATTCCTCATATTATACAATCAGTTCAACAATATTTTTGAGCCGATTTGACAATTAGTTCAGATATGGTTTGATTGATTTGACAATACATTGATATAGTTAACTGAATATAAATCAAATTTAGCATGAACCCTTTGCGGAACAAACATGGAATTCGCTAAAAAGGGAAGAGCCCATGTGATCTGTGAATTTTGCTATAAATTGAGGTAATCTGTAAATTCTTCAATGTTGTATAGGTGATATGAAATTTTCTCTTACAGGTATCATGACATGCTTTTCTTCTGCGAGGAATACCAAAAAATTCTGGGCAAAATATCATGGTTAACATTTCGATCAAACATCTACTTCACCCCGTCTCTATTCACTATTCCATCATTTGAACAAGAATTGGTAAAATTATTCCCAGAGAAGGATACAGTTTTCCACCATCTCGGTCGGTATCTCCTTCACCCATCAAATTCTGTATGGGGATTGATAAGCAGGTTCTACGATGAATATTTGGCTAATGCAGATGAAAAGTTGGGATTACAAATTCGCGTATTTCAAAAGAATAAGTTAACATTTTCTTCAGATCAGGTCGTAGCTTGTGCCTTAAATCATTCACTACTTCCTCCAGTCAGTCAACAAGCAAGAGTACCACTTACTCAAAGCTATAAAACCAAAGCTGTTCTTTTGACCTCATTGAGCTCTCAATATTATGAAAACATAAAGAACATGTATTGGGAGAAGCCAACAGTCAATGGGGAGAAGATTAGTGTGTTTCAACCGAGCCATGAGGAAGTGCAACAAACAGAGAAGAAGTTGCATGACATGAAGGCATTGGCAGAGGTGTACCTCCTAAGTCTGATGGATATTCTAGTCACCAGCTCGCAATCGACATTCGGATATGTAGCACAGGGACTCGGAGGCTTGACACCATGGATTCTGATTAAGCCTGAGAATGATACGGTACTGCCCGATCCTCCTTGCCGGAGAGCAATGTCCATGGAAGCTTGTTTTCATGCAGCTCCAACCTATTACTGCAAAGCTAAGAGAGACATTCTGCCTTACATTAGGCAATGTGAGGACACGAAGCTGGGAATCAAGCTTGTAAATTTGGGCAATCATTAGATCAATCTGATTTAATTTTATAGTGAATTTTTGCTTGTAATTGAACAGTTCTCTGAATTGTAATAATCCAAGGTATATCCAACAGGGCAGGGCCTTGGCTTGCTCAACTGAAATTAGACCCTTGTCAGTTAGATGCTCTATTGCTCTGTACCTCCTCAGTCCAATGTGTGTTCGTTCCCTAGTGTAGATTGGATAAATGGGTTTTGAAAAAGGGGGGTAAAAGGAGGAATATCTTTGAAAAACTCCTTTATTTAAGTCAATTGTAAAAAATGGACATGGCACGAAAATACCCTCTGTTTTAATCCAAAATTTCAAAATCTACTACATCTTGCAAAACTAAAACCCTCGCCATTGCCATGGCTGCTGTTGCTTAATTCTTGTGATGCCGTTTCACCACTCTGTGGCCTTCCGCCTAGCCAAGAGGCCTCCTATGGGCCACAATGGTCTTTATATTTTTCTTTTTAGAAATAATAAATAAACTGAAGGGTAATTTTAAGGAAAGGTCAATGGCATCTAGGGGTATCCTATTTAAACATTAGAGCGAATTGGGGATCAGGTAGCTTCAGACATTTATTTGGGAATCAAGCGGCAACCCAATATCTTGTGTGTAAAAAAGTTGCTACCGAATTTATAAAAGATGATTTTATTCTATACGAATGTAGAACCGGTTGTATGATAGTCTAAAATCAATGGCATTCTACTAACCAGATACTATTTTTTTTGGTATCCTCTACCTTATTGCTATGGCTTTTACCCTCTCTCTCCTTTTGATCACAAAGGCTCCCTGAAAATTGAAGAAATATATTACCACTCAAATAAAAGACAAAGGAGGAGATTATGCTCTTCATATTTTTAGTAAAAATAATAATTTCGGCAAATGAGTTCTTTCACATTCGAAATCGAAGTACTCCCTCCATTCACTTTTAATAGATACAGTTTTTTTTTTCAAATGAACTTAATTTTTAGTATATTTGAAAAAAACTGTATTTATTAAAAGTGATAGAAGGAGTACCATTTAGTGAAGTCATCACGTTGGTGATCACTACTTATAGTGAGAGAGGTAGCTTCCACTTCCAGTATCCACTAAATGTAATGGTAGAAATTGACCAAATGACCATTCAAAACTTTAAATGAGTAGCTCACCACCCCGCCTATAGGTAGACAGTGGACAACCCACTGACTGTGTGGGATGGCTAAAACGTAGGGTGGTGAATTATTCATCCTTTAAATTCATGCACATGGTTTCTATAACACACATGACTTCCTTTGTTGCGTTCTCAATCCATGAGCCAGCAACTTGAACCTGAATTTCCTTGTATAAATCTATGCAAGCATGCACTTTAGGTACTCCTTAATCCATTAGATATCAGCGACTAATAATTGCTTGCCTTAGAAAATTACGTATAGAGCACGTTTGATTAGTTGCTTGGTAGTCTTGAAAGCTCCAAAGTTTGGCAGATTCAACCTGATCCTTATTAGTCTAATTTAATGCCAGTTTGACCTTAGTTTCCAAACCATGGACCTTATAAAATCCAGTGACCTTTACTTGCTGCGATACCAGCGGAGCACGCTTCCATACCAAGTTCAACAGTTGCCTTTATTGTTTTATTTGTTATTTAGTATGCAATGGGCAAAAGAAGTCAGCTGTTTGGTTTCTTAAGCTGTTGGCAAGCAGACTTCCAAAAGTCTAGACTAGTTTCCAAGATGTACTGCCTTGAACTTCTTCTATTCCTGTCGACCTGAACAGTTCATCTAGTACTGTTTCTTCTTATCGATACGAAAAATATAACATTTGGAATTTGTTTGGAAGTTGAATTTGGAGAGATGAAAGGTGGTTCTGCCATGAATATGTTAACGGGTTATGTGTCGTGTTGGCTCGTTCTTCCGGTGCTGGTTGTGATGTCAATTGTCTACCGAGAATATCTGTCTAATATCATGCATCTAGATACTGGAAATGGATATTTTGAAGGGATATTTAGACAAGGTACGTACTTGTGTAGATTCTATTGCCGCGATTTTAAGTTCTTGAAGTATTTCTTTCTTTTGATATCATACACTAGTCTCGTCTCCAAGCTAAATTGAATTATGCGGTCTAGGGTTATTTATCATGATCTTGCTTTTTTGAAATGCATTTTGTGGCTTTTTTTTGGCAACACATTTTGTGGCTGTATGGATGGTAGAGAGATCTATCTAAGCTTCTTTGATTTGGTATTTTGTATGCACTTAAATAACAATGGAAGGCTTAAAAGGCAAAATAGGGAAGAAAAATACGGACCAGGAACAGACACTCTACACCTAAAGTATTGAAGATGAACAATGATGAATGATTTAGATTAGTAAATGAAATAGAATTTTTTTTGCCAAATAAAATACATAAATGCAATAGATAAACTACTCACCACAAGGTTATCAGTTTACATGCAAGATGAGCTACGCTGCTCTTTGCTGGGGGTCCTCTTTGATGTAAGTGTATATGATGAATCCCTCACATTATTAATATGAAATAGAATTTGGCGTACGCTGAAGAATTGAAGGTCGAGAATCAGATGGTGGTCACCATAATCACAAATTTCGGAAAATCTTTGCGAAATATTACTCCACCGCATTGTATTTCAATATTTCTCCATTTTTCAGAATTTCAAAAATTTCCTCAAAATTCGGCAAACTGTATATTTTAGGCAGGTAAATTTTGGTTTTTGTACATTTTAGGCATAATGTTTTAGTAGTGATTACATTTTAGACAACAAATTTTTCGGTTTTATATATTCCAGGCAAGTAATTTCTCTGTTTTTTACAGTTTCGGCATGTTACTTTCAAGTTTCTTTATGCTTAC
Organism: Houttuynia cordata; assembly: GCA_039654745.1. Classification (NCBI taxonomy): domain Eukaryota; kingdom Viridiplantae; phylum Streptophyta; class Magnoliopsida; order Piperales; family Saururaceae; genus Houttuynia; species Houttuynia cordata. Next base: position 52,625,569 of record CM077504.1, on the reverse strand, counting down.
TTGTCCCATTTTACTTGTCCTATTGCATGTGACCCTTCTCTTAGTAATTAGTGGAAAAAGGTAAATAAATTGGCTTCCTTAAATCAAGAGAATTAACTTCGTACGGGAAGCTTTATTTTATTTTTGAATTTGGTATGGAAAGCTTTATGCAGTTGCCAGTGTTTTCGTTCTAAGGTGTCCAACACAATTCCATTAAAAGACATTAATACTCCTTTGTTTTACTAATATATACACTCCCTTAGTTCCATATTAATAGTCCTATTTGGTTTTCTAAATGAACTAAATAACCAAATGGGACGATTACTATGGAATGGAAGGAGCAGCTCATTTTCGAAACCATTTCAGACTATTAATTGGAATGAAGGGATAATTAATATTCTTTTACTTTTCCTAATTATTTTAAAATCATTCATCAAATTGAAAACATAACACTTCATACTTTGTATGAAGGCCAGCAAACAGTACAATTATCAAGCTTTTCTAATCCAGACATCTCACTTGCCCACAGATTCAGGTCACGGAGGAAAGAACAGCTCCGAATCAGCCAATAGAACAATTGACAAACTGCTCGGTGGCCTACTTGCTCCAGATTTTGATGAAAGAACCTGCCTTAGCAGATACAATTCGGCCTCATACCGCACACCCTCTCCTCACACCCCATCACCTTACCTCATACAAAAACTGCGCAAATACGAAGAACTCCACAGGAAATGTGGCCCCAACACCAACCTCTACAAGCTATCCATGGATCAACTCAAATCAGGCCTCAACAACACAATAATGGAGTGCAATTACATAATTTGGAAACCGGATGGTGGGCTGGGAAACAGAATTCTTGTCCTTGCATCAGCCTTCCTTTATGCACTCCTCACTGATAGAGTCTTGCTTATAGAGAGAGGAAGAGACATGGACCAGCTCTTCTGTGAGCCATTTCCTAACACTTCATGGCTGCTTCCATTGGACTTCCCTCTCATGGAAGAGCTCAAATCTTTAAACAAAGGGTCTCCAAAAAGTTTTGGAAATTTGGTGACAACTGGTTCTCTTTCAGGCTCAAAGCCTACTTTTCCAAATTTAGCATTTGTCTTTCTAGCTCATACTCGGAGTTACCATGACATGCTCTTCTTCTGCGAGAAGGATCAGCTTCTCATTCAAAAGATACCCTTATTGGTGTTTCAATCGAACATCTACTTTGTACCTTCTCTGTTTCTGATCCCCTCATTCCACAAAGAGATCAATCAGCTCTTCCCCAAGAAGGAAGCAATCTTCCACCATCTCGGTCGATATCTCTTCCATCCTTCGAATCGTGTCTGGGGACTAATTATCAGATTTTATCAAGATTACTTGGTGAGCGCCGATCATAGAGTAGGCATACAGGTAAGAATATTTGGGAAAGAGCATGGTCCTGTTCAGTCTCTACTAGACCAAATATTAGCTTGCACTCAAAGAAACAACATCCTTCCGAAGGTCACTTATAGTGAACAAACCTCAATTGGGGCCAGTTTGAAAAGAAAAGCTGTTTTTGTAACATCTTTGAGTTCATGGTACTATGAGAAGATGAGGGAGATATATTGGGAAGAATCGGCTATCGGCGGGGAGTATGTTGGCGTGTTTCAGGCCAGTCATGAAGAATTTCAGCAGACAGACAAGCAGATGCATGATATGAAGGCTTGGGCTGAGATCTACCTCCTCAGCCTCAGTGATGTGCTTGTTACAAGCTCCGGTTCGACTTTTGGGTATGTGGCAAATGGCCTCGCCGGAATCAGGCCATGGCTTCTTGCCAAGCCTGATAATCAGACGATGCCGGAGCCTCCATGTTTAAGGATGGTGTCAATGGAACCTTGTCTGCATGCATCTCCTTCTGATTGTAGGGGTAAGATTGATCTTAAGAACAAAACACTTAGCGGTGATGTAATGCAATGTGAAGACGTGAGCTTTGGGGTCAAGCTTCTTGATGGCCACACCTCCTAGTCTTCATATGCATTTTAACACATTATTGAGCTCTGTTGATTTTTCTTTTTTCTTTTCTTTCTTGGATATGTAATTTCATTGAAGCTCAAAAGAGAACTAGATCGAAGAGATGAAACGAAAAATTACATTGATCTTCCATCTCGATACAAGAAAAGGAAATTCATCTACGTATTTGGCTAACTTAGGAGATGAAGTGAAATGTTTCTTTCTTATATTGTGGATGGCAATGAAGAATCATGTGTTGCGAAGTTCAACAGCGGCCAAATCTGAACATGAAAACCAGTACAAACAGACTTAGGAGCATTTGGGTAAAGAAGCGGCTTCTTCTAAAGCTGCTTTCCCTTTTGTTAAATGTCCCATTACGCAGCAAGAGAAACGCATTTCTAACCCTCATGAGGAGATACTCTGGAAAAGTGGCTTCTAATGAAGCGCCTTACACTCACAAAAGCGCCCCTTAATAGATTTTCCAAAAAAACACTAAAGAAGACAGTTGATATACCAAGTACATCTAGACAACTATGGCATATGTTGTCAGTACCTTCACCTCAGGACGGGGGTACTCATACAAACATGAGTAGTATATAGCTTTTTCATTTAGAAAAAAAGTACTCTTTTGTCTGTTAAACATATACCAACTTGAGTAATTATTGCATTGTGAGTATTATTTGATTTAAAATTCTATATGTCGAGTGGTTGAAGTTGGATTGGTAATCCTTCATTGGGCACTGGAGTGGGTTCCCACTTGAAAGTGTCTTCTTTGCACAATAGCTTCCATCTAAATTTATTGACTATATAATGCATTCCAACAAGAACTTGCAATTTAGCAAACTCGTATCCGGGGCAAATTCGAGGACCAGCTCCGAATGGAATGAAAGTGTAGGGGGCAATGGGCTTCTGGCCGTCGAAGCGCGATGGATCAAACTTGTAAGGCTCAGGAAAGATGGTATGATCCAAATGCGTCGCCCAAGCAAACCACATTATCTATCAGAAACAAAAGGGTTATTGAAGTATGTCAAATATATATATATATATATATATATATATATATATATATATATATATATATATTGTTTATGTAGCATGAATGGAAAAAAAAACATTGTGTCTAGATTTAACGAAATAAAAACATCGTGTCTAGCCTGACAAAGTGCCATGACCAGAGTCCGTGACCATAGTATACAGGAATCCTAACATATTATTTTGCTATAGCATGGTCCTAGCATTGTCATCTGATACCCATGTACGATGTTAGTCCTTTAGGTACCATATTGGGAACCCTACGTGCCATGGCGACAGACTTTGGTCATGAAGCCTGGTCACTGAAACATGTTCATTGGGGAAGGAGGTACATTTTTATATACTCCCTCGCTCACATACTAATAACTACATTTGGAAAAATAAGTATCTTTATAGAATGGTGGCCACCATGAATCCACAGCTAAGAGAATGGTGCATGCTTTTACAACTCATTATCTGCTTCCAACTCTGTTTTTCCATACTCCCTCTGTCAGCAATTATTTTCACCGTAAGGTTCTTCAATATAAACTAAAGAACTAACTTTAGTTCATTTTGAAGAACCCTATAGTGATAATAATTGAAGACGGAGGGAGTATGGGTTTAGGTGTGTAAGAAGCTTATGCGATACTTTTTAAGTACTCTGTCATTCAATATGGGACATTCACTTTTCCCAAAATAGCTATTAATATGGGACCCAGGGTGTATTATTTTTTTTAACATGGGAAACAGGTAATATATGAGTGGAGATGCATATTTCTTACTTGCCAGCCTTTGGGGATCAAGTAGCCATTGTAGTAGATATCTCTCCAGGCCTTTCGGAATCCAGCGAACACTGGAGGAGTTAGCCTCAACAGTTCCAACATTGTTTGCGTGGTGTATTTCATCTTTGCGACATCTTCCCATTTTAATGCTTCCCCGGGAGCTTTCTGCTTGGCTATAACTTTCTGTTCCGGTAGACGTTACTACAAGACTATGTTAGTACAGAACGACTCATGTTTTACATGCAAAAGGATGGCAGCGAGGCAAGAACTGAATTATGGCGACTGGTTCACTGCAGTTGCAATGCTTGAAAAGCAAAAATTGCTCACATATCCCGTTTCGAAAAAATTGACATGCCAAATTTAAACTTTTTAAGAAATGTATTTTTTGGGAGATAATAAATATCGGGAGGCCACCTACATTGTTACACCACGTGGCGTGTATGTAGGTCCATATTCAGTGGATAAATTATTAGGTACACGGCACGTAGGGGAACAGTGTACTCATCACGATTCCCCGCTTGTTACTTGTGGGTCCCTTGTGGCCATCAGTAGTTAATAACTTCTCCGGTCGGTGTCTGACACATACACTAGTTAAAACATAAATTAAGGAGCATCAAATGGACCTATCTACTACGTGTCCCAATGAACGGATTGTTGCTGTTGGTAGGTGACAACATAAATTAAGAGGGAAAGAAACAGGAAGAAAATAGTCTTTCGGTGCAAGGCCATCGCAAGTTTATCCATTGTAAAATTGGCATTTAGTGCACTGGAGTTTTTCCATATTACCTGGTGCCAACTTTGATATTCCCATATTACCATGTTTTTTCCGTGAAATCTCATATGACCTGAAATATGGACGTGAACTATCCAAAATGCCCTTTCTTCTATTTTTTTCATGCTAATACTATGCGAAAAGGCGTGTTGTGTATAACACGAAAAAATACAAGAGTTCTCCGGCGATATACATCGGCGACTTCACCGGCGACCGGGGAGTTCGAGCGGCGATTCAACCGGCAGAATACACGGATTTCGACGAGCCTATTCGCATCCCCCATCTCGATATCGAGCTGCCCCCTGTTGGATTTCGACGACACGACTGAGGGAGAGTGCACAAAGGCGGAGAATTGAAGCATATACATCGGTATTTCGGATCTTCAACCTTTTGAGTTTCCCCACGGCTCCCTCCGCCTGCATGCAACAGACGGATTGACCGATTGAGCTTCGGTTGACGGCGAGGAAGAGTGTGAAAGGCACCTACGATAAAATACACACATACATACGACTAAACCGCGGTAAGTTATAACAATCTTTACTGATTTTAGTTTCATAAGGTCCGACATTTGGATTTCAAATTTTTACTATGAACTATAAAGTCGTGTCTGTAAAAGACACGACTTTCTATTTAGTCGTGTACGCGACAACACAACTTTTATATTTCCGTGTTTCACTGACACGACTTTTCTACTGACCACTCTACCTCACTCCTTGTAGATGGATAAAAAAAGAGATGAGTCTATGGAGGAAATACCATCGGAAGAAGAGGAGGATCATGATTTTGTCTTGGCACCTCGACAGCGAAATCAGAGGGGCAGGAAGAGGAAGGCTCCGATGGACCGACCAGTAAAGAGAACATATAATGCGCAACCGGCGCTTCGGACGTTTTGTCAACCGGGAGCGATGAAAAAGTGTGCGACCCTCCTACAGCATCACCAAAGATGTGCCCAAGTGATCAAAGATGCTGGTTTCACTGTCATTTTTGAAGGTGAGGACGTAGTTGTATCTCGGAACCTCCTCGACCATTTGGCCAGGTACTGGGATGAGTCGGCGAAGGTCTTCAATATCAAGGGCAGGACGCTACATTTCACAGAGCAAGAAGTTGCTCTTATCACTGGATTGACCGCAAAGGGCGAAAGAGTTGAGGTCCTCCCCTCCTTGACACGCTGACCGGAAGGTCAATTCTTCAGAAAGCACTTCGCCGCGAGGAGAGCAGAAATTCCACACATTGAGGAAATCATAAACAAGCTTAGCGCGGGCCAACTGAAGATGGAAGAGGAGGACATGGCAAGGATGATCATCTGCCTCCTCTTCTGCACGGTGCTGTTTCCACACAGCACTAGAGCGGTTCATCCCTCTTTGTACCGTTACATTGACGACCTCTCAAGATTGAGGTCATACAATTGGGCTGGGACTGTGCATAAGATGTTGGTTTCTGGTATAACCCACACCAGCAGACTAGTGGGTGCGAGATCGCAAGGAGGGTGCCTGGGCGGTGGATACCTAAATGGCGCCGCATATGTCCTTCAGGTATGTTGCATTCATAGTCTTCGAAAGGCAAACAAGTCTTATACAATACCACTATATTTATAGTCGTGTATTATGCAACACGACTATATTTATAGTCGTGTATGATGAAACACGACTAGGTATATAGTCGTGTTGTTTACGACATGACCATAGTTCAATTCGTGTACTAGTTATAGTCGACTAAAGCAACCGCGCCTTGTAATAATGTTTTCATCTGTTTACTATGCAGATTTGGTTTTTCGAGCACACGACAATCTTCCATCCTGTCGTGGGCCCTACCAGTCCATAGACCAAAAGGTGGCCAGAAAGTGGGGCCCTCATTACAGAGGTGAAGAAAGGTGCACAGAAGAAGCACCGTATGGCCGACTATTGGACGGGAGTGTTCCACAATCTTGAAGTATGGGACGAAGTCGTCGACATAATCAGCCCCATGGCCAGAGAGGCATCTCTCCTTGCTTCGTCAACCTCAGTGGCCCCTCCTCCGCGACGGCAGAGGCCGGAGAGGCCGGAAATCAAAAGGACTCCCAACCAACCTGCACCCCCTTCCTCGAGGACGGCTGCCCAGTCCACTGCAACTGCTATGGGGCGATTGGAGGGTGCGCTTCAGGGCATACAGTCACTAATTGAGATAGCTCTGTCTTTGTATGAGGAGATGGGAAGGAGTGTCAGACTTCTGCGAGAGGTTCTCCACTCTATGAAGGCTTCTGCCGCCTCAGTGTCAATGCTGTTAGAAGGTCAGCCGCCTCAGTGTCAATGCTGTTAGAAGGTCAGATCTTTGAGCATCCCAAGCAGGAGAGGAGTGAAGAGCCGACGAAGGAGCCAAAGAAGCGGCCCCAAATGGAGCCAAAGAAGTCATCGGTGCATCAGATGGAGGCAAAGAAGCGGCCCCGTGACAAGGAGCATATGAAGAAAACTCCGATTGGTATGCAGACAAAGGAGCTGGCAAGGAAGTCACATCTCGATTCGACGAAATGGGGTAAAGGTAAGTTGTAGATGATTATTTATTTTATCGTGCCACATGGTACACGACCATTATATTTGTCGTCTTGCATGCTACACGACTATGTAGTTTATCGTGTTTCATACAACACGACTATGTTCTTTATCGTGCTGCTACTGATACGAATAAGTAAAATGTCATTTTAGCTCCCATCAAACGCGTGGATGAGGAAGACAAGATTCAACGGGCTACAAAGAGATCCTCCGCCAAGTTGTTTTTGAAGAAGCTCCAACCAGAATTCAACGAAGATATGGAGCGTGCAGAAGTCGAGTCCCATCCGACGTACGGACGGGACCTATTCCCCCCTGGTCTTGTGGCAAGGAAGAGAATGAGGACTACCTCCGCGAGGGAATTGCAGAGGATTAGGGAAGATGACCATATACGGAGAATGGCGGAGGAGCAGGAAAGAAGGAATAGGTCCCCTCAGCCGAAAGCCGACTCTGAAGAAACCATATCCGATCGACAAGTGACCTCTATCATCGATGAGGTCATCTCTTCCTTACAGCAGTCGGATATCCAAACCGTCAAGGAGGAGGTGAAGGAGGAGGCGAAGGAGGAGGAGGTGAAGGACGACGAAGAGGCAAAGGAGGAGGTGAAGGAAGAGGCAGCGGAGGAGGAGGAGGTGAAGGACGACGAAGAGGCAAAGGAGGAGAAAGTGGCGGAGGCCACTGGCTTAACCGCATCCCAGCCTGTTGACATCGATGTCCTCCTAACCCCTCAAAAGCGTAAGTCTGTAATTGAACTCCCCAAAACTCTGTCGATTTGGAGTTATGCTTCGACATGGGGGTGCTGTTAGAGCGGGATAGAGTAGCAATAGATGGATGGATCACCAATCCGAGGAAGGCTTATCCAATCCCAACTCTATGTGATGACGACTATGTATCCCTCCTACAGACAACAGAAATAAACACCAATGTAAGTAAACCTATACTCCTCATATGTTTTCCTCTTTTGCCTTTTCAAATATGCGAGTTGACGTTATGTTGTGTATTTGAAGACACGACTTTATGCATAGTCGTGTCTTTGCAGAACACGACTTTACGCATCGACGACACGACTATCATGAAAGTCGTATATATAATAATCGACTTTTAATTAGAAGTTGTATATTGCCTTACTTCAACTGTTATGACTCATGTGGATATTTTTCTATAGGTTATAGATGCGTTTTTAAGTCTATTGAGGCAGCGCAATGACAGAGACCGGATGAAGTATCCGTGGGCATTTTTTGGAAGCCACCCATTCAAAGAGATATTCGACAACGTAAGTGTTCCCTGCATAAGGAGTGATAAATAATTAAGTATGATGTTCCCAGCATCATTGTCTAACTCTCTTGCGGTTTGGCAGGAGCACAAAGAAGGAGGAAATAATGCGAATTTGGTAAAAAAACTCGGGAGGATGCTTGACGGCTTGAATAGGAACATGTTCTATGCATTTTTCCCAATCCGCACCGGCTCCCACTTCTGCCTCGTGTATGTACATTTCCCGCACTGTGTATGGCGCTTCTACAACCCGCTGTCTGGCAGATCATAGTTATATCCACATCACAGAAAAGCTGCTGACAAATTCACGCAGTTCATGAACATTGTGATGGCAGGCAAGCTGGGGTGGTTTGGTTTGCTCGACTGGAAGATGACTCAGATCGCCAAAGCGCCGTGGCAACAGAATTCAAAAGACTGTGGCATCTTCATCATGATGTACGTTGCGTACTTGGCGTCCAATGTCAGCCCACCGGAGTTTGATCAGTCGACAATTACACGACTTTTGCGACCAGTTATTGCTTCAACCTTGATTCGCGGGGTTATTAACAGCGAGTTTGACGACGATTCCGGAAGAGTCGAAAAAGATGCCGTCACAGTTGCGGGTTTTATGCAGCTTCCAGATAAAGAATAAATTCATATTCATTTTATTCACATTATTTTATTGTACAAAGCTTCTTTGGTGTACATACCGGACTCTTTCAATTAATTCGAATTCATTTTTGACACCTTGTTCTACAGTACTCTTTCAATTAATTCGAATTTATTTTTGACGCAACTGCCGTAATGATAGCGGTTGAACTCGAACTGTTCCAGCACTCTGATTCCTTATCTGATTGATATGATTCTGTGCATATTTTGTTAACGGAGTCGGTAGCCCGTCTGCTTCCATTCGGCGTCTCTGAAAATGGACACTTGTGGTCGCCCGCGTTTTCTCGATCAACCGAGTTATTGGCCAAAACCTAGCCTTCAAAAGCATATTATTTACACTTTCGGACGCGTTCGACGTGAGAGTGCCGTACCTTTTACCCGAATATTCTACGTTAGCCTAATGTGTTTTCGGAATATTGTCAACATATTTCCAGGCCGCCTCATTGTGTTCCTTCATCTTCTCCATGGTTGCATCGAATTCTGGTCTCCTGAAGCATTTTACAGCTCGGAATAGAAGTTCCTTCAGGTACTTATCCTTCCAAGTATTAAGCATATTTGCGGCCATATGCCTTAGGCAAAACCCATGGTGAGCCTCGGGAAAGACCTCAGCGACCGCTCTCAAAAGGCCCTTCTGTCTATCAGAGACAATAGTGTCCAGAGAGGCCGGGGGGTCTGTAAAGAGAAAACATTTTAGTAAGGTGAGGAACCACGTCCTGTACAAGTGAGAGACAAAGCATATTAAACACAGAATGCTTCAAGTTGTTAGAAGGTCGTCTATAAAAAAACATGACTGTATGAGTAGTCGTGTTTTCGAAGATACGAATGTGTGCCCAATCGTGTCGTCCAAAACACGACTGTTAGAATAGTCGTGTTTCCTGCTTCTATACTTACCACGTTTTGATATTCTCTTTATCGACAATTGCATATGCAAGACACATTAATTGTTTATTGCCGTCGATTGCTGTAGCAACCAATAATACTCCAGGGTACTTTCCTTTCAGGAATGTTCCATCAAGCGTGAGCAACGGTCTCAGTGTTCTTCGGAATGCTCTTGCGACCTGGCCGAACATCCAAAACACACGTCTGAAGTCGTAGCCGGCTAACTCAATTGGGATATCAAGTATATCAACTGATCTTTCTATCACCACAAGTGTACCTGCGTTAGACCGCTCTAATTCCCTTCCGTAATGTGGCAAAATGCGATATGCGTCTTCAGGGTTGCCATCGATCAATCGGATCAATTCCTCTTTCGCCCTCCATGCCCTTTTATAGTTGACTGTCACGCCCCAATGCTTCTCAATGTATTGTTGGATATTTGAGATTTTTATGGAGTTTGAATCCTTATGGAGGCCATGACACTTCCTCGCAATCCAGAGGTGAGAAGCCAATGGATGATCTTTCGAACTTACAGAAGTGTCACATGTATGCCGTTCTTCCCTCCTTGTCATGCTGACTCCATCAAGTCTGTTCGACGCCCGTATGTACCACTTACACCCCGAAACCTTGCACGTTGCAACGAATGTGTCCTTGCTCTCATCCGCTACTTTGAACATGAACTTCCTCTTGATTACCAGATCAGTTAGAACCATCTTGAACTGCTTGACGCTTTCGAATCTAGCCCCTAAGGTAAGTTGTGCCTCGTAGTGTTCTGCTTGCAAACTTTCGGTCAACATCGTCTCCTCTTCATAATGTTTTGAAGGACCGGCCTGTGCAGAATAGGTACCCCAATCCCAACCACCATCACCCTCAATATTGAGGTACTCATCGTCCTCCGACGCGACAGATTTCCCTTTACATGTGTCTCCTGGCGTGGGAACTCTAGAAGTCGATGTTCCCATGTGATCTGGGTGGCTAAAATGTGGTGCTGTAAGAGGCTCATCCCACTTATCTGCAGACCACGGTAATTCATCTTCATCCAACAATTCTTCTTCATCTGGACTGGAATCTTCATCTTCATCTTCTTCTTCATCTCCAGCTTCTTCTCCATCTCCCAATCTGCCTCGCAAGCATCACTTTGAATACGGCCTTCAGGAAACACGACTACGTATATAATCGTCTCTGATGCAACACGACAAAATATATAGTCGCGTACTAGCCGACATGACTTTGTAAATAGTCGTGTTTCACAATACATGACGGTATAGATAGTCATGTACTGTAATATTCGGGTATAATAGAATACACAGATGATGCATTGAAAGATTGTTTTATCATTTTTTATTTTCTTTTTCTTTACAGGCGTACATTTCGATATAAGTTAATATGCGTTATACAAGAATTTGAGTACATCCTAAGTGAAGAATGGTGGAGGCTTAGGTAAGCCGGAGCGGTGTATATGTGATGTCTCGTTCGTAGTCAGTTTGCCTTGTTGCGGAAGTGTTCATTTCCTGCGCTTCAGATTTTCTTTTGGAACTAGGCTGTTGGTGCACCTTGTATGGTTGTGACCAGCTTGACGACAATTCCCACATTTCGAACTTGTCCTTGCAGGTGGCTCGGGCTGTGACTCAATTCTCTTTGTCTTTCTCCTACCCTTCTTTAGAGCTTCAACCATGGGCGGTTCGCATTTAAATAAAATCCCGTAATTCCCCCACTGACTTCTGTCTAAAGTAGGAAACACTACTTCTTCGTACGTGGTGCTGTACGTACTTGCGCAGTACCACTTCTCACAATATTCTACCGGTTCCAAACTCCTCTCATCAATACATGCCATGGCGTGCTTGCATGAAAGTCCCATTCGCTCTAGTTTTGCTCTGTTTTTGCTGTGTGTTTTTTCGTATGGGTGGCAGGTTGCACAATGAATGACCAGTTGTAACTTTAGCTCTTTTTTAGTGCCGTTTCCCATCTCTCCCCTGCATTTTGAATCTAGAGGCAATCTTTTATGTGCATGCTGATTGCATAAAAATTTATTGTATGAATGGACTTGAGAACACGATAGCACATAGTGAAGTCGTGTCTTATGCAACACGAATTCATTTGTAGTCGTGTATTATGAAACACGACTATGTATATAGTCGTGTTGCATACGGCACGACAAAATTTTTAGTCGTGTACTATTATAGTCGACTATAATAGCACACGACTTGCCTGTATCCGCGCCTTAAAAGTTTCACCTCGCATAATCTCCATCTCTTCCTCCTTCGACTGCTGATGCGGGTAGGGCTGCTCACGAGCCGAGTCGAGTCGAGTTTTGGCTCAGCTCGACTCGAGCTCGATATTTAAATTTCGGGCTCGAACTCGACTCGGCTCGAGTCGAGCTGCCAAATCTTGGGCTCGACTCGAGCTCGTTCTCGAGATTGACAGCTCGAGCTCGGCTCGAGCTCACGAGCCGGAGCTCGAATGGCAAAAATAAGATTTTTGCCTTTGGTGTGACTCGAACCCAAAGACAAAGCACCACCACACATGCGCCTTAACCAGTTGGGCTACGCTTTTTTTATACTTTCTATGTACAAAACAAATCTTTATTACATATTCGAAGTGGGCTTCCTTGATATTTTTTCTTTTATAACGACGGGTATCCAATAAGACCCGACTAGAAGGGGCAAAGAAATTGATCACTTAGAGTATTATATCCCGCCGCCAATCCCTTGAGTGCATATAAGGCTCACCCATCATACGCATCGAGTAAATCAGGAAGCGTGTTCTATTCATCACACAAACACCTCATTGATCAACTTCACTAATGTCGCCTTTTAATATCAAACCCCGGGTCAAATCAGTTATCGGGGACCTCCACATTTACAACATGAGCTCATCTAACGTGACCGATTTCCAATACCATATTAAATGACCTTAACCCACGTGGGCATGGGGCCCAGCAATTGGGTAACCTCCGCTCAAAGGAAACTTCACTAATGTTGCCTCATAATATCAAACCCCGAGTCAATCCAGTTCCCAGGGAACTCTGCATTTACAACATGAACTTGTCTAACGTGACCAATTTTCAATATCAGATTAAATAAATGGGCTAATTTGGTAGGTCCCAAACCCACGTGGGCTGATGTCATTTAATCTGGTATTAAAAATCGCGAGCTGACTCGGCTCGTGAGCACCCTTACTTACAACATAATATAATAATAAAAAAATATACACAAAATACACAAGGGGAAATCTAATAACTCATTTGAATACGCAGACAGGTTTTAAAGAGCCTAATTTATTTAAAATATTGAGATTACGCGCCAAATAGATTTAAATCGCTGATTTACATCCGAGAAGACTATGGGTTATTATTTTAAATGAAGAGTCGTTCAGATTAGATCTGGCGGATGAAGTTGATACAACGGGTGACTTGACCCAATAAAAAATAAAAAAAAAACCCGAGCTTTTCGGCTCGGGTGTGTTACCAGAGGCCAGAAGCTTCTGGACTCTGGCCTCTGGGTACTGGCGACGGCGAGGCGACAGGCGGCGGGGCTCAATGGGCGACGGCGACGGAGCTCGACGGGCGACGGCGACGGGCTCGAGGCGAGATCGACGGCGAGACGACGGGCTCGATGGGCTTCAGGCTCACGGCGAGGCGATGGCAACGGGCTCACGGGGCGACGGCGATGGGCTCACGGCGAGGCGAGACGACGGGCTCACGGCGAGGCGAGACGACGGGCTCACGGGGCGACGGCGAGGGCGACGGGCTCACGGGGCGACGGCTACTGGCGACGGGCTCCGGGGCGACGGCGAGGCGACAAGCTCAATGGGCTCCGGGCTCACGGCGAGGCGACGACGACGGCGACGGGCTCACGGCGAGGCGAGGCGACGGGCTCACGGAGAGGCAAGGCGACGGCGAGGTATGGAAAAAAATTTTGATTTTTTTTTCGAGCTGAGTCTCGAGTCGAGCTCGAGCTCGAGCTATTTTTCGAGCTCATTCTCGAGTCGATCGAGTCGAGCTTTCTCGAGTCGAGCCGAATCGAATTACGGGGTGGCTCGAGCTCGAGCTCGAGTAAAGTCGAGTTGAGTCGAGCTCGAGTCGAGCTAAAATTCGAGTCGAGCCGAGTCGAGCCGGAAAAACTCGCGAGCTGACTCGGCTCGTGAGCACCCTTAGATGCGGGTGTCTTATTGCCCGGGCTGGACGGTCTCTCCGGCAGTGTCTTACTTGCCGGCCTCACTTCTGCCCCTTGTAGCCTCTCCTCCTCCTTATTTGCATTGGCATTTATTTCCTTATTGAGAGTCGAAGTCTCCATATTATTGCCCGTAGAACCACTCCATGTACAGGCAGAGTAGTCCATTTGTGCCTTGCTTGCTCTTGTGAAGTATAAATATTGACTCCACGTCTTTATCGTCTTCAAGGAGGTATGTGGATTCAGAGTCAACACGATATGGCAAAGTTAATGTACCAGATATAGACTTAAGCGGTAATCTTTCTTCCACTTACTGCAACAGTTCCAAGTACTTTACTCGTGTATCTATAGGCAGGAGCTTCCGTTTCCCGCCCACGTACTTATCAGAATTTGTAAAAACTCCATCGTAGTGTAAGCAAACAACTATCTTCTCCATCCGTACCTGCCATTAAAATACCGATATAAGTTAAAAAACCGTCAGACACGATACATTGAAAACCGTATATGAGTGAAAAACAACGTCTATGAGTCATGTTTCATCAAACACGACTATTATTATAGGCGTGTTGTCGATTATACGACTGTAACAATAGTTGAAAACTTGCTAAGTTTTCAACTTTCTTCTCTGGAACCAACTTTCATGATAAAAATCGTCGTATTTGAACTTCACCTACGGGTTTTTTGATGTGTGCTGCCTCTGTTGAAGTTGTTTTCGAATAGCCGGTCTTTTCCGCTTTTTGCCGTGAAGATTACTTTTTCGGAGTTCGACGGCGCCGGCGCCGGCGATGATATGGGCGGAGAGGCCAGACGGAACGCCTTCTTCTCCGACTAACGCGAGCTTCTCCGAGTAGTCGCTCCCATTCTAGGTAATATGGAAAAACGGAGAGTGGGTGCTTATACCTAAACCTAAGGGTATTTTTGGTACTTTTTGGGTCATATGGAAGAAATGAGGTGATTCCGGGTAATATGAGAAACCCAAAGTTGGCGCCAAGTTACATGTAAAAAGCCCAGTGCACTGGGGTTGTCATACAACGTAAGTTTATTGTTTGCATACAAGGTAAGCATACAAGGTAAGCTTACTTAAGAAAATGTTCTTTTGACCAGGTTCCATGGCTCGGATCCATGAAAGGTGGTTCCCAAGTATCTATGTACCAGCTTAGGACTCTATGCACCATTCTAGGAGGACCCTTACTGTACCATGCTCATGGGACCTCGTCAGGTTAGACACATCGGTTTAATTATTCCACAATATCTATGGGGCCATTTAGGACGTGATAAAAAGCAAAACATCCACAGTAGATATTTTACTTTCACTATTTATTTCTTATTTTTTTTTTACTTTCAGCTGAAACACCTCAGGACGTGTTTCAGACATCCACAGCGAAATTTGGAAATAAATAGTAAAAGTGAATTTTTCAATGTAGATGTTTTGGATTAATCACGAACCAAACGGGCCCTATATATGTACTACTATTACGAGTAAGTGGGGAATGACCAAATTTTTTTTTGAATAATTGAAGTGGCCAACTTCATATTGTGTTCCAAAAATGCTTTTGATGCAAAACTTGAAATGATTTTGGTATATGCAAAAGAATTCGAAAGTTCAGAAAAAAGAATCCAAAGATTTTCAAGCATCAATTGACAAAAAATAAATAAAATTTGAACTTATGTATTTGGTTTTCTAATTCCTTTGTGGCACATATATCCTGCGAATGCGCATTTTACTATTATCGAAAAGGTTAATATGTGCCAGGCTACATTTTTCGAATATGCACTTGGGTACAAAGGCCTGCATTAAGGGTGCCCAGCACATTCTTTGGAATATTGAGATTAATTCCAGAAATGCCGAGTTGTGCTTGTCAAAGGTTGAACTAAATTCACAGAGTCAATCTGATTCATGGCCAACCAGTTGCTAAATGAATGAAGTCAAAAGAAAGAGAACTCACCTTCAAGTACGTTGGCATAAATCTCCGGATTATTTGCAAGCAGACGAATGAAGAAAGTCATGGTGACAGAAGTTGTTTCATGGCCTGCAACCATGATTTCCATGACATTATCAATGATCTCTTGGTCTGTAATCTGTTGGCCACCCTCACCACTTTGAACGCTAATCAAGCAGGAGATCATGTCGGACATAGGAGATATACTTCCCTCATTCAGTGCACTTCTTTTCTTTTGAATAAGTTTCCCAAAAATGATGCGTGCCCTATTGCTAGCTTTCAAACTTTGATTAAAGCGTGTGAAAGGCAAATTCATCGGCACTGACAATAGACCTGCCAATATCTCCTCGAAG
Organism: Houttuynia cordata; assembly: GCA_039654745.1. Taxonomy (NCBI): domain Eukaryota; kingdom Viridiplantae; phylum Streptophyta; class Magnoliopsida; order Piperales; family Saururaceae; genus Houttuynia; species Houttuynia cordata. The sequence continues at coordinate 52,609,268 of CM077504.1, read as the reverse complement.
CTTTTAGTAAGTGATTCTCTCAGCGGTCCTGATTCTACACCAAACAAAAGGGAGCATACAGTATCGAAGGCGAGGGTCTTCATAAGTGGCATCACCTGCACCAAAGTGGTATATCTGAATTTGGCCAAAATTCTGAAATTTTTCATACTATCTTGCTCTTAGAGTTTGGCATTTGAAGATGTATTATTTTGGGAAAATAATGAACATCATGGGCAAAAGTTAAATGAGAAATGTTTTTAATTAGGGCCGTTTGGGGTGTGAAAAAACCAAAATATCCACAGTAGATTTTCCACATCCACTGTAGCATTCCGATTTTTTCACATTCCAATTTTTTCACTATCCAGCGTGAAACACAACCTGAGGTGTTTCAGCTGAAAGTGAAAAAAACATGAATGCTACAGTATAGCAAAACATCCACTGTGGATATTTTGCTTTTAATCACGCCCCAAACGGCCGTTGAACTTTTACCATTCCTTAAGTTATGGGTCCCACAATTCAATTAAAATGATAATCTCCCCAAATGTGGCTATTAATATGGTACCAAAGGAGTATGCGATAGTAGAAAAGGCCATCATCAACTTTTCTGGGCCAATTAGAAAGGAGTGCCTCCATATATAGAACGAAAAACATAAGAGGTACTAGGCGACCTCGGTGAACCTAACCACACCCACTTATGAAATGAGCATATTTTAGTCATTTGATCAAGACGCTCAAGGAAGGAGAGCTTATGCAATCTTCAACCCAAGAGACCTGTCTATCATCAAAACCTGATTCTATAAGTACAAATCAGATAAAGCCTCATCTCAGCTTGCCATAAGCTTTTCGAAGATCAAACTTTGTACAAACACTGTGAGGGCCATCCTTGTGATGAAAATTTATCTCTATCTCATGGGTTAAGAGTAATTTTCTCACTCATCTCCCCTTAAAAAAAGTAAATTAATTTTGGGATTATGGTAGGCATAACCAAAGATAACCAGTAAATTGCCATGATTTCAGTGATTATTTTGTACAAAAACTTACTCCAAGAAATAGACCTGAAATCATCAAAACCATTTTCGTGAGGCTTTTTAGGAGTCAAGGCATTAAAAGGATTATTTCCCGCCCTTAAAGTCCTGCCATGCTCAAAAAAATCTTTCACCGGTATGTCTTCCTCTCCACCTATCTCCCAATAAAGCAGCAACCAATTCTTCGAAAACCCAATTGGCAAAGAGTTTGAGCACATGATAGGCTCCTTTATTTCATCTTCAAGTACCAAGTGAGATAAGTTCGTAGCTTCCTCCGAAGTCATTTTAAAATGGTGAAGAGTTTAAAACATATCTCCCAACGGAAGCTTAAAATGGTGCCGAGGAGTTTAAAATGGTGAGTAGAAGCTTGCCTTATGGTTTTCTTTCGTATCATTTTTTTTGTGAAAATCATATGGTTTTATATTTCATTTAATTTTGAACACGGCTATTGGAAACCTGCTTTCTTCTCACTTCCCCCAGAATTCAAAATTTCAACCTTCTCACTTAATTGTAGGAAAATAAGGGCAGATGCTAGTATGTTACGCGTTTGTGATGATGGTATGGATTATCCAACCCAAGATAGACCAATAGAAGTATAGAACAATGTTTCAAAAGTTGGGTGGCCACCCATTGCTATAACATAGTTCGGCCCCTAGGGAGAGAGTCTCTACAACAAAAAGACAAATAGTATGAAAGAGACCTTTTTTATATCATCTCATTTATCTTGTTTTCCGACATGGGACTAAAAAATTCTCCTATTTAAAAATTCTCAATAGTAAGTTTCCCTCCAACATGAAAATGAATTATAAAGAAGGTAAAAATTTTCCTTTAAGAATTAGATGAAACTTCCTTCTAATTCTAAAATCAAATCACCTATATATCTTTACGCAGGCTTTCGTCTAAGGCCCAAAGAATGTCATATCGGATATTGGTAAAATATCGATCAACCAAAGAGATAAAATATCTGAGATATTGTGTATAAAAATATCGATGGTTTAAAACTAGTTCTTACCATGTATTCTCACAATACAACTTCTAAAATGAGTGATACTAATTTAGACAAGCATAAATTTTAAAATATACATAAAAATACGTATATAATTTAAAATATATATTTGTATTTTAAACATGTATCCTTCTACTTGGCATAGGATGGGAAACAAAGCTGAAAGTTGATTTTTTTTTAAATAATTTTTTAAAAAAAATTCCGATATATCGGACGAAAACTGATATATCGACAATATTTTAATAAAAAATCTAAAATTGAGATTACACAATATCGTTTTATTGATTGAAGCCAGATATAGATATATCGCTGATTCGTGGGTTTTAAGTATCACCCACTTGAGACACTACTCAAAACCCAACATTAATCAATACTTTCCCCAACTCTCCCCCAAGCAAAATTCTCTTCTTCATCCTATTTCCTCCCTTCTCCTTCTCCTTCTCCTTCTCCTTCTCCTTCACCCCTCCTTCTCCCACACCGTTGTTGAATAGTCATGCTCGGTGCTGCCACACCGCCCCTCCTCGGCACCTCCCATGCCGCCCTTCCAGGCTCAGCCCCTCCTTCTGCCCTCTATCTCCACCACATCCTCCATCCATGGTTGGGAAAAGCACCGTCCCACTGGTAGGGAAGGAGGAGGAGTGGGAGGAGGCCGACGCATGGCCGAGAGGAGTGGGGTAGCATTAGAAAATTAATAGAAGGAATAAAGTTCATAAGTTGGAAAAATATGATAAACATCATAAACTGTTTCTGAGGTAGTAAATGCGACATTCTTGGGGTAGCAATGGCAGCACTCTTTATTGTGTGTTTTTCTGGTACATCATTCTTTAGTAATGATAGTGTTCTATTAAGTGATTGCTTGACATATTAATTTAAGTTGGAGGCTTTACGCAAAGTGACTTACTTTTACAGTTTGCTCATTCTTCCAATATGTATCAAGGTGCACCTTCACCTCCTCGTCTATCTTCTGAACGTACTCCTTCAACATCTCGGGCTTCAAAAATGTGGTAATCGCCGCTCTCACTCGTCGATGATCATCACCGCGCAACGCAAGTAAACTGCGTTCACCAATTATCCGTTGTGCCGAGGGCGGCGGTTCGTTGCTCATGGTTTCAGAATTGCTGGTGAAGACGAACTTATTAGCGGCAGAGCCTACCATGACAACTGTGGGCTTCCCTAACAAGTTGGTTTTCCAGATAGGACCATATTTCTTGGTTCTACCTTCCAACCATTTATCCACTGTGTTGGATCGCATGGCCCTAAGAAGCTGCAAGGTGTGACCAACCAGGGGCAACCCCATAGAACCAGGTGGCAGCTTCCCTTGAATCCTTCTTCTACTGATGAAGAAGAGAATGGATAGCAAAACGAGGAAGAGGGAAAATACTGATGCAAATTCCATGGCAAAGGTTCTATAGAAAGCCCATCTAGGTAACTCTTGGTTATATAGCCAGGTGCTTATGACTTGTATCTATCTTAGCTGATGGAATTTATTTTCATGTCTCTTTCCTTTCCGCATGTTTTAGGGCAGTGATAACCCTACAGCAGATTCCTACACATTTACATACACAGCTGATGTGTATGGATATGAGTAGGTGAACTGATGTGGGGTCACATCAGCTGACCCATTCATTTCCATACATATCAGCTGTGTATGGAAAATGTGTAGAAATCTGCTGTACAAATATTATTTCCCCATGTTTTATGTACACAGTTGTATTTGTCTATTGTTTCTCAATTTTCTTCTGTCTGACCAGTATCATCAATAACGGCTTATACTAATTCAACAACCCAAGACGTGTATGGAAAAGGGCTGTCGCATTTTTCAAGGTCGAATTCTTCAGAACTGAACCTTTTTAATTCTCCCAGTTGAGATCTAGTGATCTCATGTAACCTTTTTAGGACTTGTTTAAAACACTGTAGTTTCTTGCCATTTCGGCTTTTGACCGTTTCCAAAGTTTTCATCAAACGTGTCAATGACTTGTACTTACTTTTTTGCAACAGCTGTTGACTTATACTTGAAATCACATCAATGACAATTTTTTATACGTATATAAAAGATACTACTTCCTTAACATAGTATATAAAAGAATGGTTGGCGCGTTTGTTAATCGTTTTCACATTTGCTAAAAGTCAGCTTTTTGACACAATCGCTTTTGTTGCAAGAAAGAGAAGCGTGCCCTGTTTAGTAAGGAAAACGATATTTGTATATTAGATTTCCTACACATTTCCATACACATCAGCTGTGTATGGAAATGTGTAGGAATCTGATGTAGGTTTATCACTCCCCGTTTAGTAATGCCCACAGTTAACGTCTGATTGGGTAGATTTTGTGCCATGTTTAGCTCATATGATGATTTTACCCTTAATGACATAGGAAGTAGTGTCAGCCGCCCTTACTTATCCAGCCACCCAAATTCCATCTATTCATCAGTCGTCCATCAAATAATAAGAGGCTCAAGTTTGTGCTAATAGTTGGGCCAGGTTGAAATTTATTAATGGGGGAAGGGACTGTGAAAATAAACCAGTTAATGGGAAGTACTGTGACCATACTTATAATTCATCCACCCGAATCCAAACAAGGGAGGTTTTTCACCCTTTGAAAGGAGAAAATGAGAAAATGGGAGGAGGGAGGGGTGTAACGCCCCAATTTAAATACATAATTTTTCGTGTAAATAAGAGTAAAACATTGTCCGAGGAAGACTTTAAAATTCAACATTCAAAAATCATAAATATGTGAGCCGAAACTCGAGCTCATAAGCATTCAAATCATTAGTACAAGCATTGGAGCATAACTTTCTGATATCAATTTTCAAACATATCAATAATTAAAATCACCTACTATAATTTGATTAAACCCACGAATAAAAAGAATCCATTGGTCGATGCATGTCACAATCCACACTATGGAAATAACTATTACAATATATAATTATTTTGGCACATACACATGCTTAAAGTCATCACTGAATTTAAAGAAATAATTAAATGAACTTGCATTCTACTTTTTCATCTTGCTCCTACCCTCTCTACTATCTCCCATGTCCCACTCTACTTCTACTCAAGAAAAACAAACTATTCATACTATTTCTACTAAACTATCTAGTACTTTACTTAATGGCTTAATTACTTCTATAGATATAATTTAGCAAATTGCACTCAACAGTTCACTGACAAGTCATTCAACAACAAATGACTTGTCATTGGCACTTGTTGCAGTCTTTGATAGAGAATATAACCTACCGAGATAAAATTCCACTTCCCTATCTGGTTATGCATTAATTCTACTTTTACCACACGATAATTGAAGGCAAAACTAGCAACCTAATCATCAATAATACTTCATGAATCATAAATCTTAATTTCATAGATATACACAACTCAAATTCCATACACATGCATTCTATTACATCATCCATGGTCAAAATTATTATTTCGAGTAGAAAGAGGTTTACCTTGCTATTCCCCGATCATAATGCATACTATCATATCATTCGTATAGCATAAATCTTAATTCTTAAGAAGTATAAACAAATCCAAACTACTATGCATGCAATTAACCATGATAAATGCAAATCTAATATGAAACATGCAATACTTCTGGCATGGAACAATCACTGACCATACAATTGATACTCCGAACTAATCACAAAGAGTTATCGACTCTTATGTACAATAATTAATTTTTCTTACCTTCAATTTGAGCAACTTGAAGCCAAATCCAATCTTCTCTCTCCAAAACCCAAGCCTCCTTTGAATCCTATGAGTTTAGGGTGTCAAAACGTGAATTAGAAAGGGTTAATCCTATATTTATACCCTTCTATGATGATAACCTAAAAATAGACCTAATTGGATTTGACTGTCGTTTCTTATGACAAGTGATCTACACATGAAATATGTATATAATTATCTCCTAAACTTATGTTTATATTAGTATTTGATTAGAATTAGTGGTACTTTAATAAGTTTTTAATCTTTTGTAGGAAAAGAAGACATACACTCTTTTTGGCTTAAAAAGAAAGAAGAAAACAAGAAATTTCGGAAATATACAGTATCCGATCGATCGGCAGCTTAACGCGATCGATCAGCAGAGCCACAATACATAACGTAAAGGAAGGAAGCGATTGATCGGACCACTTCCCGATCGATCGTATCTACCTGAATTTTTTAATCTACAGTAACCGATCGATCGGACCATTTCGCGATCGATCGTATCTACTAGAGTTTTGCGAATTGATAAAAAACGATCGATCGGCACTAAAGTGATCGATTGGAAGGAGCAGTGAACCAAACGATCATCGCGACGTAGCAAAAATAATGAAGGAAATAGCAATCGATCAGCCAGTAATGTGATCGATCGTCGTATTTGGCAAACTTAAATAAGACCTATTTTGACTCGAAATTTGAAGGGGATTTCGTGTTTTTTTCTCCACCCTATATATATATATATGTTTTAAGGGGAAATGTATTAAATATGAGAGAATAAAGTTTTTAGTTCCCTTTGCGACCTTGGAGGCTAGAGCAAAGGAGAGAAGAAGAAGAAGAAGAAGAAGATGATGAAGAACATGATAATGGTTTCTCTTCCAATGCGACGCTAGACTTCTTTCCAAGGCATAGATGAAGCCCCAGTAAACTGGTTGTATTATTTTCTTTTCTCTCATCTTATGTTTTACTTTTGTTGGTGTATGGATCTTTATTATGATTTTAAAGTTAATTCATTGAGGTTTATTCTTTGTGCTGGAGAGAGATAAGAGTGAATTTTGTGAGTTTCAATCCAAAAGAGTACTTGCGTGTCCGAGAGGAACGTGAGTAGACTTAGGTGTTACATATTAATAAAGATTCATTGATTTATGCTCGAGAGAGATGGATCACAATTCCATGAGTTTTTAGTGATTTGTGTTACGTCCAAGAGGAGAGCACAATATTTTGAATTGACAAGTATATGTCCAAGAGGAATATGCTAGCCAACTAGGAATTTATCAAAAAGAGAGAGAGAGAGAAAGACGATAAACTGGTCTATTGTGTAAATCTCAGTTAATTTAGTTAAGTTTATTATTTTTCTTAGATTAATTAAAAATTACAACTTTCTCTTGAGTTTGGTAAAGTATTTAACCGTCCCTGAGGTTCGATAACCCTTTAATACTCGTCGTAGTACAATTACCTTGTGCACTTGGAAGGGTTCTTATATTGAAACGATCAACAAGTCATTCAATGACAACTCACTCATTTTAGGTCACGTAGAACTGCATAAAAGAATTCATTGTGCAATTCAAATACTTAAATTTTGTAGGCCTTACAAGGGGCGACTTAAGTCTTTCCACCTCCCTCCTTGCTCTTTCAAACAATCCACTTTTTATTCAAATTCTATCAAAAGCAGCTCTTATAGCATGACAACTTTTACCTAAAATCTGCCTCCCAAAAAGGATTTTGCAAAAAAAAAGGTTTTAAAGTGGATTTTTCGCCCAATATTGCCTTTTCATGGGAAGATATCTTAACATTATATGAAATAAACTTTTTTTTTCCCAAAAGAAAAAGTGAAAATGGAATTCTCATGGCATTTTTATTCATTGATTCTACTTCCTCCGTCCTAAAATAATTGCCACATCACTACCCATTTTTTTAGGATGTGGTTGTGATTTGAGGACATAGGGTTAAAAAATGTTTGCATATGTGCATAAGAGTAGATGAGGTTTTATGAGTTAGGCAGTTTTTAAATATGTGAGGAAGATTAGAGGCTTTCACCATATTGATCCTCAAGTAGACCTTATACACAAAAAATGTCTTGCACAACATGTAACACCCAGAACATTGGTACGTTAATTAAAACTTCTATTTTAGGAAACTGATCTAAAATAGGAAAGTTTGGCTGCCTGATTGATTTTAGTCATGTTGTGTGCTTTGTTATATGGTTTGACCTATTTAATGTGAGAACGATTTGTTTAAATTGTGTGACCTAACTAGGCAAAGAACCAGGGTGCGAGGTTTGGTCCTAGCGCTGGGTACTACCTGGCGCTCAGACTAGCCTGGCACCAGGGTATGAGAAGACCTGATGCCAGGAGTGGGGCCAGGCACCAAGGTGAATTTCATAATTGGTAAGTTAATTTTGGTTTTGAGTTGTGGTTAATGGTCTACGCGGGATGGTTTGGTACGTGAGGCACACACAGGACATCAGAGACACGCACGCGAGGAGCACAAGCCTAGACGCAAGGGGCCTGGACGCGGAGCCATGTGGCACTGGCCCAGGGAGTCATGTGAACGTGGGTGACATGGTGTGACAAGATTTTTTGATGATTGGAGTGAATCTTGGTGTAAATCTACGGTTGGACCTAATCGTGGAAAATAAGGTAAGTACCGCGGAGGATCGGAAGGTTATCGTTTCAGTTGAGATAATTATGAAGAGTAAATCTTAACTAAATGGAAGTGATTAGATCACCTTTTATCAGCCAATAGGAGGGTGGCGTCTTGTGTATAAGGGGCATCCTATTGGTTGGACCATACTAAAGAAGGAATATCTTGCTGGGACGTCTTGATCTAATTAGAGGAAGGCTTCTCATTGGAAGGCTGAGATTTGGGATTAGGGAAGGATTTTAATTAGGAGATATCCTAATTGAAGAAGGAATTGGCTATTTAAGCCAATAGTGGAGGCCGGCCCATGCCATTTTGCATGCCAAGGTTGTGATGCCTAGCCCTAACCCTAGCCACTTCTTTTCTTCTTCTTTGCCATCAATTTCAGCAAGCTTTTATCTCTCTCTTTACCCATATTTCTCGTTCGATTGAAGGAGCGAAGGTTTCATCGTGAAGAGGAGCGAAAGAGCTACATGTTGGAGTGTGTTGTGCATACATCATGTTGGTAGGATGGTTTTTCCTAACCTCTTTGCTTCATACTCTATTGATTCATTTATACAATGATTATATCATGTTCTATATCAACTAATCTCAGTAGTAATGATGGTATTAATATTTGTTCATGAGAGGTTCCTTTGTGTTTCTTCATGTGAGTATGCATGTTATGATGTTTTGATTTAATCTTCGATTTTATTGCTTGTATGTCTACTTTTGATAGGAATATTATAATGATTACATCTCTATAACGTCGGGAAGTCAGATATTTCATTCTTGGATCTCTAAAGATTCTATTTTTATGATCTTATATGATTAAGAGTTGTATTCATATTATTAAGATCTTCTTTATTAAGAGAGATTAGTATTAAAATAGGTTTTGAATTGGATAGCACATAAAAGATTGTAATAACTAAGATTCCAGAACGTTTAAGAGTCTGGAACAATCCTAGAAGAAGAGTATTTAGGGTTCATATGGTTATAATATCATGATTATGAGTTATTAACCAGAGATTATGATGTATAATTAAGTATTATCTTCTCGGACAGGACTATTCCTATGCCGGTAGTCGGTATTCTAAAAATCATAACTAAATATAGAAAAATCAAAAAAATACACCGTCAGTGGTAATAAACTAGATTTATAGGACTATCTTATGTAAAAATTTCAGAGTCAGAGTCTGTCTGTGTTGTTGATAGGGTCAGTCGTAAGTGGTCTGTATTGTATATGACATTTTACTGGAATTATGGTTTAAACCACTATTACGTGTTAACACTGGATGGTATGATATAATATGATCAAATTAACATTAATACATATTATAAGACCGGTTAAAGACTACTTCTATAAGTCTGGTGAGTTTGAAAGATTAATCTTATGGGATGAGTCAAAATCATCAAGAGTCGAGTTGTTTCCGTTTTCAATTCATAAGCTTGGTGTCGGTTTGAGCATCTAGTTGGAGATAAAACCTTCTTAGATCATTCTTTCATAATAAGAATAATATAAATCCAGAATTAGAGATATTCCTATCAAAGGTAAGACATAAAGCATGCTGAGTGAATTTACTATTACTATGTGGTGAGTCATTCATTGTTGTGAGATGTGAGAATCGCAGTCGTGTTCTTGAGAGGAACCTTATGCTATTGAGAGCGATGATTTATTATGTACTCCAAAGAGTGAGTCTTTCTGGTGAGAGTCACCTTGAATTTAAGAGTATTATGACTTCTGTCTTCTTGAAAATATTTTCTACCGTTTATTACAAAGCTGTTTCTCCACTATGAGTTCTGATGAAAATCTCTCCGAGGTGAATTCGTAGTATGCTCACGAGTATTGTTGGATCCATAGTGATCTCCAATATTTATGGAAAATGGGTTCATTACTGCCCGAAGGGAGGCACATACATACGTTTAGTAGGGGTGTAAACGGACGGACACGGACGCGGACAAGCTATGTCTGTAGCCGTCCGCTCATACTCAAAGCCATTGTCCGTCCGTCCGCCGTCCGTACGGACACCTCTTGGTGTCCGTCCACATGTGTCCGTGACGGACACGGACGGACATGGACATTGATCTGACTTGAATATCGCATCATCAATCTTCTTGTATAAAGTGCCCCTTCATAAGAAACCATTCTGTTTTTCAATCACCTTCTTGGACTTCATAATATGCTTGTAGATGTATGTCATAAGGACTGAGATCGTCTTCTGCTTTTTTTAAAAAAAAAAGAAACAAGATCATGTTCATTTGCTAATTTGGTCTTTCATGCATGACAGAAGACAGAGACTTCAAACCTATTACATAAATCCATAAACCGCATGACCTTTTGATAGACGCAATTTGGACTGCAGTCAACCAGCCAATCATCCTCTTAATAGACGATAAGCAGAGTAGAGAGAAACGTAAATGGCAAATAAGGAAAGCAACAAGACATAATTTGTCAAAAAATTTACATCTTACTTCCTGCTTTTTTTGGTTACAGTACTTAAATGCATTCCTTTGTGTATACATGTATTTTAAGCTCCTAATCGACATTGTGAAAGCTAGGTAGGAGAGAAGTGATGAAGCCCACAACAATTATTTGAATTTCCTTCACAATTCCCCACCAGTAGATTCCATCATGTCTACCAAGATCCTGAGCATTTTCATTCTGAAGTGCCTGCTGATTGGCATCTGCTACAGGATGATTTTCTGCCCCAGGGTGTTCTATAAAAACACATTGACATTTGAATTTCAATACTACGAGGGTCATGTTAATTATGTAGTAAAAAGCAGATAAATAAGCCTTTAAAGGAGCTAAAGGAAACGCTATGTAAGGTACACAGCCTGCTTTAAGAAAGAGTTAAGTCTGAAAAAAAAAAGAGGAAAACACTCAATATCAAAATCCAATTACGTTAGCATCTGTCCAGCCCATGGTTAGAAGAATTTAACAGATCTACAATGACATCTCCAATTAAAACTTAATTTATAGCAAAACAATATGCAAAGTCAAATCTAATGCAATGACCATATATCTAAAGAAAAAAAAATACTCCGAGCTTATCAAATCCTCCACATTATGCAAAGATATAGACCCAAAATTAGGCCAAAACCATAAAAATTCAATGGATGGTGTAGAGGTAGACATTTGTCTGGCCCAAAAGGTCTAACTATGAATATCTCCTGGATCACATACAAGGTGGGAACATTCAGCCTAAAATGCAATAATGCAACAATAGACACTCTAGAGAGTCCCAGTACAGATTCATGTAAGCATACACCACTTACCCATCTTGGAATAATTTAGGATATCTTGCATAGCCTTCATTACATAAACAAGAAGATAAGAAAAATACCAGGTATAGGAGCATTTTCATCCTCAGGCCGAGCTGGTGGGCCACCATTTTCAGCTCTAACAACAGCACGTGGTTGTGGAGGTGCCGCTGCCCTATGCATGCCTTGTGTAAGCCATCTAATCAGAGGTGTAAGGGATCCAGTCTGGTACCTGGTTAATCCACAGCTTCAATGAGATGTTTCCCTATTGTGTTTACTGGAAAAAAGAACATTGGTTGATGATGCTTACAGATAAACAAGTGCAGCAAGAAAAAGGAGGAGAATAAGCCTCTGTCTCGACCCATCTTGGTTGAACACAAAGACTACAGCTGCCAGCTTTATTAAAAGAAGCAAGTCCAATTGAAATGCCAACTGCAATCTCCTCACAACAATTTGTCTTTGTGGTGCTTGTGGTTGTTGTCGCCCCTCTTGGCCATGCTCCCCAGAAACTGCTCCTCCTTCAGGAGCAGCAGGCCTTCTAGTGAATATATGCAAGGTAGTGGTTGTCGCCCCTGCTGGCAGGGTCATATGTGGGCAGTAACACATTCACCATTGAGACAAAAAGAAAAGTGTGGGCAGTAACATATCAGTTTAACATCAACTACAGTCTCCTCCAAGAGAAGCAATGGAAATATAGAATTAACTTTTCAACTTGAACATTAACCATCACCAATTCCAGATACTAATGAGCTTAAAAACGAGAATGGAATAATTTTTCCCGGACACAATTCTAAAGGAATATCATCTAAATACTATCTTAAATGTCACCAGTACACATGGGCCACAAATACGACTTCCATACAAAGTCTAATCAGCAACATTAACAATATCCAAAAAGACAAATGCTATCTTAAATGTCTAGAAAATAGATTACTCCTTTTCTTCATCCCTTAGCATTCATTCATTCAACCTGCAATAAGGAAAATAAATATAGCAAGTTAATATTATGAAATCAACTATGATCAATAAGGAAAATAAATATAGCAATCCTACAACATAATGGGCAATCCACTTGACATCATGTTTCAGTTTCATCTTCATCTTCTTCTTCTTCTTCTTCTTCTAGAGTCATATCAAAGATGCTTGAGGAAATAACACCATCTCCCTCCAAATCTGCAAACAAATATTGAGGGATATAAATAAAGTATCACAAAAAATATATAATGTTTCATCTTAAAGAAAGAAAAGTTTACCTTCATACTTATTCCTCAACCAGTCTTGTGAGCATATTAAGCTTTGTGCTGTTTCTGAGGTCATGGAACTCCTATATTGACTAATGGTTCTTCCACCTGTACTAAAAGCTGACTCTGATGCCACAGTCGATACTGGAATGGCCAAAATATCTCTAGCAATTTTTGAGAGAATCGGAAACCTTGAAGCATTCTTTTTCCACCAAGCCAAGACATCAAAAGAACCAATATTTTGACCTTTAACTACATTTTCTTCTAAATATAAATCATACTCTGCCTTTGATTGCTCATCTCTTGAAGTCTCTTCTATGTACTTGTCGAGCCTACTCATAAAAGCGTCATCGTGATCCCATTCATTACTTGAACTACCAATCTTTTCACCACTTTTAGATGACTGCCTAATCTCAGCTCTACCATCAACATTGTCACTTGAGCCATTACCTTCTAAAACATACTCATCATACAATCTTAATAGCAAATTGTGGACTTCTAGAACTTTAAGTGGAGCAGAATCTGATTTATAAAATTCTAGAAAATACATGTCAATAGGTTTCATTTTGAACCTTGGATCTAATACACAAGCTATAGCTAAGATCAAATTAGCTTTCTCCCAATATTTATCAAACTTAGCTTTCATTTTCCTTGCCATTGCTGCATAAAAAATACTCTCATTTTCGCACCACCTATCAAGTTTTACTTTCAGCTCACAAATTCTTCCAAAAAATAAATTTGAAGTAGGATATGTGGAGCCAGAGAAAAGTACAGTCAAACTATAAAACACCTTCAAACAATCCTTTATCATTCTCACATTTTCCCAATCCTCATCAGATGGACAATTAATATAGCAAGGATCTAAAGATGCTACACGATTTAAAACATCCTTAAATTGTAATGCAACTTCAATCATCTTAAATGTAGAGTTCCATCTTGTAACACAATCAAGAATCAACTTTTTCTTTGGTGCATTAAGTTGTTGAGCATGCTTATAAAACATTTGTGCCCTTTGAGTTGAGGATCTAACATATCTAGCACTTTCACGTATATTATGCACAACATCAACAACCATTTCCAAACCATCCTGAGCAATTAAATTAAGAATGTGTGCGCAACAACGAATATGAAAAAATTCTCCATCCAACAATAGAGATCTCTTAAAAGAAAGGCTACTTTTTAACTTCCGTGCTGCGACATCATTGGCAGTGCAATTATCTAAAACAACACAACACAATTTTCTATCAATGTTCCACTCAATGCACTTTTCATAAAGAATGGCTGCTATACGTTCACCTGTATGTCGGCTTTCAAGTTTGGCAAAATTTAGTATCCGCTTTTGCAACCTCCATTCATTGTCAATATAGTGAGCTGTCATGACAAGATAATCAATAATTTGGCAAGAACGCCAAATATCACTTGTAATGGTAACTCTACTCTCATTCTTTCCCAAATCCTCATAAATATTATTCAATTCACCCCTATAAACTTTCTTGCATTCCTTGGTAATAGTCTGACGAGACATAAACTTAAACTGTGGTCGTAAGCCCCGCACAAATTTTCTAAATCCTTGGTGATTAACTATTGAAAATGGGTACTCATGTATGATAATAGCCTCAGCTAGGTCTCTTGTGCTTTTTTCCTGGTCAAAACTATATGCCTCAATAGAACAAGTGCCTTTTGTTTTTATCGCACCCAATTTAATAATTTGCTGCCCCCCTTCTTTTCATATTTCCTCCTTTCTTGTTTATATTTGAAACAATGTTCTAAGTGTCTTTTCATAGGATTGGTACCCACCTTTGCTGTATCTCCTGGTACATGTTTAAAACAATACTTGCATATAGCCCATGAATTTCCATCCTTATCCCGCTCCCTACTAAAATGTTGCCAATATATAGAAGTTAATTTCTTCTCTTGTCTCTGAGTGGGAAGTGATGCACCAGTTGACTCTCCTGACTTTTTTTCCTCTCCAACACTCGGTGGTACGTCACAAGAGTTTGTCGATGGAACAACACTAAGTGGAACATCAGACGATTCAACATCCATATTTTCAATTTCATTAATAACTGCCTTGCCTGAACTTTCAGACATGATAACTACATAGAAAAGAATGTAAAGATGTTGTTATTACACTACAAAACAAAATAATGCAAAAAGAAAAATCATTTCCAATAAAAAGTGCCCACAGCGAGACTTAAATCCTTAATCAGAAAGCCAAAAAAAAGGAATGTATCTGTAAAAATTAACTGCAGACACATCAGTGCATGCAAATGATCATCTAGAGCAATGATTCCTCACATAACATGCAATACAGAAATTTCAGCAACCAAATCATTCAAGCAACAAATAAAAAACCACTCTTGAGCCCATCTCCGCATCAATCAACCATACCCAGATCAGCCATTATGCAGAAAGCAATACAAATAATTATAATATAAAATAATGAATCTAATTCATATAAAAAAGCAAATTTTTATATATATTAAACAAAAAAGGCAGTGGGAATTAGGTAGCCTAAGATGCATTTTCATATTTAGGTAGCCTAAGATGCATTTTCCGATTGGATCATCTTGCAATGGACCTCAACTAACATGTTTTGTCATCTGCATACTACAGGCCTCCATGATTTTTGTTATCTATATGTGGGCAGATCTATATCAGTTTATGTAACTATAATGTGTTATACAGTTGAAAATTGTCAAAAATAGAGAAGAGCCTTGATTTGTCAATTACGCCACTCATCTTCAGTCTCAAAAGAGCATTTAGCCTCATTATATTGTAAATTATCAACTAATATAATCTAAATTCTGATTGAACTCCAGAAAGCTCTATAAAAGTTTGATGAAACAAACAAAAAGTGGCCACGCTGAACCTCGTTCCAACACATTAATTAACATGATTTTCATATCAATTAACTTGATATATAAAGTAGTAATAAGAAAATAGACAAACATGGTAAAAGATGGATTCGAGTTATAGACTAATCGGAATATTTTGGCCAATGTACAGAAGACAATGGAGTCTGATACTTCTTTTGCCAGCTTCGAGGGGCAGATGCAAGATGATGACCATAACCAGGCAGAGCTTCATGTGATAAGAATACCAAATTTCTGGGCCATCACAGATATCCAATGTAGTGGAAAGCAAATTCAATTGAAAAAAAAAACAACTTTCAGAACAATTCAGCTGTCCTGTGTCCGAAAATCTAAAAGTTCAGCAAAAATGTACCTCATGCAGAATGCGAATATGATTTCGAGTCTGATGGTTATAAAGAGGACGGAGAGGACAGCGGGGGAGGGGAAACACTCCGGCGATGATGGCGGCCAGTGGAGAAGACGTCGATGATGATCGGCGGTGATGGCTTGCCGGAGGAAGGTTCGCCGGCGGGGGATCTACATGAAGGACAGAAGGGTAAGGGAGTGTCGGCCGTCAGGGGTTGGCCGGTTGGGGCAGCCGGCAGCAGAAGAAACCCTCGATTGATCGAAGGAAGAGCGTTTTTTTTTTATATATGCGGACGAAACGGACGGCTCCGGACGCTGACAGAGTCTGTCCGCAGCCGGAGCCGTTTACAGGACGGACATAGAAAACTGTCCGCGGCCGCGTCCGCAGCCGCCACGAACAGGTTTTTAAGTCCGTTTGGGCTGTAAAACGGACGGACGGACGGACGTACGGACACGGCCATCCGGACGCCGTTTACAGCCCTAACTCCTTGTACTATGGATGCCTAGAGCTTTTGGTAATTTGACCATTTTTCTCCTTACACCGTGATTGTTTGGAGTCTTATTTATACTTTTCCCTATATTGTTCATTGGGATTATTGTTAGCTCACCTTTCTGTTCAAGTGAGGTAAACCTTCTGATTAGTCGTTCAGAGAATGCATATTCCTGTTTAATTGAGTGATCTTTCCTTCATATCATATTTTGTCTTCCTGGTGGATTTTTATATCCTACTAGGTATTTCTATGAAATACTCAATCCTATGATGCAGACTTTAAGGATCAGTGATTCAGACAGTTGCAGTTCAGAAAGGTGAAGCTGATTTCGTGGAAGGCTTTTATGAAGATCGTATTTATTTATCTTATTTTATTTTGCGGAACTTTATGATTTTTGTCCAATGGGAGCCTTGGATTGATGCTTTATTTTATTGACAGATTAAGTTTTGTTGTAATAATTTAGTAGGAATCAGTTTTTATATTGACAATGTTCTTTGAGATTGGATGAACGAGTTCCTAGTTCTTAGGGGCCGTTTGGGGTGTGAAAGAAGCAAAACATCTACAGTGGATAATCCACTGTGGATGTTTTTTTTTATGTTTTCAACTTTCAAGCTGAAGAGGTGTTTCAGTTGAAAGTTGAAAAAATCCCCAAAAAATATCCAGCTGAATTTTTTTAGCTGGATGTTTGCTTTTAATCACGAGCCAAACGGCCCCTTAATTTTTGAGTTCTGGTCTATGAGTTCCTGGTGATGTTGATTACACGTACTTTAGTGACGATGTAATTGACACGAGGGATCGTGTATCCGGTTGCGTCCCAGGGTTCCTACCTCGGCTTTGATTGGTTTATTGTTGGCTTCCACACTTCGATCGAGGTCAGGGATTTTGGGGCGTGACCTTGGGCACACGTGAACAGCCACACATGTGGCAACAAAAGACCTAACTACCCCTCTCCTCTGTCTCTTCGTCTTTTACTCCCCTCCCACTGGCCCTCCCAATCCACAACTCCAGGTATGCTGCTTGACATGCTTCAGTGCCTCTGCTCTTCCTTTGGTGCCTTGCCTCCGCCATTGTCTTTTCCTCTTTGTCGCCACCACTACCACCACCAACACCAACTCCACCTCTTTCATTGCCACCTCCTCCTCTTTCTTTTTTGCCACCTCCTCCCCCTCTTCCTCCACCACCACTACCTGCTCTCTTCCTCCACCACCACCACCAAAACTTCCTCCTCGTCCTCCACGACCACCGTCACCACCACCTCGTCAAGGGTTCAAAATCAAATTTTAAAACCACCCTCTTTCGCATCGGCCTCAAGAATAGAAGCCCACGATTTGAGCATTCTTTTGACTTGGAGCCGTTCACATTAAAATCTCGCATTTCACCTTTTAAATCTCAAATTTTACCTTTTGAAATTTCATTTAGATCCAAAAAAATAAGTGAGCACTAATTTATCTTATTTAAATCCACAAGCACCATTAGTCTTAGGACTACCTTCATTTTAGCTTCCAAGTTTCATAGTTCCCGTGCATTCATGATTTCAATCATAGGATAAGGACTTCAGATAATATCAAAATAACAAGTAAAATGCACACTGTAAATTGTGAATTGTGATATTTAACATGTGATATATGATATGTGAAATGGTGATTTTAAAATCGGATTTTTGACCCCCAACGAGGACATGGTAGTGGTGGTGGCCATGGATGACGAGGATGAGGAGGTGATGATAGTGGTAAAGGAGGAGGAGAGGTGGTGTTGGTGGTGGAGGAGGCCTTGATAGAAGAGGAGGTTGAATTGGTGGTGGTGGCGGCGGCGGTAATGGTGGTAGTGGTGGCAATGGTGCAAGAGGAGGAGAAGGAGTTGGCAGCAAAAAGGAGGTAGTAGTGGCGGTGGTGGACTCGAGAAGGAGGAGACGATGGCAGTGAGGCGGAGGTGGAGTAGAGGCACTGTAGCCGATGGTGGAGGGGGAAGAGCATAGAGCAGATATGGAGATGTGGGAGGGGACAGAGCCATTTGAGCCCCTTTGTGTTTTTGAGAAGGCAAAAGGGCAAAAATTTCCTTTTATGTCACATGTGTGGCATTTCGTATGTGCCCAAGGTCAATACTATTAGTACATGTTCTGCAAGGGCATTTTTATAAGGGGAATTTACTAAATAATAATTTTAAAAAAATTTACCGATCGGGAAAAGTTGTGAAAAAATTCTCGATCTGAGTATCTGACAGCCATGTAGGCACCAGCGTGGCACTGGCCCTACACGGTCCTTTTTTTTACCCTGATCCTAAAGCCGTCGGTCGAAGAGACTTTTATGTTATAAATAGAAAACCGACGCATTTGAGTTCCTTAGTGTTTTAGTGGGACAAACTTCAACGATGCATATTTCTCTCATTTGTGATCCGTTCTCGCCCATTTTTTTATTCCTCCATATTTTTAGTGCTCTTTCTTATAATAATAATATCACAAAGATGTTGAGTCACCGTATGCTATTTATCGTAGATTTTGTGGTATTTTTTTATAAGATATCAAAATCATTAGGATATCATGATGATAAGAAAGAGCATTAAATCTAAGGAAGAACAAAAGAATGGCAAAAAAGGACCAGAAATGAAGGAGATATGATCCGTTCTTCCACATTTTTTTCTTCCTTATTTTTAATACTCTTTTAATCATCATGATATCCTAATGATCTTGATATCTTATCAAAAAAATACCACAAAATCTACGATAAATAGCATGCGGTGGTTCAACATCTTTGTGATATCATTATTATAAAAAAGTGCACTAAAAATAGGGAAGAATGAAAAAAAGTGCGAGAATGGATCAGAAACGAGAGAGATATGCATCGTTGAAGTTTGTCCCATTTAAATACTAAAGAACTGAAGGGCGTAATCGACGTCTTTCTATTTATAATAGAAATCGACGCTTTTCGGGTCAAGGTAAAAAAAGGCCACCGCAGGGCCAACGCCATGCTGGCGCCTGCGTGGTTGTTAGATACCCAGATCGGGAATTTTTTCACAACTTTTCCTAATCGATAAACTTGTTTGTAATTATTATTTGGGCCACTTACTGAGATGTACTTGTTGGGCTGCATTCCTAGTGGGCTGATTTTGCTCTTTTTGATACAAAACTCGATTGGTCTGGTCACTAGTGTAAAACAGTGACAAAGCTAGCAAACTTCGCCGATATTCGCAAATTCTGCCAGATTGGGGCATTCCCACACTTCGCGGAAAACATTCGCCAGTTCGCCCAAAATTCAGCGAAACTCACAAATTCGGCCGTTCACAACAGTTCCAGCGATTTTTTTTTTCATTTTCAGGCCAGGCAGGTTTGTGCGATGGGCACAATGGGCCAGCGGGGGGTTTGTGCTTCTTTCATTACTCCTCCTTCGTACTGTTTTGGATCCGGTCACGATGTGGGACTAAGATCAGTCATCCCATGCAAAAGCAATAGGACGTTGGGCTAGTCCTCATTTTTTTTATTTCATTTGCTAACAGAAGATGGGCCTGAATTTACGAGCTGTGCCAGCACTGACAAAAGTGGGTTTTATTGTTGGACTTTTGAACATTTACATGTATTTGAATTGTTTCTAATTAGTTGGCCTACTTACAAAAATCCACTTAAGTAAATTTCCTCTCCTTGTATGATAAATCAAGGTAACAGTTTTCTTTTCACAATAGATATGAAATTACGATGCTGAATTTCCCCATAACGAAACGAACCGCTTGCCGAATTGTAACCGAACTGCCGATTTGTCACTATGGTGTAAAATCGATTGTTACGCTTGTACATGTTAGGCAGAAATCCGTTTGGTCTTTTGGCTTTCTTATTAGCCTAATCTGTTTTAATTTTGTGCAAACGCAACACTGAACTGATGTATGTAGCAAAAAAACAATGGAGTATGAAATAGGTGCTAAAAGATAATGAGAAACAGGGTGAGAAACAAAATAAAAATAAAAAAGCAGGGTGAGAAGCACCAGGGGGGGACAGGGCTAGTATATTACAGTAGCAAGAAAAGCAAGAAATCGCATATGCACCAGTTGAAGGTGAATGATGAAATGATATGTTTCAGGGCATGGAATAAAAACACAAGGCAAGCTTTAGGGGTGCAACTGACTATGCACAAGGAGGAAGCATCTGGTATTGGACCATTTTGGAAAAAAATATCCAATAACCATAACCAGAGGCAATATGGTATTGGACGCATGTGGAGGGGGAGGGGCTTTTTTTTTTGTATGGATGATGTCACCAACGGGGTAAACCCAGTTGATCTCCGATTGGACCTACTCCACAAGAATTCCGGGTCAATGACCAGTTCAGTTTTTAAAAACTTAGTAGGCGGTATACTCAAGTCTCCCCTAGTTTGCCATGTCTATGTGGTAGTCATGTAAACCTCCTTATCAAGATCACCATGACGGAAAGACTAGTTTTGAACATCTACGATTGCTAAAAGGCCACAAACAAATGTAAGCTTTTGCGACTGGTGCACATGTTTTAGGATAGTTTAATCCTTCTCTCTGATTGTATCCGTTTTTTACTAAGTGGTGCACATGTTTTAGGGCGTCAGACTTGTACTTGATTTTATATACCCACTTACAGCCAATGGGTTTGGTCACCAAGTGGCAAGTGATGAACAAACCATGTACCATTTGCCTCTAAGGCAGCGGTATCCATGGCTGCACACCAATGAGGGTCTTGTATAGGTTGGGCAAAAGAGGTAGGTTCTTTGTTATTGCAAATAACAAAAATAAAGCAACGAGGTGCAAGAGATAATCGTTCGTAAGAAACAAAATTAGAAATAGGATAGCGCCCGCATGGAGGCAGATAATCGTTCATAAGGAGGCAGATGATGGAGTTTGAGAGGAAGCCGGCAGTGTGGGGAAATTTTAATTGCGAAGGAAGGCGGGAGGTTGGTGAGTTCGTGTGGAATGCCGAAGAGGCTAGCAGTGGATGGAGTAGCAGTTTATTGGGTAATCTATGACTTCAACAGTAGCAATTGTAAATGAGTTCATGTGGGCATGTCGTGTGTTAGGTAAAGGTAAACAGGAATGGGTGAGAGTGATGGACTAGTTGTCTTAGCCACCGGAAAAATTAACTCATGAGATATGATCGTTTCAAATGTAGTACCCTCGCAAGTATACAAGGCTATATGGATAGGTGAGTATAAAGGGCTGTCGTACCTCAGGGACGGATGGATTACTCTACCAAATTCAAAAGAAAAAACTGTTTTTAATCAATTGAAAGAAAAAAAAGCAATTAATTCTAATTATCTAAAGCAAGTTTACTAATGTAGAGAAATTCTAAGGCATCATCTCTCTCTCTTTTAAAATTCATAGTTTATGCAATTAACGTATTCCTCTCGGACATATACTAATTAGCATATTCCTCTCGGACATATGCTATCAAAATAAACTAATTATGCATAATTCTCTTGGACGTAAGCACTTAAGACAATTAAAGCAATTAAACTAGAAATTATCTCTCTCGAGCATAGAATCAATACAAATAAGAACTTTATTCAAAAACACTTCATTTTACATTTTACATATGTTCCTCTCGGACACACAGGCATTCCTCAAATTAAGTATTATAAAATTAGAGAAAGAGATGTAAAACTGATTTAATCAGGGCTTCATCTATGCCTCATACGGGGTTTAGTTAGCCATGGGACGAGAATAAACAATGTTCATCATCTTCTTCGTTGAGTCGCGGTACTGTAGCACTGCGACAATACTATAGCATTACTGTTCACAGTTTGGAATCAATCCAAATCTCCTCTCAAATCAAGCAGAACTCTCCCAAAGTAGTGCTCTCTCCTCCCTCGGTCTCGATTCTATTTTTATAGGCACTCCAAAGTCATCCTTTTTCCATCCTAATTCATGTCTATCTGTTTAAAGAAAGTAGTCCAACTCGAGAATGATTCTAACCTTCCAAATCCAACCCGGCCTCAGAATCCTTGCCACGCACGCCGCTACTGGATCGAGAACCTTCCAATTTCCGCATGCCTCTTTCCAAATCGAGCATGCCGCCGCCGTCCATTCCTCGATCGGGTTCTCCTTCTTCCGGTCGCCATCAGCCTCTCCATCATCTCTCCGTGCCTCGCCTCCGAGCTCAAGCCCAACTCTGGCCGCCGCCGTCTCCACCGGCAGTGCTCAAGCAGAGATCGAGTGCTCTGTTCTGAAACTCCCGAGCTTCGGCTTAGGTTCCTTTTTTTTTCTTTTCTTTCGACTGAACCGACCTGACTAAACCAATTCAGTCCGGTTCGGGTTTCTCTTCTTCTTCTTTTTTTCTTTTGTTGAAGTAACTCATCCGCCGGATCTAATCTGAACGGCTCTTCAATTAGAATAAAAACCCGTCTTCTTCTTGAATGCGAATCAGCGGCTTAGATCTTCTCTATACGTAATCTCAATGTTTTTAAATATATTGGACTCTTTAAAACCCATCAACGCCTCCTTAACCATCGAATGATCAATGTCTTAATCTCTTTGCATATAAATCCAATTGATGTGCGATAAATCCATGATCTGCACTTGAGCTCTTTAAGACCTACACAGGCAATCAAACTAAATTTCGATGCGTAATAAAATGTTAATCTATTAAATCTAATCAATACATCTAAATTGTTCAATTGAGCACAAATTATTTATTGAACACCTAATTGCTAACTCAGCAGTAAACATCCCTAATTATTCATTTTTAACATTAATTTTCACTAGCAAATTAAGTAAAAAAGATATAAAAATATGTATATTTCATGTATATCAAAATACAACATGGCGACTAGTGAAGATTGGTCTAGAATCAAAATCAAACAGACGATGAATCTTTTTTACTGTGAAATTTGTTCTTAAGAAGAAATTGAGTGGCAAAGCATAGGCAACCAAAAACACGCAAGTTATCTTAAGAAGTTGACTTCTTCAGTAAAACTTGAAGGGTGTCTTACTTGAAAGAGTTGGTGTGAGCACTCGATTAATGAGGTACGTAGCTATAAGAACACAATCGCCCCCAAAAGGCTAACGAGAAATATGCTTGAAAGAGAAGGGCACGTGCAACATTTAAAATGTGTCTAGCTTGTGCTCAGCGACCTCATTTTGTTAAGGAGTAGAAATACAACTATGTTGTTAAACAATTCCATGTTCAAGAAGAAAAGATGTTAAATCATGTGAAAAAATTGAACACCATTGTCATTTTTGATGTAACAATGAAATTGCGCGACGATCATATTATAAAAGGTTTAATAAGCCACATGTCTGAGATTTAAACTCCATGGTACATCATGAAAACCTCGAAAATAGTTAAAAGTGAAACAGTGTGCTTGAGGCCCCCAAATGTCGCAGTGGATTAAGGGGCCGTTTGGTTCCAAAACATCCACTTCATTATAGATTTCCGGATTTTTCACTAATCAGGCTGAAACACCTTAGAAATATAACTACTAAAAAAATGAAAGTTAAGTTTGTTTTGTCAAGGGACAAAACTCACAAAATAATAACAGTTCAAAGCTAATCGCAGGACTAATTTGTGGTAGATGTTTGAGACATGTAGAAGAGGGGTCCAAGTCCTTGGTGCCAGTATGTGGTGGGACGGTATGGTGCGTTGTATTTATTTGTAGTGCAGATGAGGTTGGTGGGGTGCAGAGATAGAGCCCACCTACTTCTTTGCCAAGCCCAATCACCTTTGTGGTTACAAGGTCACGACAGACACAAATATCAGGGAAGAAAGTGAGATAACAATTGAGAAATTTAGTGAGCTCACTAAAAGAAAGTAAATTAACAATAAAAGAATGGGACGTGGAAGAAAGGGCATGAATTTCACGCAGGATAACTTGGAGATTTTGAGCTTAACTTATACTAGTCTTGGAATCCACTATCATGAGGTGAGAGTTGGAACATCTTCATTGAGGGAACATACCAAATTCAACGTGATCAGATAGAATAACATCTTTTATTGCCATCTTTAAACTCTATTCCATTGAACTTCTCAACCTTTCCCTATGATTCACCGTAGGGACGGTTGTGGGAACAATGATTGTAGTCAAAACACTAAAACTGCTAGTGGTCGTTTTGTTTACAATAAAAGATCATGTCAAATAAAAGAGAACAAAAAATCACAGAAGCAGAGGAATGGATTACACACACTCACTCAATGTATGTATGTATATATATATGGGAAAAGTTTAAATGAGATTGCTCTCATTTAGCTTATATGAGGCCAATACCATTCGTAGCCTTTCGATCTTGATCTGATGGTTATAAACGGCTACAAGTAACTCACTTACCCACTGATTTGACACTCACCTACCCATTGATTTGATACCCACCATCGGATTGGAATCTAACAGCCCAAAAGATTGGCCTCATTCTCCTTATATGATAATGATCTCATGTAAACCCTCCTATATATATATATATATATGAATAACGAGGGGTATCCAAGTCCTTAAGGCCTGACTAGAAGGGGTAGAGCACTTGAACTCTTAGAGCACTATATCCCGACGCCAATCCCCTCGGGTGCATACCAGGTAAATTGGGATATAAATTTTGATGGGTTGATTAAAAATAATTTTGCCTTCTCACGAGAGAGATAGAACTCTAAAAGAGATGATGAATGTCATGTTGATAAGGGACACAATCAGAAAGAATGGTTAGACTACCATGACACATTAGCTCTTGTCATAATAATTACTAAAGTTCTTGGCCTTTTAACCATTGTAGCCATTCAAAACTCGTCTTTACACGAGCTTGATGTCAGCAATGTTTTCCATCGTAGTGATATTGATGAGGAGGTTTACACGACTCTCCCATTTGAACTTGACAAACTAGGGGAAACTCGAGGATACCACCTACAATAGTCTATTTATGGGTTTAAGCAAGCTTCCAGAAATTGGTTTGTCAAACTCTCCTTTGCCCTTCTGACTACTCCTGGTTTACATGTCGTCGTGGATCTTCATTCATAATTGTACTTGTATATGTGGATGGCATCGTCATAGGCGGCAATGCTATCACAACTATCACCCATTTGAAACAATTCCTTCAAAAGCGGTTTCACATCAAGGATCTTTTACCCCTTAATATTTTCTTGGAATTGAAGTAGCTCGTTCCAAACAAAGCATATGTATTGCACATAGCAAATATAGTACTGCTATCCTCACTGATGCAAGACAACTTGATGTTCGAACTTGTGATTTCCAAATTGAGTAGCACTGGAAATTCAATGAAGATGGGGAGCTACTTAATAATCCATCCACATGCGCCATGTTGGTTGACTCATCTATCCAACCATCAGTCGACCCCGATCTTATGTTCATCGTCCACACACTAAGCAAATTTATGCATGCTCATCGCAAACCACATTTTGATGTTCCTATGAGAATCCTTCGATACCTCAAAAACTATCCTAGTCAAGGACTCTTATTTACATGCACCAACGCACTTACTCTCAAATATTATTGTGACTGTGATTGGGCCAATTTGCCTATCACTAGATGATTTACCACTGGATTTTGTGTCATACTTGGGGAGACTCTAATTTCTACGAAAATAAAGAAACAAACTACCTTTTCGAGGTCTTCTGCAGTGGTTGAGTATCGTGCAATGGCTAGTACCATTGGTGAGATATTTGGTTCAAGATTTCCAAATTCCTCATTTTCATCCAACCCTATCATATTGTGACAATAAATCGGCTTTCCACATTGCAGCAAATCCAATTTTTCATGAGTGCACAAAGCACGTTGATATTGATTGTCACTTGATTCGTGAGAATTCAGACATGATTTCTAAAGACTGTTTATGTCCCTACCTCACAACAAATGGCAGATCCCTTCAAAAAACCTTTGGGATGCACTCCATACCTCTATCTTCTTTGCAAGTTGGGAATTCATGATAATCAATGTGCTTTGTACGGTCATGAACTTGTTAAAACTGATAGAGGCTCATACAACTTGGTTTACTTCATACATTGTGTGTATGCCTATTTATACAAGGGAAGAGTAAAAAAAAGATGTAGTGGTTGGCATAGTGAACATGACGGTTGGGTGGTTATCACGGTAAAGCATGACATTGTAGTGGTTGCATATGTTGGTGGCTTTGACATGTTTTTAATAAAGGCCGCAGGGAGATGCAAAACAGAGAGTCCCTACTCCCTCAATTCCAACTCTAGTGGCATGGTAGGAACTGAGTCACTGGTCGGCGTCCGCTACTCCAACAGTTCCACCCTTGCATACACCACACAGGTCACCTGCTTCCAAACTACTAATGCAACTGCGAGCTCTGATTTTCCCAATCTCTATGTTTATAGTGGAGTTGGACCATGGGTATATGTTTATCTTCGCCAATTTGCAGCTCCCAAGCCACCAAACCACAGTCAATGATCACAGAAGATTGGGGGCAATGGTTGCCTCTTCCCTGTGGTTCTGACTGGACAGTCCATGTGCCAGCAAAAGTCTGGTTGTTTATGCTAGCGAGGGGATGGAGGAGTCGAGGATGCAGACAGCGGGTGATGAATGAGTCGCTGCAACAGTATCAATTGGGAGAAAATGGGTAAAGTGCAAACCGTGAGATGCAGGAGCCCGTGGTTAAGCTCATGCCCAGATTGAACAATGGTGAACAAGAGCCTATTCAAAACTAAAGAAAAGGACTCGGGCTGAGCCCATTCCAGTAACTAAATGTTTATTACAAAGCACGGAGAGGCAGTTGCTGCTCTTATCTTGCTCGGCTGGTGAGGAGCTTTTGGCCTTGCTATAAAAGGGGAGGAGGCAGATTGACAAGCACGCTCACCATATGGGTTACGTGAGTTTTGCAGTGAGAAAGAAGAGGGAGAACAAACATTTTCCAACCAGAGCTTAAGATTAGACATTCTTCCTAGACGCCCGGAAAAGCCAATCCTGAGTTCTAATTTTTTTTCCTTCGCAATATTTTTGAGACCTAAGTTTTTTACAACTGCGCAAGGCAGTGAACCCAGACACACCAACACCTCTAACTTCTAAGATCCCCCCTACTTAGGGCATGTCTCGAGATTCGAACCCAGGACTTCTCCACCAAACAGGAAACCGAAGCCCATCACTCCAACAGGTGTTTGGGGGGGCCTGAGTCCTAATTTAC
Organism: Houttuynia cordata; assembly: GCA_039654745.1. Lineage (NCBI taxonomy): Eukaryota > Viridiplantae > Streptophyta > Magnoliopsida > Piperales > Saururaceae > Houttuynia > Houttuynia cordata. Next base: position 52,581,635 of record CM077504.1, on the reverse strand, counting down.
ATGCCCGGATATGTTTTGAGGTTAACATATTGCTTATTTAGCAAAAAAAAAAGAATAAATAGAGAACACTTATCCTAAGACACTAGCTACAAACTACCCACCTAAGTTGACGACATAATAATATCTCAAGAACCCACGAGTGAAATACTAGACAATGGATTAAAAAATCAAAACTGCTATTGATCTAAAAACTTAATAAACTTACAATTTATTTCGGCTAGCATCTTTGCAATGGTCGGTGATGAGGTCCCTAGAAAATTTGGCCTGGTTGAACCAATCCTTTTTTAAATCACTGCAGGCGGTTCAGTTCTTGCTTTCATTTTCCGGGCTCTGTCCAGTTTCCAACAAAAATAAAAGTATTGCCCTGAGGAAAGGCCACGATAAAATTATAAGCAATAAATCGAAATGATGAGGACTCATAAAGAATCTCATCCATATGGATCCTTCAGAAGCGCACAAGCACTGAGAAGCAAGGCACTGCCTTCACAGGCTGTATTACAATTGCAACACTAGACGGATCTAGGGTAAAAGTAGCCCCCAAGACTTGTAATTATGTTCTTGCAGTATTGCATCACATGTAATTGTCTGAATCAGAACGGGCCACCTGATATTTAGCCACACAACTTTTGAGGCTAAAAATATGAAACAAGCACTGAGCCAGCGTATTAACTTAAAAATCGAGCTATAATTATATCGCTCTTGATACACCAAGAGTAATGATAAGTTATCCTCGACGTCAAGTACTTATGATTTTATCTCATGGATATTGCCTTAATGATCAAGGACAAGCTTAAATTCACAAATACAATACCTTCTGCTAATAAAATTTGCCTTATAAATACATTGTCCACAACCATTAACAGGTCGTATGATGAAGAGATACATGCCTTATGTCCTACATAGCTACAAGAGGCAGATTTACTCAATAAAAATTTCAACTTATAAAACTTACAGGAGTGAAACTGAATGATTTACCTGAGAACATGGCAGAAATAATCTTGCTTTAGCTTCTTTTTTTTCTCCTTTTGACAATGACATTTTGCTTTAACTTGCTCGTATTATGATCTCTGAAGTCTGGTTGAGTATCCTTAATCCGATCAAATTCTCTGAATTCAGATTTAGAGTGCCCATGAAACAATCATCCACTCTTCTGAACATATCAATCATTTATCTTTGCTCTGCTTCACACCACCAACAATATCTTCTAGTGTCAAATTTAGAGTGTCCAAAGATCCTTTCTTCACTTCTTCCCCTCGAGCAGCCAAAATCTCCTCAACTGTCACCGGCTCTCCAAACCATCCAAGATGGTCAGCAATCAAATGAAGATTATTACATCCTCCGCATCGGGCTACTACAACTCCTTTCTCATAAGATTCTCGACAAACAGTCTTTACTGATCTCGTTTCACAAACCTTGCAAGTAAAGATCATAGCAAGGTCATGACGCTTAGAGACTTTTAAATTGGAAAAAGACGTGCAGCTCATGGAAGTGCCATTACTTGAGGTTTCCGTAAGTCTTGCTACTTCTGTAACAGATTTTGTATCTGCAGAGTTAGATTCGCAGTCTTCCACTTCTCCATCAGACTGAATACTGGAACTGGTTTGTGTCATTATTCCTTTTTTACCCATAACAGCCACAAAATTTCTCAGTGAAATGTTTAACATGGAGGAAAAACGCCATTCTTGTTCTGCAAGCAAGTGATATACAAAAAAGTTAAGGAATTTAATGTGAAAGTTAACAATAGATGTCATATATAGTGTCCAATATGCAAAGAAGCATTAGAAGTGTGTACATGAGATATTGGCTACTTATAACATCCAAATGTCTAACAAAGAACCTTACAAAAGATAATCAGTAGGTAATTTATAAACAATAGGTGCAAACCAGTCTATCAGATGACATAGCCTATTCACCAAGTTTTGGGCAGATAATTTTTAATCACTTGAACCACTTAAAATTGATAATTCATGTATAGACTTTTCATTTAGACCATAATTGCCTCAACAAATGGCTTACTTGATTTCAACAAGAAATGACTGCCATCATCACATGTTCAAGAAGTTTTCTGCTTGCTTACACCCTTCAACTGAGTCCGGCTCACCTGACACCATGTTCAGTCACACCAGAGCAGGCAATTCCCACCATGCTGCCTTCTGAGCTCCATTCTTGAGCGCATCCTACTTCACCCACACTTCCATTCTCTAACCTGTTCTACCTAGCCACCCTTTCATCTTTGTTCATCATGTCCTATACAAATCTATTACTTACTAGACCTCAAACATAATTTTCAGGTTTATATGTTATCACAGATAAATAGGATTAGCCACAGCTGATATTTATCTATGTCATGTTTCTATGTATAAGCAAATTGGCGACACTGGCAATTTTTTCTCTTGCAAAGATCACATACTGGACACAACACCAAATGAGGCAGAAAGAATTATGATGATAGTCGGAACCTCATTGGATTGTTCCCTTATAAAATGGTTGCATAAAGAATACCATCTATGTACAGCCCTCACAAAAAGGATGACGATTTCAATTATCAGATAAAAAAATGATATACTCCTTCCGTCCTAATTTAATAGTCTCATTTAAAAAGAATGCTCCATAGTAATCGTATTTCTTCTTGTCCTTCTCATAGTAGTTAGTGATGACATAAAAAGTATTGGTGGATGGAGTAAGAATATCACCTTTTCTCAAATGTTGACTATTAATATGGGACAAAGGTAATACAATGTGAGTGGCCGACACTAAATTGCTAGGAAAAAGTATATATGCCGATTGTGATGATACTCCCTCTGTTCTATATTAATAATCCTATTTGATTTTTCAAAATGAACTTACAAAAAAAAAACAAATAGGACTATTGATATGGAACGGAGGAAGAGCCAAAATCTGTACTCCCTCCGGTCACTTTTAATAGATACAGTTTTTTTCAAAATTTGTACACTAAAAAATTAGTTCATTTGAAAAAAACTGTATCTATTAAAAGTGACCGGAGGGAGTATGTTGCTTATTTTAAGATTTTTCAAGCGCCACTAAAGCAGAAGCTCAATAACGTATTACTTTACCAGTTACCAGATACAAGCAAAAACACTTTCTGTGATGGAGAAGACTCAGATCATCTTCTTCGTTCTCAACACCAAAACATACGGCTTTAATCATCATCCATAAACAGTATAAAAGATTGGGAGGGTGGTGAAAGTACCTATGAAGGGCGAAACCTGAGATGGGTTTCGAGTAATGACGATGGAAGCGAGAGGCAATCGCCTAGCCAGCACACGAGCAACAGCCATGGGGGGAATAATTGGGATTTGGGAAGCAGGAAGGGTTGATCCTTTATCCTCCCCGTAAGAAGAACAAGATCACAACTTTTCAACGAGCCACCGTTGACAGAATAGGTTTCCGGGTAAGTCCGGAATCGAAAGATGAGTTTAGGGTTTGCGGGCCAGAGGTTGGCCCTAGCCCTAACAAACTTAACCATGGCCCTAGCCCTAGCCCTAGCCCTAGCCCGACCCTAGCCTTAAGCTGACTTCCAAAATTCAGCCCGACCTTAGTATCTAGTCGGGCTAGGGTCGGACTTCGGGCTTTCGGGCTTTTAGAGACCCTAAAAGAACGTAAATAAACTTTTTGGGCTAGGAGCTACCCCTAACCTTACCATGGGACTAGCAAACTGTTAAGCAATGATATATTATAAACTATACATGATTTAATGTCAAAAGGAGACGACGGGCATGTTAAAAAATCTAAACAGAACTGTTTAGAGTTTGCACTAAAGTATTGTCATCATACATAGGTTTTCACAGTTCAACATTGCCTCTCTCATACCGTTTGTTCAGCATACGCAACATGTATAAGTGTTAGATAATCTAGGAAGCACCGATACGGATATGGAGATACAATATAATACGACAATTTTTATATTTTTTAAAACACATTTTAAGTTAGTCCTAGTGTCAAAATAAACAATAAGCATAATGAAAAAAAATTACAATAGTAACAATCCTAATATCCACAACTAACAAGCATCGATCCTAAATAGCAACAACTAGCACCCTAATAGCCACACCTAGCACAAGTATGCAGTCACATAAATCAAATTAAAGAGTGTCAAGTAGCGCAAGGTTCAATTCTAAAATCACTACAAATACATTGATACCAAGTTTTAGAATCTAAAATTCTTCAACAAAATGAAAGAAGCATCTAAATAACCTGATCATAATCGAAAGCTCGAGCTCAGAGTCGTGCTGGCCGGGCTGGAGGGTGAGGGACTAAGGGCGTGGAGCCGGTGAGTAGGCGGGCGAGCTCTTTCCGCAATAGGTTCTTTCCATCTCCGAACCTGTCCAACAACAATTCGCACAACTAATCATTTACCAAAAAAATATATGTCAAACATGAATAACAAGGAATGAATTTTAGGCTCTCACCCTCCAACTCTAGGCTCTTTTGCTCTCTTAACTATTGCTAATGGGGCAATTAATCAGCAACACTCCTCTCACTCTATTTAGCACTATTAAATAAAGGTTCCCCTCCTCCTTTCTCATCTAGGCTTGGGACCGACAACGGCAGAGTTAAAACTTTTTTTTGAAAAATGTATTTAATAAAATATAAAAATTTTAAAATCTAATTTAAAATACTAATTTTAGAAAACCTTTGAACATAAAAATAAAAAAACATACCTTAGCTATCTGCTATTTTGATTCCGATTATTTCACTCGTCACTATTAAATTCATCATCTAAATTACCAAAACTGCCAAGAACCGTCTTCCCACGTAACCAATCATGTGTGCGAATTAAACATTCAACTGTCCCAGGCAAGAGAGAACTTCTTTATTGGTTAAGAATACGCCCACCAGTGCTAAATGCGGACTCTGAAGCAATAGTAGTAATAGGAACAGCCAAAATGTCTTGAGCCATTGCAGCTAATATTGGGAACTTGGTTGAGTTAACTTTCTACCAAGAAAGAATGTCTAAGTCAGTGTTCTTGTTTTCTAGGCTCCCTCCAAAGTACAACTCCAGCTCAGATTTGTCGTTGTCATTGTTTACAACATATCCTTCTTCTTCCAACCATTGCTGAATTTCTTCTTCATCATTTGAAGGAATGACAACCTCAGTAGAGGCCCTATCCACAACTTGATATATTTTGTTCTTGTATTGTTCAAACAACAATTGCATCAAAGCTATACTCCTTTCAAAACGTAGTGCCCCCAACTCTCTTCTATGTAGCTGGGCCAAATAAAATTTCAACAACTTCCTCTTGTATCTAGGATCCAAGATCAAAGTAATGTTATACGTAACAGGTAAAATTGATTGTAAAATATCTACATTACTTTAGATAATGCAGCAAACAATGATGTTGCTCAAGGAAATCTCATAAAGGACCTTAAAGATATTGGGTCTCTTCAGTTAGAAGGCTCTCTTTTTCATATACATTGTGCTGCCCATGTGCTAAATCTTATTGTGCAAGTTGGACTGAAAGAAATTTTAGATGTATTTGTTCATGTTCGTGAGTCTATAAAATATGTGATGGCTTCCCCTTCCTGTCATCAAAAGTTTGCTGAGTTGATAGCTAAATTGGGAATTAATGTAGGAAATGGAGTTAGCCTAGATATTACCACTAGATGGTATTCTACATATCTAATGTTAGAGTATGTTTTGCCATATCATGATGTATTTAAAAGCTTGGAGGAGGGAAATCCATCTTATAAACATAAACCTTCTAATGATGAGTGGAAAAATGCCACCACTGTTTACAAGTTTTTGAAGCGGTTCTATGATGTAACAAAATTATTTTGTAGTGTTGATTATCCTGCAATTCATCTGTTTTTTATTGAAATAGCTAGCTATAATAAAAAAAGTTATACTTGGAGTTTTACAGAGTATTTTCTCAGTTCTATGTCCTACAAAATGTTAAGTAAAATTGATTAATATTGGAGAGTGGCTTTAATAGCATTACAAATTGCCACTGCAGTATGACGGGATAGAATTCTAGTAAAACTAATAATCTTCTTTTGTAGATGTCAAGCCTTATCAATATAATGCACGATAACACAAACATAATTGAACTTTTGATTTGAAGTCCATAAATCAGAAGTAATACTAACTGTAGAAGAAAGGTTTTGGAAAACATTCATCAATGCAGCTTTCTCTTTTGTATAAATTTTTTGGCAATCTATTTTAATTGTGTTATTAGAAACTATTTTAAACTGAGGCTGCATAACTTGACAAAAATGAATAAAATCCTTATGTGTTACAATATTAAAAGGGTATTCATGCACTACAATTGCTCTTGCAAGAGCTTCCCTACAAGCTTGTTGATCGAATTTAAAAGTAGAGATTTTACCAAAAGCAATAGTTAGGAATGGCCGGCTATTTAGGATCCATCCTCTTGAACAACTATCAAAGTGCCTTGCAAGATGAGTTGTGCCATCAGTTCCCAATCCCACAAAAATATTCTTGCAATAATTGCAAGCTGTCCCGACTCTTTTTCCATTTTCATCAAAGGTTTTCTGGAAATAATCCCAAATAAATGATCGACCCCTACTACATTTTTTTCTAGTTTGCTCATTAGATGCTCCTAATTCTAAATGAGCGCATAAGGAGGAGTTGTAGAGCTAGGGGTTTGGGGCACAATATGTGTGAATGTGGGAGTTGAAGAGGCTTCTTGTGTGGAAGAATTAACTGGTGTTGAAAAAATGGGGGGTGTAGAAGAGGTGTAGGGATTGGAAGAAGTAGCTTGTGCAGCTGGTGATAGATGTGGGAAGGACAAAGATTCACTACCGTGGTGAGATATATCTACTACACTAAATTTGACCAACAAGCAGATAAGAAATCAAGTACTCAGTAAGAAATAGAAGACAAGTATTGTTGGCAATTAGTAAGTAAATAACAGAATCACAGATTGCTAACAGATGATTAAATTCCAACTTGTATAGATTAATAACATATGATTTTTTTTTTATAAAACCAACAGATGATTAATAACAAACGATTATGGCTAACAAGTAATAAGTACATAAATATCCAATACAGACAACAGATGACAAGTCCAAAACCAAAGAACAAATGACAACAAATGACAAATCCAAACACACAACAGATGAATGGATGATATAGTAGAGATGTATATGTATCAAGAAAAGAAACAGATTAACATGTATTAAAGAACATATACTATTTTAATTTGATAAGCAATAATTAATTATTTAGAGATAAAAAAGATAAAGAAATGTTGCTATCGCCAGCCGATAAGTCCCAAAAAAAAAATCGGAGGAGACGGCCGACGAGGAAGCCAGAGATGGTCGAGGACAGAAGAGGAGATCTCAAAGCGGCCTTGTCAGGAAGGAGAGCTCAGAGCGGTCGGAGGAGACGACCGACGAGGAAGCAGTCGGAGGAAACGGCTGATGAGGAAGCCAGAGACGGTCGAGGGCAGAAGAGGAGAGCTTAGAGCGGTCGGAGGAGACGGTCGACGGCAGAAGAGGAGAGCTCTCAGCTTAGAGCACCGGTCGGGCTTCGAGGGTTTGGTTTTTAGGGTTTTTTTTTTCTATATATATATGATGGGGGGGACTGGAGGCTTTCAGGTAGGGTCGGGCCTTCGGGCTTTCTTTAGCCATGCCCGTACCCGACCCTATTTAAATAGATATGGAACTTTTGAGGCCTGAGCCCTACCCGTGGCCTAAATTCCATGCCCTTACCCGCTCTTTTGCGGGTCGGGTAGGGTCGGGCCATCAGGTTAGCCCGCAAAATTGACAGCCCTAGATGAGTTGGCACGTTGGAACCCAGTTTCGAATCAAAATGGCTACTCCCTCCTTGGCCCAAAAAAATCTGGCTGCATTTGAAAATCAGGTGGAAAAGAGAGTAAGGAGAGCGGGCGGTGGGGGATACACTAGGTAGGCGCATATGGGAGGCTGAAAAGCCTGAAATACACACCACGGTGACAACCCTATGGCCCAGGGCACATCATAAGCCAGACGACCATTTTAGTGTGCCCATTTTGCCCTCATTTATCAATGATTATGTACTATCTTGTGCGTGAATTTGTGCATATCATGTGGCTATTTGTGGAAATTAGTCCATTTTTAATGCAATTTAAAGAGGAACATTTTTAGTACATTTACCATCGAGTCATCGGTACGGTCGTCTTTGTTTATTTTCCATCGTGTCTCTTTGGTTATATGGGCAAAATGGGTAGAAACTAGACACTAATTACAGGTTAATTAAGAAGGTCTTTGGTTGTTAGCAATTAATAGAGAAAACTTCTGATTTTAGGCTTTAATATGAAATTGCCTTTTCATTTACTAATTCTCAGTTAACTGCATTTTCCTTTTCGGGTCCCTTGATTAGAGGTAATAGGTTTTAGTACTTTAGTTAGAGTTAATTGAAAGGCAACTATAGTGGAATGTGAATTCAACTTTTTGCATCTTTTGGCGCTCGGGTTTCTTATGGCCTTAATTGCTCGTGGCAAAATATGGGTAATGTGGCGCATGTGTTAAATCATATTTGTTTGAACTAAAATACATGCATTGTAACATATCAGCATTTTCCAAGCTATCAGAAAAGAAATTAGGAAAATTGGAAAAATGGAAAAGAAATGGGAATAAAAATAAAGAGGCAAGTGTTGTCGGTGAGGTGTCGGTTAGCTGACAGGTCACTGACAATATGCATTTCAATTGCAGGCGAATTTCAAATGGAATTAAGTTCAAGTCATAAGCTAAAAATCCTTAGAGAGATATTAGATTTTGAGAGCTTGAGAGGGAGATTCAAAGAAATACTTGGGCATAATCAGCGGGGATTGGATTAAGTACAAGAAGACCAGAGGAAAGGAGGTAGGATTTAAACTTATGTATAACTCTAATTGTTGTGATGTTGTAGTATATGAAGAATCGGTGTATGGATGTGGATTTGAAATGAAGCTGTGAAGCAAATATGTGAATAATGGCGTTATTTGAAATAGATCAAGTGAATTGGAAGGTAAGGATGCGTGTAATATGGTATGTGGGTTGTAATGAATGTATTGTGAATTGGGAATGATTTGGTGTTCATTAAAGAAGGTTTAGAGTGAAGAACTACTAATTAATAGACCGTTAGTCACATTAATAATTTGAGAGAACAATACGCTATTTAAACTTAGGAATTGGATTCATGGGATTTGAGAAAGGTGAGAAGAGGATGAGTCTAAGAGGATGTGAGCTTTGATTAGTCTAAGAGGATGAGTTGGAAAAGGGATGATCATAGAATAATAGATGTAAGCCCTCGTATAATAAATGGTGTGATTAAGGTATCCTGAGATGATTGGGGACCAATCAAGCTCATGGAGATTTAAATGAGTTAGAAGAAGGGAAGTGTGGCTCCGGCAGTTTGTGTTGTGATAGAATGATGGCTCAAAGAGCTATCTAGTATCCATTGTCATCTAGCCGATAGGTCACCGACAGTATGGATTAGTTGAGGTGACCATATATAAGACCTATGTATGATTTAGGGAAAAGTTGAGTAGATGGATGTAGGTATTGCTTCTGAGGAGACTAAGGGAGTTACCCTTAAGTCCAGGGAGTTGTAAGGTTTAAAGAGGCCCATAATTGATTCCCTAGGAAAGTACAAAATGGTTATCCTGATCTTACTAATGGTCATGGATGGTTAAGAAGGTTAGAGTACGGATAATAGTATTGAGGAAAATGGATATTGATTAATCTATACAAGAGATTCAAGATAGAATGTGGGATGAGACTAAATGCTTTCAAAACCACATGATTTCTCGGATAGGGAAAAAGTATAGGGAAGGCTTCTGATGCCTTAATCTGTGAATTGTTCCGATATAGATTGTTATAGTATTTATACAAATTAGATGCATTTGTGTATGCGTATGAACGAGCTAGTGCACTCCATGATGGGTTCCGCTGGTGAAGGGTGAGAAGGACATCACCCAGAAAGGCTTAAAGATGCCCGTAGGCCTTGAAGAGAACCCATTGGAGGTTTCTTCTAATTCTACCCATATGTGGCCAAGTGGATTGCTAGGAAGCCATTAAGAGAATAAGGACATGGTAGTTGCAATCGCTTGGGTCATAACTTTAGACCAAGAGGGGTAAGTGGATGGGAAGCTCCTCAAGTGGGGGTGGACAAACAGTTAAAATAGGGGACAAGATATTGGAATTTCATGAGAGTGCCTTTTTCTCTTTTGGTATACTTTTGCTATCACTTCTTCCCCACCCAAATAAGCGTACTGCCTATTTCCATTAATCACTTCGTCCAAAGTTTTGCTATTTCACAGTTTTCAGCTGCTCAACTCAAAGGAGATGTACTTTCCAGCACATATGACTGGATTTAAGATAAAATAGCTAATATTTTATTCTCCCGGTCACTTTTAATAATAGATACAGTTTTTTCAAATTAACTGAAAATTTAGTTCATTTGAAAAAAACTGTATTTATTAAAAGTGACCAGAGGGAGTACAATTTTTTATTATTTTTTCAAACTTGGGCAGTTCTCTTTTTTCATAGTTTTGCCATCCCACGCACCCAAGTGTCATGGGGACAGATTTTTCGCTATGCATTTTGCCCCTGTGATAGCCTAGTTGCTCCAGCAACCAACAACGAAACGCATTCATATGTATGAGTGGCGGGCATGGACTCCAGCCCATGTCCATGGCCCCAAGCAGGCCATATGCCCACGACTTTACCCACATTTGCCTTGTTACCACTTCAATCACTTCGTATGCATGCATTGCATGTCTCATCCGCATGCATTGCATGTCATGTCATGGCAGCAACGTGTGCCTTCATTTGCTGCACATGTGGCTGCATATGTTGCATATATGTCTGCCGCAACACAATACCCTCTTCCCTAATAAACAGAAGGCATCCTGTAGGAGTGGGAACTAAAGTCCTTCACGGGAGTAGGGAGTATATATGAAGCCCCACCCTCTTAGGCATGCTCGACTTGAACCCGGGACCTCTCTTCAACAGGGGAGGTCCAATCCAGCAGCCAACAGCTGGATTCATTAGCTCCTCGATTACATAAATTTATAGGCCTGAGTGGGGTTGCAGGGTCCCTTCATCTGGGTGAACCACTCTAAAGTTGGCTACACTGGGCTGGACCACATGCTGTTGGAATCATCTCACCATCTAAAACCATTCGGGTGATTCTAATAGCAGCACACTTACATAAAAAGTGAGTTGGCCAACTTGAATCTTCTTTTTTTTTTTTCATTAGCAATATGGAAAGGGTATAAAGGACAGTGGACCACGTTTACCCACGTAAGTAATTTTCCTCCTCTCACTCTTGCTGCGAAGTTCAATATCATGGAGAGCAATACAGATTTTGAATTTTAGTATGCCTCAATTTTATCCTATTTTTCGCGAACGAAGCCAAAATCTGAATATCATGGAGAGCAATAATGATTGTGAGTTTGCAGCACTTCATTAGCAATGAGCTTCCCTGCAGAGTCAGAAAATCATCGTATTCAAAACCCAGTCAAACACATATTCAAGCACAAGTGGATGGGAAGCGCGAGTAGCTGCATGGTTTCATAGATGACAGTGATAAGGTTATGGAGGCACCGGTGCAACTTGATAGGCAACATGACCATACAATTATGGTACTCCCTCCGTTCCAAAATACCGTGTACATTTCAAAAAAATTTTATTTTTATTGGACCATGAAGCCCACAAGGAAGTCACATGACTTCTTCTCCCTGATATCCCGTCTAACTCGTATGCTCGTTCACGAACCAAGTTCAAGTAAATCCTTTCAAGTCTCCTCCAATTTTGGAAAGAGGAAGTCACGTGATTTGGCAAAATATACATAGTATTTTAGAACAGAGGATATAGTTTTCTTCACGCCTTGAAGGAAAGGGATGGTGTTTCATTCATGTAATATTAGCAACAAGATGTAAATAGTTTCTGGAGAGTTTTATATTTTTTTTCAAATTTAGAATTTTATAATTTCTACTCTCTCTCTCCCCTTCCTCTCAGTGGCCTTAAGTGTCCTACATTTCCCCATTTTCCCTCAATAGAATGCCAAACTTTCCGCCTCTTATCAAAGTCACGATCTTGCAATAGACTCAGTCACTGCTTCCAATAAGCTAATGTGATACCACAATCACGGCTAGCATTATAATAGAGTGCGAGCAGCATATAGGCAAGTATAATAAAGGAAAAAGACTAGAAAATAAAACCCTACCAGGCACTTTCCCAAATTATAGCCTGAATCATATACTCCAGAGTGCAGGCCCGCAGTTACCAAAGCATCAAGTAATTTAGTCACGAGGCCACTAATGATTAAATATAGAAAGTGGTTTCACCTACATGATTCCAGAGTCCTAAAAAAATTTTAAGTTCCTATATAGGGGTTTCCAGTCACAAAATCAGTATCTGAATCCAGATGTCCTTGTAAAAATGGCCAAATCCAAAATAAACTATAAACGATATAAAAAAATTATAAAGAATTTTTGGACCTAATTATTTTTTAGAAGGTACAGGTTTTAGGTGCAGTCACTGGAACAGGTAACCAGTCATAATGTTTAATCATGTCCAAGTTCTTAAAGAGTCTTTCTCTCTTTATGTATTGGGCTAAGTCATTAGCAGGGTCATCCTCTGTATTAGAGGTTCCTGTAATCTCTTATATGTAATGGCTCAGTCCTCCACTTAAGTGAGCGCCGTGAGGCTTTTTCTTGTTAAGAAATGGCCAAACAATGTATATCAAGCCCAGGCCGGCCAAAACAGACAGACAAGAGACAGCTAACACAAGTAACTATGACCTTCAATAGAAGGGAACAACATGACAAATAAAATGTTCGTAGCTGTCTTATTAAGAAAACCAATATAAAAATAAGCATTCTCTAGACCAAAATTAAAAGAATCAAACTCAGGAAAGTAGACGGCATGCTAAAAAAAGGTTTACCAGTTTTTCCAACTGCAGGATTCATTTCCACACCATTTCCCCCATGAATTTTAGAGCTGGAACACCTCTGATCTCAACATCAACTAGAGGTGCCTGGATTACTTTTAGCCCTTTAAGTTCTGGATCATTTTGAATCATATCGAGGGCACGCATTTGATCCTAATATAGCAAAAACACAATAAGAATATGCAGTTTCATATCTGACAAATTAGTGAAGAATAACTTAGCAGAACAGAGAAAAGAGAACTGTTTCCCAAGTCAGAAAATTATCAAAATGATCCTTACCTTCCTTTTCATTGCGCAGAACTTGCAGTCTGAAGATGAAGGTGGTAGAATTTGATTAACAATTAGCCTCCTGACGGGAACATTCTCCTTCTTTAATGAAGCACTCAACCTTGACGTCTCCCTAATTGCCATCACCTTACAAAATCGGCCAAGAGCATATCAATTTACATTCTGTTATGTTATTTTCTCTTGTAACTTTCTTTCATGCACATAAAGGCATCTAAAGGGCTATATCTTTTCTTGACAACTTAAAGTAATGGCACTGGTAACATACATATGTAGAGATCAGAGCGAAGGGGCACCAAAAGAAAAAAAAGTTACAAATGTAGTCAGAAACCAAGATCAAAATTACTCTTAATTAAGATCCCCTTAGACAATAATTAAAAAAGCAATAGTAACTTTTGAGTTCCAATTAAAAAAATATCTTCTGGTTACAGGCATCGCCATAGTACTAGGCATAATTATAAAAAATTATAGATCCCCGCATAAGAAAACTAAAGAACACATTTTAGGAAAATATAATTTACGTTAATTTTGTAAATTAAATTCTTCTATAATTTTCAAATATTAAAAAGGTCTGAAACCACCACTGCTTTCTTTTGAAGAATAGAAAAGAAGTCATCTCTTGACCCAGAAAAAAATGAAATGGCAACATATAATTGATTTTGTGCATTCGACATAAAAAAAAAGTGGAAATCGGTGGCTTTCTCAACAAAGTACAAACTTCGTTATTTCCATACATAATCACTCAAGCATTACACAGAATTAGAAGGATCACTATAGACGGGACATTTTGTGTCTAGTGATGTCATTGTTAGACAGACTTCAAAACAAGATCCACTCTCCATCATGTGTTTCAGGTCTTTTTGTAAAAATCTTATCAATAACAACTCACATAAATAGAAAAGACATCACAAGAAAGAAATTAAAATAAAAATTAACACCTTTTATAGACTTTGGTTCATGCATTACTCTCAGTTTTTCTTTCACGACAAAGATGGACATAAGCTCTTACAGTTGGAATTGTAACGATAACAAATTCAGTTGAATCCCCATCACGAAACAGCTCTCGTACTTTTACCATCCTCTCCCTCAGTTTTTCTAACTTGTCAGACTGCAGAAACAACAAAGCCAAATTGTAAGTAACAGATTGGGTACTCAAGAAGAATGATCAAACATTACAAGCTTACAGCGTCTTCCTTGGGTCGTTCTTGACCGAAAACAGATTTAATGGCAGATGTTGCTGATGATATCTTCTTCCTCAACTGGAAATAGGCATGAAATACAAAATTATTGACAAGTAGACATATTAGTAATTTCTAGTAGAGGTGCCTGTGCAGATACAGACACCTCTACTAGAACAAGTTCATACAAGTGACCCAATACATTCCAGCTTTTGACACATATTTGCAAGTTCATACAACACTTGCTGGAACTACTAAAAGATAATGAAACATTGCAATTGGTCTTCAAGAAATGTAAAATGAACACAATGGGAGTCATTGTCGGACTTGTTAATGTGCAACTAATGTTAAACATATTACATTCAAAATCTTGCCTATCGATGCATTCAAGAAGTCCGGCAGGGACAAGAGCCGAAGAGTGTGACCCTGTTCAAGTGTTAACAGAAGTTGGTGAATGCCAAGCTTGACAATAACCTAGAAGCTGAGAAAGGAAAATGAGTGTAGTATCTTACAGTAGGTGCAGTATCAAAGACAATACGGCTGAACATGCTGTATTCTGGTGATTCAACAAATTGCATGACCTGGAAAGAAGCTGCATCTTAGAGAAGAAGAATTTTGCCCTCAAACATTTTTCTTATAGCAACAAAATAGAGTATGAAAATTCGTCCTCAAGATAGCATACCTTTGAAATCGCTATCGCTTCATCCAATCCAGGTGGAGGCGTATCCAGTAACTCTCCGAGTTTAAGTTCCCCTAACTTGAGAAACAAAAAGCCTAGTTCCATAATCGCAGTTTGGTGCAGAAACAAAACCAAATTTGACAAAGCACTCTCATCTCTTAAATAAAAAGCATAAGCATGTGGATATTGTTAGAGGATAGTTACTTGTATTTTGGCCAAGTTGTTAGTGTTAGATCTCTATAGTATAGAGGGCAGTTTAGTCAAGTTTGACACATCTAAGAGTTTGAGGGAGGGTGTTAGAGGATAGTTACTCGTATTTTAGTTAAGTTCTTAGTGTTTTTTTTTATGAATTTAAGTTCTTAGTGTTAGATCTCTATAGTATAGAGGGTAGTTTAGTCAAGTTTGCTATTGACTGTTACAAGTACTTTCCTGTTTTAGGTTTTCTTCAAAAATCTTATCTCTATATAAAGATCAGTGCTCCTCTTATTTAATTCATTCTTCTCTTTTCATTATTTAATACAGAGTTCATTCCCTTTCTCGGAAACCCTAGTGCCTTAATTCTATCATGGTATCGGAGCCAGAGATTTGAATCTGCTTGCCTTTTGTCTGAATCAGAAGTTTGTTGGGAGGCAGATAAGAATCTGGTTCGCGGAGGCACTGTTCGTTGTACTGTTCATCGCACTGTTCATGGATACTGTTCATCGTTGAGGCATTGGTTTTCAGTCGCACATCTGCATCTGTCGATTTTGGTTCAGGATCTCCATACATTCTGCTCAAAGAGTGTTGATGACAATATCTCATAAGTTCAAACTTAAAGTTGCTTGGGACGAATGCAGTTATTGCCATGAGAAGGGGCATTGAAAGGCACAATGCTCCATTCGGCCTCCAGAGATGGGATGTTCGACATTATCATATGAGCCTTCTGATTGTCTTGCAGCATTCCACTCAACTTGTATTTTTCAACGGGGTTGTGGACCATGGTTGTCCTCCGCTGCCAGCTCAATAGGTTTACCATCGAGTGGTACTCCTACTGTATTCAGTCTCGCATATTGGGTACTCCTGCATCCCCCCCTGTACTATCTCTATGCCTGATTCAGGTTTATCCTCTAACAGATATAACATGGATCAATGTCATAATAATCATAATCACGTAGCACGATTCCCAACAATTTGAGGTTGGTGACATGGACCTTACGCCTCCATTCTAGCCTATTTTGAGCCAACTCTTACATAAGAGAACATACCATATCCTTTCTTATAAACTCAATCCAAATTTCCTTAGGTCTCCTCCCTCTTTTCACATCATAAACATGCATCACTTGCGACCATCTTACCAGGGCGTAGGCCTTCTTTAAACGTGCTCTGACCAACATAATGTATATTCCCCAAGCTTCTACTCTAAAGGTGCTACCTAAATTTTGGCATATAGACTCATTTCTAATAATATCTCTCCTAGTTATCCCACATATCCACCTTAGCATCCTCATTTCGGCTGCATTGAATTTATCTATATGACTTTTCTATGGGGCCCAACGTTCTGCTCCATAGAGTATTAAATGACCTAATAGTTGTATAATAAACTTGCTTTCAAACTTATTTAGGACACCCCCATCACATGATATTCCCGACGCAGCCCTCCATTTTACCTATCCTGCACTTGTTCTATTTACCACATCATTGTCAATGTCTCCTATTTTGTGAATAATGGAGCCCATATATCTGGAATTGCCCAACCATGACACTTCTTGCCCATCTATTTATACCAAGGTTCTGCCAATTGTTTTATCTTTTAAAATTAAATACTTTGTCCTGTTCTAGTTGTTCCATATGGAAAAATGTTGATTCTCATTGGATGGTGGAAACTCCAACTAATTGGGGGGAGAAGAGGTCCAAAATCAACTTGAATTGACCATATGGAGCATCTAAAATGGAACTGTCTTCTTTTCCAGATGTAGCATCTAAAACACGACGGAGGGAGTATCATATAATCCAACCTTGTCCTACTTATTTCAAAACCTTTTGATTCTAGAGATTCCTTCCACAACTCTAATTTAGCATTTACCCCTACTACAGTCTCGTCAACTATAATTACATCATAAGGAAAAAGGTATGCACCAAGGTGCTGTATCTTGTATCTGTGCACTTGGCTCATCCAAGAAGATGAGGGCTTAAGGTTGACTCTTGATGTCGATCTACTGCGATCAGGAATTCCTTGGTCCCCACTCCCCTGCCCCCTCGCAATTGTTAGTACACTATTTCTCCTCCATCATACATATCTTTAATAATGTTTATGTGTCCTCCAAATAAGCTCTCGAGGGACTATCATAGGTTTTTTTCCAAGCCTATTAATGAAGGTCATATAGAGCTCATACCTCCTATCTCTATACCTCTCTATTAATTGTCGTAACAAGAAGATAGCCTAAATTATTGACCCACTGGCATGAAATCAAACTGTTTTCAGTTACCTTAGCTACTTTCCGCAAACATCCTTCCACCACTCTCTCCCATAACTTCATAGTATGACTAAGCAAATATACCCCTATAGTCTATACAACTTTAGATGTCTCTTTCATTTTATATGGTAAGCATAAGGGTATTTCAATTCCACTTCTCCAGGATCCTTTTTTACTTCTACATATTGACTTAAGCCAACAAACCCGAGCCTTTCCTCATCTTCGTCCAGTCTACTCCTACCTCGTCTACTCTAGATCTAAAATATCTCTCTCCAAACAGAGATAAATCAGGAAACAAATGACAATAATACCATTCTAAATTACTTCCATGTTTTCTAATTAACATTAACATACTTAATAAAAAATCTTCAAATACATTACCCTAAATGAGCATACTGTTGTTTCAAAAGAAAAAATAAAGAGCATACTGAAAATGAAAAAAAAAATTCAATTGAATTTAAAAACTTGGAACCAACTCAAGACCATTTTGGGCTAATCAGGTACCTTTTTTATTCCTAGAGTATCTCCTATCGCATAACTAATTCAAGTAACGGTAATTTGCCATAAGTCTACAAATTTAACCAACTCCTGCCAGACGAACAATGGATATTGTGACATTTGACAGAAAATAGGATCTAAACCATATTAGAGAAAGGGTGTTACACATGTTAAATTAGGAACTTCTAATATGGCTGGTATGTATGCCCCAATAACTTATAGTTCTACTACCTGCTCTGCTAGCATTCCAAGGCCCATGCTATCCATGAAATCTTTGACACCAGTCCCACCATTTTTCTGACTCGCACTACGAAATTCTTCCCTAGCCTTCTCAGGGTTTATCTGCAAAAGGCGAAGATATTTCACTATATTACATAGAAAAATATGTCAGATAAAGATATCTATGAAAGCACCTACAGGCACACTCACCTCTAGAGCAAAGAGAGGAGAATCAAGTCCATCAACAGGTACAAGCATTCCTCCACGCAAGTCCTGGAAAAAAGATAGCAATAAATGTAGACAAAGAAAATCAGAAATGAATGTCAAAAAAAAAAAAAGCTCGAAGTCAAATGACAACATTGGTCTTAAGGACTAAAAAGTTGCAATGAACATACCCAGAGTTTCAAACCCTTCACATTTACAAATTTCAACAAAAGTAATGAAAGAAAAAATGGCATATGTTGATGCCAACCTGGTCAAAAGAATCACTTAGTGAATGTGCAGGATCAGTGGAGACCACAATGGTAGGATGCCCATTGTTCGCAAATTTGACAGCAAGTGAAGCAGCACAGCTCGTCTTTCCCACACCTCCTTTCCCACCTAACATGTAATATTTCCGTTCCCTTTTTGCAGCCATTTCACTGAACCCTCCTACAGCTTCTGCAGGAGTGGCAATTGATCTCACTGGAAAAAGTGCATCATTCAAGAAAATTTAGCAGAAAAATTGTGAAACCATAGTTATAAAAGTCAGTCGAATATCCATCCCATTTGGTGGGTTGGCAATGGACCCAATACAATACAGAGATGACAGGAAAATAATAAAAGTGACCAAGTTTTAATGTCAATGACATCAACGAAGCGGTTATTTCTAAAGCCGCTTTCCCTTCACTAAAATCCCACCAGGCTGCAAGAGAAGTGCTTTCCCTAACCCTATTCTAGAGGAGATTCTCGAGGAAAGTAGCCCCAAGCTTACAACATATTGGCCATTCTGAAAGCATCCTATTCTCAAGATTTATTGCCAGTAAAGAGGAAACTAGACTCAATCCATCCGTCTATATTAGAGCAAAAAGAACTAACAACCAATCTCAATTCAATCTAAAACAAACTCAAAATAGTTCATCTGATTATCAATTCCAGAAAATGGCATTTAGTGTAATACCTATTCTCAAGATTTATAGCCAGTAAAGATGGAACTAAGCTCAATCCATCCATCTACATTAGAGCAAAAAAAAAAAAACCTACTACCTCATCTTAATTCAATCCAAAGACAGTTTCCAAACAGTTCACAAGATTATCAATTGCATAAAATGGATTTAGTGTAATACCATGCAGTGACTTTCTTGGAACTCTTCGAGGAAGAAGAGGTTGTGAAATACGGCTGAAATTTCTGGCGGTGAAGCTCCACATAAGACAACGTCGATTCTGGGTTTTGGAGACGGCGGAGAAGAAACCCTTCATCGACATGGCCATATTGGGTCACAGAAGTGAAGCAGCAGCTGAAGAAGAAGAAGCGGAGGAGCAGGAGAGTGCAGTGCACGAATGGACGGGGAGCTGCTGGAGTAGCACATACCCATTTCCATCTGTAACAAATGGGAAAAAAGGGTGCGTGGCCGGACCCTAAGAACCGCGGGATCGCAGTTGTCCCTATAAAAGAACTTCGCATTTACGTGTCTATTTGTCAAGTGGATGTTTACCGTCTGAAAATACACGGACGGTGTGAAGGGGTCGGCTGGCTAAACCGTGGTGAACTAATCGTTTGTCGTAACCTGTAGGCAGTAGGCACGCGGGTTATTTCTATTTTGTTTTCTGGTTATATATATGTCGATTTTTTTTGGGTGATGCTTTTCAGCACCCCAAAAATTCTATGTAACACCCACTTTTATACGAAGAGTTAGAAAAAAATATGTTTTCGATAAAAATCTCACTGTTTGACGGTGACATTCCGTTCCATTTAGTTTAATGAGGCAATAGGGACCCACCATTATATACTTGACGGTAGGGTCCTACTCTCAGGATCCAGCATTATGTACTTGACGGCAGGGTCCTACTCTCGCGATCTTCAATTTCTAACAGTGGAGTCCTACTGACAAAATTGCAAATGAGAATAATGTGGTGTTATTTAGCAACTATAAAAAAAACTTTGGGTTCTACCGAACATCTGGTATTACTAAGAATGGGGTGCTGAAAAGTATCACCTTTTTTTAACCAAAATAGAGCACGGAGCCAAAGTAAAACGATCATGTACACAATGACACGATAGACAGGGATATCGTGTCATCGATAACACGATATTATAACATACTTCAACGACTCATATCTCTCTCATTTCTGATCCGTTTTCGTTAATTATTTTTGCATTCTTTTTTATTTTTCCTCATCTTTCTTCTCTTGATGATAACTTAAGTACGTTGAGACACCACATGTTATTTATTATTTATTTTTTTATATTCAATTAGATCTTTTTTAAAGATCTTTAAGATATCATAATTAGAAGAAAGACCAGTAAAAATAAAAAAAGAATACAAAAAGAATAGGAAAAATGACTCAGAAATAAATGAGATATGATTCGTTGAAATATGGTGCATGGTGACACGATGCAACTGAAATGGTGCGGCTAAGTAATATGGAAAAATCAGCTTGAGTAGGGTTATTCGCGGCCAGCCACGTCCGCAGGGCAGGCCACGTCCGAGGTGTCCATGGCCGTGTCTGCGCCGACATGAGTTGTTCGTTGATTTTGGCCACGAACACGGCCAAGGGACCTCAGATAGCCGTCTGTCCGAGGTCCGATAAGGAGGAGGGGCGGCGGCCGGCGGGGTGGAGGAGAAGGGCGGCGGGGTGGAGGGGAAGACGGAGGGGTCGCGACAGGGTGGAGGGGAGGACGGAGGGGCCACCCCTGGGTCATCGACGCGGTCGCGGAGGATGAGGGGCAGCGACCGCGTCAAAGACCACCGGCGAGGTGGCGACAGATCAAAAAAAATAAAAATTTGTTTTTTTACTATCTTCTGGCGCGCTGTGGCTTCCGGTCGTCGCCCAAGTCTTGCGTTGAAGGAGGGGTGGTGGCAGGGGTGGAGAAGGAGGAAGGAGGGGTGGCGGCGGGGGTGGAGGAGGAGGAGTGGAGGGGCAGCGGGCAGAGAGGGAGGGGAGGGGGTGGAAAACAACAGAGAGGGGAGGGGAGGGGAGAGAAAGAGGAAGGGGAGGGGAGGCCGTGTCTGTGTCCGTCGATGGACACGGACAAAGGAGTGGCGGACATATTTAAATGGACATGGACACTGACGACTTTTGTCCGTGTCCGTGTCCGTCCACGAACAGCCCTAAGCTTAAGGTTATATAGCATGAGCTCGAAAAGACCAACTAATATGACAATCCGGGCTCATTGGCCGGGTAATATGGAAAAAATTCTAGGAAGCTCAATGGCTTGGTGCAAGAGTGTGCCTGCTGTTTTAGATTTGCCTCTATTGTATGATGATGCTCCCTATTGGGGGTCTTATACAACGGATTCTCACAAAAAAATCACACAACTGGAAATGTTGTTCGATACCATCATCTGTACGATAGCAATTTACCTTCACTTCAGCAAGAGCAAGAATCACGCACTGCCAAGAGAAAGATGAGACGGCAGAGCATTCAATATGGCAAGCTAACATAATCCAAGCACAAGATTGCGTACAAAATCACAGAAATAATAGTTCCATGAGAACATATTTCACATTTTTCTGCTACTGTCTCAATCCAAGTAAGAAACCTGAATGAGTTGGACCTGTGTAAACCCACATTATATACAAGAAACAAAGAGCTGATTCGGTTTACCTTTGCTAGAGGAAGAAGGATCAAGTAAAACAATACAACGAATGACCTAGAATAATAGATGGGCGTTGTTCATTAAATTGTCTCACCAACAAGAAAGGGTTTTCCTCCCACTATATTATAGAAACAAAGTAAAAAAATACACTCTCGAAAATCCATGAAACATAAGCACTCAATACCCAAGCCTTTCTCAACCCTAGTATAAATAAGCCTTATGCTTCAAGCCTCTCTCCACTCAAACCCTTAAGCAACCTTAGAGAGAAAGAATGAGAGAGATACAAAATATTCCCCTAGAACATTTTAATATTGACCCCTGGATACGAACGCCTTCCCTTCCAACCTGTGAAAGTGAACTAAATAAAAACAAGCTACAATTTATCGCATACCTAATAAATATTTTGAAAGATGCAACCCTTTCTCACTGGTTGCCCCTTCAATTTGTCAAGAAGTAAAAGACCACTAGACACTCAAGTCACTGAAAAAGACTTCCTTTTAATGGAATGAGTCCCACATCCCCAACAATCTCCACCTTGACTCGAACTCTTCAAGTCACTCCCATAAGAAAGAACCAATTGTGCTTGCAGGTGTGTTCGTTGTTGGAGCAAATAGAAAATCACTCCATCAGAACATGATTACCATGTCCGATCCTCTTGACTATACAAAGAATGCTGACCTCTCCCAGTGGAAAAAAAAAGAATAGAAAATGCTTTGATCTACAATTGGATAATTGGAGATGGAAGAGAGCGTCAATATTAAGCAATTATGGAGGGATTCATCATTTATGTTTGGAAGTTTGGAACTAAATGTTATTATTCCACACTAAATTACTAAAGAAAATGGCACAGAAAATGGGTATGGATTTCATTAAATATATTCACAAAAAGCATTACAACTCAAAAGTCCAGCTAAAAACATAACTGAAAAAGTATTATATTTCAAGTTAATGGTGATGTTTCTCACAATCACGACTATCTGAACTATTGTTATCAGTAAATGGATGAGCAAGGAAAGGAACAGCTGCAACCGGCTTCGGAGGCATGAGTTCTGATATCTGGCATTCTTCCTTGGAAGATTCTGTAGCCTGTATGTTTGCATCATGGTTGTGGGAGGCTGATTGTGGAGGAGGAAACATGATAGGTGTTGCCCTGTAACTCACCCGCAACCTATCAGCATTACAGCCAAAAGATTGAATGGTGAAGATCGTGATGATGACCATGAAAAAAAGAGTATTTGAATACTGCGGTACCACCGGCATTGCTATGTAACTGAATGTGTAGCAATTTCGTCTAAGGTTTAGAGGCATCTTATATCAAAGAAGAGACATGTTAGTACGGACCAGGAGCGCACACATGCCAATCTGCCAAACACATCTGGGCCGCGCAATTTTGATAGGGCTACCCACATAATGCAGGGGAGGCAGCTTTTAATCATCTGCTTGCCCCGATAAAACACTCGCAATGTTGGATCTCAATCCAACGGCGAACGAAGTGTTGAAGAGCATATTAACCTTTTCCATTGACGAACCTATACAGTTTGACTTGTTTACAGGTGTTCAATTGCTTCTATGTTCTTTTACCAGTCCATACTATTCTTCACATTTCGTTTTTGTTGTCCATGCATAAGTCATAAGAGTTGAATGATGCAATTGGATTCATTAGTGTAGTTTGTGGTCCATTTATCTTTTTGTAGTATTGAGATAAGTCGATCCTAATTCAGGAGGAAGCCTGCTGTTCTCTTTTAGAAACTTCTTCCGGATCTAACACCATGAGAGCTATCATTGAGTTGGATGAACTAAGTGTCACTGTCGTTGTATTTATTGAGTGAAACCTATCTGATCAGTTGACTCGAACTGCATTGCGTTTTTAGAGCTGCATGTGATGGATACATGCAGTGCCCAAGGCTTAGACGACCAAACAGCACAATTTATAGTTTCATCTGGTCTCACTGATTGTGAAACATTGGGAATGGATTTCATGGCCCTTGAGGTTATCTGATTGGAGGCAAGCTCGAATTGGAAATGTGTATTCAATTGCAAGTTGCAACACTAATTAATATACTTAAGGTGCATGCTATTATAGGAAAAAGGGCTGCATGGGATGGTGAAATCAATGCTGGCCAATAGTTCATAAAGTGTTTGAACTCAGTAGTAAATCACCTCAAGTAAAACTGGTACATAAGAAATGCCCATTAACTAACATGGTATCACTTATCAGAAAAATGAGCCTCTATCAATGTCTGCGGTGCTATTCACAAAAGCTCAAGTTTTAGGCGATATGGTTAAGTAAGAAAAAGGATCAAACTAGAAATGGAAGTTCTCTATCCGCCTGGAAATCCGCCATCTTACTGGAGCCATCTTTTTTTATATATTAACTACTGGAGCCATCTTACTGGCATCAAATTGCTCTGTAGCCCATTAATTTGCTGTGTTATTAGTTGGAAGCAATTTTTATCCGCCCGGCAGATGGAAATCCGCCATTTATATGAGCATGCAAAGCTAGGTAAACCACAAATTAAAGCGCATCCAAGGCTGTCTGATGACTCTGATCTATCAAAAACGAAGTGAGCTCGGACGCCATGGAAGCAACCTTGGATTCGCAACAATGAGAAATACAATGTAAACCTTAAACATCTATCAACAATGATTAAATAAAATTAAAAGAAATCAATACAAGACTGAGGATAAGGCCCCCTAACATCACTGTATGTTGTACCCACATCAAATAAAGTACTCCCTCCGTCCAAAAAATACTTCTCCATATTGAACAATGACTATTTACATAAACAAGTCAATTCATGCCTCAAGAAGAACAAGTTTGCTAAGTATTTTAGTTTTTTTTTTTGTATCGTTAACTTTTATTCATTTATTACTCCATTTTTATATCATTAAAAAAAACTTATAGGTATATAAAAAATCTAATCTTTATGGATAATTCATTATTTTTGCACAAGTATAATTATGCATTTTTTGGAAGGTAAGGAGCCAGTCCATTTTTGTGATTATTACTCCTTTTTCATCTTTGTTCTTGATTATGGAGTTATGTTTTAAAAGTGAAAAATAGAATACATTAAATGCATGACTCCATTGTGACTCCGTGAAAATTCTGAGTTGACTCCACTGCAAACCATACGGAGTCGAGTCAGAATCTTGAGTTTTTAAACAATGAGTGCAAAGCCGAGCAAAAAAACAAAAACAAAAACAAAAAATAATCCCCTGACCTGTGCAAAGCCACATTTGCATGCGAAAACAAAACATTGAGGCAAAAATGGAACTGGGATCCCTGGTCTTTGATAGCAAGTTGATCCATGTTACCTTAACTGCTGAAGCTTTAGAGATCATCAACTTTTATTAGCTAAACCAAAAAAAAAAAAAGAGACCAAGGCAACACATATTTGTCAAACTAAACCAAAGCACAAACTGACATTCTGATAGACTTATGAAAGAAAAGTGAAGAAAATGCAAGAAGAAGAAGAAGCAGTAGCAGAAGCCAATCCTATGTATTACAAATAGTTTTTTTCCCACTCAGTAAGCTTGGGCTCACATCCAAAAACCTAAAAAATTCCCTCGGATATTTGAGTTTTAAAGAAGGAAAGGCTTCGGTCAAGAATCACAGAGGGCTCAAAGTTCAAGTTATAGTTCTCATGCATATACTTTACATAGATTTTATTTGTTGCAATTATTCATAAATCTGAAGTAGGGATAATTTAAATTGCACGGACTTCATCAAAGTCAGTTAAATTGAAAGCATGATTAATAGGAGTTCGGTCAAACAATGGTTTATGTGAATAATTCTAATTTTTTGTATTCTTCTCCAAGTTGGGCTCAATATATAGATATAATTACATCTTATAAAAAATAAAATAATTTTATTCTAAGGGAAACTAAATATTCCTATATTTAAACAGATTCTTATGATCAATTACACAAAATCTGGTCAATTAACCAAATTCTTATGATCAATTACAAAATCAATTTAATTAATTAACTAGGTTCTTATGATCAGTTGTAAAATCAATCTAACTAATCAGACATATAGCTCATGCGGACACTCTCCCTCAAGTTAGAGCAGACACTCTCCCTCGAGTTAGAGCATAGATATCTATTATGCCCAACTTATCAATTATACTATGGAACACCTTTCCTAAAACTGTTTTAGTAAGCATATTAGCTACTTGGCTTTCGGAAATGACAAATGGAAATTGTATAATCTTTTGATCGGGGTTCACCTTGATGATATGATGATATACATATAAATACATGCATTTATATACCTCTATTTCCTAGTTTGTTAGTATTAATTTATGACAATTAAGAATAATTATGAATTTTTGGAGTTAATTCAATAATTAGGATTTTACTTTATTTTAATAAAAAATTGTGCGTTTAAGTTAATTTGATTGTTTGTGTAGGTTCATAAGAGCTCGAGTTGCAAATTATTGATTCATCATTCTTCAATCGTATTTTTATGCAAAGAGATAAAAGATCCAATTGTTGAGGACACATTGACGGGTTTTAAAGAGCTTCATTTGTTTAAAACAGTTAGATCAATGGCAGAAGCGATCTAGAGCCGTTGACGTACATATAAGGAGAAGACGGGTTTTATCTTGACAAAAAAATCGTCAAGATGAGATTGGACGTGTGATAGCAATACGATAGGTTTTTGCCTAATAAAGATAAAAAAGAAAAAAAGAAGAAAGGAAGAACTGAATCAACCGATTTAGTTCTGGTTCAGTTTGGTTGAAGAAAAAAAAAGAAAAAGAAGAATCAATCTAAGCCAAAGTTCGGGCCTTTTAGACAGAGCTCGAGCGCCGGTGAAGGGCGACTCCGGGATCGACTACAACGGGCTGAGATGGGTTCGAGCTTGGCGATGACGGGGGATAAACAGACGGCGGCCATCGGCGAGGGAAAGAGATGAAACAGAAAGAGCTCTGTTTGGAGCTCTGTTCAGGTAGAATTTGATGATGGTCGTGGGTCGACGACAATGATGGCGGCCACCCAAAGGGATGACGACGGAATGACTGCTTTGGATGTGGGTAAACACGACGGCATCGACAGCCGGTTCCGACATGAAGACGGCGATAGAGGTCAACAATTCAAACCGGCTGATTGTGCTCACATTTGGGCTCGATTCGACTTCAACTTGGATTTGGAGCTCGGACTTGGGAAGATATTTGGAAGAGCCGCGATTTTGGACTGAATTGCAAAGTGCTACAGTAATTGGGAGACTTGAGGAAGACGATGAACAGTAACCTGTGGTGAACAGTTTTACTGCTACAGTACCCGTGCTACAGTGTTCCCGTGAACATTGTTTTCGGTGAATAGTGAAAATGACTCCGACAAATCAGTAGTGTTCTCCTCGTCCGATAGCTGGCTAAATTCACGTCCAAGGTGTAGATGAAGCCCTAGATTTGTTTTATTACTCTTAATTGTTTAATTTAATAGAGTTGATATGATTTATGCTTAATGCGAGTTCATAATTATGGTGGTTGACCATAGACTTGATTGATTATGAATGAGATTTGATATTGTTAATACATGTGTCTAACCAAGAATAGGCTTATGTTAATTTTATGCCCGACGAAGAACAAGTTTATGCTAATTGGATGAACTTTTTGTGTCCGACCAAGAATGTGAGTGCATTCATTGGTGATTCATGTGTCCGACCAAGAACACGAGCTGCCGTGTCATATCAATTTGTGCGAGATAATAATTGAGAGTAGTAATTGCATGTTTAGTGGTGGATTCGTTGCCTTGTCACTTCTCTATATTAGTTAAACTCATTTAAAGTAGTTAAAGTTTATTGCTTTCTTAGAATTAAACCAAAACAACAACTTTTCTTCTCTTGACTTTGGTAGATTATCATCCATCCCTGAGGTTCGACAACCCTAGATACTCATTGTAGTACAATTACCTTGTGTACTTGCAATGGTTTAATATTTAAACGATCAAGTTTTCAGCGCTTTTGAAGGGGATGGAAGCCAATAGTTTACCAAATTCCTAGTATAGTTTAGTTTTAGAATAGTTTAGATTTAATGTAGATTACTTTCCAATATCTTAATTTCGTTTTTCTTTTGTGCAGGATTAAGAGAAGACGTGGAATTCTCGCCGATATGGAAGGGAAACCCCTTCCGTCTATTTGCAATCTCTTATCCTTCCTTTTTAGTTTAAATTGAGCGTTGGTGTTTTCTATTTTCTTTTTGGGATTGCTTGCTCGTGCTAGTTGTGGGTATTAGGTTGCTAGTTGTGAATATCTAGGATCGTTGCTTGCTAATTGTGGATTTTAGGACCGCACAGGTTCTGCTTGTGTGTATGATTGTGCATGCATGGTCATCATTCCCTAAACCCTGACCTTGCCTTTGATCCTGATCCTAAGCGCTTGCATAGAATCTGTAGAACTCATAGAAACCCGATCCTAGAATCCCATCATATGGCTGACAACATAAACCTTGGGGGTTGGAATGGCCTTAACCAACATCCGGTAGTACCTCATGCTCGTACCCTACAAGACTACTACTATCCCACTGCCTACACCTCCCCATCCTGCATCTTACTACTTGACAATGTGGCTAATTTTGAAATTAAGCTCAACATCATCCAAATGCTACCTACCTACCATGGCTTACTAAATGAAAACCTCTATAGGCACCTGCAGAACTTCCTGGAAGTCAACGCTACCTTTAAGCTGACACTGTCCGATGACCAGGTCCGCCTTAGGTTGTTTCCCTTCACTCTGAAAGATAAGGCTAAAGAGTGGCTTTACTCCCTAGAATATAACTCCATTAATACTTGGGAGGAACTGCAAGCCGAATTCCTAAAGAAATACTTTCCTGTAGGGCGAACCAACAAAATTAAAAATGAAATCATCACATTCATCTAGCTCCCCAATGAACAATTCCATGAAAGCTGGGAACGAATGAAAGCCCTACTCCGGCCTTGCCAACACCATGATGTGCCCAAGTAGAAACTTATGCTAAGATTCCATGGGGGTGTGTGTGATCAGCACAAAACCCTAATTAATGCCTCTTGTGGAGGCACATTCATGAAAAAGACCACAAATGATGCTTGGGATCTATTAGAGGACCTGAGCAAAAACTCCTTACATAGCGCAACTCTTTATAGACCCAAAGGCCACATACCTGGTAGAAATGCCTCAAGGGGAGGCATGCATGATGTTAAACCACAACAAGCCTAGAACACCATAAGACATCTTTGACAGAGAGGTTTGACCGATTTTTCTCTCGGTCTTCACCTTACACTCAATCCTCTCAAGATGCCTGCACTATCTGTGTCAGCCCTATGCACACAATCGTTGACTGCCCTTCAGCCTCCCAATTTTTAGACTTAGTATATGAGCATGTCAACGATGCACAGACCTTTCCCAGAGCCAACAACAATCCCTACTCCAATGCATACAATGCTGGGTGGCGAGATCACCCCAATTTTTCCTGGAGGCAACCTAATCCTGGGCCCATTTTTAATCCGGCCCCAAGACAGGACTTTTCGAGCCACCTTACCAACCAGCCTTAGCTCCATTTGGCCAACCCAATAGGCAACCTTCCTTTGAAGAACAGATGCACCCAATCTACCGTCCTTACGGCATTGACCGAGATTAAAACTGAACAGAAGGAGATGAAAGCAGAGCTACGAACCCAGACCCAGCTTGTCCATTCACACACACAGTCTATTGCCAAAATAGAAACACAGTTAGGACTGGCCCAAGCAATGAATAGGAGAGAAGTAGGTACCTTGCCGATCTGTTGCTATTTTAATTAATCTTCTTAATTTTACTTGCAAGTGTACGAATCGTGTTTGGACTATAGTCGCACAATTCTTATGAGGTCAAACCCACAGGGACTTGTGTTTTTGGAATTCTAATTCGAAGATCAGATTATTACCCTTGTTGAAGAATTAAATTGATTTGATTCACTACAACTACGACTAATCGAAAACTCAATGTAATTAAACTACTTTAACTAACAAATTAATCTAAAAGCAATTAAGTAATCTATGAAAAAGAAACTAATTGACAAATAAAAATTGGACCTTTAATCAGGAATTTAAAACATTAGGGCATAAGAATCAGCACATGACAATCATAGGAATAATTATTTAAAATCAGCAATTGTTCTCACGATTATCTCGTAGAGAATTGGAATTCAGTCTATTCTCCTACAGAAGATTTCAGCATGAAAGCATATAAAATTTTAAATAGAATTTTGTATTCTCTTGCATATCAACAGATGAGATTCAAATCATTACGTGTATCCATCATTTGATAAATCACAAGTAATATCCAAATTGCATATTAAACATATAACTCAATGCAATTAATTTGAGAATAACAATCGTTAAAACGCATTAATTTGAAATAGCAATTGCATCACATGAATACTATTACTACAACTAATCATGGCTTCATCTCAGCCCTAGACAGAAAATCAGCCACTCATGCTATGAAAATTAACTGCAAAAATAATGAACTTCATTTGAATTAAAGATCAAAATAACTTACAGAAATTGTAGAATAATAGAAAATTAAGAAAAAATGTACTGTTCCTCTTCCCTTCTCAATCGACTGCTAACAGCGACAGTTCGAGCAATTAGTACAACTCCAAATCCAAGCAGCAGCAATTCGGAATGAAAAATCCAAAAGGAAAACGAGAACAAATAACAAAAATTGAAATTTAAAATTGATAAAATAAAATCTCTGGTCATCTTCTCAGTCAGACCAGCAGCCCAAGAAAAAATCTCTCTATGTTCTATTTATATACAGCACCAGAATAAGATGCCTTTTCCCCATTTAAGATGAGCCCGAATCGAGTAAGATTCCATCTTCAGCACACCTCTCCTTTGGACGAATCCAAATCCGTCCCAAAATAAAAATCCGAGCTTTCCTATTTGAACCCATCTTCTGTTTTGGTTGTAGACTCCTACACAAGCACGCTTTCTCCTCCTCTACTCGGCCTCCAACCTCGTCGTGAGCTCCGCCGCTGCCATTCCATCGCATCCACGGTCGCCATCGGCCTGATTTCGCCATGAACTCCCCTGCCGTGCTCGAACTCTGCCGTCTTGCTATGCCACCGCGAAACCATCAACCGATCTCGAGCCCCAGCCGCGGACCTTGCCGTGTCGCCGTCTTCGAGTGACAGTTGTCGGACCCTCATCGCCAGAACCCAGGGCCCATAGCCGCCACCCATCGCCTCGAGCAGAAGCTCAAGGCTCTACTCTGTTTCAGAAAGAGGACACCCGAGCTATTGCTCGGGTTTCCTTTTCCTTTTTTTTTTCATTGACCCGGCCCAACGAACCACTGATCCGGTTCTCTTCAATTCTATTTTCTTTTTTTTTTCTTTTACTTGATTAAAACCTGATGTAGCAATGTCGTCCACTGGATCGAATCTAAATGGCTCTTTATCTTAACTCAGCGCCCGTTTTCTCTTAAGTGACTCATCAACGGTTTAGATCTTCAATGCGCGTGATATCAGCTCTTGGATCACTTTGGCATTTCAAAACCCGTCTAATGGCTTCACTTTTGCTGCTCTGCAGTTCAAACACTTGAACCTACACAAAATAAAACATGTCCCAAATTAGATGCACCAAATATTTATAAAATTACGGAACATATCTAAATTGAGCCATTTAGAGCACATTATTTATTTAATTCCTAATTACTAAACTAATTACTAAAACTCACTGTAATCCTTATTTTAACTAAAAATTATGAGTAACAAACAGGTAAAAAGGCATATAAAACAGTGTATTTTTCAAGCATAACAAATACCCCCAAACCTAGATTTTGTTAGTCCTCATGCAAAACACAAAATGAAAATAAAACTACTCAAAAAATAAATGTCACTGTCTTAGGGAATCACGATTGCATTTAGCATATGCAACAAGCCTTTTAAACCCCCAGGTGTCCCTGGATGGACGAGTGATGTCTCGTGAGGGTTTGCAGACATGCTACCCACAAATATATATTTATAAAATTAACATTATTAATCTAAATGAAAAAAAATCAACTAAACACTTCGAAACACAGAACTTATTATCCTTTCAAATACACACCGCAATACTTAAGAAAACTAACCACACGTACTTGCATTTATAATAAACTGGAATGTAGCAGCGCTCAAGCCAGTGGTTTTATTCTACACCTTCATCTTAGAAATTTCTGCTCAATATGATATAACTGGTGTGTGTGAGTGAGTTTTATTAGCTCAAGCACATGATCCAAGAGGACTGTAACAGAATACTATTTCTCAGTTAAGTGTCTCTATCCTCCAATATACTTACTCACACTTCCAATGTAAATTAATCTCTTAAAAATTAAAGTATGCATCACGAAGGGGTAAACTATCAAAACCTATAAAAATACTAACAAACAACCTAAAAACTATAATTTTATAAAAAAAATTTTTTTTTACAAAATTCAAAATATGCAAGAAAATAACTAAGAAATTCTAAACAAATATCTTCCTATACCCCCAAACATGCATGAAATATTGTCCTCAATGTAAAAAGATATGAAATAAGTACTGAGGAAAATAAATATAAGAGGGAAGGAAAGATAGTACCAACACTCTACTGAAACGCTATATTATCTATAAAAATGAAAAGAACAAGTGAAGCACAAGAATAGCATAAACAGAAATAAGCACAAAAATAAAAATTCTAAAAACATGGGTTGCCTCCCAGTAGCGCTAAGTTTAAGTCTTCAGCCAGACACAACTATTAATCTTTAATCTTGATAAGTCGGGTCTCCCAGACTCAATTCATCGATCTGAGGTTGCTGCAATTCCAAGAATGGCTTAAGACAATGACCATTAACTTTGAATATATCACCATTCTTGGGGTTTTCTATTTCAACCGCCCCATGAGAATAAACAACACGAACTATAAAAGGTCCTGTCCATCGAGACTTCAATTTACCCGGAAACAGATGTAAACGAGAATTGTATAAAAGAACTTTTTGCTCCTGTGTAAAAGATTTTCGCAGAATATTTTGATCACGAACCTTTTTCATGCGATCCTTGTATGATTTCGCACACTCATAAGCATCATTACGAAGCTCATTCAACTGCAGTTTCAACTCTATTTAAATCAAAATTCAGGTGCTTAATTGCCCAATAAGCTTTATGCTCAATTTCAACAGGAAGATGACAACCTTTCCTGTAAACAATACGGTATGGAGACATTCCAATGGGAGTTTTAAATGCAGTACGGTAAGCCCACAAAGCATCGGTGAGTCTCAGTGACCAATCTTTGCGATTAGGATTGACTGTCTTTTCTAAAATATGCTTAATTTCCCAATTAGAAATCTCAACTTGACCGCTTGTCTGGGGATGATATGGGGTAGCAATTTTGTGGGTTATGCCATACTTCTTCATTAAATGTTCAAAAACCCTGTTACAGAAATATTTTTCCCCATCACTTATGATAGCACGAGGAGAACCAAAACGTGCAAAAATATTGTCTTTTCAGAATTGGACCACCACTTTGTGATCATTGGTCTTGCATGCTATAGCCTCAACTCATTTAGAGATGTAGTCTACCCCCACAAGGATATAAAAATTGCCAAAAGAGTTAG
Source organism: Houttuynia cordata (assembly GCA_039654745.1). Lineage (NCBI taxonomy): Eukaryota > Viridiplantae > Streptophyta > Magnoliopsida > Piperales > Saururaceae > Houttuynia > Houttuynia cordata. The sequence goes on along the minus strand of CM077504.1, from coordinate 52,548,033 downwards.
GAAAAGGTCCCATGAAGTCCATACATCAAAAAGGTCTATAATAAGGATTGGGGTTAAAGGCATCATGTTACGACGTGAAAGTGCTCCTAACTTCTGACATCTTTCATGTGCTGAACAATAAGCATGACAATCTTTGAAAATAGTAGGCCAATAAAATCCACACTGCAAAATCTTTGCAGCAGTCTTTTTCGAACTAAAGTGGCCACCACAAGCTTGATCATGACAAAAAGAAATGATGTTTTGTTAATCATATTCAGGAATACATCTCCTAATAATCTGATCGGGACAATACTTGAACAAGTATGGATCATCCCAAAAGAAATACTTAACCCTGGACAAAAATTTGAACCTATCTTGAGAAGACCAATGAGATGGAATTTGTTCAGTTACCAAATAATTAAAAATGTCCGCAAACCAAGGCAACTGGGACACTGCAAGTAATTGCTTATTAGGAAAAGATTCAGCTATGGGCAGTGATTCATCAGTAAAATCAACTATCAACCTAGATAAGTAGTCGGCCACAACATTTTCGGAACATTTCTTATCCTGAATTTCAATATCAAATTCTTGTAGCAACAATATCCATCGGAGAAGACGAGGTTTAGCATCTTTTTTAGATAAAAGATACTTCAATGCAGCATGGCGGTTCTGACCACAGCGGCGGAGCTGGGTGTCGGCGAAGAGGAGTGCTCATGGCGACGGGTTCCGGTAATGTGCAGAGCTCGGCGGCGGAGAGCAAGAATGGGTCTTGGTGGCAGTCTGGACAAAGGATATGGACGACAACGACGGCGCCGAAAAAGAGAGGCGGCAGAGGAGCTCGACTGCAAGCAACAGAAGAAGCAAAATTCTAATTTTGGAAATGTCGAATAAGGAAGGATGGATTCCAGCTCCGAATCAGAATGGGAATCGAGCTGCAGTTAATTTGATTTGGAAGGGAAAACTGTTGATTGAGGAAGGACTGATTTTGGAAAGTTCTAATTTTGGAGAAAGGGACTGTGTTCTCGCCCTATAAAACAGAGCATACCGGCTGTGCAGAGAGGAGTTTTACAGGAGACAACAGAGAGAAGAAAAGGAATTATTGCCAGATTCCGGCAGGGTCTTGGCCGGAAGGAGGAGGAGTCGATCGCCGGGAGCAAAAGGCTGGATTTTGGGCTGTTGCAAACTGCTGGTTCGAAATTGCTACAGTGCGCATCTCATCGAGGAAGACAAGTGAACAGTGCGCATGAACAGTGCCGGGTGAATAGTGAAGAGTGTTCCTGCATATGACCAATCTGACGAACCAGGCTTTTTCTTCCTTTTCATCCATGTCTAGCTAAATTCATTGTACTAAGATTAGATGAAGCCCTGCTGATTGTTTGACTCTCAATACTTATTTGCAATTCTAAAGTAGTGATTTTTATTCCATATGCTTAATATTTTGTTACAATTATTCTGTTGCTCGAGAGAGGGTAGAGTAATTGTTAGTGAAATTAAACCAAGGAATCGTTAATGTTCGAGAGGTCTTAGCGAATTCCAAGGTATTATTTGAATAAAGATTGCATTTTTATGATTGATCTTTGCTCGAGAGAGGGAGATTAATTAAGTTAGATTTAATTGTTTAGTTGCATGTTCGAGAGGGCTGAACACATTACGATTATTCGTGACTTCGAGAGGGGCACGAATAATTGATCACTTGGAATGGTACAGGTTTAACGGAGAGGAAAGCTATTTGGTTTGGGTGGATTCGAAGTCTTAGTATATTTCTCATCATATTATTTTCACATAAATTTCATTGTTTTGTTAAATTAGAACTTTTCATTCTGTTATAACTAGTTTCATAAAAAAATCAAATCTTCCATTAGAATTAAGTTGAATCATTCTAAGTCCTTTGGGTTCGACCTCGTTACCACTAGACTATACGTAGTCTCGTGCGATTGCGAGTAAAATAGTTAAAAAATTCAATCAATCAATTGGCGCCGTTGCCGGGGACTTGGTTAATTTAATTCTAATTAGTTCAGATTTTTCTTGTAGGATTTTGATACTTGATTTTCTTGTCTTTGTAGGAGTCAATTTGGAGAGGCGGATAGTGACACTTGGAACTCGCCAACGTTGGAAAGGACACTCCTTCCCCTCGTTTGCAATCTATCAACCTTTCTTTTTTAGTAGATTTTGGTGTTTTTAATATTTTTCTCTTTATTTTTGTGAAAGCATGCAGTGCTAGTTGTGGATATCTAGGATTACTAGTTGTTGATATTTAGGACAGTTGATTAATAGTTGTGGATATCTAGGATTGTTTTGTGTTGTGGATGTGTGATGGTATGGATATGATGTTGGTGATTGTGTGGTGAAAGAAAAAAAAATGACTTCACCTTCCTATGGATTTCGCCATAATAACCTATACATGTACTTTAATGATTATTATTCCTCACACACACCTACTTCCCCTCCCTTTGAAGTGCCATTCCCTCCATGTCACTCATATCTTGATCCTTATAACCATGGGTGGGAGAATCAATCCAACTTTGGGAGTAGCATATCTTCCCTACAACCCACGACCCCTTTTATTTTGGAACCATGTGCCATTTGCTTAAGCCCTACCCATACCCTAGTGGAGTGCCCTTCGGCCCATGAGTATCCGGAATTGGTGCACGATCATATAAATGCGGCCCAAGGTCTTCATATGTGGGAGGACCAATCTAATTTTTCTTGGCACACTCTCAACAAAAGGGCTATGTTTGACCAAAACACTACTCTACCCTTACAAGGTATGACATGCCCTGTTCCACCACCACCACAGCCCCAACTCCAATATGCCCAACCCACATGGACCCCTGATTTTGAAGATAATGTCTTGTCAATGTTGGATAATATAACGGGGATCTATAGTAGTGCATGGGGCGATAGTAATGAAGTAAACACTTTACCTATTCAACCACAATACCCGATGGGCCAATTTGTTGAAGAGGGGATATGTTTTTCCCCTGACCATGTTGAAAATGGTACAACCCTTCGGAGTACACAGACATTTGACAATGAGGTTGGATACAGTGCAGGAAATGAGCAAGGAGGGGTAGAAATTAAAGAAGAAGTGAATGAGTCGCTAGAACCAATTTTTAAATCTTCAATCTTTGGGGAGTCACTGTCTACGACAATATTAACGGAACCTTCTGTTCCTGAAGCACCATTCGTACAATGTCTAGACCAACCTTCCTCTTTGATTGTTGAACGTGACTTGGAGTGTTCTATCGATCGCCCATTCGATTCATTATTTGAGAGTCCTCTCCAACATGTGTTAATAGAGGAGGCCACTAAGGCCAAATTGTGTGATGTGGACGAGGAGCTCTTCATTTTAAAATTCTCTAATGACCTCTTCCCATGGCCAATGAAGGGGAACATATTCCCAACGCTTACCCGCCCACCACTCCACCCCTTCATTCCAAGGTGTGATCCGTACTTAGGCAACAAGGATAGGAGTGTGTGGGGTAATCATTTAATTGATCCAGGTTGATTTGAATTGAAGGTCGTGGTCTGGCTGAAGACGTAAAACTTAGCGCTCTTGGGAGGCAACTCAAATTTTATTTTCTTGCTTGTTTTATATTTGTTTTTGTTATTATAGGTTATTTCTTACCTGTGTGGGGATGCTACAGTTGAGGTTTGGGGGTGTATTTAATTTTTCCATATTTATATTATCTTCTCATTCTTCGCTTATGTGTTTCATGCTTTACATTTACAATGAGGCTCTCCATTCAGGTGATTTCTTTCCTCACTCCTTTTCTTTTATTAGTCATTGTCGTATTATTTTGGTAAACATTGAGGGCAATGTTTAGTTTAAGTTTGGGGGTGTAGAAAAGAAGTGTTTATCATATATTTTCGTTTATTTCAAAAAAAAATTGAAAAAAAAACTATAAAAATTTGATTAGTTTTTAGGTTGTTTGTTACTTTTTTTTTAGGTTTTGGTAGTTTATCCCGTTAAGATGCATTTTACAATTCTTAAGAGATTAATTTACATTGGAAGTGTGAGAAGTATACTGGAGGATAGAGAACTTAACTAAGTAGTATCTTTCAGTTACAGTCCTCTTGGAACCTGTGCTTGAGCTAAGAAAACTCACTCACACACATTAGTACATAAAGTAATACCCTCTAGAGATTTGTTGAATACTAATCTTCAGTGGGATGTCGTTAGTCAGAGCCATTGAGTGATATGTGGTTGTCCTTTGAGCTTAAAAGATCATGATAGACCATTTACTTGGCTATGGGAAGGGATTGGAACCGGAAATAGGTTGAGTGTATAATACAACCTGGACAAAATAAGATGTGCTGAAAATATGAATGCTGAATACGAAAAAAAAAATGAAAGAAAGGGGCTGCTTGACTTTATAGGATTAACTTAGGCTGATGCCCGGGCCCGAAGCGGTCTTTTAAAACCTAATGCCCTAAGCCATACTGGCTGGGAGTCATTGGCCTGAGTCATTGCTAAACCTAAGCATCTTGAAGTCAGGCCTTACACAGTCCCAGCGAAAAAAAAATAATAAAAAAAAGTCTATGGTGTATTATCCTCTCAAATCTAGAATGTTGAACCCGAAGGAGGCGCGTAGATCTGTGCTATCATGAACCTAAAGATTGGGATGACTATGTAGATTCTGATGTTCTTTGGTTAATGGGTAGCACTGGATATGTGTAAAACAGAAATTTAGAATGTATTGCTACAATGTTCTACACTTTTAATATTTAAAGTATAATGCTATATCATATTGAGCAGAAATTTCAAAGATGAAAGTGTGGAATAAAACCACTTACTTGAGGGCTTCTATATTCCCGTTGATTATAAACCAAGTATGTGTGGTTAATTCTCATAAGCATTGTAGTCTGCATTTGAAGGGATAATAGGTTTATTTGTTTTGCAGTGTTTTGATTTGTTTTTACATTTAGGTTAATTCCATAAGTACATGTTTGTGGGTAGCATGGCTGCAAACCCTCACAAGACAACACTCGTCCTACTAGGGACACCTAGAGGTTTAACGGCTTGTTGCATACGTGATCGTTTAAAAATATAAACCCTTGCAAGTGCACAAGGCAATTGTACTACGGTGAGTATGGAAAGGGTTGTCGAACCTCAGGGACGGATTAATATTCTACCAAATTCAAGAGAAAAGCAGCAGTTTTTAATTAATCTAGAGAAAAGCAATGAACTTTAACTAAACTAAGCTGAGATTAATCAATAGGAGAAGTACCAAGGCTTTGAATCCACCACAATAGACTAGTGTATCGTCTCTCTCTCTCTCTTTTAAATTCAGATTTCCAGTTGGCTAGTGTATTCCTCTCGGACATACACTTGTCAATTCAAATTATAGTGCCCTCCTCTCGGATGTAACACATAAATCTATTAAAACATGGAACTGTGATCTATCTCTCTCGAGTATAAACCAATGAGACTTTATTAATATATAACACTTCAGAGCCCTCACGTTCCTCTCGGACAGGCAAGTGCTCTTTCAGATTGAAATCCACAAAGATCCACTCTTGTCTCTCTCGAGTACAAAGAATAAACTCTAATGAATTAACTTTTATTGCATAACAAAGATTCATACACCAATTAGAATAAAAACATAATATGAGAGAAAGAAACAATACAACCAATCAGTTGGGTTTCATCTACGCCTTGGAAGAGAGTCTAGCCAAGCATGGGAAGAGAATCCATCAACAAGTTCTTCATCTTCTTCTTCTTCTTCTTCTTCCTTTGCTCTAGCCTCCAAGGTCTCCAAAAGAACTCAAAACTCTATTCTTGCATACCCCATACGTTCTCCCTTAAGGCATATATATAGGGGTGAAGGAAAGCCCTCAAATCCCCTTCCAAATCCGAGTCAAAATAGGGTTAAATTGCGTTTTCCGTATGCACCGATCGATCGCCTTCATAGCACGATCGATCGTTTGACGAACGTAGCCGAACGAAGCCGTTTTCCTTTGTTAATTGCTTCCGATCGATCGTATTGCGAACGATGCCGGACGAATCCGATCGATCGTTTTTACTGTCTTCGCAAGTCCAAAAATTCCAGTAGATACGATCGATCGTTTTGGTGTCCGATCGATCGTTTTCTCCAATGTAGTATTTTCGCGGAAGACGCGATCGATCGCGTAAGGATGCGGTCGATCGTTTTTACTGTTCGGAATCTTCAAATGGCTATAACTTTTTGCTCCGAACTCCGAATTGCACGTGGTTGGTGGCATTGGAAAGCTGACATCTCGAACTTTAACATGAAGCTTGAATCAGTTCAATCCGATATTTGTACACGGAGTTATGATAATTTGACCATTGAAGTCCGTTTTCGCCATATTTTTGCATCTTTGCTCTCATTTCCTACAAAAACCAAAATCTATATTAAAGTAGTAGTTATTCTAACCAAACACTAGTAGAAACATAAGTTTAGGAGATAATAAAATGCATATTTCATATATAGATCAATACGCTCAATGCAATCGTGTTCCCTACGAAAGTGGCATTTACTTTTCTAGTTTAGTTTACTTTAGTTGTTTTTGTTTTTCTTGCTTGATTTTGTTTTGCTCGAGGACTAGCAAAATACAGGTTTGGGGGTATTTGATATCTATAAAATATACACATTTTATATGCCTTTCTGCCGATTTGTTAGTCGTAATTTTAGTTGAAGTAAGGATAATTAACGGTTAATCATGGTTAGGTGAGTAATTAAGAGTTTAATAAATAAATGTGCTTAATTGATTAATTTAGATGCATTAATTGGATTTAATGCTTTACATTTTATTATGCGTCTAATTTAATATTTAATTTTATTTATGCAGGTTTTAAAAGTCCCAATTGCAGATCATCAAGAGTGAATACGCGCCAAATCGTTTCTGTGCTGAGATCGAAGATCCAATGGATGGAGTCGATACGACGGGTTTTAAAGTAAAAAAAAAGAAAAAAAGAAATTGAACATGAACCAATCGGTTCAGTTCCGGTTCAGTTCAGAAAAGAAAAAAAAAGAAAAGAAGGAAAGACAGCCCGAGCCGAAGCTCGGGCGTTCGGAGCGTCTGTTTCTGCTCGAGCTTTCATGGCGGATCGAGCAATGGAGCTCGAGGCCGGTGACGGTAAGGCGGCGAGCTGGAGGCCGGTGGGTCTCGACGGCAAGAATGGGTCTTGACGGCGGTTCTGACCATAGCGGCGGAGCTGGATGTCGGCGAAGAGGAGTGCTCATGGCGACGGGTTCCGGTAATGTGCAGAGCTCGGCGGCGGAGAGAAAGAATGGGTCTTGGTGGCAGTCTGGACAAAGGATATGGACGACAACGACAGCGCCCGAAAAGAGAGGCGACAGAGGAGCTCGACTGCAAGCAACAGAAGAAGCAAAATTCTAATTTTGGAAATGTCGAATAAGGAAGGATGGATTCCAGCTCCGTTTCAGAATGGGAATCAAGCTGCAGTTAATTTGATTTGGAAGGGAAAACTGTTGATTGAGGAAGAACTGATTTCGGAAAGTTATAATTTATGAGAAAGGGACTGTGTTCTCGCCCTATAAAACAGAGCATACCGGCTGTGCAGAGAGGAGTTTTACAGGAGACAACAGAGAGAAGAAAGGGAATTATTGCCGGATTCCGGCAGGGTCTTGGCCGGAAGGAGGAGGAGTCGATCGCCGGGAGCAAAAGGCTAGATTTTGGGCTGTTGCAAACTGCTGGTTCGAAATTGCTACAGTGCGCATCTCATCGGGGAAGACAAGTGAACAGTGCGCGTGAACAGTGCCGGGTGAATAGTGAACAGTGTTTCTGCATATGACCAATTCGACAAACCAGGCTTTTTCTTCCTTTTCATCCATGTCTAGCTAAATTCATTGTACTAAGATTAGATGAAGCCCTGCTGATTGTTTGACTCTCAATACTTATTTGCAATTCTAAAGTAGTGATTTTTATTCCATATGCTTAATATTTTGTTACAAGTATTCTGTTGCTCGAGAGAGGGTAGAGTAATTGTTAGTGAAATTAAACCAAGGAATCGTTAATGTTCGAGAGGTCTTAGCGAATTCCAAGGTATTATTTGAATAAAGATTGCATTTTTATGATTGATCTTTGCTCGAGAGAGGGAGATTAATTAAGTTAGATTTAATTGTTTAGTTGCATGTTCGAGAGGGCTGAACACATTACGATTATTCGTGACTTCGAGAGGGGCACGGATAGTTGATCACTTGGAATTGTACGGGTTTAATGGAGAGGAAAGCTATTTGGTTTGGGTGGATTCGAAGTCTTAGTATATTTCTCATCATATTATTTTCACATAAATTTCATTGCTTTGTTAAATTAGAACTTTTCATTCTGTTATAACTAGTTTCATAAAAAAATCAAATCTTCCATTAGAATTAAGTTGAATCAGTCCAAGTCCTTTGGGTTTGACCTCGTTACCACTAGACTATACGTAGTCTCGTGCGATTGCGAGTAAAATAGTTAAAAAATTCAATCAATCATATTACTACAATGTTCTACAATTTTACTATCTATATTATCATGTTATATCATATTGAGCAGAAATTTCTAAGATGAAAGTGTGGAATAAAACCACTTACTTGAAGGTTTTTATATTTCTGTTGATTATAAATGCAAGTATGTGTGGTTGATCTTCTTAAGCATTGTGGTTTGCATTTTAAGAAATAATAGGATTGTTTTGTTTTGTAGTGTTTATTTTGCTTTCTTTTGCACTTAGATTGATAAGGCTAATTTCATAAGTACATGTTTGTGGGTAGCATGGTTGCAAACCCTCACGAGACTTCACTCATCCAGTCAGGGACACCTCGGGGTTTAAAAAGCTTGTTGCATACGCTGAATGCAATCGTGGTTCCCTACGACAATGGCATTCATTTTCGAGTAGTTTTTTGTTCTTGTTTTTATTTTGTGTTTTGCTCGAGGACTAGCAAAATGTAGGTTTGGGGGTATTTTATATACACTGAAATAAATACATATATATGCCTCTCATTCCTAATTTGTTAGTACTATTTCATGATAATTAGGAATAATTATGAATTTTTGGAGTTAATTCAATAATTAGGACTTTATTTTATTTTAATAAAAAAATTTGCGTCTAAGTTAATTTGATTGTTTGTGTAGGTTCATAAGAGCTCGAGTTGCAAATTATTGATTCATCGCGCTTCAATCGTGTTTTTATGCAAAGAGATCAAAGATTCAATGGTTGAGGACACGTTGGCGGGTTTTAAAGAGCGTCATTTGTTTAAAACAGTGAGCTCAAGGGCAGAAGCGATCTAGAGCCGCTGACGTACATATAAGTTGAAGACGGGTTTTATCTTAGCAAAAGAACCGTCAAGATGAGATTGGACGCGTGATAGCAATAAAATGGGTTTTAGCCTAATAAAGAAAAAAAGAAGAAAGGAAGTTCTGGTTCGGTTCGGTTGAAGAAAAAGAAAAAAAAAAGAGAAAGAAGAATCGACCCGGGCCAAAGCTCGGGCCTTTCAGACATAGCAGAGCCGGTGTAGGGCGACGCCGGGGTCGACTGCGGGGGGCTGAGCTGGGTTCAAGCTTGACGACGGCTCATGTGATCGACGGCGGAGGAGAAACAGACGGCGGAGGGAAATAGATGAAACAGAAAGAGCTCTCTTTGGAGCTCTGTTCGGGCAAAATTTGACGATGGCTGTGGGTCGACGGCGATGATGGCGTCCACCCAAAGGGACGACGGCAGAATGACTGCTCTGGAGTTCGTGGGTAAACATGATGGCATCGACAGCCGGTTCCGGCATGATGAAGGCGATAGAGGTCAACAATTCAAAGCGACAAATCGTGCTCACATTTGGGCTCGATTCGACTTCAACTTGGATTTGAAGCTCGGATTTGGGACAATATTTGGAAGAGGCATGATCAAATTGGAGTCTACAACAAGGAACAAATTTAAAATTAGAAACTTACGTAGAATGGACTCAAGAATTGGATTGGATTTGGGTTGTCTTTGGATTTACATTCATTCCCAAAACTAAAATGGATTCTGATTGGGATGTCTATAACAACACAGGACTGCTTTGAGAGGTTTTGGGGGGGGGGGGGGGGGGATGGGCAGGGAAAACAGAGAACTTTCGGCCGGAAAAACGAGACTTTTGGTGCTGTTTCTGCGGGAAGAAGAGAAGGGAGAAGAAAGTGTTGGCCGGAGGAGAAAGGGAGGAGAAAAGCCACAACTTTGGACTGAATTGCAAAGTGCTACAGTAACCGGGAGACTTGAGGAAGACGATGAACAGTAACCCATGGTGAACAATGTTACTGCTACAGTACCCGTGCTATAGTGTTCCGTGAACAGTGTTTTTAGTGAATAGTGAAAATGACTCCGACAAATCAGCAGTGTTCTCCTCGTCCGATGACTGGCTAAATTCACATCCAAGGCATAGATCAAGCCCTAGATTTGTTTTATTACTCTTAATTGTTTAATTTAATAGAGTTGATATGATTTATGCTTAATGCGATTTCATAAGTTTTCTTTTGAGTGCTTGACCATAGACTTGATTGATTATGAATGAGATTTGATATTGTTAATACTTTGTCTAACCAAGAATAAGCTTATGTTAATTTTATGCCCGACCAAGAACAGGCTTATGTTAATTGCATGAACTTTTCATGTCCAACCAAGAATGTGAGTGCATTCATTGGTGATTCGTGTGTCTAACCAAGAACACGAGTTACCATGTCATATCAATTTGTGCAAGATAATAATTGAGAGTAGTAGGGGGGGGGGGGGGGGGGTGGGCAGGGAAAACAGAGAACTTTCGGCCGGAAAAACGAGACTTTTGGTGCTGTTTCTGCGGGAAGAAGAGAAGGGAGAAGAAAGTGTTGGCCGGAGGAGAAAGGGAGGAGAAAAGTTCAACTTTGGACTGAATTGCAAAGTGCTACAGTAACCGGGAGACTTGAGGAAGACGATGAACAGTAACCCATGGTGAACAATGTTACTGCTACAGTACCCGTGCTATAGTGTTCCGTGAACAGTGTTTTTAGTGAATAGTGAAAATGACTCCGACAAATCAGCAGTGTTCTCCTCGTCCGATGGCTGGCTAAATTCACGTCCAAGGCGTAGATCAAGCCCTAGATTTGTTTTATTACTCTTAATTGTTTAATTTAATAGAGTTGATATGATTTATGCTTAATGCGATTTCATAAGTTTTCTTTTGAGTGCTTGACCATAGACTTGATTGATTATGAATGAGATTTGATAATGTTAATACTTTGTCTAACCAAGAATAAGCTTATGTTAATTTTATGCCCGACCAAGAACAGGCTTATGTTAATTGCATGAACTTTTCATGTCCAACCAAGAATGTGAGTGCATTCATTGGTGATTCGTGTGTCTAACCAAGAACACGAGTTACCATGTCATATCAATTTGTGCAAGATAATAATTGAGAGTAGTAATTACATGTTTAGTGGTGGATTCGTTGTCTTGGCACTTCTCCATATTAGATAAACTCATTTAAAGTAGTTAAAGTTTATTGCTTTCTTAGAGTTAAATCAAAATAACAACTTTTCTTCTCTTGAATTTAGTAGATTATCATCCACCCCTGAGGTTCGGCAACCCTAGATACTCATTGTAGTACAATTGCCTTGTGCACTTGCAAGGGTTTAATATTTAAACGATTATATGTCGATCAACTTCAACATGTGTTGTTTCCGCGGGAAAACAGAGAACTTTCGGCCGGAAAAACGAGACTTTTGGTGTTGTTTCTGCAGGAAGAAGAGAAGGGAGAAGAAAGTGTTGGCCGGAGGGGAAAAGGAGGAGAAAAGCCACAATTTTGGACTGAATTGCAAAGTGCTACAGTAATCGGGAGACTTGAGGAAGGTGATGAATAGTAACCCATGATGAACAATGTTATTGCTACAGTACCCCGTGCTACAATGTTCCCGTGAACAGTGTTTTTAGTGAATAGTGAAAATGACTCTGACAAATCAGCAATGTTCTCCTCGTCCGATGGCTAGCTAAATTCACGTCCAAGGCGTAGATCAAGCCCTAGATTTGTTTTATTACTTTTAATTGTTTAATTTAATAGAGTTGATATAATTTATGCTTAATGCGATTTCATAAGTTTTTTTTTAGTGCTTGACCATAGACTTGATTGATTATGAATGAGATTTGATATTGTTAATACTTGTGTCTAACCAAGAACAGGCTTATGTTAATTTTATGCCCGACCAAGAATAGGCTTATGTTAATTTTATGCCCGACCAAGAATAGGCTTATGTTAATTGGATGAACTTTCCGTGTCCAACCAAGAACGTAAGTGCATTCATTGGTGATTCGTGTGTCTAACCAAGAACACGAGTTACCGTGTCATATCAATTTGTGTGAGATAATAATTGAGAGTAGTAATTGCATGTTTAGTGGTGGATTCATTGTTTTGGCACTTCTCCATATTAGTTAAACTCATTTAAAGTAGTTAAAGTTTATTGCTTTCTTAGAATTAAATCAAAACAACAACTTTTTTCTCTTGAATTTAGTAGATTATTATCCACCCCTGAGGTTCGACAACCCTAGATACTCATTGTAGTACAATTGCCTTGTGCACTTGCAAGGGTTTAATATTTAAACAATCATATAACGATAAACTTCAACATGTTTGGTGTGGTCATGCTATACAGGATTATGAACAATCTCAATGGTTGCCTTATTATCACAAGGAAGATTCATAGGTTTTGCATATTCAATCCCCAAATCTTTTAGTACACTCCTAATCCACAACAATTCGCATACACTATGAGCCCATACCTCGGAATTCATCTCTGCACTTGACTTTGTCACAACCTTCTGCTTCTTGCTTCTCCAAGTAACAAGATTACCTTCCACGAAAGTAAAATAACCAGATGTGGACCTTTTGTTGGTTTGATCACTTGCCCGGGCAAAATTCATGTATCCTTCAATGTTAGAGACTCCATTTTTTTAAAATAACAAACCTTTGCCCGGTTCACTCTTCAAGTATCTCAAGAATCGATATACCGCATTCATATGCTCTTTGCTTGGTGCATGCATGAACTGGCTTAAGATGCTCACTACATAAGCTATATCCAGCCTCGTGTGTGACAAATGGATTAATCTCCCAGCTAGCTACTGATAATGACCATTGTCTGTTGGAGCTTGATTTGGAAAAACTCCGAGCTTATGTTTCATTTCTGTGGGAACTTCTACTTGTTTGAAAGCAAGCATTCCAATTTTGGTTAAAAGATCTAGCACATATTTTTGTTGTGAAAGGAAAATCTCATATTTCGATCTTGCTACCTCAATCCCCAAGAAATATTTAAGTTTCCCGAGATCCTTCATTTCAAATTTAGCAGCCAAATACTCATATAACGCTTTCATTTTGCATGGGTCATCTCCTGTCAAGACCATATCATCGACTTACATGATTAAAGTCATTACCTTCCCTTCTTTGTATTTTATAAACAAAGTATGGTCTAAATTACTTTGCTTATAACTGAATGCCTTCATTTTAGAAAATAACCTCCCAAACCAAGCTCAAGGTGACTGTCTCAACCTAGGTTTTCAAAACCGGACTGGTCGTTGAACCGGAAATCTGACCGGTCCGGTTCAAACCGATTTGACCCGGTTTGAGACAATTTTTTTAAAAAAACTCCCCGCCTTTACATGAAAAAAAACATTTTCTCCTGTCAAAAAAACTACATAGCTTTACTCATGATCAATTGCGAGGTGAGAGAAGCGAGGCGTATCAGATGGTGTTGCAGAACTCAGCGTATCAGATGCTCCAGGTCAGGTGGTGGCTGCTGAGCAGCCTGAACTGTCTGGGAACTTTTTGCAGCTGAGGTATCAGACTGCGGCAACAGTTGGCACAACTGCATCCGCCCCTCCTATGGCATAAATCAAGTTCTATAAAAACTACAATTCCAACGAATAATGAACTCCTCCATATCACAATTTATGTAGTGAAACATAAATATTCTTCAACTAATCATAAAGTCTAGAAATTTAAAGGCCAATTTTATTGTATACAAACAATCAGCTAAAATGCCATACCATGTGGGGAGTTCTGGACATGCGCGCCATTCTGAACAACACGGGAAGGCAAAATAGCCGCGTTCGGTTCAGAGCTCAGCCCAATGGAACCTGCCTTAGATTGGGCTCCTTGTCCATTGTTACCAGACTTAATGAAACTGAAATCTCACCCCCAAAACAACATAATCCAAGAGGGGCATAGGGCAGAGGAGCGAGGTGGTGGGCAGAGAATCGAGGCGGCTTTGCGAGAGGGGCAGAGGGTAGAGGGGAGAGCCTGACCGGTTAGGTTTTTTTTATATAGCCGTTGAACTGTTGCGGTCCGATTTAGCGGTTCAACTGGCCGATCCACGTATCAACTGGCTGGTTCTTGCAACCAGGGAAAATCGGTGTGCCCGAACCATATTTATGACCGGTTCAGTTTTGAAAACCATGGTCTCAACCCATACAATGACCTCTTCAGTTTACAAACTTCACTTCTACATGAAGAATTATATTTAACTCCGGGTGGCAACTCCATGTAAACCTCTTCCTCTAAATCTCCATTGAGAAAAACATTTTTAACATCAACTTCTCGCAGAGGTCAATCCCGATTCGCTGCTATAGATATGAGAGTGCGAATTGTATTGATCTTGGCTAGCTACGAGTGCAAAAATCTCTTGATAATCCACCCCATACCTTTGTGTATACCCCTTTACAACTAACCTTGCTTTATATCTATCAATACTGCCATCTGCTTTGAGTTTCACTGTGAATGGCCATCTATATCCAATTGTCTTCTTTCCTTCGGGTAATGGAAGAAGTTCCCAAGTGGCATTTTCTTGTATGGCCTCCGTCTCTTCGTTCCTTGTCTTTGTCCTTTTCGAATCTGTCAATGCATCATGCACACTACTAGGAATAGATATAGTGGATAGTTGATTAACAATAAATACATATGATTTAGACAATCTATGGGAGAACACATGGTTGTTGATTGGGTATTTGGTCTTGGCTTTAAGATCATGTTCATATTGTTTCTTTGGGTCTCCCTTATTCGACCTTTTTGGATATTTAGGACCTGTATTTTCTACAGCATATTTCACAGCCTCTCCGGAATAGAACTGAAGCATGTATATGCCAAAGAGAGAGGCACGAATCACCTCCAATAGTTATCTATTCTTCCGCTCTGCCAATCCATTTTGCTGAGGAATATAGGTGTAAGAGGTCTGATGACAAATCCCATGGTGACTCAGAAACTTGGATGCATCTACAAACTCAATTCCATTGTCAGATTGTAGAACACGAATATAGTTTTGGTACTGAGTACCCACCATATTATAAAATTCCTGAAATGTTGTATATACATCACTCTTTTTGTTAACTAGAGACACCCAAGTAATTCTGGTGCATTCAGCAATAAATGTAACAAAGTAACGAGCTTTAGATATAGAAGGTATTTTTGTAGTACCCCAAACATTAGAGTGAATAACCATTAAAGGTTATGAACTTTTATTCAAACTTGGTAAATAAGCAATACGATGGCTCTTAGCCCGTTCACAAATGTTACAATGAAAATCCAAATCATTCAGACCTGAAAAAGATATGCTTGTAATTTACTAAGATAACCAAAAAAAAGATGTCGTAGTCTTCGGTGCCATAACCATATAGTTGCTCGAGCTTTGTCTTCGCTACAGGTTTGATTTGCCTGACTAAATTTTTGTCCCCATTTTTTTGTCAACTCCAAGTTCTTTCGAGTTCTGGCCCTGTCTAACACCATAACCAAAAATCTTCCGAGTTAGAATGTTGTAAAAAACACAAAATGAGGGCCAAAAAGTGACAGTGCAAGCAAGAGTGAAGTAGTTTGGCTAACAGACAAAAGATTATTTTCAAGGGATGGAACAACAAGGACAATATCTAATGTGAGAGTATTAGATAAGATAACAGATATCTCTACAGTAATTGGAGAGGTACTACCATTAGCTATGGAGATAACAAACTGAGAAGGGAGAACGGATTGTATCTGACTAGGATAGCCAATGATTTCATAAGATCGTTGTTTCTAATGACTTGTTTCATCACAATGGGTACATATAAGGCCACCAGATTTTCCAATTGATTGATTGTTTTGATTCTTCAACGAGCCAGAAGTCGATCCTTGTCAAGTTTGGTAAGCCAGCATAGCCGAACTCTCATAGATTGGACAAGAGCCTGCCATTGTTTGTCTCTATTGACATTCTCTCTTGACATATGCATACATGCTCTCCAAATTGAGTTTTGGGTCTTTTCGTAAGGTTTCTCCACATACCTAATCAAATTCGGAGTCAAGTCCACTCAGAAATATATGAACTCGAAGTCTAGCCATCGCGGAATGCAACTGGACCGCCCCTTCAACTGTTCCTTCCTGAGAGATAGTTTTGTGATCGATTTCCTAGAAAATAACAACAAGTTCATTATAATATGTTGATAATGGTCTACCATTTTGCATGGTAGAAAAGGATCTCTGGTTCAATTCAAAGATATAGGTTTCATCATATCCATCATATAAGGTTTTTGATGTAGTCTCCCATATCACCTTGGATGTGGGGAGACAAATAAATCGATGCATTAGCGACAGACTCAACTAGTCAATAAGCCAACTTTTTGCTTTGTAATTTTCAATAATCCATGTTCTTAGATTGGTATCTCCGAGTACATGTTTTTTCACTTCTCCGGTGAGATATCCAACTTTGTTGTGAGCACCAATACGCATCTTCATGAGTTCAGACCATAATAAGTAATTGGTCTCATCTAGTGTGATACTGATAGGAAACATAGAATTGTCTTGGTGCACAATAATTTGCTTTGCTAGTGTTGGGGCTGGTTCGGTTGGTACGCCTGTAGTGATTGTCATCGGATTCACAACAAATTTACGGTGCTGATATTCAGAATACGAACTTCAAAGAAGAAAAAAAAAGATATGGGACCTATTTAGAATCGAAAGTGCTCTAATACTATACCAAACAATGGTTTATGTGAATAATTCCAATTTTTTGTATTTTTCTCCAAGTTGGAAGCAATACATAGATACAATTACATCTTATAAAAAAAGAAATAATCCTATTCAAAGGGAAACTAAATATTTCTATATTTAAATAAATTCCTAAGATCAATTACACAAGAATTGGTCAATTAACCAAATTCCTAAGATCAATTACTATAACGACTTGAAAATTTGTATAAAATTTAGAATTTTTTATTTTATATGATTAACCTAAATTAGGAAAGTCTAGTTGCCAATTTGAATGTTTGTGAATGTTTCAATTCATTTGATGCACTAGAACGTGGTTTAGCAGAGGAGTAGACTTGATCAAGTTAACTGGCGCTGAGGCTGGCCCTGGCACTAGGACTGAGGCTAGGTCTAGCGCCAGGGTCAGAGAACACCTAACGCCAGGGTGAGGCCAGGCACTAGGGTTAGGTAGTGAGGGGTGCAACGTTTTGTGTAAGAGTGGTAAATGAGGGTACTTACCTAGTTAGAGTTGTAGTAACATTGGAAGTTACCGAGTAAAGTTCAAACTTATAACTGCCAACCTAGGAGCCAAGCTTACCTAGGCGCCAGGGCTTTTGGATGCTAGATATTGTGGATGGATTTAAATCTTTTGGGATAGTTATCTCATGTGGTTGGAAGAGAATTAAGGTAAGGATGAGAGTTTAAGTTACGAGCAGTAATTGTAGAAATTAATAGTAAATTTGAAGAGTCCTAACCGAATTGGATATTGCCAGATTTTGGCACCAAATAGGATAGAGGAGAAAAGAACTTCATAATCTGGAACAGCCAAAAAGAAGGGGTGTCAAAAAGAGAATAGAATAAACTTTGAGAGAAGATTTACTATTGATTTGTAATTGGAATCTTACCAGAATTGGGGCGCCATCGTGAATGGGATGGCAGGGCAATTTGGGGGAGGGATAGTTGGACGATCAAGATTAAAAAGGGTTTAATCTAGGGATCAAAGGAGTCCCACTTGAACTAGGAAACCCTAGTTATATTTAAACTGCAATTTAGTGTTGGTCGGCACATACTTTTGGTCGACCAAACACTTTTTCCCCTTATGCTTTCTCTTCTCTTCACATCTCTCGACCAGCACACTTTCTCCTTTGTTCCTTCTCTAGTTCTCCACTAGACTGATCAGTAGAGGGCGGCAAAGCGTGGTGCAAGCGATGGTTCATTGAGCAAGGCAAAAGACTACAACAATCACTTGAGGTAGGATGATTTTTTCCACACTTCATTATGCATCTAATTTTGGTTTGATTTTATCATTGTAGGTTCAAAAGTGCGGATTGCAAAATGGCATAAAAAAGCGCATCAATCGGGTTTATATGCGAAGAGATCAAGTTTTAGAAGATCCGACGGTTAGGAGGCTTGTAGCCGGTTTTTAAAGCTTGAATCAATTTTAAAAAGAAAGGACCAACTGCAGAGATGATCTAGATCGTCGATTGTTATCCAAGGAGAAGACGGGTTTTGTTCATAAACAAAAGAACCATCAGGATGATATCGGACGAACGAGAGCGATACAACAGGTTTTGAAAAGGAAAATAAAAAAAAGAGGTGAGCCGAAATCGACCACTCGAAATAAAAACAAAGAAGCTCTATTCGAGAGGAAGAGGGATTGTCAGCGGCCATTTGAAGTAGGCCATTGGTCGGCGGCGATGACAACGAAGCTTGTGGATGAGGATTGACCTTTGCCGGGAAGAGGAAGGTGGCCGGAACAAGGACTCTCGGATGCGGTGGCGTGTTTGAGTAGGAGACAGAGAAACGGCG
This sequence comes from Houttuynia cordata, assembly GCA_039654745.1. Taxonomy (NCBI): domain Eukaryota; kingdom Viridiplantae; phylum Streptophyta; class Magnoliopsida; order Piperales; family Saururaceae; genus Houttuynia; species Houttuynia cordata. The sequence goes on along the minus strand of CM077504.1, from coordinate 52,529,302 downwards.
GAAGAAAGAATAGCGTTGTGCTAGATTTGGATCTCGATTTGGGTTCATCTAAAGCAAAGTCAGAGTGATCTAGGACTCTTTCTCTCGATCCTCTATAAAAACCGGATAGAAGAAGGGACTGTTTAGGAGGATACCAGTCGAGTTTTGGGTGCTGGTTTTGGTCGGAAAACAGAGGATTTCCGGTGTGTTTTCGCCGGATTCCGATGGCAACAAGGCTGAAAGAAGAGAGGCGAAGGAAGAGGAGAATTCAGGAGAAGAAAGCCTAGATTTTGAATGGATTTCAGAACTGCTACAGTGTCGTTTGGAACTGCTACAGTACCGGTGATTTGGGAAGTTGATGAACAGTGCACAGTGAACAGTAATCTGCTACAGTGTTCCTGCTACAGTAAAACCATTAATAGTGATTCTGCTATGGTGTTTTCCCAATGCGATTTTTCCCGAATTTGATATCTTTTCTCATGAATATGCATAGCTAAATCTTTTGTCAAAGCTAGGGGTGACATTATTTGATTGATATTTCTATGTCTATGAAAGAGCTACTTATTGTTTATTTGATTGAATAACGGTATTTGTGATAAAGTCATAATCTATATAATTATTTGATTTGTCGTTAACGTAAGGTACGGCGAATGCTTATAATTCCCTGTGATTAGTAGACTATGCTTGTATATGATAAATGTTCAATCGAAATTTTTATGTTAATTGTTATGATGAATTTGAATGCAACATCTTCCGATTAGGTCAAATCATTATTTGAACCTAATTGAGAAATTGAATAGACATAGAAGTATTTATTGAATAATTGATCCATGAAGCTTTGATACTTCTCATTGATTATCTTTGTAAGTTTTTAGTTAGTTTTAATTGAAATTTTAATCATCATTTTATTTAGTAGTTAATTCAATTGATATAATTCTACAACGAGTAGTTTTTAGATTAGTTTGGAATAAAATAATCCTGCATCCACTCCCTATGGTTCGACCTTGAACTTATCAAGAATATATTACAATATGTCAACCTATTTTGGGGTTTAATCAATATACATATTTCAATTGTCTTCATGATACTATACTTGATATTTCATAGAAATTGTTGAGATATATTGCAACTGTGCACTCGTATTACTTTGTTGTTACATGTGTTAGACTATATAAGAACTCATTTTATTTGAAGTCTTATGTCGTTGTCATGTTGGTTCATTACAGTTATGTCCGGAGTAACCTTTCCTAATTTTGAAGGATTTTAGTTAAGGTTAAGGGCTTAAGACATTGATACATGTAAATTATTGTTCAAATCATGTTAGACCGATCGACCCTCACTCCTAAAGCTTTCAATTTGGTCTCTTCGTGTTGCTGACCAGTAGGCAAGAGTGTTGTGTCAACATCAGTTCATTGGTTGTAGGTTCATTAGCGTCCATGATTAATTGTCCAAAAGTCCGGTCTCATGGGTTATTGAAAAGATGTTATAAAATACTTACCTTTGCCTTCCAACTAAAGCTGTAAGGTTGTTGTTTGATTCAAACTTCATTTGTCAATCAATGTCAGACCTTTGTTTACTATAGATGAGTCCACATTCGTCTGGTATTAGTTGTCCAATTATTTGATTGGTTCATTACCATAGATATAACAATACAGTCATGTTTAGGCAGTGAAATGAATCACCTTCATCCCCTAATAGGGTCCTGTAATAATGAAAAGGTATCATGCCAATAAAGTATATGAATTCATTAAGTATCATAAATTAAGCATATTAAACATTACTTAAACTTACTAATCAATTCGGATTAAAACAGTCCTCTCGGCCAGGACTATTCGTGCACCAATGATTGCACAAAACAAGTCATAACTAATGCTACAAAAATCATAAAAATATGTGTCAATTGTGTATGAAACTAGACACATAGGAGCATCTAATGTAAAAATTTTAAGTGTCAGTTCTATCTGTGCTATTCGTGATAACCTTTTGATTTTACATGATCTATCAAAACAACATACTTCACTTATACTAAAAGTAACTAATACTAAGCGAATATAAGCTCTTATTATATAGATAAGCATATGATATACCTATGAATATTATTAAACTTCAGATTAGGGATTTCGGTCAAATGTACTGAGTTACAAAGTCTCTAATCATGTGGTCGACCAAGGGACTTCCATTTGTTTGATAAACTTCATTTACCCGATCCTTATGACTGTTCGACTGAAGCTTTCAGTTGAAACTTGAACCTAATATATAATCGTCATGTGCCAACTCTGATTCTTGGAGTCATGGTAGGTGGTTCTTGAACAATCATTTGTTCCATGAGTTCTTGATATATGCAAAATATACACATTTTTATATGCCTTTCTACCTATTTGTTAGTTGTATTTTTAGTTAGAATAAGGATAATTAATGTTTATCTGTGTTAAGTGAATAATTTGGAGTTTAATGATTAAATGCGCTTAATTGAGTTATTTAGATGCATTAATTGGTTTTAATATATTCATGCTTTATTAGGCGTCTAATTACGATTTATTTTTATTTATGCAGGTTTTAGAGCTCCAAATCAGATCGCCGAATGTGGAACGCGTCAATCAGCTCATGTGAAGATATCGAAGATCCGACGGATGTGGTTGGTATGACGGGTTTTAACCCAATAAAAGAAAAAAAAAGAAAAAGAAAAAGAAAAGAACCGGAATTGAAATGGGTCAGTGCTTCATCGGTTCGGTTCGGAGGAATTAAAAAAAAAAAAGCAACCCGAGCCCAATGGCTCGGGCGCTGGGCGTCTGGAACAGAGAAAACAGAGCCTCGCTTGGAGGCTCTGTTCGAGCACCGGGGGCTGGAATAGCGGCGGCCTAAGGTGGCGATACCGGCGGTGGGTCTTGCTTCCGGAGACATGGCGGCGAGGCTACAGTGGCGGCGAAGCTACAGAGGCGGCAGATTGAGACGGCGGAGCACCGGCGACGGAGAGAATTCCGGCGTGAACAGAACAAGGAAAGAAATACATTTGGAAGGTTTTGATTTGGAAAATTACGTGCAACAGAGCCGAATCGAGAAGTTGGAGAAACTTAAATTGCAGCTATGAACCAGAAAGGGAAGGTGTGACTTGAAAAGAAAAAAAAAATCGACTCAGAGACATATAAAGGGCTCGTTTTTCTGTCTGTTTTGGGGGGGGCTCTGTTTTTGTTCGAAGGTGGTGGCGGATTCTCTGTTGAGAGCAGAGGAGGAGACTGGGTCGTTGGAGGTCTGTGGAAACAGGGGCGGTGCTGTGGTGGTGTTCTGGCGGTTCGAAAGGGGACGGCTGGATTGGGGAAGCGGTGCTGCCTATCTGTGGAAGAGGGGCTGCGGTGGAAGGGGTTGTTCTGTCTGTTCAAAGGACGGTTTTTGGTGGTGGTGGCTACTCTGTCGAGAGACGGAAGGGCAGGAAGAGCGGATTGGAGAGGGGCGTTGCAGCTCTGTGCTGGAGTTGCTTGGCCGTGATAGAAGAACGGAGGAAAAGGGAGACTGGAGAGGCCGTGCTGTGAAGGGGGTGCTGTTCTGGTGGTGGATTGGAGGAGTATGGATCTGTCGAGAGGCAGAGACGGGAGAGTGGAAGGCAGTTTTGTGTTGGAGTGTCGATTGTGCTGAGGAGTTGTGGGTTCGTGGATCTGACCAAAGAAGTTACTTTTGCTCGAGAGAGAAAAGTAAAAGTGTTACTTGCTCGAGAGAGGGGTAGCATAACGGAGGTTTTGGAAAGAAGCTTTGCTTTGGCTGGAATTGGGGACTATTCTGTTCTATTCGAGAGAAAGATCAGAACGGTTGAGGCGTGCAATCGAGAGATTGTTGCTGAAGGTGGAGGAAAGAGCAAAGCAGGACGGGATTAAAGACAGACTGAAAGCAGAACACAGGATTTTTCTTTATTATTTTATCTTTTGTTTAGTTAATTTCTGTGCTTTTAGTTTAGTTGAACAATTGATTTCTTAAAAAGAAAATAAAAATTAGAACTTTACATTTCATTATTACTTGCTACATACTCTAGAATTAGGTTGAATATCTTACTAAGTCTCTGAGGGATCGACCTCGTAGCCACTATTCTGCATTAGATTCGTGCGCTTGCGAGTATCATATTAAAATTTACATCAAGTTTTTGGCGCCGTTGCCGGGGACTACGTAGGATAATTTACCGAATTCTTGGAGTAGTTTAGTTTTGAGTTTAGTTTTGAGTTTAATTTAGTTTAATTTTTGTTGCTTATTAGTGTTTTGTTTTTTTTGTAGGAGTCAGAGAAAACGCGGAATTCTCGCCAACATTGGAAGGGCCACCCCTTCCCCTCGTTTGCATTCTTTTACCTTCTCTTTTAATTTTTATAGGTGCTTGGTATTTTTATATTTCTTTCTGTGATTGCATGCTTGTGTTAGTTGCAATTTTTAGGGTTGTTCTAGATATTTGATTTTTAGTGTCGTTAATTAGTGTATGCTTGGTCGTCGGTCACTGGGTGAAAATCTTGCACCTCTTGACCTAGAAATTGAAAGAACTTTCAAAGCAAGATTAAAACATACAATGGATGTCACACATCAATTAGGTAACATGGAAAATGAGAATGTGAGGAAGACTCTAAAAGATTATTCATCCCCCATTCAATTCAACTCACCTTCCTGCATAGTGTTGCCGCTCACCACGGCACACCACTTTGAGTTGAAACCAGGGGTGATGCAACTCTTGCCCACATTCTATGGTTCCAATAAAGAAGATCCCTATAATCATGTTAAAGAGTTCCTTGACATTTGTGCTACATTTAAATTCCAAAATTTCTCTGATGAATCTGTTAGGTTGCGCCTCTTTCCCTTTTCTTTGAAAGAAAAAGCGAAAGCGTGGTTGAACTCTTTAAAAGTTGGAACAATTAGGAGTTGGGAGCAATTAGCTGAAAAATTTTTGAACAAATTCTTCCCTGTTCGTAAAACTCATTCCCTTCGTAGAGAAATTACAAATTTCATGCAGAAGGAGGGTGAACACTTTTATGAGTGTTGGGAAAGATGGAAGAATTTGCTCCTTAAGTGTCCACACCATGGATTTTTAAAGTGGCAACAAGTTCAATTTTTCTATGACGGTTTAACACCTCAGAACCGTCAAATGGTTGATGCCGCTAGTGGTGGGTCAGTTATGATGAAGAGTGCCGAAGAAGCATGGGATTTTATTGAGACTCTATGCAAGAATTCTCAGCAATGGGATTGCTCAAGTAGAGTTGACAGAACGTTTCCTTTTCAAAAGAAAGGAGGCGTATATGAGGTAGACAATAATGCACATTTGATTTCCAAGATCGACAGCCTGACACAACGCTTTGATGCGTTGATGTCTGCTGGTGGGCCCCGAATGCCATCACATGTCAATGTGTGTGCTATTTGCTCTAACCCTTCCCATGTCACACAAAACTGTCCTTCTAACACCTCTGGAGTGGAATACAATAGGGATCAGGCTAATGCTATAAATGCCTTTCCTCGACCTGGCAATAACCCATATTCGGAAACTTATAACCCAGGTTGGGCAAGGCATCCCAATTTTTCATGGTCCAAAGGACTGCCTCAAGGAGGACCACCAGGGTACCCTCCCAATCAATCTTACCCTCAACAAGTTCAAACATTCCCTACACAACCCAAGAAACCATCTCTTGAGGATACTTTGAATTTGTTCATGCAAAGCTCTCTACAATTTCAAAAAGATACCCAACATTCGTTACATGCCAACTCGCAAGCAATTGCGAAGCTGGAACTTCAAATGGGTCAATTGGCTTCTGCATTAAATGAGAGGGAAAAAGGTAGGTTCCCTAGTCAACCTGTAGCTAATCCCAAAGGACAATTTGAAGTGGGATCTAATTCTTGTCAAGACCACCCTCTAGCGCAAGTTAAAGCCATAACTACACTTAGGAGTGGAAAACAAATTGACACTAATGTTGAACTACCTAAGACTGCCATAGACACAACTGCTAGAAAGGATGAGGACCAAGAGAGCACCACTAGACCAGACGTGAGTCCTAGTACATCGAAGAAGAGCCTAGAAGCTTCTTCATGTCCTGAGTCTAGTCATATGCCACCCTACATACCCAAGGCACCTTTTCCTCAAAGACTTGCAAAAACATCTCAAGGGAACAAACTTGATGAGACAATGGAAATTTTTAAGAAAGTGCAAATCAATATTCCATTGCTCGATGCTATTAAGCAAGTTCCCGCTTATGCAAGATTCTTAAAAGACATGTGTACCCAGAAAAGAAAATTGAATGCACACAAGAAAGTGTTTCTCACTGAACAAGTTAGCTCAATTCTTAAGTATAACACTCCTCCTAAGTTTAGAGATCCAAGATGTCCCACAATTTCATGCGTTATAGGAGACCATACTGTGGAGAGGGCATTGTTGGACCTAGGAGCTAGTGTAAATTTGCTGCCATTCTCTGTTTATGAGCAACTTAGATTAGGAGAGCTGAAACCGACTACCATAACACTGCAACTTGCAGACAGATCAGTTAAAGTCCCACGCGGTGTTATTGAGGATGTTCTGGTTCAGGTGGATAAATTTTACTTCCCCGTAGACTTTATTGTCTTAGATACCCAACCTGTACAGAATCCTGGTAGTCAGATTCCTGTGATTTTGGGAAGGCCATTTTTAGCCACATCCAATGCCATAATAAATTGTAGAAATGGGGTTATGAAGTTGTCTTTTGGCAATTTAAAAGTCAAACTCAATATCTTTAATGTTAGACAACAACCCCCGGAGACGGATGATTCTTTTGCAGTGAATATGATTGAAAGTTTAGTGGAAGAATCTCTGCAAACTGTTTTAAATGATGATCCCCTCCAGACATGTTTAACTCATTTTGGCTTAGACTTTGACATCGAAGGGTCCATTAGAGACGTCAATGCATTGCTTGACTCTACCCCTATATTGGACCCGACCAAATGGACAGCCAGGGTGGAACCTCTTCCAGTTCCCGAGTCTAAACTTGTACCATCTATTGAAAAACCACCCCAACTTGACCTAAAACCATTGCCAGATACACTTAAATATGCGTTTTTAGGTTCTTCTGATACCTTGCCTGTTATCATCTCTTCAGACCTTGATTCAGAACAGGAAGGCAAGTTGCTTAATGTTCTTCGCAAACATAAGACAGCTTTGGGGTGGACAATAGCAGACATTAAGGGTATAAGTCCTGCTCTGTGTATGCATTACATTTACCTTGAGGAGCATGCAAAATCTTCCCGTGAAATGCAACGCAGACTTAACCCTAATATGAAGGAGGTCGTCGGAACCGAGGTGCTAAAATTGTTAGATGTTGGCATCATTTACCCCATATCAGATAGCACTTGGGTCAGCCCCGTTCAGGTTGTTCCTAAGAAGTCAGGAATCACAGTAGTCAAAAATGATAATAATGAATTAGTCCCCACCCGAATGACCACTGGGTGGCGGGTTTGTATTGACTACAGAAAATTGAACTCGGTCACGAGGAAAGACCACTTTCCTTTGCCATTCATTGATCAGATGCTTGAGAGACTTGCTGGGCATAGCTACTATTGCTTTTTAGATGGCTATTCAGGCTACAATCAAATTCCCATTGCTCCAGAGGATCAAGAAAAGACCACATTCACTTGTCCTTTTGGAACATATGCATATCGTCGCATGCCATTTGGGTTATGTAATGCACCCGCCACATTCCAGCGGTGCATGATGAGCATATTTTCAGATATGGTTGAGCGATTTCTTGAAATTTTCATGGATGATTTCTCAGTGTTTGGATCCTCTATTGATGAATGTTTACACCACTTGTCTCTTGTCTTGGCAAGGTGTCAAGAAACAAATCTTGTGCTAAATTGGGAGAAATGTCACTTTATGGTTCGTCAAGGGATAGTTCTGGGGCATGTTATTTCTAATAAAGGAATTGTAGTTGATAAGGCCAAAGTTGACTTAATTTCAAGTCTGCCTCCACCAAAATCAGTAAAGGAGGTTCGATCTTTTCTTGGCCATGCTGGGTTTTACAGAAGATTCATCAAAGACTTTAGCAAAATTTCAAGACCTTTGTGCAATTTGCTTGCTAAAGAAACTCATTTTGTCTTTGATGATGATTGCTCTAAAGCGTTTGATCAACTCAAGCAATTTCTCACATCTGCACCCATCATCCAACCACCGGACTGGAATTTACCTTTTGAACTCATGTGTGATGCATCCGATTATGCGGTTGGAGCTGTCTTGGGGCAGCGGGTGAATAAGATACCCCATGTCATCTATTATGCAAGTAGAACTCTTAATGATGCTCAACTCAATTATTCTACTACAGAAAAAGAGTTGTTGGCTGTAGTTTTTGCTTTGGACAAGTTCCGATCATATCTCTTAGGATCCAAGGTCATAGTGTTTACAGATCATGCAGCTTTGAAATATCTTCTTTCAAAGAAAGACACTAAACCTCGTTTAATTCGTTGGGTCCTATTACTTCAAGAATTTGATATTGAAATAAGAGATAAGAAAGGTTCTAAAAATGTTGTTGCCGATCACTTGTCTAGACTTATCGATGAGTCTGCTGAGGAACACTTACCTTTGAATGAGTCATTCCCTGATGAACAACTTTTTGTTGTCTCTCAATTGCCTTGGTATGCTGATATTGTTAATTATCTTGTCACAACTCAACTTCCTGAACATTGGACAAAACAAGATAAATCCAAATTCTTCGCCGAGGTTAAGCATTTCTTCTGGGATGATCCATACCTATTCAAGTATTGCCCAGATCAAATCATTAGGAGATGTGTGCCGGAGCATGAGGTTGATAGTATCATTTCTTTTTGCCATGCTCATGCATGTGGTGGCCATTTCGGTGCGAAAAAGACTGCTGCAAAAATTTTGCAGAGTGGTTTTTATTGGCCTACTGTATTCAAAGATACTCATGAATTTTGCACAAAATGTGACAGATGCCAACATATGGGTACATTATCACGTAGGTCCATGATGCCCCTTACTAACATTCTGATTGTTGAACTTTTTGATGTTTGGGGTATTGACTTCATGGGCCCATTTCCTCCATCGTTTGGTTATCTCTATATCCTCGTTGCTGTAGATTATGTCTCCAAATGGGTAGAGGCAATTCCCTGCAAAACAAATGATCACAAAGTGATGGTTCGGTTCTTGAAAGAAAACATATTTTCTCGTTTTGGAACCCCTCGTGCAATTATAAGTGATGGTGGTACACATTTTTGCAATAGAGCTTTTGAATCACTTCTGAAAAAGTACTCCATTACTCATAAAATTGCAACTCCATATCATCCGCAGACTTGTGGACAAGTAGAAGTTTCAAATAGGGAAATTAAACGCATTCTTGAGAAAACGGTTCGTCCCGACCGAAAGGATTGGTCTGAAAGATTAAATGATGCATTGTGGGCTTACCGTACTACTTTTAAGACACCAATTGGAATGTCTCCCTATAGACTTGTATTTGGAAAACCTTGTCATTTACCTGTGGAATTAGAACATCGTGCTTACTGGGCCATCAAAACTTTTAACTTTGATATGGACAAGGCTGGAACATTTCGCAAATTGCAACTCAATGAACTAGACGAAATTCGTAATGAGGCTTATGAGAATGCGAAGATTTACAAAGCGAGGACCAAAGTTTTTCATGATCAGTCAATCATGAGAAAGTCATTTGAGCCCGGTCAAAAAGTTTTGCTCTATAACTCCAGGTTACATCTCTTCCCAGGAAAGCTCCGTTCCCGATGGTCTGGACCATTCATTGTGCACAAAGTATTTTCCCATGGAGTGGTTGACATTCAAAACCCTAAAGATGGAACTATTTTCAAAGTTAATGGGCAAAGATTGAAACCATATTTAGAGGGTCTTACTGAAAGAGAGGAGATTGTTCAAGATTTGGATGAACCTAATGCTCCTACTTGATTTTTGGTTACGTCTGGCTGAAGACGTAAAACTTAGCGCTCTTGGGAGGCAACCCAAAATTTTTGGTTTTTGATAGCTTTTTATTTGTTTAATATTTAGGTTGTTGATACATGTGTGGGGATGCTACAATCTAGGTTTGGGGGTGTATTTTCTTTTTCCATATTTTGTACTTACTCCTCATTCTTAGTTTGTGTGTTTCAATGCTCTACATCTACCATGAGGCATCTCCATTCAGGTGATTTCTTTCCTTACACTCCTTTTCTTTTACTCGTCATTGTGATATTTATTTTGGTAAACATTGAGGGCAATGTTTCGTTTAGGTTTGGGGGTGTAGAAAAGAAAAGTAAGCTTTATTGGAGGCTAGAGAAGAGCAAGAGAAGGAGTCTTTTGGAGCAAAGAAGAAGAAGGATTCATGACGATGGATCTACATAAACAGGCTTCTCTTTTCTTTCTTTCTATGTGTAACTAAACTTTTATTCAAGGCTAGATGATGCCCTAGATGTGTATTGCTACTCTTATTAGTTTAATTTTATAAAGTTGATTATGATTCATGTTTAATGCAATTTCATGAGTATTCTTTTGAGTGCTTGATCGTAGACTTGATTGATTATGAATGGAATTAGATATTGTGATTGATTTTATGCCCTATCAAGGATAAGATTAATTGCATTATAATAGAGTTGTGATTGATTCTATGCCCGATCAAGGATAGGATTGATTACACAATAGTGGATGAACTTTTGTGTCCGATCAAGAACGTTAGTGATTTCATTAGTAATTCGTGTGTCCAATCAAGAACACGAATTACCATATCATGTTAACTTATGTTTAATAATAATTGAGAGTAGTAATTGCATGTCTAGTGGTGGATTCTCTGCCTTGACATTCTCCATATTGATTGAATCCCAGTAATTTAGTCTAAAGTTCATTGCTTTCCTTAGAATCAGTTAAACTACATCTTTTCTTTCTTTTGAATTTGATAAAATATTAATCTTTCCCTGAGGTTCGACAACTCTTTTCTATACTCGCTGTAGTACAATTGCCTTGTGCACTTGCCGGGGATGGCACAATAGTTTACTAAATTCTTAGCATAGTTAGTTTTAGAGGCCACTAAAACTGCCTGCAACCGTGGCTAATTTTGAAATTAAGTCAAACATCATTCAGATGCTGCCCACATACCATGGCTAACTCAATGAGAACCCTTATAGGCATCTCCAAAATTTCCTGGAGGTTAACACAACCTTCAAACTCACACTGTCTGATGACTAGGTGTACCTTAGGTTGTTCCCATTCACTTTGAAAGACAGGGCTAAGGAATGGCTATACTCCTTTGCACACAACTCCATTTCCACTTGGGAGGAACTTTAGGCTGAATTCCTAAAGAGATATTTTCCTGTAGGGCGGACCAACAAAATCAGAAATGAAATTATCACCTTTACCCAACTACCCAATGAACAATTCCATGAAAGTTGGGAAAGAATGAAAGCCCTACTACGGTCCTGCCCACATCATGATGTGCCTAAGTGGCAATTAGTGTAGCGATTTCATGAGGGTGTGTGCAATTAACACAAGACCCTAATAGATGCCTCTTGTGGAGGCACATTCATGAAGAAAACTCCGAATGATGCTTGGGATCTACTAGAGGACCTGAGCGAAAACTCTTTACACAGTGCCACCATCTATAGATTTGAAGGCCATATGCCTGGCAGGAGTGCCCCAAAGGGAGGCATGTACGATGTCAAAGCCACCACGAGCCTAGAACACCAAGTGGCATCCTTGACAGAGAGGTTTGACCGGTTTTTCTCTCAAACTTCACCTTACACCCCATCCTCTCATGATGCCTGCACCATCTGTGCGAGCCCTATGCATACCATTGTTGACTACCCTTTAGCCTTCCAGTATCCAGACCTAGTGCAAGAGCATGTCAACAGTGCATAAATTTTTCCTAGAGCTAACAATCCAAACTCCAACACTTAAAATTCTGGGTGGTGTGATCACCCTAATTTTTCTTGGAGGCAATCTAATCCAGGGCCTACTTTTAATCAGGCCCAAGGACAGGAATTCCAAAGCCAACGTCAACCTTACCAACCCTCCTCAGCCCCGCAATTTGGCCAATTTAAGAAACCAACCATCGAAGACCGGCTGAGCCAAATAATGGCCAACCAATCCACCATGCTCACGGTTTTAATAGCTGAACAAAAGTCTCAAGCCGAGCTTGTTCATTCCCATACCCAATCCATAGCCAAAATAGAGACCCAATTAGGGCAGCTAGCTCAAGCCATGAACCGTAGAGAAGCAGGAACCTTGCCGAGCCAACCCCCAACAAAACCCTAGAGGTCAGTATGCAATTGAGCCTCCCCAATACCCTCCTGAACAAGTGCAAGCCATAACCACCTTGAGGAGCGGTAAACAAGTTGACAACAAGGTTCGGGATCCATTTGTTGGGTCTTCAAGTGAGACACCTTCCCATGAGGAAGGAAAAGAACCCAATTCCATCAAAGCCATGCCTGATCCTGTTAGTCTCCCTCAGCACAAGAAGTCCCTACGTAACCCACCAATGAAAAATCCTATATCCCTAGGGCTCCTTTCCCACAATGCCTGGACAAACCCTCCCCGTTTAGTAAATCTCATCAAAAGATGGAGGAGATGTTCGAGGTGTTAAAACAGGTTAAGGTCAATCTCCCATTGTTAGATGCCATTAAACAAGTCCCTGCCTATGCCAAATTCTTGAAAGACCTTTGTACTCAAAAGCGCAAAACTAAATCCAATGTGACTAAAAAGGTTTTCCTTACTAAGCAGGTGAGTTCCCTATTGACCCATAACCTTCCACCAAAATATAAAGACTCCGGATGTCCAACAATTTCATGTGTGATAGGGAACCATACTATTGACAAGGCATTATTAGATTTGGGGGTGAGTGTAAATTTGTTGCCTTACTCTGTGTATGAGCAACTTGGGTTGGGGGAATTAAAACCGACTACAATAACACTACAAGTTGCAGACCAATCCATTAAAGTTTCACGTGGTGTTATTGAAGATGTTCTGGTACAGGTTGACAAATTTTTCTTTCCTGTGAACTTCATTATCTTAGATACAGAACCTGTACAAAACATTGGTAGTCAGATTCCTCTGATTTTGGGACGTCCATTCCTGGCGACGTCCAACGCTATTATAAATTTTTGGGATGGGGTGCTGAAATTGTCCTTTGGCAATTTAAATGTCAAACTCAATGTTTTTAATGCTGAAAAACAACATTCACCGCAAGATGATTCTTATGCAGTTCATATGATTAATACTCCGGTGGATGGTGCACCCCCACGGTTTTGTCCTACTGATCCACTTGCTACTTCTTTCATTAACTTTAATGTGCGCAGTAGGACGACAGAGGGACTGAATGTTGGATTGAAAGACCCTGGATAAGTTGTACTAATGGAGTTTCGTCTGGCTGAAGACGTTAAACTTAGCGCTTGGTGGGAGGCAACCCACGCATTCAGGTGTATTCTCTCTTTTTCTTATTTTCTTTGTTATATGATCATTGTCATTTTTATATTTTGTTCACATTGCGGACAATGTTCATAATAGGTTTGGGGGAGGGAATATTGCTTGCCTAAAAAAATCATAAAATTAAAAAATCATAAAAATTTGAAGTAGTTTTTAAGTTGTTTGTTAGTACTTTTGTTAGGTTTTGATAGTTTATCCCGTAATAATGCATGTTACAATTCTTTAGAGATTAATTTATATTGGAAGTGTGAGTAAATATACTGGAGGATAGATACACTTAACTGAGCATATCTTTCTGTTACAGTCCTCTTGGAACAGGTACTTGAACTAAGAAAGCTCACTCACACACTAGTACATAAAGTAATACCATCTAGAGATTTGTTGAATGCTAATTTACAGTGGGATGTCTTTAGTCAGAGTCACAACTATCATGAACCTAAAGATTACAATGACTATGTAGATTTTGATGTTCTTTGGTTAATGGGTAACAATGGATCTGTATAAAATAGAAATTTAGAATGTATTGTTACAATGTTCTACAATTTTACTATCTATATTATTATGCTATATCATATTGAGCAGAAATTTCCAAGATAAAAGTGTGGAATAAAACCACTTACTTGAGGGCTTCTATATTGTTGTTGATTATGAACCAAGTACGTGTGCTTAATTCTCTTAAGCATTATAGTTTGCAATTGTCGGGATAATAGGTTTGCTTGTTTTGCAATGCTTTATTTTTGTTTTATTTCTGCACTTAGGTTAATTAGGTTAATAAATACATGTTTGTGGGTAGCATGGCTGCAAACCCTCACGAGACACAACTCGTTCTACTAGGGACACCTAGAGGTTTAAAGGCTTATTGCATGAGCTCAATGCAATCGTGTTACCTACGAAAGTGGTGTTTACTTTTATGCATTAGTTCATTTAGCTTTTTGTTTGATTTTGTTTTGTTTTGTTTTGCTATGGACTAGCAAAATGTAGGTTTGGGGGTGTGATCTACACATGGAATATGAATTTTATTATCTCCTAAACTTATGTTTCTGCTAGTGTTTGATTAGAATTTCTACTACTTTAATATAGTTTTTGGTTTTTGTAGGAAACAAGAGTCATACACAGAAATGAGGTGAAAAGTAACTCAAATGGTTAAATCATCATAACTTCGTGTGCACATCTCTGATGGAACTGACTCAACCGCGCACAATTCGGAGTTCGGAGCGAAAATTTATAGCCATTTGAAATTCATGACCAGTAACCACGATCGATCGGTTATTCAACGCGATCGATCGCATGAGCCGCAAAATAGTATCATTGAAGGAAACGATCAATCGGAACCAAAATGATCGATCATATCTACTAGAATTTTTTATCCGTGCAAGACAGTAACTGCGATCGATCGGCAAAAAATAACGAAGGAATTTTGATCGATCGGTAGGCGATCGATCAGCAATACGGAGAGATCGATCGCCGTGTGGGGAAAACTGAAATAGATCTATTTCGACTCGGATTTAGAAGGGAACTTCGTGGTTTTCCTTCACTCTTATAAATAAGCCTTATGGGAGAACGTTTTGAGGACCAGAGAATAGACTTTTGAGCTTTATTGGAGGCTAGATAGGAGCAAGAGAAGGAGTCTTTTGGAGCAAAGAAGAACAAGGATTCATGACGGTGGATCTATGTTGTTGTTTTAATTAATCTTCTTAATTTTACTCGCAAGTGTACGAATCGTGTTTGGAGTATAGTCGCACAATTCTTACGAGGTCGAACCCACAGGGACTTGTGTTTTTGGAATTCTAATTTGAAGATCAAATTATTGCCCTTGTTGAAGAATTAAATTGATTTGATTCACTGCAACTACGACTAATCGAAGACTCAATGTAATTAAACAACTTTGACAAACAAATTAATCTAAAAGTAATTAAGTAATCTATAAAAAAGAAACTAGTTGACAAATAAAAATTAGAACTTTAATCAGGAATTTAAAATACTAGGGCATAAGAATCAGCACATGACAATCATAGGAATAATTATTTACAATCAGCAATGGTTCTCAGTGTTATCTCGTAGAGAATTTGAATTCAATCTATTCTCCTACGGAAGATTTCAGCATTAAAGCATATAAATTTCGGATTAGAATTTGTCTTCTCTTGCATATCAAAAGATGAAATTCAAATCATTAGTTGTATCCATCATTTAATAAATCACAACTAATATCCAAACAACATACTAAATTTATGATTCAATGCACTTGATTCAAGAATAACAATCGTTAAAGCGTAGTTATTTGAGATAACAATTCCATCATATAAACAATACTCCTACAACTATTCATGGCTTCATCTCAGCCCTAGATATGAGATTAGCTACTCATGCAAGGGAATTGAACTACAATAACAAAGGAATTCATTTGAATAAAAAAAAGATTTAACTTACAATAATTTCGGAATAATAGGAAAATTAGCAAAACATGCACTCTTCTTCTCTCTCGGGTTACTGTTCACAGCCACAGTTCGAACAGATTTCTTCTTCAGCAGCAACAATTCGGAATGAAAAACCCAAAATGAAAACAAGAATAGATAACTAAATTTGAAATTTGAAACTGAAAAAAAATCTCTGGTCGTCTTCTCAGTCGGACCAGCACGAACAGAAAAACTCTCTCTATGTTCTGTTTATATAGAGCACCAGAAGAAGACGCCTTTTCCCCATTTAAGATGAGCCCAAATCGAGTAAGATTCCATCTTTAGCACTCCTCTCCTTTGGACGAATCCCAAATCCGTCCCAAAATAAAAATCCGAGCTTTCCTATTTGAACCCATCTTCTGTTTTGGTTGTAGACTCCTGCACAAGCACGCTTTCTCCTCCTCTACTCGGCCTCCAACCATGCCGTGAGCTCCGCCGTCATCATTTCATCACCGCCCATGGCCACCATCGGCCTGATTTTGCCATGAACTCCTCTGCCATCCTCGAACTCCGCCGTCATGCTATGCCGCCGCGAAACCATCAACCGATCTCGAGCCCCAGCCGCCGACCTTGCCGTGTCACCGTCTTCGAGTGACCGCCATCGGACCCTAATCTCCGGAACCTAGGGCCCATAGCTGTCGCCCATCGCTTCGAGCAGAAGCTCGAGGCTCTGCTCTATTTCAAAAAGAGGACACCCGAGCTATCGCTCATCGCTTCATTTTCCTTTTTTTTTCATTGACCCGGCCCAACGAACCGGCTTTTCTTTCTTTTCTTTTTTTTCTTTTATAATACCCGTTGTAGCAATGTCGTCCGTCAGATCAAATATGAATGCCTGAACATTAATTTTGCGCTCGTCTCCTTCATCAGTGAACATCAACGGCTTAGATCTTTGCAGTGCATGATCTCTGCTCCTAGGTACTTTGGCACTTCAAAACACGCGTAATGGCTTCACTTTGCAGCCCGAACAATTGAACATACATAAATAAAATATTTCCCACATTAGACGTACCAAATAATTTATAAAATTACGGAACATAGTTAAATTGAGTCATTTAGAGAGCATTATTTATTTAATTCCTAATGATTAAATAACTACTACAACTCACTGTAATCCTTATTTTAACTAGAAATTATGACTAACAAACAGGTAAAAAGGCATATAAAAATGTGTATTTTTCATGCATAACAAATACCCCCAAACCTAGATTTTGCTAGTCCTCAAGCAAAACACAAAAGAAAAACAATAAAACTATTCAAAAATAAATGCCACTGTCGTAGGGAATCAAGATTGCATTTAGCATATGCAACAAGCCTTTTAAACCCCTAGGTGTCCCTGGTCTCGTGAGGGTTTGCAGCCATGCTACCCACAAACATGTATTTATAAAATTAACATTATTAATCTAAATGAAAAAGAAATCAACTAAACACTTCAAAACACAAAACCTATTATCCCTTCAACAATATTTAAGAAAACTAACCACACATACTTGTATTTATAATCAACTGGAATATAAAAGCGCTCAAGCAAGTGGTTTTATTCTACACCTTCATCTTAGAAATTTTTGCTCAATATGATATAGCATGATAATTTAAATAATAATGGTGCAGAACATTGTAGCAATACACTCTAAATCTCTGTTTTACACAGATCCAATGTTACCCATTAACCAAAGAACATCAGAATCTACATAGTCATCGTAATCTTTAGGTTCATGATAGCACAAATGCATGCGCGCCGCGCCTCCTTCGGGTCCAACATTCTAGATTTGAGAGGATAATACACCATAGACTTTTTTTTTGCAATATGACTGTGTAAGGCCTGACTTCAAGATGCTTAGGTTTAGCAATGACTCAGGCCAATGACTGCCAGCTAGTTCGACTTAGGGCATTAGGTTTTAAGATGGACCGCTTCGGACCTAAGCATGAGCATAAGTTAATCCTATAATAGTCAAGCAGCCCCTTTTTTTATTTTTATTTTTTTTTTCATTTTCAGCATATATATTTTCAAGCATCTTATTTTATCCAGGTTGTATTATACTCTCAACCTATTTTCGGTTCCAAGCCCTTTCCATAGCCAAGTAAATGGTTTATCATGATCTTTTAAGCTCAACAGACAACCACATATCAACCAATGACTCTGACTAAAGACATCCCACTGAAGATTAGTATTCAACAAATCTCTAGAAGGTATTACTTTATGTAACTCGTGTGTGTGAGTGAATTTTATTATCTCAAGCACTTGATCCAAGAGGATTGTAACAGAATGTTATTTCTCAGTTAAGTGTATCTATCCTCCAGTATACTTACTCACACTTCCAATGTAAATTAATCTCTTAAAAATTGAAGTATGCATCACGAAGGGATAAACTATCAAAACCTATAAAAATACTAACAAACAACCTAAAAAATACAATTTTTTTTTGTTTTTTAATTTTTTTTGTTAAATTCAAAATAACCAAGAAAATAACTAAGATATCCTAAACAAATATCTTCCTATACCCCCAAACCTGCATGAAACATTGTCCTCAATGTAACAAGATATGAAATAAGTATTGAGAAAAATAAATAGAAGAGGGAAGGAAAGATAGTACCTGCACTCTATTGAAACGCTACATTATCTATTAAAATGAAAAGAACAAGGGAAGCACAAGAATAGCATAAGAAGAAATAACCACAAAAATAAAAATTCTAAAAACTTGGGTTGCCTCCCAGTAGCGCTAAGTTTTACGTCTTCAGCCAAACAGCTATTAATTCACTCATTAATGGATGATGCAGATTCTACCAAGGATTTAGCGTGAGACCACAGAGAATAAAAATATGACCAAATGACATCTCTCAAATTGCAAATTAATGTTCCCAGTCTTCTCTTCAATATCTCCCACCTAGACTCTCTGGGAACAAAAAAGGATATGGGATGGGAACAACATTGACAGCAACTATGGGCCCCTGAAGATCAAGCTCATCTATGGGTGGGTCATCCATTCTTGCCGCTAACTGATGTGGTAGTAATGGTGCCCAGGGATAGACGACTGGAATATCTAAGTCTGGACTCAGTGGATGTTCATTCACTACTTCTTCTAACTGTTCAGGCACCACCCATAGGTGTAAGAATAAGGCGGCCATCTAGATATCCTGTGAGAATCATGAACCTAAAAATGTGAGTGATAAATAATGAAAAATAAAACAAGCAAAGAAAACTAAACCTACTATGTACAAAACAGAACAAACTACTGCAACTTTAGTCATTATAAGTCGGGTCTCCCAGACTCAATTCATCGATCTGAGGTTGCTGCAATTTCAAGAATGGTTTAAGACGATGACCATTAACTTTGAATATATCACCACTCTTGGGGTTTTCTATTTCAACTGCTCCATGAGAATAAACAACACGAACTATAAAAGGTCCTGTCCATCGAGACTTCAATTTACCCGGAAACAGATGCAAACGAGAGTTGTATAAAAGAACTTTCTGCCCCGATGTAAAAGATTTTCGCAGAATATTTAGGTCATGAACCTTTTTCATACG
Source organism: Houttuynia cordata (assembly GCA_039654745.1). Classification (NCBI taxonomy): domain Eukaryota; kingdom Viridiplantae; phylum Streptophyta; class Magnoliopsida; order Piperales; family Saururaceae; genus Houttuynia; species Houttuynia cordata. Next base: position 52,509,939 of record CM077504.1, on the reverse strand, counting down.
ATCCTTGTATGATTTTGCACACTCATAAGCATCCTTACGAAGCTCATCCAATTCATTCAATTGCAGTTTCCTTTGAATTCCTACTCTATTCAGATCAAAATTCAGGTGCTTAATTGCCCAATAAGCTTTATACTCAATTTCAACAGGAAGATGACAAGCTTTCCCGTAAACAATACGGTATGGAGACATTCCAATGGGAGTTTTAAATGCAGTACAATAAGCCCACAAAGCATCGGTGAGTCTCAGTGACCAATCTTTGCGATTAGGATTGACTGTCTTTTCTAAAATATGCTTAATCTCCCGATTAGAAATCTCTACTTGACCGCTTGTCTGAGGATGGTATGGGGTAACAATTTTGTGGGTTATGCCATATTTCTTCATTAACTGTTCAAAAACCCTATTACAGAAATATTTACCCCCATCACTTATGATAGCACGGGGAGAACCAAAACGTGCAAAAATATTGTCTTTTAAGAATTGGACCACCACTTTGTGGTCATTGGTCTTGCATGCTACGGCCTCTACCCATTCAGAGACGTAGTCTACCCCCACAAGGATATAAAGATTGCCAAAAGAGTTAGGGAAAGGTCCCATGAAGTCAATACCCTATACATCAAAAAGGTGTATAATAAAGATTAGGGTTAAAGGCATCATGTTACGACGTGAAAGTGCTCCTAACTTCTGACATCTTTAACATGCTGAACAATAAGCATGACAGTCTTTGAAAATAGTAGGCCAAAAAAATCCACACTGCAAAATCTTTGCAGCAGTTTTTTTAGAACTAAAATGGCCCCCACATGCTTGATCATGACAAAAGGAAATGATGCTTTGGTGATCATGTTCAGGAATACATCTCCTAATAATTTGATCGGGATAATACTTGAACAAGTATGGATCATCCCAAAAGAAATACTTAACCCTGGACAAAAATTTGGACCTATCTTGGGAAGACAAATGAGATGGAATTTGTTCAGTTACCAGATAATTAACTATGTCAGCAAACCAAGGCAATTGGGACACTGCAAGTAATTGCTCATCAGGAAAAGATTCAGTAATGGGCAGTGAATCATTAGTAAAATCAACTATCAACCTAGATAAGTGGTCGGCTACAACATTTTCGGAACCTTTCTTATCCCGAATTTCAATATCAAATTCTTGTAGCAACAATATCCATCGGAGAAGACGAGGTTTAGCATCTTTTTTAGATAAAAGATACTTCAATGGAGCATGATCCGAATAGATATAGACCTTCGATCCTAATAAATAATACCGAAACTTATCTAGAGCAAAGACTACTGCCAGCAACTCTTTTTCAGTTGTAGCATAATTAAGTTGAGCATCATTCAATGTTTACTGGCATAGTAATTCACATGGGGAAGTTTATTAATTCGCTGCCCCAACATAGCACACATAGCAAAATCAGAGGCATCGCACATGATTTTAAAAGGTAGGCTCCAATCAGGCGGCCGAATAATAGGTGCAGATGTTAACTCTGATTTGAGTTTCTGAAAAGCATTATTGCAAGCATCATCAAAGACAAATGGTGTATCTTTTGCAAGAAGATTACACAAAGGTCTTGAAATTTTACTAAAGTCTTTAATGAATCTTCTGTAAAATCTAGCATGGCCTAAAAATGATCTGATTTCTTTCACAGTTCATGGTGGTGAAAGATGTGAAATCAAATCAACTTTAGCTTTATCAACTTCAATGCCTTTATTAGATATAATATTCCCAAGAATAATTCTTTTTTGAACCATAAAATGACATTTCTCCCAGTTAAGTACCAGATTCTTCTCTTTACACTGCACTAACACTAAAGATAGGTGGTGTAGACATTCATCAAAATTAGACCCAAAGACAGAAAAATCGTCCATGAATACCTCTAAAAATCGCTCTACCATATCATAGAAAATGCTCAACACACACCTTTGAAAGGTAGCAGGTGCATTGCATAGCCCAAATGGCATGCGTCGGCAGGCAAAGGTACCAAAAGGACACATGAAAGTGGTCTTTTCTTGGTCTTCAGGGGCTATGGGAATTTGGTTATAACCAGAATAACCATCAAGAAAGTAATAATATTCATGTCCCGCTAACCTTTCCAACATTTGGTCAATGAAAGGAAGGGGAAAATGATCTTTTCTTGTCAAAGCATTCAACTTCCTATAATCAATACAGACACTCCAACCCATTTGAACTCGAGTTGGCACTAACTCAACAGCATCATTTTTCACAACAGTTATTCCAGATTTTTTCGGCACTACTTGAACAGGACTTACCCATTTACTATCAGAGATTGGGTAGATAACTCCTACATCTAAAAGCTTAAGGATTTCAACTCGAATAACTTCTTGCATTACAGGGTTAAGACGCCTTTGGGATTCACGAGAAGGCTTGGCATCATCCTCCAAATGAATTCTATGCATAACAACAGAGGGACTGATGCCTTTAATATCTGCAATAGTCCACCCTATGGCTTCTTTGTGCTTTACAAGATCATCAAGTAGTTTACGCTCTTGAGCCACATCTAGGTCAGATGCAATAATGACAGGTAAGGACTCACAAGGACCTAAATAAGCATATTTCAGAGTATCAGGCAATAGTTTCAGGTCTAATTTAGGTGGCTCAACACTAGATGGAACTACTTGTGATGATGATAAGGCAAGAGGCTCCACTTTTGGTTGCCACCGTTCAGTACTCATCAGAGGTACAGACTCAAACAATGAGTTCACTTATTCAATTGACTGATCGATATCAAATTCACAACCAAAATATGTTAAGCATGCCTCTAAGGGATCTTGGGAATGTGTTTGAAGAAAAGTTTCATGGATAAGTGTTTCAATCAAGTTTATTTCATTCGCATCATCCATGTCAGGTGGTTGTTTACTGATGTCAAAGATGTTCAATTCCACCTTCATATTCCCAAAAGAAATTTGCATCACTCCATTTCTGCAATTAATGATAGCATTAGATGTAGCTAGAAATGGACGACCCAAAATGACAGGTATTTACCCACTTATGTTCGGAACAGGTTGAATATCAAGGACAACAAAGTCCACAGGGAAATAAAATGTATCAACCTTAATCAGAACATCCTCAACAACACCTCGAGGGATTTTAACCGAACGGTCAGCTAATTGAAGTGTCATTGACGTGGGTTTTAGCTCTCCCAGACCTAATTACACATACACAGAATATGGCAATAAATTCACACTGGCCCCCAAATCTAACAAGGCTCTCTCAATTCGATGCTTCCCTATCATGCATAAAATTGTGGAACAACCAGGGTCCTTATATTTGATAGAAAATTTACATTGAATGACAGAGCTGACTTGTTCTGCTAGGAATGCCTTTTTAGGAACATTATTTTTCTTTTTGACAGAGACTAGATCTTTCAAAAATTTTGCATATGAAGGCACTTGTTGGATTGCATCTAGAAAAGGAATGTTTATTTGTACTTGTTTAAACACTTCTAGAATATCTCCATATTGTGCACCTTTTTTAGGATTTACTAGTCTTTGCGGATATGGTGCCCTAGGTACAAAATTCTTAGGTGGAGAATCACTATCAACAGTTGGAGAATAATTAATTTCTTTAGTCTCTATTTCAGTCTTAGTGTTCTCACTTTTTTCTTTTTCAGGAGTTTCAATTTTATTATCAATATACTTTCCAGACCTAAGGGTAATAACTGATTGAACATGTTCCTCATTCTGTGAAGAATTAGAGCTACTACCAATAGAAAATTGTCCTTTTTGGTTAGGCATAGGTTGACTAGGGAATCTCCCTCTCTCTCTTTCTGCTAATTGAGTAGCCAATTGACCAACCTGAGTCTCTAACTTAGCAATTGCTTGAGTATTCATGTGTGTGGAGTTCTTCATCTGATGCATAGCTTGGTTAGTTGACTGAATAACTTGGCTTGTCGATTGGATGAAAGATTTGAGAGTGTCCTCTAATGAGGATTGCTTGTGTAAGGGATGGAGATTGATTGACAGGTTGTTGATATTGGGTAGGAGGTTGAGACAAAGCTGAATAAGATGGGTTGTTCTGCCTAAACTGATTATGCATGGGTTGCATAGGCTGCCCACCTACATTCAGAGGTGGTTGATTCTGTCTCTAAGAGAAATTTGAATGATTTCTCCATCCTGAATTGTAGGTTTCAGAGAAAGGATTGCCTGTCGGCTTCCCATAATTATTCAGGACATTGACTTGTTCTGCATAACACTCTGGATAAGTATTCATGGAAGGGCAGTTCAGAGATGTATGCATCGGGCTAGCACACACAGAGCATGCTTCATTCATGTTGAGAGCATTGATGCTTCGGTTCAAACTCAAGGTATCTATTTTCTTGGTTAGCGCATCAAGTTTGACCTTAACATCTATGTCCTCTTTGATCTCGTAGAGACCTCCTTTCTTAGGAGCTTGATGTTGTCTCTCCCTATGACTTGCAAAATCCCACTGTTGGGATCTTTCAGCTAATTGCCCTACGAAAGTATAAGCTGCTTCACCCCCTAAGTCTAAGAACGCACCGCTATTCATTGATTCAATCATATTGCGATATGTTTGAGTTAAACCATTGTAAAAGTGCTGAATTAACCTCCATGTTTCAAACCCATGATGTGGACATTTTAGTAAAAGGTCTTTAAATCTTTCCCAACTCTCATAAAATTTTTCATTTTCATCTTCCATGAAGTCAATGATTTCTCTCTTTAATTCATTAGTTTTGGCCATTAGGAAGAATTTGGACAAGAATTTGCTCACCAACATATACCCTGTGGTGACAGAATCAGCGGGAAGAGAATTTAACCATGCCTTAGCCTTGTCCTTCAAAGAGAAGGGGGAAAGGCGCAGACGAACAGACTCATCTGAGAAGTCTGTGAACCTAAAAGTTGCACAAATTTCTAGAAAATCATTTACATGTATGTAAGGATCCTCTCCGTTAAGACCATGATAATTGGGCAAAAGTTGAATTATCTGAGGTTTTAGTTCAAAATGCTTTGGAGAGGTTGCAGGCAAAACTATGCAAGATGGAGGGTTGATTGAGATTGGAGAAAATAACTCCCTCAGAGATTTCTCAGGTTGATCTTCTATTTTGAATGAAAGATCAATTTTAGTTTCACTATTCTCTAAAGGATTGGAATTATTGCTAACCAGAAGCAGTGTGTGATCACGTGTCCACGTGATCATACACTGTTAATCAACTCTCACATGTTTAAATTTTTTTTTTAAATTTTTAAATTTTTTTTATTTTTTTGACCTAAAATTAACTGTAAGGGTAAAATTAGTCTTAGAATTTAAAACACCTCGAAGGCGCCAAAAACTTGTTGTTGTTTTAATTAATCTTCTTAATTTTACTCGCAAGTGTACAAATCGTGTTTGGAGTATAGTCGCACAATTCTTACGAGGTTGAACCCACAGGGACTTGTATTTTTTAAATTCTAAATCGAAGATCAAATTATTACCCTTGTTGAAGAATTAAATTGATTTGATTCACTACAACTACGACTAATCAAAGACTCAATGTAATTAAACAACTTTAACTAATAAATTAATCTAAAAGCAATTAAGTAATCTATGAAAAAGAAACTAATTGACAAATAAAAATTAGAACTTTAATCAGGAATTTAAAACACTAGGGCATAAGAATCAGCACATGACAATCATAGGAATAATTATTTAAAATCAGCTATTGTTCTCAGTGTTATCTCGTAGAGAATTTGAATTCAATCTATTCTCCTACGGAAGATTTCAGCATTAAAGCATACAAATTTCATATTAGAATTTATCTTCTCTTGCATATCAAAAGATGAAATTCAAATCATTAGTTGTATCCATCATTTAATAAATCACAACTAATATCCAAACAACATACTAAATTTATGATTCAATGCACTTGATTCGAGAATAACAATCGTTAAAGCGTAGTTATTTGAGATAGCAATTGCATCATATAAACAATACTCCTACAACTATTCATGGCTTCATCTCAGCCCTAGATATGAGATTAGCTACTTATGCAAGGGAATTGAACTACAATAACAAAGGAATTCATTTGAATAAAAAAAAATAAGATTTCACTTACAATAAATTCAGAATAATAGGAAAATTAGCAAAACATGCACTGTTCTTCTCTCTCGGGTTACTGTTCACAGCCACAGTTCGAACAGATATCTTCTTCAGTAGCAACAATTTGGAATGAAAAACCCAAAATGAAAACAAGAATAGATAACTAAAATTGAAATTTGAAACTGAAAAAAAAATCTCTGGTCATCTTCTCAGTCGGACCAGCACGAACAGAAAAACTCTCTCTATGTTCTGTTTATATAGAGCACCAGAAGAAAACGCCTTTTCCCCATTTAAGATGAGCCCAAATCGAGTAAGATTCCATCTTCAGCATGCCTCTCCTTTGGACGAATCCCAGATCCGTCCCAAAATAAAAATCCGAGCTTTCCCATAAAAATCCCATCTTCTGTTTTGGTTGTAGACTCCAGCACAAGCACGCTTTCTCCTCCTCTACTCGGCCTCCAACCTTGCTGTGAGCTCCGCCGTCATCATTTCATCACCGCCCATGGCCACCATCAGCCTGATTTCGCCATGAACTCCTCTGCCTCCTCGAACTCCGCCATCATCCTATGTCGCCGCGAAACCATCAACCGATCTCGAGCCCCAGCCGCCGACCTTGCCGTGTCGCCATCTTCGAGTGACCGCCATCGGACCCTCATCTCCTGAACCCAGGGCCCATAGCTGCCGCCCATCGCTTCAAGCAGAAGCTCGAGGCTCTGCTCTGTTTCAGAAAGAGGGCACCCGAGCTTTCGCTCATCGCTTCATTTTCCTTTTTTTTTTCATTGACCCGGCCCAACGAACCGACTTTTCTTTCTTTTCTTTTTTTTTCTTTTATAATACCCGTTGTAGTAATGTCGTCCGTCAGATCAAATATGAACGCCTGAACATTAATTCCGTGCCCATCTCCTTCATCAGTGAACATCAACGGCTTAGATCTTTGCAGCGCATGATCTCAGCTCCTAGGTACTTTGGCACTTCAAAACACGCATAATGGCTTCACTTTGCAACCTGAACACTTGAACCTACATAAATAAAATATGTCCCACATTAGACATACCAAATAATTTATAAAATTACGGAACATAGTTAAATTGAGTCATTTAGAGAGCATTATTTATTTAATTCCTAATTATTAAACTAACTACTACAACTCACTGTAATCCTTATTTTAACTAGAAATTATGACTAACAAACAAGTAAAAAGGCATATAAAAATGTGTATTTTTCATGCATAACAATCTACATAAACAGGCTTTTCTTTTCTTTCTTTATTTCTATATGTAACTAAACTTTTATTCAAGGCTAGATGAAGCCCTAGATAGGTATTGCTACTCTTATTAGTTTAATTTTATAAAGTTGATTATGATTCATGCTTAATGCGATTTCATGAGTATTCTTTTGAGTGCTTGATCATAGACTTGATTGATTATGAATAGAATTAGATATTGTGATTGATTTTATGCCCTATCAAGGATAAGATTAATTGCATTATAATAGAGTTGTGATTGATTCTATGCCCGATCAAGGATAGGATTGATTACACAATAGTGGATGAACTTTCGTGTCCGATCAAGAATGTTAGTGATTTCATTAGTAATTTGTGTGTCCGATCAAGAACACGAATTACCATATCATGTTAACTTATACTTAATAATAATTGAGAGTAGTAATTACATGTCTAGTGGTGGATTCTGTGCCTTGATATTCTCCATATTGATTGAATCCCAATAATTTAGTCTAAAGTTCATTGCTTTCCTTAGGATCAGTTAAACTACATCTTTTCTTTGTTTTGAATTTAGTAAAATATCCCTGAGGTTCGACAACTCTTTTCTATACTCGTCGTAGTACAATTGTCTTGTGCACTTGCAAGGGTTTTATATTTAAACGATCACCTTGCGAGGCTCCCACCCAGAAAGAGACATATACGTACGTCCTTAGGCTGTTGAAACATTACGGAAGGTCTAGCAGTCTCCACCCATTGGGTCCGTAAGCATTGATGGGGCCAGTATCTTATACACATGGCTGGGTTTCTGAAAGAGAACCTCTAGGGTAACCTGGTAAGTAACCACTTGCGTCCGCGATGAAGTTTCAGGCCAAGCGTCCGCGATGAAGTTTCTGGCAATGCTTTTGCTCTTAGTGCTTGTTGCAACGATTTGCACAGATGGGAGGAAGGTGCTTGTTGAAGAAGAATACGAGATCAAGAGTGTAGACAACGGGAATATTTTTGAGAACCAGACCTACTTGAACAACCATCACAATATTCCAAGGGAGTTTTTTGGTGGTGGGGGAACTATTGTAAACCAGCATGTGTTAGAAAGTGACCATGGCGACAATAGTGGCTAAGAGGTGTTGTACTAAATAGTATACGGGGAACATCTATAATGAAGGACAGTTATTATCGGTTGGGAAGATGTAAAGTTTTTTTTTCTTTTTTATATCATTTTTAATGGAAAAGAAGACAATATTGGTAGTGGTTCTTGCCAAAGCTCTGAAGCTGCAATCTGTCACAAAATTTTTTGCCGAATGTTCCGAAATGAGGATTGACTATCGGGCGATTAAATTTTCAATTGTCCAAACTTACAACTTCACGAATTTTACCTGAACAATGCGAGTTTACTCAGATATTTGGCAATTTCCCTCCTGCACAAATTAATTGCCAAAGTTCATTAATTTGCTTTTACCTCCTATATTGCATAATTTTTGTTTTCAGTTATTTAGTTAGTCGTATTAATTATTGTCACTGAAGTCTAGAGAAGAAGGAGCAGTGACAGATCAAGCTACGACTCTGGTAGCAGGAGCAAGAGTTGCGAGAGGAAGAGTTGGGTCGATTCTGGTCACTGGAGAATATTTGAAGTGTATTTCTCACACCAGACTGGCCGTGTATTTCACCATTTAGTGTCTAACACGTTAGTCACGAGGGACTGACGGTTTTTATCAGGGATCACATACAGCTCTCATGGCTAACATGTTAATGAATGGTGAAATAAACTACCAGCCTGGTGTGAGAAATACAATGAAATCTTTCTCCAAAAGGATGGAGGACTAAGAATTGTACATGCAGACCGCAAGAGTTCAACAACGTTCAAGCCCACCAAAATATAAACCTTCACAACCACCACATGCCCGCAACCAGTCGTGTGAAGCTAGAGCCAAACGAGTATGTAATCAAGACTTGAATTTGGAAATCAACAACAAATCATTATCACCTTAATTATAGTTTTCTTATCACTTTAATTATAATTTTCTCATTACAACTACGACATTAGTTAGAATTTAGTTTTATTAGCACTAGGAGAATGCACGTGCATTCTTCTTATCACTTTAATTATAGTTTTCTCTTTACAACTACGACATTAGTTAGAATTAATTTTATTAGTACTAGGAGGAATGCACGTGCTGCTAGATTGGCCTATGTTAACATCCTTCAAATTATATGTTAACAAAGATTAGTTTGGATATCTAACAGTAAGGATATTTTTCGTGCAGGTACTATTGTCACTTTTGACCAAAGCTGAACTGATTTTGTGAAAATAAAATCAACATTGAAATATACTTGTTTTGTTCTAAAGAAAGTCAATACTATGATGCAACTCATAATCTAAAGCATTATTTGCTTGATTTTGTTATGTTGGATATAATGACGTTAAAAAAACTAAATCTGAGCCAAAAGAAAGGCTCCAGTGGGCCCATGGCTTTAGCAGCAAAGTTGAAACTTAAACGGAGAGTATCTGTAAAATAAAGTCCTAGCAAATAAAGACTCCTCCCTCATAGGAGCAGTGTAATTTGTCAAGCTAATTAGTTACGATTTATGATTTTGATACGAAAGGTTCACGTGGGGCCATGGCCTTAGCAGAAGTTCTAGCAAATCACAACAATAAGGATATGTACGCATATGAGTTTGATAGAATCCACTCATTTTAGTGGATATGTAAGCATTTTGGTTTTTCTTATAATATATATATATATGAAAAATGTTTAGATGAGATTGCTCTCATATAGTTGAGACCAATTCATGCCGTAGCCATTAGATTTTGATCTGATGGCTATAAGATCGGAATCCAACAACCCAAAAGATTGGCCTCATGCTCCTTCAATCTCATATAAATTGATCCCTCTCTCTCTCGATATATATATATATATATATATATATATATATATATATATTAATGAGACTTATCTCATATAGCTTACATGAGCCAAGTTTTATTTCAAGCTGTCGAATTTTAATCCGACAATGGATGTCAAATCAATGGGTGGGTAGTTTTGTTGAATCATCATCTACCCATGTAGCCATCAAATCAAGATACGGCGGTTCAAGATTAATTGGGCTCATATAAACTGCATGCGACAAGTCTCATCCAAAATTTTCCCCATATATATATGGGAAAAGTTTAAATGAGATCGCTCTCATATTGCTTATATGAGGCCACTTTGAATCGTAGCCGTTGGATCTTGATCTGACGGCTACAAATATCCATAATGATCTCACCCACTCTTTGATGTGACACACTCACCAACCCACTGATTTGATATCCACCCTCCGATCGGAATCTAACGGCAATAAAGATTGGCCTCATACTCCTTATATGAGAACGATCTCATGTAAACTCATCTCTCTCTCTCTATATATATATATATATGAGAAAAATCCAAGTAAGATTGCTCTTATTTAGCTTATATGAGCTCAATTAAAATTGTAGCAATTGGATCTTGATCTGACGGCTACAAGGGTGAGTGATGGTTCATTCATCTACCCACTCATTTGATATCCACAGTCAAATCAAATTCCAACGACTCAAAAGATTATTCTCATACCCCTTATATAAGAACGATTTCATGTAAACCGATCTCATATATAAATATTTTTCAATATAGAAAAAAGTTTAAATAAAATCGCTTTCATTTAACTTATATGGTGTCAATTCAAGCCATACCTTGATTTGATAATTACAAGGGTGAGTGATGGGTCACACTTACCTACCCACTAATTTGATAGCCGCCGTCGGATTAGAATCTAACGACCCAAAAGATCGTTCTCATGGCTATTATATAAGAACGATCTCATGTAAACCGATCTCTCTCTCTCTCATATATATATATATATATATATATATATATAGATATATATATATATATATATATATATATATGAGAGACAGAGAGATCGGTTTACATGAGATCGTTATCATATAAGGAGCATGAGGCCAATCTTTATTACCGTTAGATTCCGATCGGAAGGTGGATATCAAATCAGTGGGTAGGTGCGTGTGTCACATCAAGGAGTGGGTGAGATCATTATGGGTATTTGTAGCCGTCAGATCAAGATCCAACGGCTACGATTCAAAGTGGCCTCATATAAGCAATATGAGAGCGATCTCATATAAACTTTTCCCTATATATATATATATATATATATATATATATACCGTCAACCACTTCTTCCAACTCACCTACTTGTGTCATTGACTTCCCCTTAGGGCTGGGAATCGGGTCGGGTCGGGTGAAATAAGGTCGGGTTGACCATTACTTTATCTAAATAGGGTCGGATAATTACCCGACCCTATTCATGAGTAGGGTCGAGAATGGCCGACCCTAACCCTACTTGGCTTGGGTCGGGTCAGGTAATGATCCGACCCTACTTTTTTTAAAACTTTTTTTTAAAAAAATTACTTTTATTCTATTTTACCTCCAACTGTCCAACCATCCCATAACAATTTGAAAAAAGAAATTATTTTTTTCCTAAGGAAACAAATCTGGTGGAGTTAATCCTGCAAAGGAGGCTGCTAACTTCATGATGATGACTTGAGATGTGAATCCACAATGAGCGTTTACTGCGGAGTAGGAAGTGGGGATAGAAATACAATTCAAAGCACAATAACCACAACCAAAACAAACAAAAAATCAGAACTTTCCCAAAGAAAGCCAATTAAAAGTAGCAAAAACCAACTGCGAACAAATTGTGATACCTCAACTCGAACATTAGCAAAAACCAACCACCGAATGCAGAAGCTTTATGCCCTAAGCTTCAATGATATCCGATCACCGACCAGGAAGCTCAAGGTAAATACAAACAATCAAATCAAGGGTAAGAAATCAAATTCATGGCTGCTTCGGGATTACATAGAGCAAATACTAGAAAGCCGTGGAGATTCTCAGATCCAACAGTCTCGACAATCTGATTTGAGATTTCCGAAAAGTCGGCAGGGACAGGGCAATCAGGCGAATCATTGCAACCTACCAGAAATCAAGCGAAACCTAGATCTCCACCCTCGGTGACCTCCTCCAGTGCATACTCAACCTCAAGGCAAAGTTGCCTTTCCAGCAGGAGAATGTGCAAACACCGACCCCTCCACCGCCCCTGCTTCAATCACCACCTCCAATGCAGCAGACGACCGGGAGGACGAAGGCTTCTAGATTGAAGCTGGTGGTGGAAGCGGCGTATGGAGCTGGTAGCAGAGGTGATAGTGGAGGAAGTCAGCAGCCCCCAACTCCGCCGCCGCAGCCTTGGTGCCCGCAATGCCTGCCATGGTGGAGGCAGCAGCCTCTCTTCAAGTCGCAAGCAGTTGGAGGGTGGAGGTAGACAGGGACATATGGTATGTATACAAGCACGCACTGGAGGATTATCCAGTGGCAGAGGATCTGTTGCAATTGGCGGCACAGGTCCTGGACTGCAAGCACTTCTCCAAGGTCTGGCCATTCAAGGACAACGACAACGAGATGCTGCGATTCTTCTACAGGGTGGTGTCGGACGCAGTGGAGATGGAAGCGCTAATAAGAGGGGTGCCAACGAGCGAGCTAGTGGTGGTGCCACCGTATGCAACGGTGGAGGATCTGAGGCAGGCCGGCGAGCACTCGCTGCATGACACCCACTATGTGATGGAGGAATTCGAAGCGCAGGCGGTGGAGGGAGTTGCCACCTCGCCGTCAGCCCTGGCCTGATGGGGTGAAGGGGTCAATGACTTTTAGGGTTTTTTCCTTTATGAGATAGGTCGGGTTGCACATAACCCGGGTAATTACCCAACCCGACCCGCAATTTGAACAGTTTAAAACATTCAACCTGCAACCCGACCCTATTTTGTAATAGGGTCGGGTCGGGTCGGGTTTGCAGGTCGGGTACAAATTCCCAACCCTACTTCCCCTCAGATTTAGGCATTAGCCGAACAATGCTTGCTTGTTCCAAGCTTGCAAACATACTACATGCCAGTGCGTGAACTCTATGTGCGTCCACCCATGAACTCTCTGAAACATAGCCCTACAAACTCATAAAAGCACAATTACGATGACTCATGTAATATCACACTGTTCTGCTATAATTACCTTCCCAAATTTCCTCCTTTATTTCCTTACTCCAACCAATTTTCTACTTTAGCCTTTTTCCTTCCATGCCAAGGATTTTCTATGTCCGCATTCCTGCAACCTAACTACATAGGATCAGAGCAATCAAAATGTTCTACAAGCCCGCCATTACTTCCCAGTGACATATCGTTCTTACGCTTTATAAAAAGTGCACTTTGCTTAAGGGGGTACCACAAGTTGTTTCCAATGCAACAACTTCGCCTATAGGAAAGCAGCGCAAGGAAATAGAACAGCATGAGTATAAAAAACCTGAAGGCACATTTTCCCAGTCATAAGTTTCAATGATCGTCAGCATTAAGCATACCATCTAACATGATTGGAGGACATTTCTACCTCGACTCCCAAGGCCATATCTACTTAGTTGCCATTTTAAACGTAAAGGAAAAAAGGCTGATCCACACGAAGCCTTAACCCCCTGTTCTCACACCCGATAATAATCTTACAGGTATATTACACGTGTATGAACATAATAGGCACGCCACATAGGACCAAATATACAAATAATATATTATCAGAAAAGAAAATGATAGATAGAAAATGTGCATTTTAACAACAAAAAGATAAAAGAACTGCCAATACAAACTTCAATGGACTACACAAATGGTGATCACGCTCCTCAAGATCATTCGTTCATTGCCTCCTGTACAAAACAGGTAGAGCCTTTAACCAAGAAGTTAGGACAAGACGTTTCAACTTTGAACTGTTTGGCTGAGAAGACATAATCAAGTTCTGAACAAAGGTCACATGTGGGGGCTGTAAGGAGAGCTAAAAGGGAGTAGGAAAAAGTGCTTCCCTATTCTATGTATCTTTGATAATTACTTGTCAATTCATATTTTAGATCTCCTTAAACATAAATGTAATACATAAGTTTACCTTTCTGTAATTAGCTATCCACAGTTAATATTGTAATGTGGTTATGAAATCAAGGAACACAGAAATATGAAAAACAACAAAAACCCTTCGAACAACTAAAGAACAGAAACCAAAGCATCAGCACCTACTATGAGAACTTTATAGTTATAGAAGGACAATAGGTATCGGAGAGGTAATGATACAAATTCACTTAACTGGATATCAGTTTAACAATGTTTGATTTTATAAAAAGAAATCCAAAAGCTCTAAGCATTTAAAAGTGACATTAAGCACCACTTGTGCTGAACAAGGTTATGGAAACTATAAAGTACAATGTCCCCACATAAAAGCCAATCATAAATTTGCAAAGCAATTAAATCAATTAAATAATAAAGCATGAATATTCTTTTGAAATCCTAACAGTAAATTTTTCAGTTTGGCCGTTTAGATTTCTTAAGTCCCCTGATCACCAAACTCTATAATCGGTAAAAAATAGATATCAACACCAATTCAAATACATATTTTTGGCACAAATTCATTTAAGGACTTCAACTCCCACGTGTAATGCCTAAAATCTACTCCTCCATCCCACTTTAATTGTACAATTTCGTTTTCCAAAATGAACTAAAATCAGTTCATTTTGAAAAACCAAATAAGACTACTAATGTGGGATGGAGGAAGTAGTTTGTATCATCAATAATATTTGTATACCAATGGTACAATTTGATGCTATCAATTGTAGGTGAGATTTCACAGACCACCAGCATAAAAGTACAGACAATCAGAGAGCAACCAAACTATGTTTAATGCCACAGAAACCGAGCTATTAGTTCAATTCACTGCAGAATGAAACCATGAACACTACTCGAACAGTCTTAGACTACTAAGAAACATATCCCAATAGCTTTATAAGAAAATTTGTATAACGTAAACACAAGAATAATGATGACAGTAATTTGAAATAACACCCATGTTGGTACCTACATCATGATTCATACACAGTTTTGAAACAAATATTATTCTCAAAAGAAAACAGTGGACATATTTGGCAGTTAGTACCATATTTAACAAACTAATTTTAATTAGCTTACCTGTTTGACAATCCTCCTGTAGATTGTCAATATGCAGCACATTCCATTTCGTCTTGAATGATATTACAGACAAAAGTAAGTTCCCCTACATCTGCAAAATTGTTCTCACATCTCCAGACTCCACTCATCTTCGGGTCAACCTGCTTCTTCTTGCTACCTTGACCAAACTCACAGTAGAAGCTTCATGTAGAATACTTCCAGGAGACGCGCCTAGTTCATCATCACTAGTTTCATCTGACCTCCATCTTAATCCCTCAACCGAAGGCACATTGGCAAAAGATGAATCCCCGTTCGCGAAGTTGCTAAGTCAGAAAGTAAAATAGGACTCATTCTGATGTATATAGATAGGATTACACATCAATGAAATAGAGAGGGAAAAAATCCTTACCTCTTCCTGAAATCAGTAGATTCTTCCAGGGGTTCAGAAATCCATGGTCGATCTGATGGCATTCTCTTACCAGACACACTCATGGTCTGATCATCATGAATATTAGCTGGATAAGCATTTTCTGTATGGATAATTGTTCCCCTAGGTTCCTCTCCTACCTTCCGTATAGAGAAGCTTGAGCCATCCAGTTCAGACTGGTAAGGCACTCTAAATGTACTCTGATTCAGCTCTTTCAAAGGGGTCGCATGGGAACTACATGGAAAGTTCCTAAAGACTGATGATACTTTTTCTGAACTGAGATCTTGACTGTTTCCAGTAGGATGCCACGATAATCCATAAGAGTCAAGATGCCTTCCATAAAGAATTGAAGAGGGTTTGTGGTCAGTAATTCCTGAACTAAGTTTGCTGCTCAACATATCTTCAGTATTCACTGATTGATAAGGAGTCAAACTATAAGAGCTAGGTATTAAACTTTCAGAATTTGGTGGTGGTTCACTGGAAGAATCAACAGATTTCTGCACATTATCCTCCTTGCGAAGTATATGATCCATTTTTAGAAGCAATCCAGACTTTACTTGTTGGCGTTGCACCTCAGGAAGCAGTTCAAGGGATTTATCCTGATTTAGAAATTCATCATAAGCAGGAAAAGGTAAGTAGGTTATTCATCTGGCTGCAAACAGGAGACTGAGATTACCGAAGACACAGTTCTCATGCCCGGCAAAGGCTCAAAACCTAACCCATTTACCCTGATTCAGGAGAATCCATGGAGACGAAACAAGAATTTACATCAACAGGTTAGCTATCTTATGGCCAACAACACTCCATGTATATAATTCAAACATCATATATTTGGTGGACATGAGAATCCATGGAGATAAAACAAGATTTTACATCAACAGGTTAGCTATCTTATGGCCAACAACACTCCATATATATAATTCAAACTTCAAATATTTGGTGGACATGATTTCTATCATTCCAAAGACCAAGTAAAATTCTCAATCTAAAAGTTCAATGATAGATCAATTCTACTTACAACCAAAGTCGTTCTCCACTGGCTTGTTGACCTCACCCTGGATTTTTCATCATCACTCATAACTTTTGAAATAAAATCATTCTCCAGATTCTGAAGTTCCTGATGAATTTGGTATGCTTCAACATAACGATACCGCTGATGAAGACAAAAGAAAAAAGAATTAGAATGGTAGAAGAGCACAACCACTTCAATATCTTTTTTCAAAGAAGGAAGCTTCAGAAATAATTAACCATCGATAAAGCTATTCTAAAACTACACTTACAAGGCACATCCTAGTTTCCACAGAACCACCAAAACCATCAGAGGGCGATAAAAGGGTTTTAAAATAAGAAAAAATAAACTTAACTTAATAGAATACAAGAAGTGAGACATGAAATCACACCATCTTCATACTTGGAGTTATACCAACATAAGAGATAACCACTCAGAATCAAATACAACAAACTTTCTATTCAAACCAAGAGGCAGAGAGACATGAAGATTTTTTGTAAGGACACTTCACACCACTATATATAATAGAGGTTAAATATAAACCTTCTAAACAATATCTTATCGTCATCATCATAATAAGCCTTATCCCAGCTATCTGGTGTCTGCGTCATGGATTTTATACCATATTTAACTCTTAGCAGAATAAAAATGATAATTACTAGATCCAGGCAAAGAAACAGTGGCAATTCTTACGCCGGATGTCCTTCCTGATGCAACATCTAAAAAGGGGCCGACGAGATGAATGTTCATAACCATCTTCCTCATAAGCCTTTCCAACTATGTGGATTGGCTTCATGAGATGATGGCTGCACATGAAACATTAATGTGGTCATCTTCCATCACAAAGCTAAAAATGTTTCATGTGATGGTAAAGCCTTCTAATCAAAATACATTACACTCTAATCAAAATAGATTACAATATTTATAGGCTCACATTGAGCCAATAACTCAATTAAGACCATTCAAACTGGATATCTTGCGTCAAATAATAGCTTGACAGGATCTCAACCAAGACCTAAATGGCAAACTGAAGACTAATCTCAGATTACGGTTACAGCTTCCCCAAGCCAAAAACAGTTATGTGAAAATATCTTTTCCATTCCTCATTTCTACTATTATCTAGAATGAATTAGATAACCCTTGCACCTAACATATGTTCTAAACGAATCTAAAGTGAACAATTCAACTTTTACTTGCCATTTTCTGAATCCTCCATTATAGAAACAAACAGCATCATATCAATTAGGAACATGTCAAACAAGAGGCTAGTTTTTAAATGCCTCGTTGTAAAGTAAATAATGAATACAAGGGATATGATATGATGTTTGTTTAGCAAGATGCCCAATCATTTACATAAGTGGGGCAGCTTATGCTCTAAATTGTTCCCTATATCACTTGATACTCTTTTATATAGTATATAAATATGTACCCACAGATTTAAACCTGGCTTTTATTTTTCAGTCCCACTTCCTACTCATTCACCCAACCTTAACCTCTCTTATTTGGTTATTATATTAAATTGACCATATGCAAAAACAGAATGTGAAGATTTTATCTTTTGAGTTTATCAGAGATCCTCAAGTTAAACAGAAAAATTTGCAGTAAATAAACTTACATCTTATGTTTCTTTCTTATGTGTTCAGTGTTCATATGAAAACGCTTTATGAGGTGCTAGATCAACATTGTCAAGCACATACATGAACAAGGATTCACCGATATATCAGTAATGATGGTAATATCAAGTCCAATATGGTGTAATGACCTGTATTGCTGCTATATCATATCAGTGATATATCAGGCAGAAAAAGTAATTTTTCTATTCATGGGAAGACAGAAAATGAAGAAGAATTCCAATGAAAAAGAACAAAGAAGAAGAAGAATCATAACAGTGGAAGGATTGAAAGATTTGCAGTTGTTTCTGTCACCAATGCAATTGCTCGATATCATGCATGCTTGACTTGAGCAAAGGTGACTACACTAGGGCACTTAATCTGTTGAAAGAGAGGAGCGGCAGCTGATTTGTCAAAGAAGAGGAGCACAAACTGGGTCTCCAAAGTCCGACAAGCGTCGCGATTTATACCGCTTATGACTCTATTGATATGGCAGAAATTGTCTTTTACTCCACCACTTACCTGGTTGACAAACTAATAAGTCTGAAAGTTACGAAATAGAATCCAACTTCATGGACAAATTAAACTTAACCGGGTTCACATCAAAATGGCCAGCTCAATATTCAAAGGGTTTCAATTTTCAGAAAATATAAATAAATTATCATTCTAATAATTTTGCCAAAATTTTTGTTGGGCTTTTTCCCTCATGTGAGGCCCATAGTTGTTTGGGCTTCCCTCTCATGTGGAGTGACCCACTACTTAACAAAGAGGGCTTCTTTGTAAAAAGTCAATTCTTCCTAAAAGAGGGTTCTTTTGAGAAAGAGATGAGATGAGAAAAAAACTACAACTTTGAACTTTGAAGGAGCTTTGAAGATCAAGAAAGGTTCTTGGAGGAAGAAGAAGGAAAGAAAGAGACTTTTTCAAGTACAAGGCATTCCTCATGTGAAAGAGAAGATAAATCATAAGTGGTTTATAGTAATCTATCCATCTCTATTCTTTGTGTATTCCACCTAAGGGTGAGGTTTCTCCCTAGCATATAAGAGGGTCTTTACCTTTGAATGTTGATGTAATCTCTAATAAGTAGAGTATATCCAAAGTTGATAATGGTGGATTTAGTCTACGTAGCCATTGCCTTTGGCAGTGAACCACGTTAAATTTTTGTCTCCCAAGTGTTTAATGAAATGCTTCTTTGTTAATCTTGCTTTGTGTGTGTGGTAACTTGTGCATCCTACATCAAAGAGGTGTAGAAGACTCACATCATTGTGGGTGTGGAGAAGTATGTATTTGATTGTGTTTCTTGGCTAACTCAAAAGAGGGAGAATGTGTAGTTTTCTCAACGTTTTTGACAAAGATAAATTTATATAATAGGGGATTCTTTCAGGTTCCAGATGGTTTGATAAAAACACAACAAAAGGAAAAACAGTCCAATTCAACATTACAACAACAAAAAAAGCATGCAAGTTCATGAAAAAGGATTTAAACACAGCATTAAAAAAATTCAGATTCATTCAAACACGTCATCGTTCAGGTTCAAAAAGGCTTCAGATTTTCACAAAAAAAAAGGATTGAACTAAATATTTAAACATATAAAATGGAATTGCATTTTGGAATGTTCTCAACTCTCTAAAAGCAGAAATTCATTATTTTGAAAGCCAAACTCCTACTTATTCAGTATCACTTGTGTTCCCATGATCTTATGCTGTTTGTGATTAAAATTAGAGCTTATAAATCCACTATCTTATGTTGTTTGCGATTTCAATTAGAGCTTATAGAAGTTAATATACACCTAGATAGCCACAATACATGTGAAAAACAAAACCCTTATTAGGTCATTGATATGATAAATTATGTAACTTTAGTATGTTCTCATCATCACATGCTTATTTGAGATTAATATTAATGCTTTTCAAAGTTAATATACTTGGATTGTAAGAATACATGTTAGAAAACCCATTTTCAGATCACCAATATCATTTTGTAATATCACCAGTGTCACTTTACTTAAAATTCCTTATGTATCTCAGACATCTCACATCCTTGGCCGAGTACTATATGTCTGATGACCAATACGCTCTATGGTGTTTCGACAACTGTAAGTACAAAGAATGGGCTTGCACCACATCTCAGTATGAAGTCATTTCTATCGACTAGCAGATGAAATTACAGCCGATGCTCACGATAAGCACTTGTGAAGCGGAGATTTAAAACAACATGGTGTTATGCAGGGAGGAGGCAATAATGGAGGCTTTTTATGTTAGTAGGAGGTATATGTCGCTTTTAGAGCAAAATAAAACATATATAAGGAACTGAATATCAATACCAATAAGATATATAATTAGAAGTAAACCATTGTCAACACTGAATTTTTTTGGCCCATGATACAGAAAGCACAAGGTTAGAATAGAAATAATCTACTAAACTTAGAATTGACAAAATGAAAATTTAAATCAAAATCTCAAAAAAAAAATGATTGTCACCTTCTAATTAGTTAGCATTGGCTAATTAACAAACTCATGATAATAAAGAAGATATCTTTCAATAGGCCATAACCATCACTTAAGATTTCTTAGATCTCCTACAATACAATGATGTAGTAAAGTTCCTATTGTAGAACCAATGGTGTGTTGAGGGAATGCCCAGGACCACCCCTCAGTCCTCATGAAGCGGGGCTCCTAAGCTCAGATCCCCTCTTTGTTGGCCACCCATTAGGATTGTATCCCAACTTATAACCAAGCAAACAAAACTTCCTACTAAAAAAAAACAAGTTAATTGACGAGTAATAAGAGGGTAGTATACATTTTACCTACCTACCATGCCTATGCTTGTTTTCCTTAGATGACCATATACAATAAATGCTTAGCCTAGATTCATTTTGTAGATTCATCCTGCTTCAATTTCCTGAAGTAGGATTCTTCAGAAGTTATTTCATGTGAGACTACCACTTTAGTAAGCACATTATAACCTACATAATTTTACTACATTACCGATACTCCTGAATTTATTATAATAAGAAAGGTACCCGGGCCCCCAGCTATGAAGATAACTTCTAAATCTTGTTTCTTCTTTTCCCCTCCAACTGAAACTTATATGTTCATGCTCTACACCATAAACACACATGCGATGTGTGTGTAGATGATGAAGAGACTCAATTACTGAAGCAAGTTGGTACACTGAGAGCAGGTTCATTAAGTGGTAAAAAAAGAAATCAATTTCAAGAGTACTTTGTGATAATTAGCAAATTGAAAGAGAAATTTTAAAAGATTGCAGTAAAACTAAAGTATTGTAGTGGACAGGTGTTGGATGACTAAAGGGAAACCATAATAAAGAGATGAGTCAGTAGATGACAATAGGGGAAATAAATCAGTCAAAGAAATTTTTTTGTTCAGTTGGAGCAGACAAAAAAACTGCAATGATCATAAGAAAGGCGACCACTTAGAGGAGCTTTTTTTTAATAATGAACACTTAGACGAGCTTCAATCATTAGTGATTAGAGGGAAACCAATAAAACACTTAGTCATGTAAAGTGGGAACTGCAAATGTTTGTAAGAAGATGTAGAAGGACTGGAGGAGAGAGAGAAGGCCAATCAAAACTTCAAAAGAGTTGGTAAGAAACAATATAAAAGTGTAAATGGATGTCGGAATGCAAATATCTTTTTGGACCGATCAAAATGCTTATACAGTACGAGGGAGCCAAAACAATATCCCCATGCCATAAATTTAGGATAAGGTGTTGATAATGGTAATAACTACGATACTTTCTAAACAAGTTTTTTTTACATTATAACCACACATACACACACAGAATATGTTCCACATATAGACCTTAAAAAGAATAATAGCATATAAGGCCATGGATGGTTGCGCACCTGGAGATAGAATACAACAAGAAGACTACCAGCAGTTGTTGAAGGGTATTCATAAGCATTTTCATAGAGACATTTATGCAAAAAAGTTTCTTCATCAGAATTCCACGGAAATTCAATCAGCCTATCCACTAAATTTCTTCTGAGACAGAGATGACAAATTTCAGTCACCAGGATTTCCATATGTTCCAACCAAGTGTGGGTATCAAAATCGTCCAAACAGGCTGCTGAATCTGCAAGTTTCGGCTTTTGTTCCTTCTTATTCACACAGTGAGTCCTTTGGTACATAAAGGCTTCTGTTAGCAACCCGCAATCAATCCTAACTCGAACAGCTGTGACAGCTTCAGCAAGTGAAGCTACTAGTGCATCTCCACCAGTTGCATATGCATGTGAGCCATCATAGCCACATAAACGTAGTATCATCAATGCAGAATCAGGTTGCTGACGTTCCAAAAGGACTTGAGCAACTTTTGGATGTGTTTCTGGACCTGCAATTTCTGGAAGAAGGTTGCAAGCTTCCTGCCCCAGTAAAGAAGGCATAAATTGGTCAGTCGGCAACCAACCATTTGATCATAATATCTCACAGGAAAATCTCCATCTATATCTCCCCCTCCATCCTGTATTCAATTTCCTATTTGGTTTTTCGAAATGAACTAATTTAGTTCAATCCAAAAAAACAAATAGGACTTCACTCAGAACGCAGGGAGTCATCAACATTTTAGGTCATTTCCAAACACTTTAAAGATATTGCTTAAGAGTGATGACAGTCGTTCCTTGTTAGCCCAATTGTTATCCCTCATGCTTTATGATGCTTGGTATTAGTGTTCCTTCCCTTATAGATGGGAATGATCATAATGGAGACCAGTAAGAATGGAGAAACAGCATCGCCTATTTCAAAATATGGTTTCTAGACCTAGGAGAACTTCCTCCTGAAAACTCACCGCATGTTAAGTATACGCAGGCAATATGTTGGCCCCTCCAGCTAGCCGTTTATAATATAATAATAATTTTCTTAATATCTAAATGAATCGGAGTGCACATTCCAGAAGGAGCAAAAAACTTCATGATCCCTCTAACCATTACCTTTCTGCCCCCTCTGGCCCACATCCTTGGGCACAATGCAAGTAGGTGTTTGCATATTATTATCCTGCAGTGAATTTGAAGGAGTAATTTCTACAATAAACCTACACACCAATGCCATAGATGCCATGCACAAAGATATACCTGCAAAGCCTGTTCTGCATTATCGTCCAGAAGATAGAATGATAAAGACTCCAGTAGGGAGTGCCTTGTTATACCGAACGTGGAAGCAAAATCATCTACCAAATGTCTCCAGTGCACATCAGGTACAGTCCAGTGACGATCAAAAAGGTAATACAGGAACTGCAAAGATATTAAGGTAAACCCACAAAAAATTTATATGAAACTATAAATATACAGGCATTCCAAGGATACAATAGCCCTCTTTGCAACTGCTAGATCAGAGCTTCCATGCAAGAATAGTACATCTGCAGCAACTCGAAAATTTTCAAATGGGTAACAGCAACCTGCCATTCCTATCGTGCAAACGAATTGTGATGTGGATTCCCCATCTTTCTGCAGGCATGTGAGCAAAAGTTCTTCACCCATTTCCTCATTTTCCAGTCCTAGATTTGCCAAGGCATCTTCAATGAACAGTGTAGGACCACCATGCCCAGAAGATTTCTCCGCAGAGACACTTCTAAAATTGGGCCATGATCTCTTTGCTGCAGCTGACTTCCTCTCGTGCACAATTAAGTGCCAGGATGCAAAATCTTGATAACGAGATGGTATATTGTCCAGAAAATCATGTCTTATACACCAGATCATGATCTCTAAATGCTGAGGATAAACAATCAGAGTTACAGAAAATCTTATTAACCATGACAAGATACTGCATGATCTATCAAGACATCAAGATGCTCATTTAATATAGAAGAGACTAAACTTCAATTTTACTGGCATTATTTGAACACAGATTCATTGACATATGCATGTGTTTGTACGCCTATGGCTGCTGGTGTTTTGGACGATCATGTATATATGCTTTGTGTTGTGCAACTTCCTGCAACTAGATAACATTTAACATATATACTACATACATATTAGCAGCTGTTACATAATCTTATTAGGTAATTTGTGGGATACATTGTGCATACATACACGAGTACCCACAAAATTATGTGATCTAATGTATCCTTGAGACATTATGAATCTTTTGGTAATGTTTATGGGATCTCCATTTTAGGTGAATATGACCTCCAACGCTAGAGATAATAGATACTCCCTGTCTCTCATATAAACATTGACATGTTCAAAATAGTATTGTTGCTGTCAGCTAAAGTTATAGTATATCTAAATTTTACTAAAGTTTTGAAAAGAATGCACATGTGGTTGGGAAAAGCGAAAAATACCAGCCGCACATATTGAAAACAGACATCTAGCCATCGTCTTCCCAAGAGTAATGCAAGCATATGAAAATGAATTATGTATATGCGTAAAAAGATGCAAAGGGTAAAGAAGAGTAGTTTAACCTGTTTCGATCTTTGTACATTTTCCAACAGGCAGTGCACATCATGAAGCTGTGTTGTATGTGCACCCTTGAAAGATGATTCTATAGTCTCAAGAACATTAGCTATTCCAGACAACTGTGATAAATACTTCAAAAGTGAACATGTTTTAGCATTCATATCTCCTCGCCCTCGATCATCTACATAAATTTATTAAGGGATCAGCCTCACACTTATGATTAATGAAATACAGATTCAAGGAGTGTTCCTCATTTCACAGAAAAGCAAGTGTAAAATCTGCGCCCGCATTAGGACATTCAGATACTAGAAAGAGCACTTTTCTGTGCGAATATGGTTGTCCATTACAAATGAACTGGCCACAATAGAGCGGAAGTGTGGATCTATAACTTTTATGCAAAAATATCTATCATTGTCACCAATTAGTAATTTTCAGGATACATGTTTCACGAAGTTCTTCAACTATGTTCCCAAATGATCGAGCACACCAGTCCTTGATGACCACTTCATCCAATAAAAAAGCAAGAACGGGATCACTAGATACAGCATCTTCATCCATACAAACATTTGTAATATCTGTTTGCTTGGTTAATGAATTGCAAATAATCATAGATATTGCATTTAGTAAAAAGTAATAAGCAAAATGAAATAAAGATTGACAAAAAAACTCAGAAGGTTCCCATCATGTGGATACAATGGCAGACCAGGGACATCAAATTGTTTTCTAGAGCAACGTCAAAGAGGGAGTACAGTCTTTGAACATCCGCTGCTAATTGCTTTGAAGCACTATCTTTTTCTTGAAACCTATCATCATACTTTTTAGATATCAGACCAGCTTCAAGACATTTATTATAGAGACGGGTCCGAAGTCTCGTGCCATTTTTTTGTATAGGAGTTCTACAAATTGGACAATTGTCACATCTTTGACTACACTCTGCACATAGGGAGGCATGCCCACAAGGGTTCAACACATGCTCCACATAGCGTCCACAGCTCCTCAAATCTCTTGTAGCCCGGCAGTATTCTATCTTTGCTTCATTGCACAACTCAATCAATTCAATTGAAGCCAACTGTTCCAAAGCCTCCTGAAAAAAAACATATTTAATCAGATCTAGCTCATCTTTCATAAGAAGTAAAGATTAGATTATAATATCAAAACCAGCAGAAAGTACAGCTAGAAAACAATATCAGTATGATGTGATCCAAATCTCATTGGGCCAGTATCCACCTAAACATCCAAATGTTAATTTCACTCAAATTACTTGAACCATTTTTGTTCCGGGTAGTTTTTAAAATTCAACTGTTACTTGATAGAACTGAGCAGCACCTATTCTATTAGTAACCAGTTTCAGGAAACAAACGAGCCACTAGCCTCTTCCACCTCTCACCCAAGCCACAAAACAACCAGCAATACAAGCTTAAAGATGATAATAATGTACTCTGCCACGCTTTAATACTCCCTTTATCCGGAAAAATAGGTACAGTAACCTTTTTCAGCGTCCTAAAGATAGGTACAGTTAAACTTATTTGTCAGCCACAGAAGACTTTTCTCACTTGTGGGTTCAATGTGGCTTAAAAAATTCACCGTATCTATCTTTTTCAGATGGAGGGAGTATTCCAATCTAGTTTTTGAAAATGAGCTGATATTAGTTCATTGTGAAAAACCAAATGGGAGTATTAAAGCGGGACAGAAGGAGTAATACATTTTCCAAAAATGGTGATACCAAAGTCCATATGTGAATCACAAGATCTTTATGCAATCCGGGATTAGTAATTCAGTAAATTGCAAATTCAAGCACGCATAAAATAAATAATCGTCCTTTGCAGCAAAGCTTTCACTTTAACAACATATAAACACCAGCAAATACCACATTAACATTAACAACCAAAACATCATACTCCCTCCGTCTAATGAAGCTCGTCTGCATTACATCCCGAAGGCCTGTACAAGAAGACAGAGTTTCTCTCCCTCTCCCCGTGTGTTTGGCCTTGAGAGCGCAAACCCACCCATGTCATGTTGAACCCATCTATTTTCAAATCCAAACGAGCTTCATTGGACAAAGGGAGTGCAAGAGAAATGAGCAGAATATTATCAAACAACAAGACAGAAATTGGAGCTCTGAAAGAGCCAAGAAACTACACAATGAGGAGCAAAATTGGAAAAATGGAAGTTGAAGGCAGAGCTTAGGGAGAATGAATGATTTACATCTTTGAGCCTCTTGCCTCTTGCTCCCGATGCCTCCATTGAAGAAACCTTAGAGCAGAAGATTGTGAAAAAGTGGGAGGAAATGGGGGCAAGGGAAGGACGAATGCATCCAGGAAATAAGAGCCTGGGCAAAATCGGATGAGTGAGGTAATGGACGAACTCTTCAGTACACTTTCGAACCCTAGAGAGAGAAAAAGAACGCGGAAAAAAGAAAGACAAAAAGAGGAGAGAGAGAGACTGAGTTCGGTTTCAATTCTCAATAGGTATCCCGAAGTGAATGGGTGGGTCTGGTTTGGCGTTTTACTTTCAGTTGACCCGAATCCGAAAGAACGAACCCAGGTGGGGCCAAACTTTATGGGTTTCTTCATGGGCAGTCATAACCCTACATCAGATTCTTACACATTTCCGTACACATAAACAGCTGTATATGGAAATGTGTAGAAAATCTGATGTACAAATATAGTTTCCCTTTCTTCATTATTTCACTTCTAAAATAAAATTGTTGGCCAGGATTACTAATCCTGCCTCCGTCCAAAGAAATCCTGACAGCGTTTGAAAAATTATACTCCCTCTAATCACTTTTAATAAAATCAAGTGTATCTATTAAGGAAAAAGGTCGTCTCCGGTCGGTTTTGTAAGTGACCTTCTTATCAAAATCCTATGAGCCTGGAAGAATATCCCTAATCATAGACAATAACTCAAGTTAAAGCTATGGGTTAACACCTCCCCCGTCCTCCATCGCCTCAACATCTCCTTCCATCCTCCATCCCTCGCCACCCGGCGCCGCCCCTGTCATCCCTTGCATCAACGAAATCCACCGGCTCCTCCAAAAGTTCAACCTTTTTTAGCCCCCGATGCTTGGACGATTGGATGGGAGACGCAGGAAGGAGGAGATTGACTTGGTTGAACTTGGACCGAGCTCCCCGCCGCCACAGCCAAAAAGGCCACGTCTTTGACAAGGTGACGGGAGTGGGGCTGACGATGGCTAGGCGGCACGTGTGTGTAGTGCCGGACGAGCATGCACGGGCCGAGTAAGCGGCGGTGCTGGCGAGGGTTGGTGTGGTTATGGGTCATCGCCTCGATGAACTCGCTGCGCAGGTATGCTAAAGCAGATGAAGTCTGGCTCTGCCAAAGTCGACTGCGTGACCGTCCAAAGGAAGTTCAACAAGGACCGGGTCGCCACTGTTTACGAAGTCAGGGATAAGCCCTCCATCCTCAAGGCTGAGGATTGGGACAGGATAGTCGTCGTCTTCATATTGGGCAAAGAGTGGCAGTTCAAAGACTGACACTTTAAGGATCATGTGGAGATCTTCAACAAGAGTGAGTCTTGTTTACTGTTAATCTTAATTTTGGTGGAAGTAATCTCTGGTGTAGTTGTTGGGTTTTATATGCGATTTGAATATGACAGCATGGAATTAGTAAAAAAAGCTAAACAATTGAATGTCAAAATCTTCTCGATGATATAATATGACCTTTCTCATCCTTCTATTATATATTTAGGCCACTAGCTGTAGAAATATATGCTCACTTCTAACTGCATGGATCAGGTGACCAAATGCCACATTCTGTATCTCCAATTAATGGCCAACATATGGTAGTTTGTCTAGCTAACTTTTGCAGATGTCACATTGTTGTATGCAAATTCATGACTTCTCATGTTTCTTCCTTCTCTCATGACAATTGCAAGACAGTTGATGTACACATTTTTTCTTATATAATAAGATCAGTTCATGTATACTTTAAAATATTTTGTTCCCACAATTTCTATTTTTTTGTGGATCTTTAGCTTAAATGGATAAAGCACTCAAGATTATGTATAGCTAATCATGAGAAAATGGTGGTTCGAATCCACCAAGATTCAATTCCATTCTCTGTGCACCCATGTTCTTCATGCTTATTTCATTGTGCTGGGGAAAATTATATAGCCTTGTCTCATGCAGGTACATAATTTCAAATAGACAACAACAATTCTTTATTCCTCCTATATATTCTATACAAATTCTATTTGCAATTGATTTAATTTAGTTTATTCTAATCGTGTTTTTATCATAACGATTGTATGGGTGAATGAATTTCAAGCATAGCTGCATAGGTATTGGATTTGTTCATCCAAGGTTCCTCTCTACTAGTTTACTAAATCTTGACAGTGGTTTTCAAGTTCATGGAAAGTTCTTTGCATGTCGTTTTAATTTAGCAGTTATAAGAACTATGTCTCTGGTTGGTATTGTATGGCTTCGGGATTCCCCTGCCAATTGAGTATGGAACTTTTGGTGTTAAAATGCACAACAATTTCTCATTTAGCTTCTGTTTATTAGATTATTCACAACTGGCTCGAGGTTCTTAGCAATTTTCAATGTAGGTTGAATTCAGAAGTAAGATTGTAAATGCAATAACCTGATAAGCTTTAGCTAACTCTTCCCTTGAGGATCATGCAAATACATTTTTTGTTCTAAGGTCTGGCAGACTGAGCTTCCAACGATAAATCCTACTGAGTCATTCTGAGTGAACAAGGAATTGCTACAAAGTTCTTAATTTTTACAAGGAATTGCAGTCTGGTTATTTTGGCTTATTTGACAAAACAAGGAATTGCTACAAAGTTCTTAATTTTTAACCTTTTGTTTATTTGGTTCGTGATATAGACTTTTTGGTCATCGGGGAAAAACTTTAATTGTGGAGTATATGTCTTACAACCACGATATTAGAAATCTTTGTGAGCAATCGAGGTCATGACAATCCAGATGAATAATTCAAGGAAAAGAGTAACTATAACTTTGCTTAGAAAT
This sequence comes from Houttuynia cordata, assembly GCA_039654745.1. Classification (NCBI taxonomy): domain Eukaryota; kingdom Viridiplantae; phylum Streptophyta; class Magnoliopsida; order Piperales; family Saururaceae; genus Houttuynia; species Houttuynia cordata. The sequence continues at coordinate 52,480,160 of CM077504.1, read as the reverse complement.
CACAGTTGCTCATAGATTTTTTATAAATATATCAAACAATGCACTTTGCCCATAAATCACAGTTATAACTGCCAATCATGTCTGTTTCCATAAATCAGAGTTACAACATTTAAGGGCTAAAATGTTTGAACCATCATAATTTTCATTTTTTAACACATTTGTAAGACTATTACCTTAGTTCCAAATGCATTCATTTAAGACTACTAAATGAACACTAGCATGCTACTCTTTTTCTAGGATCTTGGTGGATTCGAACCACCATATCCCAAGATTAGGATTCACCATTCTTGAGTGCTCTAACCATTTGAGCTAAAGATCCAAACAACAAGAACCAATTTTAATGATCTTTATTACTGCCTATTTATTGACAAAGAGTAAACAATAAAACAAGCCAGGCAACCTCTTCAAAAAGATTTTTACCATGGTCCCAACTAAATCTGAGAATTGACAAGCTATACACTTACTAGAACAAAAGATAGAAAGCTGTCATCAGTTAAGTCAGTGAAGTGATACTAACCAGGACCAAAATAGGCAGCTACTACACAATTTGACTTGCTCAATGAGAGAAATAGTTGCTTATTCTAACACTTAAATTGAATCTAATGGAATTTAAGCCTAGGTCTAATACTTTGACAATTCTATAGTTTCTAGAAAGAGATAATCACAGTTTGCAAACATTCATTTGTACAAACAATAAAAAGCTTCTGGGCACTATGCTAAAATATATAGATAGACATACATCTTCACTTCATAACTCCATTATCAATGTTCTTGCTCTCTAATACTCAGCTAATATTAGTCATTTTGCCAGCTTTTTGCATCACTAATTTTCTTTTAACATAGTTCAGTGAAGCATTTCACCAAGCATATTTCACTCATTACTTTTTTTGACACATAACAAAAAAATGCAATAACAAAAACCAACCTCCCACCCACCCACCCGAGAGCTTTAGCTGGAGCTGGATCACCGACGAGAGCCGAGCTGTGTCTCCCCTCCGATCGTCCGGGCACTGACAGCTCAAAAAGGTCAAACCTTGGAAGGAGTCAATGGATTTCGTTGAGGCGAGGGAGGATGGAGGCAGCACCGAGCGGCGAGGGAGGGAGGATGAGGGGCGGGGCAGAGCTACGAATGAGTGAGGGAGGGAGGGAGGTACGGGGAGCGCTTCCACCTGGTCTCTGCCATCAACCTCGCTGCTTCCATGGCCACCATCTCCTCTTTCCGTGCCGCAACATCCCCCTGCTCAGCAACGTCCAGAAAAAGCCTGTCAACCCTCATTATCACAAGCTTCACCTCGTACTTCTTCGATGCAATCAGTGGCCCCAGCCGCCACTGCATCATCTTCACCACCATTCCATTCCATTCCTGATCTCCGCAGCCGGATTCCCCACCAACCCGGAAGAATGCACCCAGCTTTCAACCAATAACCAGTGCCAAGATCGAAACTTTTCTCCACAAAACGCACCTAAATCCTTCAGAAACCCCAAAACTGCGCGGCCCAGATTCTCAAACCAACGATAATCCCCTCACAACAGCTTTGCTACCAAAAGGGCCTAGAAAAGCCTCCTCAAAATCCCTTCAGAATCCGCAACGACTCAAAAAAAATCCCCAATGGCTCTTGACCCAGATTCTCAAATCCGAAAAAATCCACGAAGGCTCTCCCACACAACTCAATCAAAATACCACCTTGAAATCAAAACAATCTCTCCCGCCGCAAGACTAACCAAGAAACTGAAAACAATTAAAAAATGAAGAAGACGAAGAAGAAGAAGGAAGTAGTGAGCTTTGAGGGAATGGAGGGAGGACAGGGCAGACATCGAGGGAGAACGGGCAGCAATGGAGGGAGGATGAGGGCAGACATTGAGGGAGAACGGGGGAGGTGTCAACCCAAAATCGGGCTTAACTGGGGTTATTTCCCTCTGGTTAAAGATGTTGTTTTATGCTCCTAGGATTCTGATCTGACGATCAATTACAAAACCGACTGGAGAGAGCTCTCTCCAGTCGGTTGCAGACTACCGGCCCTCATCTATTAATCTATATCTATTGTCTATTAATCTATTAAAAGTGTGGGGAGGAGTATTACGGGCCCACTATTAGATGATTGAATTTGCCCTACATGCATGAATGTGAATGTGAATGTGTATGTGTAAAGTGGAGGCTTGAAATGCTGTGGTCCAATAGATCCTGCATTTGCAGGGGTAAGTGGAGGTTTGAGATGTTGTGGGCCCCTACAAGCCAAGAAATTTAAATCATTTCCAAATGCTGCCAGGTTCTATTGAACGAAGAAGGATCGTCAAAATCGGCCAATTTTATGGAATTTGTAGTACAAGGAAATCATTCTGTTAAAATTCCTCCAAACATGATTACATGGAATCAGAGCAAATTTATGTTAGGACCTAAGGTATGAGATGGCTAATTCCGAAACCAAATAGCCCCGAAACTCTTAACCCAAATTGCCTCTACTTCATTCTCCTCCTTTCCCATTAAGACTCCCAAATAACTTTGTTAAATTTTGTCTCCATAACACAATAATTGTGATTTATTATGTTATTGATAGTAACATAATAATTCATAATACATTCATATTCCAAATGTGCATTTAAGCATTCCTCAAGTCTCAAAACAGTAGACATCCTTGTGTTATTCTATATATTCACACTTGTGATTTTGAGAACAGATGTAACGCCCTAATTTTTAAACACATTTGCGTGTAAATCATCAGAGCAGAAGACTTAAAAAAAACTCATAATTATTAAAATTAGAAGTTGAAGCTCAAGTCCATCAAGCATTCAAAATCATCTGGCTAAATCTATAATCAAAGCATTACCATTCTTCCATTGGAACATAATTCATAATTAAAATCAATACTACTTATTCGATTTAAATTATTGATTAAAACAAGCTCTCGGGTCGATATGAGACATTATCCAGAATCAATTAATAGCTTATTACAGTAAATGCTTTTTGGCACACACGTGCTTATTAATTCTAATAATAAATAAATTCTAAAAAGAAATACTCCTATTGCAGCTAGTTTTCTGTGTTATCACCCACATCTTAGCTACTGATAGCTTATTCCTTTGTGCTTGTGGACAAAAGGTAAAGCTGAGTATGGACTACTCAGTAGAAAAGTCTATAACCAATCATGCAATATCATACACATCATATAAAAGTAAACTACAATAAGCATTAACTCATTTATACTATTTTTATATTTTATGCATTATCTCTAAAATATTTTAGTATTAGAGTTACTCAATCACGTAGTCTCGATCTACTCTCAAGGTCTAATACTTAGAATCACTCCCTTCTAGAATTCCCCCTCAACACTTACTATTTTCATTTTAACATCCAATGACCATGTCCAACAGATGAGCCCCAAAAGGAATTCATGGTTCCTCACAATTTGGGTATATAGGCACCATGAACTCTGCTGCAACCCTGCATGAATTAATAATCTTTTGTGGATTCTTGGGTCCTCAAGACGATCAATCATGGTTTAGACTTATTCTCATTTTTCTCGTGTGGCAATGTGGATATTTTCCAATTCTTTCTCTGTTGGTCCGTGCTTTGAACCATAATACCTTCTTATCTCTTTTCTCATCCCACTATTTATTTCTGTAGTGTGGATTTATGGCATATTATCTAAGCCTAAACACATTAGTTCATTGTCTTAAATCTTATGGTTCCATGACAAATCCCTCGTTACGATGCCACATCAATCACTAGGAAATATTGTCCTAGAATATTTCCTTATTCCGACAAATGCAATTGTACGTTTTCCATTATATTCAAATCATATTTCTTTCATGCAAAGATTATAACTTTAGCATAGCAGTAATTATGAATTATTGTACAATTCATTACAGTATGATTCTACTTTCAAATCATTAAGTTTTCTCACCATGAGTCTATTAGTATCACACCGTGCAATAAATTATGTGAAAACCATACTTTCCATTATATAACTCATTCATCCGATCATTTTCCTCATGAGCCAAGCATACATCAGTCTTTCTAGAAGCGTAATAGAATAATTATAACATACTAAATAATCATACATTTCATTATATCATGATAGATCATTCAATCATTCAAATAATCTTCCAATAATCATGTTTAACATCATTTAAAACATATCATAGCAAACCCAATGTGAATCTCATGATTTGATCATAAAGAAACACAATCTATATGGTCACTAACTTTCCTACCTGAATTTCAATAATCCGAAGTTGAGATCCACTTCTCCTTCTCCTAGACTCAAACTCTAGTTTCATTGCCTCCTTCTGAACTTGAGACATGGAAAAAATGACTAAATTTGGGTTATAGTCTTTTTTATACCCTCGCACTTAAGTCTAGTCTCATTAGAAAACCGTACGGATTAAATTGCTCCTAACCATCGACACATGACCATCGACAAAATTTCGTGGTTTGCATAAATGTTATTCTAGTTGTTTTTCTACTTACAATTTTTATGGGCCTTACAATAGGTGAATCTTTGCCCATGAATATACCCTATATTTAGTAACACCCATTTAGAATTAATTATTAGCTAATCTCACATTATCTTCTTATTTAGTATTAACTATCAATGACCATTTCTCAAGGCTTGGATATAAACTAAAGTTTTTCCATAACCATTAAGAATCTTTTACTGAACTCTGAAGAATAAAAACAACGCCTAGGACCAATTGATCATATCATTGCCCATGCTAAGAGTTATATATAGTAATATCATTCTTAGATCATTCAATTGATGTACATGTAACACATGTTTTAATATGAATTAAGAATCCAAGGGATATAACTATTATGCACATTGTTGACATGACATCAATTCGTCGATGGGAGAAATCATGCAACACTAGTAGTGTTGTCAAACAAATTGTAAACCAGCTTCCGAGACTAAATCTCCAACAATTCACAATGTCTTAAGCTTGACATATTTAAGATCAAATTCAAAACCTTTCAATTACTCATCCTTTTTACTGGAAGCAAGGCATCGGCTAACCCATGGCTTGCTGACATATTCCAACTTAATTTCCCAACTATATCCCATGCTAGTTATTCACTTGGCATCATTTTGACAGTATGCTTAAGTCCCAATTACCCTAATTACAATATTTCATAACCTTACTTGAGCATAACACTTTATTTTGCATTGTCGACAACCCAATCAGCAAGTTTTGAAGTTTTGATAACTAGCTGACATATAACATTTTATTGATTTTCATTTCAATTCAATTCTAATTTACTGTAACACTTAGGGGTGTAAACAAGCTGAGCTGAGCTGAGCTTGGGCATGGCTCAGCTTGAGTTTGAAATTTCAAATTCGAGATCAAGATCGGCTTGGCTTGTTTACAGATCGGTCCCTCTAGGCTCGAGCTCAGCTCGTGAAGGATTCTGGAGCTCGGCTCGAGCTCGAGCTCCAGTACCTAATACAGAAAAGCTCGGCCCAAGCTTGAGCTCGGCTCGTGAGTGAGATTCAAATAGAAAATAGTTCTTTCGTGGTTCACATGAGAACAAATATTCAGAAAGTACTTTGCAAAGATAAGCACTCTACTACAACGACCGTAAATATTAAGTCCAACGAAATGTGTATCAATCCCTCAAGATCAACTTACAGTGTACAAATATTCAACAACTCTTTCAGGGTTATTGAATGCAGCACGTAAAGCACGAACAACAATGTCCCTATCCCAAGTTCCACCCCTAATGTCAAGAATGTGTTGGATGGCTTCCTCAAAATTATTACCAGCTACAAGATTTGAAGTCGCTTGGTCATATACATCTTGATCAGAGCTGCTTTTGCCAAAAAAGGGGTTATTTACTACAAGTACTATGACATGAATGCAGTAGTTTCACACAATGAAAACATTGTGTCACGCCCCGGAATTCCAACCTCGATCAGAGTGTGGAAGCCAGCCTTAATGCCAACGTTCTTGAGGCCAAAACCCCAGACATGCAACCGAACAGTCGAACCAACCACAAATTATGCCATCTCAACTGGATGTGTAATCGACCATACCAAATTTAGTTATACAATCTCAAAGAAAGCATTATCAATATAAATGAAACGATCCTACTTAGTCTTATTACAGCTGATAATTGAAATAGTCAAAAATATAAAAATATAAAATATCAAGTCTTGGCCCTCAAATTCATAAAGTTCATCAAAATAAATAAAGCAATTCTCTTATTCATCTCCACGCAATCTGCATCACCTTCTACTACCGCAATCGTCCTTAATTATTCATTTTTCACGTCTGCATTGGAATGACGAACAACATGAAAAAGGTATATCAAATGAACAAAGAAGTATTCAATAACATCTGGACCTAAGGTTTACTTTACCTAAGAGAGAAGGTCAGTCAATAACAATTCCCTACTCGCAAGTATAGGGAAAGGATAACAATCAATAAGACTCTGAACAATCGGTGTAAGGAGAAAATAATCAAATCATAATACCTCCAGGCATTTATTGTGCAAAGAGATTCAATTTCTGTTCGTTGATCTGACCACTCGCAAGTGGCTACTTACCAGAATCACCCTAGAGGTTCTCTTTTCGGAACCCGGCCATGCGTCTAGGATGCTGGCCCCATCAGTGCTTAAGGACACAATGGGCAGAGACTGCAAACCTTCTGTAATATCATACAGTCTAAACATACGTATAATACCTCTCTTCGGGCAGGAACTAGGTTCCATAAATAATCGGAGATCTCGCAAGATCTACCAATGGCTAATGAGCATACTATGATTTCACCTTGGAGAGATCCTCGCAAGGTCTCCAGTGGAGAAACAATTCAATGTAAATCTGAGCAATATTTCAACAACGGCAGATGTAGCAACTCTCTGAGAATCAGGGTATCTTTTACCACTAGTTGAGTCACTCTAGGAGTATGATTAGAACATCAATGTCTTTCATGAGAATATGACTCACTTCAGGAGTACTACGGAGATTCACATATCTCAAATAACAAAAGACTCACCATTGGAGTATAAATCAATTTTCAATACTTTTAACACATACTTCATGCATAGCCCTATATAAGAACATTCCATAAAATACCTAGGTTTATAATTTATGAATCCAAAGTCAAGAATGAGAATAGGTTTTTGATAGTTTGATTTCCAAATATAATTCAAACCGACATCAAGCTATATTCCGAAATTAGGAACAATGAATATGCTAGATCGCTTTGGTCCACCCCATACCATAAGTCTATCCACTCATCTAATCTTATTGTGGTATTTCTTAATCAGTAGTATACTGAATATAATTGACACTTTAATTCTTATTATACAATATCACGTAGTAATATCACGTATTAATGTCTTAGCCCTAATTACAGTACATTGTTGTACGCGTAATAGTCCATTTTGACTGTTCCCACAGCCAGTACAGTTGGACTTAGACTCTAAAATTTTTACTGGAGTCTAGTTTCTAACCCCACTCACGGTTTGTTTTTATGATTTTTTTGTAATTAGTTATGATTTTTACAGTACCAACCGTCGATGCAGAAACAGTACTGGCCGAGATTACAATTCTTAATCATACTTATATATCTCATGTAATTAATCCTTATTAGAGTTAATAGAGTTTTATCAGACTTAATTACTCCCCTCCTAGGTTCATTATAGATCCTAGAATGTTCTGGAATTCCATAATTATATACTTTTATTATGCCTTTTAACCCATGTAACAGTTTTAGGCAACTACCCCATTAATAACTAAGACCTTAACACTAAGACATCAATGTATAACACCTTGAACCAACAAAATTAGAAGATTACAGCACAAAGTTGGGGCTTTTTGGTGTCAAAGAAATCAATAAAACTATCAAGTTTGAATGATGTTCCATTAAGGACTAGCGTGCAAGTATTAAGAGACATAGCAACATTATTGACAACATGAGCAATCTCATAATCATGTATCATAAAATTCTAGTTGATCGAAGCAATATACATAGGGGTGTAAACAAGCCGAGCTTAGGCATGTCTTAGCTCGAGCTCGAAATTTCAAATTTGAGCTCGAGCTCGGTTCGGCTCATTTATAGCTCGGTCCCTCTCAGCTCGAGCTTGGCTCGTTAAGGATTCTGGATCTCGGCTCGAGCTCGAGCTTGAGTGCCTAATACAGGAAGGCTCGGCCCAACCTCGAGGTCGGCTCGTGGTATCGAAGCCGTACAAGCTCACTGGCGCTGATCGTTTAAATATAAACCGTTGCAAGTGCACAAGGCAATTGTACTACGGCGAGTATAGAAAAAGTTGTTGAACCTCAGGGACGGTTAATCAATTTACCAAATTCAAGAGAAAAGTGCAATTTTTAGTTACTCTAAGGAAAGCAATGAACTTTAGTTAATCTAATTGAGATTTAATCAATATAGAGAAGACCAAGGCTTCAAATCCACCACAATAAACTAGTGTATCGTTTCTCTCTTTTTTGAATAAAGATTTCCAATTGGCTAGCATGTTCCTCTCGGACATACACTTGTCAATTCAAAATATAGTGCTCTCCTCTAGGACGTAACATATAAAACGATTAAAACATGGAATTGTGATCTATCTCTCTCGAGTATAAACCAATGAAACTTTATTAATATATAACACCTCGTCTACTCACGTTCCTCTCGGATACGCAAGTATTCTACGGATTGAAACTCACAAGAATTCATTCTTGTCTCTCTCGAGTACAAAGAATAAACCTTTAATAAATTATCAGTGATTATATAATAAAATCCATACACCAACTAGAGTAAGAACATAATATGAGAGAAAAGAAACTACACAACCAGATTATTGGGCTTCATCTACGCCTTGGAAAAGTGTTTAGCCTCGCATTGGAGGAGAATCCATCATCATGTTCTTCATCTTCTTCTCTCCTTTGCTCTAGCCTCCAATTCTGCACAAGATGATCTCCAAGGTTGCCAAAACGTTCTCCCTTAAGGCCTATTTATATGTTTGAAGAGAAACTACGAAGTCCCCTTCCAAATCTGAGTCAAAATAAGTCTTATTTCAATTTACCGCACATGGCGATCGAACGCTCCGTATTGCCGATCGATCGCTTATTGATCGATCACAATTCCTTCGTTATTTTTCTCCGATCGATCGTTCTGCCGATCGATGCCATACGACTCTGATCGATTGCTGTTACTAGCTTGCGCAAATCAAAAACTCCAGTGAATACGATTGATCATTTTGATTGCCGATCGATCGTTGCCTTCAGTAATACTACTTTGCGGCTCAATCGATCGATCGCGTTTAATGGATGATCGATCGTAGTTACTATTTGTAGATTTCCAATGACCATAACTTTCTGCTCCGAACTCCGAATTGCGCGTGGTTGGTGTCTTTGGAAAGCTGACTTCTTGAAATTTAACATGAAGCTTGAATCAGTCCAATCAGAGATTTAATTTGTACACAAAGTTATGAGGAATTAACCATTAGAGGCACATTTTACCCTTTTTTGTGTATTACTCTTGTTTCCTACAAAAATAAAAAACTATATTAAAGTAGTAATAATTCTAATCAAACACTAGCATAAATATAAGTTGAGATAATAATATGCATAATTCATGTGTAGATCACACCCCCAAACCTATATTTTACTAGTCCCTAGCAAAACAAAACAAATCAAACAAAATAAGCTAAGGAACTAGTGCATAAAAATAAACTCCACTTTCGTAGGGAACACGATTGCATTGAGCATATGCAGCAAGCCATTAAACTTCTAGGTATCCCTAGTAGGACGAGTTGTGTCTCGTGAGGGTTTGCAGCTATGCTATCTACAAACATGTACTTATTAACTTAATTAAACTAAGTGCAAACAAAATAAAATAAAACACTGCAAAACAAACAAACCTTTTATCCCGACAAATGCAAACTACAATGCTTAAGAAAATCAACCACACGTACTTCGTCCATAATCAACAGGATTATAGAAGCCCTTAAGTAAGTGGTTTTATTCCACACTTTCATCTTCGAAATTTCTGCTCAATATGATATAACATGATAATAAAAATTGTCACGCCCCGAAATCCCATACCTCAATCGGAGTGCAGAAGCCAACAAAAGAGATACAATTCGAAGTAGAGATCTTGGGCACGCGACTGAACAGTCGATTTTCCAACCGATTACAATCATCTCAAAAGGACGTGTAACCGATTATGCCCGCAATCAATGTAATACAATAATAGACATCAATGAATACTATGAAATGAATTTACTTAATAATAATCTATTTTCGAAAGTCAAATAAAATAAACCTATAAGTCTATGGCACAGAATTGCCAATAATGTCATAAGCATCAATAAAGCAAAGGAAATAACTAAATCGTCTTTAATCTCTCCTCGGCGAATAATAACGACTCACAGAAGGAGTAACATACAATCAATACATACCTTTCATGCTCAGCCCTAGATAGGAATTCCTCATACGCATTAGAGTTTTATAATTCAAATATCAGAGATAAGAAATCAAAGAATCTTAGATGATTTGAATTCCAAGTAGAATATCAAACCGACCTCAACGCTTTTAAAATAGATAGTTATGAATCACTTGCTCAAAAGATTATCCTTCCTAAATAGATTACTTCTAATCCAATTCTTATTGTGATATTCCATAAGTATATAGTTCGATTCCTGGTATTGACATATTAATCATTATCATATCATATTACATAATATTACTTAGTATTTTCTCTCAGATTTAGCTCACTGCCTCCTGCATAATAGTCCTCTTCCGACGACTACTATGCTCTGTACAGTAAGACTTAACCTCTGAAATTTTTTTGATAATACCCTCATGAGTCTAGTTTCTAACCCCACTGATTTTATATTTTTCTGATTTTATTTGAATTAGTTATGAATTATTTACCAGCGACTGTCAGCACAGAAACAGTTCTGGCCGAGATTAAGACTCTTAATTAAACTTGATTATCTTACTTAATAACACATTATAAATGATAATACATCTTTAACAGACTATATACTCCCCTCCTAGACCAATTACAGAACCTAGGATTATCTGGAATTACTAAAGTTTACTCCTTTCTTATGTTCTTATATATATAACATTGTTTGTAAACATTAATACACCCCAAACAAGACAATTAATGTAAGACACACCTTAAAGGCACAAACTCAACGTGGATCATCATCATCCAAACAATATCAGAACTTCTAGTCTCTGGAAAATTAATAAAGCATTAGACTTTAGATGCGAATTCCTATCTAGAAGTGAAACATGAATGCACATATGAGTCGTGATGCACTACGCATAGAAATATTGACATAATTTGTTCATCTCGCAAGAATCCAAACAATAACTAAGGTGTTGAATCAAAACACTTGTCAAAAATATATATAGTCAAAAGAGAGAAGAGGGGAAAACCATCCTACTTAATTCTCCAAAGATTTCGCCTTTCTACGCGTTCCTTGTCTCTTCCTCTTCTTCCAAAGCTACCGCTCCAAGCTCTCGCAAACTCCCACAAGAACAAGCCTCCAAGGAGATGGATGAACGTGGGAAGGAGAAGGGAAAAGTCTCTGGACGTTCTAGGGTTAGCACAAGCTAATTCTCTAGTGTTTATATAGAGTTGGGGGAGAATCCATTCTTAAACTAATCTTCCAAATCATGGATATTTTCAACCAATGGGAAGGCTTCACAATCCTCCTAGCAAAACAAGTCCAATTGAGATTTGGTATCTTTCCCAAGCAAATCCACCCTAAAAACACGCTAGAAATAGCAAAACTGCAACCGGCGATCGATCGGCTATACGGCGATCGATCGTCGTATGCGTTATTTTACACTACCAGCGTTACAGCTGATCGATCGCCATTATTGCCGATCGATCGCTTTACGCGTAACAAAACATTCGAAAATCACAGTAACTACGATCGATCGTTTTGATAAGGCGTCGATCGGTTCAACTTGCCGATCGATCGGTTCTTATGTTGATCGATCGCAGTCACGTTCAATCAAAATTCAATTTCTCATATCTTTTTACTCCGAACTCCAAATCGCGCATAATAGGTGGCGTTGGAAAGCTCTTCTCACCAACTTTAATTTCTATATGGCAAAACACACCAAATCAAACATTAAGAGGGTCAAATTTGGGTTTTAAATACTTACTAATTTTCTGGGTGTTACATAAATAGTAAAAGTGTAGAACATTGTAGCAATACATTCTAAATCTTTGTTTTACACATATCCAGTGTTACCCATTATCCAAAGAACATCAGAATCTACATAGTCATTGCAATCTTTAGGTTCATAATAGCACAAATCTACGCACCTCATTCGGGTCCAACATTCTAGATTTGAGAGGATAATACATCATAGACTCTTTTTTTTTCAATAGGACTGTGTAAGGCCTGACTTCAAGATGCTTAGGTTTAGCAATGACTCCCAACCAGTTTAGCTTAGGGTATTAGGTTTTAAGTAGACCACTTCGGGCCTGAGCATCAGCCTAAGTTAATCCTATAATAGTCAAGCAGCCCCTTTCTTTCATTTTGTTTTTATTTTTTTTTCCATTTTTATTTCAGCAAATATATTTTAAGCAATCTTTCTTTTGTCCAGGTTGTATTATACTCTCAACCTATTTCCGGTTCCAATCCCTTGCCACAGCCAAATAAATGGTCTATCATGATCTTTTAAGCTCAACAGATAACTACACATCATCCAATGAATCTGACTAAAGATATCCCACTGAAGATTAGTATTGAACAAATTTCTAGACGACATTACTTTATGTAACTAGTGTGTGTGTGAGCGAGTTTTCTTAGTTCAAGCACCTGTTCCAAGAGGATTGTAACAGAAAAATATGTTCAGTTAAGTGTATCTATCCTCTAGTATATTTACTCGCACTTCCAATGCAAATTAATCTCCTAAGAATTGAAGCATGCATTATCACGGGATAAACTATCAAAACCTAATAAGAATTACTAACAAACAGCTTAAAAACTAATCAAATTTTTATGGTTTTTTATTTTCTGATTTTTATTTTTATGCAAGCAATATTCCCTCCCCAAACCTATTATGAATATTGTCTTCAATGTGAACAAAATATAAAAATAAAAATGGTCATAAAACAAAGAAAATAAGAAAAGGAGAGAATACACCTGAATACAGGGGGTTGCCTCCCACTAAGCGCTAAGTTTAACGTCTTCACCCAGACGAAATTCCATTACAACTTATCCAGGGCCTTTCAATCCAACATTCCGTCCCTCTGTGGTCCTACTGTGCACATTAAAGTTAATGAAAGAAGTAGCAAGTTGATCAGCAGGACAAAACCATGGGGGTGCACCATCCACCAGAGTGTCAATCATATAAAGTGCATAAGAGTTATCTGATGGTGGATGCTGTTTTTGGGCATTAAAAACATTCAGTTTGACATTCAAAGTTCCAAAAGACAATTTTAGCACCCCATCCCGACAATTTATAATAGCATTGGATGTTGCCAGGAATGGACGTCCCAAAATCATAGGAATCTAACTACCAATGTTCTGTACAGGTTCTGTATCTAGGACAATGAAGTTCACAGGAAAGAAAAATGTGTCAACCTGCATCAGAACATCTTCAATAATACCACGTGTATGATCTCTAAGGTTGCCAAAACGTTCTCCCTTAAGGCCTATTTATATGTTTGAAGAGAAATCACGAAGTCCCCTTCTAAATCCGAGTCGAAATAGGTCTTATTTCAGTTTACCGCACATGGCGATCGATCGCTCCGTATTGCCGATCGATTGCATCGATCGCTCCGTATTGCCGATCGATCGTTTATCACAATTCCTTTGTTATTGTCCTCCGATCGATCGTTCTGCCGATCAATGCCGTATGACTCCGATCGATCATTGTTACTGGCTTGCGCAAATCAAAAACTCTAGTAGATACGATCGATCATTTTGATTGTTGATCGATCGTTGCCTTCAGTAACACTGCTTTGCGGCTCATCCGATCGATCGCGTTTAATGGCTGATCGATCGTAGTTACTGTTTATAAATTTCCAATGGCCATAACTTTCTGCTCCGAACTCCGAATTGTGCGTGGTTGGTGTCGTTGGAAAGCTGACTTCTTGAGCTTTAACATGAAGCTTGAGTCAGTCCAATCAGAGATTTACACACGAAACTATGAAGAATTAATCATTATAGGTACATTTCACCCTTTTTTGTGTATTACTCTCGTTTCCTACAAAAGCCAAAAACTATATTAAAGTAGTAGTAATTCTAATCAAACACTAGCATAAATATAAGTTAAGGAGATAATAATTTGCATAATTCATGTGTAGATCATGCGCATCACCGGCTGACCGCATAGGATGCTGATGGCGGTGACGGATCAGAATAAAAAAAATAATTTTTTTAATGGCGGAACCTCACCTGACGCCTGATTGATTGAATTTTTAACTATTTACTCGCAATCGCACGAGACTACATATAGACTAGTTGTAACGAGGTCGAACCCAAAGGACTTGGTTGATTAATCTAATTCTAATGAAAAGATTGAATTTTTATGATTTAATTAACTAAAGAAATAAACTTTAATAAGAAATCAGATGAATGATAATATCAAAGCGTCGAATCCACCACTAAACATGCAATTACTACTCTCAATTATTATCTCCACAAATTGATAAGATATAGTAATTTATGTTCTTGGCCGGACACACAAATTACCGGTGAATGAACTACACGTTCTTGTCCAGACACGAAAAATTCATCCACTATAAATTAATATAACTAACTCTATCCTTGGCCGGGCATAGAATTAATCATAATCCTGTTATTATCTAGACACAGGATATATCAAGATCAAATTCCATTAATCATTCATTAAGTCTCGGTCAAAGCACTTAAGAGGAATAGTAACGAAATCGCATTAAGCATGAAAATCATTATCAACTTTCACTAAATTAAACAAATAAGAGTAGGAAATACAAATTTAGGGCTTCATCTAGCCTTGATAAGAAAATTAGCCAGACATAGAATAAGGGAAAGAAATAGCCTGATTTGTCGGATTCATCGAAACACTGCTCACAAAATCACTATTCACGGTACTGTTCACAAAATACTGTAGCAAACCACTGTAGCAGTTCGAAATAGTTGTGCAATTCGTCCAAAATCCGGCCTTTTCTTCTCCTATCTTCTTCTTCTCTTCCTCCGGCGAAAATCACACCAGAAAGTCTGGCTTTTCCGGCGGAAATCCGCTCGTCAAAGCTCCCTGTTTTTCTCTGAAAAGCTCTCTCAACAGTCTGGTTTTTCTCCTCGAATAGCTCTGTTCTCTGCTAAAACCAGTCCTCTGTTCTCATCTCAAAAACTCCTCTTCCTCCTAATTCTTCTCTCAGTTTTTATAGACTTCGATATCAGAGTCCTCTTCCCGTCAATTTCTCTTTGAGATAAGCCCAAATCCGCCGTGAAATCGAAGCACAAATCTGTTTTTAAAAAGAATCCCAAATCGAACATGACTCTCTGTTTTTTTTCTAATCCATTGTGAAATCAAATCCGCCGTCCATTGTCACCGGTCGTGAGCCTCGCCGTCGTCTTCCTCACCATCTCCGGCACCGTCTCGAGCTCCGTCACCACCATTCAAGCTCCGCCTCGCCGTATCAGACCCAACCGCCGTTCTTTGCCGGCTTTTCATCCAACGCCGCATCTGCTCTGCCTAGCTCCTCTTCCGTCGCCGCCGTGGCCGTGCCGCCTTCCGCCGTCTCCGCCCAGACCCTGCCAGCCTTCTCCGCCGCCGGACAGAGCTCAGCCCCGCTCGATCTTCCAAAACAGAGCATCGCCATCTTCTGAAACGAAGGCCCGAGCTTTGGCTCGGGCCGGTTTTGTTTTGTTTTCTTTTTCTTTTTCTTTTAACTGAACCGGACCGGATTTTGAACCGGTCATATTATATATTTTTTTTCTTTTTCTTCTTTATAACCCGTCGTATTGCTCTCGTTCATCGGATCTCATCTTGACGGTTCTTCTCTTTAATCATGTCTCTTTCGCATGCGATATTTCAAATGATCATAACTTTTTGCTCAGAACTCCGAATTGCGAACAGTCAGTGGCGTTGGAAAGCTGACTTCGTGTACTTTAACGTGAAGTTTAAATCAGTTCCATCAGAGATGTGCAATTGAAGTAATTAATATTCAATCATTAGAGTCGCGTTTCACCCCATTTCTGCGTTTTACTCTTATTTCCTACAAAAACCAAAAAACTATAGTAAAGTAGTATAAATTCTAAACAAACACTAGCAGAAACATAAGTTTAAGAGATAATAAAATGTATATTTCATGTATAGATCACACCCCCAAACCTAGATTTTGCTAGGCCCTAGCAAAACAAAACAAAATAAAATCAAACAGACTAAGGAAACTAATGCATAAAAGTAAACACCACTTTCGTAGGGAACACGATTGCATTGAGCGTATGCAACAAGCCGTTAAACCTCTAGGTGTCCCTAGTAGGATGAGTTTTGTCTCGTGAGGATTTGCAGCCATGCTACCCACAAATATGTATTTATGAAACTAATTAACTTAATTTACCTAAATGTAAAAACAAATCAAAACCCTGCAAAACAAACAAACCTATTATCCCGACAAATGCAAAATAAAATGCTTAAGAGAATTAACCACACGTACTTGGTTCATAATCAACAGGAATATAGAAGCCCTCAAGTAAGTGGTTTTATTCCACACTTTCATCTTGGAAATTTCTGCTCAAATATTATATAGCGTGATAATGTAAATAGTAAAAGTGTAGAACATTGTAGCAATACATTCTAAATTTCTGTTTTACACATATTCAGTGTTACCCATTAACCAAAGAACATCAGAATCTACATAGTCATCCCAATCTTTTGTTTCATGATAGCACAAATGCCTGCGCGCCTCATTCGGGTCCAACATTCTCGATATGAGAGGATAATACACCACAGACTTTTTTTTTCTTTTTTTCGCTAGGACTGTGTAAGGCCTGACTTCAAGATGCTTAGGTTTAGCAATGACTCAGGCCAATGACTCCCAGCCAAATTAGCTTAGGGCATTAGGTTTTAAGAGACCGCTTCGGGCCCGAGCATCCGCTTAAGCTAATCCTATAAAGTCAAGCAGCCCCTTTCTTTCATTTTGTTTTCATTTGTTTTTTTTTTTCGCATTTTTCATTTTCAGCATTCATATTTTTTCAGCACATCTTTATTCCGTCCAGGTTGTATTATACTCTCAACCTATTTCCGGTTCCAGCCCTTGCCATAGCCAAGTAAATGGTCTATCATGATCTTTTAAGCTCAAAGAACAACTACATATCAACTAATGACTCTGACTAAAGACATCCCACTGAAGATTAGTATTCAACAAATCTCTAGAGGGTATTACTTTATGTACTAGTGTGTGTGAGTGAGTTTTCTTAGTTCAAGCACCTGATCCAAGAGGACTGTAACAGAAAGATACTGCTCAGTTAAGTTCTCTATCCTCCAGTATACTTACTCACACTTCCAATGCAAATTAATCTCTTAAGAATTGTAAAATGCATCATCACGGGATAAACTATCAAAACCTAAGAAAAATACTAACAAACAACCTAAAAACTATTTTTTTTCATTTTTTTTTGTTTTTTTTGTTTTTTTTTTTGCATAAACAAAAATAGATAATAATGAAACAAAATAACACGTATTCTTTGCTACACCCCCAAACCTAAACTAAACATTGCCCTCAATGTTTACCAAAATAATACTACAATAAATAGTAAAAGAAAAGAAGTGAGGAAAGAAGTCACCTGAATGGAGAGCCTCATGGTAGATGTAAAGCATGAAACACATAAGCGAAGAAGGAGATAATATAAATATGGAAAAATTAAATACACCCCCAAACCTCGACTGTAGCATCCCCATATAGGTGAGAAATAACCTACAATAAAAACAAAATAGACAAGAAACAAGAAAATAAAATTTTGGGTTGCCTCCCAAGAGCGCTAAGTTTTACGTCTTCAGCCAGACATAGTCCTTCAATTCACTCAGGGTAAACAGGATCGTTAAAATAATCAGTGGTTCCATCAGCATCGGCAACTCCCTCTAAATACGGTTTTAATCGTTGGCCATTTACCGTGAATGTATTACCGGTTTTAGGGTTGTGAATGTCAACGGCACCATGAGGAAACACCTTAGTCACAGTAAAAGGACCAGACCATTTAGAGCGCAGTTTGCCAGGAAAAAGACGCAATCTTGAATTATAAAGCAAAACTTTTTGAGCAGGCTGAAAGGACTTCCGAAGAATGGATTTATCATGAATTAGTTTAGTCCGTTCTTTATAAAGTTTTGCACTCTCATAAGCATCGAGTCGCAGTTCTTCCAATTCATTAAGTTGCAATTTACGTGCTGATCTTGCTTTATGCATATCAAAATTCAAAGCCTTTATTGCCCAATAGGCACGGTGCTCTAGCTCCACTGGTAAGTGACAAGCTTTCCCAAAAACGAGTCGATAAGGTGACATACCAATGGGAGTTTTGTACGCAGTCCTGTAAGCCCACAAAGCATCATTTAAGTGCAAGGACCAATCTTTCCTATCGGGTCTAACCGTTTTCTCAAGAATCTTTTTAATCTCCCGATTAGACAATTCCACCTGACCACTTGTTTGGGGATGATATGGAGTGGCAACCTTATGGGTAACAGAGTACTTTTTCAGCAAAGCTTCAAAAGATCTGTTACAAAAATGAGTGCCTCCATCACTAATAATAGCTCGTGGGGTCCCAAAGCGACAAAATATGTTATCTTTCAGAAATTTTACCACAACCTTATGATCATTTGTCTTAGTTGCAATTGCTTCAATCTATTTAGAAACATAATCCACAGCAACTAGAAAGTAAATGTGCCCAAAGGATTGTGGAAAGGGTCCCATGAAGTCAATTCCCCAGACATCAAACAATTCTACGACCAGAATGGGTTGGAGAGGCATCATATCTCGTCGAGAGATAGATCCTAACCTTTGACATCTATCACAAGATTTGTAGAACTCATGAGCATCCTTAAATAAGGTTGGCCAATAAAATCCACTCTGCAAAATCTTGGCAGCAGTTTTCTTTCCCCCAAAATGTCCCCCGCATGCTTGAGAATGACAAGAATGTAAAATGCTATGAATCTCATTCTCAGGCACACACCGTCTAATCACCTGGTCCGAACATATTTTAAATAGGTACGGATCATCCCAAAAGTAAGATTTAACCTTAGAAAAGAATAAATCTTTATCATGTTTGGTCCAATGGGATGGAATCTGACCTATGGCAAGGTAGTTCACAATGTTGGCAAACCAAGGTGTTTTAATTTGGGAAATGGAAAACAATTGTTCATCAGGAAAAGAATCATGTAGTGGCTCATCATCTTTAGATGTTTCCACACGGATTCTAGAGAGATGATCGGCTACTACATTCTCAACACCTTTCTTATCTCGGATTTCATAATTAAATTCTTGTAAAAGTAAAATCCATCTTATCAATCGAGGCTTTGTGTCTTTCTTGGACAAGAGATGTTTTAACGCAGCATGGTCAGAGAAAATGATAATTTTAGAACCTAAAAGGTATGATCAAAATTTATCTAAGGCATAAACTACCGCTAGAAGTTCCTTCTCCGTAGTGGTGTAATTCAATTGAGCATCAGAAAGGGTCTTACTAGCATAATATATGACATGGGGAACCTTATTCACTCGCTGACCTAGGACAGCACCAATGGCATAGTCTGAAGCATCACATATGATTTCAAAGCGAAGAGAGTAATCAGGGGGCTGAATGATAGGTGCAGTAGACAATAAGGTACGAAGAGTGTCAAAAGCTTGCCTACATGCATCATCAAACACAAAAGGCACATCTTGGGCTAGTAGATTGTTTAAGGGACGAGCAATCTTACTAAAGTCTTTAATGAACCGCCTATAAAAGCCTGCATGACCAAGGAACGATCTAACATGCCTCACCGAAGATGGTGGAGGTAGATGAGTGATGAGATCGACCTTGGCTTTGTCGACTTCAATTCCCCTTTTTGAGACTACATGTCCCAAAACAATTCCCTCTTGCACCATGAAATGGCTTTTTCCCATCTCGAGGCAAGATTTTTCTCTTCGCAACGCTTGAGCACTAATGACAGATTATGGAGACATTCATCAAATGATGGACCAAATACAGAGAAATCATCCATGAACACTTCTAAAAATTCGTCTACCATATCAGAGAAGATGGCTAGCATGCACCGTTGAAAGGTGGCAGGTGCATTACATAGCCCAAAAGGCATTCTTCGACAAGCAAATGTACCGAAAAGACAAGTAAAAGTAGTCTTCTCTTGATCTGCCGGAAACACTGGGACTTGGTTATATCCAGAGTAACCATCAAGAAAACAATAAAATTGTTGACCTGCTAGTTTCTCTAAGATTTCCTGAATAAAGGGTAATGGAAAGTGATCTTTTCTAGTTTTTGTGTTCAATTTTCTATAATCAATACACACTCTCCACCCAGTGGTTTCACGGGTTGGGACTAACTCTCCATCAGAATTCTGCTTCACTGTGATGCCAGACTTTTTAGGCACAACTTGTACAGGGCTGACCCACTCACTATCAGAAATGGGGTAGATGATACCCGCATCTAGCAGTTTCACAATCTCTTTCTTGACTACATCCCTCAAGTTGGAATTCAATCTCCACTGATTCTCTCTTGAAGGTTTAGCATTATCCTCTAAATGAATTCGATGCATACAGATCGAAGGATCAATGCCTCTTAAATCAGCAACAGTCCACCCTATGGCTCTCCTATGCTCAACTAGAATCCTAAGCAGTTGACTCTCCTGACCGCTAGACAAGCTAGATGAAATGATGATGGGGAGAGTATCATTAGGACCTAAAAAAACGTACTTGAGGGTACTTGGAAGTGGCTTCAACTCAAGTTGAGGAGGAGACTCAATGGAAGGTTGGAGTGATGGACTGGAAGATATTGGTAAAGGCTCTACTCTATTTCTATAAGGAAAAGAGTCATGATAGGGAGCTGAGGCTGACATAGCATGGGTTTCTTCAATGTGTGGCTCTAAGTCAGAATCATCTATCCCTAAAGAGAGTAGAGTAGGATCTTGAGCATCAGGCATTAGCTCATTCAAAAGTGTCTCTTCCATAAGATCATCAATTTCATCAATGAGAGAACACTCTTGCTCACTTTCAGTGGCTCCTTGGTTTGAAGCTTGGAACACATTAAGTATGATCTTCATATTTCCAAAAGACATCTCCATCATTCCAGATCGACATTGAATATATGCATTGGCCGTCGCTAAGAAAGGGCGGCCTAAAATAACTGGAATGGTGTGAGAAGTATTAGACACATGTTCCATGTCCAAGACCAAGAAATCAACTGGAAAGAAAAATTTCTCTACCCCAACTAAAACATCTTCAAGAAGGCCACGGGGTTTTCTAACGGATCTATCGGCTAACTGCAGAGTAGCCGATGTTGGTTGCAAGTTCCCTAAACCTAATTTCTCATATACTGAGTAGGGTAATAAGTTGACACTAGCACCCAAATCTAAAAGAGCCCTGTGAATGATATGGTCACCAATGACACATGAAATGGTAGGTGTGCCAGGGTCTTTAAATTTCGGTGGTGTGTCGTGTTTCAGAATAGAACTAACCTGCTCAGTAAGAAAGACCTTTTTAGAAATGTGAGTCCTAGACTTCCGCTTTTGTGTGCACAAGTCTTTGAGAAATTTGGCATAGGCGGGCACTTGTTGAATGGCTTATAGGAGTGGAAGATTAATTTTAACTTGTTTAAAGGTTTCTAGCACTTCATCCATCCTAGCTTTGTTTTTATTGAAAGGGGAAGGTATCTCTAGGCATTGAGGAAATGGAGCACGGGGTACATAAGGTACCTCATGATTGGCCTAGTCTTGGTTCCTGAAGAAGACTCAGAAGGAGAAACAGTGTCCTTCTGTTTTGACTAATTCGAATTAGGTGGCGTCTCTAAGGTTTCATCATTCTCTGGATTGCTTATTTTTCCCTGATCCTTATCTTCTCTCACCTCAACACCAACCGGGTTTTCAATTTGTTTCCCACTCCGTAGGGATGTTATAGCTTGAACATGCTCATTGGAAGTAGTTTGTTGTTCAACCATAAACTGACCCTTCGGATTATTCATTGGTTGACTAGGCAATCGACCCTCTTCTCTCTTACTCATCGAATTAGCTAATTGGCCTATTTGAGATTCTAGTTTGGCTATGGATTGAGTATGAGAATGCACAAGTTGAGCTTGTGATTGTGCCTGGGCTTGAATACTCTGTAGAGCAGACAATACTTTATCCTCAAATTCTGAATTTCTAGAGGGTTGTGAAAATTGGGAAGGCATAGTAGCTTGTGGAAAACCTGGTGGGTTATTTTGAAAGTTGGCTCTTTGGGGTGGATTAAAAGGAACACCCTGGTTCTGTGGATGCCAGGAAAATTTTTGGTGATTCCTCCACCCCGGGTTATATGTGTTGGAGAACGGATCATTGCCTGTTCGAGCATAAGTTTGGGCAGCATTGACATGCTCCTGAACAAGCTCTGGGAATTGTGGGGCTGATGGGCACTCTAGGATAGAATGCATGGGACTTAAGCATAGAACGCATGCTTCTTGAGTGTGTACAGGGGTTTGTGACTTTAGGCTCAAGATTTGATCTATCTTCCTAGATAATGTAGCAACTTGGTTAGAAAGATCATCTGTTTGTTTCACTTCATACATACCACCTTTAGAGAGGGTAGAAGAAGAAGAATCATTTAAATTCCTATTAGCCATCGTATGTTGCAACGAATTTTCACTCAAGTTCTCAAAAAGTTCCCACGCTTCATTTTCATTTTTTAATAGAAAAGTGCCTCCATATGAAGCATCTACAAGATGACGATTCTGCTCAGTCAAACCTCTATAAAATCTCTGCACTAACTGCCATCTAGGTACGGCATGATGAGGACACTTCCTAAGGAGGTCCTTGAGTCTATCCCAGCTCTCATGAAACTGCTCAGTCGGCTGTTGGGTAAAGGTAGTAATGACATCTCTCATTTGGTTTGTTTTACCTATGGGAAAGTATTTTTTAAGGAAATCTTGTTGCATTTTTGCCCACGAGGTAATGGATTCGGGTTCAAGAGAGTAGAGCCATTCTTTAGCCTTATCCTTAAGGGAAAATGGGAATAGTCTCAGTCTTACCGCATCATCTGTAAGATTATTCAGTTTAAAAGTTGTGCAGATTTCTAGGAATTCATCCACCTGCCTATATAGATCTTCATGATTTCGCCCATAAAATGATGGTAACATCTATATTATGTTGGGCTTAATCTCAAAGTTACCGACTGTTGCAGCCGGCACTCGAATGCAGGACGGAGATATATAGGCATTTGGAGTGTAGTATTCTTTCAGGGTTTTCAGATTTTCATCGGCCATTTCAAACAAGGGGTTGGTTATACTTAATTGGCCTCTTTGGTTTTGTCTAAAGGTTCTCTCAATTTCACTGTCAAAGGCCTCTAAGTCTTCACCCAATGACCTACGCCCTTGCATAAACTAATCACGCAACAAAAAATAACAAATATCACGCAACACCCAAATTAAACTAAAAAGAGAGAGGTAATAGATGACAAACAGTGGGAAAGGATGGCCTTTCCGCGTTGGCGAGAAATCCACGTGTTGCTTTTTACCTCTGTAATGTGATTCCTACAAAGACAAGAAAATAATATTAAAATCCTACCAAGAAATGTCTAAACTAATTAGAATTAAATTGAACAGTTACCAAGTCCCCGGCAACGGCGCCAATTGATTGATTGAATTTTTAACTATTTACTCGCAATCGCACGAGACTACGTATAGACTAGTTGTAACGAGGTCGAACCCAAAGGACTTGGTTGATTAATCTAATTCTAATGAAAAGATTGAATTTTTATGATTTAATTAACTAAAGAAATAAACTTTAATAAGAAATCAGATGAATGATAATATCAAAGCGTCGAATCCACCACTAAACATGCAATTACTACTCTCAATTATTATCTCCACAAATTGATAAGATATAGTAATTTATGTTCTTGGCCGGACACACAAATTACCAGTGAATGAACTACACGTTCTTGTCCAGACACGAAAAATTCATCCACTATAAATTAATATAACTAACTCTATCCTTGGCCGGGCATAGAATTAATCATAATCCTGTTATTATCTAGACACAGGATATATCAAGATCAAATTCCATTAATCATTCATTAAGTCTCGGTCAAAGCACTTAAGAGGAATAGTAACGAAATTGCATTAAGCATGAAAATCATTATCAACTTTCACTAAATTAAACAAATAAGAGTAGGAAATACAAATTTAGGGCTTCATCTAGCCTTGATAAGAAAATTAGCCAGACATAGAATAAGGGAAAGAAATAGCCTGATTTGTCGGATTCATCGAAACACTGCTCACAAAATCACTATTCACGGTACTGTTCACAAAATACTGTAGCAAACTACTGTAGCAGTTCGAAATAGTTGTGCAATTCGTCCAAAATCCGGCCTTTTCTTCTCCTATCTTCTTCTTCTCTTCCTCCGGCGAAAATCACACCAGAAAGTCTGGCTTTTCCGGTGGAAATCCGCTCGTCAAAGCTCCCTGTTTTTCTCTGAAAAGCTCTCTCAACAGTCTGGTTTTTCTCCTCGAATAGCTCTGTTCTCCGCTAAAACCAGTCCTCTGTTCTCATCTCAAAAACTCCTCTTCCTCCTAATTCTTCTCTCAGTTTTTATAGACTTCGATATCAGAGTCCTCTTCCCATCAATTTCTCTTCGAGATAAGCCCAAATCCGCCGTGAAATCGAAGCGCAAATCTGTTTTTAAAAAGAATCCCAAATCGAACATGACTCTCTGTTTTTTTTCTAATCCATTGTGAAATCAAATCCGCCGTCCATTGTCACCGGTCGTGAGCCTCGTCGTCGTCTTCCTCACCATCTCCGGCGTCGTCTCGAGCTCCGTCACCACCATTCAAGCTCCGCCTCGCCGTATCAGACCCAACCGCCGTTCTTTGCCGGCTCTTCATCCGACGCCGCATCTGCTCTACCTAGCTCCTCTTCCGTCGCCGCCGTGGCCGTGCCGCCTTCCGCCGTCTCAGCCCAGACCCTGCCAGCCTTCTCCGCCGCTGGACAGAGCTCAGCCCCGCTCGATCTTCCAAAACAGAGCATCGCCGTCTTCTGAAACGAAGGTTTTGTTTTGTTTTCTTTTTCTTTTAACTGAACCGGACCGGATTTTGAACCGGTCATATTATATATTTTTTTTCTTTTTCTTCTTTATAACCCGTCGTATTGCTCTCGTTCATCGGATCTCATCTTGACGGTTCTTCTCTTTAATCATGTCTCTTTCGCGTGCGATATTTCAAATGATCATAACTTTTTGCTCAGAACTCCGAATTGCAAACAGTGAGTGGCGTTGGAAAGCTGACTTCGTGTACTTTAACAGAAGCTTAAATTAGTTCCATCAGAGATGTGCAATTGAAGTAATTAATATTCAATCATTAGAGTCGTGTTTCACCCTATTTCTGCTTTTTACTCTTATTTCCTACAAAAACCAAAAAACTATAGTAAAGTAGTATAAATTCTAAACAAACACTAGCAGAAACATAAGTTTAAGAGATAATAAAATGTATATTTCATGTATAGATCAACGCCATTGCTCGAGCCGAGCTCAGCGCCGCCGCCGCCATTGCCATCGCCTCCCTTAGCGCCACCGCTATTATTATCGCCGACCCCCCCCCCCCTTCGCTTTTGATCCCCCTCCGGCGACTACTCGGGGCGGCAGAGCCCCTCCCCTCGCCAGTGCTGTCACCGCCCCCTTCCCCTCGCCAGAGCCCCCCTGGTTTTTTATCCCCTCTCTGACGACTCCTCGGGGCGGCAGAGCCCCCTCCCCCCCTCTGGCTACTCCTTGGGGGCGGAAGAGCCCCCTCCCCTCCCCTCGCCAGCGCTGTCACCGCCCCCCTTCTCTTTTTTCTCCCTCCCCCCTCTTTCTCTGTTCGACTACCCCCCACCCAAAATCGCCTCCTCCCCTCCCCTCTCCAGCGTCGTCGCCGCCCCCCTCCCCTCGCCAGCACCACCGCTCCCCCCCCCCCCCCTTCTCTTTTTCGCCCTTCCTCCCCCCTCTTTCATTGTGGCCAGAGCCCCCGACTCGTCAAACATAAAAAGAAAAAGAAAAAAAGCCTTTGATGCGTGTCCTGATCTGCATGTAGTGATAGTTCAGACCGGGTTTGGTTTCGAGATAACCATGACGGAACACACCGTTAGGAAGACCATTGTTAGGACACGTGTCAGGAAAATAACATGCTAAGTCCAGAGGATTTCCTCTGCACGTACGTGCAGCCGATCCGCTCAGAAAGGGTACAAAGCAAAGACAAAACATAAAATGGAAAAAAACCAAGTAGAGCAAAGATTCGTCCATTGGAGAAAGGAGGAAATCATAAAAAAAATTGGAATTGAAAAATCCAAAGAGGCATGTGATGAAGAGGGAGGGGGCCAGTGTCACTCCAATGTTTACAAGATGATTTTTGTCTGATTGCGGCTTTCTTTTCCTTTTCATTCTCCCTCTTTGTCTTTCTGTAGGGAGTGTGAGCCTAAAGATTAGACTAAACAATGGGGCCCTGTAATTTAGCGGTCTCTCAGAAGTAGCAGACCTTTCTACACCACTCACTCGCTCTCTGGTGCTTCGGTGTGCTTTGGGCGAGGATCCTCAGAATATATTGCATCATATCAGATGGACAACATAGACACGTGATGTGAGACCAACACACGTACAATCTTCTGCTCCAACCCCCTCCACCTTCCTCGAGGCCTCCACTCAAGGGAAGCTGAGGAATTTCCTAATTTTCTTTTAAGCCTGTAGACTGGTTGGCTAAAATAAGTAAGGTGAATTGGAGATGGAACGCTTTTTTTTTTTAAAAAAATTGGCTAATAATGGAGGTAACAATGATTATTTCTCACTTAATTCACGAATCTGTAACCATGAAAGCCAATTAGCGAGTGTCAGCCTCAGAGAGAGCCCCTTAAACTAAATCGACTGGGGGAAAGCATGAACTCTTTCTCTTCTCTTTGCAGCATTCCAAAATTTGATGGCATAGATGAGGTTGACTCAGCCTCAAAAACTTTGCCCCCAAATAGTAGGTATTGCATATTTATGTGGGGAACAAAAAATTGATCTTTTTCAACAATATAAGGATAAAAGTCTTATGTGGTGGAATCTGAAACTGCACATGCAGAGGCTCCAAATCTTCTGAAAGAGGGAAGGGAAAAATAATGGTATAAAAACTTATGGCTTTCCTAAAGATATGGTATTTTATTTTTCGAAAGTGCAAATTTTATTTTTGTTGATAATAAAACTTGAAAGAATGCTTAATTTATTGTGTTGTCATAACACTATTGTGTCACATTCGAAACATAATTTTGCAATTTAATAGCATTGGTTATTTATATGTGGAAAATAACAAAATGAATAGTTAGATTTGTTTATATATACTAATATATTTATTTTATATTTGTATATATATAACATAACGAGCCGAGCTCGAGCCGGCTCGCGAGCCGGCTCACGAGCTTATTCGAGCTGAGTTTAAACAGAGCAGAGCCGAAAAAGCTCGCGACCCGGCTCGGCCCGTTTACACCCTTAAATATACGTATCAATGACATTGATCTAGAGTCATTATAGCATGCATATATAACCATAAGATTGAATTCCTACTCGAAGGAATAATCGAAAGAAGAAGGGTAGAACCATCCCTATCGATTACGAATACATGCGTTCCGTATGTCCTCGCATAGCTCCTCTTCTTCCTCGTCGCAATGTCACCTCAGGCCAACGCAACGGAATTGATTTGGATTGAGGAAGAGGCTTGAGAGCTTGCTAGAGGGGTAAAGGAAAAGGAGAAGAAAAATGTAAGGGTCGTCCTAGGGTTTGGGCGTCCAAGCATGGGCCAGCCTTCCCTCTCTTGTGGCTTAAATACAAAATCCCTTTCTTAATCACAATTCTAACCCTCCAATAGGAAATCTCCTTTTTAATTTGGCTAGCGATGTCCAACACATTGGCTTCCCCGTTTAGTTAGGATTCCCTATTTGAGTTTATCTCAAATCAATAACTTCCGGATTCAACTTCTGCCGGTCGCGATCGATCGCAACGGATGCCGGTGCGATTGATCGCAACGGATAGGCAATCGATCGCCACTCGCTTCTGCAATATCACAGTACTTAACGATCGATCTCTCACATGGGCGATTGATCGCTGCCCTGATTTTGCACTTTCTAGTACTTACAATCGATCGCGTACACAATTTCAAACGATCATAACTTTTTGCTCCGAACTCCGAATTGTGAACGGTCGGTGGCATTGGAAAACTTTCTTTGTGAATTTTATTATCAACTCATGTCTCCTAATTGGTCCACAATTCCACCCTTCTTATCCGATTTTTTGGGTGTTACACATCTGTCTTTTTTCATGCAAAACCATCGTGGAGAGCTTGTATAAGTCTGCTTAAGTGGTAGATACAATAATGTGCCTCCTACCAATGCAAGTCGCAAATCATCAATATTGTGCCTCCATCAACCCTATAGAGCCAAAAAAACAGTGCATGACAAGAGAGAAAAGGGGAAGAAAGAGCAGAGAAGGGAAACTTCACAAGCCACTCACTCTCAACGTAAAATAATAGCTAGGGTATTGGGAAAATAGCATCTCCAGTATGGACCTGTAGACAAGCATGTATTACTTGTAATTCAAATATTCAAGCAGCCAATCATCCAGAAATCAACATATTTTGACCAACCAAATGACTTAACAAACATTTGCAGTTCAAATATTCAAGCAGTGCTGCTTGTATGCATGAAGGACAACATAAATCCATCCACATTTCAACATGAACTTTCAGTTAAACAATGTACCTGATACTCGTTTGACCACCTTGTCATACAAAAAGAAAGAACAATATTATCAGAAAGAATACTTTACAAACAATACACTTATCAATACATTATGATGTATGTCTAGCAAACAATCAAAAGAATGAAGTCAAAATGCATTATATTCATACCTATCTTCACGCGTCAACATTCTCATCTCCTAGCCCTTCTACATATAATGGGTGCAGCCAATTTTGTGTACACATTAGAGCCTCAAATGGTCTCGTAAGTAAGACTACTACAGTTATCGCTAACAACCATATTTCCAACAATAAATGTTGATTCAGATACCACAGTGGTAAGTGGAACTGCAAGGGCATCCGCGCCATGACCAATAACAAGGGATAATTTACAGAAGCAGTTTTCCAAAACTCCAAAATGTCAAATTGAGGTCCCTCAGATTTATTTGTTTTAATTTGTTCATCTTCTTTCACGAAATTTACTATATTCATCATCAAAATCCATATTATGTGTGCCCATGGAATGACTCTAAGTACCAATTTCCATAGTTTTCCCAACTTCTTACTTGCATCTTCTCCTCGTAAAATGCATATAACTCCTCCAAAGCATCTTGAACCTTTTTCACATGCTCAAATATCTTGTTACTGCCTTCTAACTTATATACATTCTTAAATGCAAATTTAACCATAGACATTTTGTACCTTGGGGTCTAGTGCACAAGTAATTCCAAGAACCAAGTTGCAATCATTTAAATACTTTTCAAACTTCGCATGCATTGATTCAATCATACTTTTTACCTTGTCAGTAGCTTCAAGAGAGGTGGTAAATAGCTTATCCTTTATCTTGTAGAGGGCGAGTAGGAAAAGATTTGAAGTGGGATACTTGCTTCCTGAAAAATACTCAGGTGGTTTAAAAAATACCTCTAACACAACTTCAAGTTCTACATATTTTTCCCAATCTTGATCAGAGGGGCACCGCTTGTAGTTTAAATCCATCCCTTTATAAATAATAAAAACAAGCGTAACATCTGTTGCTCCCTTCAACCTCAAGTATGTGGGATTCCATCTTGTAGACACATCCAATGTTAAACCTTTCTTACCAGTCAAATTAGCTTGTGAAAGTGCTATTTCAAAATCTGTTGTTCTTGAAATAGAGCCCTTAATATATTTGATTGACTACCTTACATTTTTTATCACATCCTTAATATGAACCAATCCATCTTTCACAATCAAATTTAGGATGTGAGCACAACATCGCACATGAAGTATACTCTCTCTTATCTTATATACAGTAGAAGGGAAACCAGCCTTGAGAATTTCAACCATCTTATCATTAATAGTGGCATTATACAAAGTAATAGTCAAACTTTTCCTCTATACCCCACTCCACGAGAAGAAGAGTCATCAAAGTTACCATGTTGGTTGCAATGTGTGCTTTCCCTTAAATCTATGTGGTCATGACCCCTCCATATGCCTTTTAAACTATGATATAGTTCCTGATTTGGGCACAACAAATGTCATGTCACAATGAATACATTTGATCCTCTTTTGTCCATTAACTATTACTTTCTTAAAGTTCTTTCAAACATCAGACTTTAGAGCTCTTTTCGTATCATCATTTTCAATCTCATCTTGACTAGCAACATTTGCCTCATCTGCATTTTGCATTTCAACAACTCCCTCATCTACAACTACTGGAGCTTCTGCTTCTTGAGTTGTAGCCATAGGAGGAAATGTTAAACAAAATGGATTATGAAAACAGAAACAACAAACATAGATAATCAGGATGATATTAAGCACACAATTACTTTTTCACCGCACATAAATTTGAGTAGAGAAGAATCACAAATCGAACAACTAAAACACATTGCAGGACAATGAGAAGCATCTAATTAATATTAATCATTTCATCTTTGCGCAAACTAAAACAATTCATAAGTCATATTTACGAACTAAACTATGAACTATGAACAATCCGTGACATCAATATTTTTCATAAGTCATACTTACAATATGTGATGAAGCTCAATTAAATGATCCACGAACCAAAAACAATATAAAACCACGAACAAAGAACAAAATTCATTACACCAATTTTGTTCATAAGTTATACTTACAATCTATAATCCAGCTTAATTCAATGATCCACCAACTAAAAATAATCTAAAAACACAGCAAGAACTCAACTTTGCAGCCCCATAACTAAATCCAATCTATTACAATCCAAGCTATGAACTAAAAACAATCCATTACATCAAATTATGTTCATAACTGATACTTACAATCTGTAATCTAGCTTAATTCAAAGACCCACAAACTAAAAAAAACTAAAATCCCAAAAAAAATATAGAAAAAACTCAACTTTATAGCCCACAACTTGTTCCCAAAAAATTAGATGGTGCAACAGAAAAAAGAAAGAAAAAAAACTGATTGGAAGCTGAGTTGGATTGAAGAGGCTTACTCTGATGATGAAACAATGAACAAAGTCCTTTCCCTTCCCGTGTAGAGAGAGAGAGAGAAGAAGAAGAAGATGAGATGAAGAGAGGAGAGGGGGGGGGGGGCTTAAGAAGTGACCCCACCCACCGAACCGGGAAAAAAAATTCAACCGCTGAACCAAAAAAAATAACCCACTTGTATGGGGCCCCGTCACCCATGTCTAGTAGTAATTCTTGAAATACTGGTAGAGTTGATTGTATGAACAATTATCATATTTTATAAAAATGATCGAACACCAGCTTCTTTAATTTACGATAAAGTGCAAAAAAAATTCAATGTTTAGTAGAAAACAAAAATTTGTCTTGATAAGGGCACTTAATTTGGTAACAAGATGGTAAAACAATTTAACTATCTCTGGTTATTCCACATTTCAGATCAATGGTTCTAAGTGCATATTGAGCTTGGAGCCTTTGCATTTCTCTTCCAAAACTTCACACTCAAGTAGTAGGTACTATATCTTCCTGTGTGAACAAGAAAGTAATTTTTTCTCAACAACTGGGGCTCACAATGATAAAAATTTTATGTGGCAGAGTCCTAAGTTGTAAATGCAGAGGTTCCAAGGTCCTGAAAGAGGGAAGGGAAAATAGCGATATAAAATGGCTTCCTAAAGATATTGTATTTTATTTTTCGAAGTGACCCCCACCCACTGAACTGGAAAAAAACCAACCGCTCAACCAGAAAAAAACTAACCCACTTGTATGAGCCCCATCACTCATGTCTAGTGGTAATTCTTGAATTTCAAGATACTCGTAGAGTTGATTGTATGAACAATTATCATATTTTAAAAAAATTATCGAACATGAGCTTCTCTAATTTGCGAGGAAGTGGAAAAAAAATAAATTTAATGTTTATTAGAAAGCAAAATTTATCTTGATAAGGGCACTTAATTAGTAATGAGATGGTAAAATAATTTAATTATCTCTAGTTATTCCACATTTCTGATAAATGGTTGTAAGCGCATATTAAGCTCGGAACCTTTGCATTTCTCTTCCAAAACTTCTCACCCAAGTAGTAGGTACTATATCTTCCTGTCTGAACAAGAAAATGATTTTTTTCAACCACTGGGGCTCACAATGATAAACAATTTATGCAGCGGAGTCTTTAGCTTTAAATGCAGAGGTTCCAAGGTCCTGAAAGAGGGAAGGGGAAAATAGCGATATAGAATGGCTTCCGGATATGGTATTTTATTTTTTGGATGCATAAATTTTAGTCTTGTTGATATTAAAACCTAAAATGAGTATGTTGTCACAACATTGTTGTGTCACATTCGAAACATACCTTTGCAATTTAATAACTTTGGTTATTTACATGTGGAATATAACAAAAATGAACAGTTAGATTTGTTCAAAAATAAAACTTTTATTTATTTATTAAAAACTAAAACTATGATATCCCTTTTGTGTCCAAATTAGAAAACTAAATAAAACATCATGCACTTGTGCATATAAAATATTAATATATTTATTGTATTTAAAAATGATAAAGATAATACTTAGTCTATTGACATCTCTTATAAATAGATATTTATACATACTAATATATTTATTTTATATTTATATATCTATATATATAGATAATATATATAATATAATGAGCCGAGCTCGAGCTGGCTCGCGAGCTTATTCAAGCCGAGTTTAAACGAGCCAAGCCGAGCCGAGCTGAATATCGTTGCGCTCGGGCTCGGCTCGTATTGGGATGAGCCCGAGCCAAGCCTAAAGTCGATCCGGATCAGCTCGTGAGCCGGCTCAGCCCGTTAGACCCTTGATAACACTTCCAATAACATACATATTATCAATAACAAACAAACAGACAATTTTTACACATTCACACCTACACATATAGAGATTTCACGCCATTTTCATAATCAATCAAGTAAATCAATCAAACTGTAGCATCTCAAACTAGGGTGCGTTTGGAAGCTGAAAAAGCCCATCTTTCAGCCTTGAAAGGTGAAAAGTGTTTTAGAAGCTGAAAGGGTGAAAAGTGGTCGGTGACGGTGATTGGGTGAAAAAAACTATCCATCGCCCCCTCTCGCCGTCGTCGGGATCACCCGTTGTCAACTTTTAGGCCTGTGGTTGTGTTTGGTTGCTGAAAGGCTGAAAAGTGGCCCTAAAAGATGAAAGGTGACAATGTTTCACCTTTCACCTTGAAAGGCTGATTCTCACATGAGTGAGAATAAGGCAGACGAGGGAGAGCCTGACAGAAAAAACTACCCATCGCCCCCTCTCCCGTCGTCGGGATCGACTCGTTGTCACCCTCTTTCTCCCCGGTGGTGATGGCGGCGGCGGCAACGAGGCCGCCGCCGCCGCTGCCTCGGTTGAGCCCCCCACCTCGACGCTACCGATGCCCCCGTTGAGCTTAGCGAGCCTGTGCCCCCCCTCCCGGGCAACTGCTTGGGTCGTCTAAAGCCGATCACCCCAGTGTTTGCCTACACCCTTATGCCTCCGTCGCCGCACTGTTGAGCCAAGGGTGCGCGCACCCCCCCCTCCCCGTCATATCTTCCTCATTTTTAGTCTGTTTTCAGACATTTTTTCCATCATTATAAGAAAGAGCACTAAAAAATGAGGAAGAATTAAAAAAAAGAGCCAAAACGGATCAGAAATGAGTAATACACGCATCATTGAAGTTTGTGTCATTAAAAAGTTATCGTGCAATCGATGACACAATAACCAGTGCTATCATGTAATCGATGTCACGATAGCTGAGCTATCATGTAATCCAACACACGATAACTAGGCTATCGTGCGTTGGATTACACGATACATTGAGCTATCGTGTAATCGATTACACTATAAAGTGTGCTATCGTGTAATCGATTATACAATTGCACACTGGATTGTGTAATTCCCCATAAAATGGAACAAACTTCAACAGTTCATTTCTCCCTTCATTTTTAGTCCATTTTGGCAATTTTTTTTGTTCTTCCTTATTTTTATGCTCTTTCTGATTATCATGATATCCTAATGACCTTGATATTTTATTAAAAAAATCTCACAAAATCCACAATAATAGTACGTAGTAGCTCAACATCTTTATGATATCATCATTATAGGAAAGAGCACTAGAAATGAGGAAGAATGAAAAAATGGGCCAAAATGGATCAAAAATGAGTAAGAAACGCATCGTTGAAGGTTTGTCCCATTAAAAAGTTATTGTGTAATCCATTACACGATACCCGAAGATAACGAATATTCCTTTCCAAACACACATCAGCGAATTTATTTTCAGTTCCCAAACATATTTCACCTTTCACAAATCAGGTCTGAAAATTTTCACCCTAACGCCTGATTACTTTCAAGTTCCCAAATGGGTTGTCACCAATCAGAAAAATCCCTTGATTATTTTCAGGTTGATATAAATTTTCAACTTTTCACCTATCAGCATCCAAACGCACCGTAAGAGTCATGCATATGGTTAGATTCTACATGATTTATCCGATCTTAATTCTCGTACCAAATCCATTTCCATGCAAAATTCCAGCTTTTTCTCATTGTCCCCCCTTCACCCTCTCAAATTGGGCTCTCCATGAAGAACTCCGACCTTTGAGCACTTGGGATTTGGGGATGAGCTAAGGGTTCGATCTCAGCCTTTTGAAGGACGTCAAATTCAATTAAACATCCATTTCCAATATGTCAACCTTAGTTTGCCTATTGTCGACAGGTTCACCCGCTGACCAATGAACTTGCTACCAGTCTTCTAAATTATAATTCAATTCTTTTGTGCTCCAATCATTTTTTAATCACTCTTCCCACTTATTTTATGCTTGGAAGACACTAGGGTGTCACACTTACTGACATAAAGTTATTAGAAATCTGAGTGCCCAAACATACATCCAACAACTCGTAAATCATTTCTATATAGTTGATGTTGTGAGAGGAGTGCTGCTTCATGCAAGTCTTTTGAAATTCTTTGGGAAAGTGCAAATTGATCACAAACCGTCAGAAAGCGGCTGTAAGTGTTGCAAAGTCGTTTCCCTATTTAGGGTACACTTGGGAGGCAGATATTGGAATAGGCTTTAAGGGTTAGGCTTTTGTCAAAATGGTTTTAGGGGTGGATTTTACCATTTGGTTACTGTCACGCCCCGAAATCCCATACCTCTATTGGAGTGCGGAAGCAAAAATTGAGATACATTTCGAGGTAGAGATCCCGGGCACGCGACCAAACAGTCGATTTTACTATCGATTACAATTATCTCCAAAGAATGTGTAACCGATTATGCCCGCAATCAGTGTAATACAATAACATACTTCAATAAATAATATGAAATGAATTTCCTTAATAATAATCCATTTAAGAAAATTAAATAAAATAACCTATAAGTCTGTGGCATACAATTGGCCAATAATGTTATAAGCATCAACAAAAGCAAAGCAAATAACTAGATAGTATTTAAAACTCTTCACGGCTCTTGCAATCCGCCTTTCCACTACTGCACTTCTGATCTCAATTTTTATTTATGCCTGCATCAGAGGATACATGAGTATTTCATAGAAACACTTAGTACGATGTAAAAACCCACTGAATTAAAATAAGCAGTATGAAGAGAATAAGAATAACAAAGCATTGTGAACATTCCACAACATCTGGACTGACCCAAGGCCTATACACCTGAAAGGTTAGTCAATAATAACCATCCCAACTCACAAGTATAGGAAAAACATCAATAAGACTCCGAACAAACATATGTGTAAGGTGAGAATAACAATCATATCAAAGGCTCCAGACATCTATAGTGAAAGGAGTTACAATTTTTGCTTGCTGAACTGGTCGCTTGCAAGTGACTAAAATAATATACCAGAACCACCCTAGGGGTCCTCTTTTGGAACCCTTCCATGCGTCTAGGATGCTGGCCCCACCAGTGCTTACAGACACGATGGGCGGAGACTGAAGACCTTCTGTAATGTCACCAGTCTAATGTACATATAGTGCCTCCCTTCGGGCAGTATGGAATCGCAACTCCATAAATATAAGTGACCTCGCAAGATCTAGCAATGGCTTAATTGAGCATACTATAAATCCACCATGGGGAGAGTCTCGCAAGATCTTCAGTGGAAGAAACAATCATGTAATCAATATGAGCAATATCTCAAAGGAATAGAGGTCACAACACTCTAAGATCATAAGGTATCTCTTACCAGAATAGACTCTCTCACGGAGTATGGATAGAAGTGTCAAGGTCTTTGGCTAACACATAACTCACTCATTAGAGTAGCATAGAATAACAAGCTTCTTAAAGGCATGCAAATCACTCTTGAAATAACAAGACAACCCAAATACTTCGAATATAACAACTCACCCAAGGAGTATCATACAATCAATACATACCTTTTATGCTCAGCCCTAGATAGGAATTCCTCATACGCATTGAAATTTTATAATACAAATATCAGGGATAAGAAAACCAAAGAGTCTTAGATGATTTGAATTCCAAGTGGAATCACAAACTGACATCAACGCTTTTAAGATAGATAATTATGAATCTCTTGATCAAAGAATTATCCCTCTTAATTAGATTACTTCTAACCCAATTCTTACTGTGATATTTCATAAGTATATAGTCCAATTACTGGTATTGACACGTTAATTATTATCATATCATATTACATGATGTTATTTGTATACTTAGTATTTTATCTTAGATTCAGCTCAGTGCCTCCTGCACAATAGTCCTCTTCCGATGGCTATTGTACTCTGTACATTAATACTTAACCTCTGAAATTTTTAATGATAATACCCTCATGAGTCTAGTTTCTAACCCCACTGATTTTATATTTTTCCAATTTTATTTCAATTAGTTATGAATTATTTATTACAGACTGTGAGCACAGAAACAGTTCTAGCCAAGATTAAGATTCTTAATTAAACTTGATTATCTCGCTTAATAACACATTATAGATGATAATATATCATTAACAGACCATATACTCCCCTCCTAGATCAATTGCAGACCCTAGGATTACCTGGAATTACCAAAGTACACCCCTTTCTCACGTTCTTTTACATATAATACAGTTTTAAACATTAACACATCCTAAATAAGACAATTAATACAAGACACACAACTCAATGTAGATCATGGTCAACTAAGCAATATCAGAACTTCTAGTCTCTGAAAAATTAATAAAGTATTAGACTTTAGGTGTGAATTCTCATCTAGACACGTAGCATGAATGCATAGATGATTATGATGCACTAAGCATGGAAATAATGACACAATTCATTCATCTTACAAGAATCAAAGAAATACTATAAGTTACTGAATGATGACACATATAAACATCATAAGAAAGAAGAAAAGAGAGGGAAAAACCATCCTACTTTTAATTCATCGAAGATTTTGCATTTTTACGTGTTGCTCGTCTCCTGCGCTTCCTCCAAAGCTCCTGCTCAAAGCTCTTGAAAGACTCCTACAAGATGAAGCCTTATAGGAGGTGGGCGAACGTGGGAAGGAGAAGGAAAAAGTCTCTGGACGTTCTAGGGCTAGGTTTTCTAATAGTACAAGCAAACTCTTTAGGGTTTATATAAAGTTTGGGGAGAATCCCTTCTTAAACTAATTTTCCATATCATGGACACTTTCTAGAGACATGCAATTTAAGTCCAGTTGGGATTTAGCATCTTTCCCATGCAAATCTACCCCAAAAAAAAGTTAGAAATCGCAAAACCTCAACCGATAATCGATCGGTGATACGGCGATTGATCGTCGCATGCCTTTTCTAAACTACCATGTAACAGCCGATCGATCGCAATTATTGACGATCGATTGTTTTTTCCGAAACAAAACAATCAATAATCACAGTAACTACGATCGATCGTTTTGATAGGCGGTCGATCGGTTCCATTTGCCGATCGATCGTTTATTTTGGCGATCGATCGCAGCCACGCTAAATAAAATAAAATTTATCATATCTTTTCACTCCGAACTCCAAATCGCGTATAGTTGGTGGCGTTGGAAAGCTCTTCTCACCAACTTTAATACACATAAAGTAAAATACAACTAAATCAAACATTAAGAGGGTCAAATTTCGGTTTTAATATACTTACTAATTTTTCGGGTGCTACAGTTACGTTTTAGCTTTGCTATAACAAAAATGATTTTGTCCGAAATCGCTCAAATGCAAGAAAGGTTGCCACACACACACACACACACACACTTAAACTGCATTCTGAACAGGATTAGACTATTAGGGTACGTTTGGGAGGCCAATTTTGGGCTCCAAAAAAAATTGTGTTAGGGAGGCATATTTTGTACAAAAATGATTTTACTATAAGAAAAACGGGGTTTTCTTGGAATTTGATCCTAAAGCCGCTTTTTAGAGGAGATTTTGTACGAAATCAGCTTTAGTATAAGGAATAATGTGGAAATTTGCCCATCCCTCATTAAATGGATGTAGGAGTTTCAATCTTTTTTCTCTCATGAAGTGTAAAATTATCACATGAAGCATTTATTTTTTATCCAAATTCAACCTCATCCAAACAGGCTTAGGGTTGGCTTTTGACAATCGCTTCTTTCTGTCATGAAGTGTAAAATTGTCACACGAGGCATTCATTTTTTATCCAAATTCAACCCCATCCAAACAGGCTTAGGGTTGGCTTTTCACAATTGCTTCTTTCTGTCATGAAGTGTAAAATTGTCACACGAGGCATTCATTTTTTATCCAAATTCAACCCCATCCAAACAGGCTTAGGATTGGCTTTTGACAAAATCACTTTAGAGGTGGCGTTGCCAAACAGGTTGCGGTTTAGCTTTGCTATAACGAAAGCAATTTTATCTAAAAGTTGTTTTTTATAAAATCAAAAGTGAATGCCAAACCCACACCCGTCTTAAATCCCACCAAATTTTATAAAAAAAAATATTTTAAAAATAAAGCCACGCAAGCGCCTACACCACGCAGGCGCCTGCATGGCTTGTCAGATACTCTATTTTGCAAATATTTGTTAGAGTATGTTATTTTTAAATTTTTTTTTATATACCCTATTATATAAATTTCCCTTTTTTTTTTATGGAAGCTTACATCTGGGCTCACGTGCGTCAACCGTCCCACGATAGTTATATAGTCAATAGCCAGTACTCCCTCGCGCATCGAAGGCAGATATTCCTCGCTGCTTGCACTGCTGTTTTTAGACAAAAAAACACGTACGAGTTGCCCGCGCCGTACCCCTTCACCCTCCTCGGTCTAGGGTTTCCACCGCACGAGAAGTACCCGATCTCAGGCGAGCGTGCACCATCTTCTAGCCGAGGATGGGGGTTCCGGCATTCTACCGGTGGCTGGCGGAGAAGTACCCGATGGTGGTGGCGGACGTGGTGGAGGAGCAGGCGGTGGAAATTGATGGGACCTCAATTCCGGTCGACACCAGCAAGCCTAACCCTAATGGACTCGAGTACGACAACCTTTACCTCGACATGAACGGCATCATTCACCCTTGCTTCCATCCTGAAGATCGGGTATGCAATTCCACCTCCTCGCATTATTTGTTCTTCTTTTGTGTATTGGTGCGCGCCTCGCCGGTTTCCTCTGTGTGAATTTTTTGGGTCAATTTTGAGGATTTTTGCCAGTGTGAACTTCCAATGAATTTGAATTTGGTGGAATTTCGCTCTCAGATGTTTTTTGTAAAACCTGGTGTGCAGGCCCACAATCTCGCATTGGGAAGTATTATTACTTATAGCTTTTTGCTTTTTGCCGTGCACCTGCTGAATTCCTGGGTGCAAAGTTTTTTGGGGTGCGTATGGGAGCGCAGATTTGGATTTTGCCAAAGGATATAAGAATGCTTAGATTTCTAAATTACTGAAGATTGGGATTTATATTCCTATATTCAGTGTTTGGCAATGGATGGGATTTAAATGTGGATTCCCATGCTTTGATGCTTCAGATGCTGTTTTTTCAAAACTGAGGTTCTCAGCACCTACGATGATCTCCTTAATCACTAGAAACAGAGAACTACCATCAATCTCTGCTCCACTCAAAACTGAACTACGATCCTTGGCATGATGGCTGATGCGGCTGTTGCACAAAGGAAGAAAGATGAAAACCTTGGATTACTTAGATGAATGGAGAAGGGATGAAATGGAGGTATGAGGGAGTCCAAACTGAATTGAAGATGCTACCACCCCGACCAAAGTACATAGTTGGCCATCTCTTTCCGCCATGGGATCTCCGCTGGGTGGGGTACACCACCGACGCATGCAAAACGACCATCATCACCATGGCCGGCGGTGGCCATGAGGTTGCTGGACGGCCGGGGTAGAAATGAGCATCTCTTGAGTGCGGGGGAGGAGGGCAGGGGTCGACGAGGCAAAGAGGGGGTTTCTTTACTAATCCTAGTAGGTTAAGGTTTTCGCCACATTCCCCCGTAGAATACGGCGCTGTCAGGGAGGGAGTGCCCAAGGGGGGAAGAAGCCGGCGGGTCGTGGGGGGCGAGGGCGAGATTGCGGACGACGGTGGGAGGCACCGGGTCGAAGGGGGACGAGACATCGCTCTTGTTCTGGAAGAGCATGGCCGGGTGGGCGATGGGGTAGGGAGTGGCAAGGATGTGGAGGATCGGGCGCCGGTGAGGGTGGAGCAGAGGAGACAGAGGCCGGAGGAAGTGATGATCAGGGCGGGGAAGGAGATGGAAGGAAAGCAGTCTTCCGACTCCCCCTGATGCCCGAGGCCCTCATTTCTAAATGACGCTTCCTACACGTCATTTAGAAATCAGCACCTTTACGTTTAAAATGGAAATTCGTGAATTCCTGCAAGTTTTGGTGGAAAACCAAATTATCCCCTTAAAAAAAATCCAAACGGTGAATTTGGATTTCGCCTTCCAAAATCCAAATCCTTGTTCCCAAACCCACCCTTGGTGAATTTCGAGAAATTTTGTCTGTATGAATCCCATAAGTTTGAATTTAGTGGAATTTTGCTCTCAGAAGTAGGTTCAGTATTTAGTTGGTTTTTGTAAGACTGGGTACGCAATTCCACCTCCTCACATTATTGGTCTTCTTTCGTTAACGGCGCATGCCTTGCTGGTTTCTGTGTGTGTTTTCTATTGTGAATTTAGTGAATTTTTGTCTGTATGAACTTCCAATAAGTTTGAATTTGGTGGAATTACTGTCTCAGAAGTAGATTCAGTGTTTGGTTGACTTTTGTAAGATCGGGTTTGCAATTCCACCTCCTCGCATTATTATTTTTCGTTTGCTTTTCGGCAATTGCCTTGCGGGTTCCTGTGCATGATTTCTTTGGTGAATTTAGAGAAGTTTTGTCTGTATGAACTACCATTAAGTTTGGATTTGGTGGAATTTTTCTCTCAGAAGTAGATTCCGTTTAGTTGGCTTTTGTAAGACCGGGCATGCAATTCCACCTTCTCGCATTATAATTCTCTGTTTGCTTTTCGGCGCGGGCCTCTCGGTTTCATGCATGTGATCTTTTATTTGGTGAATTTAGAAGATTTTTGTCTGTATGAACTCCAGTAAGTTTGAATTTGGTGGAATTTCGCTGTCGTAAGTAGATTCATTGATTAGTTTGGATTTTGTAAGGTGGTGGAATGCTGGAAGGTTTAGAAGGTGATATTTTGATAGAAAATTGATAATTATTGGCCTTATTTATCCAAGGTGATACTCCCTCCATTCAGTTAAGCTCGTCTGGATATTGAATAGGACGGGTCTATCATTACATGGCTGGGTTTGCTCTCTCAAGACCAAAAACACAGGGAGAGGGAGAGAAATTCTGTAAATTTCACATATTTCGTAATGCAGACAAGCTGCATTGGGCAGAAGGAGTAATGCTTTTCTTTGGTAAAAATTACCTTATCTAAATGACTAGGTATCTGATCACACGCCAATTACTGCTTGACTAGATACCGTTTGTTACATCTTCTGATTTTATTCTTTTGTACTTTGAAAAAAATATAATTTTTATGGGTTCTTTCTCAGTGCCCATTTAGTGGATTGAAATCATGGTTGTGATTTTTTATAGGTTTTTTTGTTTTTTATATAAAGGCAGAGTTGCTAACTTTTTGGAGTTCTGAACTAGGTGTAAATCCTGCATTGATTTTTAAGACTGATGATTTCAGGTGAATTGATCAAATTCATTTTTATTTTCCTTGATTACAAATTCTTCTTTTTGGTACTGTAGTTTTTGTAATAAGTAGGAATAAGACAAAGTGCATAGAATTTATTTTTAAGGAAGGTAGAACTACAGATAGAGCCTTAGTTAAAATAGATGGGCATGAAGTGCCAAGGTGTGATCAATTCCGTTACTTAGGATCCATTATTCATAAAGAAGGGGATATTGATAGTGATGTGGTGCATAGGATAAATGCGTGTGGGTAAAGTGGAGGGCAGCCTCGGGAGTGTTGTGTGATAGGCATGTTCCGAAAAGGCTTAAAGGCAAGTTCTATAGGACAACCATTATGCAATACACTATGGAGCGGAGTGTTGGGTACTAAAGAGGAGTCATATAGATAAATTGAATGTAGCCGAAATGAGAATGTTAAGGTGGATGAGTGGGATAACCAGGAGAGATAGGATTAGAAATGAATATATTTGGGAGAGCCTAGGAGTAGCTCATTTAGGGGAGAAGCTGAGGGAATGTAGGTTGCGTTGGTATGGGCATGTGCAAAGAAGACCATTAGATGCTCCTGTGAGAAGATTAGAAGGGATACATGTAAACGATGCTAAAAGAGGGATAGGAAGACCTAAGAGGTTAATAAAAAAGGATTTGAATTTACTATCTCTTACAAAAGAGGTAGCCCAAAACAGGCTTCAATGGAGGAGTAAGATCCGTGTCGCGACCCCAAATAGTTGGGAAAAAGTGCTATTTGATTATGATTATGGTACTGTAGTTTTTGTGGTGACCGCATTTGACTTTTAGTTTGCAACTTTTTTATCCAGAGTTATGCTTTGGACTTGAATATTATCTTATATTCATATTGTTATGGATGGAAACCCTGGTTGCATGTTTCCTGCCAGCTAAGTGACCCACAATAAGACTTGCACTTTTTCGGATGAATGCATAACAGTTGCTCTGCCTATAAACTTGATTAACATGTATAAACCTTCTGGTCTAGTGAAATAACTGATTGAGCTTAGTTGTTAAGTTGAACTCTATGAAACAGTAGTATTTAGGTCAACAGCTATAGGCTTATTGCTAAGTGACTAGTGAAAGAACTTTCGTGGTGGGTAAAAGGTATACAAATCCAAATAATGTCAAAAGGTCCATGTAAGCTGTTTTGTCTATAAGAGACCAAGGGGGCTCGATTCAGTTAGTAGTATTTTCCTAGCTACACAACCGGGTAGAGATTTATTTTTGGTTTCAAAATTGTAATTTTTTTTTGTATATGGTAGTTTCTAGAATCCATATCTGTGGAATGGATGGCCTTTCTTATAATATCATTCTTAGTGAAAAACTCGTAATCGTAGCATATATAACTGGTGAGATTGGTCTTTAAGAGGAAGAATGCAGTGCAAATTAGTAATTTTTCTTTTAAATATTCTATTTTGTGATGCTTGTGTCATAGTTGTTTCTAGTGGTGAAAGTGTTGCTTGTCTTTGTTCCACTTTTATTGCTAGGATTTGGAATTAGATGATTACTTTGTCTTATTCTGTTTTCCCATGAGATTCATTTTCTGGAACTATTGGTTTGAATGGTCCTCGTTTTTCTTGTTTTGTGTTTATTGAGCTTCATATTCAATTATGGGTATAGACTCTATATATAGCTCAGTTGGGTTATGGTCCTCGTTTTTCTTGTTTTTTGTTTATTGAGCTTCATATTCGATTATGGGTATAGACTCTTCATATAGATTAAAAAAAGATTTATTGAAAATAATTGGTTTTTGCTATTTTGAGGCAAGTCGTTTGGATAATTTGTCTTCTTCTCTGAGTGAATTGGATTTCTACTTTTCTGCAACCATTTTTTACTTCTCTAATTAGCAGTTTAGTGAGACAATATGAAAGCTACGTGTTACACTTTTTTGAAGTATACACTCTTTATTCTGATATGTGCTGTTGAATGAAGCTGTTTTCCTGCTTTTCTGTTTTCATTTCCAGCCGGCTCCTACGACATTTGATGAAGTTTTCCGGTGCATGTTTGATTACATTGATAGACTCTTTGTAATGGTGCGACCTCGGAAAGTTTTGTTTATGGCTATTGGTGAGTTTTTGACTGGAGGTGAT
The DNA here is from genome assembly GCA_039654745.1 of Houttuynia cordata. Classification (NCBI taxonomy): domain Eukaryota; kingdom Viridiplantae; phylum Streptophyta; class Magnoliopsida; order Piperales; family Saururaceae; genus Houttuynia; species Houttuynia cordata. The sequence goes on along the minus strand of CM077504.1, from coordinate 52,435,656 downwards.
TTTTTTTTTGGGTAAGTTAAATTCCATTGCAAGAACCCCCAAAAGGGGAAAGGAAATACAAAAATCAGGCATTAAAAACCCTAATAAAATGAAAAAAGAAGACTAAAGAATATAAAAGAGAATCCAGAAGAAAAGAAGAAAAACATTGAAAACTGTAGGTGATTTCTTGTCAGAGTTTTATTTGGGGAGTATTACGAAATGTCTTATGGAAATTAGCAATTACAAACAGCTGTTGAAGTGAAATACGAATGCAATTCTTGCACCTTCATTCCTTTAAGTCATCTTAGAGCCTTGTAAGTTGTGCTAGAAAAATGAATGTTCAGATTAGCTAAAGCAGTTGCTAATTGGCTTCTGTGGGGCCTCAATTTTGGAACTGTGTTGTATCTGCGGTTACTTACATTGTTGCTCATGCTCATGTTGATTAATTCAATTAATGTTGGGTCAACTGACATCTTTATATGGTCGAAAAAATTCAGACGGTGTTGCACCAAGAGCAAAGATGAACCAACAGCGGTCTAGACGTTTTAGAGCAGCCAAAGATGCAGCGGACGCGGTATGTTAATATAATAAGCTGTTTTATTCTTAAGCCACTTCTCTGCATAAAAGTGGAAGCAGAGTTGTGAAGCAGGGATATTATTCTATTCTATATTGACAAGAAGTAACACAATTTTGGTTTGGTTTAAGGGCAACATACTAGGTTGTTCTTTCTTGCCATGAATTACTTGTTTGCTCCCCTCCCTCCCTAAATGTTTCATTTTACCGTGCAGGCTGCTGAGGAAGAGAGATTACGTCAGGAATTTGAAAAGGAGGGAAGAAAACTGCCTCCAAAACCGGAGTCACAAGTATTTGATTCTAACGTTATTACTCCTGGAACTGAGTTCATGGCAGTTTTATCAATCGCTCTGCAGTATTACATTCACTTGAGACTAAATTATGACCCTGGTTGGAAATCTGTTAAGGTAGGATCTTTAAGAACCACATAAACATATGTTCTCCATTATATCTGAACTTTGATGCAACTTTATCCTTTGGGCATTGCTAAAATTAAAATTGTACTGTTTATTGCGAAAACTAAATGATATTATGGACACCTTTTTTTAGAAAAAAGCTAGCCTGCGCTGCAGCTGCAGGCGGGTTAGGCGCCCCCTTTTCTTTACCAATTGGAAACAAAAGTAATTTTTGATATCCTACTGGACAATAATAGGGAGTTGCCTTAAGAATGTTTTATTGTTTAAAGAAATTGGGCTATAAGAATGAGATTTTATATTGTGGCTTGTTTTCTGTACTATATTTGAGAGTGTCTTTTTATCTCGAGGATGCCAATGATCCTTCAGCCTGCTGGCGAAGAGTGGTATAGCTCCTCAGGCTTCCTGTAGGCTTGCACATTCACTTCACTGCTGGTCATGGAAATTAACGGATGACATGATAATTTATAGTTTGTTTGTGCGTATGGTGATATTCTTTTGAAGGTTATTCTTTCTGATGCAAATGTTCCTGGTGAAGGAGAACATAAAATCATGTCGTATATTCGTCTACAAAGGAATCTTCCTGGCTATGACCCAAATACTCGCCATTGTTTGTATGGCCTGGTAGGTATTTCTGTCTCGTTTTATTTCGTCTTTTTTTCCCTTATAAATGTTTTTTAATTTCTTTAGTTGCCATAAACAGGACGCTGATCTAATTATGTTGGCTTTAGCTACACATGAAGTTCATTTCTCAATCTTGAGAGAGGTAAGTTGACTTTTAACGCACAAAATGTATTGTGATGCACTGAACAATGTTTAGTTAGCATTCAAGGTTCAATTACTCATCTTTGGTCATATGTATGTATCAGTGTGCTTGCACAGAAATCCATTATATCTTACTCCTGGGATATATTATTTTGCCAAATAATGCTCTTGCTTTCATCATTTTAATAAACGTTTCTGTGTCCTTGGCTCCTTGTATTCTTAAAACATCCTTTGTTATCATGTTTTCTTTTTCTGTTATACATATTACTTACTATCTGTTGAATTATACTTCAGATTGTATTCACACCCGGCCAGCAAGATAAATGCTTCTTGTGTGGCCAAATGGGTCATTTGGCAGCTGACTGTGAAGGAAAAGCCAAGAGAAAATCAGGAGAGTTTGATGAGAAAGGAGAAGAAGCTATGGCACCCAGAAAACCGTATCAAGTGAGTGTTTCATTAATTATGTTTCTCTCTTGTTTCCTTTTAGGTGGAAGTATACCTTTTAAGTGCATGCTTTCCATTTATAGGTTGATTACATTGTGCTGGTGGTTTTAGTTTTCTCACTTTTTAGACATCTATCTGGCCATCTCCTGACAATATGTTTTATCCTTAGTTCCTCAACATATGGACTCTGCGAGAGTATCTCGAGTATGAAATGAGAATTCCCAATCCACCTTTTGAGGTTGACTTTGAGCGCATTGTGGATGATTTTATCTTCATGTGTTTTTTCGTCGGCAACGATTTTCTTCCGCATATGCCTACACTGGAAATTCGTGAGGTTTGTTTTGTAATGATGCTTTTTCTCAGTTTTTTGTGTTTGTTTTGAGAAAAGTGTTTTATACCTCTTAAATGTTAAATATGAAGTCATAACTCTTGTTTCCAACTTAAAATGTGCATTTTGCATGATTATTTGATTATCTTTTTAATAATTAATTTTTTAGGGAGCAATAAATTTACTGTTGGCTGTTTACAAAAAAGAGTTCAGGGCAATGGGTGGCTATTTGACTGACGCCAGCAAGGTAAGTATCCTTTCTTAATTGTATTTCAGTTGCTAAGTCTTGTTTGGGGGTGTAGACGGACTGACATTGGCCCAGACAATTCAATGTTTAACTCCTGTCTTCTAATAGGTTGGACAATTGGGAATCTGCCCATCTCCATCTGGTTGAACACGTGGACAGGGACATGAATTAGCATATTAATAAATTTCAAACATAATAAACAAACTTAAATTTCAAAAACATAAACAACATAAATGGCTATTTAGGTTTGATATTTCACAGGAGTTATAGATAGACACGCATTATAATTGACGACACTTACAATTCAAAGATTTGCTTTTATAAACTTGGATAAATAAAAAGTATTAGAAGCTAATGCACATGGCATAGCAGATGCACACAGCTTATGCCCATATCGATCTGCCAAGCTGTAATGGACAGAAAGTTTCTGTGAAGTGCTAAACAGATGCACTTTGGATTGACAGCTGGACAAATGGTGTCTGATTACATCCTTACTTCTATTGCGTGCTTACTAACATTTTACAATTGACGCTATTTTTCCCTTTTGCATTATAGCCGAACTTGGACAAAGTTGAGCATTTTATTCAGGCAGTAGGGTCTTATGAAGATCAAATATTTCAAAAAAGGGCTCGATTGCATCAGGTTAGTTGGGCTTGCCATTTTATTGTTGATCCTTGTCTAAATTATTTTTTCTAGGAAAATGAGTGAGAAATATGTGATTGTGTGAATGTAGGCTAAGTAGTAAATGTATGTTGTGCTGTATTCTATTGGGCAGGATCCCCTATGGGACAGGTTTGAATTGTTTTTATATCTGATTGCAGCTTTGATTCTAAATGGTGAATTATTTACTGTTCATCTCCCTACCTATCAATTTTCTTCGTCACCATATTTTTTTAAAGGAAAAAATACGTAGCTACATGTTAAGTCTGAAACTTGTTCCAGGCCTGCTACGTACTATTTGTATTTCCAATGTACTGGACTTTCTGCATTGCTTGTGGGTTGAGGTTGAATTAAAAGCATGTGAAGCCAGAACCTGCTCGTTAGAAAGTTATTGTTATAAGCGACACATTTCCCCTCCTAAAATCCTTTAGTCTTGAGTAATTCTCACTCGAGTGGATCTTTGGAAAGAATGTTACATCTGCCTGGGATTGATTATAGTTTTTGTTTTCAATCCACTTGAACTGGGAACTGCTGCAAATGGATGTGTATTTCGTTTTTTTTTTATTTGGTAGTTTTCCGTTTCTTCTTTTCTAGCACTAAGACGTTAGTTGGTTTCTTTACAGCGTCAAGCTGAACGAATTAAGCGTGAAAAGAGACAAACGAGACGTGGAGATGATGCTGAACCTCTGGAGAACCCTGGACTTGTTCCTGTTGCACGATTTAGTGGTTCTCGTCTTGCTTCTGCACCTACTCCATCACCATATCAGCACAAGGCTGATCACTCTTCTGTACTTAATGGGAAAGGATATCATATTCGGGCACACAAAGTTGCACGTATCAGTACGAGTGGTGCTACTGTCGGTGCTGCTATTGTTGAGGCTGAAAAAAATCTTGATTTAGAGGTACTGTTTTGGTTTTATGAGTTCTTGGATCATTTGAGTTTTCATATTTGATCTTGAAAGCATTTGTACTCTGTTTTTTTCCCCTTAGATACAGGAAAACAAAGAAGACTTGAAATTGAAGCTCAAAGATGTACTTCGCGAGAAATCAGACCTATTTAACTCTGACAACCCAGAAGAAGACAAGGTTGCATTACATACAAAACACTTTTTTTAAATAATAGAATTAATGTGTTGATGACTCAACAAATGCATTTGTGTGATTTGATCTTAATATTTGTTCACTGATGTTTAATGCATGATAATTAGGTTAAACTAGGTGAGACGGGGTGGAAAGAAAGGTATTATGAGGAAAAATTTTCTGCAAAGACGCAAGAAGAGCTTGAAATGATACAAAAGGACATTGTGAGTTTTCATACATTGGAACTGAGATTATTACGTGCATGTGTCCATGCTTGCCTGTGGTTGTAGATATTGCTGTAAGGATAATATTGTATGAAAGTGTAACCTGTACTTTTCTGACTTGTATACTGTCTCGTTTTTTGTAGGTTCTCAAATACACTGAAGGTCTCTGTTGGGTTATGCATTATTACTATGAAGGGGTTTGCTCTTGGCAATGGTTAGTAAAATGATTATTATCTTTACCACAATATATCTTGTTAGTGTGGTTAGGAACGAGTTAATCCCTTCACTGACAGCTTAACTTTTAGAATAATGATAGAACAAGGTTGTGGGTTCAAGTCCCATTGAGCTCCGTTTTCCGTCTAGTCTGTACCCATGTGTGTGACTGTGTGTGCTTGTGTGCCTCCTTTTATGTGTGTGTGCGCGTGTGTGGGGCGCTCCTGTAGGGATGTGTTTGTGTGTATGCGCATGCATGTGCATATGTCTGTGTGAAGCTTTTAGCAGAAGTGGTTAACTAACAAATCTGAACTATTATATGTTTATTGTTCTCTTTTTTAGGGGTTAATGATTATGATTTGTATTTTCATTTACATTTCTTTTGTTCAGGTTTTACCCATATCATTATGCACCATTTGCATCTGACCTCAAGAATTTGGGTCAATTAGAAATAAGCTTTGAGCTTGGTTCCCCATTCAAGCCATTTGATCAGCTAATGGGGGTATTTCCAGCAGCAAGGTCAAAATTGTCTCAGAGTTCAATTGAATTTTTTTTCTTCTGTTTATTATTGAAATTTGCTGATTCAGTGCATAATTTTGTAGTTCCCATGCACTCCCTGTGCATTATAGGCGACTAATGACTGATCCGAACTCACCAATCATTGATTTTTATCCAAGTGGTAACTAGACAAAAAGTACAAAAGGACATTCAATTTTTTCTATTTATCGATTTTGAAGTTAATTTTACTTGGTTGACCAGATTTCGAAGTAGACATGAATGGCAAACGCTATTCCTGGCAGGTAGAAGAAACTCAATCTTAGAATACTTGATTCTTAACATTAATATGTTAGTAGATGTTTTATTACTGTTTGTGTGTTGGTAGGGTGTAGCAAAATTGCCGTTCATCGATCAAAGTCGTCTCCTTTCCGAGGTTAAAAAAGTGGAACAAACTTTATCGGTATGTCAATTGTCCAAATTTCGTTTAATTGTTGAATGTCTGGGAAATGTATTGTTGATTGTAATTTTATTTTTCTAATCAGTTTGATTAATACATATATTTATTGTAGGAGGAGGAGAAGCGGAGAAACAGTGTGATGTTGGACTTACTTTTTGTTTCATCTTCGCATCCCCTGTCTCCGTATATATATTCTCTTGATGATAGCTGCAAGCAGTTGTCAGATAGAGAACGAGCAGAAGTTAAGGAGATAATTGACCCGAGGGCAAGGTTTGTCTTATCTAAGTAAAAAATTATTTTTTATCTTTTTTTTTTCAAATTAGTATTGATATTTATTCCATATTTTATGCTTTCATTCTTGTGCTCTGACTTGGTTTTATCTTCTGAAGCTATAAAATATAATGTGGAAAATCCATCTGATCTGGTGATAAGGGGGAAAAATTTATTTGTAAATATAATAGAACATTCTGAGAAAACTTTGTTGTCTTCTAATTCTAATTGCTGGTCTTTTGCTCATGGTAGTTGTTGAAGCATTATTTCGTTTTTATTTTAAATTTTACTTTCGAATTCAATTGAATAAATTTTGGCGCACTTATACGAGAAGTGGTAAAAATGAAATTTGTAATGCTGATTTTATGATTTAGGATATTTTGGATATTTCTCTGAATCTTTTTAGGACTGCATGCAGCGGGGGGATGAATGGTTATCTTTCCCCATGTGATGGTGATCCATGTCCTACTGTTTTTCGTTCGTCCATTTCTTGCATGGAAGATATTCTGGACAATCAAGTGATGTAAGCTTACTCTTGTATGGGTCTGTAGTATTTGAACGGTCTTTACCAAATGAACAATGCATTTTTATCTTTTCGATTTGTGGTTGCCATCAGATGTGCTGTATACAGACTTCCAGATGCACATAAACACATCACTTATCCACCAGCAGGAGTTATGTTCCCCAAGAAAGTATGTCTTAATGGCTCTGATTAGAGGATGACTTTTTTTTTAAGATGTAGTTTGTTAATTTCCTCATTGCCTACATTTTTTTACAGACTGTTGAATTGGGTGATTTGAAGCCACCACCAGCTTTGTGGCATGAAGATAACGGGAGAAAACCATGGGTAAATGGAAGGTATTTAACTGACTGGTGTTCTTGTTGAGCAATTATTTTTTAATGCTAGCTCACAAAGTTGATTGTTGAAAAGTCTTTCAAAGTGAATTGTTGAATTAACCTTTTTCTCATGAAGTTTAAGACAAGAAAATTAAAATATGTATGAAAAGCGGCAGACATATGGTTGGAAAGTTTCCATAAACACCATTAGTTTAAGGTAGGTGAATTGAAAACTTTTGACTGCGGTTCTTGAAAGAGTTCCCCCTTTCTGTTAAGTTTTGGCTACTGAGGAGATGTGCCTTTGCTGACATTTGTCTATTTAGCAGTCATGAACAGAAATTTGTGAAATAGTTGGAAAAAATTCTTTTTGTTATGGGAAAATCTGTTTAGAACATGAGTTTTTTTTAATCGTTCTTGTAATTTATGCATTCCTGAAGCTTTTTGCAAGAGTTCTTATGGTTTTATTTTTGTTTCAGAGAAAATCCTCCAGGTTTTATGTCTGGCCGGCAGCTTGGAGAGGCAGCTCATCGATTGGTCGCCAACAGCTTACAGTTAAAAATGCAACTAAGTGATAGGGATCACATGATGGATATGGCTGCATCTACTTCCAATGGAGGGATAATGGGTGCACACCCACCCCCTTACTTTCCCAATGGATCACATCACATACCCTGCCAAAGGCCAGTACACTATGACAGGTTTTCTCATTCCACCCACCAAAACCGTCAAGATCGTGGTTATGCGCAGTCCTATTCATCTTCATCTAACTATGATGGAAGGCCAGGATCTCATATTCAACATGAGAGAGCAGGTCCTGCCCATTCCCAATATGAAAGAAATCAGTGGCAGAATGGGTCAAGGAGTTCTACTCACACTTACCCTCCCTCTTCTTATACTCCTTACCAAAATGGTTATAGAGCAGCAGGACCTTCTGGGGGTGGTTATGTTCAACCAGGAGGGGCTTCTGAGGCATATGGAGCTGCAGCTCAGTGGACACAACAGTATGAATTGTATGCAGGTCGTGCAGCAGGGAGAAATCAGACAATGGGCAGAGGAGGCCATTGGCGTCCACAAAATGGACCCAATCGTTATTCAGCTTTAGATAGAGGTTCAGGTCGAAGTGCACCTCCACCTCGTTACAACAGGAACTAGGTATGTATTTACTCCTGCCGAAATTAATGGGGCTTTGGAGTAGTTGTACAATAGGTGAGCTTACGTGTTTTTTTCATTATTATTGATTTAGGTTAAGTATAGTGATCATGGTAGTTGCCTTGTTATTTATTAGCTGGCAGCTACCTTGTTATTTATTTGCTGGCAGCTGCCTTGTTTTTATTAGCTGTAGTAGAAAAGGAATGACAACATAAAAAGTGGTGATTAATTTTTTTTTGAGGGCATTGTGTTTTTGGAATTTTAGCTGGGATAAGGTGTATGATGATGATGATTGTGTTTTTGGAATTTATTCCTATATCTGCTTGATCCATAGGGCATTGTGTTTTCGGAATTTATTCCTATATTTGCTTGATCTATATTTATTTAATTAGTATGATTAGGTTTGAATGATGGATGTTCATGACTTCTTAGTTTTTGGATTCACACTCCCCGTCACATAGGTGGTTTTTCCAAGCAGGTTGGGTTTAAAAGCGTTGCCGTTTTCTTGGGACTTGGTCTGACTTGCCTTGCTAGTGGATCAGTTTCATCCACTCCAAAAAATTCACCTGGTTAGTGGATTTTTGGGATAAGTGTTTCAGCTGGTTAGTAGATTATCCCAAAAATCATATTCAGCTGGATTTTTTTAAGCTGGGTTATGCTAATTTTTCACGCCCCGAATGGCCCCTTACTGTCGAACTGGAAAACTTGGACTTTGCCACCAGTCCAGGTTGGTGGCTGTAGCATTATTAAAACGCTGGTTTATTTCAGTGTCAACCATTTCCAGGAAAATTTCCAACTTTAAAATCTTGCAAGGGCTTCTACTCCTTTGGCAGGGGACTTGTGCATTTACTCTTTCGGCAGGGCTCCTGCTCCTGCAAAGAAGAGATGGAAATAAAGAAAAAAAATATTCTATTTATACGAGATTGGTTTATGTGAGATCGTTCTCATATAAGGAGTATGAAACCTTTTGGGTTGTTGGTTTCCGATCAATAGTAGTATCAAATCAGTAGGTAGGTGAGTATAAACATCACTTACCTTTGTAGTCGTTAGATCAAGATCTAACGGTTACGACATGAACGGGATATATATATATATATATATCAGAAAATGTTTAAATGAGATTGCTCTTCTTTATTTTATATGAGGTCAGTTTAAGTCTTAATTATTGAATCTTATTTGAAATCTTATTTGAAAGTTACAAACGGCCATAATGAACTTACTTATCTATTGATTTGACACACTCACTTACCCATTAATTTGATACCCACCTTCGTATTGGAATCCAACGACAAAAAAGATTGACCTTATACTCAATCCGCATTCTCTAGAAATAAGGGAGGACAGAGAGGAGGATGAAGTGAACCAGGTGAATGTGACCTTTGGATCCGCTGATGAATGCTAGTTTGAAAGGTCATACCAAGTCTTGCACTTTGACGGTGGGTGGATCACAGCCCTGACGTGCAGAATGAAAATCATATGTTGGAATGTTAAGGGACTAGAGAATTCTTGGACATTCCATGACCAGGATTCCGATGAATGCTAGTCTGAAAGTCGTACTAAGTCTTGCACATTGGCGGCGGCTCGATCCCAGCCCTGTAGTGCAGAATGAAAATCATATGTTGGAATCTTAAGTGGCCAAGGAATCCTTGGACATTCCATGTACTTAAGTTTCAATGAGGGTCCAATTCCCTGATGTGGTATTTCTCTCAGTCAAGACTGCGTGTTGGATCCCAGCCCCACCGGCGCACAACGAAAATCATGTGTTGGAATGTTCAAGGGCTGGGGAATCCCTGGCATGACCTTTAATGCCAAGACTGCATCTGAGATGTGGCTTCTATGAAAACAAAAGGAAGATCAACCTTATGTGGAATGTGCGTTGGAGAGCCTTCAGTCTTTTGCTTGGAAGTCATGCTCCAATCTACTGCCTACCAAGGAAAATTTGTTGAAAAGAAAAGTGAACTGCTCTGTGTGAAGCTTGTGTTTCAGCTGAGAAGAAAGCTCTCTTCGCCTTTTGGACATGCCCTTCTGGTGTGTGTGTTTAGAACCACTTCAATTGGATCCACTGTTGCCGTTGGAGGCGCTGTTCCTCTCCTGCCGACTTATTGTTCTCTGGTTGATTAATGGCAAGGACAACGTGAACTGTGAAGAGTTTTTTACATTTGCATGGTCAATGTGGAATGATCGGAATGGTGTACAAAGGAGAAGCCCAGTGGCTTTGTTTGGATAGCAGCAGAACTTTGCTTCATTGCTTTCCTAAATTTAACTTCATGTTACTTAGAAGTGACGCCTTCCTCTTATAAAGAGGAAATGCGTCGTTTAGTGATTGATTGAATTTTTAACTCTTTTTACTCGCAATCGCACGAGATTACGTATAGGCTAGTGAAAACGAGGTCGAACCCAAAGGACTTGAAAGATTAATCTAATTCTAATGAAAGATTGAATTTTAATGATTTAATTAACTAAAGAAAATAAACTTTAACTGAGAAATCAAATGAATTAGAATATCAAAGCGTCGAATCCACCACTAAACATACAATTACTATTTTCAATTATTATCTCCACAAATTGATATGATACAGTAATTTATGTTCTTGGCCGGACACACAAATTATCAATGAATGAACTACACGTTCTTGTCCAGACACGAAAAATTCATCCACTATAAATTAATACAATTAACTCTATCCTTGGCCGGGCATAGAATCAATCATAATCCTGTTATTATCTAGACACAGAAAATATCAAGATTAAATTCCATTAATCATTCATTAAGTCTTGGTCAAAGCACTTAAGAGGAATAACAATAAAATTGCATTAAGAATAATCATATCAAATTTCATTAAATTAAACAAATAAGAGTAGCAAATACAAATTTAGAGCTTCATCTAGCCCTGATAAAGAAATTAGCTAGACATGGAATAAGAGAAAGAAAGAGCCTGATTTGTCGGATTCATTGAAAATACTGTTCACCGAAAGCACCGTAGTAGAAACACTGTTCACTGGAGCAAATCACTATTCATCGTCTCTCCCGTGTAGCCGCGGTTACTGTAGCATTTAGAACGGTATTGTAGCAAAGTGGAAATCCTCCAAATCAGTCCAAAAAATCCGGTCTTTCTCTTCTCCTCCTCCTTCTTCCCTTCCTCCGGCTAACTCTTATCTTCTTTCGGAAGAAACCTCGCCGGAATCCGGCCTGAACAGCACCCAAAGGCTTGACTTTTTCGGCCGAAATTCCTCTTCCAAAGCTCTTGTTTTTCTCTCTGTAGTTCTGTTTTTATAGGCCTCGAAAAAAACCAAGAGTCCAATTCGAATCCTTTTCCGTTTTGGATCGAGTTCCTATTCAAGCACGACTCTTCCGGTCCTCCGATTCCGATACTTTCCAAATCAAGGCCCTATTTTTTTTGCATGAGCTGCTCCTCCCGGCCGCCGTCTTGCCGCCAGAGTTCTCGCCGTACAGACCCAATGGCCTCGAGTTCCATCCACTGTCGATCGCCTCGCCGCCCCGAGTCTTCCGCCGTGACCCATCGCCGACGTTCCAGCTCCTTGCTGGTGCTCGAGCAGAGCTCGAGCGCCCCTGTTCTGTCGATCTCAGCCGCCTCTCCATCTTCCTCCGCTGCTAATCTCCACCATCATCAACGTTCCTGCCGTCGTCCTCACTCCTTCAAGTGGCCGCCGTCGAGCTCGCCGCCTCCTTCCAGCCCAGGCCACCGCGATAGATTGGAGGAGCCTGAGAGCTCTGTTTCGACTTTCTTTTCTTTTAAACCAAACCGAACCGGACTTGAACCGGTCGGTTCTGGTTCAATTTCTTCTTTTTTTTTTCTTTTTCTTCTTTAAAACCCGTCGTATTAATCTCCACCGCCGGATCTTCAAAATCCGTTTGACGTGCTCCACGTTCGGCGATCTGCAATTGGACTCTGAAAACTTGCATGAACAAAATTAAATATAACTTAGACGCATAATTAAATATAAATCCATTAAGTCCAACTAATGCATCTAAATTAATCAATTAAACACATTTATTCATTAAACTCCTAATTACTCACCTAATCATGATTACCTGTTAATAATCCTTACTTCAACTAAAATTACGACCAAAATATAGGCAAAAAGGCATATAAAAATGTGTATATTTCGTAGATATCATTTAGCCTTATATTTTCTTTGAAGATTTGTTTTAAAATCACTTCCTCCTCTCGGGCTCGGTTTCGACCGAGCCCTTCTTCCCCCACGTCTCTCTTCTCTGGCTCTGTCGCCCACCTACCTCTCTTCTCCGACTTCATCACCCTGCCCTTCCTCCACCAACACCAACTCACCCTCGCCATCCGACTTGCCTTCTTCCTCCGGTCCACGTCCAATTCCATCCACCTCTACATGATTGCGCGTTCGACCTCCTTCTGCCTCATGTGTCCACAAGTAACAAATGCTCAATTTCTCAATCAAAGTTCAAATTCATAAATTCTAGCAAATAGTTGATCATTTGTGATTGATTTGACTTCATTTCATCAAATAATGGATTGTTTACTGAAATGGTTACATTTTGCTGGTTAATGTATTTTGTCGTTTTGCATGCATGTAGTTTATTTGAGTTTATGTAGTAGACATTCATTATTATTAAAAAAATATTTATAATGAGTTGTATTTACTAGCGAACCCTCCTTTTTCATTGATTTCTTGTTTAAAAAAAAATCAATTTGAGCAGTATTTTGTTAGTGTTTATTTAGGGTTTTATGAGTAGAGAAATTGTTTCGTTTGTTCTAAGGCATAGAGAGAAAATTGCAATCAATAGAGGTGAATACGAAGGTGGTAAAATCGTAGGATTGTTTATTAGTAAGTCAAGCACTTATGAGGAATTAGAGATGCAAGTGACAAAGAAAATAGGATGGGACCAAAGAATTTGGAAAATTCGTATCAAAGTGTAAGAAGCCTCTTTTTGGAATAACAACCATACTACCAATTGATGATGACAACTCTATGAAACAAATGCTCAATCTTGCACCTCCTGTGGATATATTCGAGCTATTCGTAGAAAAAGAGGCTTGCATGCCTTACTTTGCAAATGATGGTGACAACGGAAGCAGATAGTTTTTATGTATGTTGAGGGCGGATGTTGTCCTTAATAGGACATGTATCACTATCATATCTAATCGACATAAAGGGTTGCAAAAAGTTGTGCCAGAGGTGTTTTCACCTCCAAATTTTTGTCATCGATATTTTATGCAACACATAAAGACAAACTTTCATGAAAAGTTTAAAAATGATGTATTGACAACATTGATAGAAGAAACTAGAACGGTGCTTAGTGAAGAAGAGTTTAATGACAAGATAAAACTGATATAGTGTAGAAAGTCCAGAAGCAAAAAGGTTACTCAATGAAGAAGGCAGATTATCCCCTCAATTATGGTCTCTTGCTCATAACGGTTTTACAAGATTTGGAATAATCATAACAAATTTGGTGTTGTGAACGCACGCCAGGCCCAGTGTGGGCCCGTCAGCAGCCCAATAGGCCATCACGTCAGCATTAAGTTATTAGGATCTTTGATTGATTATGCAGCTTATTGTAATCAGACCCGTTTAGGCTAATTGTTAGGTAACGGGCCGAGTGAGAATAATTAGGCTAATTAGTGGCCCATCAGCGGCCCATCAGCTTGGCCAGATGGCGCCCCCTAGGCAGGAGCGCCATCTCCTTCCTTTATATGTTGGACGCCTTCCTCAATGGGAGGTTATGCAATAGAAAACCATTTCAGTTATTCTTTTTCTTCTTTCACTTTTGCCGTCAAGATACCTTGTGACCATTGCCGGTCACAACATTGGTATCAGAGCCGTGCCGATCACAGAGCAATCATGCCTCCTCGCAAACAACCCGTGGGTATGCCAGAAATCCGGGAGGAACTTGAGGCGGCGAAAGAGGTGACTAGCCCACGTCCGACGACGGAATCCAATCAGGAGGTGCTGATCGCCATGATCAGTGCGCTTGGGGTTCGCCTGCAGAATTTGGAAACGATCCAGTCCCATAACCAGGCACAGAATCCGGCCAGCCAGCCAGCCACAATCACTCCTCCACCGCCACCACCGGGAGTCTTTGGTGGCCCAGTTCGACATGGGGGGTCTGGTGTGTTTGGCGGCTCTCCACAGGCCTTGCACGCTGGGTCTTCCATCGCACAAGGAATTCAACTGGGTTCCTTTAACCCAAGCGCTGACGAGGGCAGAACTGGCCTTGAGGGGCGAGGCACTCAAGGTGTTCGAGGAAATGACACAATGAATCCGCACTTGCGAAACGTCCAGCGCGAGTTGGACGCGGATTGGGAATAGTCTCTGGGCTATCGTGGAGGCCAGAGGGGCAGCGCAGAACCCAGGTTGGCGCGGCTCCAATTCCCACGATTCAATGGTGAAGAGGACCCCGTGGACTGGCTATACAAGGCGGACAAGTTCTTCACTTATCAAGGGACTTTTTCAGATGTCGAGCGACTGCGAGTGGCCGCTTTTCATCTAGATGGGGATGCTTCGGTCTGGTACCAGGCCTTTGAGAAGGAGGTGCGATTCCCTACTTGGGCGTCGTTCTCAGATGAGTTGTGCATCCAGTTTGGGCCGAACGAATTTCAGGATTTCAACGAGATGCTTTCCACCATCCGGCAAACAACAACAGTGAGGGCGTACTATTCGGAGTTTATGAAGATTGCGAACCGTTTGCCAGACTGGCCGGTCGCAGCACTGGTTGGCACTTTCAAGCGCGGCTTGAAGCCGGAGATAGCGGACGAAATGCGGCATTTCCCTTGTCACACGATGAGAGATGTGGTGCGCCATGCACGCATCGAAGAGGAGAAATTGACCAGACAAAGAAGAGGGGGACGTGGAAATTTTCCACCAAGGGCCCCTGCCAGCCCAGCGCTGGGGCCTCTGCCGTCGCCTGCTCCAAATTCCAGTCAACCTATGACGACTAGCTCTGTTGTTCCTCCTGTTCGGAGACTCACAACCGCGCAGATGGAGGAGCGCCGAGCCAAGGGGCTATGTTACCGGTGCGATGAGAAGTTTGTTCCCGGGCACAGGTGCGCAGTACGGGGAAGTTTACTCATAGAAGAAGTCGACGAGGATGTTTCTTTCCAGCACGAGGACATGACCCCCGAGTACCCTGATGTGCAACCTGAGATATCCGTGCACGCTTACTCAGGGACCTTTACCCCACGCACCATGCGGGTACAGGGACTCCTCAAGCGACAGGAAGTGGCGGTATTGATAGACAGTGGATCGACACACAATTTTATCAACGACAAGGTTGCACAACGATTGGGATGCTATGTGTCCGATGCCAAGCCTTTTGACGTGCTTATTGGGGATGGCAAACACCTCAGGAGTTCAGGGGTCTGCGCCCAAGCTGCCCTTAATATCCAAGGGCACACCTTCATCACAGATTTGTTTCTACTACCCACGAAGGGGGCGGATGTGGTCCTAGGGGTCCAATGGTTGCAGGACCTCGGGGATGTGGTCTGGAACTTTAAGGACCTTATTATGGATTTCGAGGTGCACGGACAGCAGGTTCGCCTCCAAGGAGCCCAACCAGGTGCCTTGCATACGGCCCAGGCTGTGGGGTCGCTCTTCAAGTTTGCGCCCCAAGGGTTCTTGTTGCAACAATGGGCAGTGTTGGATGTTGAACAGACCGACATACCAGAGGACGTGCGTTCCTTACTAGATGATCATGCCGACATATTCTCGGAGCCAACTGGCCTACCACCTGCCCGATCGCATGACCATGCCATCCCTATTCTACCAGAGGCAGCACCGGCCAATGTGCGCCCATACCGCTACCCTCATGTGCAAAAGGCGGAGATTGAGCGCCTGGTGCGTGACATGCTACAGTCTGGTATTATCCAACCCAGCAACAGTTCCTTCTCCTCACCGGTTCTATTGGTCCGCAAGAAGGATGGGTCGTGGCGATTTTGTGTCGACTACCGTGCCTTGAATGCTATTACCGTCAAGGACAAGTACCCAATTCCAGTTATAGAGGAGTTGTTGGATGAACTGGCCGGCGCCAGGGTGTTTAGCAAACTTGACTTGCGCGCTGGATATCATCAAATCCGCATGCGGCCGTCCGATGTTTACAAAACGGCTTTCAGGACACATGATGGTCATTTCGAGTTCTTAGTCATGCCCTTCGGTCTGACAAATGCTCCTGCTACCTTCCAAAGTCTCATGAATGACTTGTTCCGGCCTTTTCTCAGAAAGTTTGTCCTGGTTTTCTTCGATGACATCCTCATATACAGCCAATCGTGGGATGCACACTTGGAACATTTACGGTCAGTTTTTTCCATTTTACGGACTCATTGCTTATTTCTTAAACGATCGAAGTGTTTCTTTGGTAGTAGGCAGGTGGAGTACTTGGGCCATATCATTGCGCACGAGGGAGTTTCCACTGATCCCGCGAAGGTATCCGCCATGCTGTCGTGGCCGGCTCCCACGTGTGCCAAAAGCCTCCGAGGTTTCCTGGGGTTGACGGGATATTACCGAAGATTCATCAGCCAGTATGAGATTATTGCCAGCCCACTGACCGCATTACTTAAAAAGGGGGCCTTTGCATGGACAGGAGAAGCGCAAGAGGCTTTTGATCGTCTGAAACAGGCTATGGTTACTGCACCCGTTTTGGTCTTGCCAGATTTCACACTTCCATTTGTGGTGGAAACGGATGCATCGGACACAGGCATAGGGGCGGTCCTCTTGCAGAAGGAACGGCCGGTGGCTTTCTTCAGTAAATCTCTCATAGGCCGCTCCTTGACACTCTCGGCCTACGAGAGAGAGATGTTGGCCATTGTTCATGCAGTTACCAAGTGGCGACCTTATTTGTTGGGTCGACGTTTCATCATCCGCTCCGACCATCAGCCATTGAAGTACTTTCTTGAACAAAGGGTGTCTACACCAGCGCAACAGCGCTGGGTGAGCAAATTGCTGGGATATGACTATGAGATCATATACAAGAAGGGGTTTGAGAACACTGTCGCCGATGCCCTGTCAAGACGCTCGTCGGAGGATGCCTGTATGGTTATGACGGGCCCGTCTTGTCCCTTCCTTCCTGATCTGCATTGTGCCTATATGGAGGACCCCGACACTAGTCAGCTGATCGAACGTCTCCACAAGCATCAGTTGGATG
Organism: Houttuynia cordata; assembly: GCA_039654745.1. Taxonomy (NCBI): domain Eukaryota; kingdom Viridiplantae; phylum Streptophyta; class Magnoliopsida; order Piperales; family Saururaceae; genus Houttuynia; species Houttuynia cordata. The sequence continues at coordinate 52,418,386 of CM077504.1, read as the reverse complement.
ATCCTTCCTTCACTTGGCACGGTGAGACTTTATTTTGGAAAGGGAAGCTATGGGTGCCCAACAGTGGGGACTTGCGTCGCCGAGTACTTTCACATTGTCATCATACGCTGATGGCGGGACATGAGGGTGTCTTCCGGACCTACAAACGAGTAAGCCAGAGTTTTCTGTGGCCGGGATTACGGAAGGACGTCCGAAATTATGTGGCTGCCTATGACACGTGCCAGCGAGCTAAGGCCGTTACTACCTCTCCACAGGGTCTCCTTCAGCCCCTTCCCATTCCCGATCAGATATGGGAGGATATCTCTATGGACTTTGTCGAAGCCTTGCCCGTGGTTTAGGGAAAGTCAGTCATTCTTGTGGTGGTGGACCGGCTTTCCAAATATGCTCATTTTTGTGCTTTGAGCCATCCCTTTACAGCCCGGACAGTTGCTGAAACCTTTGTCAAAGAAATTGCTCGATTGCACGGAATGCCTAAGACTATTGTCTCGGATAGAGACAAGGTTTTCGTTTCTACATTCTGGCGTGAGTTTTTTTACTATCCAAGGAACGAAACTCACCATGAGCACGGCTTATCACCCCCAGACAGATGGCCAGACGGAGGTCGTCAACAGGTGTGTGGAGCAATATTTGCGCTGCTTTGTGGGGGATCAACCTCGTAAATGGCTACAGCTTCTTCCCTGGGCTGAATGGTCTTATAATACGGCTTATCACACATGGACAGGGTTTACACCATTTGAAGTTGTCTATGGTCGCCCACCTCCTTCAGTGCTCTCTTATGTGCCGCACAGGTCGTCCGTTGCTGCGGTCGACTATGTGTTGCAAACACGAGATGAGGTTCTTCGGCAGCTGAAAGCCAATCTCGCAGCCGCCCAGAATCGTATGAAACAACTTGCTGACCAGAAGAGATCTGATTTAGTCTATGTGTCCGTTCTTCCACAGCGACAGACTTCTTTGTTCAGATCAGACAAGGCCAAGCTCGCGCCTCGTTACCATGGGCCATATCCTGTGCTCGACCGTATCGGGCCGGTTGCTTATCGTTTGACTCTACCTCCGGGGTCCTTGGTGCACCCGGTTTTCCATGTTTCACGTCTTCGCCGCTTTGTGGGAGATGCATCGTCCATTCCTATCGGCGGGCCCTTGTCTCTCATGCCTCCTGTGGATATGGATACTCCAGTGCCAGCGTCTATCCTTGACAAACGACGCGTTCGTCAGGCGGGTCGCATTATTACGGAGATATTGGTAGCATGGAAGGGTCATTCATTGGAAGATGCTACATGGGAAGCGGAGGACGACATTATGGCTCGCTTTCCGGACTGGTCGCCTTGAGGTCAAGGCGATAAGCGGAGCGTGGTGGATTGTTGTGAACGCACGCCAGGCCCAGTGTGGGCCCATCAGCAGCCCAACAGGCCATCACGTCAGCATTAAGTTATTAGGATCTTTGATTGATTATGCATCTTATTGTAATCAGACCCGTTTAGGCTAATTGTTAGGTAACAGGCTGAGTGAGAATAATTAGGCTAATTAGTGGCCCATCAGCGGCCCATCAGCTTGGCCAGATGGCGCCCCCTAGGCAGGAGCGCCATCTCCTTCCTTTATATGTTGGACGCCTTCCTCAGTGGGAGGTTATGCAATAGAAAACCATTTCAGTTATTCTTTTTCTTCTTCTTCTTTCACTTTTGCCGTCGAGATACCTTGTGACCATTGCCGGTCACAACATTTGGTTGTAAGTCCAAATAGCATGTTGAAGGGGGCTCGATCTCTCGTGCAAGCCTTAGTGTCAGCCACATTCTACCGGATCGTCAAATCCTATGTGAAGCGATATTCGGCCGGGTTGGCCATTGCAACACCATACACCCCTAGTATTGGCAGTAGTTGGGTCGATCAAATCAATTCCCACGTGTATAAAGTAAAAACATTGGCTGGTAGAAAATATGTGGTGGATGCCCGCCATTAGACATGTTCTTGCAATTACCCTCTCATTAGACATGTTCTTGCAATTACCCTCAGGTGTACAAGCAGCTTTGTCGTCATTTAATTATTGTCCAAGCGAGGCGAAAATGGTCCATCGCTGATTTAGTTGGATATTGGTATACATCTTATGCATATAAAAATGTGTATGCTAAGGAATTCTTTTCTCCTCCTGATTAACGATTTTGGAAGATAGAGTCACCGATATTTGTGATGAAGCCCCCCAACAGGAACACGAAAACCCGGTCGTCTATGCACTAGGGGAATACTGAATGCGATGGACGTTACGCAATGATGAAAGATGGTCAATCACAATACCATTGTGGGAATTATAACGAAGTTGGACATAACAGATTAAGGGGCCGTTTGGGGCGTGAAAAATCAGCTCATGAGGTGTTTCAGCTGGTCAGTGGATTATCCCATTTATCCACTCTTTAGCTGGATTTTTCCAAATTTATCCAGGTGGATGGAGCTGATTTTTCAGGCCCCAAACGGCCCCTAACTTGCCAAAACTCACCTTCTATTGATTGGTACTTCTATACATTGATATTTTGTTGTAAATTAATTTGTTCTTTACTTCGCTTGAATGTGTTATTAACTATTGATTTCTTTGTAGATATTATGGATCAAGGACCTAGTGATCCCTCTGTCCTCACAGAGCAGAGCTCACATAGATTTGATGGAATGGAGAGGTATGTGCACATCCACTAACTTTTTAATTTTGGATATTGCATACATTTAACTGATTGTAAACTACCTTTAATGTGTATTAGGATCCTGGGTACATTGAATGCACTGAGCATTAGGGCAACATGCGACATTGGGTGGTTGATGGTTGCTATACATAGAGAGGGTAGGTTTTGACTACTTCATACGCATGAAGTATATCGGGATTGATAGGGCTCGCATAACTGCCCTAATTGAGAGATGGCATAGGGAGAGGCAGACCTTCCACTTGCATTTGGGGAGATGACTATTTGTCACGCCTTGGAATTTCTAACCTCGATCGGAGTGCGGAAGCCATCAAAGATACCAATAATCTTGAGGCCGAGACCCCAGGCATGAGACTGATCAGCCGTTTACTACCGCCAATTACACCATCTCAATAAGATGGGTAATCGACCATCCAAAATTCAGTTATACAGTCTCCAATAAGCATCATCAATATAAATGAAATAATCCTACTGAATCTTATTACAACTGAGAAATTTAAAATAGTCAACAAAATAAAATATCCAGTATATAGCACACATCGGCTAACAATTCATAAAGTTTATCAAAATAAACTAGCAATTAAAAATCCTCTTAATTTTCTACAAAGCATCAGCATCACCTTCTTGCACTGCAATCTTCCCCACTCACATCTTTTTCATGCCTGCATCAGAGGATGCATGAGTACTTCATCGAAATACTCAGTAGGATGTAAAAAAACCCACTAGAGATACAATAAATATCATGAAGAAGGTTGTAATCAAGAGAAAAAGGAATATTCAATAAGTGCAAGAATAGTGTCAAGGTTCAATTTACTTGAGTAGAAAAGTCAAATGATAATCCCAACTTGCAAGTATAGGGAAAGCATCAAATTTCAATGACTCCAAATAAACACAAGTATAAGGAGAGAATTTACCATAGACGATAGACGAGACTCCGAACATCAAAATGTAGGGAGAAGATAGTCAAATCATCAATAGCTCCAGGCATCCAAAGTGCAAGGAGTTTTCAATTTCTGCTCGCTAAACTTACCATTCGCAAGTGGCTGATTACCAGAATCAACCTAGAGGTTCTCTTTTAAGAACCCGGCCATGTGTCTAGGATGCTGGCCCCATTAGTGCTTATGGACACGATGGGTGGAGACGGTAGACCTTCCGTAATATCATACACTCTTAATGTATGTATATGCCTTCATCGGCTGAACTACAGAGGTTCATAATTAATCGGAGATCTCGCAAGATCTAGCAATGGCTCTCTGAGCATACTATGATTCCACCTTGAGGAGATCCTCGCAAGGTCTCTAGTGGAGAAATAAGTTCATATCTAATCGAACAATGTCACAAGAAGAGGAGAGGTCGCAACACTCTTAGATTTAATATATCTTTTACCGGAATAAACTCACTCAAGGAGTATAATAATCATCAATATCTCTCAATAGAATACGATTCCTCACAAGGATACAACTGAGATTCCAACATATTGAACAACAAATAACTCACCATAGGAGTATCGATAGGTTTCAACCATAATTTATACAACATGCTTCATGCTTAGCCCTAGATAGGAACATCTCTGAAATTTGGGATTTACAATTTACAAGACTGAGTTTACATTAAGAAAATAGTTTTGGAACGTTTGGTCTCCAACTGGAAACTCAAGCTGACACCAAGCTATAATTTGAAACCAAGGACGATTTGACTTTAGGTCACACTGACATATCCCATAATATCTATCCTTTGGACTAACTATTCTTGCTGTGATAAACCTCATCATGTTTTATAATGTGTATTAGTGATACTTTAATCATATTAGACCATATCGTTGAGTGTTAGTAGGTACTAGTAACTTAAACCCTAATTACAATAACTATTTTGGTGCATAACAATCCAATTCCGACTGTCCCCATAGTCAGCACAGTTTGAATTTAATTCCGAACTTTTTACTGTAGATACCCTATAAGTCTAGTTTCCAAACTCACTGATTTTTTATTTTTCCGCTTTTCCTATAATTAGTTATGATTTTTACACTACAGATCATCAACACAGAACTAGTACTGGCCGAGATCCCTAATCTTGATCATACTTAGTAATCACATTTTATTAACCCTTAGTTATGAGACTAAGGTCTTATTGGCCTTAGGTACACTCTTCCTAGGGTTATTTCAGTCCCTTACAGGTTCTGGAATTTTTAGTTAATCCATACTTTTATGTACCTCTCATTACACAAACCAGTTTAAGATATTCTCTTTTTATAATGGAGGTCTTAATGTTAGGAACTCAATTATGATCACATGGAACAATTTAATCAGAACTTTGACAAAGCAACTATGGAACTTTCTGACTTCCAAATGATCAAGAGATGCATTACACAACGATGTTCTCAACTAAGAACTAGCTTGCAAGCAACATGAAGATATATCACTCAAATAATATCAATAAGCATACTTGTACTCATAACATAATGGAATCTCACATCACTTCAAGCACTTTACACAACTCTACTTACTTAGGTAAGACTATATAATTCGTCACATAATCCTCATGAGAATGGATTGAAAGAATTTAAAGCAATTTGACAGGGAAAAACTATCCTACCACTTTCGTTACGAGTATCTCGCCCTTCTACGCGTAGCTCATCTCCTCTTCTTCGCAACGACACTTCCGGTCAGTGCTATGGAAATGATTTAAGCTGAGAAGAAGGTTTGGAGTAGAGGTGAATGGGTGTAGGAGGAAGGAGGAAGGAGGAAGGAGGAAGGAGAAGAAGCACACGTCGTCACACAATTAGGGTTAGGCGTGCATATGGACAAGTCGCCCCCCTCTCTTAGGTTTAAATACAAAAATCCCTTCCTTTATCACAATCCTAACCCTCCAATATGAAATCTCCATTTTAATTTGGCTAGGGACACCCTCAACCTAATCCTCCTAATTTTGTTAGGATTTGGTATCCTTCTCTCAATAGATTTTTAACAAAATCAGCAACTTCCGGATTCGGTTTCTGCCAGTGTGATCGATCGCAACCGATAAGCGAACAATCGTTGCAGTCTTTCGCGTTAAACCAATATTTTCGATTGATCGTTTTCAAAGGCAATTGATTGCTGCTCAAAAATTGAAACTTCCAATATTTTCGATCAATCGCTTCCATAGGTGATCGATCGCAACCGATAAGCGAACAATCGTTGCAGTCTTTCGCGTTAAACCAATATTTTCGATTGATCGTTTTCAAAGGCAATTGATTGCTGCTCAAAAATTGAAACTTCCAATATTTTCGATCAATCGCTTCCATAGGTGATCGATCGCGTCTATCTTGCTCTCGGTTTTGAATCTGGCCCGATCGATCACGTATCATCTGGCGATCGATCATGTACACAATTTCAAACGATCATAACTTTCTGCTCCGATCACCGAATTGCGAATCGTCGGTGGCATTGGAAAGCTTTTTTTGTGAAATTTAATATCAATCTCCTCATTAGTCCACATAACCACATTTCTTATCCAATTTTTTGGATCTTACATCCTTCCCTCCTAAAAAGAATATTTCATCCTCGAAATATAGCTACTTACTCTACAAACAGTTCAGGGTAAGATTTCCTCATTTCACTTTCCGTTTCCCAAGTCATTTCCTCGAAGAGCTGGCTTTGCTACAAAACCTTCACCAAATGAATAGTTTTCCATCTCAACACCAGATCTTTCCTATTCAAGATCTTGATAGGCTTTACCAGAAATGTTAAATATGCCTCCAATTCCATAGCTGTGTAATCCAAAACATGTGATGGATCAGGCAAATACTTTCTTAACATACAAACGTGAAAAGTGTTATGCACTTTTGCAAGCTGCGGAGGTAAAGGTAACCAATACGCAACCGGTCTAAGTTGTTCCAAAATTTCAAATGGTCCAACAAATCTCGGACTCAGCTTCCCTTTCTTGCCGAATCTCATAATTTCCTTCGAAGGTGATATTTTAAAAATACTTGATCTCCTTCTTGAAACTCCAGTTCTCTTCTTCGTCTGTCTGCATAACTCTTTTATCGGCTTTGGGCAGTCTGCAGCCTTTATCTGATTTGTTTCACCTTTTCAGCATAGTACTGCACCAATTCCGATCTCACCAGTTGGTTCTCTCCAACATCAGTCCAGCATGTAGATGATTTGCACTATCTTCCATATAGTGCTTCAAATGGTGCCATTCCAATACTAGAATGGTAATTATTATTATAAGCTAACTTGATTAATGGTAAATGATCATCCCAATTGCCTTTCCAATCGATCGCGCATACTCTAAGCATGTTCTCCAGTGTCTGAATCGTTCATTCTGATTGTCCGCCACTCTGTGGATGGAAAGCTGTGCTAAAATTAAGCTTGGTTCCCAAAACATCATGTATACTCTTCCATGTTCGCAATATAAACCGAGTATCTCTGTCAGGCACAATAGACAATGGCTACTATGAAGTCTCACGATCTCTCTGATGTACAACTCCGCTAAGCTCTCTGGATTTTGCTTCCATCGGATTGGAAGAAAGTGTGCTGTCTTTGTGAGTCGATCGATGATAACCCATATGGCATCTTTCTGTTTCTGGGTCTTCAGCAATGCCACTACAAAATCCATTGTGACATGCTCCTATTTCCATTGTAAAATTTCCAATGGCTGCAACAACCCAGCCAGCCTCTGATGTTCCGCTTTCACCTGCTGACAAGTCAAGCATTTTGATACAAACTTGCCAATATCCCTTTTCATTCTATTCCACCAGAAATTTCTCTTCGGATCCTGGTACAACTTCATACCTCCGGGATGAATGGTATACTGGGAGTGATGCGCCTCTCTAAGAACCTCATGTTTTAATTCAACATCTTTAGACACTACAAACCTTCCTAAAAAACGAATACTTCCATCTGTTCCTTTTCCAAAGTCCGACTAATCTAGCAACTTTTGTAATTGAGGATTTTTCTTCTGTGCTTCCAGCACCTTCTCATATATAGTAGACCATATCAAAACATTTCCATGAAATGATGTCCTCTACGATGTCGGCCATTCTAGATGACATTCCCCCCTTTTCTGCATCAATTTCCATTCTTGCACCATCATGTGTGCAACCATCTCTGTCTTTTTGCTTAGTGCATCTGCTACCACATTTGCCTTACGTGGGTGATAGTGGATTAAAAAATCATAATCCTTCAGGAATTCTAGTCATCTTCTCTGCCTCATGTTCAAATCCTTCTGTGAAAAGATATATTTTAAACTTTTGTGATCAGTATATATTTCAAAAGTTTCTCCGTGCAAATAGTGTCTCAAGATCTTCAAAACGAAAACCATCGCTGCTAATTCCAAGTCATGAGTTGGATAATTCTGCTAATGAATCTTCAACTGTCTCGACACATGCACCACGGCATGCCCATGTTGCATCAACACGCAATCTAATCCACTATTCGAGGCATCGCTATAAATGACAAATCCTCCTTATCCTGATGGCAAAGTCAGAATTGGTGCCGATGTCAATCTTCTCTTCAATTCCTTGAAACTTCTATCACAAACATCATCCCAAACAAACTTCACTCCCTTCCGTGTCAGTTTAGTCATTGTCAACGCCAAACTTGAAAATCCTTCAATGAATCTTCGGTAATATCCTGTCAATCCTAAGAAACTTTGAATTTTTGTCACATTCTTTGGCTATTCCGAGTTCAAAACTGCTTCCACCTTCGTTGGATCCACCGACACTCCATCTTTAGAAATCACATCGCCAAGGAAATTCACTCTATCCGACCAGAATTCGCACTTGCTAAGCTTTGCATATAATGGATTATCCTTCAAAATCTGTAATACTTGTGTCAAGTGTTTTTTGTGTTCTTCCCAACTTGCCGAATATACTAAAATATCATCAACAAATACTATCACAAACCGATCTAACAGATTCTATGCATCATGTCTATAAATGATGCCGGTGAATTCATAATGTCCATACCTTGTCCTGAACGCCGTCTTGGATATATCCTCCTCCTTAATCCTTAGTTGATGGTATCCGGATCTCAGGTCAATCCTTGAGAAAACCTTTGCAGATTGCAACTGATCAAACAGATCATCGATCCTCGGTATGGGTACTTATTCTTTACCGTGACTTGATTCAACATGTGATAGTTAATACATAACCTCATAGATCCATCTTTCTTTTTCACGAACAATACTGGCGCTCCCCATGGGGAAACACTAGGCTGTATAAACCGTTTGTCCAATAACTTCTGTAATTGTTCGTTCAGTTCTTTCAACTCAGCGGGTGCCATCCGATATGGAGTTTTAGATATAAGTGTTGTTCTCGATATCAATTCAATAGTGAAATCAATATCCCTCTTTGGTGGAAAACAAGACAATTCATCCGGAAAGACTTCAGGGAAATCTAGCACTACCTCCATTTCCTCAATTCTCGGAGTAGGCATTTCTAAAGGTATCACACTTGCTAGATAGGCTCTACAACCTCTAGCCATCAATTTTTGAGCTTTTACAACATATATTACACAGTTCTATTTCCTAGTTCGAATTCCCTGAAATACCAGTTCATTCTCTCCAGGAATTCTAAAATAAACTTTCTTCTTACTACAGTCTACATAAGCACTGCATTCGGCTAACCAATCCATACCCAAAATCACATCAAAATCAACCATATCAAGCAATACACGGTTAGAATACAAAACTCTATCCCCTACCACAACAAGAGAATTCTCAAGACATTTAGTTGCCACAACTGAGTCTCCAACAGGAGTAGAAATCTCAAGATCGCAATTTAGGGCCCATTTGGGAGCCATAAAAGAGAATCCAGCTTCTTTGGGGAAATCTCCAAAAAATGAGATTTCCCAAATGAATTTGGATTCACTTCTTCTAATGGCATTTGTCTTAATTTCTAAAAATTGACAACGGTATTTATAAAAAAATGATGTTTTTTGTTATTAAATGTCCTTATCTTTTTGTGAAAATTATAATTCTTGCCACCATACCCTAAATTCTTTCTAAGAATTGGATTCTTCCCAACCAAACACCCTAAATACAAAACCTAACTTCTTTTCTAAAATATAACTTTCCTACTCCTAAAAGTCCTAACCAAACAGGGCCTTACTCTAGACAATGGTTTCTCTAGACTCAAAGCGAACACAGATGAAACAAACGATCGAGATGCTCCCGGATCAATTAAAACTCTAGCAAGTCTATTGAGGACAAGAAGAGTACCTTCAATGACCTCATTCGAAGCCTGGGCGCCTTCTTGTTTGCCTCAGCTCCAGCCTTCTTATCACGATTGGGGCAATAAGGCGATATATGCCCAATCTCATTGCAAGTAAAGTACCTCCGCGTATCCTGAGGACAAGGTTTTCTAGCATGTAAATTCTGTCCTGAGAACAAGGTTTTCTAGCATGCAAGATATTGAATGGACGATTGTTACCCTGATGGTTGTTCCCGAAACGCTTATCAGTTGGATGCTTCAGCTTATTCTCCTGACTCTTCACCAGGTTATTCTTTCTTTCCTGCGTCCTCTTGATATCATCCTCCAAAATCAAAGCCAACTCGACTGCCCTAGCCATCGTCGTAGGCTGAGATACCAACACCTTTACTCTCAATCCGTCGACAAATAGCCTAGCCTTGACCAAATCATTAGGATATGCATCTGTAGTGAAGAAGGCTTGGAGTAGAGGTGAATGGGCATAGGAGGAAGGAGAAGAAGCACATGTGGTCACACAATTAGGGTTTGGCATGCATATGCACAAGCTGGTCCCCTCTCTTAGGTTTAAATACAAAAATCCATTTCTTATGCTAGTGTTTGTTTAGAATTAGTGCTACTTTAATATAGTTTTTGGTTTTTGTAGGAAACAAGAGTAAGATGCAGAATTGTGATTAAACGTGTCTTTAATGGTTAACCTTAATTACTTCGATTGCATATCTTTGATTGTACTGATTTAAACTTCATGTTTAAGTTCACGAAGTCAGCTTTCCAATGCCACTGACTGTTCGCAATTCGGAGTTATGAGCAAAAAGTTATGATCATTGGAAATATAGCACGCGAAAGATACATGATTAAAGAGAAGGACCGTCAAGATGAGATTGGATGGATGAGATCGATACAATGGGTTTTCATTTAATAAAAAAAAAGAAATATGAACTGAACCGACTGGTTCGGTTCAGTAAAAGAAAAAAATAGAAATGACCCGAGCCGAAGCTCGGGCCCTCCAGAACAGAGCAGCGCTCAAGCTCTGGTCGAGCACCGGCGTGGGACAAGGCGGCGTGAGACTTCGGCGAGGCCGGGCTGAGCTCCGTGGGGCAACAACAGATATCACAGCGGCGCTGATGACGGTGACGGCAAGACGGCGACGGCGAGACTCGATGAGCGGAGAAAATAGATGGCAGCCGTGTTCATTCAAAAAATAGAAAATCGTGTTAAAATTGGAAACTCGAGCTTCGATTTGGACTCCTTCTTGATTAGGAATTGAACAAGGATCGGATTTGAAGTTTCAATCGCCTATAAAAACCAAGCTTTTGGTCGAGAAAAGAGGGAACAGTCAGCCGAAAAATAGAGCTTCAAGGAGATAATTTCCAACGGAAAGCATAGCTTTCCGACGTGTTTTTGGCCGGAGAAGGAGGGGGAAGAGGAAGCAGACGGTCAGAGGGGAGAAGGAGAAGAAGAAAGGCGGCATTTTGGAGGAATTTTGTGATCTGCTTCAGTGAAATTCGAATTGCTACAGTAACCGCGAGCTTGAGGAAGACGATGAACAATAACCCGATCGCATGAACCGTGATTTTTGCTACAGTAACCCTGATCGCATGAACGGTATTTTTTGATGAATAGTAAATGATGACTCCGACGAATCAGCAGCGTTCTCCACATCCGATGGCCGGCTAAAATCCTTGTCCAAGGCATAGATGAAACCCGAGTAAATTGGTTGTATCGTTTTCTTTCTTTCATCTCAACCTTAATTTTACCTTAATTGGTGTATGGATCTTATTATATAATTACTGTTAATTTATTGAGGTTTACTCTATGTGCTCGAGAGAGGCTAGAGTGAATTCTTGTGGGTTTCAATCCGATGAATATTTGAGTGTCCGAGAGGAACGTAAGCAGACTAAGGTGTTATAAAGGAATAAGATTTCATTGATTTATGCTCGAGAGAGATAGATCACAGTTCCATGTTTTAATTGATTTATGCGTTACGTCCGAGAGGAGAGCACTACATTTTGAATTGACAAGTATATGTTCGAGAGGAATATGCTAGCTAATTAGGAATTTATTCAAAAAAAAGAGAGAGATGATAAGCTAGTTTATTGTGTGGTGGATTCAAAGCCTTGGCACTTTTCCATATTCGTTTAATTTGTTAAAATTTACTGCTTTCTTAGATTAAATGAAACTCCAACTTTTCTTTCACTTGAATTTGATAAATCATTCATCCGTCCCTGAGGTTCGACAACCCTTTTATACTCACTGTAGTACAATTGCCTTGTGCACTTGCAAGGGTTTATATTTAAACGATCAAGTTTTTGGCGCTGTTGTCGGGGACGGCATAATAGTTTATTGAATTCTTAGCATAGTTAGTTTCAGAGTAGTCTAGTTTAAATTAGATTTCTTTTCAGTAGCTTAATTGTATTCTTCTTCTTTTGCAGGATTAAGAGAGGACGCTGATTCACGTCATCGTTGGAAGGGCCATCCCTTTCCACTGTTTGCACTCTCTTAACCTTCTTTTAGAGTAAATTTGGGTGCTTCGTGTTTTCTATTTTCTTTGTGGGATTGTATGACATGCTAGTTGTCTCTATTAGGACTGTTACAAGTTTTGTTTGATTTTTATTATGCATGCATGATCGTTACTCCCTGAACCCCGACCTTGCCTTTGATCCTTATCCTGAGCGCCTATATAGAATCTGTAGAACTCGTAGCAAATCAATCCCTGAAATTCATCAATGGTGGACAACATGAACCTTGGGGGTGGGAATGGCCTAAACCAGAATCCACTAATGCCCCATGCCCATACCCTGCAAGACTACTACCGTCCCACTGCCTACACCTCCCCCTCATGTATCCTACTGTTTGGCTAATTTTGAAATTAAACCAAACATCATCCAGATGCTGCCCACATACCACGGCCAACTCAATGAAAACCTTTATAGGCATCTCCAAAATTTCCTGGAGATTAGCACAACCTTCAAACTCATATTGTCTGATGACCAGGTGCGCCTTAGGTTGTTCCCATTCACTTTGAAAGACAGGGCTAAGGAATGACTATACTCCCTTGCACACAACTCCATTTCCACTTGGGAAGAACTTCAGGCTGAATTCCTAAAGAAATATTTCCCTGTAGGGCAGACCAACAAAATCCGAAATGAAATTATCACATTTACCCAACTACCCAATGAATAATTCCATGAAAGTTGAGAAAGAATGAAAACCCTACTCCGGTCCTGTCCCCATCATGATATGCCAAAGTGGCAATTAGTACAGAGATTTCATGAGGGTGTGTGCGATCAGCACAAGACCCTAATTGATGCATCTGCACATTCATGAAGAAAACCCCGGATGATACTTGGGATCTACTAGAGGACCTGAGCGAAAACTCTTTACACAGTGCACCCTCTAAAGATCTAAAGGCCATATGCCTGGTATGAATGCCTCAAGGGGAGGCATGTATGATGTGCACACCATAGTTGACTACCTCTCTGCCTTCTAATATCCAGATCTTGTACAGGAGCACACCAACTTTGCACAAGGATACCCTAGAGCCAATAACCCCTATTCAAATACCTACAATCCGGGGTGGCGAAATCATCCAAATTTTGCCTGGAGACAACCTAACCAGGGGCCCAATTTTAATCCGGCCCCAAGACAGGACTCCCAAAGCCAACCTCAACCTTATCAACCATCCTCAGCTCCTCAATTTGGCCAATCCACTAAGAAACCATCCTTAGAAGAGCAGATGAGCCAATTACTAGCCACCCTAACGGAGATGAAAACAGACCAAAAATCCCAAGCCCAACTTGTCCATTCTCATACACAGTTCCATGCGCTTAATTAATTTATGTGTTACGTCCGAGAGGAGAGCACGGTATTTTGAATTGACAAGTATATGTCCAAGAGGAATATGCTAGCCAATTAGGAATTTATTCAAAAGAGAGAGAGAGAGGCGATAAGCTAGTTTATTGTGTGGTGGATTCAAAGCCTTGGCACTTCTCCATATTAGTATAACTCGTTTAGTTAGTTAAAGTTTATTGCTTTCTTAGATTAAATTAAAACTGTAACTTTTTTCTTAAATTTGGTAAATTATTTAACCATCCCTGAGGTTCGACAATCCTTTTTATACTCACTGTAGTACAATTGCCTTGTGCACTTGCAAGGGTTTTATATTTTAAACGATCAAGTTTTTGATATCACGTCCGCTATGTCACCTTTTAGGTCAAGACGTGCCATATGAATTTGATGAGTCATGCAAAGAAGCTTTCACGGCACTAAAAACCCTCATCTCTAGCTCGCCCATCATTCAGCCCCCTGACTATACACTGCCCTTCGAAATCATGTGCGACGCATTTAATTTTGCTGTAGGGGCAGTGTTAGGCCAACGCATCAACAAAATTCCTCATGTTATATACTATGCTAGCAAGACCCTCACTGACGCTCAATTGAATTACACTACCACCGAAAAAGAGTTGCTTGCTGTTGTGTTTGCATTAGATAAGTTCAGGTCATATCTCCTAGGTAGTAAGATTATCATCTTCTATGATCATGCAGCCTTGAGGTACCTTCTTTCCAAGAAGGATGCCAAGCCAAGGTTGATCCGTTGGATCTTACTCCGGCAGGAATTTGACTTTGAAATCAAAGATAAGAAGGGATTTGAAAATGTCGTGGCTGATCATTTATCCCGAATTCCTACCCCTGAATTGCTCAGCCACGAGCCTTTGAGGGATTCCTTTCCTGATGCGCAGCTCTTTGCTGTCTCCACCACTGCTCCACCTTGGTATGCACATATTGTGAATTATCTTACTGTGGGTCAAATCCCAACATTTTGGTCTAAAAATGATAAAGATTTATTTTTCTCTCGAGTCAAACATTACTATTGGGATGACCCTGACCTGTTTAAGATATGTGCTGACCAAGTCATAAGACGATGTGTCCCTGAGAGTGAGTTTCATAGCATCCTATCATTTTGTCATTCTCATGCTTGTGGTGGACACTTTGGTGGAAAGAAAACTGCGGCCAAAGTACTTCAAAGTGGTTTTTATTGGCCAACTCTATTTAAAGACGCCCATGCTTATTGTCAATCTTGTGATAGGTGTCAAAAATTTGGAGCCTTGTCTAAAAGGAATATGATGCCCCTACAACCTATTTTGATTGTTGATTTATTTGACGTTTGGGGTATCGATTTTATGTGACCTTTTCCGCCATCTTTTGGTCATACCTATATTCTTGTTGCTGTGGATTACGTGTCTAAGTGGATTGAAGCTGTTGCCACTAGGACCAATGATAAAAAAATTGTGCTGGAATTTCTGAAATCTAATATTTTTAGCAGGTTTGGAACTCCTCGTGCTGTCATTAGTGATGGAGGTTCTCATTTTTGTAACAGGTCTTTTGAAGCACTTCTCAAGAAATATTCTATCACCCACAAGGTTGCCACACCATATCATCCTCAGACGAGTGGCCAAGTGGAGGTCTCCAATCGCCAAATCAAGCAGATTTTGGAGAAGACAGTTCATCCCGATAGAAAGGATTGGTCCTTGAGACTTAATGATGCATTATGGGCCTACCAGACAGCTTTCAAGACCCCTATTGGCATGTGATATCTACAAAATATACACATTTTTATATGCCTTTCTGCCTATATTTTGGTTGTAATTTTAGTTGAAGTAAAGATTATTAACGGTTAATTGTGATTAGATAAGTAATTTGGAGTTTAATAAATAAATGCGTTTAATTGATTAATTTAGATGCGTTAATTGGATTTAATGGATTATATTTTATTACGCGTCTAATTAATATTTAAACCTTATTTATGCAGGTTTTAGGAGTCTAAATAAAGATCGTCAAAGGTGGATACGTGCCAAACCATTTCTATGCTGAGATTGGAGATCCAATGAACGAGAGCAATACATCGGGTTTTAAAGAAGAAAAAAAAAGGAAAAATGATTGGTTCAGTTCCAGTTCTGGTTCGGGTTTAAAAAAAAATAAAAATAAAAAGAACCAGCCCGAGCCAAAGCTCGGGCCTTTCGTTCCAAACAGAGGTGATGCTCTGTTTTGGTGGCGATGGTCTGTTGCAGAAACAGGGCGCTCGAGCTATGCTCGAGCGCCGGCAGGGACATCGACGACGGAGCACGGTGGCGACGTCGGGGTCGACTGCGGACAGCAGCGATGATCATGGCGGAAGCACGACGGCAGTGGGTCACGGCGACCTGGGCAAGCGAGGGCTCGATGACGATGGAATAAATCGACCACTTGACTGAAAAGGAGGATCGCCGGCAAGGGTCGAGAGGCGGAGACGCCGGGGTCGACTGAGGATGGGCTCAAGCTTGATGGCGACGGCGAGCTTAGCGTCGGAGGAGAAGATGGCGGCGGAGCTGGGTGTCGCCGATGATGGAGTCGAGTTTGGGGATGGTTCAACGGCGACGATCGGACAGCTCGACGGTAAATATGGGTTCTGATCACGGCGGCGGCACGCTGAGCAAGGTTTGAGCTTGACGACAGAGCCTGGAACGGCGAGGTGACCGGGAGGAGCATCTCATGAAGGATCGTGTAGGACTTGGAAAGCATTGATTTGGAAGGTTCAATTTGGGCGTTTGTTTCAGAAATCAGAGGCGTCTTGGATGTGGAAAGTTACCGTGAGAAGAACCGTGCTCGACTAGGAAGGAAGACATTTGCATTTAGTGGACTCTGGAAGCTAGAATCGAATATAAAAAACAGAAGAGCTTTTAGAGCGAAAAAGGGAGAGCTTGAAAGTTTGATTTCGCCGGAAAAGCCAGGCACTTTCGGCCGGATTCCGGCGTGTTTCTCGACGGAGGAAGAGAGGAACGAGGGCGAAGGGGAAAAGGAGGAAGCAAAGCTGTGAATTTGGACTGATTTGGAAGATTTTTGAAGCTGCTACAGTGCGCTACAGTAATTGACTCATCGGGGAAGATGATGAATAGTAACATGTGAACAGTGTTACTGCTACAGTGTTTCTGTGAATAGTGCCCATGAATAGTGAACATGACTCCGATGAATCAGGCTTCTTCTTTCTCTTATTCCATGTTTGGCTAATTTTCTTTATCAAGGCTAGATGAAGCCCTAAATTTGTATTGGCTACTCTTATTGTTTAATTTAATGAAAGTTGATAATGATTCTTCATGCTTAATGCGGTTTCATTGTTATTCCTCTTAAGTGCTTTGACCGAGACTTAATGAATGATTAATGGAATTTGATCTTAATATTTCCTGTGTCTAGATAATAACAGAATTATGATTGATTCTATGCCCAGCCAAGGATAGAGTTAATTGTATTAATTTATAGTGGATAAATTTTTCGTGTCTAGACAAGAACGTGTAGTTCATTCATTGGTAATTTGTGTGTCCGGCCAAGAACATAAATTACTGTATCATATCAATTTGTGGAGATAATAATTGAGAGTAGTAATTGCATGTTTAGTGGTGGATTCGACGCTTTGATATTCTCATTCATTTGATTTCTCAGTAAAATTTATTTCTTTAGTTAATTAAAATCATAAAAATTCAATCTTTCATTAGAATTAGATTAATCTTCTAAGTCCTTTGGGTTCGACCTCGTTTCCACTAGACTATACATAGTCTCGTGCGATTGCGAGTAAATAGTTAAAAATTCAATCAATCAATTGGCGCCGTTGCCGGGGACTTGGTAACGGTTTAATTTAATTCTAATTTTGATACTTGACTTTCTTGTCTTTTTAGGAGTCAATTTGGAGAGGCAGATAGTGACACTTGGAACTCGCCGACGTTGGAAAGGACACTCCTTCCCCTCGTTTGCAATCTATCAACCTTTCTTTTTAAGTAGATTTAGGTGTTTTTAATATTTTTCTTTTTATTTCTGTGAATGCATGCAGTGCTAGTTGTCAATAGCTAGGTTTGCTTGTTGTCGATATTTAGGACCCTTGATTGCTAGTCATGGATATCTAGGGTTGTTTTGTGTTGTGGATGTGTGGTGGTGTGGTTATGGTGTTGGTGATTGTGTGGTGAAAGAAAAAAAAATGTCTTCACCTTCCTATGAATTTAGCAATAAGTACCCATACATGTACTTTAATGATTATTATTCCTCACACACACCTACTTCTACTCCCTTTGAGGTGTCATTCCCTCCATGTCACTCATATCTTGATACTTATAACCATGGGTGGGAAAATCAATCCAACTTTGGGAGTAACATATCTTCCCTACAACCCACGACCCCTTTTATTTTGGAACCATGTGCCATTTGCTTAAGCCTCACCTATACCCTAGTGGAGTGCCCTTCGGCCCATGAGTATCCGGAATTGGTGCGCGATCATGTAAATGTGGCCCAAGGTCTTCATAGATGGGAGGATCAATCTAATTTTTCTTGGCAAAGTCTCAACAAAAGGGCAATGTTTGAATCAACCACTAATCCACCCTTACAAGGTATGTCATGCCCTGTTCCACCACCACTGCCCCAACCCCAATATGCTCAATCCACATGGAATCTTAACTTTGAAGATAAGGTCTTGTCCATGTTGGATAATCTAAATGTGATCTATAGTGGTGGATGGGGTGATAGTAATGAAGTAAACACTTTACCTATCCAACCACAATACCCGATGGGCCAATCTGTTGAAGAGGGGATATGTTTTTCCCCTAACCATGTTCAAAATGTTACAACCCTTCGGAGTGCACCTAAATTTGAAAATGAGGTTGGATGTAATTCAGGAAATGAGCAAGGAGGGGTGGAAATTAAATAAGAAGTGAATGAGTCGTTAGAACCAGTTTTTAAATCTTCAATCTCTGGGGAGTCACAGTCTACAATAATATTAACAGAACCTTCTATTCCCGAAGCACCACTCATACAATGTCTAGACCAACCTTCCCCGTTGATTGTTGAATGTTACTTAGAGTGTTCTATCGATTGCCCATTCAATCCATTATTTGAGAGTCCTCCCCAAAATGTGTTACGAGAGGAGTCCACTAAGGCCAAATTGGGTGATGTGGTAGAGGAGCCATTCATTTTGAAATTCTCTAATGACCTCTTTCAATGGCCAATGAACAGGCCTCTATTCCCTAAGCTTACCCGCCCAACACTCCACCATTTCATTTCACGATATGATCCGTACTTAGGTAATAAGGATAGGAGTGTGTGGGGTAATTATTTAATTGATCCAGGTTGACTTATTGGAGCTACGTCTAGCTGAAGACGTAAAACTTAGCGCTCTTGGGAGGCAACCCTAATTTTATTTTCTTGTTTGTTTTCTATTTTGTTTTTATTTTTATTGTAGGTTATTTCTTACCTGTTTGGGGATGCTACAGTCGAGGTTTGGGGGTGTATTTACTTTTTTCATATTTATATTATCTCCTCCTTCTTCGCTTATGTGTTTCATCCTTTACATCTACAATGAGGCTCTCCATTCAGGTGACTTCTTTCCTCACTTCTTTTCTTTTACTTTTCATTGTAGTATTATTTTGGTAAACATTGAGGGCAATGTTTAGTTTAGGTTTGGGGGTGTAGAAAAGAAGAAGTGTTATTTTGTTTCATTATTATCTATTTTCGTTTATGCAAAAAAAAATTAAAAAAAAACGGAAAAAAAATGGAAAAAAAATAGTTTTTAGGTTGTTTGTTAGTATTTTTCCTAGGTTTTGATAGTTTATCCCGTAATGATGCATATTACAATTCTTAAGAGATTAATTTACATTGGAAGTGTGAGTAAGTATACTAGAGGATAGAGAACTTAACTGAGCAGTATCTTTCTGTTACAGTCCTCTTGGAACATGTGCTTGAGCTAATAAAACTCACTCCACACACTAGTACATAAAGTAATACCCTCTAGAGATTTGGTGAATACTAATCTTCAGTGGGATATCTTTAGTCAGAGTCATTGGATGATGTGTGGTTATTCTTTGAGCTTAAAAGATCATGATAGACCATTTACTTGGCTATGGCAAGGGCTGGAACCGAAAATAGGTTGAGAGTAAAATACAACCTGGACAGAATAAAGATGTGCTGAAAATATAAATGCTGAAAATAAAAATAAAAATGCAAAAAAAAATAAAACAAAAGAAAGAAAGGGGCTGCTTGACTTTATAGGATTAACTTAGGCTGATGCTCAGGCCCGAAGCGGTCTCTTAAAACCTAATGCCCTAAGCCAACTGGCTGGGAGTCATTGGCTTGAGTCATTGCTAAACCTAAGCATCTTGAAGTCAAGCCTTACACAGTCCTTAAAAGAAAAAAAAATAAAAAAAGAGAAAAAAAAGTCTATGGTGTATTATCCTCTCAAATCTAGAATGTTGGACCCGAATGAGGCGCGCAGATCTGTGCTATCATGAACCTAAAGATTGGGATGACTATGTAGATTCTGATATTCTTTGGTTAATGGGTAACACTGGATATGTGTAAAACAGAAATTTAGAATGTATTGCTACAATGTTCTACACTTTTACTATTTAAAGTATAATGCTATATCATATTTGAGCAGAAATTTCCAAGATGAAAGTGTGGAATAAAACCACTTACTTGAGGGCTTCTATATTCCCGTTGATTATAAACCAAGTACGCGTGGTTAATTCTCTTAAGCATTGTATTTTGCATTTGTCGGGATAATAGGCTTGCTTGTTTTGCAATGTTTTAATTTTTGCTTTGTTTTTGCACTTAGGTTAATTAGTTTCATAAATACATGTTTGTGGGTAGCATGGCTGCAAACCCTCACGAGACAACACTCGTCCTACTTGGGACACCTAGAGGTTTAATGGCTTGTTGCATACGCTCAATGCAATCGTGTTCCCTACGAAAGTGGCATTTACTTTTCTAGTTTAGTCATTTTAGTTGTTTTTGTTTTCCTTGCTTGATTTTGTTTTGCCCGAGGACTAGCAAAATATGGGTTTGGGGGTATTTGATATCTACAAAATATACACATTTTTATATGCCTTTCTGCCTATATTTTGGTTGTAATTTTAGTTGAAGTAAAGATTATTAACGGTTAATTGTGATTAGATAAGTAATTTGGAGTTTAATAAATAAATGCGTTTAATTGATTAATTTAGATGCGTTAATTGGATTTAATGGATTATATTTTATTACGCGTCTAATTAAGATTTAAACCTTATTTATGCAAGTTTTAGGAGTCTAAATAAAGATCGTCAAAGGTGGATACGCGCCAAACCATTTCTGTGCTGAGATTGGAGATCCAATGAACGAGAGCAATACATCGGGTTGTAAAAAAGAAAAAAAAAAGGAAAAATGATTGGTTCAGTTCCAGTTCTGGTTTGGGTTTAAAAAAAATAAAAATAAAAAGAACCGGCCCGAGCCAAAGCTCGGGCCTTTCGTTCCTAACAGAGGTGATGCTCTGTTTTGGTGGCGATGGTCTGTTGCAGAAACAGGGCGCTTGAACTCTGCTCGAGCGCCGGCAGGGACATCGACGATGGAGCACAGTGGCGACGCCGGGGACGACTGCGGACAGCGGCGATGATCATGGCGGAAGCACGACGGCAGTGGGTCACGGCGACCTGGGCAAGCGAGGGCTCGATGACGACGGAATAAATCGACCACTCGACTGAAAAGGAGGATCGCTGGCAAGGGTCGAGAGGCGGCGACGCCGGGGTCGACTAAGGATGGGCTCAAGCTTGATGGCGACGGCGAGCTTAGCATCGGAAGAGAAGATGGCGGCAGAGCTGGGTGTCGCCGACGACAGAGTCAAGTTTGGGGATGGTTCAACGGCGACGATCGGACAGCTCGATGGTAAATATGGGTTCTGATCACGGCGGCGGCAGGCTGAGCAAGGTTTGTGCATGACGACAGAGCCTGGAATGGCGAGGTGACCGGGAGGAGCATCTCATGAAGGATCGTGTACGACTTGGAAAGCATTGATTTGGAAGGTTCGATTTGGGCGTTTGTTTCAGAAAACAGAGGCGTCTTGGATGTGGAAAGTTACCGTGAGGAGAACCGTGCTCAACTAGGAAGGAAGACATCTGCATTTAGTGGACTCTGGAAGCTAGAATCGAATATAAAAAACAGAAGAGCTTTTAGAGCAAAAAAGGGAGAGCTTGAAAGTTTGATTTCGCCGGAAAAGCCAGGCACTTTCGGCTGGATTCCGGCGTGTTTCTCGACGGAGGAAGAGAGGAACGAGGCCGAAGGGGAAAAGGAGGAAGCAAAGCTGTGAATTAGGACTGATTTGGAAGATTTTTGAAGCTGCTACAGTGCGCTACAGTAATCGACTCATCGGGGAAGATGATGAACAGTAACATGTGAACAGTGTTACTGCTACAGCGTTTTTGTGAATAGTGCCCATGAATAGTGAACATGACTCCGATGAATCAGGCTTCTTCTTTCTCTTATTCCATGTCTGGCTAATTTTCTTCATCAAGGCTAGATGAAGCCCTAAATTTGTATTGGCTACTCTTATTGTTTAATTTAATGAAAGTTGATAATGATTCTTCATGCTTAATGCGATTTCATTGTTATTCCTCTTAAGTGCTTTGACCGAGACTTAATGAATGATTAATGGAATTTGATCTTGATATTTCCTGTGTCTAGATAATAACAGGATTATGATTGATTCTATGCCCAGCCAAGGATAGAGTTAATTGTATTAATTTATAGTGGATAAATTTTTCGTGTCTGGACAAGAACGTGAAGTTCATTCATTGGTAATTTGTGTGTCCGGCCAAGAACATAACTTACTATATCATATCAATTTGTGAAGATAATAATTGCGAGTAGTAATTGCATGTTTAGTGGTGGATTCGACGCTTTGATATTCTCATTCATTTGATTTCTCAGTAAAATTTATTTCTTTAGTTAATTAAAATCATAAAAATTCAATCTTTCATTAGAATTAGATTAATCTTCCAAGTCCTTTGGGTTCGACCTCGTTTCCACTAGACTATACGTAGTCTCGTGCGATTGCGAGTAAATAGTTAAAAATTCAATCAATCAGCATGTCTCCTTATGGATTGGTATATGGCAAAGCTTGCCATTTACCTGTTGAGTTGGAACACCGGGCTTATTGGGCTATTAAGGCCTACAACTTTGATCTGGATAAAGCCGGTGAGCAGCGAAAACTCCAACTGAGTGAATTAGAGGAGATGCGCTTTGATACATATGAGAATGCCAAACTTTACAAGATGAGGACCAAAGCCGTACATGACAAGATGATATTCAGAAAGTCCTTTCAGCCTGATCAGAAAGTGTTACTCTACAATTCTAGGCTTCACATATTTCCTGGGAAGCTCCGATCTCGGTGGTCTGACCTTTTATTGTCACAGAAGTATTTCCACATGGTGCTACTGAGATCCAAAATCCAAAAGATGGGAGTATGTTCAAAGTTAATGGCCACCGTCTAAAACCCTATCTCGAGGCTGCTGGTGACCTGGATGACGGGCTAGTGTATTTAATTGATTCGATAATTACAGAATGATCGTGGCTTAGTCTGGCTGAAGACGTTAAACTTAGCGCTTGGTGGGAGGCAACCCACATATTTAGGTGTATTCTCTCCTTCATTTGATTTTCTTTGTTATATGTTCATTGTCATGCTATATTTTGTTCACATTGAAGACAATGTTCATAATAAGTTTGGGGGATGGAATATTACTTTCATAAAAATAAAAATCAGAAAAAAAATTGATTAGTTTTTAGGTTGTTTGTTAGTATTTTTTGTTAGGTTTTGATAGTTTATCCCGTAATGATGCATGTTTCAATTCTTAAGTGATTAATTTACATTAGAAGTGTGAGTAAGTATACTGGAGGATAGAGAACTTAACTAAGCAGTATCTTTCTGTTACAATCCTCTTGGAATAGGTGCTTGAACTAAGAAAACTCACTCACACACATTAGTACATAAAGTAATACCATCTAGAGATTTGTTGAGTACTAATTTACAGTAGGATGTCTTTAGTCATAGTCATTGGATGATGTGTAGTTATCTATTGAGCTTAAAAGAACATGATAGACCATTTACTTGGCTGTGGTAACAGATTGGAACCGGAAATAGGTTGAGAGTATAATACAACCTGGATAGAATAAAGATGTGCTGAAAAAAAATATGAATGCTGAAAATGAAAATGCAAAAAAATTAAAACAAAATGAAAGAAAGGGGCTGCTTGACTTTATAGGATTAACTTAGGCTGATGCTCGGGCCAAAGCGGTCTCTTAAAACCTAATGCCCTAAGCCAAATTGGTTGGGAGTCATTGGCCTGAGTCATTGCTAAACCTAAGCATCTTGAAGTCAGGCCTTACACAGTCCTAGCGAGAAAAAAAAAGTATGTGGTGTATTATCCTCTCAAATCTAGAATGTTGGACCCAAAGGAGGCGCGCAGATCTGTGCTATCATGAACCTAAAGATTACGATGACTATGTAGATTTTGATGTTCTTTGGTTAATGGGTAACACTGGATCTGTGTAAAACAGAAATTTAGAATGTATTGCTACAATGTTCTACACTTTTTTACTATTTACATTATCATGCTATATCATATTGAGCAGAAATTTCCAAGATGAAAGTGTGGAATAAAACCACTTACTTGAGGGCTTCTATATTCCTGTTGATTATGAACCAAGTATGTGTGGTTAAATCTCTTAAGCATTGTATTTTGCATTTGTCGGGATAATAGGCTTGTTTGTTTTGCAATGTTTTAATTTTTGCTTTATTTTTGCACTTAGGTTAATTAGGTTAATAAATATATGTTTGTGGGTAGCATGGCTGCAAACCCTCACGAGACAACACTCGTCCTACTAGGGACACCTAGAGGTTTAACGGCTTGTTGCATACGCTCAATGCAATCGTGTTCCCTACGAAAGTGGTGTTTATTTTTATGCATTAGTTCCTTATGTTTGTTTGATTTTATTTTGCTAGAGACTAGCAAAATGTAGGTTCGGGGGTGTGATCTAAACATGAAATATGCATTTTATTATCTCCTAAACTTATGTTTATGCTAGTGTTTGTTTAGAATTAGTGCTACTTTAATATAGTTTTTGGTTTTTGCAGAATTGCAGTGAAACGTGACTCTAATGGTTAACCTTAATTACTTCGATTGCATATCTCTGATGGGACTGATTTAAGCTTCATGTTTAAGTTCACAAAGTCAGCTTTCCAACGCCACTGACCGTTCACAATTCGGAGTTATGAGCAAAAAGTTATGATCATTGGAAATATATCACGCGAAAGATGCATGATTAAAGAGAAGGACTGTCAAGATGAGATTGGATGAATGAGATCGATACAACGGGTTTTTGTTTAATTAAAAAAAAGAAGAAATATGAACTGAACCGACCGGTTCGGTTCAGTAAAAGCAAAAAATAGAAATGACCATCGAGCCGAAGCTCGGGCCCTCCAGAACAGAGCAGCGCTCGAGCTCTGCTCGAGCACCGGCGAGGGGCAAGGCGGCGTGAGACTTTGGCGAGGCTGGGTTGAGCTCCATGGGGCAACAGTGGATATCACGGCGGCGCTGATGACGGTGATGGCAAGACGGCGGCGGTGAGACTCGACGAGTGGAGAAAATAGATGGCAGCCGTGTTCATTCGAAAAACAGAAAATCGTGTTAAAATTGGAAACTCGAGCTTCGATTTGGACTCCTACTTTGATTAGGAATGAAACAAGGATCAGATTAGAAGTTTCAATCGCCTATAAAAACCGAGCTATTGGTCGAGAAAAGGGGGAACAGTCGGCTGGAAAACAGAGCTTCAAGGAGATTATTTCCGCCGGAAAGGGCTTTCCGACGTGTTTTTGGCCGGAGAAGGAGGGGGAAGAGGAAGCAGACAGTCAGAGGGGAGAAGGAGAAGAAGAAAGGCGGCGTTTTGGAGGAATTTTGTGATATGCTTTAGTGAAATTCGAATTGCTACAGTAATCACAAGCTTGAGGAAGACGATGAACAGTAACCCGATCGCATGAACAGTGATTTTACAGTAACCCCAATCGCGTGAGCGGTATTTTTCGGTGAATAGTAAATGATGACTCCGACGAATCAGCAGCGTTCTCCACATCCGATGGCCGGCTAAAATCCTTGTCTAAGGCATAGATGAAACCCGAGTAAATTGGCTGTAACGTTTTCTTTCTTCATCTCAACCTTAATTTTACCTTAATTGGTGTATGGATCTTATTATATAATTACTGTTAATTTATTGAGGTTTATTCTATGTGCTCGAGAGAGGCTAGAGTGAATTCTTGTGGGTTTCAATCCGATGAATACTTGTGTGTCCGAGAGGAATGTAAGTAGACTAAGGTGTTATAAAGGAATAAGATTTTATTGATTTATGCTCGAGAGAGATAGATCACAGTTCCATGTTTTAATTGATTTATGTGTTACGTCCGAGAGGAGAGCACTACATTTTGAATTGATAAATATATGTCCGAGAGGAATATGCTAGCCAATTACAAATTTATTCAAAAAAAGAGAGAGACGATAAGCTAGTTTATTGTGTGGTGGATTCAAAGCCTTGACACTTCTCCATATTCGTTTGTTTAGTTAAAGTTTACTGCTTTCTTAGATTAAGTCAAACTACAACTTTTCTTTCACTTGAATTTGGTAAATCATTCATCCGTCCCTGAGGTTCAACAACCCTTTTATACTAACTGTAGTATAATTGCCTTGTGCACTTGCAAGGGTTTATATTTAAACAATCATGTACCGTTGGTGTAGATGTGTTGCTATCTAGGATGCCACTCACTTGAGATTGTGGAGATGCATGTTCCAGATCATGTCATGTTGTAGTTTGGGTTAGGGCAGCTTTTTCCCTTCTGTTGTGAAATTCATTGAGCAATCTTTGCGTCAGGGCCGACTAAGTTTTGATTGGAGGTCACATCATACAGCCTATATTACTAGATGAGACGAGGGGAGGACCCCTCTTGTTTAGGGGGAGCTTGCCATGACTGAGTGAGATGCTGATATTGCCTACATGAAGTGGTACTTGAGGAACACTAGGAGACTTATCCTACCACATGTGCATGAAGCATAGATGTTATATCAGCCCAAGGGCTACACTGAGCGGGCTTTGGTTAATATCTCTCACTTCCTATTTGTTTTAATTTACCATCATTATGTGTATCTAGTTAATGTATATTCTTTTCTTCCTTCTGGCTTACTTGTGCGAGACAAACAGTTGCTCAGTTAGATGCAGCTTTGGTGGAGTATTCCTATGAGAGCTTGCTAGCGGCATGCTAGACGATACGCAAGAACACTACATATATTCTTGCAAGCTTGTCGTTGCTTCAACCAATTATGATAGAGATTTCAAGACCACATCGTTCTCATGCTTTTGAGGCTTCTCAACCTATATCAGATTCGCCCAACATTGTGACATCATCAGTCGGCATGATTTCTTTGACCCCACCACCAGTAGCTCTAGATGTCACACTCGATCCCGTTGAGACGCCCCCATCTTCGAAAGTATATACTAGATAATAGTGTGTACTTTGTGTTGTATTATGTCAGGCACGTTCATCTTCAGCTGTGTTTAGATCCTAAACCTGATGTTGAGTCTGACCAAATTCTACTTTGAGCATAAGGACGAGGACGGGGTAGGTGTAACACCCGAAAAATCGGTATGTTTACTAAAACACCTATTTTAGGAAACTGGTCTAAAATAGGAAATGCCTATTTGGTTGTGGCATATGATTTGCTATGTTGTATGATTGATGAATTGCTTAATAGAAATACCAATTAGGCAGAACACCAGGGCGCAAGGACTAGCCCTGACGTTGGGCTCAACCTGGCGTTGAGGCTGGCCTGGCGCCAGGGGCTGAGTATACCTGACGCCAGGAGGGGGGCCAAGCGTCAGTGTATAAGTTCAGAGTGTTTAGACTATTATGTGCAATATGAGCAGTTTGATGGAATATGGTAATGTGAGAAGTTATGTTAATTGTACGTCAATCAGCAGACGGAGGAACCAGGCGCCAGAAGCACTGGGCTCCATGGCCACCTGGGCTCCAGTGAGGGGACGTGGCTCATGAAGGGTCACGTGTGTGTGTGACAAGTTGGTTAAGACATGTGGTTCGTGGTCTACGTGAGTCGGAGCAGCATGACATGTACGCGGGATATCAGAGACGTGCAACTGTGGGACACATGCCAAGATGCAGAGTCACTGGACATCAAGACCACGTAAGCACATGTCTAGGGACATCTTCTTCACGTGGATGATGTGGCACATAGTGGTTATCAAGTTGGTTAGAGTGAATCTTGGTAAAATGATTAGATTTGATCTCTTAGTGGTAACTAAGGAAAAATCATGGTAAATTAGAAAATTACCCGAATTGGTTAGAATTAATTAAAAGAGTAAATCAATAATTTGAGGAGGATATTATATAAATCCCCATCAGCCAATCAGAAGGGATCACCCAAATATGATGGACGTCCAATGGAATTGGGCTAGATTTGGTAGTTTCCAATTATGGGTTGAGATCAACTTGTATAAAGAATGAATCTTAATAGGAGATCTAGAATCCTAACTAATTGGGGACTCAATAGTGGATCTCGTCCTTGTCAAATTGAGAGAGGTTTATTATTGGATGAGTGAGATTATGAGAGAAAAGTGATATAAGGAAGGAGATATCATAATTAGAATATGATTTGGTATAAAGGCACATAAGGGGGGGCAGCCCATGCTCTTTGACACCCTTTTGTTTCTTTTCTTCTCCTTTCCCTACTCCAAACCAGCAACATTTCAAACCTCTATTTTGATTCAAACCTATTCCGTTTCAATTGTCGAAAGCAGCGTTGCGAAGAGGAGGCATAGACCTACGCGAGGAAGCAAGAAACACTCGTATTCAAGTTTGGTAAGATGGTTTTTCCTACATCTTCCTTCTAAATTTTTTTTTATTATGAAATTCATTCTTATGAATTATATATGATTGATATATTGCTTCAGATCAGTAATCATTGTTGAATAAATTGCTTTGATTGAAGGGAATTCTATAATACTATGATTATGAGTTATATATGTTACATCATAATGTTGATACATCTTCTAGACTTACATGCTAGTACCTAGATGGGAACACCACTCAAATTTGTAACGTCTGTTGGTCAATTGAACATCTAAAGGGTTCCTTGTTGATCGATAAATCTTCTGATTTGTTTGATTCAAGTGTCTAGAAATAGTTGTCCTATTGTTAATGACTCTATTATCAAAGGGGTAATAGTACAAACTAGTTTGTGTGATAAAAGACACATTAAGACATGAAATTATAAAATTCCAGAACCTCCAAGGTTTTGTAATGAATCTAGAAATGGTGTATTTAAGGCTAGTAAGACTCTATTAACCGAAATAAGGGATACTTACACGTGATAATCAAGTATGGTTAAGATTAACGATCTCAGTTAGAACTGTTTTTGCGCCAACAATCTGTAATAAAATAATCATAACTAATTACATAAAAATCAGAAAAATAAGCTGTCAGTGGGGTTAAAAACCAGACTCACAGGGTTAACTCCAGTAAATATTTCAGAGTTTAATTCAAATCGTATTGACTGTGGGGACAGTCGGAAGTGGACTGTTATGCATATGACAGTTTACTGTAATTAGGGTATAAGACACTAATATTTACTAATACTAAATGATATTGTATGATAAGAGTAAGTATCATTATCATACACTATGCTACTGGATAAGGATTATTGCAGTTAGAATTGGTTAGTTAAAAAAATCGACGTCATGGGATAATTCAATGTGACCTAGAGTTCCAATTGTCCTTGATGTTGAATGTAACTTAGTGTCAGTTTGAGTTTTCAGTTGGAGACCAAACTTTCAAAACCCCATTATCATGCCTTGACCTTGGACTCGTGAAGTGTGAACCCTAGTACTTTCAGGGATGTTCCTATTTAGGGCTATGCATGATGTAAGTTGTCAAAATTATTGGAAAACCTATTGACACTCCTGTGGCGAGTCATCTGCTATTTGAGATATTAGAATCTCATTAGTACTCTTGCGGTGAATCGCATTTTAATGAGAGATATTGATGTTTTAATTGTACTCCAAGAGTGAGTCAATTTTTGGTAAAAGATACCTTGAATTCCATAGAGTTGCAACCTCTGTCTTTTGAGATATTGCTCAGTTTAATATTGAATTGCTTCTCCACTAGAGACCTTGCGAGGATCTCTCTGAGGTGGAATCATACTATGCTCAGAGAGCCATTGCTAGATCTAGAGTGATCTGCAATTATTTTTGGAACCTAGTTGTTCCAACCCGAAGGGAAGCATATACGTACGTTCAGACTGTTAGATATTACGGAAGGTCTGCAGTATTCGCCCATTGTGTCCGTAAGTACTGATGGGGCCAGCATCCTAGACGCATGGCCGGGTTTCGAAGGGAGTGATTCTGGTAATTAGCAACTTGCGAATGGTAAGTTCAGCGAGCAGAAATTGAAATCTCCTTACACAATGGATGTCTGGAGGTATTATTGTTTGACTATCTTTTCCTTACACTTTTGATGTTCGGAGTCTTAATTTTGGTTAATTCTTTTTTCACTTGTGGTTGTTCGAAGTCATATGGATGAATATTTTCCCCATGTACTTGCGAGTTGGGATTGTTATTGAATAACATTTTTACTCAGGTAAGGTAAACCTTGTACTGTTCAGTCCTGATTTTATTGAATATTCCATTTCTTTTTTGGCTAAACATTTCTTCATGCTGTCTATTGTACCTTTGGTAGGTTTTTACATCCTACTGAGTATTTCTATGAAGTACTCATGCATCCTCTGATGCAGGCATGAAAAATGAGTAATTCAGGACAGATCGCGGTAGCAGGAAGGTGTTGGAGACTGCGTTGGAAAAGAGTTCAAGTTATTTATTACTTTGCTTATTTTGATGAAATTTTATGAATTTGTGGCAAGTGTGCCCAGGATTGTGATGTTTCAGTTATTGACTATTTTATTGGTTTTGTTAAAGTTTAATCAGAAATTTTAAATTTTTATTTTTTATATGTAACAATGTTTGTTTTGAGACTGAATGATTGCGTATTATCGATTACACATCCTTTTGAGATGACGTAATTGACGGTTTGATCGAGTATTCGGTCATGTGACCCGGGGTTTTGGCCTTAAGAACATTGGTATTATTTATGGTTTCCGCACTCTGCACGAGGTCTGAAATCTCGGGGCGTGATAGTAGGAGTAGAGGAAGGAGAGTTGACTAAGCATTTATGTTATCTTATGTATATTAATTTTGTTTACTTGGAAGAGACACCTTAGTTTATTGGTGTTACTATGTTCATTTGGAAGAGTTTACTGATCAAATAGATGGTCTAAACTTGTGTATTTTTTATAGTTTATTTTTCATTTATATGGATTATAGTGTTAACAGGTTTTTAAAAAATCTTTAAGTTACATCGCTAGCAATGAAGAACAAAAGATGAAGGTGCCACTTTAAAAGACGCTTGCAAAGCACATAAGGGTAAGATGCCATTTTAAACGACATCTTCAACGTATAGATTTTTTGGACGAGTTTTTTCCGTTAGGGCACTTTAAAACTTTATTCCGTATGACACATTTCTAAAATAACTAATAAAATATAAGGCATTAGTTGAAAAGATGTCTTTCCTCATTACAAGAGGAAGGCGTCATTTTAAGTGACGCATTTCCGGAAAAGCTACAAATGTAAGATGCCATTTAAAGCGACGTATTTTCTTACTACAAGAGGAAATTGTCGGTCCAGTGATGCCTTTCTAAAAAACCTAACAAAATATAAGACGTCAGTTGAAACAGCACATTTCCTCTTTACAAGTGGAAGACGTTAGTTCCAGTAATGCTTTTTGGGTCAGGGTAAAAAAAAAAGACCGCACAGGGATGCTACGCTGGCGCCTACATGGCATGCCAAATAATTGGATCAGGAAATAAGTTTCCCTCTTTCCTGATTAATAAATTTTTTTAAATATAATTATTTAGTAAATTTCACTAGAATAATTGATGAGATATTTTCTGATCTGTATATGATTAAAAATATCGGTGAACAAGAGATACTCTTTGAAAGAGTGTTGTGAGTGCTTTTAGCGCATGATCTCACTACAATTTAGCGTCACACTTGGAATCAGAAATAACATAAGAAGCTTTTGCAAAGGTACTCCTGCAGAGTTTAAACAAAATGGACTTGACGTTATTACCGCTTGTTTGAAGTCCAATTTTTGAAATACTGTGCCACAACCTTGGGCTGATAAACAGGGATTATAGAATGATAGATTGCCACAGGGGCCGAGGGTGGAGTTGGTCGTTTTTTATGAAGCCAGCACTGTTGATTCTACAAAATGACCTTCTCCGGTTTCGACCAACATTCATTTTTTAGCCAGACCCTTATCTAGCTCTTGCAATATCTGACTCATTTTATTTATGATATCTAGCTCTTGAATTTGTTTATGTTTTTAACTCATTTTATTGAATCAAGATTCTTATATTTCAAGTTTTTAACAACTAATGCCATTGAATTGATTTGTATCTTATTAAATCAACCTTCATTCTACAAAACCAATTACCCAATCCCTGGTGGTTGGATCTCTCCTGGTCGTGGGATGAGGTTCCACATTTGAGTCGGGTCTGTGGCACTTTGGGGTGCCCCGGGGTCTGGTAGACATTATTCCTCTTATGAAAACACTCTGATTTTACAAACAATCCCCAAAAAAGGACATTCAATAAAATGACAATATTCGACCGGACATACATTCTTCTCTGGATTTAACGCTTCTCTAACTTCAGCCAGCTATATATGGAAGGAAGCAGGACTTCTTCTCTGACTGCGGCCCTTCTTCTTGGGCTCAGGCCGTCCTCAAAAGCGTGGCTTATGGGAGATGATAACTTTATAATTTCACCTTTCATTTAACAGGGCTTGAACACAACGAACTTAATGCCATCAAGAATGCGTGAATGTTAGTTCTAGGAGGTCTTTACATATGACCTGGTGCCAACTATGGGTTTCTCATATTACCCGGAATCAGTTACTTTCTTCCATATGATTCAAAAAGTACCAAAAATGCCCTTAGGTTTAGGTATAAACACCCACTTTCCATTTTTCCATATTACCCGGAATCGGAGCGGCTATCCGGAGAAGCTCGCGTTAGTCGGAGAAGAAGGCGTTCCGTCCGGCCTCTCCGCCCATATCATCGCCGGCGCCGGTGCCGTCGAACTTTGGAAATGTTATCTTTATGACAAAAAGCGGGAAAGACCAGGTATTAGAAAACACTTCAACGGAGGCAGCGTACATCAAAAAACCCGTAGGTGAAGTTCAAATACGATGATTTTTATCATGAAAGTTGGTTCCAGAGAAGAAAGTTGAAAACTTGGCAAGTTTTCAACTATTGTTACAGTCGTCTATTCGACAACACGACTGTAACAATAGTCGTGTTTGATAAAACACGACTCATAGACGTTGCTTTTCACTCATATACGGTTTTCAATATATCGTGTCTGACAGTTTTTTAACTTATTTTGTTATTTTAATGGCAGGTACGGATGGAGAAGATAGTCGTTTGCTTACACTACGATGGAGTTTTTATAAATTCTGATAAGTACGTGGGCGGGAAACGGAAGCTCCTGCCTATAGATACACGAGTAAAGTACCTGGAACTGTTGCAGCAAGTGGATGAAAGATTATCGCTTAAGTCTAGTACATTAACTTTGTCATATCGTGTTGACTCTGAATCTACATACCTCCTTGAAGACGATAAAAACCTAGAGTCAATATTTATACTTCACAAGAGCAAGCAAGGCACAAATGGAGTACTCCGCCTGTACATGGAGTGGACTTCTACGGGCAATAACATGGAGACTTCGACTCTCAATAAGGAAATGAATGTCAATGCAAATAAGGAGGAGGAGAGGCTTCCAGAGGCAGAAGAGAGGCCGGCTGGTTAGACACCGCCGGAGAGGCCGTCCAGCCCAGGCAATAAGACTCCCGCATCAGTAGTCGAAGGAGGAAGAGATGAATATTATGCGAGGTGAGACTTTTAAGGCGCGGATACAAGCAAGTCATGTGCTATTATAGTCGACTATAATAGTACATGACTAAAAATTTTGTCGTGCCTTACGCAACACGACTATATACATAGTCGTGTTTCATAATACATGACTACAAATGAATTCGTGTTGCATAAGACACGACTTCACTACGTGCTATCGTGTTCTCAAGTCCATTCATACATCTTTTTTCACGCAGATTGGGAGATGGAGAAGAAGCTGTGGATGAAGATGAAGATTCCAGTCCAGATGAAGAAGAATTGTTGGATGAAGATGAATTACCGTGGTCTGCAGATGAGTGGGATGAGCCTCTTACAATACCACATTTTAGCCACCCAGATCACACGGGAACATCGACTTCTAGAGTTCCCACGGCAGGAGACACATGTAAAGAGAAATCTGTCGCGTCGGAGGACGATGAGTACCTCAATACTAAGGGTGATGGTGGTTGGGATTGGGGTACCTATTCTGCACAGGCCGGTCCTACAAAACATTGTGAAGAAGAGACGATGTTGACCGGAACTTTGCCAGCAGAAGACTATGAGGCACAACTTAGCTTAGGGGCTAGGTTCGAAAGCGTCAAGCAGTTCAAGATGGTTTTGACTGATCTGGCAATCAAGAGGAAGTTCATGTTCAAAGTAGCGGATGAGAGCAAGGACACATTCGCTGCAACGTGCAAGGTTTCGGGGTGCAAGTGGTACATACGGGTGTCGAACAGACTTGACGGAGTCAGCGTGACAAGGAGGGAAGAACGACATACATATGACACTTCTGTAAGTTCGAAAGATCATCCATTGGCTTCTCACCTCTGAATTGCGAGGAAATGTCATGGCCTCCACAAAGATTCAAACTCCATTAAAATCTCAAATATCCAACAATACATTGAGAAGCATTGGGGCGTGACAGTCAACTATAAAAGGGCATGGAAGGCGAAAGAGGAATTGATCCGATTGATCGATGGCAACCCTGAAGACACATATCGCATTTTGCCATATTACGGAAGGGAATTAAAGCGGTCTAACGCAGGTACACATGTGGTGATAGAAAGATCAGCTGATATACCTGAAATCCCAATTGAGTTAGCCAGCTACGACTTCAGACGTGTGTTTTGGATGTTCGGCCCGGTGGAAGAGCATTCCGAAGAACACTGAGACCGTTGCTCACACTTGATGAAACATTCCTAAAAGGAAAGTACCCTGGAGTATTATTAGTTGCTACAGCAGTCGACGGCAATCAACAATTAATGTGTCTTGCATATGCAATTGTCGATAAAGAGAAAATCAAAACGTGGTAAGTATAGACACAGGAAATACGACTATTCTGACAGTCGTGTTTTCGACGACAT
This sequence comes from Houttuynia cordata, assembly GCA_039654745.1. Lineage (NCBI taxonomy): Eukaryota > Viridiplantae > Streptophyta > Magnoliopsida > Piperales > Saururaceae > Houttuynia > Houttuynia cordata. The sequence continues at coordinate 52,383,274 of CM077504.1, read as the reverse complement.
GACTGGGCACACATTCGTGTCTTCGACAACACGACTACTCATACAGTCATGTTTTTTATACACGAACTTCTAACAACCTGAAGCATTGTGTGTTTAATATGCTTTGTCTCTCACTTGTACATGACGTGGTTCCTCACCTTACTAAAATGTTTTCTCTTTACGGACCCCCCGGCCTCTCTGGACACTATTGTCTCTGATAGACAGAAGGGCCTTTTGAGAGCGGTCGTCAATGTCTTTCCCGAGGCTCACCATGGGTTTTGCCTAAGGCATATGGCCACAAATATGCTTAATACTTGGAAGGATAAGTACTTGAAGGAACTTCTATTCCGAGCTGCAAAATGCTTCAGGAGACTAGAATTCGATGCAACCATGGAGAAGATGAAGGAACACAATGCGGCGGCCTGGAAATATGTTGACAATATTCCGAAAACACATTGGGCTAACGTAAAATATCCGGGTAGAAGGTATGGCACTCTCACGTCAAACACGTCCGAAAGTGTAAATAATATGCTTCTGAAGGCTAGGTTTTGGCCAATAACTTGGTTGATCGAGCAAACGCGGGCGACCACACGCATCCATTTTCAGAGACGCCGAATGGAAGCAGAAGGGTTACCGACTCCGTTAACAAAGTATGCACAGAATCATATCAATCAGATGAGGAATTAGAGTGCTGGAACAGTTCGAGTTCAACCGCTATCATTATGGCAGTTTGAAGTGACATCTTTATACCATGTGGTAAGCATAAATTCGTTTTTTGTAAGAGACGACTATACACAAAGTCATGTCGTCAAAGACATGACTAGTCATACAGTCGTGTCTTCGACGACATGAGTATCCTTGGAAGACACTGATGTTGTTCATGTTTTCGCATCAGGATGTTGTTGACCTTACGAATAGAACCTGCACATGTGGCTTCTTCCAGAGCATGGGACTTGTTGCAAGCACGCCATGGCATGTATTGATGAGAGGAGTTTGGAACCGGTAGAATATTATGAGAAGTGGTACTATGCAACTATATACGAAGAAGTAGTGTTTCCTACTTTAGACAGAAGTCAGTGGAGGAATTACGGGGTTTTATTTAATTGCGAACCGCCCATGCTTGAAGCTCCAAAGAAGGGCAGGAGAAAGACAAAGAGAATTGAGTCACAGTCCGAACCACCTGCAAGGACAAGTTTGAAATGTGGGAATTGTCGTCAAGCTGGTCACAACCGTAAAAGGTGCACCAACAGCCCGATTCCAACAGAAAATAGGAAGCGTAGGAAGCGAAGCCTTCTGCAACAAGGCAACCTAACTACGAATGAGACATCGCATATACGCCGCTCCGGCTTACCTAAGACCCCACCATTCTTCACTTAGGATGTAGTCAAATTCTTGTATAACACATATTATCTTATACCGAAATGTACGCCTGTAAAGAAAAAGAAAATCGGAAATGAAAAAACAATCTTTCAATGTATCATACGTGTATTTCCATTATAGCTGAATATTATAGTACACGACTATCTATATCGTCATGTATTGTGAAACACGACTATTTACAAAGTCGTGTCGGGTAGTACGCGACTATGTAAAGTCATGTTGTATGAGAGACGTGTATATACGTAGTCGTGTTGCATGAAGGCCGTATTCAAAGTGATGCTTGGGAAATTTTGTCTAAGGCAACCATGTGTCAAAAATAAATTTGAATTAATTGAAAGAGTATTGTACAACCATGTGTCAAAAATTAATTTGAATTAATTGAAAGAGTACTGTATGTACACCAAAGAATCTTTGTACAATAAAAGAATGTGAATACAATGAATTTGAATTTAGTCTTTATCCGGAAGCCGCATAAAACCCCCAACTGTGACGGCATCTTATTTTACTCTTCCGGAATCGGTGTCAAACTCGCTGTTAATAACCCCGCGAATCATAGTTGCAGCGATGACTGGTCGCCAGAGTCGTGTAATTGCGGACTGATCAAACTCCGGTGGGCTGACATTGGACTCCAAGTGCACGACGTACATCATGATAAAGATGCCACAGTCTTTGGAATTCTGTTGCTAGGGCGCTTTTGATCGTTTAAAATTAAACCCTTGCAAGTGCACAAGGCAATTGTACTACGGCGAGTATTAAAGGGTTGTCGAACCTCAGGGACGGATGAATAATTTTACCAAACTCAAGGAAAGCAGCAGTTTTTAGTTTAATCTAAAGAAAAGCAATAAACTTTAACTAATCTAGTTGAGATTTAATCAATATGTGGAATACCAAGGCTTCGAATCCACCACAATAAACTAGTGTAAAGTCTCTCTCTCTCTCTTTCGAATTCAAATTTCCAATTGGCTGGTGTATTCCTCTCAGACATACACCTATCAATTCAAATTATAGTGCTCTCCTCTCGGACGTAACACAAATTAATTAAGCATATGGAATTGTGATCTATCTCTCTCGAGCATAAATCAATGAAACTTTATTAACATATGACAAATCAGAACACTCACATTCCTCTCAGACATGCAAGTAATCTTTCAGATTGAAATTCATAAAATCCACTCTTGTCTCTCTCAAGCACAAACAATAAACTCAATGAATCAACTTTAATTACATAACAAAGGTTCATACACCAACTAGAGTAAAAATAATATTAGAGAAAAGAAACTACACAACCAGATTATTAGGCTTCATCTACGCCTTAGATAGGAGTTTAGCCAAGCATGGAAAGAGAATCCATCATCTTTATCTTCATCATCTTCTTCTTCCTTTGCTCTAGCCTCTAAGGTCTCAAATTGCTCTCTAGGTTGAATATGTGGTGCCCAATACGTTCTCCCATAAGGCCTATTTATAATAGTGAAGAGAAACCACGAAGTCCCCTTCCAAATCCAAGTCGAAATAGGTCTTAATTCTGGTTTGCCGCATACGGCGATCGATCGTACGTATTGACGATCGTTCGCTATCCGATCGATCGCAATTCATTCGTTATTTTACCCCGATCGATCGCTTTGCCGATCGACGCCGTATGATACCGATCGATTGTAGTTACTGTCTTGCGCGATTGAAAAATTCCAGTAGATATGATCGATCGTTTTTATGCCGATCGATCGTGTCCTTCAATACAGTGCTTTTGCAGCTCTGGCGATCGATCGCAGTGATTGCCGATCAATCGTAGTTACTGTTTATAAATTTCAAATGGCTATAACTTTGTGTCCCGAACTCCGAATTGCGCGTGGTTGGTGTTGTTGGAAAGCTGACTTCTTGAAATTTAACATGAGACTTGAATCAGTCCAATCCGACATTTTTACACGAAGTTATGATGATTTAACCATTTGTGTTACTTTTCTCCTCATTTCTGTGTATTACTCTTGTTTCCTACAAAAACCAAAAACTATATTAAAGTAGTAGTTATTCTAATAAAACACTAGCATAATCATAAGCTTAGGAGATAATAAAATGCAAATTTCATGTATAGATCACACCCCCAAACCTAGATTTTGCTAGTCCCTAGCAAAACAAAACAAAATAAAATCAAACAAACTAAGGAACTAATGCATAAAAGTAAACACCACTTTCGTAGGGAACACGATTGCATTGAGCGTATGCAACAAGCCGTTAAACCTCTAGGTGGCCCTAGTAGGACGAGTGTTGTCTCGTGAGGGTTTGCAGCCATGCTACCCACAAACATGTATTTATGAAACTAATTAACCAAAGTGCAAAAACAAAGCAAAAATAAAATAAAAACAGTGCAAAACAAGCAAACCTATTATCCCGATAAATACATACTACAATGCTTAAGAAAATCAACCACATGTACTTGGTTCATAATCAACAGGAATATAGAAGCCCTCAAGTAAGTGGTTTTATTCCACACTTTCATCTTGGAAATTTCTGCTCAATATGATATAGCATGATAACATAAATAGTAAAAAGTGTAGAACATTGTAGCAATACATTCTAAATTTCTGTTTTATACAGATCCAGTTTTACCCATTAACTAAAGAACATCAGAATCTACATAGTCATCGTAATCTTTAGGTTCATGATAGCACAGATCTACGCGCTTCCTTCGGGTCCAACATTCTAGATTTGAGAGGATAATACACCATAGACTTTTTTTTCTTTCGCTAGGACTGTGTAAGGCCTGACTTCAAGATGCTTAGGTTTAGCAATAACTCAGGCCAATGACTCCCAGCCAGTTGACTCCCAACCAGATTATTAGGCTTCATCTACGCCTTGGATAGGAGTTTAGCCAAGCATGGGAAGAGAATCCATCATCTTCATCTTCATCATCTTCTTCTTCCTTTGCTCTAGCCTCCAAGGTCTCAAATTGCTCTCTAGGTTGAATATGTGGTGCCCAATACGTTCTCCCATAAGGCCTATTTATAACAGTGAAGAGAAACAACGAAGTCCCCATCCAAATCCAAGTCGAAATAGGTCTTAATTCCGGTTTGCCGCATACGGCGATCGATCGTACGTATTGACGATCGTTCGCTATCCGATCAATCGCAATTTCTTCGTTATTTTACCCCGATCGACGCCATATGATACCGATCGATCGTAGTTACTGTCTTGCGCGATTGAAAAATTCCAGTAGATACGATCGATCGTTTTTATGCCGATCGATCATGTCCTTCAATACAATGCTTTTGCGGCTCTGGCGATCGATCGCAGTGATTGCCGATCGATCGTAGTGAAAGCTGACTTCTTGAACTTTAACATGAGACTTAAATCAGTCCAATCCGACATTTGTACACGAAGTTATGATGATTTAACCATTCGAGTTACTTTTCTCCTTATTTCTGTGTATTACTCTTGTTTCCTACAAAAACCAAAAACTATATTAAAGTAGTAGTTATTCTAATCAAACACTAGCATAATCATAAGCTCAGGAGATAATAAAATGCATATTTCATGTATAGATCAGCTTTAGCGATCTGAGTCATCTTCCAGTCGAGCAAATCAAACCACCCCAGCTTGCCTGCCATCACAACGTTCATGAACTGCGTGAATTTGTCTGCAGCTTTTCTGTGATGTGGATATAACTGGGATCTGCCAGACAGTGGGTTGTAGAAGCGCCATACACAGTGCGGGAAGTGTAGATAGACGAGGCAGAAGTGGGAGCCGGTGCAAATTGGGAAAAATGCGTAGAACATGTTGAGATACAAGCCGTCGAGCATCCTCCCGAGCTTTTTTATCAATTTCGCATTATTTCCTCCATCTTTGTGCTCCTGCGAAATCGTAAGAGAGTCAGACAACGATGCTGGGAACATCATACTTAACTACTTATCACTCCTTATGCAGGGAACACTTACGTTGTCGAATATCTCTTTGAATGCATGGCATCCAAAAAATGCTCATGGATACTTCATCCAGTCTCTATCATTGCGCTGCCTCAATAGACTCAAAAATGCATCTATAACCTATAGAAAAATAGCAACAGGAGTCAGAATAGTCGAAGTAAGGCAATATACAACTTTTAATTAAAAGTCGATTATTGTATATACGACTTTCATGATAGTCGTGTTGTCGAGAGACACGAGTATGCGTAAAGTCGTGTTTTGCGAAGACACGACTATGCGTAAAGTTGTGTCTTCGAATACACGACATAACATAAAGTCGCATATTTGAAAAAGTAAAAAAGGAAAACATATGAGGAGCATAGGTTTACTTACATTGGTGTTTATTTATGTTGTTTGTAGGAGGGATACGTAGTCGTCATCACATAGCATTGGGAGTGGATAAGCCTTCCTCGGATTGGCGATCCATCCATCTATTGCCACTCTATCCCGCTCTAAGAATACCCCCATGTCGAAGCATAACTCCAAATCGGCAGAATTTTCGGGGAGTGCAATTATAGACTTATACTTTTGAGGGGTTCGGAGGACATCGACGTCCACAGGCTGGGATGCGGTTAAGCCTGTGGCCTCCGGCACCTCCTCCTCCTTCGCCTCTTTGTCGTCTTTTACCTCCTCCTTCGCCTCCTCCTCCTTCTCCTCCTCCTTTGCCTCCTTGTCCAGAACATCCTCCTTCGCCTCCTCCGGCTCCTCCTCCTTCACATAAGCCTTCACCTCCTCCTCCTCGACATCCTCGTCCTTCACATCCTCCTTCACCTCCTCCTTGATGGTTTGGATATCCGACTGCTGTAAGGAAGGGATGACCTCATCGATGATAGAGATCGCTTGTCGATCAGATATGGTTTCTTCGGGGTCGGCTTTCGGCTGAGGGGACCTATTCCTTCTTTCCTGCACCTCCGCCATTCTCCGTATATGGTCATCTTCCCTAATCCTCTACAATTCCCTCGCGGAGGCAGTTCTCATTCTCTTCCTTACCACTAGACCAGGGGGAATAGGTCCCATCCGTACGTCGGATGGTACTCGACTTCTGCATGCTCCATATCTTCATAGGCCGTTGAATCTTGTCTTCCTCATCCACCCGTTTGATGGGAGCTAAAATGACATTTTACTTAATCGTGTCAGTAGCAGCACGATAAAGAACATAGTCGTGTTTTATGAAACACAATTAACTACATAGTCGTGTAGCATGAAACGCGAAAAATATAATAGTCATGTACCATGTGGCACGAGAAAATAAATAATCGTCTACAACTTACCTTTACCCCATTTCGTCGAATCGAGATTTGACTTCCTTGCCAGCTCCTTTGTCCACATACCAATTGGAGTTTTCTTCATATGCTCCTTGTCATGGGACCGCTTCTTTGGCTCCATCTGATGCACCGATGACTTCTTTGGCTCCATGTGGGGCCGCTTCTTTGGCTCCTTCATCGTCTCATCAGTCTTCTCCTACTTGGGATGCTCAAAGATCTGACCCTCTAACAGCATTGACGCTGAGGCGGCAGATGCCTTCATATAGTGGAGAACCTCTCGTAGAGGTCCGACACTCCTTCCCATCTCCTCATATGTAGACAGAGCTATCTCAATTAGTGACTGTATGCCCTGAAGCGCACCCTCCAATCGCCCCATTGCAGTTGCAGTGGACTGGGCAGCCGTCCTCGAGGATGGGAGTACAGGTTGGTTGGGATTCCTCCTTATTTCTGGTCTCTCCGGCCTCTGCCGTCGCGGAGGAGGGGCCACTGAGGTTGACGAAACAAGGAGAGATGCCTCTCCGGCCATGGGGCTGATTACGTCGACGAATTCGTCCCATACGTCGAGATAGTGGAACACTCCTGTCCAATAGTCGGCCATACGGTGCTTCTTCTGTTCACCTTTCTTCACCTCTGTAATGAGGGCTCCACTTCCTAGCCACGTTTTGGCCCATGATAGGATGGAAGATTGTCGTATGCTCAAAAAACCAAATCTGCATAGTAAACAGATGAAAACATTATTACAAGGCGCGGTTGCCTTAGTCAACTATAAATAGTACACGAATAGAACTATGGTCGTGTCTTATACAACACGACTATATTTCTAGTCGTGTTGCATCATATACGACTATAAATATAGTCGTGTTGCATAAGACACGACTATAAATATAGTGGTATTGCATAAGACTTGTTTGCCTTTCGAAGACTATGAATGCTACATACCTGAAGGACATATGCGGCGCCGTTTAGGTATCCACTGCCCAGGCACCCTCCTTGCAATCTCGCACCCACTAGTCTGCTGGTGTGGGTTATACCAAAAACAAACATGTTATGCATAGCCCCAACCCAATTGTATGACCTCAATCTTGAGAGGTCATCAACGTAATGGTACAAACAGGGATGAACCGCTCTAGTGCTGTGTGGAAACAGCACCGTGCAGAAGAGGAGGCAGATGATCATCATGGCCATGTCCTCCTCTTCCATCTTCAGTTCGCCTGCGCTAAGCTTGTCTATGATTTCCTAAATGTATGGAATATCCGCTCTCCTCGCGGCGAAGTGCTTTCTGAAGAATTGACCTTCCGGTCGGCATGTCAAGGAGGGGTGGACCTCAACTGTTTCGCCATTTGCGGGCAATCCAGTGATAAGAGTAACTTCTTGCTCTGTGAAACATAGCATCCTGCCCTTGATATTGAAGACCTTCGCCGACTCATCCCAGTACCTGACCAAATGGTCGAGGAGGTTCCGAGATACAACTACGTCCTCACCTTCAAAAATGACAACGAAACCAGCATCTTTGATCACTTGGGCACATCTTTGGTAAAACTAAAATCAGTAAGGATTGTTATAACTTACCGCGGTTTATTCGTGTGTATGTGTGTATTTCCTCGCAGGTGCTTTTCACACTCTTCCTCGCTGTCAACCGAAGCTCAATCGGTCAATCCGCCGGTTGCATGCAGGCAGAGGGAGCCGCGGGGGAACTCAGAAGGTTGAAGATCCGAAATACCAACGTATACGCTTCAAATCGCTGCCTTTGTGCACTTCCCTCAATCGTGTCGTTGAAATCCAGCAAGGGCAAATCGAGATGGGGGACACAAATAGGCTTGTCAAAATCCGCAGGGGTCTCCGGTTGAATCGCCGCTCGAACTCGCCGGTCGCCGGTGAAGTCGCCGATGGAAATCGCCGGAGAACCCTTGTATTTTTTTCGTGTTATATACAACACGCCTCTTCGCACAGTATTAGCTTGAAAAAATAGAAGAAAGAGCATTTTGGGTACTTCAAGTCCAGATTCTACGTCATATGAGATTTCACGCAAAAAATCAGGTAACATGGGAATATGAAAGTTGGCGCCATGTAATATGGAAAAAACTCTAGTTCTAGAGCACTAGATATGATCACGAATAGATGGGATGAGTTGGAGAGTTTAGAATGGTACATTAGTCCACAAACTTAGGACATGTAATTTCGGTGGAAAATGCTGATAATTTCTGTCACAATGATGCGACATTATGTAAATCTCAAGGTGATTAAATAGTTACTTATCTTCGCAACTTGCATGGCTGGACGAGAGCATTCTAATGTTACATGATTAACTAGCTAGGAACCTAATACAGACAAGTAGCCAGTAGCTTCCATTTTATTCAATACTTATCATTATCATGCCGTTGTCTGCTCTTAACACAAGCCACATATGTCATCTCAGGGAAAATGGGTGATTATCAATTGCGTCATGGTGCAGAAGCCACAGCCTAATCACTATATCCAGTTGACTTATTTCGAAATCCCTATATTTAGATTTTATTTTTGGTGAAGATTCCTATGCTTCACGGATCAAGTTTATCTGCAGAGAAACTTGTTGAAAGAATTAATATTTAAACCATAAGGGATTGACTCATACCACCTACGGAACTAACCCTAACGTGTCCAAGCATGGTACATAGAGGCCTAATGTGGTACATAGCTACGCATATTTGCCCTCTATGTGTATACTCATTTTTGTATACTAATTGAAAGTTCGAATAGGAATAGCAGCAATCTTCAGATATAGGTGGCTCTAGACAATGTACTTATGGTAAATCTCATGCCGGCCACTTAAATTGTCGGAATTTTCTGATTTTGGTGGAGGCGCCATGATCAAGATTCCTCAACCACAATCTAAATCGCCCAAATGCCATTCATTTTCACTTATAAATATCTGATTTTGTAGTACTTAGCTACCCATAGAAGCAATTCTTCTAGTAAAATTTCCATTCAGCTTTGCATCAATTGGTAAAAAATGAAGTCAGTGGCACTTGTTCTTGTACTTCTGTTTCTGGTTGGTAGGCCTTGCTGGGCTAACAATAGGAAGATCTTAATGGGTGAGATGCATGCTGCAAGTGAGAACCAGCCGGCCTTAAACGCCATGGCCGAAGGGGAGAATGACGTGGCCAGCACTGATGATAATCATCATTCCATGTCCAGGGAGACTTTTAACAAATGCTGCAGCAACCCAAGCCAACCACTTGAAGTAGCAGCGGATGCTGTTAACGTCGGTGATAAAGTGTGAAATGAGAAGCTTGAGACTACATCATATGCTCAGCTATTACGATAAAGTCATGGCTAAAGGAGGGTACTCTATTGTCCATGGTTGTGTTTACATATTGGGCTATACTGTGTGTCTAGGTAGTAGTTAGCTCTATACAGTAATCTGGTCTAGTGATATATATGGAGAAATGAACGTATGTCCAATAATACAAATTGATAGCCAAATGGGTATTTTGTTGTTTTTCTTTTCTTTTTTTGATGTAAGGGTACTTAGTAGTCAAATATTTACTAGTAGCGATTATATCTTTGATGGATATTGATAGGTAGAATTTCTGTTGTCCTAACATAAGAAGGAAAACTCTGCTGATTTGGTATGCTATAATAACCATGTAGTACCAAATTTAATTACGATCGTACTCCGGGCTGTTTGGACGACCATTTTGCATGCTTAAAAAGGTCGTTGAAGGCCATTTAAGGTGAATGCTTGTTTGAGAGGAAGCCCCTCAATTTAAGGTGAAGATAAGTTTGCCAAACAACACATTAGCCTACAAATGATCTTTTCCCGCCTAGAAAGAGTCACAAACGGCCTTGAAAGATGTGATAATTTTATTTTATAGTATTAAAAAATGTGATTGTGTTAAAAATTCGTAAATGACCTTCAAAATTTAAATGCCCGAAACAGCATTTCTTGTCATCACGGGTATTACAAATTTTGATGCTCTTTTTTTTATGAAAGACTCCTGCAAGAACAGGGTCAAGATGATTCATTAAAGTGAAGGGGTACCTCCAGCAGCACTAGGACAGTTCCCACCCACTCTTTACAGCCAACTAATATAGAGTGCCTTGCTAGGCAATGAGCCACAGCATTTGCATCTCTATTTACATGAATACACATTGGGTGCGTTTGGAAGCTAAAAAAACTATTTTTCAGCCCTGAAAGGTAAAAATTTCCACCTATTATGATGAAAAGTATTTGGAAGTTGAAAGGGTGAAAAGTGGTCGGTGACGGTGATAGATGAAAATTTTCACTTTTTCACCTTTCAGGCTTGAAAGGTATTTGGTTGCTGAAAGGCTGAAAAGTAGCCCTGAAAAGTGAAAGGTGACAATTTTTCACCTTTCACCCTGAAAGGCTGGGTGAGAATCAGGACGACGAGGGAGAGCTGACAGAAAAAACTACCCACCACCCGTCGTCAGGCTCACTCGTTGTCGCCCTCTTTCTCCTTGGGGGTAATGGCGGTGGCGGCCTCGTTGAGCCACCCCAGTCGCCGCCGCCGCTGCCTCGTTGAGCCCCCCACCTCGACGCTACCGCCACCCCGTTGAGAAGAGGGAGCCCATGCCCCCCTCATCCCCGGCTAACTGCTCGGGTTGTCCAAAGCCCCTCTCACCCCGGTGTTTGCTTACACCCCTATGCCTCTGCCGTCTCACCATTGAGCCGAAGGAACCCCCGGTCATATCTCCCTTAAATTTAATCTGTTTTTGTTATTTTTTCATCATTTTATAAGAAATAGCCCTAAAAATGAGGAAGAATGAAAAAAAATGGGTCAAAATGGATCAGAAATGAGTAAGAAACGCATCGTTGAAGTTTATCCCATTAAAAAAGTTATCGTGTCATCGATTATACGATAACGAGTGCTATAGTGTAATCGATTACACGATAGCTGACAACACACGATAACCAGTGCTATAGTGTAATTGATTACACGATAGTCATTGCTATAGTGTAATTGATTACACGATAACCAGTGCTATAGTGTAATCGATTACACGATAACCAGTGTTATAGTGTAATCGATTACACGATAGCTGACAACACACGATAACCGGTGTTATAGTGTAATCGATTACACGATAGTCAGTGCTATAGTATAATCGATTACACGATAACTAGTGTTATTACACGATAGCACTGGTTATCGTGTAATCGACTACACTATAGCACTGACTATCGTGTAATAGATTACATTATAGCGCTGGCTATCGTGTAATCGATTACATGATAATTTTTTTAATAGGACAAACTTCAACAATGCGTTTCTTACTCATTTCTGATCCGTTTTTTTTTCATTCTTCCTCATTTTTAGGGCTCTTTCTTATAATGATAAAAAAACAAAAAATGGACTAAATTTAAGGGAGATATGACCGGGGGGCTCCATCGGCTCAACGGTGCAGCGGTGGAGGCCTAGGGGTGTAGGCAAACACCGCCATCACCGTGAGGCAGCAGCGGCGGTGACCAGGGGGCTCAACAAGGCCGCCACCGCCATCACCACCGGGGAGAAAGATGGCAACATCAACTGATTTATTTTGAGTTCCCAAACATATTTTACCTTTCACAAATCAGGCCTCAAAATTTTCACCATGACGCCTGATTACTTTCTGGTTCCCAAACCAATCAGAAAATATCAACCTGATTATTTTCATGTTGATATAAATTTTCAACCATTCACCTATCAACATTCAAACACACCAATTGATATCACGAAACATGACATACGGGCGTTTGCTTTCTGTTCCGAAAGAACAGACGATGCGTTGTGGAGCCTATCAATAGCCCCCAACCAGTCTCTCTTAAAATCAGGTGCTTGTAACCCCAGGAGCGCCGCAGTCAATGGATTCTAGGTCCCAAATACCCTATATCGTCTGAGAGTAGCAACTAAGGACCTTCCCTTTATCATCATATGCCAACCCAGATTTCCCTTTGTCGTTAAAAATTGTGCCAGCATATTTGGGGGGGGGGGGGGGGGGGGTGCAGAGGGAGGGTAAGGATGAGAGTTTTTTCCATATTACCTGCCGCCAACTTTCATATTCCCATATTACCTGGTTTTTCCCATGAAATCTCATATGACCTGAAATCTGGACTTGAAGTACCCAAAATGCCCTTTCTTCTATTTTTTCGTGCTAATACTGTGCGAAGAGGCGTGTTGTGTACAACACGAAAAAATACAAGGGTTCTATGGCGATTTCTATCCGCGACTTCACCAGCGACCGGCGAGTTCGAGCGGTGATTCAACCGGTGACCCCTGCAGATTTTAACGAGCCTATTCGCGTCACCCATCTCGATTTGGAGCTGCCCCCTGCTGGATTTCGACGACACGACTGAGGGAGAGTGCACAAAGGCGGCGATTTGAAGCGTATACTTCGGTATTTCGGATCTTCATCCTTCTGAGTGCCCCCATTGCTCACTCCGCCTGCATGCAACTGGCGGATTGACTGATTGAGCTTTGGTTGATGGCGAAGAAGAGTGTGAAAGGCGCCTGCCATAAAATACACACTTACACACCACTAAACCGCGGTAAGTTACAACAATCCTTGCTAATTTCAATTTCATAAGGTCCGACATTTGGATTTTAAATTTTTACTATATACTATAAAGTTGTGTCTGTAAAAGACACAACTTGCTATATAGTCGTGTACGCGACAACACGACTTTTATATTTTCGTGTTTTACCGACATGACTTTTCTACTAACCACTCTACCTCTCTCCTTGCAGATGGATAAAAAAAGAGATGAGTCTATGGAGGAAATACCATCCGAAGAGGAGGAGGATCAGGATTTTATCTTGGCACCTCGACGGCGAAATCAGAGGGGCAGGAAGAGGAAGGCTCCGATGGACCGACCAGTAAAGAGAACATACAATACACGACCGGTGCTTTGGACGTTTTGTCAATCGGGAACGCTGAAAAAGTGTGCGGCCCTCCTACAGCGTCACCAAAGATGTGCCCAAGTGATCAAAGATGCTGGTTTCGCTGTCATTTTTGAAGGTGAGGACGTAGTTGTATATCGGAACCTCCTCGACCATTTGGTCAGGTCCTAGGATGAGTCGGGGAAGGTCTTCAATATCAAGGGCAGGACGCTACATTACATAGAGCAAGAAGTTGCTCTTATCACCAGATTGCCCGCAAAGGGCGAAACAGTTGAGGTCCTCCCCTCATTGACACGCCGACTGGAAGGTCAATTCTTCAGAAAGCACTTCGCCGCAAGGAGAGCGGATATTCTACATATTGAGGAAATCATAGACAAGCTTAGCGCGGACGAACTAAAGATGGAAGAGGAGGACATGGCAAGGATGATCATTTGCCTCCTCTTCTGCACGGTGTTGTTTCCACACAGCACTAGAGCGGTTCATCCCTGTTTGTACCATTACATTGATGACCTTCCAAGATTGTGGCCATACAATTGGGCTGGGGCTATGCATAACATGTTGGTTTCTCGTATAACCCCGAGATTGCAAGGAGGGTGCCTGGGCAGTGGATACCTAAACGGCGCCGCATATGTCCTTCAGGTATGTAGCATTCATAGTCTTCGAAAGGCAAACATGTCTTATGCAATACCACTATATTTATAGCCGTGCCTTATGCAACACGACTATATTTATAGTCGTGTATTATGCAACACGACTAAGTATATAGTCGTGTTGTATAAGACATGACCATAGTTCTATTCGTGTACTATTTATAGTCGACTAAGGCAACCACGCATTGTAATAATGTTTTCATCTGTTTACTATGCAGATTTGGTTTTTCGAGCACACAATAATCTTCCATCCTGTCGTGGGCCCTACCAGTCCACGGGCCAAAAGGTGGCCAGGAAGTGGGACCCTCATTACATAGGTGAATAGAAGAAGCACCGTATGGCCGACTATTGGACAGGAGTGTTCCACAATCTCGAAGTATGGGACGAACTCATCGACGTAATCAGCCCCATGGCTGGAGAGGCATCTCTCCTTGCTTTGTCAACCTCAGTGGCCCCTCCTCCGTGATGGCAGAGGCCGGAGAGGCCGGAAATGAAGACGACTCCCAACCAACCTGCACCCCCTTCCTCGAGGACGGCTGCCCAGTCCACTGCAACTGCAATGGGGCGATTGGAGGGTGCGCTTCAGGGTATATAGTCACTAATTGAGATAGCTCTGTCTTCATATGAGGAGATGGGAAGGAGTGTTAGACCTCTGTGAGAGGTTCTCCACTCTATGAAGGCATCTGCCGCCTCAACGTCAATGTTGTTAGAGGGTCAGATCTTTGAGCATCCCAAGCAGGAGAAGACTGAAGAGCCAACAAAGGAGCCAAAGAAGCAGCCCCACATGGAGCCAAAGAAGTCATCGGTGCATCAGATGGAGCCAAAGTAGCGGCCCCATGACAAGGAGCATATGAAGAAAACTCTGATTGGTATGCGGATAAAGGAGCTGGCAAAGAAGTCACATCTCGATTCATTGAAATGGGGTAAAGGTAAGTTATAGACGATTATTTATTTTCTCGTACCACATGGTACACGACTATTACATTTTTCGTGTTTCATGCTACACGACTATGTAGTTTATCGTGTTTCATGAAACACGACTACACTCTTTATCGTGTTGCTATTGACTCAAATAAGTAAAATATCATTTTAGCTCCCATCAAATGCGTGGACGAGGAAGACAAGATTCAACGGGCTACAAAGAGATCCTCCGCCAAGTTGTTTTTGAAGAAGCTCCAACCAGAATTCAACGAACATATGGAGCATGCAGAAGTCCAGTCTTGTTCGACGTACAGACGGGACCTATTCCCCCCTGGTCTAGTGGTAAGGAAGAGAATGAGGACTGTCTCCGCGAGGGAATTGTAGAGGATTAGGGAACATGACCATATACGGAGAATGGCAAAGGAGCAGGAAAGAAGGTATAGGTCCCCTCAGCCGAAAGCCGACTCCGAAGAAACCATATCCGATCGACAAGTAACCTCTATCATCGATAAGGTCATATCTTCCTTAAAGCAATCGGATATCCAAACCGTCTAGGAGGAGGTGAAGGAGGATGTGAAGGACGAGGATCTCAAGGAGGAGGAGGTGAAGGCTTGTGTGAAGGAAGAGGAGTAGGAGGAAGCGAAGGAGGATGTTCTGGACAAGGAGGCGAAGGAGGAGGAGGTGAAGGACGACGAAGAGGCGAAGGAGGAGGAGATGAAGGAAGAGGAGGCGAAGGAGGAGGTGAAGGACGATGAAGAAACGAAGGAGGAAGAGGTGCCGGAGGCCACAGGCTTAACCGCATCCCAGCCTGTTGACGTCGATGTCCTCTGAACCCCTCAAAAGTGTAAGTCTATAATTGCACTCCCCGAAAACTATGCCGGTTTGGAGTTATGCTTCAACATGGGGGTTATTGTTAGAGCGGGATAGAGTGGCAATAGATGGATGGATCGCCGATCCAAGGAAGGCTTATCCAATCCCAACGCTATGTGATGACGACTATGTATCTCTCCTACAAACAACAGAAATAAACACCAATGTAAGTAAACCTATGCTCCTCATATGTTTTCCTCTTTTACTTTTTCAAATATGCGACTTTACGTTATGTCGTATATTAGAAGACACGACTTTACGCATAGTCGTGTCTTCACAAAACACGACTTTACGCATAGTCGTGTCTGTCGACGACGCGACTATCATGAAAGTCATATATACAATAATTGACTTTTAATTAGAAGTTTTATATTGCCTTACTTCGATTGTTCTGACTCCTGTTGCTGTTTTTCTATAGGTTATAGATGCATTTTTAAGTCTATTGAGGCAGCGCAATGATAGAGACTGGATGAAGTATCCGTGGGCATTTTTTGGATGCCACACATTCAAAGAGATATTCGATAATGTAAGTGTTCCCTGCATAAGGAGTGATAAGTAATTAAGTATGATGTTCCCAGCATCGTTGTTTAACTTTCTTGCGGTTTTGCAGGAGCACAAAGAAGGAGGAAATAATGCGAAATTGATAAAAAAGCTCGGGAGGATGCTCGACGGCTTGAACAGGAACATGTTCTACGCATTTTTCCCAATCCGCACCGGCTCCCACTTCTGCCTCGTCTATTTACACTTCCTGCACTGTGTATAGTGCTTCTACAACCTGCTGTCTGGCAAATCCCAGTTATATCCACATCACAGAAAAGATGCTGACAAATTCACACAGTACATGAACGTTGTGATGGCAAGCAAGCTGAGATGGTTGGGTTGCTCGACTGGAAGATGACTCAGATCGCCAAAGCGCTCTGGCAACAGAATTCAAAAGACTGTGGCATCTTCATCATGATGTACGTCGTGCACTTGGTGTCCAATGTCAACCCACTGGAGTTTGATCAGTCCACAATTACACGACTCTGGCACCCAGTCATCCCTGCAATTATGATTCGCAGGGTTATTAACAACAAGTTTGACGACGATTCCGGAAGAGTAAAAAACGATGCAGTCACAGTTGCGGGTTTTATGCGGATTCCGGACAAAGACTAAATTCAAATTCATTTTATTCACATTCTTTTATTGTACAAAGATTCTTTGGTGTACATACAGTACTCTTTCAATTAATTCAAATTCATTTTTGACAAAATTTAGCAAGCATCACTTTGAATACGGCCTTCATGCAACACGACTTTATATATAGTCTCATACTACCCAACAGGACTTTGTAAATAGTCGTGTTTCACAATACACGGCGGTATAGATAGTCGTGTACTATAATATTCGGCTATAATGGAAATACACATATGATGCATTGAAATATTGTTTTTTCATTTCTGATTTTCTTTTTCTTTACAGGCGTACATTTCAGTATAAGCTAATATGTGTTATACAAGAATTTGACTACATCCTTAGTGAAGAATGGTGGAGGCTTAGGTAAGCCGGAGCGGCGTATATGTGATGTCTTGTTCGTAATCAGTTTGCCTTGTTGCGGAAGTCTTCGATTCATGCGCTTCCTATTTTCTTTCAGAACCGGGCTGTTGGTGCACCTTTTACAGTTGTGACCAGCTTGACGACAATTCCCACATTTTGAACTTGTCCTTGCAGGTGGCTCAGGCTATAACTCAATTCTCTTTGTCTTTCTCCTGCCCTTCTTTAGAGCATCAAGCATGGGCGGTTCGCATTTAAATAAAACCCCGTAATTCCCCCACTGACTTCTGTCTAAAGTAGGAAACACTACTTCTTCGTACGTGGCGTGCTTGCATGGAAGTCCCATGCTCTAGAAGAAGCCACATGTGCAGGTTCTATTCGTAAGGTCAACAACATCCTGATGCAAAAACATGAACAACATCAGTGTCTTCCAAGGATACTCGTGTCGTCAAAGACACGACTGTATGACTAGTCGTGTCTTCGACGACACGACTTTGTGTATAGTCGTCTCTTACAAAAAACGAATTTATGCTTACCACATGGTATAAAGATGTCACTTCAAACTGCCATAATGATAGCGGTTGAACTCGAACTGTTCCAGAACTCTAATTCCTCATCTAATTGATATGATTCTGTGCATACTTTGTTAACGGAGTTGGTAGCCCTTCTGCTTCCATTCGGCGTCTTTGAAAATGGATGCGTGTGGTCGCCCGCGTTTGCTCGATCAACCGAGTTATTAGCCAAAACCTAGCCTTCAGAAGCCTATTATTTACACTTTCAGACGTGTTTGATGTGAGAGTGCCGTACCTTCTACCCAGATATTCTACGTTAGCCTAATGTGTTTTTGGAATATTGTCAACATATTTCCAGGCCGCCGCATTGTGTTCCTTCATCTTCTCCATGGTTGCATCGAATTCTAGTCTCCTGAAGCATTTTGTGGCTCGGAATAGAAGTTCCTTCAGGTACTTATCCTTCCAAGTATTAAGCATATTTGTGGCCATATGCCTTAGGCAAAACCCATGGTGAGCCTCGAGAAAGACATCGGCGACCGCTCTCAAAAGACCCTTCTGTCTATGAGAGACAATAGTGTCCAGAGAGGCCGGGGGGTCTGTAAAGAGAAAACATTTTAGTAAAGTGAGAAACCACGTCCTGTACAAGTGAGAGACAAAGCATATTAAACACACAATGCTTCAGGTTGTTAGAAGGTCGTGTATAAAAAACACGACTGTATGAGTAGTCGTGTTGTCGAAGACACGAATGTGTGCCCAGTCATGTCGTCGAAAACACGACTGTCAGAATAGTCGTGTTTCCTGCGTCTATACTTACCACATTTTGATATTCTCTTTATCGACAATTGCATATGCAAGACACATTAATTGTTGATTGTCGTCGACTGCTGTAGCAACTAATAATACTCCAGGGTACTTTCCTTTTAGGAATGTTCCATCAAGCGTGAGCAATGGTCTCAGCGTTCTTCGGAATGCTCTTGCGACCAGGCCGAACATCCAAAACACATGTCTAAAGTCGTAGCTGGCTAACTCAATCTCAATTTCAGGTATATCAGCTGATCTTTCTATCACCACATGTGTACCTGCGTTAGATCGCTCTAATTCCCTTCCGTAATGTGGCAAAATGCGATATGCGTCTTTAGGGTTGTCATCGATCAATCAGATCAATTCCTCTTTCGCCCTCCATGCCCTTTTATAGTTGACTGTCACGCCCCAATGCTTCTCAATGTATTGTTGGATAATTGAGATTTTTATGGAGTTTGAATCCTTATGAAGGCCATGACACTTCCTCGCAATCCAGAGGTGAGAAGCCAATGGATGATCTTTCGAACTCACTGAAGTGTCACATGTATGCCGTTCTTCCCTCTTTGTCACGCTGACTCCGTCAAGTCTGTTCGATGCCCGTATGTACCACTTGCACCCCGAAACCTTGCACGTTGCAACGAATGTGTCCTTGCTCTCATCCGCTACTTTGAACATGAACTTCCCCTTGATTGCCATATCAGTCAGAACCATCTTGAATTGTTTGACGCCTTTGAACCTAGCTCCTAAGGTAAGTTGTGCCTCGTAGTCTTCTGCTTGCAAACTTCCGGTCAACATCGTCCCATCTTCACAATGTTTTGAAGGACCGGCCTGTGAAGAATAGGTACCCTAATCCCAACCACCATCACCCTCAGTATTGAGGTACTCATCGTCCTCCGACGCGACAGATTTCCCTTTACATATGTCTCCTGCTGTGGGAACTCTAGAAGTCGATGTTCCCATGTGATCTGGGTGGCTAAAATGTGGTATTGTAAGAGGCTCATCTCACTCATCTACAGACCAGGGTAATTCATCTTCATCCAACAATTCTTCTTCATCTGGACTGGAATCTTCATCTTCATCTTCAACTTCTTCTCCATCTCCCAATCTGCGTGAAAAAAGATGTATGAATGGACTTGAGAACACGATAGCACATAGTGAAGTCGTGTCTTATGCAACACGAATTCATTTGTAGTCGTGTATTATAAAACACGACTATGTATATAGTCGTGTTGCATAAGGCACGACAAAATTTTTAGTCGTGTACTATTATAGTCAACTATAAGAGCAAACGACTTGCCTGTATCCGCGCCTTAGAAGTCTCACCTTGCATAATCTTCATCTCTTCCTCCTTCGACTACTGATGTGGGTGTCTTATTGCCTGGGCTGGACGGCCTCTCCGGCGGTGTCTTACTGGCCGGCCTCACTTCTGCCTCTGGTAGCCTCTCCTCCTCCTTATTTGCATTGGCGTTCATTTCCTTATTGAGAGTCGAAGTCTCCATGTTATTGCCTGTAGAAGTCCACTCCACGTACAGGCGGAGTAGTCCATTTGTGCCTTGCTTGCTCTTGTGAAGTATAAATATTGACTCCAGGTCTTTATCGTCTTCAAGGGCGTATGTGGATTCATAGTCAACACGATATGACAAAGTTAATGTACCAAACTTAAGCAGTAATCTTTCTTCCACTTGCTGCAACAGTTCCAGGTACTTTACTCGTGTATTTATAGGCAGGAGCTTCCGTTTCCCGCCCACGTACTTATCAAAATTTGTAAAAACTCCATCGTAGAGTAAGCAAACAACTATCTTCTCTATCTGTACCTGCCATTAAAATAGCGAAATAAGTTAAAAAACCGTCAGACACGATATATTGAAAACCGTATATGAGTGAAAAGCAACGTCTATGAGTCATGTTTCATCAAACATGACTATTGTTACAATCGTGTTGTCGAACACACGACTGTAACAATAGTTGAAAACTTGCCAAGTTTTCAACTTTCTTCTCTGGAACCAACTTTCATGATAAAAATCATCGTATTTAAACTTCACTTACGGATTTTTTGATGTACGCTGCCTCTGTTGAAGTTGTTTTCTAATATCCGGTCTTTCCCGCTCGTTTTCCTGTTTTTTGCCGTGAAGATGACCTTTCCAGAGTTCGACAGCGCTGGCACTGGCGATGATATGGGCGGAGAGGCCAGACGGAACGCCTTCTTCTCCGACTAACGCGAGCTTCTCCGGGTAGCCGCTCCGATTCTGGGTAATATGGAAAAACGGAGAGTGTGGGTGCTTATACCTAAACCTAAGGACATTTTCGATATTTTTCGGATCATATAGAAGAAAGTAACTGATTCTGGGTAACATGAGAAACCCGTAGTTGGCGCCAGGTCATATGTAAAGACCTCCAAATATGAGGGTTCTGCAGAACTTCCACTCAAGGAAGGAGTATGCAGGAAAGTATTTGACTTTCATAACTCGACCCATAAGAGAGTCAGGGTTCTGTAGGATCCTCCAACTCTTGCTTGGCAAGCAAGGCAGAGTTGGAACATTGTATACTTCGAAAACCTAATCCACCCTCTCCCTTTGGCTTGGCAAGCAAGGTAGAGTCTTTTCCAAACCTTGCCTTTAATGGTTTTAAAAGACTGCAGCTTGCTCTTGCCTACCCAGGTTGGTAACCCAAGGTATTTATCATGATGCACCACTTCCTTTACCTTTACCTTATCCTCCTGCCTTGTATTGCTGCTAAAGAAAATGGTGGTTTTGTCCCCCCCTCTCCCCCATTCTATCCTGTCAAAGGCCTTATGTCTAATTCGAGAGCCCACTGTCCCACCTGACCCCTTCTTCTAGATCTCATGTTCTGCAAAGTCTCAAAAGTAATTAAGATGTTATCTGTAAATCTGCCAGGGGCAAAAGCCCCTTGCTCCTCAGTAATGATAAAGGGCAGGATTTTTTTGAGTCTATTAGCCCAGACCTTGCTGATAACTCTGTAAATAACGTTACAGAGACTAATTGCGCTGAAGTCTGTTATCTTATTGGGGACATCTACTTTGGGGATAAAAATGACATGAGTAAGATTTATACCTGGGGGGATGAGTCCTGTTTCCAGCATCTGCAATACAACTCTTGTGATGTCGTCCCTCACTATGTGCGAGTACTTCTAGAAGAAAGAAGGCACTCATCCCGTTTGGGCCAGGAGCCTTAGAGGATTCATGATATACAAAGAATATATATTATTTTATACATATTTATACATATTTGTTAGTATAGTTTTCTAGTTAGAATAAAAAAAAATGAGTTATTAGTATTAGGCTAGTATTTAGGAGTTATATATTTAATTTTCTTTAATTAGTTAATTTAGATGTGTTCATAATTTTTAATTGAATTATATTTTATTACGTGTCTAAGACTGCTTAATTTTATTTACGTAGATTTAAGAGTTTAAGTTGCAGAACTGGCAAAAGTGGAGCACGCCCCTGTCCCAAATCCAAGTTCGAGCCGCTTCTTCCTCTTATTTGTTTATGCTTCCCTTTCTCAAGCGACGCCTGCCATGGCTGACAGAGGTCACTCTAACAAAGGAGAAATGGAAAGGGAGCAGCAGCTCCGGCCGACGGTGGGCACGACGGGGGTCGCTTGAGAATGGGAAGCAAAAACAGAGAAAATGAAGAAGTGGCTTGAACTTGGATTTGGGACAAAAGCGTGTTCGGCTCAAATTTGGCTTGGATAGATACAGTTTCAAATCGGATTGGCGTGGGTTGTTTGGCTAGATTTGGGACTCGTTCTCAACCTGGATACTTGCAGTTTTGGATCATCTTCATCTGGACGCGGTCTGAATAAACTCAAATCAAATTTGGGATTTTGTTTGTGGTCGCTCGAGCAAGAGAAACGAAATTTGGATCACAAAACTGGAAAATGAATTGATTTTATGATTGGAGACTTTATCTTGGGACAATCTTGAGAAGGCTATAAATACAGAGCGCTCGGTTTGAAAGAAATGAGGATGTTCAAATTTGGGACGAACTCGAGAAGAGGAACATTAGTGCTACGGTAGTTTTCTATCAAAGTTCTATTTGTTTTAGTTTTCCTTTTCGTTAGTCGTTTCAGCGGTTGTTGACGAATTCGTGACGCCTCGTCGACAGTTCACGGGAGGATAGAAATGGCAGAGTAGTTTATTTTATTTTCTTCAATTCTATAAGTTACAATTTTTAACTTAAATGAAGTTAATTTCTGTTTTTGTTTTTATCTTTAATTTTATAAGCATGAGTAGCTAATTTTATTTGCTAAGTTTAGGATGAAGCCGTATAATCTGTAGGAATTAGATGCCCATGAGAATTTATTGTGTTTCTTTAATTGTGTTTAATTGATTATTGTTCATCTTATTTCTGAAAAAGAGTTCTTTTAGATACAAGTTCCAACATGTTTTTCTTGTGATTTGGAAGACTCTGTAATGCTTGAATTTGTAGTTATTATAATTAGCTTTGGATGTTAATTGTGATTTGCTTTGCCGTTGATACAATTAATGATTTGAATCTAATCTTATTAAGCATAAGAAGACATGCATTTACTTTTGATTGATGTGTTCAAAGGTAATATTTGACATAGTAGAATAGATTGAATCTAATTTTCTACGAGATAAGTTGAGGATTGTTAGTAATCATGGGTATTCTCTTACAAAATTATATGTGCTGACTCCAAAGCCTTAACCTTTCGTTATTTGATACTTCTTAAAATTTTCTTTGATCTTTAAATTTCTTGCTCTAGTTTAATTTTAGATAAAATTCTCTTGCCTTTAGTATAAGTACTTTTAAGTTTAATTTCTTTGGTAATTGCTTGGTTAAATTAATTTCTCATTTCACTATTATAATTAATTTAAGGGATAATTAATTTAAGATAGTCTGATTTTTTTCTAAAATACACAAGTCCTTGAGGGATCAACCTTGTCGAGCCGCTGTCTACGTAGATTCGTACGCTTGTGAGTAATTAAACTACAACAACAATTCATGTCCTTGATTGCAGCTTCTATCTCCTCCCTACCAAAGACACCGAGCAATTCCCCATTCATTTGATCAGTCATTCACCAGAGAAAGCACCAAGGAGATATCAGCTGACTGGAAGTGAATGTATCTCTGAAGTGATGCCCAACTAGCAGTTTCAAATCACCAGAGAAGCCACAAGGATATAACTGCTCCCTCTATTACTTCTTCCAAATCTCTCAACTTCTTGATGGCCTTCTTAAGCAGTTGTCTAACATTCCCAAAAGTCACTGAATTCCATTCGGCAAGCCTGCTTCCACAACCAGAAAAAGCCCTTTCAATGTTGGCCAAACACTAATACGAATTAGCATCAACCCAAGCCTAAGAAATGGTTTCCTCCATGGAAAATCATCTCGGCGATATATCGGTATTTTTTTAATTAAAAAATTATTTTATTTTTTTCAAAAAAAAAAATTTTTTTGAAAAAAAAACCTTTCATGTTTGTTTTCTATCCTAATATGAATATTTTAAAATTTATTCTTTGTTTAAATTAGTATAACTCATTTTAGAAGCTAGATTGTAAAAATATACGGTAAAAGCTAATTTTTGACTACCGATATTTTTTTATACAATATCTTCGATATATCTCCGATATTTCGTATCTTTGGCCGACCGATATCTCATACGACATTCCATGGTTTCCTCACATCCCTCGTGGCCAAACCACATTTCTTCAAATTTGACCTGCACCTCTGACTCCGGCGCCTGTTAAGGTACCTGGCAAATTCCAAGTGTCACTCCTCTTATTTTAGTCTGGCTGGCCATAGATGCCAGTGAAATGCCATTGAACCCCATATGCCGAGATGATGCAGTGGATGTGATCCCAGCCCACCTTAGACACTGCCAAACCATGCTCAAAACCAAGCCTCCTATGCAACACCTCCACCCTTTCGCGTCCGATTTGGTCTCTGATAGAAATAGAAGAGTGGGATTACACTCTCACCAGTCACCAGGCGGTGGATTAACTGACCAGGGGTTCCCAATCCCCTTGCAGTTCCACGCCAGGTGTTTCATGGTTGACGCCGGAGCTGTGGAACAGCTTTCTACCGATGAATCATCTCCTTCTAGGGTTGGAAAACCCAAATAAGAAAATTTCCGACGCTTAACATTATAGCTCTCTGAGGTGGACGTTTCCCCCCTGGTCGCCCCATCCAAATCCACCGCGAAGTTCTCCGATTGTGAACCTGAGCCGAGCCCCCCGAGAAGAAGCTCCCCCTCAGCAGGAAGCGGCAGCTAAGAGATTTGAAGTTAGTTTAGCTCAGAAAGGAAATGGCAAAACATTTGCCACATCAATTGGTTTGCCAAACAACCCCACAAAGTAGAATGAATCAAGAATAACCGATCACTAATTATCAAGCAACACAATAAATATCATTGCATGAAACTTACCACTATAGACTAGACCGTACCATAACATAACTGAATATCAATATCATGCAATACTAATGATAATTAATTAAAAATTAAACATAAATATGGAATGAACAATAAAGTTTGCTCTTTTATTGAGCCACAATCATGCAATCATCCCTACAGATAGTCTTAATCAAAAGTAAAAAGATAAAATTATCACACTAAAGACTTCATCATAGCCTCAACCCTAAGAGATTAACCTCGCATAATAGGGGGAGAAAAGAAAAATCTTGAGTATTCATGTATGGCTCCATGGTTTTCCCCTTGCACTTCTTCTTCTTTTTCCATCTTTGGAAACAAGCTCTAACATCTCTTTGATGGCCCAAACTCGACCTCCTTTATGACTTTCAATAGCCCATGGAAGCCCAAACTCGACCTCCTTTATGACTTTCAATGGCCCAAACTCGACCTCCTTTTCGAGAAATGACCTTCAATAGCCCATGGAAGCCTAGTTCGACACAGGCTTTTGGTCTTTTTTCTCGCCTCCCACGATCGATCGCCTCTAAATGGCGATCGATTGCATAAAGCATTTTTGGGTTCTTCATGAGCCATTTGATTGCCAGTCGTGGTCTTTCTTTAGCGGCCACAATCTGCTACAGCGCATCCCACCCATGATCGATTGCCAGCCTTATGAGATCGATCACAATTAAGGCTCTCATTTTTCTTCTGGACCAAAACTCCTTTGGCGATCGCTCACCTTTGACTAGCGATCGATCACTTTGCTCACAATTTTGTAATTATGACCTTTTTTCACCTTGCTTGAATCAAAATAAAGTATAAGCTCTCTTTTCCTACAAAAAGCATAAAACATGTTAATAAGCACTAGAAACAAAGATTGAAACACTAACAAGAAGTTGACTTGGGGCTAAATCATGTATATTTCTCTTACTCATTAGTGACTCAAATTCCACTATCAAGGGGAGAAAATTAAACTCCATAGTCCCTCCGCAATAGCAAGTACTTGGTCTTTCATATTCGTCAGAGTGCTATAAAAGTGATCAAAGATGAAAGTAGTATCTCCTTGCGTATTATGGATGATAGAGCTTTTTCCACATTGCCTAGCACCACTCGTCCTTTTCCCATATAGCCTAGAATCTACAAAAAAAATTCCATATCACCTGAAAATGGGACCTGAATTTTCCAAAATACCCCTCTTCAGCCTTAAAACATTTTAACCGACAGAATTCTTCACTTTTATCAGACGAGGGCATTCCAATAGCATTTTACTCGGCGTCCTCTGCTTTTCAGCGAAGCTCCGAACATCGTGGCGATCCATACCAAAGCCGATGGCCGCCCACGCCTAGAAAAAAGCTATGATTGCGGGATTTTAAGGTAAGAATAGTGGGGGAGCCCGGCCTACTACAAAAGTTGAGATTTACATGTAAAGAAGCACATGTAACGGACACCCATTAGTGCTCGAACTGCTTGTGGACATCAAATAAGAGGATAAAAATGGACAAATGAATGAAATACTTATCGGCGAGCGGCAAGTACTATTTGTATATTCGTCAACCTAACTAAAAATTGTGTAAATAAATTTAGGATATCCTCATGAGGATAAAGAGGAGGAAAAATAAGGATCAATGCAAAAAAATGGGCAAAAAAGGATAAAAAATGAGCGAGATATGATATTTTAAAATTTGCCGACGATTTTACGGCAAACTTCAAAATATCATAAGACACTCATTTCTTATCCATTTCGCCCATTTTTTTTTGTGTTCTTTTTTATTTTTCCTCCTCTTCCATTTCATTAAGATCACAAAAAGATATTAAGACATCGTATAGTGGAATGACCAATTTGAAAAGAGGAGTGACCCTTATGCGCTGGATTTAAAATGAGGAAGAAAAAAGAAGAAATAAAAGAAATTAATAACGGCTTCATCACATGCTCCCTTTTAAAAATTTGTCATATCCATTGGTAGAGATGTGTTTTAGAAATTTGAGCTATCCTCATGGGGATAAAGTGGAGAAAAAATAAAGAAAAATGAAAAAAATAGCGAAAACAGATAAAAAATGAGCGAGTTATGACATTTTGAAGTTTGCTTTAAATCATGTATTTTTATGCAAGACTCAAATTCAAGTTGCTATCGTGTATATAAACACACAATTTTACGGCAAACTTCAAAATTTTATAACTCGCTCATTTTTATCTATTTTCGCTCATTGTTTTGCGTTCTTCTTTATTTTTCCTCATCTTCCATTTTGTTAGAATCAGCTAAAGATATTGAGACATCATATAGTGGAATAACTAATTTGAAAAGAGGAGTAACCCTTATGTGATGGATCTAAGATGAAGAAGAAAGAAGAAGAAATAAAGAAAATTAATTATGGCTTCATCACATGCTCTCTATTTAGAAATTTGTCATATCCGCTAGTAGATATATTTTAGAAATTTGGGCTATCCGCATAAGGATAAAGAGGAGGAAAAATAAGGAAGAATACAAAAAATGGTAAAAATGGATAAAAAATGAGTGATTTATGACATTTTGAAGTTTGCCGTAAAATCGTGTGTTTATATACACGACTCCAATTCAAGTCGTGTGCTTGGGCACACGATAGCAATGGAGTAGTGCGTTGTGTGCCCAAGCACACGACTTGAATTGAAGTCATGTATTACACGATTTTACGGCAAACTTCAAAATGTCATAAATCGCTCATTTTTAATCCGTTTTTACCCATTTATTTGCGTTGATCCTTATTTTTCCTCCTCTTTATCCTCATGCGGATATCCTAAATTTATTTACACAATTTTTAGTTAGGTTGACTAATATACAAATAGTATTTACTGCTCGCCAACAAGTATTTCACGCATTTGCCCAATTTTATCTGCTTATTTGATATCCACGAGCGGTTCGAGTACCAATGGGTGGCCGTTACATGTGTTTCTTTACATGTAGATCTCAACTTTTATAGTAGGGCGGGCTTCCCCATTGCTCTTACCAAAATCCAGCTATCAAAGCTTTTCTCTGGGCATGGGCGGCCATCGGCTTTGATCTTGATCGTCGCGACGTTCGGAGCATCGCTAGAAAGCCTCATCCTCTGAGTGGAATGCTACTGAAATGCCCTCGCCAGATAAAAGTGAAGAATTTCGTCGGTTAAAATATTTTAAGGCCGAAGAGGGGCATTTTGGGAAGTTCAGGTCCTATTTTAAGGTGATATAGAAGTTTTTTATAAATTCTAGGTGATATGGAAAATGGGTGAATGGCGCCAGGTACTGTAGAGAAAACTCTAGATGATACCACCACCCCCTACAAGCCCAGGATTTCCTCTATTAGCCCCATCACATTAAAGCTTCCAAAAATCCATAGGAGGTCTACACCATCAAAATTGATTTAACTTTGGAGTATTGAAAACATGGTCTTTAAGGTTCAGCTTAGCGAAGATAAAGCTTGTAATTAATCAATTAATCAGTTCAATATTCAAATATTTCCCCGGTTTTAAGCTCAAAGGGTGCGACCAATAGGGGCCTGCTTTGTTAGAGAAAAAGAAACAAAAAGAAACAAAGTCAAATGTGAAAAAAAAAGAAAAAAAAAATGATGGGATGCCCAATTTTTTTTACATTTTCTTTCTATTTGAGAAAGAAAAAGATATAACTGAAATTTTTGTATGGTCCCCACGAGAGAGGAAAACAGTTTTGGATGTTTCTGTCCATCCCATCACTAAAAAAAACTGACTTTTTTCACTTTTTCTTTTTTTTTTTCCCGTTAACCAAACACACCTTATGTAATTATTATCTCAAATCTCCTCTTCCTGGACCACCGTCTCCCGTGAGGGGTTAACCAGTTCTGAAACTCTCGCAACTGTCCAAATCCAAGGTACTCCACTCTTGGAGTAATCTTGTCCAAACTCCTCTGACTCCCCTAGCCCAATTGACTGAACACCATTCCTCTATCACCTCAGTGGAGGAAATGGTTCGATCGCAATCAGGCCTAGCGGTTTCGGAAAAAACAGGCCCTCATGATGCCCAGGGACCCCTATTGCCTGCGCATGATGGCCTAGTGAAGGCCGGTAGCCCTTGCAGAAGGTCTACTCATTCGTCATAGCTAAGGTTCCAGAGAAGACTATTGATTTCCATGGCAACCGCACTAGTATAGTTACTTCAGCCAGACCTAAGAGTGATCAAAGTAGTTAGACTCCTTTCTTGGCTAAAGAGATGCCAAACAGCCCCTTGGACACCAAACAGGTGTATTAGATTTCCACGAAAGCTGTAGTGGCTTTTTTTTTGTTTATGGAGGAGGGCAGTGGCTATTTTTTTGTTTATGAACGAGGAAGGGCTACAAGCCTCTTAAAGCAACATAATCCCACCACCAACCCCCTCAGGGATGTACAAGCCCACACACCATACTCACCGGATGAATCATGATACAGTCACTGGTGAGTTTATCCTGTCAGGATACCAATCATGAATCCACCTCTCCCCAGCTTGACCTTGTTGGTAGAAATTCCATTAGAACATGTTCACAGAGGCCATGCATTAGTACAGAACTCAGGCTTGCGAGCTTGGCCTAGAGTAATGAATCGCTATACCTGATCACAGTCCTGGTTAAAAAGACACCCAAGATGTGAGAACTATCCCTATGATTGGTAACCCATTAGAGCATGTAGGCCTGAACTGGAATTTTTCGCATATCTAGTCTACCATTCATTGTCATGCTCAAATATCAAGGTCAGGAGTTCCAACAATCTCGGATTATTTAAGATGCGGCATTAATTTCAGATGAATTAAAATACAGCACTATTCAGATGACACAAGTTGCAGCAATGATTTCAGAAGACAAAGATAAAACATTAAAACCCAGTTCATTCATTTCGTTGCAGTAATAGGCTTGCAAAGAAAGAGAGAGCTTACAACCCTTTCTTCGACAATCTCAGTAACCCAGTGCTTACATCACTGTTCTCTGGAACATGTTCCACCATAATTCACCACGCTATGTTTAAGAATATATACAATCTATCCTTGACCCATTTTGTTTCCATATTTTGCTGAAGAATATAAAAAATCTTCTTTGACCGACTTGTGTTTTCCAGCCTTGCCAACAAAGAGGCCTAATTTTCTATCCAAACTAAGCTGATAAGTGAGAACAGGGTAGAAATATAGGTTACTAGAAGCATCTCCTACGATGTCAAGGAAATGATTTTCAACTCAAGCAGTAGAACACTACAAGTTGAAAGATAACAAGCCCATCAATTTTACTCCATCCAGAATCAGTTCGTATAGAACAACCAAATGTTAATACAATTTCCAGACGGATGTGTCCCCATAGGATTTTAACATATTATAGGCAGAAAGCTTTGGGCCATACAGAGAAGCAAGCAACTCAAATTTCCAAGTAAAGAGTAAAATTTCTAAACAAACATTCTTAAAACATGAATTACAAATCTTAAATTGAAATAACCAAAGCTTCATCTAATTCTGTGCTTGCCTTCAACAGGGATCCAGTAACTGTATAGCAAAATGAGATAACTGCTTAATCATCAGTCTCTTCTATAATCTTCGTACCCAAGCCCTTGAGACCTTCAGGTGGGATTTCAGCAACAGTGACAAGAGAGTAGAGGTCTTCCTTAGCATCTTCCTCTTCATTTCTCTTGCGAACAATTCGAACACGCACTCTGCGGGGAACACTCCGGATACCCCTGCTCCAGATGTGTTTGTTCAACTTCATATCCACCCTCACATCCTTTGTCCCCATTGCTTTCTCTGCAAACTTTTGAATTTCCTTGATAGCTTTAGGAGCCATTTTCTTGAAGGTGCTGTTTATGAAAGAACATGCCATAAAATGCCACGTTTAGTTATATAAGTTCACTTCTTTGTATTATTAATTGTTGGAGAATGTTACAGATAAAACTTGTCCCCAGCAGTGCAGGCTGCCATGTCTATATAGGACAAGCATATGGGAACAGGCCCATGCAAATATTAATTTCTTTTTCAAAGTTATTTGTGATGGAAGATGGCTATATTAATATTTCATGTGCAACCATCATGTCAAGAAGCCAATCCACATATTTGGAAAGGTGTATGATGAATATGATGACGTTGTATCTTCTTATGATCGTCCACTCTTCAGAGGGTTGCATCAAGAAGGGAATCCAGCGTAAAAACTTGCCACTATGTTTCTTTGTATGGATTTTGTACCATTTTGATTCCGATAAGAGTCAAACGCGGTATATAATCCATGATGCCAACCCCAGATAGCTAGCTGGGATAAGGCACATGATGATGATGATTAAATAGATACACATCAATTTTTTGTTATTATCATTCCCAATATGTCAAAATTGTAGATAGGACAACAGGTTCAACAGTGGATGCAGGCACACATCTACGTATCTTTAGCAAATTCATGGTATGACATGTAAGAAGAAACAAATACTGCAAAAATAAAAGACGTCACAAACCAGCCATGTAAGCGCTTGTGAAGGTTAACTGTGTATTCTCTGCTGACAACCTCTTCCTTACTGCCCTTCCCCTTCTCAACCATTTTTGCTGCTCCTTAACAGTGTGCTCTCAGAACCTATATTAACGTAATACAGTTACAATCATATGAACACTCATACAAGAATGTAAGAAATCCATCCACAGGAATACCAGCAAGCACATCTTTAGAAAATCATATACAGAAACAAAAGAAAACCAAAGTAAACTATAATGGGTATTTAGATTGCACTATTTTACAGAAATAGAACCTAAGCGCCTGTTTCAGGAATTGAGGCACAACATCTAGATAGATAAAAAATGGACAATAGATCCCACTAAACTACCTCCTTTTAAAAAAGTAGGTACATTTTCCTTTTTTGTGTCGAAAAAAAAAGTACATACAGTTAGGCTTATTTTTCGGCCACAGAGGTGAGAGGACTTTTCCCACTTGGGGGTTCACTGTGGCTTAAAAAATCAACTTTTCCACTCTTTGTACGTTTTCCAGACAGAGAGCAGTATAGAAATAGTAATGCCAACTTTAACTTTCAGTAATGCAACAGTCCTGGATCAGCCACAAATGCTCATACAACAATGCTATCAAAATAAATTTCCGCGGTGTGAATTGAACTTGTCCAATTACAAACCAAATGACCCTGGATCAACCACAAATGCTCATACAACAATGCTATCAAAACAAATTAACATGCTGTGACTTTCACTTGTCCAGTTACAGATCAAATGATTCAAATCTCATATTCACTACCCTCCACTACCAGAGCATTCTTTACAGTTACAACAAGGTTGGTGGAAAAAGATCAGCTGACAGTTAACATTGATTTCATTACTAGTTGTCCTGCAAGTTAAAAACTTCCTTCTAATTACCACATAAATCATCTGGCTAAGATAAACTTCCAGATAGAAATAACAATCCTTGTACTGAAAACACACTAAGTCCAGGAAGAAAAGCCGATTGCCGGAATCTTGACCCATGTAAAATCTCAAAAAAATATAAAAAAAAGCACACGGATCAAGTATTTTCAAAGGAATAAAAGCTCAAATATGAAAAGATTTTTGAGTGAATATACATAGAAATCACTTCAGAATAAATAACAAGAAAAAGTATTCGGAATCACATCAGAGGTTAGGAGAAGAGATGCTCCATTTCCAAAAGAAAAAGAGACAACATTGAAGAATGAGAAGCCAAAGGAGAAACCTGAGCAGCAAGACCAGGATGGCCGCTTTCCCTCGAAAACCCTCAAACTTGAAAAGATGGGTCCTTTTTAGGCCCTGTTTGGTTGCCCTTCTTCTTTTGGGTAAGGAGATATCCCAAAAGAAGTCATAAGAACTTCTTTCAATGGCATTTAACGTAAAATTCAGAAAATGACATGGGCATTTTTTAAAAAAAAAAATAATGATGAGGTTTTTTGTTATCAAATGCCTTTGTTTTGTTTTGAAAATTACAGTTTTTGCCACTATGACCTAAATTCATCCAATGAAGTTGATTTTGGCCAACCAAACACCACTTTTCTTAAACCTAGATTCATCTAAAGAATTTGGATTTCCTACTCCTAGAAGTGCTAACCAAACAGAGCCTTAGAGTTGCGATTGGCCCGATTCTGGTCACTTAGGAGACGTCCGATAAAATTAGCCCGATTGTGTACCGAAAAAGAGACCAACAATCAGGGACTAGCACAGTTTGGCACTCAACCCAGCCGCACCCATTTGGAATTCCGTCGCGCCAAGATATCTTCGACATGAGTGAAATATCGGTCACATCGCACATTATCCCATTTTTTAAATGGGAAATGTCACGTGAAATTCTCTTTTTTTTTTTAAATAATGAGGGGTGTTAAGTCCTCGTGACCTGGCCGTTTGGGGCGTGAAAAATCAGCACCATCCAGCTGAAAAAAATCCACCTGGTTAGGATTTTGGGATAATCTACTAACTAGCTGAAACACTCATGGTTAGTGGGTAAAATATCAGTTTCATTCACTCCTAAAAATTCACCTGATTATTGGATTTTTGGGAGGTGTTTCAGCTGGATAGTGCTAATTTTTCACGCCCCAAACGGAATCCGAAATATAGTTGGATAGCCAAAGGAAGAGTGGAGGTTTGAACTCGAAACATCTGTAAGGATGAGAAGTTATTGGGTACAAGCGCCAGCCCACGTCAGTTTTATGGCCACCATTCAGAAGCAGACGCGTGGTCATTGGGACCCACAATCACAAATGGCTAACATGACCGAATGGGTGTTAACTTATCAAACGGAGTTTTATGTCCTCGTGTGATCTCTCCTGCCTCTTTCCCTCTCCCCCCTCTCTCTTCATTTAATGAGATTCAAATTATCCCTTCCCCTTCCCCTCTCCCCCTCTGTCTTCATTTAATGCCAGGCAGCTTCACTCCCTCTCTCTTCATTTAATGCCTTACTACGAGGCAGTTTCAGTTCCTTCCTTTCTCCTCCCCTGAGCTTCCACAGCACAATTTCAGTTCTACCTTACCACAGCACGGCTGCCCAAAGCCTCAGGCCCTCAAGTCGATCACTCACAGTCGACGGCGACGGCGACGGTGAAGCCCATGTCTCACGGTGAGGCCCAACTGCCCAAGTCTCACGGCGATCACAGTCGACGGCGATGGCGATCAGTCACTGGTGAGTGCCTGAGCCCCTTCCTCTGCTTCTTCT
The DNA here is from genome assembly GCA_039654745.1 of Houttuynia cordata. Lineage (NCBI taxonomy): Eukaryota > Viridiplantae > Streptophyta > Magnoliopsida > Piperales > Saururaceae > Houttuynia > Houttuynia cordata. The sequence continues at coordinate 52,349,004 of CM077504.1, read as the reverse complement.
TTTTGTGTCTTCTCCACCATTTTCACCCTGTTTGGGAGTGTTTTATTTCAGGTTTTTGAACTTTTCCCTGAAATCGAAGATGGGGATGGGCTGTATAACCCGTTTGGCACTGGGCTTTTAGATTTAGGAGAGGGCTCACTTGGCGGGACGTCAGGCTGTTCCCTTCTTCCTCCCTCCTCCTTGCTCCTGCTTCTCTCGGTTGGTCCTCCACCGAGATCGAACCGCCACCGCTCTCCGGCCATTGCCGCTGCTCGTCCTCTCGTCTCTGCCTCCACCGCCGTCTCCGCCTCAGCCTCCACCTCCGTCACCGCCTTCGCCGCCACATCCGCATCCGACAGTGGTAAAGTTGGCTCCTTTCTTTCATTTCGGGTGTTGGTTGATTATATTATAGCATTCTCTGAAAATTCTTGTAGTCTCATATTTTTTTTTTCAATTCTGTTGTTCTGAGTCATGTGATGTGCACCAGGATTTGGGTATGGACGTATCAAGCAAATGCTTAATGATAATAATAACTTGAAGTAAAAGTACTCCAAAACTATAAACATCTGCTTTCTCTGTTAATTTCCCACGGACAAGGTATTCAGGCGCCATATAACCTCTGTAATCAATATTGATGGTTGAGTATTTACAAGAACAGTACATATGGAATGTGGAAGAAAAACAAGAAGCATTATTCTTTGCAATAGAAGATTTAAAAAGCAGAGCATGAGTGTAATTTTGCTAGCTATACGCCTTGATGAGTAGCTCAATCTACATAACTTGTCTAGTCATCGGCTGGAAGAGGAATGAACTGTTTGAGTAAATTAAAAAAGTTACATTTGCCTTATAAATACTGCCGAAAATACAACATCTTTTTCTGTTTATTGATTCTTAGTATGCACTTTAAAATAATATTCGAATCATGAGCTTTCTAACATTGGCAGAGGAATTTCTTGAGTTCTATTCTCTGAAATGATGCTCGTACATCTACAACTGATGCTTAGCTAATGGATATACCAAATTGATGGACCATAAACATAAATTTTGAATCCCATATTCACCAAAGAATTGGGTCTATTTTATATATCTATAATCATTGCGTGATTTTGGTGGAGATTAGTGAGTTATCAGGTGAGAGGTAGTACTTACAGTGTTCCTGCTATTCCTGTACTAATGTGAGTTTTATCTTCCGGGAAAAGTCTGGCTAGTCCAAAATCAGCAATTTTAGGTGTGAAATTCTCATCAGCAAGTTTGATCTTCCTCTCAATGTTGGTAAAAATCATTGGATCCTATTAGTTTTAAACATTTCTGAAAAGCAGATATGTATATTGGACTCATTTAAATCAAATGGACATTATGACTGTGTGGACATTATGGATGTTATACCTCCTTTGGTTGCACATGTCTCACAAACAAATTCATTTATGGAGAGATGGACAGTATGTGTCATTTCAAAACTTCCAATGCAAGACAATATGTACAGACCTCGCCCTTTCCTTATATATCTCTGCCTTGACATGGACTGACATTGTTATTTTTTTGCAACCATGATTGTGGGATTTTTATGATGAAATACATAGATTACATGTGCTCGAAGCAAAATTTGGAATTTACACAGATAATTGTTCTTTATGTACTCTTATGGTGCTTGTAATTGTTAATTATGTTGTCTAAATAGGATGTTTTTTGTGTATCTCAGGATGACATGCCGTACTTTCAAGAAAGAATTGCTTTAGAGCTTTACAAGGGTGAAGTTGCCCCATAGGTAACTAGAATTAAGCTTAACTTACCAGATTACTTTTTGCCTATGGTCACTGGAATTATCATCGGGTTGGCTATCTGATTTTGTACAACTTCTACAGAAATGCAGTCTTTGTAATGATGATATTATGGTATTGCACTATTATAACTTTGTGTATGGCTGAGTTTTTATTCTTTTTATTTCTTTCTTTAATTTTATTTTAATTGCTCTTTCCTCTCTTGTCAGTATATATTATGCACAACCTTTTCAACTACTTCTGCCTTGACAGATTGAAGCAGTGTGTTCTATTATGTTATTTACACCTTTGTTCCCACGATAGTGGTGGGGATTTTGGTCAAAGATTTGAGCCACAAAACCCTCCTTCAATATCCGAAACTTTATGGTGCTGGCCACAGACAAGAAAACTACAATTTCAATATCTTTTGGATCACCATGATAGACACTCTATGGCAAACTCTTGCTCTTTTTTATGTGCCTCTTTTTACTTACCAAAACACAGATATTGACATTTGGAGTATGGGAAGTTTGTGGACTATAGCAGTGGTTGTTTTAGTAAATGTTCTCTTGGCAATGAACATCCACCACTGGGTTTTGATTACATCTTGCTACTTGGGGGTCTATTATCATTACATACATTTGTATGGTGATATTGGATTCTAAACCCGTTTTTCCCAATTACATGATTAGTATCGTTTTCTTTATGTACTCTATCTCCCTCTCTCATCCTTTACGGTCTTAATTAATTGTGTTCTTTTTTCACAGGACAATTTATCATTTGGCCCACTTTACCTTTCCATGACACACTAAATTTGTATCGCAAGTGTTCTTGTATACATATTTAAAATAAGACTTGGTTGGCATGTTGTAGGATTTGTGCCACCTGCGGTTTGTCGGGTATCATTTGTTATTTGTATATATATGTACTTCAAATAAATAGAAATCCAGTTGATTTGATTTGTAAAGTTCTGCTAAGATAAGTAATTTGGGGATTTCTTTACAACTTCTGTACGATAACATTTCTTTTTAATGACTAAGGGTGATCTATACATGAAATATGCATTTTATTATCTCCTAAACTTATGTTTATGCTAGTGTTTGTTTAGAATTATTGCTACTTTAATATAGTTTTTGGTTTTTGTAGGAAACAAGAGTAAAACGCAAAAATGGGATAAAACGAGATTCTAATGATTGAATATTCATAACTTCGATTGCATATCTCTGATGGGACTGATTTAAGCTTCATGTTAAAATACAAGAAGTCAGCTTTCCAACGCCACTAACTGTTCGCAATTGGGAGTTCTGAGCAAAAAGTTATGATCATTTGAAATATTGCACGCGAAAGAGACACGATTAAAGAGAAGAACCGTCAAGATGAGTTTGGATGGATGAGATCGATACGACGGGTTTTATTTGATTAAAAAAAAAAGAAGAAAAGAAAGGATTAAACCGGTCCGGTTCAGTAAAAGAAAAATAAAAAAAAAAAAAAAAAAAACCGGCCCGAGCCGAAGCTCTGGCCGTTCGTCCGGAAACAGAGCAGACGATGCTTTGTTTTGCCGGTGGGCTGAGTATTGCCGGCGAGGCTGCGACGGCGACGGAGAAGACCGGTGGGGCTAAGACGACGGCGGCAGGTTTCGACGGCCATGGCGACCCTGGTTATCCGGCGGCTTCGAGAAGAGCTGGGCTGGGCGAAAATCGAAACGGCAGACAAGAGTTCGACTTGAGGGCGATGGGTCACGGCTGACCGGAACAGAGGAGCAGCACGGCAGAACGGCAGGGCGGCGGAGCTGGGTAGCGGTAAACCTGATGACGGCGGAATGGCAGTCGTGGCGGAGCTCAGAGGAGAGTCGTGCCTGAAAAGGATATGAAACGGAAAAACAGAGTGAAGCCGAGATCAATCGGGACTCTGTTTGATTCGCGATGGATTCGAGCTTATCCAAATCTGAAATTGCCGAGAAGAGGATTCTTAAATCGAAGCCTATAAATAGAGGAAGAATCGAGAACGAAAAAAGGGAGCTTTACAGAAAAAAAACAGAGAGGAAAACAGACGATTTCCGGTGCTGTTTCCGCCGGATTCCGGTGGCATTTTGGTCGGAAGAGGGAGGAGGAGAAGAAGTACGCCGGAGGGGAGGAAGAAAGCGCCGGAAAGGTGCTATTTTTGAACTGCTACAGTAACCGGCCATTGCTACAGTGCACGGCTGAGCGAAGAAGACGATGAACAGTGCACGAACAGTACCCGTGAACAGTGAACAGTATTTTTTCCGGTGAATAGTGCGCAATGACTCCATCAAATCAACAGCGTTCTCCTTGTCCGATGGCCGGCTAAATTCGCGTCCAAGGCGTAGATGAAGCCCTAGATTTGTGTTATTACTCTTGATTGTTTAATTTAATACAATTGATATGATTTTGCTTAATGCTATTTCATGAGTTTCTTTTGAGTGCTTGACCATAGACTTGATTGATATGCATAAAATTAGATCTTTTTAATTCATATGCTTACCTAAAAGAAGGCTGGTGTTAATTCTATGCCCGACCAAGGATAGGATCATTAGCCCAAATGATAATTCTATGCCCGACCAAGGATAGAATTATCTACATTAATTTTTAGTGGATGAACTCTCGTGTCCGACCAAGAACGTGAGTAAATTCATTGTGATTTGTGTGTCTGACCATGAACACAAATTACCGTATCATGTCAATTTGAGCGTAATAATAATTGAGAGTAGTAATTGCATGTCTAGTGGTGGATTCTCTGCTTTGGTATCTTCTCCATATTAATTAAAATCCGATTTAGAGTAGTTAAATTTTATTGCTTTCTCTAGAATTAAATTAAACTGCAACTTTCTTTCAATTGAATTTGGTAAAATATTAGTCCGTCCCTGAGGTTCGACAACCCTTTAATACTCACTGTAGTACAATTGCCTTGTGCACTTGCAAGGGTTTATATTTAAACGATCAAGTTTTTGGCGCCGCTGCCGGGGACGGCTCAATAGTTTACCAGATTCTTAGCATAATTAGTGTTAGAGTAGTTTAGTGAGTCTTAACTTAGATTATTTGTCAGTAGCTTAATTTGTATTTTTCTTTCTTTTTGCAAGGTTAAGAGAAGACGTGGAATTCTCGCCAACGTGGAAGGGCCATCCCTTCCCATAGTTTGCATTCTCTTATCCTTTCTCTCTTAGATAAATTTTGGTGCTTGGTGTTTTCTATTTTCTTTGTGGGATTGCATGACGTGCTAGTTGTCGCTATTAGGATTGCTACAGGTTTTATTGCTTTATATTGTGCATGCATGGTCGTCGTTCCCTGAACCCCGACCTGGCCTTTTACCCTGATCCTGAGCGACTGTCTAGAGCCTTTAGAACTCACCGCAACCCAATCTTTGAAACCCATCCTATGGCAGATAACATGAACCTTGGGGTGGGAATGGCCTAAACCAGAATCCAGTAGTGCCTCATGCCCGTACCCTACAAGATTATTACAGGCCTACCACCTACACCTCCCCCTCCTGCATAAACAATACATTATACACTGTTTTACACATTAGAAGCATTAAAAAAATTTATATTTGTTTTTAACCAACCATATTACTATTTTCCTTTTAATGTAGTTAAAACTATTGAATGATTGATTTCTACATCAGCTAATAATGATTACAAAATATTCCTTACATTTCAAGTTTGGGTATGAAAAAATGTTTCAAATGATAGACATACCAGAGATTTAATTAAAATTCATATTTTATAAATCTCACCCTTTAAAGAAATAATGCCCATAGACCCAAAGTATTAGAGTTTCTCCACTTACACCTCAACTTCTTCATACATCAAACTACATGTCACAGTTAAGTCATTAGAAAACATGTTACCTTCTACATGCTTTAAAAGAAAAAAATTACATGCAAGGATATGTACCTTACACATTAAGGAGCTGAGGAGTCTGTTGCAACAGAGTATCCAAAGAAACTAATGAAATGAAGTCTCTCTCAAAAATTAAAACCATCCCGTAAAAAAGGCACCGAACCTTAAAAAAATGGCGCCAGTTTTTGAAGAGAGATATGGGAGGGAGGGGAGTTATTAAATGAAAAGAGAGAGAGGGAAGAGAAGGAATAGTTGAGAGAACGAATTGAAGTTGTATTGTGGAAGCTCAGGGGAGGAGAGAAGGAAATGCATTAAATGAAGAGAGAGGGGGGAGAGGGAAAGGGGCAAGAGAGGCAGGAGAGATCACGTGAGGACATAAAACTCTGTTTGAGAAGTTAACACCCGTTCGGTCATGTTAGCCGTTTGTGATTATGGGTCCCAATGACCACGCGCCTGCTTCTGATTGGTGGCCATAAAACTGACGTGGGTTGGCGCTTGTACCCAATAACTTCTCCTGTGCGCACTGGCCATCACACAACACACCGTTCATTACCTGAAATTCTATTTTCCTCAACCGCTTTTGTCTTTGTCTATGAAGCATTATTGTGCTAGTACCTGTTTATAAAAAAAGAAAAGAATGTGCGAGAACCTTTTTCGAGATGCGCGAGTGCTAGTGGAGCCCACTATCTCCACTCTCACTCATTTGAATGTTACCTGTCCAAAAGTACCTATCCTCATTACAAAACTGGTCTGGCACTTTCGGACGGAGGGAGTATACTTTTTATAGTGGACTAACAAGATTCTTTCAACCCGCTTTCAACCCGCATTTAAAGTCCCACCAAAAGTTGTACTCCCTCACTCTGGAATTAGTAGATGCATTTAATTTTCCATAATAAACTATGAATGTGATTTAGTTCAGTTTGGAAAACCAAATATACCTACTATATCCGGACGACGGAGGGAGTACTTTATTTCTTTTTTCAAGCATTTATTATTCTTACTACAGCCTTTATAAAGTGAGTGTTGGTTAATTCAGCTTTCTACCAATGGCGTCCCCTTTGGAGTTTTCATTCTACTCCCTCTGGAAAATGTTCTTCCTGATCTTACTTCTCTTCCATTCTTGGTACTTGATTCATAAAGAATGAATCTGTTGGTTAGAAGTTTGACGGACTTTATAAAAGGAAATGCCACGCTCTGCGTGTCACGAGATATGGGGCGTTCTAATCGAAGGGTCATGCCTCTCGGGCTGACCAATGCACCAGCCAGTGTGGTGGCGAACACGCTGTGCTGTAAGCTAAGCTGTTCACCTTGTAGACGGAGATATAGAAAGTGTGCCGTGGAGTTGTAGTTGTGGTGTACCAGCTCTAAACTTAAACCCGGCTAGAAACCAAGGGACGGTACGCGTTCATGAATCCAAACTAGTGGATTCGGTAGTTGCCATTGGTGAAAGAAAGAGGCCAATCTACCCTCGTCCACCACCTCCAAAACCAAACTCTAATCCCCGAGGAAAAATTGGGGCGTCGCCTGAGCCGGAACTTTACCCACCACCACCACCACTGTCACTGCCACCAACACTGCCGTATGTGTAGAAGATCCTTCCATGTAAAGCCTGGTATATATCCATGACTATGTGTTAGTTTGCTCAGTTATGCTTCTTCACTTCAATGAGTAGTATCTTCAAGTCACACAAATTAACTATTGTGCTTGGATCACTCCAACAACCACAAGTTGTGAATGTTTGATGCTAAACTTATTTTGAAAAAAAAAATCATTTTGAACTAGAACCCACCAAGTGTTTGACAAAATTTCTCCAATACCAACAACATTTTCAGCATGATTCAGATTTGGAAGCACAAGAAGTTGGCTAAACGGTTGTATCATGAGCGTCAAGTGACTAAAGCTTTCTTGGGGTTGGAGAATTTTAGAAGTCTCCACTGTGGTGTTTGAGTAAATGTGAGCAAGAGACTTCTAAAAGCGTACACCCTCCGTCCAATGAAGACTGTTTGCAGTTGGAAATGAGTAATATTTATTGGACTCTACAAGCCCCAAGTATTGTTGGGTCGAAGGACACTCTACTATGGTATGGTTTGGTCTTGAGTATCTGACACATACATCTTGGGTAGGCGGTGAGGGTTGGTGTGTGGATGCCATTAAGAGATTTAACTTGTTCGACATGATGGCCACTTGGGTAGACAAGCCGTTTTGGCTTTTAAGTTCATACATGCCACACCTAGAGGGGACATGATTCAAGGATGACACACTACCCTCCATCCTATTCAAGGTGGCATGTTGCAAGGAATTCTCACTCAAATCTTCAAACAATTTTCATGCTTCGTTCTCATTTTTTAATAAGAAGGTGCCTCCACTAGGTTCCTATTTTGCTCGATAACTCCCCAGTAAAACTTTTGCACTAGTTGCCACTTGTGGACAGCATGTTAGGGACAATTCCTTAGGAATTCCTTCAATCGATCCCAACTCTAATGGAATTGCTCACTAGGGTGTTGGGTAATACCAGTGATGTCATCTCTCATTTGGTTTTTTATTACCTATAGGGAAATACTTCTTAACGAATTATTGTTGTAGTTGAATCCATGAGGTAATGGAGTATGGATCTAAAGAATGCAACCACTATTTGGCCTTATCTTTCAAAGTGAAGGGAAAAATTCGTAAGCGTACTCCTTCCTCGTCTAGGTTTGATAGTTTGAATGCAGAGTTAAGTTCGTGAAAATCTTGCAAGTGCCTATATCGGTTTTCATTGTTAAGCCCATAGAAGGATGGAAGCATTTAAATCACATTGGGCTAAAGCTCAAAGTTTGGGGAGCATTGGGCAACCTAATACAAGAAGGATCGGCCATTGTTGTGGATCTAGGAACGAAATTGGGCAGCAAAGAGGAATATCTTCTACGCAACCTAAATGTACACTTGGGCTCCGAATCAAAAGGTCATAGTTCAGGACAAGATGATCTTCCATGAATTCACACATTCACCACCATCACTGTCACGCCCCAAAATCCCACACCTCGATTGGAGTGCGAAAGTCTTCAAAATATCATCTTTGGTGAGGTAGGTACTCTGGGATGCGACTCGGATAGTCAAACCAATCGGCCAATTACATCATCACAAAAAGGATGTGCAATCAACATTACCAGGAACTCTCATGAACGTGGGAACTCATCATCCAATCTCAGAATAAAACATTGTAAATGTATCGAATGAATCCTATTTAGTTTTTATTATAGCAAAGAACATAAATTATCAATCAAAACAAATAACTAAAACTATGGCACACAACGACCAGCAATGACAAAAGCATCAAACTAAGCAAGTAATTGAAAACTCTCCAATCATCCTCAAGCCTTTGCATCACCTTCCTACTCCTGCACCCGTCCTGCCTTAGTTATCTTTCACGCCTGCATTAGAGGATGCATGAGTATTTCATAGAAATACTCAGTAGGATGTAAAAACCCACTGAAGATGAATCAAGCAGAATGAAGAGAAATAAAAATAACAAGGATTATGAATATTCAATAACATTTGGACTGAACCAAAGGTCTATACACTTGAAAAGAAAGGTTAGTCAACAAGGCTCCTGGCTCTCAAATATAGAGGAAGGATGATAAACTATACGACTGCAAACAAATACTAGTGTAAGGAGATAATAGTCAAAATACCAAAGGCTCCAAGCATCCATAGTGCAAGAAGTTACAATTTCTGCTCACTGAATTCACCAACCCCGTGTGGTAAAATATACCAGAACATCTTAGAGGTTCTCCCTTTGGAACCCGGCCACGCGTCTAGGCATGCTGGCCCCATCTGTGCTTACGGGCACAATGAGCGGAGACTGCAGACCTTCCATAATATCATACAGCCTAAACATACGTATTTGCCTCCCTTCGGGCAATAAGGAATCAAAATTCCATAAATATCGGAGGTCATGCTGGACCTAGCAATGGCTCGTGAGCATACTATGATTCCACCGAACAATTAATGGAGAAATAGGTCAATGTCAAACCGGACAATGATTCAATCAGTAGCATAGGTCTCAACTTTCTGAGAATAAGGTAACTCTTACTACAATGACTCTTTCATGGAGTATGAATAGAATATCAAAGTCTTTCGACAATATATGACTCACTCTCTAGAGTATGAATAGAACATCAAGGTCTCTCAATGACACATGATTCACTCTATGGAGTAACAAGGAAGTTCATATCTCAGATGATAACAAAACTCACCATAAAACTTATAAACCAAACAACCAATACTTTGAGACACATATGTTCATGCATAACCTTAGATCGAAACATTCCAGAAAATAATTGGGTTTGTAATATGAATATATGTATCCAAGGTCAGGATTTAAGGATAGGCCCTTGATGATTTGATTTCCAAGTGTAATCTCAAACCGACACAATGCGTGTCTGACAAACAGAAATTATGATTCACTCAATCACTTAGAACTATCCCATACCATTGGTCTTTTTACCCATTCAACCTTGCTGTGATAATCCATTTTAATAAATATAGTAAATAGTAATTGATCGTTTAAATATAAAACCCTTGTAAGTGCACAAGGCAATTGTACTACAGTGAGTATAGAAAGGGTTGCCGAACCTCAGGGATGGATTAATATTTTACCAAATTTAAAAGAAAGCAACAGTGTTGATTATAGACTAAGAAAGCAATAAACTTTTAACTAAATTACTGGGATTCAATCAATATTGAGAATATCAAGGCAGGGAATCCACCACTAGACATGCAATTACTACTCTTGATTATTATTAAACATAACTTAACATGATATAGTAATTCGTGTTCTTGATCAGACACACGAATTACTAATGAATTCACTAACGTTCTTGATCGGACACGAAAGTTCATCCACTATTGTATAATCAATCCTATCCTTGATCGGGCATAGAATCAATCACAACTCTATTATAATGCAATTAATCTTATCCTTGATCGAGCATAAAATCAATCACAATATCTAATTTCATTCATAATCAATCAAGTCTATGGTCAAGCACTTAAAAGAATATTCATGAAATCGCATTAAATATGAATCATAATCAACTTTATAAAATTAAACTAACAAGAGTAGCAATACACATCTAGGGCTTCACTTAGCATTGAATAAAAGTTTAGTTACACATAGAAAGAAAGAAAAGAGACCTGTTTATGTAGATCCATCGTCATGAATCCTTCTTCTTCTTTGCTCCAAAAGGCTCCTTCTCTTATTCCTCTCTAGCCTCCAATAAAGCTTAAAAGTCTATTCTCTGGTCCTCAAAACGTTCTCCCATAGGGCCTATTTATAAGTTTGAAGAGAAACCACGAAGTCCCCTTCCAAATCCGAGTCGAAATAGGTCTTATTTCGGTTTTCCGTATACGGCGATCGATCGCTCCGTATTTACGATCGTTCACCTACCGATCGATCACAATTCCTTCGTTATTTTCAGCCGATCGATCGCTTTGGCGATCGACGCCGTATGATACTGATCGATCGTAGTTACTGTCTTGCGCGGATAAAAAATTCTAGTAGATACGATCGATTGTTTTGGTGCAGATCGATCGTTTCCTTCAATAATACTGTTTTGCGGCTCATGCGATCGATTGCGTTGGATGGCCAATCGATCGTAGTTACTTTTCATGAATTTCAAATGGCTATAACTCTTTGCTCCGAACTTCGAGTTATGTGCGGTTGATGGCATTGGAAAGATGACTTCTTGAACTTTAATGTGAAGCTTGAATCACTCCAATTAGAGATTTGTATACAAAGTTATGATAATTTAGCCATTGAAGTCTATTTTCAACTCATTTCTATATATTACTCTTGTTTCCTACAAAACCAAAAACTATATTAAAGTAATAGAAATTCTAATCATATACTAGCATAATCATAAGTTTAGGAGATAATAAAATGTATATTTCATGTGTAGATCAGTAATAATACTTTTGGTTTACATTATACAATATTACTTAGTTTTACTAAATATTAGAGCATAGTCTTAATTATACAGAACCCGTGTCGAAGAAACACTTGTTCAAACTCAAAAGCTCAGAATAGGGACAAATAGGGTTGACGATTTCATACTTCAATTGAAGACTCAAACCGAATCGACACACAAGCAAAGTAAAAGAGACATTTGGATTCTTAAGACATCGTGAATTACAAACTCGATATCAATCCTCAACTGAGTCATGAAACACTAGGTCTAGACTTCAAAGATCACTATTTTAAAAGATAAAAAGTGATGATTCGAATTCTAATTGGAAAGTCGAATCGAGTCAATACTACAAGTGAAGCACACGACTTATTAAATACCAACTACCCTTCATTAGCCCATGATATTAATTCTTATAACATAGTCCATTCTACTGTACTAGTTACTGAAAAGTCTTGTATGATAGATATAAAGTTCTTAGTATACTTATTCTAGCATAGGCTATTGCTTTGGTAGAGTTTTCTTAACTTTTACCTTAATTACAGTGTTCTGTTTTTACATAACAGTTAAATTCCGATGCTTCCCAGTATTAATACAAATTGAATTTAATATTAAAACTTTTACTGTAGATAGCCCTATGAGTCTAGTTTCTAATCCCACTGACGATTTATTTTTCTGATTTGTTTTCAATTAGTTATGATTTAATTACTACTGACTGTTGGCATAGAAACAGCTATCCGAGATGATAAATCATACTCATACTTAAATATTTTGTATAACCAAACCTTATTAATGTTAATAGAGTATTATTAGAAGTAATTACTCCCCTCATTGGTGCATTACAAATCCTAGATATTTTGGAATTACATAAATATACTCTTTTTATCATGTCTTTTACCATACATAGCAGTTTTAAGTAACGACCCTTTGGAATAAGGACAATTAAACTAGGATACCACTTGTGACTACTTGAACCAACGAAATCAAAGGACTAAGAAAGAAAGATTAGAACTTTGTACCTCAATACGATCAGTAGATATCAAACACTGATAGTAAAATACAGTGAGGGCTTTTAAGTGGTTGACCTATTCACCCCCGCCCCCTCTCTAGGACTAAAGAGCACTTTCACTATACTTATCAGAGATTCTATTTCTTCTTCATTCATTTGACTCCAGTTTACCACGTTAACTGGTAGTCTAGATTCTATGACCTTAGGATGGCCAATCATGGTATGGGCCAATTCTTTGCTCTTGTGGCTCATGGTATATCTTTTATACATCCTTTTTGGTTCATGTATTTGAACCTAGGGTAGCTGACACTTTTGGCATAACTCGATTCTTTTACTTCATTCTTCCATAGTAACCTATTAATTACTAGATATCTCATGCATTGATAGTTGTAAATCCTACAAGTCGTCTATCCTTCCATTGGACCATTTATAGTCCACTACAACAATGCATTCTAGAATGTAATTACTACTACCATAGGCCATTTTTTGTATGAATTACCCAACATGTATGGTCATACTTCATTGCATTCCTATACTTCAGGCATTATCATACATGCTTTATTCATTACAAAATTCACGATACCATTCTTCTCATACAACAAACATGTCCATTTAATTCTTCTTCTACTTCATTGTTGAGGCATGATTCAAGGTATATTAACCTTATTTACTGTCATTGCATACATGCACATCATTCACAACAATTCATACCATGCAATCATTCATGCATAAATATCACATCTTTACTTTATAAGACATGAAAGCACTAAATATAAGGATTAAGGTTAAATACTATACTCCCTATTCATGTCAATTCCATATAAAATAAATCATGCTTTAACACAAGGCACATTTTTTATGATTCTATCTCAATTCTTAATGTTGAGGTTAACAATCCTACTTTCAACTTTGCTAAAAGGCTTTTTTTTCCTTCTTTTTTGGAGAAGATCCGCTTCTCTTTATCTTCCAATGGCTTCTCCACACTCTAGGGCTTGCTTAGAGTGCAAATAAGTCGTTCTCAATTGCAAAGAGACTATTTATGATAGGAATTTGCATTTAGAAGGAGGTTCCCTAAATTTGGCATATTTCTGCACTACCATCGATCCCACTCTTTCGATCTATCAAATTCTATATACTCTTAATCCTTTTTTTTTTCTGTTGATTTTATCCCATCATTTCACCTTAATTAGGGATGTTATTTTCTCCACTTCTTAATAGGAATTTCGTCCTCGAAATTCTCTTGAGCTTTCTCCCCTTCTTAGGAATATTTCACATATCATACCTCCAAAATTTTCATATATAAGGTTCAACTTGGTCATACCTCCCTCCATTTGCTCTTGTTGAACAAGAATTTGGATTCTAGTTACCGCATTTCCATTTATATTTTCAAAAATTTTTCCCATCGACACATCCGTGTGTGGATGCCCATGTGTCGATGACATGGTTTTAAAAGACTGGGAAATTTCTTTTCCTCTCATTCTAGTTTTAAACTTCATCATTTCCCTCCCCATTGCCTCTCCGGCAATTTTGGGGTGCTCGGCGAGCATTCTCCTTCCTACTTTGAGGGCAATTCGTGGCACATGAAAGATGCAGTTTGATTTCGGCGAGTTGACTCCTCAAATTTCTCTACTAGCTAGTTCTTTTTTTTTTCTCATCTCTTCATGTAAGTCTCAGTCCCTTTCTACTTTTCCCTCGTTCTTATGCTAAATGTTTCACATGCAGGGCTTTCAGGTTTGTTGATTTCTTATGCGTATGAAAAAAAATTATATCGGTAAAATTCGAATTTCTTTTCACCCTCCAAACTTTGTTGGCTTGTTTTTATGCATATAATTGCATAGGTTATCCCTTAGAATTATAGGGTGGTTTGCCTTGGTCACGTGGCACAACGACGATTGAACAATTTTCCTAGTGAGTGTCTATCTTCCGCACCATCGACACTTTTCCATACACATCTTGGGGAAAATTATTGGCTACGCGCCGCGCAGGGGAACAGTGTGCTCATCACCAATGGGCTACGCACTGCAGGGGAGACGTGCCCATCACCCATTGGGGGGAGATATGCCCATCACCCATTGGTGATGAGCACACTGTTCCTATGCGCGGCGCGCAGCTAATAACTTCTCCACATCTTGGTGCCTATGGCCATATGTCGATGCCTCGCAGTTCGCAATATTTTGAAGCATTTTTTAACTACATTTCCTTTTAATCTTTCTAGTTACATTCTCTCCTTGTTCTTCCTATTATTTTGAAAATTTATTTTTCTATTTATCTCATATATTTTGATTTCCAAATGTTATTCTCCTTTTCTTCTTGCTTTCCCGGATGTCGGATGTTGAGGCTTCAGATTCTCATAATGTCAGTGTCTCCTTTGCTGTCGATGATACACACTCATAGGAGGCTTCTACAACTTCCTCTTTGCAGGCAGACATTCCTGCAACTCCTTCTTGTAGAAGGGTTAGGAAGAAGGTTACTAGTCATTTTCCCGGCCTCAGAAGAGGGCCAGGGCTTCCTCTCCTTCTCCTACCATGGGAAGGGGTAGGAAGAAGACTTCTAGGGGGAGGGGTGATCGCGGCGTGAGCATCACTATTCGAGAGTCCGAGGCGGCTCCTACAGTTTTCTTCCTTGTCTTCCGAGGAAGAACACGAGTCTGGTGGCGTTGAGGGCCACAATGCTGAGGATGAGAGTAGTCACAGCGAGAGTGGAGGCGACAACAGTGACAATGCCGTAGACGAAGATGTAGCTATTGGTTCTCCTCTCTACGAGGTGAGGGTATCAGGGATGCTGACAACCTTGCGTTGGCCAAGCACATCCTCAAGAGGATGGTTTGCACGGAGATTTCTACGCTGGTCGGTGCAAACGAGTATTTCAGCTGCTAAGAGAGGGGTTGGATGCTAGGCTGGCGGCCTTCTCTCATGGGGTGGACTGGCCTCTATTCCAGTAATCCAGGCCATATATCGGGCCATTAGCATCAAAGATTTCGACGTGCACTTCTTCAGGGTATTAACAGCTGTTGGGGGAGAAGACGATCACTCCCTCCATCATTACGGGTTTTCTAGAGATCCAATGCCTGCCCGAGGCACCTTTGATGAGGGACATTCTGAAGGGTATGGATCAGGTGGTGGTCTCTACTCTCCTCAGTGGGGTAGGCACTAGCTGGAAAAAGGGTATGTGCTTCAAGGTTGCTCACCTTTACCCCATCGTCCGTGTTTGGCAGCGCTTCATGACACAGAACGTGTTCCCACACACCCGGAGAATACGTATGGCATCACTGCCAGGAAAACACAGGTATATTTTTTATACTCTTTCCCTTCTTCCTTCTCTTCTCTTGTTCCATGTTCATGTGGTATGGACCACGCTGGTGCCAATAATGGCCACGGCCCCACGGCCCACACACACAACCTTTGACATGTTTCTACAGATACATTTGAAAACCCATTAGACGAAAACTTCTCAAGCATATATAGAGGGCCCCACATATCAAAAGAACTCAAAGAGTTAAAGTACAGAGCACCAATTTCCTTCTTATTTTGTTATCTGTATGGGAACAATCAATGGCCGTAAGTAAGCGATTGAGATACTGAAGGAATAGTCTATGCAGCATGGACATCTAGAGACGAAGTCACAAATGTGTAAGTAACTTGAAGGGCAGCGCTACTAACCTCTCAGAGCAAGAAATACGAATCCCTCGGGCACGTAGAAGGCCCACCCATCAAACACGTACTGGTTAAATGGGGATATAATTAATGACGGGTGGGTGGCTAATGGAGTGGGTGTTCGATTCAGAACCTTTGCTTTAAGTTCAATCACAAACCTCAAATGGCATATAGTGGACAAGTAGAATATCCATCGGGTTATAATTCCAGATTTATTGGCACATTCAAACGATAATTCATCAAATTAGGTTGTATTGAGAACTACTTTATGTTATCATTAAAAAATGAAATAGTACTCCCTCCCTCCGGAATTATTATTACCATAATTATTTTCAAAATGTTTTAGTTCATTTTGAAAAACGTTATGGTTCATTTTGAAAAAGTTATGGTGATAATAATTCCGGACGGAACAGTGACGTCGATTTGATTAGTCAATGCCAGGTGAGTATCATCTCTCAGCTGAAAATTCATTGACAAATCATCACATAAGCTGTTTTTCATGGAAAAAGTGCCTTTCTCACCCACTCCACCTAATATTTGCTACACTGTTGCCATGACTGTCAAAGAAAGTCGGCAGTCGTAGTGGTCTGTGATTTTCGTGTCAATCCGTTTTTGAATTTATGTGCCATTGATTTCTGTTTTCCTTTTATATATTCTTTCTGTCTTGTGAACAACCTTTATAAATTCAAGATTAGCAATTATTACTTCAGAAGTAGGTGCGAAGCAAACCAATAAGTAAAAAGTCACATGGACCAACTTAAACTGATAAATCACTTCGAAGTCAAGGCTGGAAGAGAACTTGTGGCGATGCAAGGTTGGCATGCATATGCTAAGTAATTAGCTCACCTATATAATTCTACCCATGGGATGGGAGTGGTCTTAAAGCTCCACTCCTAGTATTAAGTTTGTGAACCATGGAGAGCAATAGAGTGTCTCTTGTCTGCCTCTTCTTGTTCCTCTTCATTTTTGGCTCATCAGCCAAACCATTCAAGAGGTTTCGAGTCGAGAAACCTTGTAAAAATCTGGTGTTGTTTTTCCATGACATCATTTACAATGGCAAGAATGCCGCAAATGCCACATCTGCCATCGTCGGTGCCCCACAATGGGGCAACAAGACCATCTTGGCTAACCAAAGTCACTTCGGAAACATGGTTATCTTCGACGACCCCATCACGGTGGACAACAACTTGCATGGCCCTCCAGTGGGGCGGGCACAAGGATTTTACTTGTACGATAGGAAGGATGAATTCACAGCATGGGTTGGATTCACATTCGTGTTAAACTCGACGGACTACCAAGGAACGATCAACTTTGCCGGAGCTGACCCCTTAATGCACAAGACGAGGGACATATCGGTAATAGGAGGCACCGGCGACTTCTTTATGACGAGGGGAGTTGCGACGATGAGCACTGATGCGTTCGAAGGGGAAGTCTACTTCCGCCTCCGACTTGATATCAAGCTTTATGAGTGTTATTAGAGAAGTTTTGGTGGGTTGAAGTGTGACATAGTAATTGTGCCATTGTTCTCATGCCAGACAAGTTTGATTGAATAAAATGTTTAAGTACTTGATTTTTAGTCTTTTTAAGGGCACGTCTAGCCATAATGTGGTATTAAAATGGTTACTCCATAGTTAATTCCATTTGGGGACTCTAAATACCGCGCTAAGACCCCTGTACACCATGGGAAACATCTTCCTTTGCGGTGTGGTTTGGTTTGTTTTGTTTTGTTTTTTATGGTTAGTGCATGCCAGTTCTTTTAAAGGTGTAACTTCTTGCTTTCGTTCAAAAGGGAGGTGCTAGAAGCTTCAGTAACTTACGTGTGCTTATGTTGTCCACTGCCTTAAAAACCAAAAGAACTACTTCCTCACGATAGGGAAAGAGTCAGTCACATTTTCCAATCGGAGGTTGGTAGTTTAACAAGTTGTGTAGTCTGTCTGTTTCAAGAGGAAGCAAACAACAACAACAACGAAAGAAAGAAAAGACAAGCATCTAGGAAATTTAAATGGGTGCAGAAGCATGCATGTGCAAGTCCAGACTACAGAATTGGAGATTGTTATTCCGTAGGAGCATAGATGTAAGAAGCATCAATTTATCACTGCCACATCTTTGTTGAACGAATTAAATTATTCTCGTCCTGTTGATATGTGACGTGTTTAAACACCCATTTCAATTTTAGACATCAAATATCAAATATCAAGATTTATCAATGCAATGGCTTAAAGTTGAGAATGAGCTAAAACTTGGTATGCCCACCTACGTACACGGATCAGATCCTTACTACACTCTTCCTCCAGTCCTGTTTTAATAGCTCCATCTAGGAAAATGCTGATTTTATTGCATGGTGGAAACCCCAACTAATGGGGGGAAGAGGTTCATAATCCACTTAAATTGACCATATGGGGCATGCAAAATAGGATTGTCCTCTTTTTCAGATTGAGCATCTAAAACAGGATGGAGGGAGTATATGTTTGTGTAATTGCATTTTTTCAGCGCAAATATATCCTACTTGATGAATTATTTCTACATTGCCTGGACTTTTGGTTGAAATACCATATAGCTTGGAAATTACACTTAATCTTTTCAAAATACCCTCCTAACAACCGTTAGACTCCTTAATGAATGCTAAAGGTGGAGTAGACAGCTCTACGCCTAGAGACGTGCCCAACTATGAAAGGTTGCAACTTCACGATGAAGAAGTACTTGTAACATCCACCCATTAGTGCTCAAAACCGCGAGGCCGTAAGAGAAGAGGCGAAGAGAGTAGCAGATCGAGCCCCAACTACTCATGGCCGAGCGACAAAGAGAAATTAGGGGCCAAGATCTCTATGTCATCCTCATAGGAAGAAAGATGAGAAAAATAGAGAATGTCCCCAAAAGAAGCCAAAACTGATGAGAAATGAGGGATATGTGACCTATTCAAGTTTACCATAAACGATTAACTAAAAATCATGTCATCAAATACACGATAGCATTACCTATAATGTATTTGGTAGTGCTATCGTGTATTTGTATACATGCTTTTAGTGCTTGTAAGGCAAAATTTAAAGAATCATATCTCCCTCACTTCTATGACAAATCTATCCCATTTGTTTTTTTTTATTTTTTACATTATTCTCTATTTTCTCTCTTTCTTACTACGAGGATATCTCAAATTTCTTTAGACACCTTCTAGAGGGGATGACGAATTTTCAAAGATGGGATTATTTGGTGAAGTCTTTATTATTCCGCTTCATTTCTTCTTTCTTATTTCAACATTCATCTTGCTTTTGAGACAGGTTTGTCATAAAAGTTGCATCGCAAAGCAGGTTGCTCCTCTTTTCCAATTTGTCATCCTCAACAAATGGTGTCTCAAGATCTTTATATTATCGTCATAGGAACAAAGAGGACAAAAATTAGAGAAGAATGCCAAAAGAATGGTCTAAAATGGATAAGAAATTAGGGATATAGGTTTTAAAGAGCTAATTTATTTAAAAGCTGAGATCATGTGTAGAGAAGATCTAAGCCATTGATTTGCATCCAAGGAGAAGAGGGGCACTGATTTAAATTAAAGAGCCATCCTGAAATGATCCAACCGAAGAGAGTAATACGTCGGGTCAATTGAAACGAAAAAAAAGAGCCGAGTGATTTGGGCTCGATTCGGGATCTTGATTTGATAATTCCTGGAGGACCTCGCCTCGGAACAGAATGTGTCTGGATCGCCCAACATTCGGATTTTACAAAGACCAGATCAGTCCTGGTTTGACAATTTTGCAGGCCCCCAAATTGGAAGGTGCTTAGATGGGAATGCTTGGATTTGGGATTTGCAGAGTCGAAAGGGGAATTGGAAAGTGTCCATGCTCGATTTGGAGAAGAAACATAAAAGTCGGATTTGGGATATGCTCAGGTTGGAAAGCTGCTAAAACGAGGAAGACAATGAACAATGGCTGGTTCGATCTCGAGCTTGATTTGGAAGGCCAAGAGGAGTCAAGGTAAATTGGATCTATTCTTGGAATGGAAAGCTTATAATTGGAAGCTTCACTCAAAATTGGAAAAGCTAACAGAGGACGACATATGCAAGGGGATTTAGAGCATCAATTTGAGGACGCCTATAAATGCAAAGAAGCAATGGTACATGAATAAAGGTCAACTATTTCATATGACCTACAGTAGAAAACATAGAGCTTTTCGACTTTGAATTGAGATGTGCTAAAGTAAAAATTGCAGAGAGATGAGTCGAGAGACTATCTCATGTTCGATTTTTACATGCCGGCGACTCCTCCAAAAATAAAACATGCTTTCTCTTCTCCTTGCTCTATGTTAATTAGCTAAATTTTTACACCATGGCTGACATGAAGCCCTGGCCAGATTGCTTTTATTTTTATTTGTCTTAGTTACTTTTGATTGATGTTAAATATTATTCTATATGTTTAATGTGAATTTCATTATTTTTATTCTACGCGCTCGAAAGAGGGTAGAGTGATTTTTGTATGAAATCTAACTAAGGAGCGCCCATGTTCGAGAGAAATTGTTGTACTCCAAAGTATTATTTGAGTGATGTTTTAGATTTTATTTGAGATCTATGCTCGTAGGTTTCTCTTTATTATTTTAATTGTTATAGTGCATTCATCAGAGAGGAGTGTGTGCTAATTTTAACGCGTGTGTCTTCAATTAATGTTAATGAGAATGACTGAAGGTAAAACTAGTTTAGGTGGATTCAATGCTTTGGTATTTTCTCGTTACTTGAATTTTCATTAATTTTTGCGTAGTTTTAGTTAATTGCCTAAAGATCTATTTTTTGAATTAGTTAAGTAAAGTCTAGAATTAGGTTGAATTAAAAATCCAAGTCCCAGTGGGATCGACCTCATAGTTACTATCTACTTAAATTCGTGCGCTTGCATGTAAGGAAATTAAAATTCACATCAACTTTTCGGCACCGTTGCTAGAGACTTGTGCAACCGTTTAACCGAATTTTCAGGATTTTACTTATCATAATTCTTAATTTATGATTTTTGCTTCCTTTCTTAATTTCAGATTCTTAATTATCTCTTGTTTGTCTTTGCATACTTTTGATTTGTTAAGTTTAAGTAGAAACAAGTGCGTGAAAATTCTCTACAACTAACTGTGTTATTATTCACGGAAGTAGAACTAAACCCAATTTTTAATTAGATTTTTTAATTGTTGTTTGAAATTTCTTGTGCCTTCTTTTGAATTTGTAGAATTGCATGCTCTAGTTAGACTGCACTTGGGTTAGGAAATTAATTTTTTTAAAAAAATAATAATAAATAAATAATAAAGAAAAATATGAAAATTATTTTAAAATTAATTCACTACTTTGTTGAATGATATTTCTTTCTTTAAATAGTTTATTTAGTTGTTCTTATTAGTTTATGTTTGGTTGTCGGTCATTGGGTGGAAAATTTGCACCTCTTGACCCTGAAATTGAAAGAACATTAGAAGAGAAACTAAGACATAAAATGACCACAAAAAATAATTAAAACATTTTTAATGAAGGTGTGAGGAAACTTTAAAAGATTATTCATCTCCTGTTCAATTTAACTCACCTTTTTGCATAGTGCTACCTGCCATTATGGCACAATACTTTGAGTTGAAGAAACCAGGAGTGATTCAACTTCTGCCCACTTCTATGGTTCCTATAAAGAAGACCCGTATAATCATGTCAAGGAGTTCCTTGACATCTGCGCCACAATTAAATTCAAAAACTTATCTGATGAATCTATTAGGTTGCTCCTCCTTCCCTTCTCTTTGAAAGATAAAGTGAAAAGTTGGCTGAACTAAGATGGGGAGAAAGCTCAAGAGAATTTAGATGATGAAATTCCTATTAAGAAGTGGAGAATGTAACATCCCTAATTAAAGAGGAATGATGGATGAAGTTAATAGAAAACATGGATTAGGACTATGCAGAATGTTATAGATAGACAAAGTGGGATAATGTAGAAACATGCTAAGTAGGGGAACTTCCCTCTAAACGCAAATTCCTATTATAAATAGTCTATTTACGATTGAGAACGACTTATTTGGACTCTAAGAAAGCCCTTGAGTGTGGAGAAGCTATCAGAGGCCAGAGAGAAGCGAATCTTTACCAAAACAGAAGAATAAAAAGAAGCCTTTCAACTAAGTTGAAGGTAAGACCGTTAACCTCAACATTTAGAATTGAGCTAGAAGCATGAAAAGGGCGCCTTCTGTTGAAGCATGATTTGTTTTACATGGAATTGATATGATATGAATATGGAGTATCAATATGGAATTCACACAAAAAATGGTTGATGGTAGTAGTAATTACATGCTAGAATGAATTGTAGTTTGTGGACTATGAAAGGTCAATAACTTGTAGGATTTACAACTATAAATGCATGAGATATCTAGTAACTATGGAAGAATGAAATAAAAGAATCGGGTTAGACCAAAAGTTATCCTAGGTTCAAAGGCATGGACGAAGATGGAAATACAGAAGGAATATCATGAGGCACAAGAGCAAATAATCAGCCCAGATCATGATTAGCCATCCTATGGGCCTATAATCCACAAGGATTTAAAAAAATGCATGCATAGGTTATGACGAAGTTCATAGTGCCCATAATCCAAACCAGAGGGATCCATAAAGTCCCTTCGAGACTACCAGTTACCATGGTAAACTAGGCCCAAATGAATGAAGAAGAAATAGGGTGTCTTTTAGAGCAAATCCCTACTGAAATGGAGAAGTAGAATGTAGAGGTACATGTATCAAGAACCTCAGTTGCACATAGAACAAAAAAGAATTCTTAGAACAAGACCAAGGTAGTATAAGACGCATACAACGCATGTGTTGTTGTGAGTACTAATGTATGAAATTTATATAATAGTACCACATGAATGAACTACTATATCATTGTTGTCATCCTACTGGTATGTAAATTCTCATCTACACTTTCCTTTTAGTTTTATAGGTACCAAGGGGTACGAATGGACAGTATACGAAGTAGTAAATGTAACACCCGAAAAATTTGTGTGCTTACTAAAATTGATTGATCTAAAAATATTAAATTTTAATGCTTATTTTTGCTATGTTTTGCACTTTGGAGTTAAAGTATGTGAAGAGAGCTTTCCAACTCCACCAACGGTGCGTAAATTGAAGTTCGAAGCATAAAGTTATGTTAGTTTGAATTTTGGTATGCAGTCGGGGTATGCGATTGATCGCCGGGGTATGCGATTGATCTGGCGGGGTACACGATCGATTGTCGGGGTATGCGATAGATGGCAACGGCATTGAATACGGAAATTGCGTTTTAAGTAGATTTTCTAGAGAAAAAGATACCAAATCTTAACCAAACTTGGAGAGGAAGTTCATGAGGAGATTTTGGAAGATTTTAGAGGATTTCTATTGGAGGAAAGAGTCTATGATAAGGAAGGATTTGCATAAGAGGTGGAAACTCTAACCTCTATATAAACCCATGAGAGGGGAGGGCTTGTGCAATTCATATCAAACCCTAGCTCTAGAAAGCTTGTGATTTTCTCCTTCCCACATTCACCCTTCTCTCAAGCCTCTTCTTGGTGTGAGTCTTCATCCAAAGCTTGGAGCGGAGGCATCGCTACAAAGCGAAGAAAGCGAACGATGCGTACAGGGCGAGACTTTTGTGAAATTAAGAGTAGGATGATTTTACCACTATTCTTTGTGATTTATTTCAGTCATATGAATGTTTATTATTCAAGTTCTGATGTCAAATATGTGACCTTGTTTGGGAATGAATATGTGTGGTATTTCTATTCATAAGTTGATTATGATCATACTCTTATATGTGAAGATGTAGGGGTCAATTAATATATAATATGTAACCTGATAAAATGGTATACTTTGGTAATTCCAGACAATCCTAGGGTCTGTAATTGATCTAGGAGGGGAGTATGGTTGTCTGTTAATAATATATTATCACCTATAATGTGTTATTAAGTGAGATAATCGAATTTAATGAAGAGTCTTAATCTTGGGCAGAACTGTTTCTATGCTGACAATTTGTAGTAAATAATTCATAACTAATTAAAATAAACTCAGAAAAATATAGGTTAGAAACTAGACTCAAAGGACTATATACAGTAAAAATTTCAGAGAGTAATTCAATCTGTGCTGATGCTGGGAAGAGCTGGAAGTCAACTGATATGTAAAAATAGAATACTGTAATTAGGGTAAAAGTTGGAGAAACTTTAGCAAAACATTACCCTATGCTAGAATAAGTATACTATGAAAGTAATATGTGTTATGCAATATTTTCCAGAAAGAATTACAGCAAAATTGACTAAGTATAATACTTTAATATCATGGGCTAATGGTGGGTAGTTTGGTGTTTAGTAAGTCCTATGTGTTTCATGGTCGATATTGACTAGACTGCGTTTTCAATTGGAAGCCGAACCATCATCCCCTTTGACTAAAGTCTTAAACCTTGAAGTTTGTATCAATATTTTTATGACCGAGTTGAGTATTGGAATAGTTCCACCTATGTTAAAGCAATGTGTGACACTTCTGTTGTTAATACTTTATTTTGATACTTCTATGGTTAGTTGTGTGATGATAGAGATTAAGTAATCTCATTGGTACTCCTTTAGTGAGTCAGACTATTGAAAGAGTATCGAAATCTTTGTTCCACTTCTTTCGTGAGCTAGTTATCAGAATGAATATGTTCTTCACAGAGGATACCTTTCCTTCGAGTAAATAGTTATATCAGAGATTCGTTATAAGAACCTTGAGAGATTTTGCCCAAGAGAGGTAAATTAGTTTCCCAGGATGAGAGATGGGTAGTCTCAATAGTACCTGAGTGAAGACATTCGTAGTATGCTGGTAAAAGCCATAATAGACTCTGTCCAGTTGAGAGTTGTAGAATACTCAAAAGCACTTGGATTAGGAGAGACTCTGTCCCATTGAGAGTTGTAGAATACTCAAAAGCACTTGGATTAAGAAAAACTCAGCTAGGGTGAGAGCTAATGATACTCAATAGCCCTTGTGTTAAGAGAAACTTAGCCAGTGTGAGAGCTAATGATACTCAATAACCCCAATGTTAAGGGAAACTCAGCCAGGGTGAGAGTTAATGATACTCAACAACCCCTGTGTTAAGGGATATTCAGCTAGGGTGAGAGTTAATAATACTCAAAAGCCCCTAAGTTAAGAAATTTAGCTAGAGAGAGAGTTAATAATACTCAAAAGCCCCTGAGTTATGAGACCCTGCCAGGATGAGAGTTAATAAGACTCAAAAGTCCATGTGTTAAGAGTGTATATCTTTGGACCCTTGTTAGGTTCCCACCCAAAGAGGGGCATTCCATAAGTACTGATAGAGCCAATATTCTAGACATGACAGAGGGTTCCAAGGAGAGAACCAGTAGGATAGTCTGGCAAGAAACCACATGGAAGTGGTGATATATGAGAGTGAGAGTTGTAGCTCCATACACTTGTAATAGTTGAAGTCTCTGTGAATGATATTTTTCTTATGCACTCTCAATGTTTGGATCATTGATTAATTATTTTCTCTCCATACATTCTAGCTGTTTTGGAGTCTTAGTGACTGATGATGATTTCTGGTAATGCAATTCCTTTTATTGGATATCGATATTGCTGATTTGTCAGATGTTGTTGAAATCTTATGCATTGTTATATATTGTATCTTTTGTGTTTGTGTGGGTTTTGTATCCTACTAGGTATTTCTTCGAAATACTCATGCATCCTGTGATGCAGGCTTGGATAAAAATTAGATTTAGAGAACGTTGCAGCAGAAGGAAAAGCTCAAGGATTGTAGTAAAAAAGTTACGAAGTTTATATTGTTTTTGAAATAAATAGCTGTGACATTAATGGCCTGTGTGCCAAGAAGTTTTTGTGATTTTGTTAAGAGATTTTAATGACTTTTATTTTGGGATAATTTGAGATTAAGAATTTTTATTTTATATGGTTTAATGATGTTGATTCATATGACTGAGTGGTTTCCATTACACATCCTTTTGAGATGTTGTGGTTGACTGGTGAATGGGTATTCAGTTGCGTTCCCGAAATTCTGCTTCAAGAATTTCTCGCTTTAAGGTCGACTTCCGCACATGATCGTTTAAATATAAAACCCTTACAAGTGCACAAGGCAATTGTACTACGGCGAGTATAAATAGGGTTGTCATACCTCAGGGATAGATTAATATTTTATCAAATTCAAAAGAAAATAGCAGTGTTGATTATAGACTAAGAAAGCAATGAACTTTTAACTAAACTAAGTGAGAATTAATCAATATAGAGAAGACCAAGTGTATCATTTCTCTCTCTCTCTCTTTTGAATAAAGATTTTTAATTGGCTAGCATATTCCTCTCGGACATAAACTTGTCAACTCAAAATATAGTGCTCTCCTCTCGGATGTAACACATAAAACGGTTAAAACATGGAATTGTGATCTATCTCTCTCGAGTATAAACCAATGAAACTTTATTGATATATAACACCTCAGTCTACTTACGTTCCTCTCGGATACGTAAGTATTCTTCAGATTGAAACTCACAAGAATTTACTCTTGTCTCTCTCAAGTACAAAGAACAAACCTTTAATGAATTAACAATGATTATACAATAAAATCCATACACCAACTAGAGTGAAAACATAAGATGAGAGAAAATAAACTACACAACCAGATTATTGGGCTTCATCTACGCCTTAGAAAAGTGTTTAGCCTCGCATTGGAAGAAAATCCATCATCATGTTCTTCATGTTCTTCATGTTCTTCATCCTCTTCTCTCCTTTGCTGTAGCCTCCAATTTAGCTCAAAGGTGGTCTCTAAATTCTCCAAGGTTAGCCCAAAACGTTCTCCCATATGGCCTATTTATAAGTTTGAAGAGAAACCACGAAGTCCCCTTCTAAATCCGAGTCGAAATAGATCTTATTTTGATTTTCTACACATGGCGATCGATCGCTCCGTATTGCCGATCATTCGCCTACCGATCGATCCCAATTCCTTCGTTATTTTCCTCCGATCGATCGCTTTGACGATCGACGCCGTATGATACCGATCGATCGTAGTTACTGTCTTGCGCGGATCAAAAATTCCAGTAGATATGATCGATCGTTTTGAGGTCTGATCGATCATTTCCTTCAATACACTATTTTTGCAGTTGAGGCGATCGATCTGATTGATAGCCGATCGATCATAGTTACTGTTCACAATCTTCAAATGGCTATAACTTTCTGCCCCGAACTCCGAATTGCGCATAGTTGGTGGCGTTGGAAAGCTGACTTCTTGAAATTTAACATGAAGCTTGAATCAGTCCAACCAGAGATATATACATGAAGTTATGATGATTTAACCATTTGAGTTACTTTTCACCTAATTTCTGTGTATGACTCTTGCTTCCTACAAAAACCAAAAACTATATTAAAGTAGTAGAAATTCTAATTAAACACTAACAAAAACATAAGTTTAGGAGATAATAAAATGCATATTTCATGTATAGATCACACCCCCAAACCTATATTTTGCTAGTCCCTAGCAAAACAAAACAAAATAAAATCAAACAAACTAAGGAACTAATGCATCAAAGTAAACACCACTTTCGTTGGGAACACGATTGCATTGAGCATATGCAATAAGCCGTTAAACCTCTAAGTGTCCCTAGTAGGACGAGTGTTGTCTCGTGAGGGTTTGCAGCCATGCTACCCACAAACATGTATTTATAACCCTAATTAATCTAAGTGCAGAAATAAAATAAAAATAAAACATTGCAAAACAAGCAAACCTATTATCCCGATAAATGCAAACTACAATGCTTAAGAAAATCAACCACATGTACTTGGTTCATAATCAACAGGAATATAGAAGCCCTCAAATAAGTGGTTTTATTCCACACTTTCATCTTGGAAATTTTTGCTCAATATGATATAGCATGATAGCATAAATAGTAAAAGTGTAGAACATTGTAGCAATACATTCTAAATTTCTGTTTATACAGATCCAGTGTTACCCATTAACCAAAGAACATCAAAATCTACATAGTCATCGTAATCTCTAGGTTCATGATAGCACAAATCTGTGCGCCTCATTCGGGTCCAACATTCCAGATTTGAGAGGATAATACACCAGAGACTTTTCTTTTCTCGCTAGGACTGTGTAAGGCCTGACTTCAAGATGCTTAGGTTTAGCAATGACTCAGGCCAATGACTCCTAACCAGTTTGACTTAGGGCATTAAGTTTTAAGAGCCCGCTTCGGGCACGAGCATCAGCCTAAGTTAATCCTATAAAGTCAAGCAGCCCCTTTCTTTCATTTTGTTTTTATTTTTTGCATTTTTATTTTCAGTATTCATATTTTCAACACATCTTTATTTTGTCCAGGCTGTATTATATTCTCAACCTATTTCCGGTTCCAATCTCTTGCCATAGCCAAGTAAATGGTCTATCATGATCTTTTAAGCTCCACAGATAACTACACATCATCCAATGACTCTGACTAAAGACATCCCACTGTAAATTAGCATTCAGCAAATCTCTAGATGGTATTACTTTATGTACTAATGTGTGTGAGTGAGTTTTCTTAGTTCAAGCACCTGTTCCAAGAGGACTGTAACAAAAAGATATGCTCAGTTAAGTGTATCTATCCTCCAGTATACTTACTCATACTTCCAATGTAAATTAATCTCCTAAGAATTGTAACATGCATTATTACGGGATAAACTATCAAAACCTATGAAAAAGTACTAACAAAAAACCTAACAACTAATCAAAATTTTTATGGTTTTTTCAATTTTTTGATTTTTTTTAGGCAAGCAATAATCCCTCCCCCAAACCTATTATGAACATTGTCCTCAATGTGAGCAAAATATAAAAATGATAATGATCATATAATAAAGAAAATAAGAAAAAGAGAGAATACACCTGAATATGTTGGTTGCCTCCCACCAAGCTCTAAGTTTAACGTCTTCAGCCAGACTGAGCCATGATCATTCTGTAATTATCAGATCAATTAAATACACCAACCCATCATCCAGGTCACCAACAGCCTCGAGATAGGGTTTTGGACGATGGCCATTAACTTTGAATGTACTCCCATATTTTGGATTTTGAATCCCAACAGCACCATTCGAAAATACTTCTTTGACAATAAAAGGCCCAGACCACCGATATCGGAGCTTTCCAGGAAATATGTAGAGCCTAGAATTGTAGAGTAACACTTTCTGATCTGGCTGAAAGGACTTTCTGAATATCATCTTGTCATGTACGGCTTTAGTCCTCATCTTGTAGAGTTTGGCATTCTCATATGCATCAAAGCGCATCTCCTCTAATTCACTCAGTTGGAGTTTTCGCTGCTCACCGGCTTTATCCATATCAAAGTTGTAGGCCTTAATAGCCCAATAAGCCTGAGGCACAACTTGCCTTTGGGGCTAGATTCGAAAGCATGAAGCAGTTCAAGATGGTTCTTACTGATTTCGCAATCAAGAGGAAATTCATGTTCAAAGTGGTGGATGAGAAAAAGGACACATTTGCTGCAAAGTGCAAAATTAGATGGTGCACGTGGTACATGCGGTGTTCGAATCTACTTGACGGAGTCTCCGTCACAAGGAGGGATGGAAGGCATACATGCGACACTTTGATAAGTTCTAAAGATCATCCATTGGCCTCACACCTATGGATTGCATGGAAATGTCATGGCCTCCACAAGGATTCAAACTCCATAAAAACAGCTAATATGCAACAGTACATTGAGAAACATTGGGGCATCAAAGTCAACTATAAAGGGGCATGGAGGGTGAAAGAGGAATTGATTCGATTGATCGATGGTAACCCGGAAGACGCATATCAGATTTTGCCACATTACGGAGAGGAATTAGAGCGGTCTAATCCAGGTACACATGTCGTGATAGAAAGATCTTCTGATATACCTGAAATTGAATTTGAGCATGCCAGATACGACGTGAGACGTGTCTTTTGGATGTTCGGCCCAGTCGCAAGAGCATTCCGAAGATCACTCAGGCCGCTGCTCACTGTTGATGGAACATTCCTAAAAAGAAAGTTCCCCAGAGTCTTATTGGCTGCAACAGCACTCGACGGGAACCAACAATTGATGTGCATTGCATATGCAGTGGTCGAGAAAGAAACAACAAATACGTGGTACGTGTGCAAAGAAATCTGAATGAGTAGTCGTGTCTTCGAGCACACGACTAAGCATACAATCGTGTTGGTTCATACACGACTGTCTACAAGCTATCTCTTTTTTCTTTAATACGCTTTAACTCTTATTTCTGACTTGCAGGAAGTGGTTCCTCGGCCTACTGAAAGCCACCCTGTTTACAGACCCCCCGGCCTCTCTGGATGCAATTGTCTCTGATAGACAGAAGGGACTTCTAATAGCGGTGGCTCATGTCTTTCCCGAGGCTCACCATGGGTTTTGCCTGAGGCATATGGCCGCTAATATGCTTAGTCATTGGAATGATAAGTACCTGAAGGACCTGCTATTCCGTGCTGCAAAATGCTTCAGGAGACTAGACTTCGATGAAATCATGCAGAAGATGATGGAACACAATGAGGATGTCTGGAAATATGTTGAGAACATAAATAAAAGACATTGGGCTAACGTTGAATATCCGAGTAAAAGATATGGCACTATCACGTCAAGCAGATCTGAAAGTGTAAATAATATTCTTTGGAAGGCTCAGTTTTGGTCAATAACTCATTTTATCGAGCAAATCCGTGCGACCACAATGTCCCATTTCGAGAGACGCCGCATGGAAGCAGAAGGGCTAACGACTCCGTTAACAAAGTATGCACAGAATCATCTCAACGAAATGAGGAATAAGAGTGGTGGAACGGTCCGAGTGCAACCACTATCATTACGGCAGTTTGAAGTGACATCTTTATACCGTGTGGTAAGCATTCAGTCCGCATACGTCCTTGAATAAAACCATCATCTAGGAATAGTCATGTCGTTGAGCGACACGACTATGGGTATAGTCGTGTGTTCGACTACACGACTATTCAAATAGTCGACTATTTCACAACACGACTATTTTTACAGTCGTGTTGCCAAATACACGGCTACTGATACAGTCCTTGTGTGCTGTTGTGATCTTTTTTCCTCAGGATGTTGTTGACCTGACGAAGAGAACCTGCACATGCGGCTACTTCCAGAGCATGGGACTTCTGTGCAAGCACGCCATTGCATGTATCGATGAGAGGAGTTTCGACCCGGTAGCATACTGTGAGAAGTGGTACCACGCAAGCCTGTACCGCACCACGTAGGAAGAAGTTGTTTTCTCTACTTTAGACAAGAGTCAGTGGGGGATTACGGGGTATTATTCAAATGCGAACCGCCCAACCTTGAAGCCCCAAAGAAGGGGAGGAGACAGACAAAGAGAAGAGAGTCACAGCCCCACCCGCCAGAAAGGTTGACGTTGAAATGTGGCAACTGTCGACAGGTTGGTCATAACCGTAAAAGGTGTATTAACCCAACTGTTGCGAAGGAACCAAGGAAGCGCAGAAATCGAAGACTCCCACAACAAGGCAATCCTACTACTAACGAGTCAACGCAAAGACGCCTCTCCGACTTACCTATGCCCCCACCATTCTTCACTTAGGATGTAGTCAAATTCTTGTATAACGCATATTACCTTATACCGAAATGTATGCCTGTAAAGAAAAAGAAAATCAGATATGAAAAAAAATCTTTCAATGCATCATACGTGTATTTCTATTATAGTCGAATATTATAGTACACGACTATCTATACATTCGTGTACTGTGAAACACGACTATGTACAAAGTCGTGTCGTCTAGTACGCGACTATATATAAAGTTGTGTTGCCTGAGAGACGTCTATATACGTAGTCGTGTTGCATGAGGGACATATTCAAAGTCATGCAAGCATGTGTAAAAAATAAATTCGAATTAATTGAAAGAGTATTGTACATACATCAAAGAATCTTTGTACAATAAAAGAATGTCAACAAAATGAATTTGAATTTAGTCTTTATCTGGCATCCGCATAAAACCAGCAACTGTGATGTCATCTTTTTTTACTCTACTTGAATCGTCGTCAAACTCGCTATTAATAACCCTGCGAATCATAGTTGCAGTGATGACTGGGCACCAGAATCGTGTAATTCTGGACTGATCAAACTCCGGTCGGTTGACATTGGACGCCAAGTGCGCAACCTACATCATGATGAAGATGCCACAGTCTTTTGAATTCTCTTGCCAGGGTGCTTTGGCGATCTGAGTCATCTTCCAGTCGAGCAAACCCAACCACCCCGCTTGCTTGCCATCACAACATTCATGAACTGTGTGAATTTGTCAGCTGCTTTTCTGTGATGTGGGTATAACTGGGATCTGCCAGACAGGGGGTTGTAGAAGCGCCATATACAGTGCGGGAAGTGTATATAGACAATGTAGTGACCGTAAATTTTATTTTAATAAAATGAAAATTTTTTTTTGCTCAAAAGGAGTAAATTTGAGTTCTAGAAATTTCTCTAAATTTGAATTTAAAAAATTTAATTTTTTCCGTTAGACCGATCGATCGCCTTCAAATGGCATCGATCGGGAGACGATCGATCGTTTTTGTAAGGCATCGATCGCAAGACGATCGATCGCGTATACGGACCGATCGATCGCCGGTGGTTTTGTGTTTCCCGAGGCAATTCCGTTGGGAAACTTCTTGGGCTGATTTTGGGGGATTTCTTGGAGGCGTGTCATGCCTGACTTGCTTTGTATAAGGGATCTAAACGTGGTAATTGAGTTGGTATCAAAACCCTAATTAATATCTAATTGGGAATCAAGATAATAGTGGATTTAATTAGCCTAATTAAAGTAAATTGGAGATGTGTATTGGACGCCCTTTTGGGATAATTGAAGTGGCCTTCCTTGCATTTAATTGGCGCCAAGAGAAGTCCTTAAGGGTTTGCATTTACTTAGTAAGTTACATAAGTAAATGGGTAATTAATTGAGAGGAGATAAAATCCTACCTTAATGCAATCTAAACCGAAAAATCTTGGGGTTAGAGGAGATCATGCTAGTGGTTTTGGGAGGGGCTGGGATGATCCTTGGCCCTTGGATGAAGTGGAGATGGACAGTGGATATTCATTGGCTTGTTCTATTTAAACTCAAATTGAGAGGACCAGCCATCCCTTTGGGAACCGGCAGCCCTCTCTCTCCCTTTTCTTGGTAATTCTTCTCCCCTACCACGTCCTCCCCCTTCCCTCTCAACCATCAGTAGGCCTCTCCTCGTGGTGTGTGCAAGAGGTGTGCGTTGGTTTGTGTGGAGATCGCAAGGAAGCGGGTTTTTATTCAAACCGGTTGTCGTGCAATTAGTACCGGTTCAAAGGTAAGATGTTCTTTTTCTCACAGCATGCTTTCATTAAAGTTTTGATCTTTATATGGAGTACCACGTTCTGATGTTATGTGTGACATGAGTGACCCATATTGTCTTGGATTAATTGCTCTATTTGCTGAGATCTATTCAATTATTGATATACCGATTGATTTCTTGATGTGAATCTCTCATGCACAATTCGATCAAGCCATCCCTGATAGTATGTGTTAATTTCGGTTCATGTGGGTCATATATCTGCTGTCTATCAATGAGTGTCATTCTCTAATTTGTGTAGATAAGGGTCTGTTTATGAAAAGTTGTCTCTTTTCTTGTTGTATGTCACCCGATCTCACATTCTTTATGTATTGACCTAATCGATTCATTTCTTGGTGTAACTCTTGTGTTTCTCATCCAAAAGCAGCAAGCTTTCAGAAGTAATTCCACTGGTTTGGTGCGTCCTTATGAGTCACAAGTCGTACTTCGTGGTGTTGTTCTGTGTCCTGATAAAGCTGTCTACTTTATGTAGTGGTTACCCTAATTGATATAGTATATAGGTAATAAGACTATCTAAAAGAAATTAAGGGATGTATTAGCAAGATGAAAGTGAGAATCTTTATGGATCATTGCTCGTGGACCTTAAGACCTCTGTTAATAGGTCTGACCAGGAGCCGAGGTGTCCTGGAAAAGTTGTCTAGTTTGCGGTTTAATGAATCATTAAGGCTAAGATATAACACAGTTTTAAAAGGAGACTATTAGGCGGATTAATACATAATTAATGGTCTGACCAGAAGCTAATAAAGGCCTAATGTGAGAGGGTTTTGAGTCTAAAAGACTTTAGTTATGATTAGAATTAGTAACAACAAGTGAAAATTGAATTATTACTTAGTATAGTGCTCTCGGCCAGGATGTAACCAGCACCAACAGACTGCATTCGAAAATTCATAACTAATTGTAGAAATTTCGGAAAAATATTCCGTAAATTGGGTAATGATCTAAAGACATAGGGATGTCTTCCATAAAAATTTTAGGGACTGTTAGGTTCTGTGTAGACTGGAGAAAATCCGGAAATGGAGCTATTGTGTCCATAACAGTGTCCTTTTGCGGTTATAAATAAAACGCTATGCTAAGATTACATGTATATATATTATATAACACAAGGAGGGTACTATGGCATAAGAATTCCAGAGGGTACTTATGATAGTATCATGTGTGGAATCTTGTCTCTATTCCAAATGTCGTGGTCATTAATGTCTTTGCTCGCGGTGCCTAACATCGCTCATCTTCGACCCCATGAAACCCTGATGTTAGGATAGGGTTATTCTTTCCAATTCTACCATTAAAGTTTTGAGAGTCATCGACTTCAGAGTTTTGAGAATCAGGGATGATATTGATTGTAATAGTGCTTGGTGACGACGTTGACAGAGTCTATACTGAGGAGTTCAGTTTCGAGTCAGCTCGTGTATAGGCACAGACCGGTGGTTGGTTAATCTCTTGAGAGTTCGTCATTATTAGATGCTGAGAATTCCATTGTACTTCTTCGAGAGTCTAATTTCTGAAATTGTTAATTCATGAGAATACCCTTGTTTGTGGTTAGACAAATCCAGTTCCATGTAAACTGTTTCTCCACTAAGAGTTTTGTTGAACACTCTTAGATTGGATCATAGTATGCTCACGAGCCATAGCTAGGCCCATGGTGGTCTCCGATGATTATGAACCTCTGTAGTTCAGTCGATGACGGCAACGCGTGCGCTTTAGATTGTTAGACATTACGGAAGGTCTGCAATCTCCGCCCATTGTGCCCGTAAGCACCGATGGGGCCAGCATCCCTAGACGCATAGCCGGGTTCCTACGTAGAACCTCTAGGATGTTCTGGTATTGAAGTCCATAGAGGAAGTGGACTGATCAGAGAGCAGAAATTGTCATCTTCGACACATTGGTTGTCCAGATCAGATATTTTGCTTATCTCCTTACTCTTTGGAAGTCGGGAGTCATATTGATTATTGTGCTTTATTCCACCCTGATCAGCGAGATATTTTGGGTGCTGTATCTTTTCCTGGTAAGTATCACCTGCGTTATGATCATTCTGAGTTATCAGACCTGCTTGTTATTGGTTCCTTTATTGCCTATTTCTACTGTGAGTTTTTCTAGCATCCTACTGAGTATTTCCTCTGGAATACTCACGCATCTTCTGATGCAGGGATTAAGGCTGAAGAGGTGTTATCAGCATATTCGTGACGTGGAGGTTGGTGATCGTAAAGTCGTGAAGACTGGATAGCATAGTAGTTATTTTGTTATTGCTGGATTTTTGGTTTTTGGTTATTCCGTGGCCTGCGTGTCACTTAGTTAATTATTCACTTTCGTGGGAATACTTGAAAAGTGTAAGATAGTTAGAATGTTTAGTTATTTCATTTCTGTAGTTTTTGAACATTTGTTTACGTCATATTGATCCTGCTATTCCCGTGTATGTATATGGGATTTATGATGATCGAGTATTCGGTCCGTCCCAGATTTTGTGACCCTATTACCTTCATTGGTTTATCGCTTCCGCATATTTTGGGGTTGGAAATTTGGGGCGTGACAGACAAGGCAGAAGTAGGAGTAGGTGCGGATTGGGAAAAATGCGTAGAACATGTTCCTGTTCAAGCCGTCGAGCATCCTCACAAGCTTTTTTATCAATTTCACATTATTTCCTCCTTCTTTGTGCTCCTGCAAAACCGCAAGAGAGTCAGATAATGATGCTGGAAATGACAACTTATCACTACTTATGCAGGGAACACTTACGTTGTCGAATATCTCTTTGAATGCGTGGCATCCAAAAAATACCCACGGATACTTCATCCGGTCTCTCTCATTGTGCTGCCTCAATAGACTTAAAAACTCATCTATAACCTATAGAAAACAGCAACAGGAGTCAGAACAGTTGAAGTAAGGCAATATACCACTTCTAATTAAAAGTCGATTATTGTATATACGACTTTCATGATAGTCGTGTCATCAAGAGACACGACTATGCGTAAAGTCGTGTCTTCGAATACATGACATAACGTAAAGTTGTATATTTGAAAAAGTAAAAGAGAAAAACATATGAGGAGCATAGGTTTACTTACATTGGTGTTTATTTCAGTTGTTTGTAGGAGGGATACGTAGTCGTCATCACATAGCGTTGGGATTGGATAAGCCTTCCTCGGATTGGCGATCCATCCATCTATTGCCACTCTATCCCGCTCTAACAATACCCCCATGTCGAAGCATAACTCCAAACCGGCATAGTTTTTGGTGAGTGTAATTATAGACTTACACATTTGAGGGGTTCGGAGGACATTGACGTCAACAGGCTGGGACGTGGTTAAGCCTGTGGCCTCCGGCACCTCCTCCTCCTTCGCCTCTTCGTCGTCCTTCACCTCCTCCTTCGCCTCCTCTTCCTTCACCTCCTCCTCTTTCTCCTCTGCCTCCTTGTCAAGCACATCCTCCTTTGCCTCCTCCGACTCCTCCTCCTTCACATAAGCCTTCACCTCCTCCTCCTTGACATCCTCGTCCTTCACATCCTCCTTCACCTCCTCCTTGACGGTTTGGATATCTGACTGCTGTAAGGAAAAGATGACCTCATCGATGATAGAGGTTGCTTGTCGATCGGATATGGTTTCTTCGGAGTTGGTTTTCAGCTGATGGGACCTATTCCTTCTTTCCTGCTCCTCCGCCATTCTCCGTATATGGTCATGTTCCCTAATCCTCTGCAATTCCCTCGCGGAGACAGTCCTCATTCTCTTCCTTACCACTAGACCAGGGGGGAATTGGTCCCGTCCCTACGTCGGCCGGGACTCGACTTCTGCACGCTCCATATGTTTGTTGAATTCTGGTTGGAGCTTCTTCAAAAACAACTTAGCGGAGGATCTCTTTGTTGCCCGTTGAATCTTGTCTTGCTCATCCGCGTGTTTGTGTTATTAAGTGAGTTAATCAAGTTTAATTAAGAGTTTTAATTTCGGCCAGAACTATTTTTGTACTGACAGTCAGTAGTAAATAATTCCTAACTAATTCAAATAAAATCGGAAAAATATACAATTAGTGGGGTTAGAAACTAGACTTGTGAGAGTATTACCAATAAAAATTTCAAAGGTTAAGTATTACTGTATAGAGTACAGTAGCCTTCGGAAAGGGACTGTTGTGCAGGAGGCAGTGAGCTAAATCTGAGAGAAAATACTAAGTATACAAATAACATCATGTAATATGATATGATAATAATTAACGTGTCAATACCAGTAATTGAACTATATACTTATGGAATATCACAGTAAGAATTGGGTTAGAAGTAATCTAATTAGGAGGGATAATCCTTCGATCAAGAGATTCATAACTATCTATCTTAAAAACGTTGATGTCGGTTTGTGATTCCACTTGGAATTCAAATCATCTAAGATTCTTTGGTTTTCTTATCTCTGATATTTAGAGGCCGTTTGGGGCGTGATTAAAAGCAAAACATCCAGATGGGATGTTTTGCTACACTGTAGCATCTGGATATTTTATATATCCATGAGGTGTTTCAGCTGGATGTAAAAATCCACTTGGATGCTACAGTAGATATCCAATATCCAGTCTGGATATTTTTGCAATAATCACGCCCCAAACGGCCCCTTATATTATAAAATTCCAATGCGTATGAAAAATTCCTATCTAGGGCTGAGCATGAAAGGTATGTATTAATTTTATGGTACTCCTTGGGTGAGTTGTTATTATTCGAAGTATTTGGGTTGTCTTGTTATTCCAAGAGTGATTTGCATGCCTTTAAGAAGCTTGTTATTCTTTGCTACTCCAATGAGTGAGTTATGTGCTGACCAAAGACCTTGACACTTCTATCCATACTCCGTGAGAGAGTCTATTCTGGTAAGAGATACCTTATAATCTTAGAGTGTTGCGACCTCTATTCCCTTGAGATATTACTCATATTAATTATATGATTGTTTCTTCCACTGGAGATCTTGCGAGACTCTCCCCATGGTGGATTCATAGTATGCTCAATTAAGCTATTGCTAGATCTTGCGAGGTCACTTATATTTATGGAGTTACGATTCCATACTGCCCGAAGGGAGGCACTATACGTACGTTAGGTTATGGACATTACGGAAGGTCCTCAGTCTCTGCCCATCGTGTTTGTAAGCACTGGTGGGGCCAGCATCCTAGACGCATGACAGGGTTCCAAAAGAGGACCCCTAGGGTGGTTCTGGTATATCATTTTAGTCACTTGCGAGCGACCAGTTCAGCGAGCAGAAATTGTAACTCCTTTCACTTTAGATGTCTGGGGCCTTTGATATAATTGTCATTCTCTCCTTACCCATATGTGTGGTAGGAGCCTATTTGATGTTTTTCCTATACTTGCGAGTTGGAATTGTTGTTGACTAACCTTGCAGGTGTATAGACCTTGGTTCAGTCCAAATGTTGTGGAATGTTCACAATCCTTTGTTATTCTTATTCTCTTCATACTGCTTGTTTTAATTCAGTGGGTTTTTACATCCTACTGAGTGTTTCTATGAAATACTCATGCATCCTCTGATGTAGTCACAAATGAAAATTGAGATCAGGAAGTACAGTAGTGGAAAGGCAGTTGCAGGAGCCGTGAAGAGTTTTAAAGACTATTTAGTTATTTGATTTGCGTTTGTTTGATGCTTATGACATTACTGGCAACTGTGTGCCATAGACTTATAGTTTTATTCTATTTCAGTTTTATTGAAGAATCATTAATGGATTATTTTTAAGTAAATTCATTTCATATTATTCAATGATGTCTATTATTGTATTACACTGATTGCGGGCATAATCGATTACACATCCTTTTGAGATGATTGTAATCGGTTGGAAAATCGACTATTCGTTCTCGTGCCCAGGATCTCTACCTCGAAATGTATCTCATTTGTTGGCTTCCGCACTCCGATCGAAGTATAGGATTTTGGGGTATAACAGACGCTGAGGTGGCAGATGCCTTCATAGAGTGGAGAACCTCTCGCAAAGGTCCGACACTCCTTCCCATCTCCTCATACGAAGATAGAGCTATCTCAATTAGTAACTGTATGCTCTGAAGCGCACCCTCCAATTGCCCCATTGCAGTTGCAGTGGACTAGGCAGCCATCCTCGAGGAAGGGGCAGCCGTCCTCGAGGAGTCCTCTTCATTTTCGGCCTCTCCGGCCTCTGCCGTCGCGGAGGAGGGGCCACTGAGGTTGACGAAGCAAGGAGAGATGCCTCTCGGGCCATGGGGCTTATTATATCGACGACTTCGTCCCATACTTTGAGATTGTGGAACACTCCCATCTAATAGTTGGCCATACGGTGCTTTTTCTATGCACCCTTCTTCACCTCTGTAATGAGGGCCCCACTTCCTGGCCACCTTTTGGCCCGTGGATTGGTAGGGCCCACGACAGGATGGAAGATTGTCGTGTGCTCGAAAAATTAAATCTGCATAGTAAACAGATGAATATATTATTAAAAGGCGCTGTTACAGGCAAGACGTGTACTATTATAGTCAACTATAATAGTACACGAGTAGAACTGTGGTCGTGTCTTATATAACACGACTATATACCTAGTCGTGTTGCATGATACACGACTATAAATATAGTCGTGTTGCATAATACACGACTATAAATAAAGTGGTATTGCATAAGACATGTTTGCCTTTCGAAGACTATGAAAACATAGAAATGCTACATACCTGAAGAACATATGCGGCCCCGTTTAGGTATCCACCGGCCAGGCACCCTCCTTGAAACGAGAGTAATACACAGAAATGAGGTGAAAAGTAACTCAAATGGTTAAATCATCATAACTTCGTGTACAAATGTCTGATTTGACTTATTCAAGCTTTGTGAAAGATTAAGAAGTCATCTTTCTAATGCCATAAACTACGCGCAATTCAGAGTTCGGAGCAGAAAGTTATAGCCATTTGAAGATTGTGAACAATAACTACAATCGATCGACTATTAATGCGATCGATCGCCAGAGCCACAAAAGCAGTGTATTGAAGGAAACGATCGATCAGACCTCAAAACGATCTATCGTATCTGCTGGAATTTTTGATCTGCACTAGACAGGAACTACGATCAATCGCCGTGTGCAGAAAACCGAAATAAGACATATTTCGACTCGGATTTGGAAGGGGACTTCGTGGTTTCTCTTCAAACTTATAAATAAGCCTTATGGGAGAACATTTTGGAAAATCTTAGAGACCAGCCCTTGGAAAATCTAAAGCTAAATTGGAGGCTAGAGCAAAGGAGAGAAGAACATGAAGAACACAATGGTGATTTCTCTTTCAATGTAAGGTTAAACACTTTTTCAGGGCGTAGATGAGGCCCAATAATCTATTTGTATAGTTTCTTTTCTCTCATCTTATGTTTTTACTCTAGTTGGTGTATGGATTTTATTGTGTAATCATTGTCAATTTATTAAAGGTTTGTTCTTTGTATTCGAGAGATACAAGAGTGAATTCTTGTGAGTTTCAATCCGAGGAATACTTGCGTATCCGAGAGGAACGTAAGTAGACTGAGGTGTTATATATCAATAAAATTTTATTGGTTTATACTGGAGAGAGATAGATCACAATTTCATGTTTTAATTGTTTTATGTGTTACATCCGAGAGGAGGGCACTATGTTTTGAGTTGACAAGTGTACGTCTGAGAGGAATATGCTAGCCAATTGAAAATCTTTATTCAAAAAGAGAGAGAGAAACGATCCACTAGTTTACTGTGGTGATTCGAAGCCTTGGTCTTTTCCACATTGATTAATTCTCACTTAGTTTAGTTAAAGTTCATTGATTTCTTAGTTTAGAATCAACACTGCTATTTTCTCTTGAATTTGGTAAAATATTAATCCGTCCCTAAGGTTCGACAACCCTATTTATACTCGCCGTAGTACAATTGCCTTGTGCACTTGCAAGGGTTTTATACTTAAACGATCATAAATTAATCTATAAGGAGACATGCCAATAGGGGTCTTGAAAGCTGTCTGGTAGGCCCATAATGCATCATTCAGTCGGAAGGACCAATCCTTTCTATTGGGGCGAACCGTCTTCTCCAAAATCTGCTTGATTTGGCAATTGGAGACCTCCACTTGTCCACTTGTTTAAGGATGGCATGGTGTGGCAACCTTGTGGGTGATAGAGTATTTCTTGAGAAGAGCCTCAAAAGACCGGTTACAAAAATGAGAACCGTCGTCACTAATAATAGCACGAGGGGTTCCAAACCTGCTAAAAATGTTAGATTTCAGAAATTCTAGCACAACTTTATAATCATTGGTCCTAGTGGCAACAACTTCAATCCACTTAGACACATAATCCACAGCAACAAGAATATAAGTATGACCAAAAGATGGTGGAAAAGGTCCCATGAAATCGATACCCCATACATCAAACATTTCAACAATCAATATGGGTTGTAAGGGCATCATATTCCTTTAAAAGAAGGCTCCTAGTTTTTGACACATATCACAAGATTGACAATAAACATGGGCATCTTCAAATAGATTTGGCCAATAAAAACCGCTTTATAGCACTTTTAGCCGCAGTTTTCCTTCCACCAAAGTGTCCACTACAGGCATGAGAGTGACAAAAAGATAGGATGCTATGAAACTCACTCTCAGGGACACAACGTCTTATGACTTGGTCAGCACATATCTTAAACAGGTTAGGGTCATCCCAATAGTAATGTTTGACTCGAGAGAAAAATAAGTCTTTATCATGTTTAGATATAAAACCCTTGCAAGTGCACAAGGCAATTGTACTACGGCGAGTATAGAAAGGGTTGGCGAACCTCAGGGACGGATGAATGATTTACCAAATTCAAGTGAAAAAAAAGTTGTAGTTTGATTTAATCTAAAAAAGCAATAAACTTTAACTAAGATTTAATCAATATGGAGAAGTATCAAGGCAGAGAATCCACCACTAGACATGCAATTACTACTCTCAATTATTATTAAGCATAAGTTAACATGATATGGTAATTCGCGTTCTTGATTGGACACACGAATTACTAAAGAATTCACTAACGTTCTTGATCGGACACGAAAGTTTATCCACAATTGTGTAATCAATCTTATCCTTGATCGGGCATAAAATCAATCACAACTCTATTATAATGCAATTAATCTTATCCTTGATCGGGCATAAAATCAATCACAATATCTAATTTCATTCATAATCAATCAAGTCTATGATCAAGCACTCAAAAGAATACTCATAAAATCGCATTAAGCATGAATCATCATCAACTTCATAAAATTAAACTATCAAGAGTAGCAATACACATCTAGGGCTTCATCAAGCCTTGAATAAAAGTTTAGTTACACATAGAAAGAAAGAAAAGAGAAGCCTGTTTATGTAGATCCATCGTCATGAATCCTTCTTCTTCTTTACTCCA
The DNA here is from genome assembly GCA_039654745.1 of Houttuynia cordata. NCBI lineage: Eukaryota > Viridiplantae > Streptophyta > Magnoliopsida > Piperales > Saururaceae > Houttuynia > Houttuynia cordata. Next base: position 52,306,128 of record CM077504.1, on the reverse strand, counting down.
AAAGACTCATTCTCTTGCTCCTCTCTAGCCTCCAAGGTATGTTCTCTGGTTCTCCAAGGTTTATGTGATGCATGCACACAGAGGGGTCTATACCCCGGAGGTCAGCTACCGTCCACCCTATAGCTCACTAGTGTGTGGTAAGGATCTCCAACAACTGGGCTTCCTGGTCAGTAGATAGGCTAGATGCGATAATCACATGAAGGGTGTTGTTGGGTCCTAGGAAGACGTATTTGAGGGAGCTAGAAAGGGTTTTTAGTTCAAGTGTGGGTGGGGATTCTATAGAGGGTTTAAGTGGTGGGGTGGTAGACACAGGGAGAGGGTCGGGGTGGGGTCTCCATGGGACATGTCCAGGATGTAGGGTAGCCACTAAATGGTGATGGGCCTCCTCAAGGTCAGGTGTGCCCTTGTATGTATCTAGCCAGTCATAAAAAAGGGTATGTTCTAAGGCATCCTTGAGCACAACAAAGGGAAGGTACTCCTGGACTATGTCATCTAGGTCATCAACCAAAAGGCACTCAACTTCGCTAGAGGGGTGTTGAGAAGCACTAAAGATGTTTCATTTAACTTTAATGTTCCCAAATGAGATGTTCATAAGCCCTGACCTATAGTTAATAGTGGCATCGACTGTGGCTAGGAAAGAGCGGCCAAGGATAACAGGGATATGAGATTTGGAGTTGGCAACAGGCTCCATGTCTAAGACGACAAAATTAACAAGGAAGTAGAACCGGTTAACTCCAACAAGAACGTCTTCTATAACACTGATCTATACATGAATTATACATTTTATTATCTCCTAAACTTATGTTTATGCTAGTGTTTGATTAGAATTTCTACTACTTTAATATAGTTTTTAGTTTTTTAAGGAAACGAGAGTGATACACAGAAATGAGGTGAAAAGTAACTCAAATGATTAAATCATCATAACTTTGTATACAAATCTCTGATTTGACTGATTCAAATTTCATGTTAAAGTTCATGAAGTCAGATTTCTAACGCCACCAACTACGCATAATTCGGAGTTCGGAGTAGAAAGTTATAACCATTTAAAATTCATGAACAGTAACCAAGATCAATCGGCTATCAATGCGATCGATCGCCAGAGCCACAAAAGCAGTGTATTGAAGTGAACGATCGATCGGATCTCAAAAGATCGATCGTATCTACTGGAATTTTTAATCTGTGCAAGACAGTAACTACGATCAATCGGTATTATACGGTGTCGATCGCTAAAGCGATCAATCGGAGGAAAATAACGAAGGAAAAGCGATCGATCGGAGAAAAATAACGAAGGAAAAGCGAAGCGATCGATCGCCGTGTTCGGAAAACCGAAGTAAGACCTATTTCGACTCGGATTTGGAAGGGGATTTTGTGATTTCTCTTCAAACTTATAAATAGACCTTATGGGAGAATGTTTTGGAAAATCTTGGAGACCAACCCTTGGAGAATCTAGAGCTCAATTGGAGGCTAGAGTAAAGGAGAGAAGAAGATAAAGAACACGATGGTGATTTCTCTTCCGATGCAAGGCTAAACACTTTTCCAAGGTGTAGATGAAGCCCAATAATCTGGTTGTGCAGTTTCTTTTCTCTCATCTTATATTTTTACTCTAGTTGGTGTATGGATTTTATTGTGTAATCATTGTTAATTTATTAAAGATTTGTTCTTTGTATTCGAGAGAGACAAGAATGAATTCTTGTGAGTTTCAATCCGAAGAATACTTGCGTATCCGAGAGGAACGTAAGTAGACTGAGGTGTTATATATCAATAAAATTTTATTGGTTTATACTCGAGAGAGATAGATCACAATTCCATGTTTTAACCATTTTATGTGTTACGTTCGAGAGGAGAGCACTATATATTTGAGTTGACAAGTGTATGTCCGAGAGGAATATGCTAGCCAATTAGAAATCTTTATTCAAAAGAGAGAGAGAAACGATACACTAGTTTATTGTGGTGGATTCGAAGCCTTGGTCTTCTCCATATTGATTAATTCTCACTTAGTTTAGTTAAAGTTCATTGCTTTCTTAATCTAGAATCAACACTGCTATTTTCTTTTGAATTTGGTAAAATATTCATTCGTCCCTGAGGTTCGACAACACTTTTTAATATTCGCCGTAGTACAATTGCCTTGTGCACTTGTAAGGGTTTTATATTTAAACGATCAAACACCCCTAGGTCGACGAATGGATCGGTCTGCTAACTGAAGGGTGACTGAGGTGGGCTACAACTCTCCTAAGCCAAGTTGTTCATAAACTGAGTGAGGGAGTAGATTGACACTGGCCCCTAAATCCAAGAGAGCTTGGCTAATGATATGGTCACCTATGATAATGGATATAACAGGGACACCTGGGTCCTTAAATTTAGGTGGCATAGCACTGGTCAGTAAAGAGCTCACTTGGTTAGTCAAAAAGACATTTTGGGTGACATGGGATTTAGTTTTCCTCTTTTGGGTACACAGGTCTTTTAGGAACTTGGCATAGGCAGGTACTTGTTTGATGGCATCTAAGAGAGGAAGGTTGATCTTAACTTGTTTGAATACCTCTAACATGTCCTCCATTCGTTAGTGGGACTTACTAAACGGGGAGGGTTGGTTGAGGCATTGAGGAAAAGGAGCCCGAGGGATATAGAATCTTTCATTGGTGGGTTTCGTAGGGCTTCCTTTTGCTGACGGAGACTAACAGGATCAGGCATGGTAGGAGTGGGTTTTGTAGCTTCATCTGGGGAAGTTGTTTCACTCGCAATACCCATGGATGGGTTTCTAACCTGATTGTCAACTTGTTTACCATTTCTTAGAATAGTAACGGCTTGCACCTGCTCATTTGGATAATGGGAACTTTCAACGGCGAACTGGTCTCTAGGGTTCTGCTATGGTTGGCTGGGCAAGGTTCCTACTTCCCTACGGTTCATAGATTGGGCCAGCTATCCTAATTGGGTTTCTATTTTAGCAATGGATTGTGTATGGGAGTAGACTAGCTGGGCCAGGGTTCTTAGATCACCTTTCAGCTCTCTGTGTTTGGTTTCTATCTTAATATCCAGCTTGGCTTCCATCGCATTAAAAGCTGAGAGGAGGGTAGATTGGGAGGCTAGTATTTGACTCATTTGGTCTTCTAGGGATGCTTTCTTATTGGTTTGGTAAAATGGGGGAGCTGTGGCTGATTAGTAAGACTGAGTTGGGTTTTGGAATTCTTGTCTTGGGGCCTAATGGAAAGTGGGCCCCTGGTTGGATTGTTTCGAAGTGAAATTGGGATGATTTCGCCACCCCGGGTTGTAGGTATTTGAGTAGGGGTTATTGGCTCTAGGATAGGCTTGTGCAAGGTTGACGTGCTCCTGTACAAGATCTGGATACTGCGAAGCAGAGGGACAGTCAACAATGGTGTGCATAGGGCCAGCACAGATGGCACATGCATCTTGAGAGGTTGGGGTATAAGGTGGAGTCTGTGAGAAAAACCTGCCAAACCTCTCTGTAAGGCATGCCACTTGGTGTTCTAGGTTCGTGGTAGCTTTAACATCATGCATCCCTCCCCTTGAGGCATTCCTACCATGCAATGGCCTTCAAATCTATAGAGGGTAGCACTGTGTAAAAAGTTTTCGCTCAGGTCCTCTAGTAGATCCCAAGCATCATCCGGGGTCTTTTTCATGAATGTGCCTCCACAGGAGGCGTCAATTAGGGTCTTGTGTTGATCGCACACACCCTCATAAAATCTCTGTACTAATTTCCAGTTGGGCACATCTTGGTGGGGACAGGACCGGAGTATGGCTTTCATCCTCTCCCAGCTTTCATGGAATTATTCATTAGGTAACTGGGTAAAGGTGATGATTTCATAGCGGATCTTATTGGTCCGACCCACAGGTAAGTATTTCTTGAGGAATTCAGCCTGAAGTTCCTCCCAAGTAGAAATAGAGTTATGCTCAAGGGAGTATAGCCATTCCTTGACCCTATCTTTTAAGGTGAAGGGGAACAACCTAAGGCGCACCTGGTCATCAGACAATGTAAGTTTAAAGGTTGTGTTAACCTCCAGGAAATTTTGGAGATGCCTATAGGGGTTCTCATTTAGTTAGCCATGGTAGGTAGAGAGCATCTGGATGATGTTGGGCTTAATTTCAAAATTAGCCACGGTTGTAGGAAGTAGGATACAGAAGGGGGAGGTGTAGGCAGTGGGACGGTAGTAGTCTTGCAGGGTGTGGGCATGGGGCATTAGTGGATTCTTGTTTAGGCCATTCCCACCCCCAAGGTTCATGTTGTCCGCCATTGGATGGATTTCAGGGATTGAGTGGCTAGGAGTTCTACAAATTCTATAGAGTCGCTCAGGATCAGGGTCAAAGGCCAGGTTGGGGTTCAAGGAACGGCGACCATGCATGCACAATAAAAATCAAACAAACCTGTGCAATCCTAATAGCGACAACTAGCAAGCATCAATCCTAGATAGCGACAACTAGCAACATAATAGCGACAACTAGCACGTCATGCAGTCACACAAAGAAAATGGAAAACACCAAGCACCCAAATTATTCTAAAAGAAGGTTAAGAGAGTGCAAACAGTGGGAAGGGATGGCTCTTCCAACGATGACAAAAATCAGTGTCCTCTCTTAATCCTGCAAAAGAAGAAGAAGGCTATTAAGCTACTGAAAAGAAATCTAAATTAAACTAAACTACTCTAAAACTAACTATGCTAAGAATTTAGTAAACTATTGTGCCGTCCCCGGCAACGGTGCCAAAAACTTTATCGTTTAAATATAAAACCCTTGCAAGTGCACAAGGCAATTGTACTACGGCGAGTATAAAAAGGGTTGTTAAACCTCAGGGATGGATTAATATTTTACCAAATTCAAAAGAAAATAGCAGTGTTGATTCTAGACTAAGAAAGCAATAAACTTTTAACTAAACTAAGTGAGAATTAATCAATATAGAGAAGACCAAGGCTTCGAATCCACCACAATAAACTAGTGTATCGTTTCTCTCTCTCTTTTGAATAAAGATTTTCAATTGGCTAGCATATTCCTCTCGGACATACACTTGTCAACTCAAAATATAGTGCTCTCCTCTCGGATGTAACACATAAAACGGTTAAAACATGGAATTGTGATCTATCTCTCTCGAGTATAAACCAATGAAATTTTATTGATATATAACACCTCAGTCTACTTACGTTCCTCTCGGATACATAAGTATTCTTCAGATTGAAACTCACAAGAATTTACTCTTGTCTCTCTCAAGTACAAAGAACAAACCTTTAATGAATTAACAATGATTATACAATAAAATCCATACACCAACTAGAGTGAAAACATAAGATGAGAGAAAATAAACTACACAACCAGATTATTGGGCTTCATCTACGCCTTGAAAAAGTGTTTAGCCTCGCATTGGAAGAAAATCCATCATCATGTTCTTTATCCTCTTCTTTCCTTTGCTGTAGCCTCCAATTTAGCCCAAAGGTGGTCTCTAAATTCTCCAAGGTTAGCCCAAAACGTTCTCCCATATGGCCTATTTATAAGTTTGAAGAGAAACCACGAAGTCCCCTTCTAAATCCGAGTCGAAATAGATCTTATTTTGATTTTCTACACATGGTGATCGATCGCTCCGTAGTGCCGATCGTTCGCCTACCGATCGATCGCAATTCCTTCGTTATTTTCCTCCGATCGATCGCTTTGGCGATCGACGCCGTATGATACCGATCGATCGTAGTTACTGTATTGCGCGGATAAAAAATTCTTGTAGATACGATTGATCATTTTGAGGACCGATCGATCGTTTCCTTCAATACACTATTTTTGCGGCTGAGGAGATCGATCGCATTAGTAGCTGATCGTTTGTAGTTACTTTTCACAATATTCAAATGGCTATAACTTTCTGCCCCGAACTCTGAATTGTGCATAGTTGATGGCGTTGGAAAGTTTACTTCTTGAATTTTAACATGAATCTTGAATCAGTCCAATCCGAGATTTATACACGAAGTAATGATGATTTAACCATAACTTTTCACCTAATTTCTGTGTATGACTCTTGTTTCTTACAAAAACCAAAAACTATATTAAAGTAGTAGAAAATCTAATTAAACACTGATAGAAACATAAGTTTAGGAGATAATAAAATACATATTTCATGTATAGATCAGCACTCCGTCGAGGCTTGAAATTTCGGGGCGTGACAGTAAATAAATGTTGTAAAGCTTCCATTATTTAAAGAAAGTTCATGAGTGCAATTCCTATGCGAGTATATTTATTATAAGGCTAGATCTAGATAGTACTGTTGCACACTTGAACAGGATTCAAGGATTGAATTTTGGTATTTACCAATTATGTAATACATATTCATCATTGTATTGGAAAATGAATTGGAAATCCCAATACTCTTGTTAGCACGTGCATGTTGCACATACAATTCGACTAATTTGATAAAGACTAATTGCTCATCGGTTGCCAATCGGGCATATCACCTCTTTTTGTGATAAAAAGGTGAACAACGAATACGTAATTAGTTGGTGAAGCTCCACTAGCATAACTTCTCATGAAGTTTAATTGGTCATGTCCGATGCCAAAATAAATGGCACGTACGCAATTGCTAATGCGTAGTCGATACAATTAGACGGTGTTCGTGTTAGGACTATTAATGCACAATCTATATAATCAGATTGTGTTTGTGTTAGGCTTTAGAGTTTAGGGTTTTGGGGATGAGACCGTTGTTGAAGTCTTAGGGTTATTCCTTATAGATGGAGGAAGAAGATGCAAAGGAAGTGGAAGACGCAGAAAATAGAAGTAGCCAGAAGCATCAGCAGTAGACCGACCATTTCATATGGTCTACCGGAAGGCTACTAGAGTTGACATAAGGTGCAGTGGTAGACTGATTCTAGCTAGCTATAGACCGATATGGGATGACGGGTGCTAGTGGTAGACTGGTGTCTTTCTGAAAACTGTGTATACATGCGAAAAACTTTTATTTTGTATGTCTTGAGAGAGGAATTGTACAAGCGGCTTCGGGGCTTTGTTTGGTGAGTGATCATATACTTGCACTCTTTAATTTAGAAGTGGAAACTCTCGTTTTGGTGGAGTTGGCTAGGTCAATCCGCATGTGTATCTTGCTAGTTTGTACCCACGTTAAAGGTGCCTTTATTTTTGCGGATTCTTCTTTCCCACTACTCGTCTTGTGGGATCGGTGTGGGACCCCTAATAGAACGTCATTCGGAAGAGTGTCTTGTCTAGGCACACGACCCCCTTGAGGGTTCCCAACAAAAGCTTTGTTAGATAACCATGTTTCCCAAAAGCTCAAGCTATTAGGAAATGGAAATTTTTTTTCATTTATTGTATATTCTAACATCCCCCCTCACGTGCAAGCGCCTATAAAGTGCGGCACGTAGAACATAATTGGGATATAAACATCTCCAGTAAGACTAGAACCTAGGACCTTCCACAACCTGGAGCTCCGATACCATGTTAGATAACCAGGTTTTTCCAAAAGCTCGAGCTGTTAAGAAACGAAAATCTTTATTTATTTATTGTATATTCTAACAAGCTTCACAAGCTCATTAAGTGGTAGGAGGCTAGGAGCCTTTAGATCACTATAATTTAACATGAGCCCCACTTTTTTTTGGCAACTAATATGAGCACCACTTTGTTTAGGCAACTAATGTGATTATGAACCCCACCTTTTTTGGACAATTGAACCAAACAGAGAGGAAATACAATTAATAAGCCTACTTTGAACACTTCACTTTTTTTGTTGGCATTATTACCTTTGAGCACATTCGAGCACACTGGGTTTCTCTCTACTTCCTATGTTATCGACATGCAGATGATACCTAGGTATGCAATTTCGTCGCATGCACTATTAACTCCATGCGTGGTTCATTTCCTCCCTTTCTTGCCACCAACAACCATCGACGAGGTCGCCATTCTCATGGACCATCCTCGCTTTCCACTTTTGGCTGGTTGCATTTAGGTCACAAATGTTCCTCTGTTTAGACTGTTCTCCTTCTCATCGACAGCACCAAATTTTATGCATCACCATCACTGCCAGCGACCTTCTTGGTCAGAAAGATCAAGGGAAGCGGACTAAACGGCGTCCATGACAGCTAACTCTACCATAAAAATATGAAAAGAATATACCATAGAGACACATCTTCTCTCCTACTTAAATTCATCTGCCTCCTAGCTAGTCTGAACACCTCTAGCAAAATCTGTTCTCCTTTTGGGAATTCTCTTCACTGCCTTAGATTCCTGTTTTCTTCTAGTTTTTGCTTCCCCTTGATGGAGAATAAGTTCTCAAGAGATTTTTAGCTGAATAGAAGGTATACAAGTGGATTACTGGTTCTACTTTTTTGGTGATATATTTTTTGAGAAAGATATGATGTCATTATTCTCGAGCAATAAAATAGAGAATTATTGAATTTACTACATCTTCTTTGAATTATGTTTAACAACATCATATACAGTCTGCATAGTTGGACTACTAATCTTAATTTTGAGGGAACTATTTCTTGGCACTCTTTTTTTAACCAGTACTTCCTGACATTTTCTTGTCGTCATTATTTACTTTGTCTAAATTTAGCATGGCTTCCGAGTACTTTTTTTTTTTTGCAAATTCGGGTTCTTTTAATTATGTAGCCTCGTTTTTCGAATTTGTGGATGTGAGATATCAATTTTTTGGTATAGTCGGGATCTCTCATTTCCACAATTTCTCACGGATTTGGATTTTAACTCTGACCTTATTGTCCTGGCATTTCCTTTGTCTTCGATTAGTTTTCAAATTTATAAAAAGAATATTTGTATAAAATTAAATATCTACAGAAATTGACTTCGTCAGCCTACTTGTATAAGTTATGGGCCTACCATATCAAAACACGGGGGTAAGAAATAGTTGGGTATCCATGGTGCACTACTCTAGGGTGCTAGGGAGAAGATCGACGGTACACAAGCTTTACGTGTGCACTCTGGCACCAAACAGCTAAGAGTGAGCGCACACTGAAAGCGTGTGCGCCGTCGATCAATGAGATCGATGGCTCCATGACGGGAGACATTAACGTGACGCAGCCAGGCCGTTATACCCAGTAGGAAGGATCAAGGAACCTTCGCTTTGCAATTGCAAACGTTTGCTTGAGACCTGTACGTAAGGCACGCGTGTGCGCCAGTCTCAAGCTGTTGGATGAAGGCCCAATGACGCATGCTGAATAGGGGGCAGGCTGATGAGTCAAACCATCCTGCCCCTTATCTTAGCGCTACTGCTTATTCTCGGATGCGGCAAGCTCATGCTAACATTACTTTTCAGTCTTAGAACTATCGAGATTAGGAAAGAACTCTTCTTTTTTACTTCCATGCATTTCTCCGTTCTTCGCAATTGGTGGTTTATAAAAAAAAAAGTTCTTTCACAATTGGCCAATATTTGTCGCATACTCCTACTAAAACTAGGAAGAGATGAGCAAGATTTATAAGTCATGTTGTTTCCATCTCCAACTATAACTTATTTTATAACTTGAATCCTCACAGATTGGAAAGGCCAAACCTATAAATACAGAAGCAGCGGAAAGGAAGCGCTTGCTCATCAGAGAATAGTGCAATCAAGAAGAAGCCATGGCGGGGCAACAGCAGCTCCAGGTACTCACGGCCCTGGACGTGGCGAAGACGCAATTGTACCACTTCACCGCCATCGTCATCGCCGGCATGGGCTTCTTCACCGACGCCTACGACCTCTTCTGCATCTCCCTCGTCACCAAGCTCCTCGGCCGCATCTACTATCACGTTGATGGTTACGACAAGCCCGGCACCCTTCCGCCGAGGATTGCCGCTGCTGTCAATGGTGTGGCTTTCTGTGGAACACTTGCGGGCCAGCTCTTCTTTGGCTGGCTCGGGGACAAGTTGGGCCGGAAGAAGGTCTACGGCATGACCCTCATGCTTATGGTCGTATGCTCCATTGCATCAGGCCTCTCCTTCAGCGACAGCCCCACCGCCGTCATAGCCACCCTATGCTTCTTCCGCTTCTGGCTCGGCTTTGGCATCGGAGGCGACTACCCGCTTTCCGCCACCATCATGTCCGAGTACGCGAACAAGAAGACCCGAGGGGCGTTCATTGCCGCAGTGTTTGCCATGCAGGGCTTCGGCATCTTGACCGGCGGCATGGTGGCCATAATAGTCTCTGCAGCCTTCAAGGCCAAGTACCCGGCGCCGCCCTACATCATTGATCATGTGGGCTCTACTGTCCCGCAGGCAGACTATGTGTGGAGGATAATCGTCATGTTCGGCGCCCTGCCAGCAGCACTGACATACTATTGGCGGATGAAGATGCCGGAGACGGCCAGGTACACGGCCCTCGTGGCCAAGAACGCGAAGCAAGCGGCGGCGGACATGAGCAAGGTACTACAAGTGGAGATTGAACCAGAGCAGCAAAAGGTCGAACAGATGGCAAACGCCCCAGCCCGGTCCTTCGGACTCTTCTCCAAGGAATTCCTCCGCCGACATGGCCTCCACCTTCTCGGCACCACCACCACATGGTTCCTCCTAGACATCGCCTTCTACAGCCAGAACCTCTTCCAGAAGGACATCTTCAGCGCAATCGGCTGGCTCCCCCATGCAGAGAACATGAACGCCATCGAAGAAGTGTTCAGAATCGCGCGAGCCCAGACGCTAATCGCACTTTGTGGCACGGTGCCAGGCTACTGGTTCACGGTCGGCTTAATCGACATCATCGGCCGATTCACCATCCAGCTCATGGGCTTCTTCTTCATGACCATATTCATGTTTGCACTAGCAATCCCCTACCACCACTGGACTAAGCATGAAAACCGTATCGGTTTCGTGTTCATGTACGGCCTAACTTTCTTCTTCGCCAATTTCGGGCCCAATAGCACGACATTCATCGTGCCGGCGGAGATTTTCCCTGCGAGGCTAAGGTCTACATGCCACGGGATATCGGCGGCTGCCGGCAAGGCGGGGGCCATCGTGGGGGCCTTCGGGTTCTTGTACGCGGCGCAGAGTAAGGACCCCACTAAGAGGGATGCCGGGTATCCGGCTGGAATCGGTGTGAAGAATGCTCTCATGGTGCTCGGATTTTGCAACCTCTTGGGGTTCTTGTTCACGTTTCTGGTGCCGGAATCGAAGGGCAAGTCTCTTGAGGAGATGTCAGGGGAGAATGAGGATGCACCAGTGGAGATATCTAGTGTTGCAGCGAGTCGAATGATGCCTGTTTGAATGCCGGAACGTGTTCTTTTATTGTTGTATTTTTGCTTTTTTGCCACAGTATATATAGAGTGTACGTGCTTAAATTTATGTGAAGAGTATGAATAATTTCCATACTGTAACAGATGTGAGGCCCTCACATGTGTGAGTGGCCAATCACAGGTTTTTTGTGCACTAAAAGAGTGGGTTATTAGATTCAATTTTCATGAGTTTTCACACGCCTTTAATTCATGGGAACCTATTATAAAAAAAAATAATGGGAATCTGTGACTGGCAACTCGCATATGAGAGCCTTGCAGCAAATCAGAACGGATTTTTTTAGTTTCATGGATGATATTCATTGGGCAAATTGGGTTTTATTAAGAGTAATGCTATATCTCCTTCAAAAATCAAAACTCTCACAGTAAAGCCCATTCTGTGGTTATCAATGTGTATTTATTAGGACCAACATGTCAAAACATGTAATGATGATAAGAAGCAGCAGCATTTTTCAAGCAGACAAATGTGTAAACCCGCAAAAAAGAAAGGAAAGTGAGACTGAGCGAGTTTTAGGAAATGTGTCCTGAATGGCAACCATCAGACCATAATCTTCACAATTTTCACCCCTACTCCTGTTCTAGATACATTGTATTTGCATACGAGTATTTGACCATGCTTTTAGGGAAAGTGTTTCTTTTACTGTGCTCCATGGCCATAAGGAGTGTACGTAAGAGTCCTAGCATGGTACATAAGAGACTTAAAAGTGCTATAAAACATATCAGTATTGACTTTTTTTAATATAACCTACGCATATCGTCAGAAATTTTCCCCAGCCTGCACCTCGTGAGAATTCTTATTTGCAAGGAGCAAGGACATGCAAAACCAGCCCGCCTCCACCATGAAATAAAAACTGATTCACGAACATGTAAGGACAGTCATTGACAGCCGTATCGGCTAAGCCTTTTGTCTCCTAGGCATCTCTGGCCGTATCAAGGTGTCTGTGTCAGTGACACAAACATGGCCAAGGTTCCTCAGACAGCCTTCTGTCCAAGGGCCTGAGAGTGAAGGCTACCAGGAGGGAGGCGGAGCTGCCGAGGAGGCAGAGTCGGGCAAGTCATCTGAAAGACAGATGGTGCCCAAGACTACCAGCATCCGATCCACCAGTCAGTTTGTCTCAGGGTGTTCAGCTCCGACCAGGCTCTCAGTGGCCACAAAAGGTCTCACCTTTGCGGCCCTACTGCTGCCGCCGCTAAATCCAAGCTTGGATAGAGTTGGATCGATCTCAACCTCCCAGCTCCAACGGAGGATGATGGCGCCAGCCAAAGCGAGCATTCTGCTGTATCAGACTGCATCGAATCTGAAGTTGAAGCTGAAAGTGGGAAGCTCCTACTTTCATTGCTCCTAAAAAATTACACCCATATTTCCTGGTCTACCGTAGCAGGATTGAGTTACTAAAGTTTCCCTACTAAAGTTCTTTTTGTTCGCATCCGGTCTCTGACACGGTGTCTGACGGCCAAACGGACACAACCACGGCAGACTTGAGTATAATGGTGTAAACGGGCCGAGCCGGCTCGCGAGCTTTTCCAGCTCGGCTCGGCTCGTTTAAACTCGGCTCGAATAAGCTCGCGAGCCATCTCGAGCTCGGCTCGTTATGTTATATATGTATAAAAATAAAATAAATATAGTAGTATATATAAACAAATCTAATTATTTATTTTTGTTATTTTCTACATGTAAAAAACCAAAGCTATTAAATTGCAAAGTTATGTTTCGAATGTGATACAATAATGTTGTGATAACACTATAAATTAATCATTCTTTCAAGTTTTATTATCAACAAAAATAAAATTTGTACTTTCGAAAAATAAAATATTATATCTTTATGAAAGCTAGAAGTTTTTATACTGCTATTTTTCCCTTCCCTCTTTCAAAAGATTGGAGCCTCTGCATTTGCAGCTTCGAATTCCACCACATAAGACTTTTATCATTATGAGTCTCAATTGTTGAAAAAAATTTATTTTTTATTCCTACATAAAGATATAATACCTACTATTTGGAGGCAAAGAGTTCGAGGTTGAATCAGTCTCTCTTCTGCCATCTAATTTTGGAATGGTGCAAAGAGAAGAGAAAGAATTTATGCTTTCCCCCGGTCGATTTAGTTTAAGGGGCTCTCTCTGAGGCTGACACTTGCTTAATTGGCTTTCATGGTTGCAGATTCGTGAATTAAGTAATAAATGATCACTGTTACTCCATTATTAGCCTTTTTTTTAAAAAAATATTCCATCTCCAATCCACTTGACTCATTTTAGCCAGCCATTCTACAGGCTTAAAAGAAAATTAGGAAATTCCTCAGCCTCCCTTGAGTGGAGGCCTCGAGGAAGGTGGAGGGGTTGGAGCAGAAGATTGTTAGGTGTTTGAACCGAATTATAGAGCCCCATTGTTTAGTCTAGTCTTCAGGCTTACACTACCTACAGAAAGACAGAGAGAGATAGAATGAAAAGGAAAAAGGACGTCGCAATCAGACAAAAACCGTCTCATGAACATTTGAGTGACATTGGCCCCCTCCCTCCTCATCACATGCCTTTTCGGATTTTTCAATTCTAAAATTTTTCGTCTTTCTTTTTTTATGATTCCTCCTTTCTCCAATGGATGAATCTCTGCTATGGTAGGCTTTTTCAATTTTACAATTTGTCTTTGTTTTGTATCCTTTCTATTGAGAGCGGTTCAGCTGCACATACAGGTGCAGAGGAAATCCTCTGGACGTACGCTATTTTCCTAACGCGTGTCCCTAACAATGGCCTTTCTAATGTGCGTTCCGTCGGTTTCTCAAAATCAACCAAACCCCGCCTGAACTGCATGCAGATCAAGGACATGCGTCACGATTTCTTATGCACACCCGGTTCCTTTCTCTTGTCGGATTTGGGGGAGGGGGAGAACCCAAAACAGGGATTTGAAGGGGGGGGGGGGGGGGGGGGGTGCTGGCGTGGGGAGGGGGGCGGCGACGAACAGAGAAAGAGGGGGGAGGGAGAAAAAAGAGAGGGGGGCGAGGTGGCGGTGCAGGCAAGGGGAGGGGGCGGCAACGGCGCTGGCGAGGGGAGGGGAGGGGTTCGGCTACAATGCTGGCAAGGGGAGGAGGAGGGGATTTTGGGTGGGGGAGCAGTCGAACAGAGAAGGGGGGGGGACTCGCGCGAGGCGGCGTTGCCGGCGAGGGGAGGGGGGCAGCGACGAACAGAGAAAGAGGGGGGAGGGAGAAAAAAGAGGGGGGGGGAAGGGGCTCTGCCGCCCCGAGGGTCGCCTGAGAGGGGGGGAGGGGGGGGGGGCTGTGGCCGCCCCAAGTAGTTGCCGGGCGAGGGGCTCAACGGGGCGGTGGCGGCATCGGGGGGAGGGGGGTCTCTGGCCAACCCAAGCAGTCGCCGGGGGAGGGGGCAGCGGCGGCGGTGTGGGGCGTCAGGTGAGTCCAAAAAAACTATTTTTTTTCATTATGATCTAGTGATCCGTCACCACGATCGGCATGCGACAGCATCATAATCAGTGCCATTTCCGGCGACATTGACGATGGGCAGTCCTACGCCGTTGGCCAATGATGCGCCGGCGAGCCGAGCTCGAGCCTGGGCGGAGCCTTCCAGTATGAGGCACTCGAGCTCGAGCCGAGCTCGAGCTAGGAGGGACCGAGCTGTAAATGAGCCGAGCCGAGCTCGAGCTCGAATTTGAAATTTCGAGTTCGAACTGAGACATGCCCAAGCTCGGCTCAACTCGGCTTGTTTACACCCTTACTTGAGCGGACAATTTTTAACAGACACGGACAACCTCTGTCCAAGCTCCGTCCGGTCCGCGACCATCCCTACAAACATGACAACATTTTAGCTTCTTCTTGGTAGCCGAGTATCTTTTAAATAATTTTGAGGTTGTAAAGTACACATGTTGAACCTGTGCCCTCTTTTCTTCGCATTCTGCATTAAAGAAGAACCGGTGCCCAAAAATCTGACCCAGTTTCTGCGGACAAATGGGTAAAAGCTATGCTTCTAATATACAGACTCGAGCCATAACCATGAGAACCCAACACACATCACCAATGCTCATAGTGACCTTCAAACTGCATCTCCTCCAATACTCAGATGATCGTTATGATTTTTTTTTTGGATCACCATTCTCCTGAATTTTCTTATTCTTTAAGCTTAGTGCTCTCTTCATCAATAGGTCTTTTTTGTTTTGAATGTTATCATCAATAGATCTTGCAAACCACTCAACAAGACATGGTCTCACCACCATGAAAAAGAGAGACGCAATCAAAACCTTACCCTCTGGTGTGTATCAATAGAAAAGGAAAAAAGCACTACAGAATCCATTAGATAAGCATAAAATGCTAAGTCACTCACTGATAAGGTTATTGAGATCAAACATACAAGAGACCTTTTGAGCTAAATTATGCAAATTTATGGATTCTGATGATTTCCACCTTGATCTGCAACCAATTTACCACCGAATCACTTTATACTTATCCTAAAATCTCAACTTCGTTCTTCATTATTTAGTAGTATATCTAGATATAAAAGAAATTAAAGGTTCAGTGTGACATGCAGATGATGTTTCCCATCAAAAACACTCTAAGAGCAGATCGGCTGTCAAGTTACCAATCTTCATCACACTTATCAAATAAGCAAACATTATGGAAATCAAATGCCACAACTTAAAACTGAGATGTTTTGAAGCATTGAAAAGAAAATTTTAGATTCTTTATATGGAAAAGACCCAAATTTGTGAACAAGGGAAACACCACACTGAGAAAACTGGAAAGAAGGAATATGACAAAAATACAGTTCCAAATAAATTTTTTACCACCTTTTTTATAAGCTTTTTAACATAGCACTTCCACCGCTTGAAACATAAAGCACATACTGCAGCATAAAGATTCCAGAAAACTAAGAAGTTTACCTTAACAGAAGTACCAGGCTTAGCAGTAGCTGTACTCCCAAAGTTGAATTTTGATTTCTTTTCAGCAGGTTTCAATTTTTGGAATGAGCACATCAGAGTCTCATCTACACTCATCATAGCACCTGCATTATCAAACTCACCACAATAATTAGGAGCAGAAAATATCGTCACAAGTTGTCGATTAGCAGAAAAACTCATAGCCATCTTCCACAACCTGCAAAATTGACAGCCAACAATTAACTTTTGAAACAACAGATCGACATGCTTAATCAAGACTAACAATCACATTAGACTTGGCTTGCCAACCAATGCATGCACATGATGTCTAATATAATGAACATCCTATACCAACAATGCAACTGATGGACAAGTAATGAAAAAAAAAAAGGAAACTTCAGCATATATACTGCACCTGGTGAGCTCGACAAACAAGGTCCAAATCATGTTCCTGCAGAAATTCTGAAACCTTATCGGGGCCAAACGTGTGTGAGACACCACGGTCATTCGTTCCCCAACCTTGGAGATCTTTACTTGGATCAAACCAGAGAAGGTCACAAAGCAAACCTGTTTCGGGCACATCTGTGGAGCATGTTAAATTTCGTATTTGATCCAAATTATGCAGATCAGAAGACAAATCTCCATGCATACAGAGAATTTTCTCATCAATCGAAGTGGCAACAGGTAGGCAGTTGAAGTCATCAGTGAAGACTTTCCAAATCCTTACATTGAATCTTCTTTTAAATTCATCATAAAATCCATATATACGGTTTATGAATGCGCACTCATGGCTTCACCTTAGAATGAAAAGTTTTCAGGGTACTTGATTTTGTAAGAAAGAAGGCACATAGTCTCCAGACTTTGCTTGCCCCTATCCACATAGTCACCTAAAACAAGTAATTAGCAGCAGGAGGCAGACCACCATATTCAAACAACCTCAGGAGATCAGAATACTGGTCGTGGATGTCACCTGAAAACAAGTACAGAATCGAACCCGGAGATCAAACCAAGAATTACTTCATCTATAATTGGATTGATGAAACTAGAAATATGTTTAGAAAATGGCATCTGGATCACATTTCAAGGAAAATTGAGAATTATTTACAACACAACACATTCTCAGATATACAGGAATAGACTTGAAGAACAATACAAAAAATCTTATCTTAAATCAAAAATGAAAAAATCACTAGAAAAAAAGAAGGCTAATCACACTGCATGTAAAACCAAAATAAATCAAGAGTTCATTCACAGTTCAAAGGCACCAGCCATTATTACTCCAGAGCATATATAAATTTAAAAGCATAAAACAAATATGAAACTTTTCAAGATGATTTCGTGTTTAGAACAAAGCTGCAAAGTCTTTGTTGCAGTATACAGGAAATAAATAAATATAATACAAAATTGCAAACCCCGGTGGTTGAATCCAGGTATTCATACCGCCACTGAGATGCTCAGTTGAATCCTTAACCTTTATAGGAAAATGGCCGGTTCCATAATTCGTGGGTAAGGTTAAGGAACTTAAGATAACTAAGGCACATGGGTGTAGGCCTCATCGCTTGGAACGCCCAGTGCTAACCATACTGAAAGACAAGGAAGTGCAGGTAACACCAATCGGCGAATTGGCATTAAGGATCCCTAGGGTATGAAAGAGATGTCATTCCATATATTGGGTTTTGGGTATGGGTAGTGGGCCCATCTTAAGCCCACATTTTTTAGATTGATTGAATTAAAATTAATATTTAGTTATGTGCTAAGTTGGGAAAGAATGAGAAAACCTTTATAACGAGGTTTTCTTTTAGTCCCACATAGGAAACACACATGAGTGTGTTAAGGTATATAAGAGGAAAGAATCTTTATCTTTATGTATCTTATTGGTGTGGTGACTCTCCCCAATTGATAGTGCACACATTCATGGGTGTACCTAAAGGTGCACACACGCGCACGCGTGGCGTGGACGAATGAGCGCATTGTGCCGCTTTAAAGGCGCACTTAGCACTTTGACCAATCCTTTGACTATTCTCACTACCATGGACGCGATGGGAACGGGCATTCTAGAAACCGAACAATGTAAAGTGACAACCAAGATTTACAAACGGCACTAAGAGCTAGAAGTTTGGATGCTAACCTAAAGAAGTGTTGACTGTTTAACTCATATGGATCACTCTTCTGGACGCTTCAGTTTTGTAGATTCCTACAAAGAGATAGTTTCCTAGACTTCATAAAAGTTACTGATGTTTGATTTAATCACAGCCATCAATTTATTCCTAGCCCTATATTGATCAGAATTCACTTAACATATATGTACGCTTGTCTATTTATGTAATAACTACATCGATACTAGTATTAAAAGTAAAAATATTAAATGGATAAAAACCAAAAGGACAAAGAAATTTTAAAAAACTACATAACTCTTGTAGGGCACCATTAACCCTGAGTTAAAACGTGTGATGGGTATAAGCAAAAATATTAAATGGATAAAAAATAATAGGACAAAGAAAATTATTAAAAATTTTGATTCCTTAAATTCTTTTATGCCACATGCAAGATGCGAGTACAGGTTTTACTAGTAAAGACATTACAAAGAACATGGAATATCTAAGAGTTTGTATACTACATGCGGCCTATTCCTTCACCCCTTCTCCTATTTTTTACCGCTTTCCCTATAACTTCTTTTCCCTTTCTTCAAACATTCATCTACCTGAAACCTCCATCCAATCATTTCTCGCCATCTTCCCATCTCTACTATCAGTGCATTAAACTTGAACTTTAACCTAGGAAGCACCGATACGCCAAATTTGCCCCCGTACCCGTATCCGATACGTATCGTATCCGGATACGCCACCGATACGGCTGCATGCGTATCGATGGCGTATTGTCTTAAAAAAAAAAAAAAAAAAAAAAAAAAAAAAAACAGTTTCCTATACGTAAAGGGGGAACTATTATAAGTTATAATGTTTAATTTCATAACTTATAATTATTATTGTTTGTGTTGTCATTATAGTGTAATTCTATCAAAATTATGGAAGTTACTATAGGTGGCTATTAAGGTACTAGGTTTAATTTTTTTTTCTTTATTATGTTTATTGTTTGTTTTGACACTAGGACCAATCTAAAATGTGTTTTAAAAATATATAAAATATTTTTTCAAAAACGTATCCCCGACGTATCGTATCGGGACTTTTTGAAAATTGCCGTATCGCCGTACCCGTATCGTATCGTATCGTATCGCCGTATCCGTATCGGTGCTTCCTAGACTTTAACTATGGCAAAAAACAGGCTCAATAGAGTGACTTCAAGACTCAAGTACAATTTCAGATTGATTCCACAGATAACATGGTCAGGTTTTACTTCACACCCATGTTCTGGATAAGAAAATCCATAGCATGAGGCACAATTTAAGCAGTCTCAGAGAGGCCAGTTGGAGAGAGAGGCACTTTCTGAGCAGCGAATGGAACATTGTATCACCAGCGTTCTCCAGCAACTTAGATAAGAGATGAGCTTCACAGCAGACCGTGCTCCAGGCAGTCCAGGGCAGTGTTTGGGGTCTGTTCCAATTCTTGCGCCACAGTACTGATGCATCTTGGATCAATACTAACGCATCATGTATCCTAGAAAACAAAATTTCACCATTTAGATCCAGAACTTGTGCAGCTATACCACGATTCTTCCTTTTCAGCCTGGGCAGAAAGATATAAATTTAGTGGATGGGTATCTTGTTTAAAACGTGCAGGCATAGTTTTATTTCTGTCTTTTAATAGGTTGGACATAGTTGTCATTTCTACTATGTTTCATCAGTTTTGTTACCAGTAAGCTTTACTATCAAAGGTCAATAAACTCTTTAGTAGTCATTAATGGTGGAAACAGATTTTATTTGCTTTTCCATTATTTATCTTCTTCTAAGCTTGGCCAATGGGCTCGTTAACTCAAGCTTCAGCTACCCTCTATTGCAAGAAAGTCTTCAATTCAAGTTCCTATCGAGAACATAGCATGTAATCAACATGGCAATCAGAGGCATAACGCTTTGCAAGAAATTTAACATTACTGCAAGACTACTTTGATTGGGTGTTGTCCTTCTGAACTATAAAACTGTTGAAGAAACACAAGGAGGAAATGGGGCAACAAAAACATAAGAGATGCATCGGATTGGAAAGGATTATAAAATACTTGGTCAATCACACTATTGGGCTCGAGAGGAGGCGATTTTGAGGATGAGCCCTTCCATGATGATCGAGCACTCCACCATGCGGCAAAAATGTTTGTTGACGCTAGAATGTGATTTTGTGAACATTTTAAAAAAGCGGTAATGACGTCTAAGGCATCAGGGCAGAAATCTTTGAATGGAAAAGCTGTTGTTTCAATGTTGCAACTTCAGCAAAGGCAGAAGTCAGGAGTGGTAGGCAATTGTTCACGAAGTTTTAACTCGGAAGAGGAACAACCAGAAGATAACGGAGAGGAGCAGGGAATGGTGACTCTTAAAGGGAAATAAAATCCAGCCCAAACCTAACCTGACCAAAGCCATTTTTTTAAATTTAGGAAGTCACTGCAATTGGCAAAACTTAGGGTAGGATCTCGATTTGGGCCCATTTTGACGATTTTGCCGACTTTTTGGTGAATTTTGCCAAATGTTAGCAGTATAATGAAAAGAGTTTGTGTCACGCCCCAAAATTCCTGACCTCGATCGGAGTGCGGAAGCCTTTAAGTAAACTAAATAAAAGCCGAGGTAGGAACCTTGGGACGCGACCGAATACTCGATCACTCAGGTCAATTACATCGTTACAAAAGAACGTGTAATCGACATCACCAGGAACTCATAACGAAACTTAGAAATTGAGAACTAAAAACTTCTTCATCAAATTTTAAATAACATTGTCAATGTAGCAAATGAATCCTACTGAAATTATTACAGCAGATTAAATAAAAACTATCAAATAAAGCAAACATCAAATTTAGGCACACACTGGCCAACACTAAAGAAGTTCTAACAAAATGCAATAGAGTAAATAAAGTAATTCTTCAAGACATCTCCCACGCATCTGCTACGCCTTTCTGAACTGCAAAATCCTGACTTACTGATCTTTGAGGCCTGCATCAGAGGATGCGTGAGTATTTCGTAGAAATACCCAGTAGGATGTAAAAACCCACCAGGAAGATAAAATAGGTTATGAAGAATAGATCACTCAGATAAACAAGAATAAACACTCTCTGAAAGACCACTCATAGGTTTATGTTGCAAGAATAGCAAGGTCAGATGATAACAGTTCCAATGGAAAAGTATCGGAAAGAATAATCTCAATATGACTCCAAACAAATATCGGTGTAAGGAAAGAATGGTCAAAATACCAAAGGCTCCAGGCATCTAAAGTGCAAGGAGTTACAATTTCTGCTCGCTGAATTTACTGATCACCCGCAAGTGACTATACCAGAATCATGCTAGAGGTTCTCTTTTTGGAACCCGGCCACGCGTCTAGACATGCTGGCCCCATCGGTGCTTACGGGCACAATGGGCGGAGACTGCAGACCTTCCGTAATATCATACAGCCTAAACGTACGTATTTGCCTCCTTTCGGGCAATAGGGAACCCATGTTCCATAAATATCGGAGGTCACTCATGACCTAGCAATGGCTCGTGAGCATACTATGATTCCACATTTTAATAAGTGGAGAAATAGGTCAATGTCAAACTGGACAATGATTCAACAATAACAGAGGTCTCAACTTTCTGAGAATAGGGTAACTCTTACCGCAATGACTCCCTCATGGAGTATGAAACAGATAATCAAGGTTTCTCAACAATGTATGACTCTCTCTCAAGGAGTAACAAGAAGATTCACATATCTCGCATAATAAAGAGAATAATGAAAACTCACAATCTGAGGAATAATGAATTTCACTCTTAGATTACACGTCATGCATCATGTCTTACCTTTGATAGGGATATCTCTAAGTATAGAATTGTATTACTTTTAATCTCAAGATACCTTTCTAAGAAAGTTTGATCTCCAATTGGATACTCAAACCGACACCACAATGAACCATAGAAACAAGACCAAATTGACTCTTGTGCACGCTGACTCGTCCCAAAGTCTCAATCTTTTAAACTTCTTCACTTATTACAGTGACTCATAAGTAGTTTTATCTTACTATATTAATATTATTTTAATCAGATTATATCATATTATGAGTAATAATACTTACTAGT
The DNA here is from genome assembly GCA_039654745.1 of Houttuynia cordata. Classification (NCBI taxonomy): domain Eukaryota; kingdom Viridiplantae; phylum Streptophyta; class Magnoliopsida; order Piperales; family Saururaceae; genus Houttuynia; species Houttuynia cordata. The sequence goes on along the minus strand of CM077504.1, from coordinate 52,283,855 downwards.
GCTTTAAAACCCTAATTCCAGTAAACTGTCTTATACTATACAGCCCACTTACGACTGACTCCACTGTCAATACAGAAGGAATCTGACTCTGAAAGTTTAACAGCAGATAGCCCTATGAGTCTAGTTTATAACCCCACTGACGGCATATTTTTATGAGTTTTATACATTTAATTATGATTTTTATACTGAGCACTGTCGGCGCAGAAACAGTTCTGGCCGAGAGCACCTTACTTACTTATAATATGTAATCATGTACTAATACCCATTAACCATGATAATATAACATTAATACCCTTAATTACTCCCCTCCTAGAGTAATTCTAGACTCTGGTATGTTCTGGAACTTAATGATTATAATGATTCTAATTGATACTAATACCTTAAACTAGATTCAAGGCATCAACCTTGATCTAATTAAGCTTTTAACATTATTAATACATCCCTTAAAGGACATAACAGAATAAAGAAGATAACTTTCATGACCATCCACGTTCAAGAGACATGACCTATAGATATTCCCATCAAAAGTAGGCATATATGCATCAACATGAAGCATTAAATATGGTATGACATTATGAGCACTCTTATTTATCAAACAACAAGGAATCTCCCATGAAACAAACATTAGGCACTCTTATCTCTGAGATAATATGAATAGGATCATAAATTAATCACAATATGAAAGAACCAAAGAAGTGCAAACCGAATTGGTTGGGAAAAACCATCCTACCACTTAGATGTATGCGAAATACACCTCCACGCGTAGCTCGTTCTTTCTCCTTCGCAACGACGCCTCCACTCCTTCGATCGCACGAGAAAAGAGGTTGAGGGGAGAGGTAGAAGGTTGCTGGAATTAGTGTCAAGGAAAGGGAGAAGAGCTAGGGTTTAGCACAGGGCGTCCAAAGCTTGGAGTGAAGCATATGGGCGTCCTCCTCCTTGGCTTTTATAGCCAAAGCCTCCTCCAACTAGGATATCTCCTAATTAGATCCTTCCTAATCCCAAATCCCAATTAACTAATCAAAAGGTCCCCCTCATTAGTAAGGGACGATCAGCCATGTTAATCCATTGTGTTTTCCTTATTTAATTAGTATTTCAAATCTCTAATAAGATTCGTTTACTATCTTAATCCTAATTACAGCACACTGTCATACGCATAACAGTCCACTTCCGACACTTCCCACGGTCAGTCCAATTGAAGATGGACTCTGAAATTTTTATTGGAGTTAGCCTTATGTGTCTAGTTTCTAAACATGTTAATTTTATATTTTTCCGGTTTTTCCTGAATTAGTTATGATTTATTTACTACAGACTGTCGACACAAAAATATTACTGGCTGAGCTTACCATCTTAATCATACTTTACATATCTCGTTCCAAACTAAGAAACTACCATATCTAAGCCAACCAACTAGACGTCCCCTTCCTATTGGTTGATTAAAAATGAAGTATTTATCTCTTTTTAATTAAGATTTATCTTCCCTAATTATCTCAACCGAACTGATACTTCCCGATCCTCCGCGATACTTACCATATTTACCGCTATTAGGTCAAATCGTAGATTTTGCTCCAAGATTCACTCTAATCCTCTAAAGATCTCCTTGTGGCTAGTTGCCCACGTTCACATGACTCCCTGGGCCTATGCCACATGGCCCTGCGCCCAGGTCTGTGCGTCTAAAGCTAGAGTCCTGCGCACACATGACTCTGGTGTCCCACGGTTGTACTACTCATTACACTATCTCGTGTAGACCACGGACCACGTATAAAACCAAAATTAACTGATTAATTATGAAATTCAAATAGGTCTCATCCACTTGAACACATGCCCTGGCGCCTGGCCCCACTCCTGGCGTCAGGTGTTCTCAGACCCTGGCGCCAGGCTGGCCTCAGCGCGAGGTTGTTCCCAGTGCCAGGACCAACCCTTGTGTGCTAGTTTTCTACTACTAATAGTCATGCGATTAACAAATTATATCACATCATAAACATCAAATAACACATCAAAGCACATTGCACAACCAGAAAATCAAATCAGGCAATGAACTTTCCTATTTTAGAACAATTACCTAAAATAGAAACCTTTAGTTAACGTACAAATTTTCCGGGTGTTACAGTTTGTGTCATATTCCAAATATTTAGAGAAAGACGAGTCCAAACAAGAAATTTCTGATAAATCTTTTCCTCATTTTATGAATTTAAAGCTTCGAGATTCAAAATACAAAATTCACAATTAAGGATTATAGTTGAAAATATGCGTAGTGGATATAACATAGAACAATGAAATGTAAACTCACTTCCACAAAACCAAACTGGTATGTCCACTTATTTCTCTCATAAATTTAGAGTAAGTTCCCTGTCAGACGTGTTCAATACTCTAAATATCAGAGATTTCACTGTAGTTGATAGGTTAATATACAAGATTTACGCTTGTGAAGGATTGCTCACATGGAGTCAAACATTTTAACCAAGAATCTAGTGGTTTTCTTTGTCTAAAAAAGCATCTTAACAGACTAGACAAATCGTTCAATAGAAAAACTGAATCAAGTAACAAGCAATTTTAAGTCGTATTCTACAGTATAAGATGGAATTCAAGAAAATGTCAAACTGCATGTCAGAATCTGCAAAAAACCTAGTGGAAGCACATTACCACACACAGGACCAACTTTTCGGCAAGCCAACATGCTTTATTAATGGCATGCCTTCACATGCATAAATTAAAATCCATTAATGTCCAACTAAGAGGAGTTTTAGAAAACAGCAAAAAAACGTGTCTTCTCATAAACATTTAACTCGAGTGAAAATCAACTTTTCAGCATGGCAATTTGCTTAATTTTCTGCCTCAGTTTATTCCCCACCATGTTCATTCCTATTTCCAGGTCAACTAATTAAGAGACTAAGCATGGAATATGTTGCTCAAGTCAGGAAAAACTTCTCAACAAAGAAACATCCTAACTTTCTTGGCCCAGTTTTATTCGTGCCAGCTACATCCCAATGTACAACCCACCAAATCCTAAGCCTAGAAAAAACCTGATTCCCCCTCATGAAAATGTCATAAATTAAGATCACCAAAACATACCAAACTTTTACATAAAGAAATTTACACTCCGTACTCCCATATTAATAGCTCCATTTGGAAAAAAATTGGTATTATCAATAGCTCCATACCACCTCCCCTTATCCCTCATGGCCTCCTCTTCTGCCTCCCAGAACTAGAAATTTGAACTAGAATTTACAGTTGAATAAGAATCACTACTTTCCCATATGAAGCTTTTGGTATGCGAGGGAGGGAGAACAATATTGACACGCGTGTCACCTAATAACGAGCCAGTACATCAAGAAATTGAATGTAAAATGCTCAATGGCGCCATATCTATTCATGCGCAATCTCTTAGTAAACGACAAGACAAATACGTCACACACAAACTTAAAAAAAACCCAAAGATAGCCAATTTAATCACCATATTTCGAATGATTCGAAAATGAAATCCAAGAAAATATTCTTATCAAGTAAAGATTGGGTAAAGAATTACCGCAAATTGTGATCAAGCTCAAGGAAAATATTCTTTGAGGAAAGGCAGAGCTGGCGAACCTCCAACTCGGAGAGCTGCACCTGCTTGCCTGGATGACTCGCCCTCACTTCCAGTAGCCGATTGATCATATCATCCAGCACCGCGGCGTCCATGTGCATAAGTGGGGGAGGAAGCCCAACTGAACACGCGAAAGAAAGGGCACTAAAACCCTAGTTGGCCTTTCTAGAGTGAGGGGAGTCTGTTGGGAGTGGGCGGGTAATGGCTTTTGAACGTTCCCCTGTCATCACTTATCAGTGGTAGTCACTTTGTTTGGAATGAGAGGATGAATTACAGGGTCTGGATCTTAGGAGGTGTGCATGGTTATTTCAGTTCAAAGTGCGAGAGAGTTGAGGGGGCAAAGGCTCGTGGACAAATGACGAGAAATTATTGGGTGTCCCTGGCACAGTACTCCTTGGGCACCACGATTCATTCAGACAAGGATCTTAGAGATCGGCACACAGACTATAAACGTGCGCTTTATCAATTTGCTTGGACAGTTAAAGCGCATATGTGTGTGCGTCTAGATGGTCTGACTGTTGTACCCAATCATTTCTAATTGTAGGATGAGCACTTCTGTGTCCTTGTTTGAGGACCCTTTGTCCAACAACTGTCGGTTCGTGTTTGTGGCCACATGTTCGTCGCACACGAACATGGAAGAGACTTCATGTCCCTTAAGATCCTCTATTATAGCTTATCGCAATGTTCTCAAGGCATAACTATACTATGTTGAAAAAAAAAGGCATAAGTATACCGGAGTCCTAGAAAAAATTACACGTTTATGAAAAAATCTTTTTTTTAGGCAACTTGTTACCTAGGATATCTAACTCTTTAATTTACATTGAACTTCTGGGGGGGAAGATAGAAGAGTTGTATTTATAGTCGAGTCCACTATCAATCACTTCAAGACTTCCTAGCTGACCAAGTGAATTGACTACCAGTCGCCTCCACTAGAATTACGACTATGCTTTTGCTTAGACTCACAAGTAAATGTAACTATTTTTGCCGGAGAAAGATACTTTGTAAATATACTTATCTTTTCAAACGGGGGATGACTTTATGGCCTTCGATGCCCATCATTGCTTGAAACCTTCATATTTTGCATATTCACCACCATATAAGCTTTGTCAAGAAAAAGGCAATCAAGTAGATTGAGTAATAGCATTTTGGACTACACATACACATTTACATGCCTAGTGTCACGCGCCCAAAATCCATGGCCACAGTCGAAGTGCAGAAGTCTTCTTCAATACCATCTTTGGTGAGGTAGGAACTCTGACACGCGATTTGGGATAGTCGAATCAACTGGCCAGTTTATACATCATTATCTCATTAAAACCCGAATTACCCCAAATGAGATATGTAATCATAGACGCTGATCAATACAACCATGTACTGACAATAATTCCACAACCCATGCTGAGACGTCAGAAGGATTAATATACTAATACACATGGATTAGAGTAAGGATTTGCAGATAGTTGTAATTAGGTCACAACACCCGATAGAGAATATGTTTATCATATGACTCAACGTGATTAACCAATAAAGTGGCCAACTTTTGTTGGACAGAACATGACATTGAACACAACAGTAACGAATGACATGAATTTGACGAATAACATCATGGGGACGTCCTCTAGAGACTTGAACGTGAAGAGTAGACACATGATACAAGTAGGAATATTTTTGATCATGCACTAAGCATAAATTGTACATCATAAAGTTCATTGCATATATCAATACCAATATCAAAACACTCACCTTGAGTAAAATTTCCCTCTTAATCTTTTTAAACTTTTTCGGGTATTACAGTAACACTCGAAAAAAAATTGGTATGCTTACTAAAATTGATTGGTCTAAAATAAGAAGTTTTGATGCTTGTTTAGATTATGATTTGTTATGTCTTGCATTGTGTCACTAAAGATCGCGAAGAAAGCTTTCCAACGCCACCGACGGTGCATAATTCGTAGTTCGGAGGAAAAAGTTATGCTAGTTTGAATTTTCGTATTTGATCGGGGTATGCGATCGATCGCTGGTGTATGCGATTAAATCAGAAATCAAATCGTAACTAATAAAGGAGGGTTAAGTATAGGACGTCCCTTCTACCTATGAGAAGCTTCTAATAAGAGAATTTAGATATTAGATTGGGAAGAAATCCTAAAGGAAAAAATATCCTAATTGGTATAGGCATAAGGTCTATATAAGGGGGCTAGCTCGTGTTTTATCACACTAGAGAGTTTGTGAACGCCTTAGCCTTATATTTCTCTCTTTCTCCCTTTTTCTAGTAACCCTTTCACCCTTCTTCTTCATTTAAACCTCGTCATATACGAAGGAGCGAAGGTCTCATGCGTAGAGAAGAAGAGGAGCTACGTTAGACAGGCAGTTTTCATTCTACAAAGGGGGTAGGATGGTTTCCTACTAAATTGCTTCTAAACTCTTCCCATCTATTCTATAATGAGTTATTTGATTCTATCTCAGTAGTATACATTATATGAATGCTTGATTTGTTGAGAGATTCCATATTAATTATGATTATGAGTATGATTATGATTATTGATCTTCTTTGGGTGATATATCTTCTAATCCTCGCATGATAGTTTTATATGAGAACATTATTCTTCTCTTGATCGTTTAAATGTCAGAAAGTTCTATTTTGATTCTGTAAACATTCTGGTTTAATTTTAGAACATATAAGGACCTGTAATAATCCTAGGAGGGGAGTATTTAAAGTTATTAATACTGTGTTAGCATGATTAAGAATTAATAAATCGTAATTAGTATGTATTGTTAAGACTCAAGGGTCTCAGCTAAGACTATTCCTGCGCCAATGACGTGTAGTATAAAATTCATAACTAATCACAGAAAAATCAGAAAAATATTCCGTCTATTAGGTTGGAAATTAGACACATAGGGTTATCTACTTTTAAAATTTCAGACTTAATTTTCTAGTATTCCGACTGTGAGAAAAGTTGGAATGGGGCTATTATCAACAAAATAGTTTACTGTAATTAAGGTCTAAGTCACTAGTACATAGTAATACTTAATGGTATAATTTAATCTCATCTAAGTATGAGTAATATATATTTTAAAAACATGATATGACTACAACTATTAGACTAGTTGGTCTAAAGGATTAATATTATGGATAAGTTATTATAACCTATAGTCTTATTATCTATTTACTGCTTTGGGTCGGTTTAGTTCCAGTTGGAGATCAAACCATTCCAATCAATCTTTCATTTTGAATTTAATGTCATAAATATTAGAATCTAAATTCCAGAGATGTTCCTATCTAAGGCTGGACATGAAGCATGTTGTTTGAATTATGATTGCGATCTATTATTACTCCGTTGGAGAGTTACTTGTTGATCTAGATGTTGGAGTCTCAGCTGTGTTATTATGAGAAACACTATTCTATTGAGATATTGATGATTTAATTGTACTCCAGAGAGTGAGTCTATTCCTATTTATGATTTATTTATACTCCAAAGAGTGAGTCTATTTTGGTAAATGATACCTTATAATCTTAGAGTGTTGCGAGCTCTATTCCTTTGAAATATTGCTCATATTGTTACATGACTGTTTTTTCCACTAGAGACCTTGCAAGGCTCTCTCTGAAGTGGATTTATAGTATGCTCATTAAAGCCATTGCTAGATCTTGCAGGGTCTTCTATATTTATGCCCGAAGGGATGCGCTATACATACGTTAGACTGTCGACATTACAGAAGGTCCTCAGTCTCTGCCCATCGTGTCCGTAAGCACTGGTGGGGCCAGCATCCTAGACACATGCCAGGGTTCCGAAAGGAGAACCCCTAGGGTTGTTCTGGTATATTATTTAGTCACTTGCGAGTGATCAGTTCAGCGAGCTGAAATTGTAACTCCTTATACTATAGATGCCTGGAGCCTTTGATAAAATTGTTATTATCTCCTTACACATATGTTTGTTCGGAGTCTTATTGATGTTTTCCCTATACTTGCGAGTTGGGATTCTTGTTATTGACTAACCTTTCTGTTCAGGTGAAGTAAACTTTGTGATCAGTCCTTCAGATATTATATATTCTTGTTTCTATTGAGTAAACCTTTCTTCACGTTATTATTGTGTCCCCGGTGGGTTTTTACATCATACTGGGTATTTCTGCGGAATACTCATGCATCCTCTGATACAGGCATGAAAGATCAGTGATTCAGGACAATTGCAGGATAGGAAGGTGGCGTAGAAGACTTGAAGATGAATAAAGAATTTTCAGTTATTTGCTTAGTTTGATATTTCTGACCATTGTGTGCCATAGCTTTGATGATTTCTTTTGATTGACAATTTATGAGAATTGTTGTAATAAAGACTATGTAGGATTCATTTAATACATATATAATGTTTTACACCTAGTTATGCTTTTACCTATATATTTTGTAAATTTATCACATATATGACATAAACTACTCTAGAAGAAGTCAAAGGTGGTCAACTAGATTGTGTGAAAAATAAAGGAAAATTTGGAGTATTATCTAAAAACTAAACCTTGAACAATTAGTTCTATGATGCCTTTTGACCATGTGTCCAAAAATTGGCTATGACAGACCTTCAGAGGATCTTAGTAATTTAATTATTGATCGAGGTAATGGACAATGCTAAGAAAATCGTGATCAGAGGGCCGAACTTGTGCCTATCACAACAATAGTAAAGGGATGTGACCTATGATTTTCTTCAGATTTAGACAAGGACTTGGAAAAGAGTTGTCGAGTAGAGAGTAATGTGACAAAGGGTCATCTTGAATTTAGTCCCCACCTCCAACAATAGAAGGCCTCAGGGTACCATTTCAGGATACTCCAATTTTACATTAAACATCACCAGGTGGATTAAAGGAGGATGTAATCCGACTTGGTTTAGTCTCGAAAAAATAGAAGGCCTCACGGCACCATTTTAGAAAACTTTGATTTTTGTCAAACATCACGAAGTAGGTTCAAGGAGGATATTGTTAAAATAAATGGGATGAATTGTACTTTACACGACTGTGTTGAATAAAATCATAATTAAGCCTGAGAAAGTAGATCACTTGAAATTGTCGGAGGCACAATATACACGGCTGACTTCGAAATAGTTATTGCCGCCCCCACGTGCACAGGCTACATTCGACAATTTGTTCCCAAGATACAACGGATCGCTGGTCGGTGAGTAGTGCACTACAATGGGTCTGACCCCGAACTCATAGAGAAAATAAAATTGTTGTTTTTTTTTGGAAAAGAGAATCAAAGAAGGAGTTTTTACGTAATGAACTATTTTCTATATCTCTTTGCTTTTTGTTGCAGGCAGCCCTATATAGATATGAACCTAACGGAATCCCTTTCACAAAGGAAAATGAACGGAAACAATTGTCCATTATCCACCAAGCACATGTCTTACAGCTTATAAGCTCCAAAAAGTAATTGATCATTTAATAAAAAAATCAAATGCTCTAATTGCTCCTTGCGAAGTGCTAAGTACGCCACTAAAGTGCCACAATGTGCCTATTCTCCCATGCCACGCATGTGTGCACGTGCGTGTGTGCACCTATGAATGTGTACACCCTTGTTTGGGGAGAGTCTCCACACCAATAAAGAGATATAAAAAGATAGAAGGCTTCTTTATATATATCTCATAACACCAAGGTATCTTTCCTATGTAGGACTAAATAAATCTTCCAACACAGAGATCTCTTTCATTTTCTCTCTAATTCCTAGTTCAATCACATAATGATTTTTTATAGTAAATGTACAAGTGGCTCTAAGTAATGAGACTAATATTAGTGAGTTTTATACCACTATGCAACCCAACATAATCTTTACTAAAGTTAAGTTTTGCCCTACTGTTCCAAACCCAGAACCCAATAGATATAATTCAAGTTTCAACATCATTTTCGCACATTAACTTTCAAATGAATTATATCAATAAACCTTTACAAATCAAGCTTAATAACAAAAAGTCCACTGAGTTATAATTTAGCATATTTTGCCACAACTTATGCAATAGCTTATGTGCCACCAAATTATTATGATGGAATAAAGGATCAAGGAGCAAGGTCATTTGCCACTGATTAGTTTCCGATGTTAGAGGTCTCTGACGATTCAAAGTAACCCAGTTAGTGAAATTACAAGTTATAGGTCAAAATTTATCAAAATTTGATAGTAGGGTGATCATTTTTAGGGAAGTTGGGATTTGATGCTGATCATCGCACATAGTACATCATGGCATGCGTGTGCAGCTGATTAATGGGCATCTAAACCTCTTACCTCCATGTTACTAATTTGATTCTGCTTCGACTCTCGTCGCAGTTAAACGACCAAACAAGACAGTGAGACTGGGTCCCCGGGAATCTCCACAGGAGTGAGATTGATTTGTGATTTCCTTTTCCTATGAAAACTGATTGATTGCTTCTAGTTTCATTGTATGGATACAGGTGAGACATTGCCATATGGGTCTTGGACGAGATGCCATGAAGCATCTACGTCTTGGATACTGTGCTCTCCCTGCAACTCTCTGATTTTTAATAGAAACTCCAGGTTCCATGTGCTCTTGCGGACTCTTCCTGCAACTGCCAGCAGTAAGACCTTGCTGTTCACGATTTGTACTGGGAGAGTCGAAGTCAACTCTGTACATTTCTTCTCCCTCAAGACTTCAGAGCTTCTTGTACCAAAAGACAGACTTTCGGGATGACTATGGAAAAGCCTCTGACATTTTTTTTTACACTGACAACATTTAATTTTTGTTGGACTTTTACAGTCACAATATTTCACTCTCCTCTCGCATTAAGAACTATGACGGCCCAGTTGTGCTGAAAGAAAAAAAAAATTAAGAAAAAAAGAAAAACTAGGACAACATAATAAGCCAACGCCAGGATCGCTGGACTTACCAACCTGGGTTCTACTGAGAAAAGTTAGGGTGTTTTAAAAGTCTCACCTAACTTTCAGTCTCACCGAGTTTCCCTTCCCTACAACCTCGAGTTGTGATGTAATCCGTAATGTATTATGTTATGTATGATCCCCCAATTCGTTCGTCATATTACTATAAGTAAATGATGACAACCAGAGAAGAATTTGGGCAACTTTATGTGATGCATGCCATTAAAAATGCTCAATGTGCTTTGACACCATATCGCAACCATAGATTTCCCATGCTTGTAAAAGTAATTCATTCCTACAAGCTCGAGTTGAGATGCACCTAGGTCATGAATGTCCGTGCATGCTAATAACCTTGCGAACGCAGCTATCTGGACCCCAATAACCTCCTTAATCCCCCAAAAGTAGTCAATTTGTTCCCCTTTTTCACTACTTCAGAACCCCACGCTTCCCCCACTTTTTTCTTAGTGACCCACATAACCCAAAATAAAGAATTGGCCTATTTTCCCCATCGTCTTCAACCCTTCTCTTTGAGAGTTGTCTACCTTAAACCAAATCAGAGCTGGAGGGTGCTGATGTACGTATTCCTCTCCGGTGCTGGCCATCTTCTTCGGTGTCTGCCGTAGTATTTCGGGGACCCATTATCGACAATTTAGTAAGTCCTAATGGGGTGCAATCCCCATTTGAAAGAAGCCAACAAAACACGGGGAGATGACTGTGTTGAATCAAGATTCGACCCATATGGTCAGTGAGGGTGGTCGTGCCACCACCACGTGACATTTATGTATTACTATTTTTTATGAGACCCACATCCTCACATTCACTTGTGAGGACCCACAGTTTAATTACAAGGGTATGGGACCCGTGTGGTTGGTGTGGGGTCGACATTGTAGTGGGCATGTCCATGTGCAGTAAGGCAGGTGGGCTCAAGTGAGTTAAGCTCGTAGTCTTTGTAGGAGACACCAAATATTATCCACAATGAATTAATAGGAATAGGAATGAACCAAGTCCATGGGGGGGAGATATATATAGTGCTGAGGACATTATGACCTCATACCAACGATTGAAGAATCATTGGGGTATATTCGAAAATCATTTCAACAATTTTCCCTCAATTCACTCTCCTCTCTCTCACGTAGGAAACAAGGCTTGCTTTCCATTGGAGTTGTGGGTGGTTTTGGTGCATCTCTCACTACCTAATCACTCTCCACACATGTACTAAAAAGCCCTCAACTAAAAGGGTATCTTGGAAGTGTGCCAGCTTCGCCGAGGCTGGTGGACGGTGGTGATGTTCAAAGGACAAAGGCAAAGCCACTCTTCTTCATGTTAATTCATTAACCATGCTTAGGATAGGGTGATCTCCCACATACATCAATAATTAAGGTAATCTTCTTTGAACACATGTATATATATATGGGATGAGTTTACATGAGATCGTTCTCATATAAGGAACATGAGGCCAATCTTTATAGCCGTTAGATTCCGATCGGAGGGTGGATATCAAATCAGTGGGTAGGTGAGTGTGTCACATCAAAGAGTGGGTGAGATCATTATGGATATTTATAGCCGTCAGATCAAGATCCAACAGCTACGATTCAAAGTGGCCTCATATAAGCAATATGAGAGCGATCTCATTTAAACTTTTCCTTATATATATATATATATATATATATATATATATATATATATATATATATATATAGGGAAATGTTACAATGAGCAGTCCATTTTGGTGAGCACAATGAGCAGCTCACTGTAGGACCGTTGATATACGATCTCACGTCCTACAATGAGTTGCCTATTTTAGTACTTTTAATTTTTTTTTTAAATTTCTATCCTACCCCTCCCTCTCCCTCTCCCTTTGGTAGTTTGGCTCCCTCCCTCCCCGATGACCCCGCCGTGCCGCCGCCCCACCGGTGACCGCCCTCTCTCTCCCCCCTCTAGCACGACAGGGCCCGCCACCCCCGGCGACCCCCCTCCTTCCGCCGCCCTCTCCTCTGGTTCGACGGGGCACCCTGCCGTCGGGGGGAGTGGGAAGGGGGGCGCGGTTGTCGAGCCAAAAGGAGGGGGGTGGCGAAAGGAAGGGGGTCGCTAGGGGTGGCAGGCCCCATCATGCCAGAGGGGGGGAGAGGGAGGGCGGTCACTGGCGGGGCGGCGGGGTTGCCGGGGAGGGAGGGAGCCAGACTACCAGAGGGGAGGGGGAGGGGTAGAATAAGAATTTAAAAAAAATAAAAATACTAAAATGGGCAGCTCATTGTAGGATGAGAAATCGTCTATCAACAGTCCTACAGTGAACTGCTCATTGTGCTAATCAAAATGGGCTGCTCATTGTAGCATTTCCCTATATATATATATATATATGGGAAGGGTTTACATGAGATCGTTCTCATATAAGGAGCATGAGGCCAATCTTTATAGCCGTTGGATTCCGATCGGAGGATGGATATTAAATCAGTGGGTAGGTGAGTGTGTCACATCAGGGAGTGGGTAAGATCATTATGGATATTTGTAGCCGTTAGATCAAGATCCAAGGGCTATGATTTAAAGTGGCCTCATATAAGCTATATGAGAGCGATCTCATTTAAACTTTTTCCTATATATATATATATATATATATATATATTTGTGATTGAGTGTTGATTAAGAAGGTGGCAAGCGTTCTAAGGATCGACATACAAAGGTGTGTTAATCTCAGTCCTATTTACATTTAATCTAAATTAGTTAATTGATTGAATTGCATACTATCTATATTTGTTTATTTATATACATGTGTAAGGATAAATAAATTGAAAAAAATCAATTGCGTTGCCATTTGCCCGCTTTGACCACAGCTTCCGCTTCGCCACGAACAATAAACTTTTCTTGGTAGAGTATTTCGGGAATCAGTCTCTGCCAAATCATGAAGTTGTAACGGGATTCAATCATTGTCAGAAAAAAGCCAACAAGACACCGATACAGGAGCTTTTCTGGCGCATTTTTGGTAATAATCCCCGATAAATTACGAATTGAGTAGCACGTTGTAGTCCCCATAAGTTAGATATCCGAAAAGGGTGCTTCTTTTATGGGTGGAGTATCCCGGGGTTTGCTGCCTGCCACAAACTAAATAACCGAGGAGGACAGCGTGGTTGGAGAAGAGCCAAGGAGGAGGAGTAGATCTAGGCGGTATTGGAGAAGAAGCCCAGGAGGAGGAGTGGTGCCTAGAGGAGCAGAATCCGAGGAGGAGAAGCAAAGAAAGTTGGAGGAGCAGAAGCGTCAGAGAAGGAGCAGGGGAGCTCCGGCGGAAAATTATTGGCTACGCGCCGCGCAGGGGGAATAGTGTGCTCATCACCAATGGGTGATGGGCACCTCTCCCCTGCTTGTAATGATTGCCCCAAAGGGACCATGAGCAGGGAGACGTGCTCATCACCCATTGGTGATGAGCACACTGTTACCATGCGCGGCGCGCAGGTAATAACTTCTCAGCTCCGGCAGTTGAATGAGTGGGCGTCAAAGGGTTTTGTTTGTGGGGGGTTTGGGCATAGAAAGTTGCATCGTCTGCTTCAACCAATAAAACGATATTACGTATTCTTGATTTTGATAATTTTTTAAAATATCGTCGATATATCGGCGATACATAACCGATATATCGGTTTCAATCCGATATATTGTTACTTTTAAAAAAATATTTTTTTTTAAATAAGAAAATATTTTTTAAAATAAAAAAAGAAAAAAATCAACTTTCCCGTTAGTTTCCCATCCTATGCCAAGTGGACAAATACGGATTTAAAACGCAAACAAATATTTTAAATTATATACCTATTTTTATGCATATTTTAAAATTTATGCTTGTCTAAATTAGTATCACTAATTTAAGAACTTATATTGTGAAAATACATGATAAAAATTAATTTTAGACCACCAATATTTTTTTACATAATATTTTTTGATATTTTGTCTCTTTGGTTGACCGATATTTTACCGATATCCAATACAACATTCTTTAGTTTGAGGTCATGAGGTATACATACTGGGGGATATGTGAGTAAATAATCTGGGGTGCAGAGATCTAGAAAGGATATTCAGCTTCTCTGTTTGAAAATTGGGGTATAGGTGAGGAATTTTCATTTTTATAGCTGGGTCTAGAAGCAATGGGCGACACTGGAGTTTATTGGGTTCCAAATAGCTACGTTCACTTTAATGCATGCGATTTTTTTTTTGAAAGTTTTGGTGCGCAAGCAAAGTAGCATTACTCATGTTTCATTACTCTCTAACTGGTGATGAAAAGAGCTCTCACTATTTTAGGTGTCACTAAAGTTTCACTTAATCAAGCACACTAGCCCACACAATTAAGCAAGGAATTTCGCCGATATATCGATTTCGGGCCCTACCCGATAAAATGATACGACATAATATCGTTTTTAAATTTTTTTTACAATATCGCTATTTTTTTAAAAAATAATCATTTTTAAAAAAATTGGAAATTAATTTTTTTTGAAAAAAAAAACCAACTTTCTCATTTATTTCCCATCCTAATATGTATTTTTATGCATATTTTAAAATCTATGCTTTGTCTAAATTGGTATAACTCATTTTAGAAGTTAGATTGTGAAAATATATGGTAAAAATTAATTTTTAACCACTATTATTTTTTTTACAAATATCTCCTATATATCTCCGAAACTTTGTCTCTTAGGTCGACTAATATTTTACCGATATCGGATACGGAATTCCTTGCAATTAAGCTCTTGATCAAGTGAGATGCAATCCGTTGGTCAAGTTCCATCAAAAGTGCAATACCCAAAATCGATCGCGCCGTGGCCTTACACACAATCTGCGTGTATGACTGTACGCTAGCCAGCCGGTACAATGTCAATATTTCGGGATCCCATGGCTTGTGAAACTATACTAGCAGAAGCTTCACCAGCTGTTTACATCTCTGATCGAGCGAGCGATTCACCTCGTCATTGGAGGGAAACTTTGTAGATCATCTACAAAGGTCGTCAGGGGGGCTGCGGTGGCCATGGCCCCTCCTGGACAATCAAATTTCAATACTAGTTTTTCCCATTCAGGTGGGATCCCATGGCCACCATAAGGTGTTCAAACATTAGTGATCCCCTCTGCCTCCGTCCCTGCACTGAGAGAACTAGGTTGCTACCATATGAATAACTCCCTCCATGAAGCTCGGCTGCATTTGAAAAAACACGGGTCCATTATGACATGGTTGACTTCATTCCCTTATAAATAAAAACACGTGAAGAGGTGGGGAAATTCTGTTCTTTTGTACTAGCCTTAGGGTCCAATAAATTTCACTCGTTTTGAAATGCAAACGAGCTTCATTCGGAGGGAGTAAAACATAATATGCCAGATATACAAGCATTGAGCTTAGGATTCTGATTCAATCGTGCATATACGAATCTCCTACAAGAAACCAAACAAATCAGCCAAATCTGCTTTTCTTGATGTCGAAACTCTATCTATTTTGTGGTCCTCGTTCGAGCTCTTTGTTCTATCTGATGTGATCATTCCTGTCTGGGGTTTATGTAGGGGAAAACTATAATTGGCATAGCCTTGTTATTTAAAGCAGCAATTGAGGTTGAAATGTGCTTGACTCTTGATTCAAATGAGTGCTGATTTAACTACTAAAGATTGGGGATCTGTAGCTGGAAAGTGTTCTGTTCAAGTGTTCATTCTTTCAATGATTGGGGGTAATTCAATTACAATTCATCAAATGTGTTGTGCGATAAGCGAGAAAGGGTGAGTTAGAGCCTTGAAGTGGGGCTTGAACACTTTAGATATTGAATTATTGGAGAAAAGACCAAGAAGTAGTTGACGTTTAATAGAAAATGAACCTAATTTCCCTATGTATGGTCTCCAGTTAGCTTAGATTACTGTGTGATTATGAAGTATAATATAAGTGAATAAAGTGTACAGACCAACGAAAGGGATAGATCATTGTTTTCCAACAACTTTTTTTAATTTTTGATAAGTTTCAACAACTTAATGATGCAAGCAATGATGCTGTTGACTCGGCAAACTAATTTTAAATTGGCACCCACAATGCACTCTGCCTAGCCTTTATTTGGTCTCCATTTAATTGGATCAAATCTAGCATTGAGACAAAATATACTAACAACAATGCTTAGATTAATTTATGAGATAGTTAGCATGCGCTATAGTGCGCCCAAGCACATGTCACGTATTATGGGGGCGGTGGGAAGGAATTGCAATACCCGCCTCCCTCTTGATTTACCGATGCCTATCAATCAAAATACGATGGCAAAAAGGCGTTGTCGAGTGTGCGCCTGGGCCGCACTCCAGACACATATACGGGGTTGTTAAAATTTATTACTCTTATCATTCCTTTCAATGTAGTCTTAATAAAAGGCAACTAACCAACGAAATTGTTGGTGGGATGACCAGGACCACACCTAAGAAACAGACGCCTTGCGTTCAAACCCTCACCCACTCCTTTGGCCACCCACACGGGATTATATCTTTTGACCCGAATGCGCATGTTATGTAGGTCTTGAACATGGCTGAGGGGATAGGCATGGGTAACGGTACTATAAGAGGGCTGATTGCCAACTTGCCCTGCCCCTTCTAGTCGGGGGGCTAAAGACCTGGACATCCCTAGTTAACAAAAAAATGAATTAGTATTTCCATAAACAAAAAGGTAACTTTGGTCTGTGGCAACAATTTGTAATATTTCCTAGAAAAAACAAGAGTAACTTTTTTTTTTATAAACAAAAACAAGAGCAATTAAAAAGACTAACAAGTGTTGCCTGCATCTGATTCCCATTACACTCATCCTCTGTACTACCAAAACTCTGAACAAAATCATAAGAAGCAAAAAGATAAAATCTAAAAGATGGCTTAGAATTAGGATTCGTCTTGTACAGGAAGAATCGCATTTTTTGATCCTCGACTGTTGCCAAAAGAGAAGAATGATATCCGAAGCCTGCTGCTACTGCCACTGCTGCTACTTCCTTCGCAAGATCCGCTCGCTTCTTGGAACTGCGGATTCTGCTGTAAAATTTCCTGAACTGACAAATAGAGCTGTCTGTCAGCTGATGAATCCATTGAGAAGGACCTTCTAATCGGCTTTACGCAAAACTCATCTACTTTCCGCCTCACGTCGATGCATTCATCTCCTTTACTTGACACCTTCTTAGTCGTGACTC
This sequence comes from Houttuynia cordata, assembly GCA_039654745.1. NCBI lineage: Eukaryota > Viridiplantae > Streptophyta > Magnoliopsida > Piperales > Saururaceae > Houttuynia > Houttuynia cordata. The sequence goes on along the minus strand of CM077504.1, from coordinate 52,266,262 downwards.
TACGGGTGGGTGTCGGTACGGCAGAAGAGTTTCGAGAACCCGTAACCAGACTTCTTGCAGCCTGATCAAGTCCAAAATCTTCAATATCAATGATAACGTCTCCGCCAAGACTGTTTCTAGTTTGACGAGGATCTTGAATCCGGAAATGGATGCTGTTTGAGATGCTTGACCTGCATAGGGGGCAATTAGCATTGCCTTGCAGCCAAGTATCAATACAATCAATGTGGAAGGCATGGTTGCAATTGGGTAGGAACCTCAGCCTCTCATCTTCCTGGAATTCGCTCAAACACACTGAACATTCGTTGAAGGCCTTCTCTTCACCTTCATCCAATCGTTTTAGCCGGAAGATTGGAATAGCTCTAATGACAGATGCGTCGAGGCCCCGGTTTCGGGAAGGCGTGGCATAAATGATTATTGAATCTTCCTGGTGTCGGCGCCTTGAGCCAGAGAAACGGTTTAAGTACCTGAATCTGTGCCAATTCAAGCAGCATTTTATGACAAAAATGTAGTAGCTGATGAGAAGGAATGCTGTGGCTAGAATTCCAATCACCGCGACGACCAATATGGGGAAGCTGGCCGGCGAAGAAGAATGAGAGGTTGAAGGTTTGGTTGTGATGGGATGAGGAGGAAGAGCTATGGGTCTGAACATGTGGACTTGATTTATACGCATGGAGACTGGATTTGGATGCAGCACAATGCAGACCAAGAAACAATACAGAGATGAGATAGAGTCGGTTTATAATGAGATCAGTATTGAAAGGAAAATGCTGTCTAAAAATTCAGCTCAAAGTGAATCTAATGGGAAAGGATTTATAAAAGAAATGGGGAGATATGATCTGGCTTGTAGCTTGAGATGAGTGTGAATAAGGGAAACTGATGAGAAATGGAGGGGAAGAACAAGAAAGAAGCATGGGCAAGTGTGAAGGGGAAGGTTTTTGTAGGAGGTCAAAGGGCCATGTAGGGGGACAAAGCAGGTGGGTCCGATTGGAGCCGGTCTGCAGAGTCAGAAGGTTAGGCTTGGGTGTTGTAACCAATTCGAGACAGCTATTTCCTGCCCAAGTTTAAAGATATTAGATTAGATTAGAATTGGTGGCATAATTTTGTAACCTACTAGCCTATGCATTATTCTATGCATGGCATGACATGTCTCTAAGGGCATGTTTAGGTAAAGAAGCAGCTTTTTCTAAAGCTACTTTCCTTGAGGTCCAGGTGAACACGACGGAGATGAAAGACTCCAACTGCAGTTGTTTTTTTTGCTTTCCTACCTTCCCCTAGCCCATAACTACCTTCCTGGTCCACTTCTCATGCTACCACCGTCGGAATCGGATGCCTCTCCCTTGTGCCACCTCTTCCCCGATCCCGACGCCCAATTCCTTCCCCATCTTAGACCACCTTTCCTTGTAAAACCCAGTGTTTCCCAAGGATTAAATTAGTGAAAAATATGATCAAGAGAAATTGGGACTAAACGAAACTGAAAATGGAAGATATAGGGCTATTGCCACATGTGTCGGCAAGCCGATAGTAGGCAAACTTGAGTTGGCAAATTTCAAATGGATTTTAAATCAAATTTAAAACCTTATAAAAGGATGAGATGGAACCCCAAGCGCCTGGAAAAGGTTTCAGAGACCAGAGGATTCATGGACAGGCCGATTTGTGAGGGTTTGTGAGGGAAGGCAAGAGGACTCCGTGAGAAAACGTGGAATTCTCAAAGAGGATTGGGATTTGGTACAAGAAGACTGACAAAATCAGGTAGGATATAATCCTATGTATAGCTCAATAATTTATTGTGATATTCAATGATTTGTGGTTTTGATTGGAATTGAATTGCATTGATTTTGAGCATGGATGTAGCGGAAGAAGAGAAAAAGAGATATTATGGTGGAATTAATGGGAAATTGATGAAAGAAATTAATACTACTAGTAAAAGTGCACGTGCATAATTGCACTTGTAATAGGGACTCCGATTCCGACGGTGGTGCATAAGTGCACAGTCAATGTCACACTAATTTCTGGTAGTTCTACAATTAATCAAATTTATTCAGTTAGCGATCTACTTTGTTTTCCCCAGATTTTAAAGATTGTGACGAAAGATGATCTGCCATCTTTCTTTGAAGTGGTTGGAAATATTCAAACTTCGTGATCAAAGGAAAAGTGGTTAATGAAGCATCAAATTTGCAGATCTTACGCTGCACTTACGAGTCCCTATTTCATACGGAAAACAAAGCCTATTTGGTCCCTCTTTCATATGCAAAACAAAACCAATTTGACTTGTAGTATGGTTTATATGAATCTTGGAAAGGTGTATAATGAATATGACGATGTTGAATCTTCTTATCATCGTCCCCTCTTCAGAGGGTTGCATTAGGAAAGGCATGCTGCGTAAAAACTTGCCACTATGTTTCTTTATATAGATTTTGTACTATTTTGATTCCGAAAAGAGCCAAATATGCTGGGATAAGGCGTATGATGATGCTGATGATAGTTTATATGAATCTAAGAGTCCATATTGGTTACTTTGAATGACCTACTAGACAAGGAAGTGATTCAATTTGGCAAGGAGCAATGTGTTATATCTATGCTTAAGTATTTAGTAAGGGAAGTTTTTTATGAAATAAAAATAGAATAAAATGGACGCTATTTGATTAATGGAAGTCAAGATGCCAATCCATTGGTTGTTCAGGAGAGTCGTCTACCATATGAAGTTTTCATCATTGGAAAGGTAACCATTTAAACATCAAAACAAAATAATACAGTGTTAAAAAAATTGTATTATTACTTTGCAAAGTAAACCTCCTATATATATATATATATTAATCCCTATTTAGAAATCAGGTAATTGCTAAAAATCTTCATTTAGAAATCTGCGTAATTGCAAATTAAGCCCTGGAGAATCTGTATGAGGATTTTAAGGGCCTATATTTGACATGGTGTTATGACCCTATTCTAGTTAAGTTAGAATTAGTTTCCTTCATTAGTTGGATTCCTAGGACTAGACTCCTATTTCAATTAAGATTATGGTTTAGAGTCTATAAATATGTAAATGGTATTCACTAATTGATTACAAAAGAAATCAATGAAATTTATTTTCTAGTTTAGTTAATGTTAGTTTTTCTTAGCCCTAATCCTACTCTTTCTTCCCTTTCTGCTATCATGGATTCTCATGTAGACCACCGTCTACATCACATGGAAGAGAGAGGGAGGGAGAGAGAAATTCCATTAAATGCCTTTAATAACCATAATAAGGTCACCGTATTGGATGGAGGATTAATAGGGCACATTATTAGATATGCACAATTACTTTGAGTGATTGATACTCTATGATTTCAATCTTGAATCAAATGCTTTTTTTTTGCTAATAGAACCGGATACTCTTCATCCATTATCATTATGTTTATCAACAAATGAGAACGCTTCCACGTCTAAAAAAAATCAGATCCTCCCTAAAAATATGGGTTATCTTCGTTGAGCAATAGAGATCAGGCTCTTGGGAGTCCTTGCTATTATGGACTCTAGAGTCTACAAGCATATTAACCGATCCTCCCTAAAAAGATGGGACTGAAGATATAACTAGTACTCCCTCTATTCTAAAATACTGTGTATATTTGGCTTAGTCACGTGAGATCCCTGGTTTGACCGATGGCTTTGATCTTGTCGGCCTCCACCACGAGGTCACTGTCACAGAAAACTCACAAGTCGGGGTTGATCGTCACCAAGATCCTTCTGTGTAGAAGCACCACCATGGGGCGATGGCAGCAGGCTTCGAATCCAACTGCTCTGGTTTTGTTTCTGGGAAGAAGTTGGATGTGCGGCTTTGGCTAACGGAGAAGAGGAGCTGTAACATCCATAATATATATATATATATATATATATAATTATTATTATTTTATATGATCGACCTATATTAGGAAAGTTGAGTTTCAATTTGAAATCTTATGAATGATACGTTTTGATGTGTGTTTCATTTCATTTGTTGCATTAGAACGTGTTTTGTAGAACACTCAGTTGACTTAGGAGTCCCAGGAGTTGAGGCTGAGCCTGGCGCCAGGATTAGAGAAGAGCCTAACGCCAGGGTGAGGCTAGGCACCAGTGCTAGGTAGAGTAGGGTGCAACGTTTCTTGTAAGAGTTTTGATTAACGAATAAGAATTAAAGGTAGTTTCCTAGTTAAGTTTGAAGTAACATTGGAAATTACCAAGTTCAAATTTGCAACCAATTATTGGCGTCAAACTTACCTGGGTGCCAGTTCATATGGGCGTCAGGTATTGTTGATGGAATTAAATCCCTTGGATGGTTATCTGGTGTGCTTAGAAGTCACTAACGATAAGGACGAGATTTTCTTAGTTACCAGGCAATAATTGCAGGAAGTGATGGTGAATCAGGAGTGTGTTAAGAGTCAAGATTCTGGAGATCGAAAGCAACCAATAGGAAGAGCCACCACATGAGGGGCACCAGGAAATTCCTAGTTGGTTAGGCAGTTACTTGTTTTAGAGTTGCCATGAGCTCTTATCCAATGTTAGTCATGTGTAACATGTCCGTTTGTTGATTATCTCATTTTGTGCTCATGTTGTCAGTCGACTATCAGAAAGAATGTGATGTTCACAGAGGATATTTTTATATCTCTGCCGTGAGTGTTATTGCTCAATAAACTCTCCACAAGAGACCTTGAGAGGACCTCTTCGAAGTGGATTCATAGTATGCTCAAAGAGCCATGTTTAGATCTTGCGAGATCTCCATTATTATTTGAAACCTTGCGAGGCTCCCGCCCAGCACAAGGCATATACGTACGTTTTTAGGCTATTGAAACATTATGGAGGGTCTATTAGTCTTCGCCCATTGTGTTCGTAAGCACTGATGGGGCCTGTATCCTAGGCATATGGCCGGGTTCCTGCACGAGAACCTCTAGGGTAATCGGGTAAGTAACTACTTGCGAGTGGTGATGACTGAGAGCATAAATTGTACTTGCATGCACATTAGTTGTCTTGGAGTCATGGTGAATAATGATACTTCCCAATCAATGAAAGTTTTGTGTTTTCAGTTATGGAATTGTTGATGATTCAGTTTCTTATCTCATTAATCATATTTTGTATCATATCTTGTGTATCCTTATTCTGTTGTGGTTTTTGCATCCTACTGGATATTTTTTCGGAATACTCATGCATCCTGTGATGCAGGCATAAATAAGGATTAAGCGTGGGAAAGTTGCAGGAAGTGAAGGAATTCAAAGCCTACAGTAGAAGAGCTTTAGTTTTACTTTAAATTTTAGTTTGGAACTTGTAATAATGTTGGCATGTGGGCCAAACTTTTAAATTACTGGATTCTCTTTAGAACATATAGATCTTTTATTTGAATTTATTAATAAGTTTTGTTCTCATACTATCTTATTTCAATTATGCATCTTTTTATTATAGTATAATTGAATGTGAGGTTGTATTTCAGTCGCATTCCAAAACTTCTGGCTTCTTTATATATTCGTCATGTCAACGACTTCTGCACTCTGACGAAGTCAGGAACTTTGGGGTGTGACAGGAGCTTATCGTCGGGACTAATCATCAAAGCAGTGATGGCCTCACCGCCAAATCAGAGTCTGGGAGCTAGTCTCTGCAAGATTCTCAACCCACCCAAGTCCGCCCGCAGTGGTCCGGAGAGCGAATTGGGGCCGAGATCAAGACTGAGTACATGCGAGAGGTCACCAAGTTGGGGCGGGAAGGACCCGCTGAGGTTGTTGTTGGAGAAGTCCAAAGACGTGAGGTTGGCAAGGGTCCCAATTTCGGGAGGGATTGGGCACACGAGAAAATTATCGAATAGGTAGAGTGCAGTCAGATTTTGCACTGACGAGACCGACATTGGGATCTAGCTGGTGAGCAGGTTGCAGGAGAGGTCCAACACGGACAGCGAGGCTAAGCCAGTGAGGAGCTGGTCGGGGATGGAGTTGGAGAGTGAGTCACTGGAGAGGTTGAGTAGGAGAAGAAGAGGAGGAAGATAAAAGAAGAAGAGAAGGGGCAGGACTGTCATTTGCTTGGCATCAAGGCCGGAGAAGAGGAGCAAGAAGTGTCACGTGACTTTTTGTGAGCTCCATGGTCCAATAAAAAAAATGATATTTTGAAATGTTCACAATATTTTGGAACGGAGGGAGTATCTACAAAAACAGTTTTTGATGGACACTACGTTCTACTCACAATTGAGATTTAGTAGCATTGTAAGATGAGTTTGGGAAGGGGAAAAATCCTGGAGATAAGACTCTAATTGGTTGAGTCCAAGATAGAAGAGAGAATAACACTAAATGTATTAGATTTCTAAATGTATTGGATTTCTATTCTCTCTCTCTCTCTCGGTCCTATTTTCTCTCCCTAATTTGCAGGTGCATAAGGCCTCTAATTATAGTATAAAGGACTCCTACTTATTAGGGTATACAAGTATTCCTTTTGTGGTGTCGCAAAGCATCAATTAAAGCAGTGCCAATTACCGAATTCACACACTGCCAAATTTGTCACCCATAATTGATTCCATAGGAAGGCATTACATGCAATTACAAGATTTACAAGAAAGGGTTAATTTGCAATCATGGGATTCCTAAACAAGGATTAATCTTATATATTTATTACAATTAGGAGGTTCCTGCAAATAATTCCGGTACCCCACTTCACTTTAATAGTAGTATAGATATAGACATAGATATAGAGGTGCAGTGATGCAAATACTTCCGGCATCACTTTTGGGAGACCGCTCCCTGCGCCGCGGGAAGGTTTGTGTTTTTTTGACGGTGCAATACTAGAAGGGGTGGTGGGCTAGGTAGCTAGTGGTTATAATGGCTCCACCTGTGCCAGTGTAGGGGGCGGCCAGGGCTCCTTGAGGCCGAGGAAATCCGGGTGGGTGTAGGGGTGGCAGTGCTCCGGCTGGCGGAAGAACTTCGGCGGCGGCAAATCCACTGTCCCAAAAGAGAGAAAGGATGAGCCTTATAATTTGGATCACAGATTTTGTAATAATAGATGGTTGGTGGATGAATAAAATCTACACCATTGGATTAAACAAGGAGGGTTGGGTTCATTCTATATTTATCTCGTTAAGGTCAAAATTGTCATATAAGACATGTATACTTCGTCCAAAATTTGCCCCATCCAAATATGTTTTAGGGGTTGGCTTTTGACAAAATCACTTTAGGGGTGGGTGTTCCCATGTGGGTCACGCTTTAGCTTTGCTATAACAAAAGCAATTTTGTCCGCGAACGGCCTTTTAAAAAAGCAAAGGTGGTTGTCAAACGTACCCTTAATACCATAGGCTCTCTGCTTCAACGATCCTCTATCTCCAGTCCTCTCTTTTCCTCTCCCTGGTGCAATTCAGTCGGAGTATCTGCACTAATTGAGAGAGGCATTTCTTTTTTTTTTTTAAAGGTTGCACAACGTGTTTGAAAAGGTTCTGATCAGCCACCTCTTCCAAATTTTGTTTCTAACTCATTTATCTGAATCATTCCAACAATACCATGTGAAATAAAAAGGAAAGCAAGGAAGAAGAATAAAATTAAAGATCCACTTTAAGCTTGACTTTTCAGATCTGATCAAGCAGCAACAATTCCAATTATAAAGTTGGACTGAGAAAAATGTGGATTTCCTTTACTTAATCGATGTAAGTAGGCTTTGGGTTGAGACTTGAACATACAGAAGCAACAAGAGTGAAAATGCTATGGGACTTTCAAACTTACTACTATGAGAAAGTATGGAGTGTGGCCACTACGTGGAATTTGCGCCCACGTGACAGAAGCCGTCAATCATGAGGATTGATGGCGCACACACGAAGGGTGTGCATCTAGGTGTTAGCTGGAAGACAGACACCTAAGCGTGTGTGCTGTTGATTTTAATAATTGACAACTCCTCATGTCACGTGGGTGTGTCACTGTTGTTTATAAGTTTATAAGAGGGAAGGACGCCTGGAAGATTATACGAGAATCCGCTAAGAAAGAAGTAGGCATCTTATACTAAGGGGCTGTTTGGATAGTGAAAGAGTAATGAATGTGAAATCAAATTCAGGTGAAAAAATTCATTGACTTTCATGATGAATGTGAAATTCGTTTGGATAGTGAAATTTTTAAGATGAATATAATTGGTCATGTGTTTGGATAGTGAATGTGATACAGTAAGTAATTTTTTACATTTTGACCATTTTACCCCTGCATGACCTCTTTTCTACACTCCGTCCGACATTAGTAATACCATATAATTTTCCAAAATGGATTAATTTTAGTTTAATTTGGAAAACTAAATCTTGGTACAAATTTGGGATGGAGGGAATACTGTTCATAAATCATGATGAGGGCAGAATTGTATTTTCGTAGATGAATTGAATTCACTTTCAGGTGAAAGTCCTCATGAGGACTTTCACCTGAAAGTGCTCTTTCACCTGAATTTGTTCTTTCAGGTGAATTTTTCAATTCACCTGAAATTCACCACACAAACCTGTTTCACACTCTTTCAGGTGAAAGAGGGCTGAATTGACAGTGAATTCAGCCCTCTTTCACTATCCAAACAGCCCCTAAGGCTGTTTGGTAGCAGCTACATACCTAACTTTTAGGAGAATCTAACTTCTCTACGAAAATCTTCTCCAAAGAAGACTTTTCAAAAGAAGTGATTCTTCACTACTTTAACTTTTTTCAATGGCATATTTTATAATTTTGTAAATAAGATAGGGGCACATAATAGGAAAGAACGCATTTTCATGAAATATTCCATCAGGCCTTGAATTATTCTCTAAAAGTTTATTCTTCCCAACCAAACACTATGCTTTTTCCCCTCTGCTTCTTCACTAAAATCTGGCTTTGCCACTTTAGAAAGTTGTTAACAAACATACCCTAAAAGGAAAAAAGAAAGAGATAGGCAGTTGAAGTAGTTAGGGGAAGGAACATTTTATAAGTAACATTTGACTAGCTAGGTATAATTCTAGCTAGGAGATTCTTGCGGTCGGCTCTTGCTAGTGCTTGATGACTTCTTCTTATTATATTAATAAAAGGAAACAAAGAAACTTAGGTTATAGATAGGAAAGCAAAATGTCCCCTAATAACATAATTACAGAGTGCCTCTATTGTAGTTATGAAATACTCTTTTTTCGTAAAGTTATGAAATACCCCCTCCAGTCACTTTTAATTGAGACTATCACATAATTGGTCAATTTTATTGGGATGTGCGGTTCACATTAAAAGCTTAGGCTTTCTGAGTGAGTAGTCACATTTCATCGCAGAAGCCTCTCGACCTAGGGTCGCTACTGTGGTCATCGTCTCCGACCGCCTGGTAGAAGAATAATTAGGGAATAGTACCATCTAATTTTGGTACGCATAACTTTGCTAACTGTCTCATTAAAAGTGACCGGAGGGAGTAGTTGATGCTTGAATGAAAGAAAATTCATTTTTTCTTTTTCTTGTAGCAACAGAAAAAAGAACTTATTTTTCTATTAAAAAAGCATGTCCTTGTGTTCCTATATAATATTGTAGGTTGGCCCTCTCAAGTTTCAAATCCTAATTTTTTTCTTCATTTTGTTTTGTTTAGGAAAACAGAGAAAATGGATAATGCTATGCAAACTTACGTTAAATTGAGATTGATTTTAATAACTACTAACAACATTTGGTCAAAGTAGAATAAGTGTCCTGTGAGAAAAGCAGAATTTCTACCAAGAGAAGATTTTTTTATAACTTAAGCTTTTTAATATTCTACGAGGCACTCTTGGAGCCTATTTTTGGGCAACATATTGGAGCCTATTTGTATAGGATTAGCAAGTGTCCATCTATGTATTGTATAAAACAAACATTATCGATAATGTTCTGAAGTCACAATGATCCTTTTTTTCTTCGTTTCTTTTTTTAAACCATGGTTTCTGTCGACGTTAGGAACAATTGTATGATTCTACGGAAGGCAATTGCTACAATGGGCTGTTTAGATACCAAATGGTTGGAAATGTGAATGAAACATTTTGTCGAATTTATTTGGGATGGTGCGGAATACATAAAGATACTTCCCCATATGGGGTCCACAATAAAAGGCTAAGCTTTCCGGAATACATAAATATACTTCCTCCATATGGGGTCCACAATGAAAGGCTAAGCTTTCCAGACAAGTGAGTAACCTTTCATGGTGGAACCGTGGAGGCCTCTCAACCTCGATCCCAACCTAATCTATCATCTAATTTTAATTTTAGTCCGCTAATTTTGCTAATTGTCTTATTTAAAAGTGACTGAAGGGAATAATAATTTGTTAAAATGACTCGATGTCCTCATCCCATTTACTTTTTAAACAAGAGCTGAACGAGGGAGGGGAATTTACTAAATAAATCACGATTTTTTTTTCTTCGAAATGATGCACTGTACCAAATATTTCCCATTTAAAATAGGACAAATTTTTTAAGAGAAAGGCGTCTGTTCAACGGACGCCTTTGTTTTGAGCTATTTAGTGGGACAAACTCAACGATTTCGGATCCGTTTTTGTTCTTTTTTTTATTCTTTCTTATTTTTAGTACTCTTTCTAGTCATCATGATATCACGAAGATGTTAAGCCATCGCATAATATTTATTGCGGTTTTTGTGATATTTTTTTAGATAAATAGTATGTAATGGCTCAACATCTTTGTGATATCATGATGACTATAAAGAGCACTAAAAATAAAGAAGAATGAAAAAAAGATGAGTGAAAACAGATGAAAAATGAGAGAGATATCCATTGTTGAAGTGATCGCCCCTTTAAAATGGGACAAAAATATATAAGGGTGTTTCTATTTAACTTTTTAAAGGTGTCGGTTCAACCAATGTCTTTCGGGTCGATTTTAAAAAAAGTCACACAGGCACCAATAGCCACGCTGGTGCCTACGTGGCTTGTCACCGTTTGAAAAATATTTTAAACAGTGGTCATTTTGGGAAAAAAATTTGTGATTTATTTAGTAAATTCCACTTTTTTCTAAGTAATACTACCCCTGGGTTAGATCGCCCAAAATTTCGCCCACTGGATGGAATTTTCAAGGAAAGTGGGTAAGGTGACATTGCCCTTTTAGGCTTGCTACATTAACCCCGTGGGTGAAATTGTGAGAAACTTAACGTAGAGGAAACATTTCTTCTGTAAAACTATTGTTTTGAATTTCCACCGACGTTCTTCAGACAAAAGTCAGCACCGGGCTACAATCATAGACCAAAACATATGTTGCCCAAAAACCAAAAAAAGGACACATGTAAGGGACAATATTACACCTCATTTTTTTGTTTCTGTTTTTTCCCCTATTGAACTCATTTTGACTCTATGGGGCTCATATTTATTGATAAGTATAGAGGGACTTTAGTTGAATTTTGTGCACATCCTGTGAATGGGTTTGCTCCTTTTCTCAGTGACGGCCCCCACGGTGGGTTCTCTACTAAGGCTGGAGAACCGCGTACACATTGGGTGCCACGCAAGGTATATGTCATCCGGCAGACCACTTCCTCCCGGTTTTAGCTTGCACTAATCACCTACGGCTCTAGTGCATGTTTTCATGTTTGGTGCTTCAATTATCACTTTGAAATTGTGGGGTTCACGTTTAATTGCAAATATATTCGGGCATTCCACTATATGCCATGATGATTTCATGAATGTTAACTGTACTACTGTCTTATCTTTGCATTGAATCAATCAACTATTGTATTAACCCGATTCTCTGTCAACATTAGAATCGACTTTATGTGACCATCATCATTGAATCGACTTTTAGATATATATAAACCTTGGGGTGAAACTCAACTAGTATAGAAAAATATACAAGTCGTAACAGAATCAAGATCGTGAAAAACGGTGATATGAAATTTCAAAGACAAACCTTGCTTCATTTTTTGTTGATAGTATAAAAACAATTACAGGAAACTAATTCACACAGCAGAGCCAAAAATAATAAAGTAGTACAGTTAACATTCATGAAATCATCATAGAATCGACTTTATGTGACCATCATCATTGAATCGACTTTTAGATATATTTAAACCTTGGGGTGAAAATAGAAAAATAACGAGTTGTAACAGAACCAAGATCGTGAAATAACCTTTTTTAGAATCTCTCTTTTCTTCATGCTTCTTCTAAGTTGAACATACAGCAACAGCAATGGGAGCTTTTAACTCACGGCATGTGTTCATGTCAGTCACCATGGATAGTTGGGGGAGACTTCAACGCCATATCTGACAATTCTGAAACCAGCAACCCTCGGGCCTCCAATCTTCACAAAATGCTCCAATTCCAGCACTTTATAAACTCCAATGGCCTAACTGACATACCTTCTACAGGCTCCCCATATACGTGGACCAACAACCACCATGACCATATTCGCCAATACAAACGCCTTGACCGTGTTCTCGTTAACATGGATTGGGCGGCTTCTTACCCCAGAGCCTCAGTCAAACATCTTCCTATAATATTTTCCGACCATGGACCCATTCTCTTCCATTCCCAACCAATACCCCCTTCACTACTCCGCCCCCCCTAAATTCATGCACCATTGGCTCCTTGACCCGCAGACTGAACCGATTGTTGCTCAAGCATGGTCAAGTTCAACTCGTGTGTCCCCATCATTTAAAGTGGCAAGTAAACTTCGAAACTCCCTGTACACAACCCGCCAAAAGATCGAAAATAATCATGGATCCATCGAGGAGCAGATGAAAAGAACTTTGGATCAAATACAAACAACTGAGGCCATTTGCCAGCGCTCGCCCTCGCATACCCACAGCACCCATCTCCGAGAGTTGAAGGGCGCATATAGTAATCTTATGACCCAAGAGGAAACCTTGTGGCATCAAAAAGCCAGAGCAAATTGGAGGCTACTGGGGGACCAAATTACAAATTACTTCCACCGTCAAGTTCAATACCGACAATCAAGGAATGTGATCAACAAAATTAGGACTCATGATGGAGAGACACACGCAACCATCAAAGACATCCACTCAGAGTTCCATAAATACTTCTCCAAGCTCTATGAGGTCCCCCCGCCCACTTGCCTTCCCAACATTGCTAGCTTCATACACTGCAAGATTGCTCCAACCCAAAATGAGGCCCTGCTTGCACTAGTCACCAAAGAAGAACTACTTAAAACTATTGGGAGCATGGGCACCATTGAGTCCCTGGATTCTTCTTCAAGAGATTTTGGCAACTAATTAAGGATGATATAGTCCATATGGTGGACCACTTCTTCCGGGCAGCATCATTCACCAAGGGACTGAATAGTACACACATCTGCTTGATTCCTAAACTTCCTGATGCATTGAAGCCCAGCCACTATCGACCAATAAGTCTATGCAACTTTGCTTACAAAATTATTTTCAAGCTGATGATGCAAAGACTAAGCCCTTCATGAACTCTCTTATTAGTACTCCTCATAGTGCATCCGTGGCCGGTAGATCAATCCATGACAACATCATTCTTGCTAATGAAGTCTTCCACACCATCAACTCCAAAAGACACCACATTCGAAGAGAAGGAGGGTTGTTTCCCATCAAACTAGACATATCAAAGGCATATGACCACCTCATATGGGATACTATTAGAGAAACTTTGAGTGCATACGGCTTCCACCCTCACTGGATTTCCCTTATCTTGGCGTGTGATTGTTTAAATATTTAAACCCTTACAAGTCCACAAGGCAATTGTACTACAGTGAGCATTTATGGTTGTCGAACCTCAGGGATAAATGATACTCTACTAAATTCAAGATAAAGAAAAGTTGTTATTTTTTATTTAATTCTAAGAAAGCAGTAAACTTTAACTAATTTAACTGAGTTGTACTAATGTAGAAAAGTACCAAGGCTTGCATCCACCACTAAACATGCAATTATTACTCTTAATTATTATTACACACAAGTTGATATGACACGATAATTCGTGTTCTTGGTCGGACTCACGAATCACCAATGAATGCAATCACGTTCTTGGTCGAACACGAAAAGTTCTGTCACTATAAGTAATATAATTAACTCTATCCTTGGTCGGACATAGAATCAACACAATCCTGTTCTTGGTTAGACACAAGGATTATTAAGATCAAATTCCATTCATAATCAATTAAGTCTATAGTTAAGCACTTTAACTAATTCTCATACTCTTCAATTCTACTCAAGATATCTCAATACGTTCTCCCTTAAGGCATATATATAAGGGTGAAGAGAAACCATGAAACCCCCTTCTAATTTTGACTCAAAATAGGGCTTAATTTAAGTTTATCGAATATTGCGATCGATCGCACTGTTCACCGATCGATTTCCATTTTCTTCCTTTCTTCACTGCGTTGCGCTGATCGTTTAGTTCAAATCTTTGTATGCCGATCGATCGCTTTGGTGCCGATCGAGCACTGTTCATTCAAAAACTCCAGTAGATACAATCGATCGAAAAGGTGATGATCGATCGCGTGTATCTCGTTTTTGCTCTGGCGATCGATCGGATCAATGTGCCGATCGATAAGTTACTGTTCATTCTGCATACAAATTTTCCAATGGTCATAACTTTTCGCTCAGAACTCCAAATTGCGCGCGGTCAGTGATGTTGGAAAGTTGACTTCTTGAACTTTAACATGAAGTTTGAATTAGTCTAATCAGAGATATGTGCTCGAAGTAAAAATTCAACCATTGGAGTCACGTTTCACCACATTTGCAGCTCACGCTTATTTTCCTACAAAAACCAAAAACTATATTAAAGCATCGCCAAATCTAATCAAACACTAACATAAACATAAGTTTAGGGGGTAATAAAATGCATAATTCAAGTATAGATCAGTGTGCATTGATACAGTGTCCTACAAAACTTTAATCAATGGAAATCCGGAACCCAGCATTCAACCCCACAGTGGCCTCCGACAAGGGGACCCTCTCTCACCTTATGTGTTTATTTTGGTGCAGGAAATCTTACATGGCCACTACAACATGCACTGAATCAAAGTGACATACACGACATCAAAATCAGCCCAAGAAGCCCACCCATTACACACCTCATGTTTGCCGACAACATCCTCATCTTCGGTCGAGCTAAATCCAAAGACATACGGAACACGATGGACATCCTCAACTCCTACCTCGACATTGTTGGGCTCCAATTCAATCCAACAAAAACTACAATTCTATGGAGTCCCAATGTCCCAAGTACAACAAGAAGCTCACTCAAGGAGATCTTGGCACTCCCTGCTCAATCGACTACATTTGACCGCTACCTGGGAGTCCCCGTCACTAAAGGCACCCTATACATGCAACACTGCCTTGCCATCATACAAGCTATTGACCAATCCCTTTCGGGATGGAAGGCCCAAACTTTGAGCCAAACTGGACGTATGACTCTCATTTAAGTTGTGTACCACGTAAAACCCATACACACCCTCTCTGTCATGCAAATACCCAAGTCGGTAAGTAACCTCCTTGACAAAAAAGCAAGAGAGTTCTATTGGTGGTCCAAAGATAGGAAGCCAATCCACACTTTAGCATGGAAAACTTTGTCATCCCAGGTCCTATGGAGGCCTAAATTTTAGAGAAGCGGCCATATTCAACAAAGTCCTGCTTCTTAGACTATTTTCGATGGCAAATAGGCATTATGGACAGAGCCCTTCAAAGTCAAATATGCAAAGGCCATTTCTTTAGGGGACGGTAATTCTATGAAAGTGATCTCTGGCTTTGCTAGGAGCTTCTTCCGTTATATGGGAGATCTACACCGTGGTTTGGGTTGGATTATTAGAGATGGCAAAACAATTCTTATACGCGATGCATCTTGGTGGCCGTCCCATGTTGGCCCTTTGATTTCCGAGGTGGAATGGCCAAACAATATGATACTCATCTCTGACCTCATAGACACAACCACCAACTCCTCGGACATTCAAAAGGTAATATTGTTCCTATCCTCTGATGTTATTCATGCCATTACTTCTATTCCTATTAATGTAGAAACAAAGGATCAACCTATATGGGAATACACCCCGACGGGTAAATTCTCTGTGGCGTCGGCGTACCGGATCTTATCTCAACGTCAGAACCAATCTCAAATACAACCCCCATGGCATCTCATTTGGCGCAAGGATCTCCCATACAGGATTAGACATTTCTCATGGAAGCTTTGCCAAGGGGGCCTAACCACTGCTGATCTAATATCAAGTCGCATGGGTGGAGCACCCAACAAATGCGTATTTTGTGCCGCCCAAGCTACAGAAAGCCCCCAACATCTATTTATTGCATGTCCATATACTAACAGGCTATTGGAGTAGCTTACACATGGCCAACCCCTCCACCAATTCAATGACATTTGGGAATGTGTAAAATCTCTACATAACTCTTCCCACGACCCAACTGGTGACATGCAATCAGAAGATCATTTGCGAATTTTTATGATCACTACATGGGTGATATGGCACTACCGCAACATAACTAGGCTCAAATTAGAAGTTTTCACTATCAGGGATGTCTACAATCGCATCTCCTCCATCCTCATGGAAAACTCCCAATTTCCAACACCAATAAAACCTCATCGACTCTCTAAAGGAAGCAGACAATCCTTATTGCCTGGCAGCCTCCTCCACCGTCATGGATTACTATTAATTTTGATGGTGCTTTTAGAGGCTCTCCTTCATCTGCGGCATCAGCAACGATTCTCCGGGATCACCATGGTCAGTTTATTACAGCCATTGCTTGCCTATCCCAAGTCTCCCATGCCTTGGCGGCAGAAGCAAAAGCATGCCTAGACAGTCTCACCCTCGCCTCTAAATTGGGCTACCAATTCCTTAACATACAGGATGACTCCAAATGTCTAATTGATATCCTTCTGGAGGGCAAAGAACCGCCATGGACAATTCATCGCTATGTTGCAGCCATTCGACGTACACTACTCATGTTCCACTCAGTACACATCTACCATGCTTATCGTGAAGCCAACCAAGCAGCAGAATTTCTATGCAATTGTGCAATTGATCACACTTCATGTACTTGGCTATCGAAGCCCCAAAGGAACTAATACAAACACTACAGGCTGATGTATTAATGTGTACTTTTTCTAGAGTACTAATGTAACACCCGAAAAATTGGTATGTTGACTAAAATTTCTATTTTATGAAACTGGTCTAAAATAAGAAAGTTTTGCTGCCTGACTTGATTTCTGGTTGTGCGATGTGCTTTGATGTGTCATTTGATTTTTATGATGTGAAATGATTTGATAATCGCGTGACTAAACATGGCAGAGCACCAGGATGCGAGGGTTGGTCCTAGCGCTGGGCACAACCTGGCGCTGAGACCAGCCTGGCGCCAGGGTCTGAGAACACCTGATGCCAGGAGTAGGGCTGTTGTGAACGTCAGGCCCAGGACGTCAGCACGCATACGTCACATGCATAGATATCACGTTTGTTAATTGATTGGGCTCTAGTTGATTAGGCTAGTAGATTTTCTTAATTGAATAATGCATGTATTTTAGGCCCGTTAGTGGCCCAATTAGTGGCGCATCCCCTTAGGGCACTGCGCCACCCTTCTCCCTTTATAAGGAGGTCATCTTGCTCAGTTTAGCTTATGCAATAAGAATTGAATCTTCTTTTACTCTTTCTTCTTCGTTTCTTTCCCCTTTTTCGGCCATGATACCTGGCCCTGTTCGTGTCCCATGCTGGGACACAACAGGAGCCAGGTGCAAGGGTATGTGTTCAAAGGATTAGACTCGTATGAATTCCTTATATGGTAAGTTGATTTTGGTTTTGATTTGTGGTTCGTGGTTTACGTGAGATGGTGTAACGAGTAGTGTACCTGCGGGACATCGGGGACACGCGCGCGAGGGGCTCAAGCCAAGATGCAAGGACCTGAACGCAGAGCCACATGGCATTGGCCCAGGGGTGTCATGTGAACGTGGGTGACATGGCATCATGTGATCTTTAGCCAGTTGGAGTGAATCATGGTGCAAAGATTTAGTTTGACTTACTCGCGGTAAATAAGGAAAGTACTGCGGGAGACCGAAAAGTTACTGGATTAGTTGAGATAATTAAGAAGGATAAATCTTAACTAAAAGTAGGTAATTAAGTCGCCTTTTACTAACCAGTAGGAGGGGGACGTCTTGGGAAAGAAGGGCGTCCAATTGGTTGGGGAATATTTGGCAACTTCCTAGTTGGGATAGGAGTTGGTCTTGATAAGGTAGTATCTTTATCAAAAAGATTGCAAACCCTAACTAATTGGGAATCAAATTGGCTGGGACGTCTTGCACTATTTGGAGAAGGGTTGTGATTGGTAGGCTGAGATATGGGATTTAGGAAAGGCCTTGATTTGGGAGATCTCCTAATGGAAAGAGAGATTTGCTATTTAAACCAAATAGGGGGCCGACCCATGCTTTTGCACGCCAACCCCTTGGCACGACTTGTGCAAAACCTATTCTTCTCTTCTTATTTGCCATTAACTCCAGCAAGCTCACATCTCTCTTCTCAATCTCAATTCTTGTCCGTTCGAAGGAGCGAAGGCATCGTTGCGAAGGAGAAAGAAGGAGCTACGCGTGGACGTGTGATTTGCATACATCTAAGGGGCCGTTTGGGGCGTGATTATAAGCAAATATCCAAAGTGGATTTTGGATGTCCACTGTAGCATTCATGTTTTATCCATATCCAGCGTGAAACACGACTTGAGGTGTTTCAGCTGGATATGGAAGAAACATGAATGCTACAGTGTAGCAAAATATCCACTCTGGATGTTTTGCTTTTAATCACGCCCCAAACGGCCCCTAAGTGGTAGGATAGTTTTTCCTAACCATATGATGAATATTTGATGATCTTATTGATATTATCTCAGTGGTAGAGGTTGTATTAATGATTGTTTTATGAGAGATTCCTTGTTAATTATCAAGTAAGAGTATACATGTTGATGTGCCTTGTTTAATGTTTTATTCTAGTGCATACATGCTTACCTTTGATGGAAATATCAATATGATTATGTCTCGTGAACGTTGGAGGTAAGAAAGTTTCGTTCTTTTTTTCTGTACAATTCTGTTTTAATCGTCCTATATGATTAAGGGTTGTATTTATAGGGCTAAGATCTTCATTAGACCAAGGAAAGTGTCTTAAGACTGTTTTAAGGTTTTAAAAGCTTGTAAAGGCATGGAATAACAAAATTCCAGAAGGTACAAGAGTATGGAATAATCCTAGGAGGGGAGTATTTAAGGGTATTAAGGTCATACTATCATGATTAATGAGTATTAACACGAGATTACTTAATATAATCAAGTATTACCTTCTCGGCTAGGACTATTCCTGCGCCGACAGTTAGTATTATAAAAATCATAACTAAATGTAGAAAAATCAGAAAAATACACCATTAGTGAGGTAATAAACTAGACTCATAGAACTAGCTATGTAAATATTTCAGAGTCAGATTCCTTCTGTGTTGATGGTGAGAACAGTCAGAAATATGCTATGTTGTATAAAACAGTTTACTGGAATTAGGGTGTAAATCACTATTACGTGTTAGCACTTGATGATATGGTACAATATGATCAAATTAATACTAATACATATTATAAGACTTGTTAAGGACTATTGTAGTAAGAAGGGTGAGTCCAAAAGATTAATAATATGGGATGAGTTAGTACCATCAAGAGTCAAGTCATTCTTGTTTTCAATTCACAACTTGGTGTCGATTTGAACATCCAATCGGAGATCAAACCATTCAAAAGTCATTCTTTCATATTATAAACAATACAAACCCAGATCAAGAGATGTTCCTATCAAAGGTATGACATGAAGCATTCTGGTCGATTTATGAGTGAATATAATATTATTCCTGTGGTGAATTACTCATTGTTTAGGACGTTGGAATCTCAACTGTGTCTTGTGAGGAACTTTATGCTATTGAGAGCTATGATCTATTTATACTCCAAAAAATGAGTCTATTCCGATTGATGATTTATTTTGTACTCCAAAGAGTGAATCTATTCCGGTAAAAGATACCTTAACACCATAGAGTGTTGTGACCTCTATTTCTTTGAAATATTATTACATAACTGTTTCTCCACTAGAGACCTTGCGAGGATCTCTCCGAAGTGGATTCCTAGTATGCTCATTAAAGCCATTGCTAGATCTTGTGAGGTCTCCGATTATTTATGCCCGAAGGGAGGCAACATACGTTCATTAGACTGTTGACATTATGGAAGGTCCTTAATCTCCACCCATTGTGTTCGTAAGCACTGGTGGGGCTAGCATCCTATACGCATAGCATGTTCTGAAGGGAGAACCTCTAGGGTGGTTTTGGTATAGTTTTTAGCCACTTGCGAGTGGTAAGTTCAGCAAGCAGTAATTGTAACTCTTTGCACTATAGATGCCTAGAGCCTTTGGTAATCTGACCATTCTCTCCTTACACCGGTAATTGTTTAGATTCTTATTGATATATTTTTCCCTATACTTGTGCATTGAGACTATTGTTATTTGACCTTTCTTTTCAGGTAAAGTAAACCTTTTGATTGGTCTTTCAGAGAGTGTATATTCCTGTTTTATTGAGTAATCTATTCTTCATATCATATCTTGTCTTCTTGGTGGGTTTTTACATCCTACTGGGTATTTCTATGAAATACTCATGCATCATCTGATGCAGGCTTTAAGGAACAGTGATTCAGGATATTTGCAGCTCAGAAAGGTGATGCTGATGCGTGGAAGACTTTTAAGAAGATTTTCCATCACTTATTTTAATTTGCTATGAATTTTATGACTTGTTGGCCAAATGTGTGCCATGGAATGATTTATGTATTGTTTTATTGATAGTTTAAGTTTTTTTGCTGTAATAATTAAGTAGGTTTCATATCTTATATCGACAATGTTTATTTGACATTGGATGAATGAGTTCCTAGTTCCTAGTTCTTGATTTTTGAGTTCTTGATCATGAGTTCCTGGTGATGTTGATTACACGTTCTTTCGTGACGATGTAATTGACATGAGTGATCGAGTATCCGGTCACGTCCCAGGGTTCCTACCTTGGCTAAGTTGGTATTATTGAAGGCTTCTACACTCCGATCGAGGTCAGGGATTTTGGGGTGTGACAACGTAATATTGGAGCTCTGAAACTCTTTAATTGGAACTTTGAAATTCGAGATCATCAATCTTAAAAGAACACTGTAATGTAAGAAATGGTGTAGTAAAACTTGTTTGAGATTAGAAAGATTCAGGGATTAGAGTTGAACTAGTAGAAGACTGTGAACCTTACCCTATAAAATATACTAATGACGTTTCTTGTATAGGTTTAAAATGGCTAGAACAAGAAGCGGCAGAATTTATGAAAAAGATAAGCAAGAAGCTACTAGGCAGTGGCTGGAAGAGTGGAAGAAAGGTAATATAGGTAGTGGAACTAAAGTAGACTCTTTGAAGATTGATATAGAAGAAGTTCAGGATACAGTTGCAGAAGTAGAGCCTTTACCTGCATATGACCCTGCTACAGATATATACTTTCCAGTAGAATGGGTGGATGGACATGGACAGCTGCACCCAAAGTTCGAGTAGAGTTCACAACCGGATCCTCGCCGGTGCATGTTGTCATAGAGGATCATATCGTCAGATATCACCCAGTGTATCTGCGGGCTGAGATGGATACCGTACTTTACAACATTTTGTACAACAGGTTTAAGTCTATGGGGTACAGATGATTGCATATGACTGGATTTGAAATTATTGGCATGAGTTAAGGCTCGCTCGAACCCAGACAACGCTAGAGATACTAGATGAATATCTCTGAAGATTAGAACTTAGAAGAAGAGTTAGGAAAGATCTTAGTTTTATAAGCCTCTATAATAAAGAACCCTGACTTATACATTAGGGAATCGTTGTAGGATTTCCTCAGATTAATAAAAAGAGTTCTTTGATTGAGTGTTTGTCTTGACTCAAAGCATGGCTTGGCTTGGAAGAGAAAACTCTCTTCTCAATGTTTGGAATACGGCTCTTTGTGTTAGCTTCAGCTTGGCACCAATTAAAACTCATAATAAATATGCATTCTACCAAAATCCCAATAATCTGCATAATGCAATCCATATGATAGTTCAATTCAACTTTTTAATGCATTTTCCAATAATACCACAAACAAGACCAGACAAGCTGGAAGTAACACTAGTTTTACTGACCCAATAGTCCCCCAATGCAATAGTAGAACTTCTCAATCTTGCCCAACATCCTCACCAACTCCTTCACCGCTGCCTGCGTCTCCCTGCCATGTCACCACCACCTCTGCCACCTTCCCATTTGTCAATAAAAACCACCAACATGAACATGGCGCTCTTCAGCCCACTACGAGCCGCCTCCCCACCAAATTGTTACGTCTCCTTAAATTAGGCTTATTAGTTACTTAATAGTACGTTAATCTTGGCCATTGATCGTGTTAGGTTGTTTATTTTAATTAAGCACTATGGACCCACCAGGGCTAGACCATGTAAGGAGGCGTCCTTGCCCTATTGGAGTAATAAGAAAGAACCCTAATTTCTCATCTAATCTCATCTCTTCACCCATCTTCTCTGCGTTCTGCCGTCGGCCCTTGTGTGGTCATCGATGGTGCACAACACTGGTATCAGAGCATCAAATCCTTCCTTTCATATTCATGGCCAAGAAGAAGGCCACATAGGTCTAGGATGGCCCCTCGAACCAGTCCGACGAGGAAGCCTCCACCATTGATTCAGTTCTGCTGCAGGCTATCACGAAGTTCACCACGGAGGTGCGTTCCCTGCGCCTCAGCTAGTAGACCATCCTGGAACACCTGTTGGTGCCTGTGTCGCTGTCCCTCGACTCCGACACCTAGCATCCTCTGGCGCTGCAGGGCTCTCCTCAGCCACAGCCTTGCGTCTCCCGTGCATCCACTGCATTTATAACCTTTGATCCTACGAACATCCTGCCCCCTGGCACCTCTGGCACACAATTCCGCGCCTCCCATAGTCCAGCCGCCATGCCAGCTCGTCAAAACAGGGGTGAATTGCCTTCCTTTGGTGCTGTTTACGGCCCTACGATTTAGAGTGGCTTCAACGACTTTGCCACAAGTATTTACCATTCCTCCATTTACGATGCATCTGGAAGACAGTTGGTTGAACCCCGACTGACCCACCTCCAATTTTCCAAGTATAGGTGTGACGAGAGTCCCATTGACTAGATTTATCGGGCAAACAAGTTCTTTGATTATCATGACACTAGTTTTGACATAGATAAACTGTGTATTGCCGCCTTCCATTTGACGGGGGACGCATTTGTGTGGTTTCAATATTTTGAGCTTGACCTTCCCCACCCTACATGGGATGACTTTATTAATGAACTTTGTGTTCAATTTGGGCCGAATGAATATGCTGATTTTAATGAACTCCTGGCTGCCCTACGCTAGACATTCACCGTGCGCATCTATCACTAGAAGTTTATGCGAATTGCCAATCGTCTGCTGAATTGGGACCAAGCAGCTTTAGTGGACGCCTTCATGAATGTCCTCTGGGCATATATTGCTGATGTGATTCGTCAGTTCCGGCCGAAATCTATGCGAAAAATTATAGGGCATGCACGTGTTGCGGAAGAACGGTTGAACCGCCAGCGTCGCGGGGTGCGACCCTTCTCTCGTCTCACTGCAGAGCCTCTACCCAACTGGCCAACTGCCTTATCAATTGTTCCTCCTCAGGCGGGGCCACCAGCAGGGTCTCCCAACTTTCCTCCTATCCAGCGACTTTCTCAGGCTCAGATGGAGGAGAAGCGTGCAAAAGGGCTCTGCTTTAACTGGGATGAACGCTACACCCCGGGGCACCAATGTCGCACACCACCCACCACTTTTATTTTGGAGGAGTCTTGTCCTGAGGGGGATGATACTACCGGTCCACCAACAGATGCCGACTATGAGGATGCCGCGTCCAAGATTTCATTCCATGCCTTTTCAGGGGTGTACACTGATCTATACATGAATTATGCATTTTATTATATCCTAAACTGATGATTATGCTAGTGTTTGATTAGAATAACTACTACTTTAATATAGTTTTTGGTTTTTGTAGGAAACAAGAGTAATACACATAAATAAGGTGAAAAGTAACTCAAATGGTTAAATTATCATAACTTCGTGTACAAATCTCTGATTAGACTGATTCAAGCTTCATGTTAAAGTTCAAGAAGTCAGCTTTCCAACGCCACTAACTACGCACAATTCGAAGTTCGGAGTGAAAAGTTATAGCCATTTGAATTCATGAACAGTAACCACAATCGATCGGCTATCAATGCGATCGATCGCCTCAGCCGCAAAAACAATCTATTGAAGGAAACGATCAAAACGATCGATCGTATTTACTGGAATTTTTGATCCGTGCAAGACAGTAACTACGATTGATCAGTATTATACGGCGTCGATCACCAAACGATCGATCGGAGGAAAATAATGAAGGAATAACGATCGATCGGTAAGCAAACGATCGGCAATACAGAGCGATCGATCGCCGTGTGCGAAAAACCGAAATAAGACTTATTTTGACTCGGATTTAGAAAAGGGCTTCGTGGTTTCCCTTCAAACTTAAAAATAGGCCTTATGGGAGAACGTTTTGGGCAATCTTGAAACCCTTGGAGGATCTAGAGCTTTATTGGAGGCTAGAGCAAAGGAGAGAAGAGGATGAAGAACACGATAGTGATTTCTCTTCCAATACGAGGTTAAACACTTTTCTAAGGTATAGATGAAGCCCAATAATCTGGTTGTGTAGTTTCTTTTCTCTCATCTTATGTTTTTACCCTAGTTGGTGTATGGATTTTATTGTGTAATCATTGTTAATTTATTAAAGGTTTGTTCTTTGTACTCGAGAGAGACAAGAGTGAATTCTTGTGAGTT
This sequence comes from Houttuynia cordata, assembly GCA_039654745.1. NCBI lineage: Eukaryota > Viridiplantae > Streptophyta > Magnoliopsida > Piperales > Saururaceae > Houttuynia > Houttuynia cordata. Next base: position 52,241,492 of record CM077504.1, on the reverse strand, counting down.
TCAATCCGAAGAATACTTGCGTATCCGAGAGGAACGTAAATAGACTAAGGTGTTATATATCAATAAAATTTCATTGGTTTATACTCGAGAGAGATAGATCACAATTCTATGTTTTAATTATTTTATGTGTTACATCCAAGAGGAGAGCACTATATTTTGAGTTGACAAGTGTATGTCCGAGAGGAATATGCTAGCCAATTGAAAATCTTTATTCAAAAGAGAGAGAGAGAAACGATACACTAGTTTATTGTGGTGGATTCGAAGCCTTGGTCTTCTCCATATTGATTAATTCTCACTTAGTTTAGTTAAAAGTTCATTGCTTTCTTAGTCTAGAATCAACACTGCTGTTTTCTCTTGAATTTGGTAAAATATTAATCCGTCCCTGAGGTTTGACAACCCTATTTATACTCACTGTAGTACAATTGCCTTATGCACTTGCAAGGGTTTTAATTTTAGACGATCAAGTTTTTGGCGCCGTTGCCGGGGACGGCTCAATAGTTTACTAAATTCTTAGCATAGTTAGTTTTAGAGTAGTTTAGTTTAATTTAGATTTCTTTTCAGTAGCTTAATTGCCTTCTTCTTCTTTTGAAGGATTAAGAGAGGATGCTCTTTTCGTCGTCGTTGGAAGGGCCATCCCTTCCCACTGTTTGCACTCTCATAACCTTCTTTCAGAGTAACTTTGGGTGCTTGGTGTTTTCAATTTTCTTTGTGGGATTGCATGACGTGCTAGTTGTCGCTATTAGGTTGCTAGTTGTCGCTATCTAGGATTGATGCTTGCTAGTTTCGCTATTAGGATTGCACAAGTTTTGTTTGATTTTTATTTTGCATGCATGGTCGTCACTCCCTGAATCCCGACCTTGCCTTTGACCCTGATCCTGAGTGACTCTATAGAATTTGTAGAACTCCTAGCCAACTAATCCCTCAAATCCATCCAATAGCAGACAACATGAACCTTGGGGGTGAGAATGACCTAAATCAAAATCCACTAATGCCTCATGCCCGTACCTTGCAAGACTACTACCCTCCCACTGCCTACACCTCCCCCTCCTGTATCGTACTTCTTGCAACTGTGGCTAATTTTGAAATTAAGCCCAACATCATCCAGATGCTGTCCACTTACCATGGCCAACTCAATGAGAACCCGTATAGGCATCTCCAAAATTTCCTTGAGGTTAACACAACCTTCAAACTCACACTGTCTAATGACCAGGTGCTCCTTAGGTTGTTCCCATTCACTTTGAAAGACAGGGCCAAGGAATGACTATACTCCCTTGCACACAACTCCATTTCCACTTGGGAGGAACTTCAGGCTGAATTCCTAAAGAAATATTTCCCTGTAGGGCGGACCAACAAAATCCGAAATGAAATTATCACATTTACCCAACTACCCAATGAACAGTTCCATGAAAGTTGGGAAAGAATGAAAGCCCTACTGCGGTCTTGCCCACATCATGATGCGCCCAAGTGGAAATTAGTTCAACGATTTCATGAGGGTGTGTGCGATCAGCACAAGACCCTAATTGATGCCTCTTGTGGAGGCACATTCATGAAGAAAACCCCAGATGATGCTTAGGATCTACTAGAGGACCAGAGTGAAAACTCTTTACACAGTGCCACTCTCTATAGATTTGAAGGCCATATGCCTGGTAGGAGTGCCCCAAAGGGAGGCATGTACGATGTCAAAACCAGCACGAGCCTAGAACACCAAGTGGCATCCCTGACAGAGAGGTTTTTCTCTCAGACTTCACCTTATACCCCATCCTCTCATGATGCCTGCACCATCTATGCCAGCCCTATGCACACCATTGTTGACTGCCCTTCAACCTTCCAGTATCCAGATCTTGTATAGGAGCATGTCAACCTTGCACAAACATATCCTAGATCCAATAACGCCTACTCGAATACCTACAACCCAGAGTGGCGAAATCATCCCAATTTTGCCTGGAAACAACTCAACCAGGGGCCCACCTTCAATCAGGCCCCAAGACAGGAATTCCAAAACCATGATCAACCTTACCAACCAGCTACTGCTCCCCCATTTGGCCAAACCAACAAGAAACCAACCTTAGAAGATAAATTGAGCCAAATGCCAGCCACTCAATCTACCCTCCTCTCAGCTTTTAATGCAATGGAAGCTAAGCTGGATACTAAGATAGAAACCAAACACAGAGAGCTGACATGTGATAAAATTTCATTGGTTTATACTCGAGAGAGATAGATCACAATTCCATGTTTTAATTGTTTTATGTGTTACATCCGAGAGGAGAGCAATATATTTTGAGTTGACAAGTGTATGTCTGAGAGGAATATGCTAGCCAATTGGAAATCTTTATTCAAAAGAGAGAGAGAAACGATACACTAGTTTATTGTGGTAGATTTGAAGCCTTGGTATTCTCCATATTGATTAATTCTCACTTAGTTTAGTTAAAAGTTCATTGCTTTCTTAGTCTAGAATCAACACTGCTGTTTTCTCTTGAATTTGGTAAAATATTACTCCGTCCCTGAGGTTCGACAACCCTATTTATACTCACTGTAGTACAATTGTCTTGTGCACTTGCAAGGGTTTTAATTTTAAACGATCATACACACCGCACACGATGCGCATGTAAGGTCAGTTGAAATGCCAACCTGTAGCTATTTTGATTGATAGTGGGAATACCCACAACTTCATTAATGATAAGGTTGTGCAATAGTTGGGTTGCCATATTGCCCAGTCATGTGCCTTCGATGTCCTCATTGGGGATGATACCCACATGTGCATTCGTGGTTTATGTCTGCGTGTTCCTCTTCATATTCAAGGCCATGAGTTTATTGTTGGCCTCCAATACTTATTTCCTACTAAGGGGGCTGATATCGTATTGTCAATGGCTTCAAGAACTCGGGGATGTGGTCTGGAACTTCAAGGATTTGGTCATATCATTTGGTACCGATGCGCAGTGGGTCCGACTTCAGGGTTCCAACCCTGACACTCTACAATCGGCATAAGCAATAGGGTCTCTCTTCCGATATTCTTATCAGGGACTTATGCTTCAGATGATGATGGACCTGCCCACAACTCAGGATGCCCTTCTTGCTGATTTGATGACTCTCCTTGATGGGAACTGTCAGGGCTGCCGCTGCCGTGAGGGCACGATCTTTAGATCCCTATTCTTCTAGGGTCGAGCCCTGCTAATGTCCATCCCTATCGTTACCCTTATGTGCAAAAGGCAGAGATTGAACGTCTTATGGCTAAGATGCTTGATGCAGGTATCATTCGACCTAGTTGTACTTCTTATTCATCTCCTATATTATTGGTGCAGAAAAAAGATGGCATATGGAAATTTTGCATGGACTATCAAGCTTTAAACGCCATTACTCTAAAAGATAAGTATCCCATCCCCGTTATTGAGGAGCTCCTTGATGAGTTATCAGGTGCTCACTATTTCTCTAAGCTTGATTTACATTTCGATTACCATCAGATACGAATGCATCCAATCGACATTCACAAAACAGCCTTTTATACTCATGATGACCACTTTGAATTCCTTGTCATGCCATTTGGCTTGACCAATGCACCGGCCACATTTCAAAGTCTAATGAATGATATCTTTCGGCCTTTCTTACGTCAATTTGTTTTGGTTTTTCTAATGAATGATATCTTTCGGCCTTTCTTACGTCAATTTGTTTTGGTTTTCTTTGATGATATTTTGGTGTACAACTCCTCTTGGGAAAGTCATCTCCATCACCTTCGGACAATGTTTGGTATTTTGGCGGCTCACTTCCTTTAGTTAAAGCACTCGAAGTGTTCTTTTGGCCGCAATCAAGTGGATTATTTGGGTCATATAATTTCTGCCAATGGGGTCTCTACTAATCCGACCAAAGTGGAAGCTATGATTGGTTGGCCAGTTCCTAAGTCACCGAAGGCCTTGTGAGATTTTTTGGGGTTGACCGGGTATTACAAGCGCTTTATTGCACATTATGGCACCCTAGTTGTTCCACTCACCGCTCTACTTAAGTGCAGGGCTTTTTAATGGAGTTCCGTGACACAGACGGCGTTTGACGGATTAAAGCAGACGAAGTCTACAACGTCGGTGCTGGCCTTACCCGATTTTTCCCAGCCCTTTGTGGTCGAGTCATATGCTTCGGATATAGGGTTGGGCACAGTTCTCCTTCAGGCGGAGCGGCTCGTCGCCTTCTTTGGCAAGGCATTATCTAGTCATTCCCTCTGTCAGCATATGAACGAGAGATGCTTGCCATTGTTCACGCCGTCACCAAATGGTGCCCATATCTGTTGGGGCGGCACTTTACCATCCAAACGGACCACCAACCATTGAAGTATTTCCATGATCAGCATATCTCTACTCTAGCCCAACAACGTTGGGTGAGCAAACTCATGGGCTATGATTATAACATGGTTTACAAAAGAGGGGCCGACAATACCGTAGCTGATGCCCTGTCTTGGCGGAGTGAGGAGACGACCTTCTTGGGGTGCCGACATTTTCCATTTATGGCTGACTTGCTTCAAGCTTATATTGATGAACTGAAGGCCGCCGACATATTGGCTCGATTACAGGCCGATCCTACTTGCATACCATTTTTTGTTTTACAGGGGGGTTATATTATGTGGAAGAACTGCTTATGGATCCCTCCGAATTCTTCTCTACGACACAATATCATCTCTTTCTTTCATGACACTCCCCTTGCTGGTCATGAAGGGTCATTTCGCACATATAAACGTCTCAGCCAGAATTTTCTTGGAGAGGAATTAAAAAGGTCATTCATTTGTACGTAGTGGCTTGTGGCGTTTGCCAGCGAGCCAAGGCTTCCACCTCCACCCCTGTCGGTCTTTTGCAGCCTTCCCTATTCCCGAGCGTGTGTGGGAGGATGTTTCCATTGATTTTATTGAGGCTCTTCCGGTAGTCCTAGGTAAATCTGTCATCTTCGTGGTGATCGATCACCTCTCCAAGTATGCATATTTTTGCACCCTTGGCCATCCTTACACGGCTAAAACAGTTGCTGAGCTTTATGTTCAAGAAGTGGCCAAGCTCCATGGTATGCTGCAGACGATTGTTTCTAATTGAGACAAGATATTCAAATCTCACTTTTGGCGTGAGTTCTTTTCCTTACTGGACACTAAGTTGCATATGAGCACCGTCTATCATCCTCAGAGTGACGGTCAAACTGAGGTGGTCAACTGCTGTTTTGAGCAGTACTTGTATTGCTTTGTGGGAGAGGAACCTTGTTGTTGGCTCCAACTACTTCCATGGGCTGAGTGGTTGCATAATACTGTGTATCACACTTCTACTGGCTTTACTCATTTTGAGGTTGTCTATGGTCGGCCTCCACCCACGGTTATTCGTTATCAGCCTTTCAATGCTTTTGTTAGTGAGGTTGACTAAGCTCTTCAGACTCGCAATGAGGTCCTACGCTGGCTCAAGGCCAACTTAATAGCTGCTCAAAATCAGATGAAACAGTTAATGATCGGCATCGCACAGGCCGCGAGTTTGCTATCAGTAACCTGGTTTATGTTAATCTCTTGCCCCACCGCCAACATTCTTTAATTCAACCAATGTCGGCCAAACTCACTCACCAGTTCCATGGGCCCTACAAAGTGGTGGAACGCATTGGCCCTGTTGCTTATCATTTGCAGTTTCCTCCTACTTCCCAGGTCCATCCAGTCTTCCATGTTCCTGCCTTTGTCGTTATGTGGGGGATTTCTCTCGTCTTTCCACCGATGTGCCAGGGCCCTTGCTCTTGCTAGTTGAGACACCGAAGTTACCTTCCACTATATTGGATTGTCGTCGTGTTCGTCGATCGGGTCGCCTGGTTTCTGAGGTGTTGGTTGCCTGGCATAATCGCCCTTTGGATGATGTTACTTAGATGATCGAGGATGATTTCTACACTCATTTTCCTACATTTGCGTCTTGAGGACAAGGCTATAGCGGAGCATAGTGGAATGTTACATCTCTTTAAATTAGGTTTATTAGTACTTAGTAATAGAATAATCTTGACCATTGATCATGTCAGGTTATTTATTTTAATTAAGCATTATGAGCCCACCAGTAATTAAAAAAACCATAATTTCTCATCTCTTGTCTTATCCTCTCCCCTCTTCTCTGTGTCCTGCCGCCGGCCCTTGTGTGCCCATCGAGGCTGTACAGCACAAATGTCTCCTCAACGTAAGCTTAATTCACACTAAGTATTGCAAAAAAATTGAGGAGTTGCAAAGGAAAGTGGAGAATTTGGAAGAAGTTTGGAAACTTATAACGCCAAGAATAGTTTGTTAGTTAAAACTTTGGAGCGAAATCAAAATTTGATTTCAAAATTTAATAAAGGGAAGTGCGCATTATATAACATGTTGACTATGGGGCAAACTAGCAAGTTGGGACTAGGTTTTGAGTTCGGGAAAAGTTGTTCCTCAACTGCAAATATGGAAGCCTTAATAAAGAGTTGCTCCAAAATGGATGACGAATTTGACTTTTCATTTAGCTTTTTGTTTGTGGGCTTTCATGTTTATTTGGGCTTCCTAGGCATTGTTCTCTAGGACCTCAATTAGTGTTTGGATCTTTTTGGGATCTAACATCGGCCTGAACTTACTGTTTTCATCATCAATTTTCAGCAATAATATTACTCCAACACGATTCACATCAATCATCTATTCTTCACCAAGTTTAAGCACAAGAAACAACTCCAACCTAATTCACATCAAGGCATACCTCTCATCTTATTCCAAGATGTTCTAGGCAAAGCTGAGGGAATTATTCAAAAATTATTTTTCTTGGATCATTCTCCTATCGTAAGGAGACTGGTCAAGGGGGTGTTATTGTTAGAGACAATGAGGGGGTGTGGTAATTGCTTGCTACTCTTTTTTTCATTATGATGCCAAAATCAATAAGGAGGCGGAGGCTATCCAGTGCATTTGGATCTCCTGCACTTCAATGGCAGATTTGAAGCCTATCCAATGTTTTGAAGAGACGATAGCAACACTTACAGCTTTTGAAGTAGTGGCAGATTTGGAGTTCCTGCATGTTGTTGAGGATGCGGTCACTAGAAGTGATTCAAGCACTTCAATATGGAGTGGAAGGTAATTCAGTCTTACAGAGTATGATCGACATGCCTATGCAAATTTACATCTGTATCTTTCACGCGTGTTCAGGAAAGCCAACAAGGTGGCTCGCATTTTAGCCCTGATCGCCTCATCACTGCATGGACCTGCAGTTTTGACTGATGCCTTTTGGGGATTATTGGTATTGTTCGAGCCAATGGAGCACTCATGTTTAATGCTGGGGATCGTCTCCGATTTACTTCTTTTTTTTTCTCTTGTTTGCTGGTTTTAAGCATCTATGGTTTATGTTGGTGGGGGTTGTCTTATTTTTAAATGCCCTTCTCTTTGTTTGCTGATGCTTCGGTACTTGGATGTTGTGTTTGCCTGGAAAGACATCTTTTGAATTGAAAAAACATCTTCATCTAAACCCCCACACAATGTTGATACCCCCCCCCCCCCCCCTAATATAGCTAATGCCAGCAAAGTGTTATATCTCTTTAATGCGGGAGAGAAATTCAGGGCCAAGAGGGCACCCCAATACTTTTTCATGGTAAAATCGTTTTGCATAGACTTTTTTGGGTACATCGAAGAGTCACGCCCCAAAGGTGCCCCATGATCTACTCAACTAGCTAGGAAAGTCTAGGACCTTTTCCTTGACAGCGGCTAATTGGCAAAACGGAAAGATCCCCGTCCAGCAGAGGATGACGTTTGGCCACATCAAAAAGTGTATTTTTCGATAAAGAAGCCACATCAAAATTGGAAGTAGACATGCATTTGAATTCCTTTTACATTGGTCAACTATCATGGAGACTAGAGCCGCCATTGCATGCACTTTATCCGTATTCCAAGTTGGGCTATAATCTCTTATTTTCAGTTGCTTTAAACGTTTGCACTTTCTAGAAACATCCTTCCTTGGGTCCGGACATGAATCTTAACGTTGCTTTTTAGCAATGAAAAGAGAGTTTAAAAACCAAACGTTGCCTCGCGAATGACTGAAAAGGTTGGTAAAAAAAGTTGTCCACGTTGACATCCTCTGCGTGAGCCCGCCATGCGCCAAATAAATTTATTTCATTTCTACTTGGGTCTTATTTTTTCTTTTTCGGATAATGAGGAGTCTCAAGACCCCGCCTTGAAGGGGCAGGGCAACTGCCATCTTAGAGTACGGTATTTTACCACCAATCTGCTCGGGCACGTACAATACCTGCCCGCACTGGTTAAATCAGGATCTGATTTCAAGTGGTTGGCCACCATAGACGGGCTTCAAAATTAGGACCTCCACTACAGGAAGCCTGCCCTGACCATCACATTTTCGTCATATATTAATGTCTATTTGGAAAAAACATTGATCCATTAGCTTCTGGATAATTGTACCGAAGACAAGAGTGGCTACTGAGCGAAGAGAGAAGAAGAATTAAAACAGCTAACACAATATATTCTGTTATTCTCTTAGTTGTGGGTCCCACTATTCAATAATAATTACTCCCTCCGAACAAAGAAGTTCGTCTGCATTACAAAATGAGTGAAATTTATGGGACTCTTTAGATCTGCTATGTATTATTGGAGCCCTTTTATAATTTCGGGCGTGCTTCATTGATGGAGGGAGTATTTCTTACCATCCATAAGGTAATAGGAAAAAGAAATGTGTAGTACTGTGTAGATGTGCGCAAGGGTCCTGCAAATTGTTGGATGATGGCGTGCACATTATTACAAGGGTCGGGCAGGTGATTCAAACCCCCTACCCCGTCTTAACGTGCATTGGCATTTGGCAGAGCTAAATCCCATGGCCATGGATGCCTCGACGCATGCCAATCCGCATTATCTTTTCTTTTTTTGAAGCAAAATGCTCATAGAAAAATTAATTAGCTCAAAACTCAAACCCATCTTTCAACCAATAGTAGTAGAGTACCGATACACGACCACGCAAGTTCGCCAGGTCTCTTTCAGGGTAAAACCGCGAAATTGGGAATGCATATACCAGCTATGACCAGAATCCGAACGTCAGTTCTGACCGTATAAACTAGTTTTGGACTCGTTAAGCCCTCTCACCCATGACGTTTTGCTGACTCTTTTGAATGGTTTATATACTTGGACTGCCGGTACTGCTTCTTCCCTTGCACTTCAGAAGTCTCATGGAGTGTGATCCACAAGGAAATGGGAGGGAGGATGCTGGAAGGAGTAGCGGAGTCCATTACCGAGGCGTCCGGAGAAGGCCATGGGGCAAATTTGCAGCTGAAATCCGTGATTCAACTCGGCCAGGAGGGCGTGTCTGGCTCGGCACCTTCAACACGCCTGAGGAGGCGGCACGCGCTTATGATCGGGCCGCTTATGCGCTGCGAGGTCCTACGGCTGTTCTTAACTTCCCCGAAGAACAACTAGGCCAGAGTAGAAACTCCATGCTTTGGAGTTCGCCTTCTTCGTCGTCGCAAACTACATTTGGTTTGTCATCTTCATCCTCGTCGTCAACTTTTGACAGCCAAAATTGTGAGCAGAGCTCAGAAAATGGACAAAGAAAGCAGGTTTTCGTTTTCGAATATTTCGATGATAAGTTACTTGAAGACCTACTCTCAGCCGAGGATGGACCTAAAAAGAGTTGATTAATTGTAGTTAAACCGCCAAGGCAACATTTACCTTGATTTATGATATTGAAGACTACTTTACTTCAATGTTTTTCCAGGATTAAATTACAAAAACCATGCCATTATGGCTTGGATTCGTTCATCAAGCAAAGGAATAAAGCTAGTGACATGTGTTACACGTCATTATCAGATAGAATGCCTTTTGATAAGATAGTTTCGTTATATGCTTAACGGTTTTTCATTCTGCTTGCCAGCAGTTGTCTCATTAATAGAATATGTCCATAAATTTCAAAAGTTGTTCTAAGCCACCGTATTACCATTTTCTTTGTTGTTGTGAAGTTGCAACTCAAGATACATTTAAAACTATGCAGATTCCATTCTTTTTGTCCGTCCGCTGGTTTTTTGTATAGTAAAGTTCAGGTAGTATCACGAACATCTAATCTGGCCTCCCAGTATATAAATATTGAAGGGTCACGTGCCGCAGCGGACGCGCGAGGGATCGCCCGTCATGATACCAAATTCTAAAAAATCAGTCCCTATTTTTTATTTTTTCTCTCGCACACACAATCAATATACAAATATGCAAGAGAATGAGCAATAGTATAAACGATAATTTATATCATGCACATATCAAAATGAATTCAAGTAATTAATTGCTACTAACCTGCGGCCTTTGCGCCCAATGATTAATCCTCAAATAGAATACTCACAAGAACAATAAATTCTGTCAGAGATCACCACGAACCAACTTGCATGGACAAGGGTTGCTATTCTCCTCGCGATATAGCAATCTCCTACTTCTTTTCTCCTTGCGTCGTTTCTTGAATTAGATCTTCAAGATAAATTTCCCAAAACCAAAAAGCAAAACAAGAACTCTAGGGAGAAGAGGGAGAGGGAGAGAGACGAGAGAGTTCTCAGAGAGGAAGAGAGGGCCGTCACTATTCACGCATTGTTCACAACCCACTTTTTCTCTCTCTCTCGTCGGTTACCAAATGAGGGGGTTACTCTTTCCCTAATTGCTCTCTTTTTGGTTATCCATAACCACCCATGACTCTTTCCATAACGGTCCATTATTTGGTGTCTCTTCCATAATAAAGTGGACCCAACGGGGCCCACGGGAACCTAGCCTCTCCACGTGTCCACACACCACACGAGAGGGCCGACTCCTCTATCTATTAGGTTACGTAATATGGGCCGAACCCATACATTATAACCAACATCCCCCACTATGGGTTTAGTACTCATATTTGCGATCCAACAGTGACTCGTGCACTAGTCCTGTCGTAATCCAAAACTATAAACATGTTTCACAAATAGATCAGTTGTCAAGGCCTTACCTAACGGATCAGCCAATATCTCAAACGTAGGAAGATGACTAACTGTCAACTTTCCCCGTTGTAGCATGTCAAATATATAATAGTAATGCACCTCAATGTGCTTAGCTCTAGAACTGATCTCCCCATTACTGAGTGTCGACACAGTTGCCAAACTATCATAATAAATTTGGACATGAACATCAGTCCATTGTTCTAGCTACAACCTAGCTAGAAAGTCTTTAATCCACATGCCTCGAAAGCTGCTAAACTGCATGCAACAAACTCAGCTTCCATAGTGCACTTAGTAACACATTTCTGCTTCTTACTAGCCCATGCTACGGCGCTGCCACCAAATATAAAAATATAAACAACAGTGAATTTCCTGTCATCTTCACACCTGACATAGTCTGAATCACTATACCCTTCAAATGACTGATTCTCAGCCTGATATGTGATATTTGAACACTCGCTTTATAGCCAGCCAGTGTTGCATACCTGGATTAGCTTGATATCGACTCACAAGGCTTACTATAAAAGCCAAATCAGGTCGAGTGCAGTTCATGACATACATCAAGCTGCCAATAGCTTGCGCATATGGCATAGATTTCATCTTTAGATGCTCCTCGTCTGATGAAGGTGCCATTGTCTCAGATAAAACTGTCCCTTTATAAATGGGCAAATCTATGATCTTCTAACCAATCACACCAAAGCATTTCAACACGCTTTCTATGTATGATTCTTGAGATATACTTAGCTTCCTCATTTTTCTATCTCTCTCAATCTTCATCCCTATGATGTAAGATGCTTCATCCATATCTTTCATTTCAAATTGGATCTTGAGTCATTCTTTAATACTCATAATCATACTGGTGTCATTCCCCATCAATAATATGTCATCTCCATATAGTGAAAATATCATAAATCTAGTCTCATCTCGAAAGGAGTACACACAATGGTCATAATCATTGACAACAAAGCCATATTCACTAATCATCTTGTGAAAAATGAAATACCATTGTCTTCGCGATTGTTTAAGTCCAAACAATGATTTAATAAGTTTGCACACCCTTTGTTCCTCCCCGGGAACAACAAACCCCTCGGGTTCTTCCATGTAAATCTCCTCCTCTAAATCACCATTTAGGAAGGCAATTTTTACATCCATTTGGTGCAACTCTAAATTCAAGTATAACACAATAGCCAACAAACACCGTATGGAGATGAATGTAGACACAAGAGAGTACATCTCCTTAAAGTCTATGACTTCTACTTGTGTAAACCCTTTCGCTACAAGTCTGGCTTTATATTTATCTATTGATCCATCAACTTTGAGCTTCTTCTTGAAGATCCACTTACAACCAATAGGTTTCCTTTCATCTGGTAAGTCAACAATCTCCCTGATTTTGTTCTTCATGATTGAGTCCATTTCCTCTTGAACAACTTTCTGCCATTCCTTAGAATCTGGACTACTCATAACCTGCTCAAACGTGATAGGATCATTCAATACCGGTTCATCTACCTTAATTTTATTTTTCCCAAGCATCGCATACTAATCCTTCAATAACACTGAAGGTTTACGCTCTCTTGTTGCACGAGTTTCAACATCCACATTAGATGTATTACCTATCACTTGTTCATTACTAGTGACAGTATTCTTTTCTTTTTCTATTTCAAATAATTTCACTCATTGACTAGGAGTTTTAAGGTATGTATCTTCCTCAAGAAAATAAGCATCTCTAGACTCAATTACCTTTATTGTCCCATCATCATGTGTACTACAAATCGATACCCTTTAGAATGATCACAATAACCTATAAAATTATATTTTATGCTCTTACGATCCCACTTGCTTCTCAGTTGATCAGGCACCCTAACATGGGCCTTTGACACCCCCCACTCTCAAGTTCGAAAATTTTGGACATCTACCCATCCATAATTCATATGGAATCAATTTGATCGACTTAGAGGGCACTCGATTTAGTACATAAACAACGGTGTCTAGTGCTTCACCCCAAAACTGAGTTCCTAGTTTAGAGTAGTTTAATATGGACTTTACCATGTTGAACAACGTCCTATTACGTCTTTCAGTGACTATTTTGTTGAGGGGTATACGGTAAAGTATACTGATGTACTATTCCTTGGTTGGTATAATAGTCCTTGAACAAATCAAATGTGCACTCTCCACATCTGTCTGTTCTCAGAACTTTAATTTTCTGTCTTAATTGGTTCTCAGCCTCAGCCTTAAATTTCTTGAATTTCTCTAAGGCATCGGGCTTCTTGGATAACATGTACACATAACCATACCTTGTATGGTCATCTATAAACGTAATAAAATACATCATACCCCTTTGAGTTTTAACGTTTATAGGCCCACAAATATTTGAGTGAATGACCTCTAAAATGTCTAAGGTTTGTTGACCTTTGGGAAAAGGTAGCTTAGTCATTTTACCAGATATACAATCTTCACAAATGCGCAAGTCATCACCTAATCTAGGTAATTAACCACTACCCGACATTCGGTGTAATTTTCTAACATTCACATGACAAAGGCATAAATGCCATAACAAAGCATCATCATTCACAACACAAGCCACATACTCAGAATCAATCATATTATTAAAATCAGCAAAGTCATTAGCTACATCAAGTTTGAATAAACTATCAATTAAAGAAATAGTAAATAAAATATTATTTTTCTTTCCCACTGCCCCCTTATCACCCTTGAGCCTAACTTCAAATCCCTTTTGAGTCAGTAGGGGGATTGAAACCAGGCTTCTTCTAATAGTTGATGCATGCAGGACATCTGTGAAGACCAGAGTATTTCCTCCAGAGAGGGGAATACGAACAGAGTCAATCCCCAGCACATCACAATAAGTGTTGTTGCTCATGTAAATCTTGTGCTCCCCGGAATTCATCTCTTTCATATCAGCAAATGACTCCTTGGTCATGGCCATATGTCGTGTTGCAGCCGAGTCAAGCCAACATCCTCTCGAGTTAGTGTTCACAATCAATGCCTCAGAAATCATGCAAACAATGTCCATTCCCCCACCTTGCTATTTCTTCTTTTTATTGCCCTGGGAGCCATTAGGACAGTTCCTACTATAGTGGCCCATTTAGCCACAAGTGAAGCAAGCTCCCTTCTTCTTATTCTTGGCCTTGTCACCTCCCTGAAATAAGGCTTCTTTCTGTATCACCCGAAAAATCGGTATGTTTACTAAAACTGTTATTTTAGGAAACCGTTCTAAAATAGGAAAGTTTTGGCTACCTATTTTGATTCTTGTGAAATCTTATAATCTGGTGTGTTGAATTATTATTCTGATGATTATGAATGTGTAGATTCGATAAACCAGATTAGGCAATTTACCATGGTGCGAGGACTAGCCCTGGCGCTGGGCTTAACCTGGCGCTGAGGCTGGCCTGGCGCCAGGTGCTGAGTACACTTGACGCCAGGAGTAGGGGCTAGGCGCCAGGGTTCGAGTACTAAGTGTGTGACTCATTGGAGTTATTTTGATTTATTAAGTTGGACCTTTGTAATGTGGGAATTTATTTTTGGTAAGTAATTGCACGCGTACCAGAAGCCGGAGAAGCATTGGTCGCCAGATGTGTTGGGCGCCTGGGCGCCAAAGCAGAGGAAGGTCCCAGAGCCACGTGGACACATGCTTAGGGGTGTGTGCACATGTGTGATTTGGTGTGATTTGGTTAGTTGTGGCAAGGAGAGCAAATCGTGGAGCATAGCAATGAAGATCCCTAATTCAAACCGATTTGATTTTGAAATTGAATTGAATTAAGAAGTTGCAATTTTGGAAATTGAATCAATTGGGGGGAATTGCAATTGGACGCCAAAGGAAGAATGAGAATGGCATGATCTCATCCAGGAGAGGACGCCATGTGTCAGAGGAGAGGATCGTGCTAATTGCTTTCAATCAGGGAGGTTACATGTGCAGTTAAGGTAAGTAATCTAATTGGCCAAAATCCCCACCATAAGGGAATTGTAACTGATTTGGATTGTGGATTGACCACGTCCTAGAGTATTGGCATTCCCTTTTTGTGAATAAGTCGTGACCCTTAGATGGGATAGTGATCAACAGTGGAGATTAAAAGATTGGAATTAAGAACTCTCCTATTTAAACCCCACTAAGGAGGGGCCGACATCTTCTTTTTGGAGCATTGGGAGTCATGCAAGCTTTTGGTGCTCTCTCGTCTCCTTCTCCTTTATGCCAGCAGCAACTCCTTGGTAGTGAGAGCCTTGGTTCGTGGGATTTCGCAAGCAAAGGAAGTGGTACGAAGAAGAATCGAAGCGTAGAGATTTCGGTTTCGTATACAAGGTAAGATGCTTCTTTTTCCTACAAACCTTATTCTTTGAAAATCTGATGAGATAACTCATATTATATGAATGATATTGAATGATTCAAAGGTGTGTCTATGCTGTGTTCATATGAGTTTTGTTTCATATCATGTATTGAGATTATATGTGAGTCACACTTGAATTATTGCACTAGTTTAAGTGCATATTCTACTCATCATGCGCCCTAGTGCTTAGATTGACATCCCCACATGTTTTGACACATAAAGTCATGTCTTTTATTATCCTTAAACATCATGTGATGATCTGTTCATATGGTTTGATACAACTCTTGTTCGATTCATACCGATTCGGTGGTAAGTTCTTGCTTAATTCCAAGTCATTACCCTAATTGATGATATCATATGAGATACCTTATTAAATCATTGGTATTTGCTATATCCATGTCTCTGTTATTGAAAGATAATTTCTTGGGTTTATGCTACAGTGTCATTGTCTATTTCAGTGTCCAATTAAAGGTGTCTTCTTTGGGTATGGGAATTGTATGGGGTTACTTAGTGTATTAAGCAATCGGTTAATTTAGAACGCATTATATGATGAAAGAAATTAAGAATTTCAGAACCAATTAAGTTCTGTAAATAATTTAAAGTATGAGTATCCAATGCAGTAAGTGTAATTAAATAGTTAATTAGGGTTAAACTATTAATAAATTAAAGTATATGATGATATTTGCTCTCGACCAGGACTGTTCCTGCACCAACAAGCAGTAATCGGAAAATAATAATTAATTGTACAAAACTCATAAAAATATGCTATCTATTGGAATAAAAACTAGATATTCAGGGATATGTGTGATAAAAATTTCAGAAAGGAATTCGTACCGTGTAGACAGTGGTGGTCGATGGAATTTGTCTAATCTGCAAGGGGCAGAATACTGTATTATGTACTAAAACCCTAATTCGTGTTACCACTATAAATTATGGTTAAATATGGTATCAATGACCCCATTTTTATAATGTAAGACATTGAGGGTACAGGTTACAGTAATATTAAATTATGAGTATGGGATGTAGAGCTGAGATTTTTTGTCCGGAATTAATTGTCTTGATTATCAAGATTCTTGAACGGTTTCTTGTCCAAAGAGTTTCCTGTTAAAAATTCCACACTTTGTATCCGTGACTTGACCTATTTCTGGAAATGTGGATCGTGCGTCAATATTTTTGGGGATTATCATATCTAAGGCTAGGTACGGTGAAGATGTCCATTGTTTCGATCTTTGATGAGTCTCAATTTGAATTATCCGATGTTGGTCACTCTAATTTTCTAAGTACTCCGATGTGAGTCAATTCAGATTTTATCAATGATATTGTTGTCTTACTCTTCTGTGAGTCAAATTCGGGAAAAGTATTGTCTGAGTCTTTAGATGAGAGAGCTCTTGTTATTTTTATATAAAATCAGGTCGATGTAAGCTGTTTCTCCACTAAGAGTCATTAATGAGCACTCTTAGAGTGGAATCATAGTATGCTCAAGAGCCATTGCTAGATCCTCTGTGATATCAGATTATTTAACGAACCTCTGTAGTTCAGCCGATGACGACAACGCGTGTGCTTTTAGACTGTATGATATTACAGAAGGTCTGCAGTCTCCACCCATTGTGCCCGTAAGCACCGATGGGGCCAGCATCCCTAGACGCATGGCCAGGTTGCTCTGAAGAACCTCTAGGATGTTCTGGTATTGATGTCCATAGGGAAGTGGACTGAGCTGAGAGCAGAAATTGTTGTCTTCAACACTTTGGATGTCTAGAGCTGATATTCTTGTTATCTTCTCCTTACGCACTGCATGTTTGGAGTTTTGAATTTTGATCTTATTTATTTCTTGACCTTTGAGGGTCTTTGATGATGATTGATCTTCAGGTAAGTAAACTCTGTATTTGCTAATCTTGATATTATTGAACTTGTCTTTACTCTTTATATCGTATTGTCAATATTCCTGTAAATTCTTGTTTGTGGGTTTTCTTGGCATTCTACTGGGTATTTCCTATGGAATACTCATGCATCCTTTGATGTAGGAATCAAGAAGGAAAAGAACTGATGAGGTATTTTTGATGGAGATTTGACGGTTGATTGCTGGCGTATAGATGAATTAAATATTATTATACTTTATTTTAGTGATTTTTATGATCTTGTTGGCCTGTGTGCCGGATTGTGTTTTATTTTTTTTTAAATTGGTCTGGTGAGACTTAATGGATGTAGTAGTCTAAGTAGACTTTTGATTTTGTTATTCAAGATTTTAGTACATGGATATTGTTTAGTAATGATCGATCCTGTATTTGTCCCATATCATGTTAAATGGGAATGAGAATGATCGAGTATTCGGTCGCATCCCAGATCTCTAATCTCCTGACCGTTAATGGATTGGTGCTTCCGCGCTCTAATAGAGGTTTTGAAATTTGGGGCACGACACTTTCCCTTTCTCTTGAAGTTCTTCTTCGAGGAGCCAGCATAGAAACCACCATTTTTGTTGCCAACATGATGAGCAAAATTGTCAGATGCATTAGAGGTTCTCACATGGTCACACCTTTCCTGCTCCCTCCAAGCCTAGCTTGGCAGCAAGGTCATCCAAAGTGAGTTTCTTATCACTCAGGTTCAATGCCACCACAACAGGCTCCTATGATGGAGGAAGACTAGTTAGTATTGTAGATACTTGGACCTCCAAAGAAATAGGATCTTTAAGCATCTCCAACCCACTAGAGATAATCGACATGGCATTAATGTGTTCTAGCACATTTTTGCCTTCCTCCATCCTCATATTTGCATAGCGAGTGTGTAACAACCTGATCTGAGCCTCAGTATGCTCTCCATACCATATCTTCTCTATATAGCCTCATGCATTTCTTTAGCAGTTTTATGCTTCTAAAAAAGCAATTCAATATTTGGTTCCATAAATGTTAGCATAGTGGTCCTTGCTCATGCATCCTCCATCTTGAACTTCTCGTACTCTCTCTTTTGAGCAGAAGTACTATTATCAAAACTTGGTTCAACAGATGACCCAAGTATTCAAGAAACAGAATATGACGAATGCGCCTCTTCTAGGTGACAAAGTTCGTGGCATTCAATTTTTCAGTCTTAGCCAGCACACCCGAGACCATTCGGGATGCCATTGCAACTTTTTATGAAAATGAGCAAGTGGTGAAACAAGGTGAAGATCTTTATAAAACTTTACAACCAGTGAAACAAGACAATTAGAATCAAAAGGCAAAGTTTGAATCACTAATAACAACAGTCAATATTTAGTTGTTGATGTGGCACAAATACTGCTTCAAAACAACACAGGTTTTTCAAATCTTTATCAGGCAATCGATCGCGTTAAACAGGAGATCGATCACTTCTGACTTTGCACAGAATATAGTAGATACGATCGATCGTTTTCTCAACCGATCGATCGCTCAACTTATAATTCAACGTTTCAGATCCCCCTATCGATCGCTCTCTCAAACCAATCGATCGCGTTCCTTTAAATTGAACGAATCAGTAGATATGATCCATCGTATCACAACCGATCGATCGCGATCTTAATTTCAATTATTACAGTAAATACGATCAATTGTTTTCCAAACCGATCGATCGTGTCTTCCTCAAATTCGATCTTAACAGTAGTTACGATCGATCGCTATTTTGGGTGATCGATTGCGTCACCCTAAAAAGCAACTTCCAGTAGATACGATCAATCGCAAACTCAAGTGGTCAATCATTTCTCTCTTTTAATGAAACTTCCAGTAGATATGATCGATCGCTAGTGACGGCGATCAATCGTTAACTGGTAGTCTTCTCAGTTTGGAACCTGTAGCGATCGATCGCGTCCGCTAAGGCAATCGATCACCGTATCAAAACTTCAACTTTTCAACTCGATTGCTCAAAATTCTACAAGAATATCAACTAGGGTTTTGGGAATTCTAGCATCACAACGGATTTGGGGCTCCGATACCACTGAAGGGTCACGAGCCACAGCGGAAGCGCAAGGGATCGCCCGTCGTGATACCAAATTCTCGAAAATTAGTCCCTGTTTTTTATTCTTTCTCTCGCACACACAATCAATATACAAATATACAAGAGAATGAGCAATAGTATGAACGACAATTTATATCATGCACATATCAAATGAATTCAAATGATTAATTACTACTAACCTGCGGCCTTTGCACCCAATGATTAATCCTCAAGTAGAATACTCACAAGAACAATAAATTCTGTCAGAGATCACCACGAACCAATGTGCATGGACAAGGGTTGTTATTCTCCTCGCGAGATAGCAATCTCCTACTTCTTTTCTCCTTGCATCGTTTCTTGAATTAGATCTCCAAGACCAATTCACCAAAACCAAAACGCAAAACAAGAACTCTAGGGAGAAGAGGGAGAGGGAGAGACAGTTTCTCTCTCTCTCTCTCTCTCTCTCTCTCTCTCGTCGGTTACCAAGTGAGGGAGTTATTCTTCCCCTAATTACTTTTTTTTTGGTTATCGATAACCACCCATGACTCTTTCTATAATTGTCCATTATTTGGTGTCTCTTCTATAATAAGGTGAACCCAACCGGGTCCACGGGAACCTAACCTCTCCACGTATCCACACACCACACGAGAGGGCCGACTCCTCTATCTATTAGGTTACGTAATATGGGCCGAAGCCATACATTATAACCAACAAATATTCCATTTATTTATGCGACGTAGAATAGAAATATTTGGTTGGATTCGCTTTTCTAATTGTAAATTATTGTTCAATTATACTATTGTAAGTCTTCCATGTGATTAATGTACGTGACTGTTGTCTCGGCAGTCATGTTTCAACAATCGTTTATTTTAGGAAAACGATATTTGTACATTAGATTTCCTACACATTTCAATGTGTAGGAAATCTGATGTAGGGTTTTCCCATTATCTTCATGGATCCGGTTTTCCGATTGACTTAAATACCCCATGCCTTTTCGAACTATACCATTTATACCCCTATCATTCTCAACCCTTCCTTGCCAATGACCCTCCCCTGCGTCTCCGCCGTGGCCAATTGCTGCCTACGTACAGACGAAATATTTATCTTCCAGTTCCAAAGCAACACATTCACTTCTCATTTACCAAAATTTGGCAATGATAAGTGTTAAATAACCAAGTTTCCAAAAAAGCTGGAGCTAGAAAATGATTATTTTTAATATCTAATTCAACTCAACACTCTTCCTGCACGTGCAAGCATTCATCAATGCTTTAGCATGTGGGCACAATAAGAGGAGAGGGGAGAATTAACCATGAGAGAAAGCTGCTCCATGTGGAATTTGATATCAAGACCTGAGCTTTGATACCAAGTTGTAGAAGATGGGAAAGGACTAGAGCAGCATGGCGGAACAGTAATACTCCTATCAACTAGTGAAGCTTCTTTCTGGAGGAGAGCTATCTGCAAGGTAACCTCCTAGCCCATGCTATTATTTGTCAAACTCGCCAAGTCCTGGCAGCTTTTGACGCTCATGAGAGGATCAGGGGCACTTGTCCTTTCCTTCGTGATTTTTGGACAGATTGACTCTCTGTTTTTCTTAGCTACTGGAGTAGCCCGGTAGCAGCGGGTGTTGGTTCTGGAATTTTCTGGGCCCTATCTATGCCTCTTTTGTGTGGACCGCTTGGTTCAGAAGATATTTGAGGGGAAATCAATCTCTTATCTGGCCCCTTCTGAAGCAATTACTCTTCAAGCTCTCCAAGTCATTCGTGCATTTAGCATTGATATATACATTCTGGAGGAGAGCTCTTGTCTGGGTGGCTTTCTTATTCCTTAATATTGGGGCTGATCTTTCATTGCAGGAGCTTTGATCTGTCATCTGGTTGCTCTGGAGGTCTTATCCAGCTATTGTCAGGTTTTCTTTGCCCAAGGGGAAATTTGTTAGGGATTCTAGTGGCTTAGTGTAGCACCATGCGTGGTGATTATGGCAGCCATTGCTACTGGTTAATGTGACTTTTATGGTCAAATGTCCTCCACATCTTTTTCTTGCTAAAGCAATTCACCATCATGGGCACCTAGTCATGGTTGCATCCGGTCTCCAATGCATATTCTTTAGGAAGTGGTATTGTTTGGCTGATTTCTGGTTCATTCGAGTTATTTTCCATTCTGTTAGTCTCAGTTCCTTCTTAGGACTAGTTATCAAGTTTATCCTTGCCTTTTCTTTTGTTCTAGGCTTGTTTTGTATTGCTAAGCAACTTTGTATTGCCTCTGTTTTTGGTTGTTTTAAATTTTCAATTATCAAAAAAAAAAAAACTAGTGAAGCTTCTCCAGCGTAGTCGATGTCGAAGCTTCACGGCCATCGGTGAACTTTGATCAATGGCACACCCGTTGGTGCAAAGTCTAAAGGCTGTGTTTTTGTACTAAGGGTACGCACTATTGAGTGCACCATGCATGGATCAGGGAGTTGGACCGAAAAAAAACTTTTGCGAAGAAGTTGGCTGGAAAACTTAAAAACTTTCCTTTTTAAGTTGGAGAAAAAGCATATGAAGTACTTCCCATAACTTACAAGATAATACACACACACACACTCTACTGATCCATGTTCAAAAGGAAATTAAAGTCACCTTTGAGATAAGTGCAAGGGTTCTTACATGTGCTCCGAACATATTCCCAGAATATCAAACCTTAAAATTTGAAATGTTCTTCTTAAAAGTTCATTACAAAAAGACCTTAGTGGCAAATACATGAAAATGAATGGAAATATAGATCAAGAACACTAGTAGTAGTGAAGCAGCATAAGGTAAGTGGTAGAGCAAACAAATGCTATGAACTGCTCCCTCCCTGACGCTCGTTTCTCTCATCAGACTGAAGAAGCTCCTCCAACACCTTATCATCCAGACACTCCAACTCAATCACCTGCTCTCCTTCACTTCCTCTTGGCACCCCCTGCCTTTGGGAGCTCTCCCCCTGCTGATAATGCTCATGTGGGAAATTAAGCACTGCATTCATGCCTCTCATTGCAAATGCCGCCCGGTCATAGGCGCGTGCCGCCTCCTCTGCCGTGTTAAACGTGCCAAGCCACACCCGGACACCCTGCCGCGTCGAGTCGCGGATCTCCGCCGCGTACTTGCCCCACGGCCGCTTCCGAACGCCTCTGTAACGAACTTCACCCCTTTGCCTATCTTCCATTATACACAAGGAGGAGAGTGCACACTAGTCAGTAGTAAATGCTTATGTTGCATTTAAACTTTTCTCACGTAATTAGTGATGAGGTAAGAAATTAGGGAGGGCTAAGTCCTCATCTCCTTTTCAGAAAGCCGAAAAGGAGGGAAAGCTTTTTATGATGTTTTGGATACGTTGTACGTAGATGGTCAAAGAGGTGGCTCCAGAGTAACTTTCTTTGAAACATTTGTCGCCACATTTTATGAGTAATCTTCTATTCTTCAGTGGCATTTTTTATCATGCACAATGCGCTCGTGCTGTTTTTGAGCCATTCGTTTGGTTGGTCAGGCTGACCTCACAAACATTTCGTCAGCTTTTTGTTCATGACGTGCGCATTGCACAGGGAGACTTTGCTTACTGACCTCAGCAGGTTATGTGCTCTGTCTTTAGTCTTTACCCTACTGTGAGGAATCTGACTTCTCTCCTTTGAATTCATTGCCCTTTGAATTTCTTTCATTCTCAACATTTCATAGCAGTATGATTCAGTATGACTAGAAAACACAATAAATTTAATGGCAAATTAATTTATTGGCAAATTGGACGTCAGTAATATGTAGTGCTGCTGGATCAAATCCAAAGGAGTTCGTCCAGCCTCACCAATTTTCAAGGAGTGCTTGCCACATCATCAAGAGAAAGGAAGAAAAGACTGAATAAAGAAAAAAATTATAACTTCAGGGTCCCACCTCCACATGGCCGTTGGTGCTTTGCCTTATTGGGGGAGTTTAGTGAGGAAAACATTTTTCATCTCTATTAGGGCTTCTAGTGGCATTTTTTTATGCAAGAGGGATTGAACTAACATTGTTTAATTGACATCCATTTCCCTTTCGACTCTTGATCTTGTGCAGCTGGCTAAGATATGTTCTGAATTATGTTAATCAGTTTTATAATGCCATCAGATGGCCGAGACGGTGTCGTCGATAGCTGCACTTCCTGGTACTGAGAATGAAGTAAACTATCTATAGTCCCATTAGTGTATTTCGATTCTAACTGAACACAAAGCGACATCGTAACATGACGACTACAAGCTTAGATCACATGATGCGCGTCATGTGATGACTCTGGTGGTGCGTCATACTAACAGCATCAGGAATTGCAGAATCCAACATTAGGAGATCATTAACTTAAGCAAAATTATGAAATTACATCACATGTTGTATGTCATCTTACAACTCTATGGTCACGTACGTCATATGGACAGCATCATCAAAAGTAGAACCACGCCACTATTCATGCAGTACTATAGAATAACGGAGCTGACTTTCTGATCTAAGAAAGATACGAAGAATTAATATACATTTCCAGCTGCTGATCATTGCACGGTCTTCTTAATTGCCATATGAAGGGTGCAAGCATGCCAATGCTCAAGTTGTTTTTTTTTGTTTTTTGGCAACATACAACGATCAAGTTGGTAGGGACGAGGTTGAAAAATTTGTTCTGAATACAAAATATGTTAAATGACCTGATAAAATTAAAATCCTTCCATGAAATCTAGCTCTTAAACTCATACATATTCGTGAATGCATCTGGCTCATTAAACCCTTCGATGGCTAACATTACTTTTAATGTGGTATGGCCTAAATAGCTTGACAACAAATCCACCATGGAGCTTATATACATCACCAACTCAAGATCTTTAAGGACCTAACAAAACACGATTACACTAATTAGCTATAAGTTATCATAAACTCAATGCTAAAACCTAAAACCATGGACTTGAAGGCACATATATTAATAAAATTAGAGCCTGTTAGATATGTTTATTGGTGAGGGAATGTATGGACTATGGAGAACTGATTGGACAAAACAGTGTTATGAGAATTACAATGATTTTTGTTTTGAGTCCTGTTTATGCGAAACATGGCTCATGCGCCTGTCTGTGAGCCTAGGCGCCTGAACCGTCAGATTTTGATCCGAGCGGGCATCAAATAAGGATGTATGTTTGAATTACTCACCGCCCATAAGGACAGCTCTTGTTGATTCCGCATGACCCATGTCTCATATAAACGTCCTCCTTTTGTTTTTTGGGGGAAGTGAGTTTCTTGGGCCAATATATCAGCATTCTAGTAGTACTCCATTTTATCCCATAGTAATTGTCTGGATTTTGATAAAAACATTGTCCTATATGGTTTGTCCTATTTTGCATTTCTCTTCTCATATTCATTAGTGGATGGAGTAGAAAGGTTGGGTGGGTTGGCTTCTTAAATATCACATTTTTTTCAATAGATAATTATTATGGGAAATATGGAGTATATGTTACTCCCTCTATCCCATATTAATTGGTCTAGATAAACTATGATGCCCTCACATGTGAAATCACAGGTTTTCTATGTCTTGAAAGCACGGGCTTAAAAGCATCTCAATCACCAATGTTTTTAATGCATGGAAGCATAGGATTTGCCACTCACATGTGAGGGCCTCAGAGCTAATCTGAACCACATATTAATAACTCTATTTGGAAAAAGGGTAAGAGCATCTATTTGGAAAAAGGGTAAGAGCATGGTTTTAAAACTCAGACCGGTCCGGCCGGTTCAACATGAGCAAGTTACTTTTTCGAGCCGAGTCAGCCGGGTAGATTGACCCGGCCAGGTCCATTTAACTCGGCCAGTCGAACCGGTGACCTGATCGACTGGTCCAGGGGGGGTTTTTACCCCCCTCCCCCCCGAGCTAGAAGCGCCCTCGCCCCCCTGTCGACTGAGTCCCACCCCCCTGTCGCCCCAGCCGCCACCTTCCCCTTCACCTGCCAGAGCCGAGAAGTCCCCCCACCCGCGCTGCCGCCCCCCATCACTGGGCAGAGCCAGGAGCGGCCACGCCCCTCCCAACCCCCATCCCCCCATTTTCTCTTCGTTTTTTAATTTTTTTTATTAATGACATTAGCAATTGGGTCAACTCGAGTTAACCCCCGGTTGGACCTACTCCGTAAGAATTCCATGTCGATAACCGGTCTGGTTTTTAAAACCTTAGGTGGGAGTTTTCAACACCCAAATTTCTCTCCGTGCCACAGCGTGATCAGTAGAGCCCAACATTTTTCTGCAGCAGCTGGTAACACATACCATATAAGCACGAGCTTAATGTAAATGAAAGATAAAGACATTAATCATCCTTTACAAAATAGTACTTTTTTAATAATTGAAGTACTAAAAATTTGTTTAATAGCATACTCCTCAACTCCTACTTAAATGATGAGCTAACACCTGCATCACCGAGGATGCATTAGTAGTAATACTCATTAGGACAAACCTATAGATAATTAAAATTCAATAATACATTGTTGTGACGTCGGGCCCAGGACGTCAGCATATACACACAGCATGCCAGTTATTACGATGGGCTTTCTATGATTAAGAGTAGATTTGCTTTCGTATCAATTAGTAGAATAATGATTGAAAGCCTGGCCCGTTAGTGGCCCAATTAGTGGCGCACCCCTAGGAGCCGCGCCACCCTTATGTCTTTAGAAGGGGGACCTTCACCCTCTTCTTCCTCAGGCAATCAAACAAGTTATTCTAGTTTACTTTTGTTCTTTCTTCTTTGATGATTCGATACCTTGTGATCCTATCGGGTCACAATATTGGTATCAGAGCCGTTCCAATCTGAGATGACGATGCCGCCTCGCAAACAGCCGGTTGCGGCCGCTGAGGCACAGCCGGAGCCAAAGACAGCCAACATGTCTGCCAGCCCTAAGGCGAACGAAGAGAATGCCATAGCCGAAATTCACTCCATGCTCAAGAAGCTTCTTCAATTGGAGACCGCACAGGCTCAATCCGCGACCACCCAAACAGGGGGGGGGGGGGGGGGGGGGGGGGCGCTAACTCCTCCCCAGGCCTTTTCTGCAGCGAACGGTGAAACTTCACAAGCTGTTGGTGCGAGGGTTTTTGGAGGTTCAGCGGCGGGTTCTGCCGCTACCTTCCCACAAGCAAGGGGTCTGATTTGGGTCTCTCAATCAGGCTGCGGAGGGAAGCCGCCCAGGAGGATGAGCAAGGGGCATACCAGGTGTTCGACTAAATGCCTCTATCACAACACCTCTCAAAAACATGCAACAGGAGATAGATGGTGACTGGGAGGAGCAGCTGGGCCATTCAGGAGGATTTCAGGGAGGGAGGGAGCCAAGGTTGGCTCGGCTTCAGTTCCCACGTTACAATGGGGAGGACGATCCAGTAGAGTGGATCTACAAGGCAGAGAAATTCTTTGATTACGAGGGGACAACTTCGGAGGCTGAACGGCTGCGCATTGTATTGTTTCACTTAGGCAGCGATGCTTCAGTATGGTTCCAGTACTACGAAAAGAAAGTCCGCTATCCGACGTGGGCTTCATTTTTTGATGAAATCTGTGTGCAATTCGGGGATTTCAATGAGATGTTGTCCAGCCTGCGACAAACTACAACAATTAGAGCGTACTATACAGAGTTTATGAAAATTGCCAATCGACTACCTGATTGGCCAGTCGCAGCGCTCGTGGGTACGTTCAAAAGAGGGCTGAAGCCAGAGATCTCAGATGAAATGCGACACTTCCCATGTCACACGATGAGTGATGTGGTACGCCACGCTCGCATCGAGGAGGAAAAGTTGGCCAAGCAATGGAGAGGAGGATGCCCAAGTCTGACACTACGGACCCCTAACAGCTCAGCGCTGGGTCCATTGCTAGCGCCTGGCCCCAACTCTAACCGGCCTATGTCTGCATGGGCCGCCAACCCACCAGTTTGACTCCTGACGCCAACCCAGATGGAGGAGCGTCGCGCTAAGGGGCTATGTTTCAAATGCGATGAGAAATTCATGCCCGGACATCGCTGTTCCATTTGGGGCAGTTTGCTCATCGAGGAGGTTGAAGACAAAGTGACCACCCTGCTGAGGAGGCAACTCAAGAGTATGAGGACGTGCAACCCGAGATTTCGGTGCACGCCTATTCAGGCACCTTTACTCCACGCACTATGCGAGTACAAGGGCTCCTGAAGCGCCAGGAATTGGCGGTGCTGAATGATAGTGGGTCGACCCACAACTTCATTAACGACAAGGTAGCACAATGACTGGGATGCTATGTGTCAGATTCCAAGCCCTTTGACGTCCTTATTGGCGATGGCAAACATCTCCAGAGCTCGGGTGTATGTGCTCAGGCTACCCTCACACCTTTATCACTGATCTCTTCTTATTACGGACGAAGGGGGCGGATGTGGTTCTAGGAGTCCAATGGCTCCATGACCTAGGCAACGTCGTGTGGAACTTTAAAGAATTAATCATGGATTTTGAAGTGCATGGACAGCGTGTGCACCTACAAGGAGAACAGCTTGGCGCGTTACACACAGCCCAGGCAGTAGGCTCATTTTTCAGATTTGTGCCCCATGGGTTCATGCTGCAGCAATGGGCCATTATGGATGTTGAACATACAGATCTTCCAGAGGATATGCGCCTATTGCTGGCCGAACATACGGACCTCTTCTCTGAGCCAACTGGCCTTCCGCCAGCCAGAGATAATGAACACTCTATTCCTATACTTCCTGGTGCTGCCCCGGCTAATGTACGACCGTATTGCTACCCACATGTTCAAAAGACAGAAATTGAATTATTGATGCAGGACATGCTGAAATCAGGTATCATCCAACCTAGAACTAGCTCGTTTTCCTCGCCAATTTTATTGGTGCGCAAGAAGGATGGGACATGGAGATTTTGTATCGACTATCGAGCTTTAAATGCTATTACTGCTAAAGACAAATACCCTATTCCGGTTATTGAAGAACTGTTGGATGAGTTGGCCGGCGCTATGGTTTTTAGTAAACTCGACTTACGGTCCGGATACCATCAAATTCGGATGCAACCATCGGATGTGCACAAGACAGCCTTTCGCACTCACGATGGGCACTTTGAGTTCCTGGTTATGCCTTTCGGCCTGACAAATGCGCCGGCGACATTTCAAAGTCTGATGAATGATCTTTTTTGTCCCTTTCTCCAGCAGTTCATTCTGGTCTTTTTAGATGATATTCTCATATATAGCCAGTCGTGGGAGTCCCACCTGGACCATCTGAGGTTGGTTTTCTCTGTTCTTCGAGAAAATTCATTATTTCTTAAACGTTCAAAATGCTCTTTTGGAAGCAAATAGGTGGAGTACTTGGGCCATCTTATCACTCACAATGGAGTGGCCACTGATCCAACCAAGGTTTTGGTAATGACTTCTTGGCCTGCACGCACATGCGTAAAAGGCCTTCGTGGATTTTTGGGCTTGACAGGCTATTATTGTCGGTTCATCAGACAATATGGTGTCCTTGCCAGCCCTCTTACAACCTTGCTCAAAAAGGGGGCCTTCACCTGGATGGACGAGGCCCAGGTTGCATTTGATAGCCTGAAATAGGCCATGATAACAACGCCTCTGTTACTCTTGCCGGTTCAGTCTTCCGTTTGTGGTGGAAATGGACACCTCGAACACGGGCCTGGGGGTGGTCCTTTTGCAAACAGACCGACCTGTGGCCTTCTTCAGCAAAGCACTCTCGGGCCGCTCATTGACTCTGTTGGCATATGAAAAAGAAATGCTAGCTGTTGTTCACGCTGTGACAAAATGGCGGCCA
Source organism: Houttuynia cordata (assembly GCA_039654745.1). NCBI lineage: Eukaryota > Viridiplantae > Streptophyta > Magnoliopsida > Piperales > Saururaceae > Houttuynia > Houttuynia cordata. The sequence continues at coordinate 52,212,530 of CM077504.1, read as the reverse complement.
TATTTGATGGGGAGCCAATTCACCATCTGCACGGACCATCAGCCTCTTAAATATTTCCTAGAATAGCGGGTATCAACATCAGCACAGCAACGCTGGGTGAGCAAATTACTGGGGTATGACTATGAAATTATCTACAAAAAGGGGTCCGAAAACACAGTGGCCGATGCTCTTTCACGTCGGGACAATGGGGGCACATGTATGACACTATCCGTACCGAGTTGTCCGTTCCTTTCAGATCTCCGGCAGGCATATAGGGATGATCCATACACCCAGCACTTGATAGAGTATCTTCAGGAGCAGCCCACGGAGGAGCCTTCCTACACGTGGCATGATGACACCTTACTGTGGAAAGGAAGGTTATGGGTGCCAAACATGGGAGATTTGTGCTGAGGCATCATTTCCCATTTCCATGATACCTTGATGGCGGGTCATGAGGGCACATTCCGGACATACAAGAGGGTGAGCCAAAGTTTTCTTTGGCCTGGCATCCGATGCGCCATCCAGGACTATGTGGTCGTTTGTGACACTTGTCAGCGAGCCAAGGCGGCAATCACTTCTCCCCAGGGCCAGCTTCAGCCTCTTCCTATTCCAAATAGGGTTTGGGAGAATGTTTCGATGGACTTTGTGGAAGCGCTACTGGTGGTGCAAGGGAAATCAGTCATTCTTGTTGTTGTGGATTGGCTGTCGAAGTATGCCCATTTCTGTGCCCTGAGCCACCCCTTCACTGCTAGGACGGTGGCGGAAGTTTATGGGAGCAACATTGCTAAGTTGCACAGCATGCCTCGGACTATTGTGTCCGATCGCGATAAGGTATTTCTCTCCAATTTCTGGTGCGAGTTCTTTGCTTTCTAGGGCACAACACTTCACATGAGCACGGCCTATCACCCCCAGACTGATGGCCAAACGAAGGTGGTAAACAGATGCTTGGAGCAGTATTTGCGATGTTTTGTGGGGGATCAGCCTCGTAAATGGTTACAGCTGCTTCCATGGGCCGAATGGTCTTATAATACGGTCTACCATACCCGGACTGGCTTTACCCCTTTTGAAGTGGTCTATGGCCGACCCCCACCATCGGTTCTCTCTTATGTACCTCAGCGTTCTTCAGTTGCGGAGGTGGATAATATGCTTCAATCGAGGGATGAGGTACTCCGGCAGTTAAAGGCTAATTTGGCCTCGGCGCAGAATCACATGAAGCAAATATATGATAAAAGGCACAAGGACAGGGAGTTCTAGGTTGGTGATCTGGTCTATGTGTCGTCCTTCCTCAGCGCCAGACTTCTTTATTTCAGACGGACCAAGCCAAGCTATTGCCCCATTACCATGGACCCTACGCTGTGGTGGAGCGTGTTGGAGCAGTGGCTTATCATCTTGCCTTGCCCCCAGACTCGCTGGTCCATCCTGTCTTCCACGTTTCATGCCTCCGCAGGTTTGTTGGTGACCCCATGACGGTGACTCTTGGTGGGCCCCTTCCACTGTAGGCTCCGGCAGGAACAGACGCATTTGTTCCGGTGTCTATCATTGACAAACGCCGGGTAAAGAGAGCTGGACAAATTACTACAAAGATTTTGGTTGCATGGCGTGGTCAACCGTTAGAAGATGCTACATGGGAGTTGGAAGACGATATTATGGCTCGTTTTCCGGAGTGGTCGCCTTGAGCACAAGGCGAACAGCAAAGCGTGGTGAATTATTGTGACGTCAGGCCCAAGACGTCAGCATATACATGCCAGCACGCCGGTTATTACGATGGGCTTTCCATGATTAAGAGTAGATTTGCTTTCGTATCAATTAGTAAAATAATGATTGTAAGCCTGGCCCTTTAGTGGCCCAATTAGTGGCGTGTCCCTAGGAGCCGCGCCACCCTTATGTCTTTATAAGGGGGACCTTCGCCCTCTTCTTCCTTAGGCAATCAAACAAATTATTCTAGTTTACTTTTGTTCTTTCTTCTTTGTCAATTCGATACCTTGTGATCCTATCGGGTCACAACATACATGTAATATAACATAAAATGATTATAAAACTACAACATTCTATTTATCATTCACGATATCGTAATCAATCACATGCTTACTTCGAAGCTGCCATTCACTTAATCTTTCTCTTGGTCTACTGTCATGACACAAGAGATAATAACCGTCATGTCCTTATAAGACATTACTCTTCTTCATGCCTTACCTGGAAATCACTTAGCCTTATATGAGTTGATTAAGAAGAAACCTCCTATGGGTTCTCTTCAAGCCCTCTGGGCATCTTCAAGGTTTTTTAATTGATATCCTTCTTATCCTCTGCCAGTGGGACCCAACATGGAGTGTACGAGCTCGTTCATACACATACACAAACACATCCAATTTATATAAACACTATAGCACTCTACATCACTAGAATTCACTAAGACAGATTATGACAACACAGGCCTTCCTTTTACTTTCTCCCTATCCTAGAGCTCATGTGGTTTTGAGAGCATTTTAGGCGCATTCCACACTTTAACTTTAATTCCTTGTTTAAAGCAATAAATATCCATCACACTTAGTACACTTATCCATACTTTAACCTTTTTAGTCATCCATGATCATTAACAAGATCAGGATAATCATTTTATACTTCAGTGCTAGGGAACCAGTTATGAACCCTTAGACCTTTACAACTCCGAGGACTTAAGGGTAACTTTCTTAGTCTGCTCAGGATTATCCACCCAATTTCTCCATGGATCATATATATATATCATCTCATTTAATCTATATTGTCGGTGGCTTATCGGCTAGCCAGCAATAAGTAACATCCCTTTATCAAAACACTGGCCACCAGAGACATACCTCCACTCTTCTATGTTAGCACCTCTTTGAGCTTGATTGGTCTTCAAACATTTCAATATACGTTAACACCACCATTTAAACCCTAGGGCTTACATTTTATCTCTTATGATCAGCCCCTATCCAACTCATCATCTTAAACTAATTCGAACTCACATTTAAGCCTCATTATCTTCTCACCTTGCCCAGATCCAGATTGATCCAACTCCAAGATATTAGTGTTCGAATAGCTCACTGTCAACTTAAATTACACTATCGGTGGACTTGTCGGCCACCTATGAGGTGACTAATTGTCTACCAACAATTTATTTATTAGTAATTATTCACTCTAAACGTTCATTAATGAACACCAAATCATTCCCAATACGCAATGCAGTCAATACACAATCCACAAACATTATTACACACATCCATACCTTCCAACTCACATAATTTAGTCAAATAACACCATCTGTCACATAATTACTTCACAACTCCTTTTAAATTCACATCCATACACAAATTCTTGATATACTATAACATCACAACAAATAGAGTTATGCATAGGTTTAAACCTCCTCTTTCCCTCTGGTCTTCTTGTACTTACTCAAACCCTTGCTGATTTCCAGATTTCTACCTAAGTATTCCCCTTGGATCTCCCTTTCAAACTCTCCAAATCTGATAGTGCATATCTTTTATATATGCTGAATACTTGAGGCGTCACAGGTAATTGCGCCGATTCACACAAACATAATGAGAAGTCTAAAATGACAAACTCTCAAAGGACGAACTATTTATAAATGAAAATCTAAAATGAACAATGAGGGAATTACGGTTTAGGCTTACGAATTAAAGGTAAATACACTTTAAGACCTGACCCTAAAGTGCAAATAATTTTGTGTCAGGAAGTGGGAGAGGCATGCGATCTCCCGGTAATGCCCTCACCAACTTCCCTCCCATTTTCCCTCCTAAAATCACCTCCATCAGTCCCCATAATTCTATTTTGTCCTTCTATTTCCCTTTCTTCCACTTCTCATCCCCTTCTTGCCCCTCCCCTCTTCGCTGCTCCCTTTCTTGCTCCTCTCTTCCCCCTCCCCTCTTGGCCACTACTGCAACTAGGTGGCGGGCGTCTACGGAGAAGGTCCAGTCAGTGCCATAGTCGAGGGAGAGCTGCCACTTGCAGAAACTATGGAAGTAAGTACAAAAAACTTGGGATTTTTTTATGTGTAGTGGTGTTTGGTAGGATATAGCTCCCTTGTGATTTAGTACCATACACAATAGGTATTTTAGTTGCTCCATTAGATGTGTGTGTGTGTTGCCTCATATACAGGTTGTTGTGCTGTAAGTTGCAATGTATTTTTAGTCATTATAGCCAAATTGTGACGCATTTTTAGTCAGTTATATTACATTTGCAATGCGTAATTGTTACAGTTGTAATACACTTATTGATAAATTGCATGTTGTTATGTTGTACGACTCTATGGCCATGGTTATAACTGAGTAGTGATGGATCTAGTACTCGTTATGATGGATCATATATAAGTATTAATAAATGAAATACTTGTTGCGATGCCTAGTAGATATGCTCAAATATGTTGTATATTAATTAGGTGCGATGTATTTTGTATTCAGTTATAATGTTTAGTGGCTACATTTATGATGCCAAATTAGTCAAGTTGTGATGCTGCTAGATCTTATACATTACAGTCAAGTTGCGACGCATTTTTAGTCATTTACTTACATTTGCGATGCCTAATTATTGCGGTTGTGATACCTTTATTGCTAAGTTGCGATGCATTTACGACTCTGTTGGAATGTTAATTTCCTTGAATTGCGATAGCAGTGCAATGTTGTAATAGCTTATGACATGTTGAATTGTAGGTGGAAGGGACCAGTTTGAGGGTGTTGGTGTGCTATGGTGGCAACATTGATCATACCCCTGGTAGCACTGTGATGATAGTTGGAGGCATATGCCACGCTCACACCATTTTCCCAAGTGATACTTTCAATTCATTTGCTAAAGGGCTAAAGATTTCAACATTGCAGAAGACAAACTATGTTTCGCATACATATACCCCAGCATAAAAGATTAGATGTTTGTAGAATGATCATGGATTGACCGAGTTGATGAATTGCTTTATGCAATGTGGCATTTGCAAGGTGTTGTTATATGATGAAGGAAAACATCCAATTATAAGGAGTTCTCCAAACAATACACTTGAAAGCAAGATGCATGTTAGTCCAGTCAGGAGTAGTAGCAGTCAGGGAACATTAATACGTTCGAGTGTTTGGCAGTACAACTTGGTAGGAATTGGGCAGCAGTTCACAAATCGGTTTGAAGTGAAGAAGGCATTGAGACAACTTTCAATAGCGAATAACTTCTTATACAAGTGGCAGAAGAATGGAAAGCATCGGCTTATAGCAGTGTGCACAAGGGAAGGTTGCAAATGGAATGTGAGTGTGAGTTTGGATGCGGGGACAGGTTTGTTTGAGGTGAAGAAGTATGATGGGAATTGATCGTTTAATATTTAAGCCCTTGCAAGTGCACAAGGCAATTGTACTACAGTGGGTATTTAGGGTTGTCGAACCTCAAGGACGGATAAACAATCTACCAAACTCAAGAGAAAGTTGCAGTTTTTAATTAATCTAAGAAAGCAATAAACTTTAACTAAATTAACTGAGATTTACTTATGTGGATAAATACCAAGGCTTCGACTCTACCACACAATAAACTAGTGTATCATCTCTCTCTCTTTTGTATAGATTCCTAATTGGCTAGCATATTCCTCTCGAACATATACTTGTCAATTTAATATATTGTGCTCTCCTCTCGGACGTACACATAAATCAATTAAAACATTGAATTATGATCTATCTCTCTTGAACATAAACCAATGAAACTTTATTAATATGTAACACCTAAGTCTACTCACGTTCCATCTCGGACACGCAAGTATTCTTTTGGATTGAAACTCACAACATTCACTCTTGTCTCTCTCGAGCACATAGAATAAATATCAATGAATTAATTTTAAAAGCATAACAAAAGTTCATACACCAATTAAGATAAAAGTTAAGATGAGAGAAAGAAAACGATACAACAAATCTATTCGGGCTTCACCTACTCCTTGGAAAGAGTTTAGTCAAGCAATGGAATAGAAACAAACATCTTCATCTTCATCATCTTCATCTTCATCTTCTTCTTCTTCTCTTCCCTAGCCTCCAAAATGTCTAAGATCTATTCTCTAATGCTCAAAACATCCCCCCTTAAGGCATATATATATAGGGGTGAAGAGAAACCACGAAACCCCCTTCCAATTCCGACTCAAAATAGGGTTTATTTCAATTTTGTGAATACGGCGATCGATCACACTGTTCACCAATCGATTGCTTACTGTTCATCCATATACTCTAGTAGATACGATCGATCGCGAAAATTTATTTTTTTTCTCTGGTGATCGATCGATTACTATTCATTTTCTGCATCACAATCTTCCAATAGTCACAACTTTTCGCTCCAAACTCCGAATTACACGTGGTCAGTGCCGTTGGAAAGCAGACTTCTTGAAATTTAACATGAAGCTTAAATCAGTCTAATCAGAGATATGCACACAAAGTTATGAAGATTCAACCATTGAAGTCATGTTTTCATCATACCTGCAGCTTACACTTTTTTTCTACAAAAACCAAAAACTACATTAAAGTATCACTAAAATATAATCAAACACTAACATAAGCATAAGTTTAGGAGATAATAAAATGCATAATTTGAGTATATATCACACCCCAAACCTACATTTTGCTAGTCCCTAGCAAAATAAAACAAAACAAAATCATACAAAAGTAACTAAAGGAACTAAAGCTATCAAAAGACTAAAGTAGAAAAGTAAATGTCACTTTCGTAGGGAACACGATTGCATTGAAGGTATGCAACAAGCCATTAAACCTCTAGGTGTCCTGTTGTTGTTTTAATTAATCTCTTAATTTTACTCGTAAGTGTATGAATCGTATTTGGAGTACAGTCGCACAATTTTACGAGGTCGAACCCACAGGGACTTGTATGGCGGAAATCTAATCGAATCCTAACTAAACCCTTGAACTAATTATAAAATTTCAGAAATTGGTTAACTAATAAATGATTAATTAAATTAATTAACGAGATAAAAATCTAAACTTTATCAAATTAACAAGTACTAACGCTTTGGAATCGGCATGCAGTAAATTATAGAGAATCATATTCACGTTGTTACGGAAGATCTTACTTTAACGCACAAATATTCCTACAAAATTTACGCCTTTCATGCTATTTAAATTAACATTTCAAAACACTAGATGTATCCACTTATGAGAGAATCACAACTAGTATCCAATTTGTTATTTAAATAATTAAAACAAGCATGCATTGCAATAGTAATCCCAAATCATAGCAAAAACATGATTGATGCTATATCCGTAATTAACTACGCAATTAATAATAAGAACGCATAAACATTATAGCATAATTCTAGGAGAAAAATATCAACTTTAACATGTCAAGCATTCTCTACAATCACTACAGCCTCATCCTAGCCTTAGCAACAAATCTAGCCAATCATATTAAGTAAAACGCATGCATAATTTGTTATAAAACTCATTAGAACTAAAGAATAACTTACTTGACTTGGATAATTAAATAAAAATATCAACTTTGATCTTCCTTTGAATCAGCCACAAAGTGTCACTCCTTGCACTTGAATCTCCGGAATTACAATTAAAATTAAATTACACAAGTGGAAAATAAAACTCTAAAACTGAAATTAAAAATTGTAAAACAGCTGCAAATGAAAACTGTTATCTCTCGATTGTCTCCCGAACAAAGGCTGTCACAAACCCGTCGGGAAGCAACTAGAGAGATGAAAAATAAAATGGAAAAGACGAAATTTTTGAACTAAAAAAAATAAAATAAAAAACAATAAATTAGCTTCGGTCGTCTTCTCTCAAACGGTTGACAGGCCCCCCTTTTATGCTCTCAGCTGCTCTGTTTATATGGACTGCAAGACAGTTCTCTTCCAAATCCCCAAATCAGAAGCTTTCCAAGCCAATCCTTCCTAAATCGAGTAGTTCTTCTAAATCCGGCATTTCGCCCTTCGAATTGCTTCAAATCCCCTCCGATTGTGTAGTAAAAATACCAACTTTAAGTGCTCAAAACAGAGTCCAAAGCGCCCAAATGTATAGCCTTTCCAAATCGAGCCAAATCTGACCTCTTTTTCTTCTTCAATTGAACTAAAATTAGGGACTTACCACTCTGAAGCAGATTTGAAACTTGATTTTCCCGATTCGGCTCTCCCATTAACTGGCTTTCCAAATTGAGATGTTTCCTTTTATGCTTCTATTGCTCGAACTCCTCATCGTCACCAGAATCATCGCCGTGATCACTTCAGTCCACCGTCGCCGTTGCCTCGACCTCGCCCCCGATCGTGAGCTCAGCCGCCACCGCTGTCGAGTGCTCGCTGCCAGCCACTGTCTTACTCTCGATTACCATCATCACTCAAGCAGGAGCTCGAGCCTTCTGTCTTGGCTGAACTAAACACCTGAGAGCAGCTCGGGTTGTCTTTTATTTTTTTCTTCTAACCCGACTCGACAAACCGGTTCTCTTTCTTTTCATTTCATTTTTTTCTTTAGATTGGTTCAACCTGTTATAGGAATGTCGACCGCCGGATCGAACTTGAACGCCTGTCTTCTCTTAAGTGACTCATCAACAGTTCAGATCTTTTCAGCACGTGATCTCAGCTCTTGGATAATTTTGACACTTCAAAACCCGCCTAATAGCTTCACTTTGACCGTTCCGCAGTCCGAACACTTGAACCTATACAAAATAAAATATGTCCCACATTAGACGCACCAAATATTTCATAAAATTACGGAACCCATTTAATTTGAGCAATTTAAAGCGCATACTTATTCAATTCCTTATTACTAAACTAATTACTACTAACCCAATTTATTTCTTATTTTAACTAGAAAACATGACTAACAAATAGGTAAAAGGCATATAAAAATGTGTATTTTTCATGCATAACATGTCCCTAGTAGGACGAGTTGTGTCTCGTGAGGGTTTGCAGCCATGCTACCCACAAACATGTACTTGTTAACTTAATTAATCTAAGTGCGAAAACAAATAAAAAATCAATACAAAACAAACAAACCTATTATCCTTTCAGATGCAAACCACAATACTTAAGAAAATGAACCACACGTACTTGCATTTATAATCAACTGGAATATAGAAGCCCTCAAGTAAGTGGTTTTATTCCACACTTTCATCTTGAAAATTTTTGCTCAATATGATATAACATGATAATTTAAATAGTAGAAGTGTAGAGCATTGTAGTAAGACACCTTAAATCTCTGTTTTACATATATCTAGTGTTACCCATTAGTCAAAGAAACATCAGAAGCTACATCGTCATCCCAATCTTTTGGTTCATGATAGCACAAATGCATGTGTATCTCCTTCGGGTCCAACATTCTAGATTTGATAGGATAATACACCACATAGTTTTTTTTATACGAGACTGTGTAAGGCCTGACTTCAAGATGCTTAGGTTTAACAATGACTCAGGCCAATGACTCCCAACCAATTGGCTTAGGGCATTAGGTTTCAAGTATAGACCGCTTCGGGCCTGTGCATCAGCCTAAGTTAATCCTATAAAGTCAAGCAGCCCCTATTTTTTTATTTTTTTTTTGACTTTTTTTTCCAGCGATCTTTATTCTATCCAGGTTGTATTATACTCTCAACCTATTTCTGGTCCAAGCCTCAGCCATATTGCCAAGTAAATGGTCTATCATGATCTTTTAAGCTTAGCAGACAACCACTTATCAACCAATGACTCTGACCAAAGACATCCCACTGAATATTAGTATTCAACAAATCTTTGGAGTATATTACTTTATGTAACTAGTGTGTGTGAGTGAGTCTTATTAGCTCAAGCACCTGATCCAAGAGGATTGTAACAGAAAGGTATTCTCAGTTAAGTGTTTCTACCCTCCAGTATACTTACTCACACTTCCAATGCAAATTAATCTCTTAAGAATTGAAGCATGCATTATCACGGGATAAACTATCAAAACCTATGAAAAATACAAACAAACAACCTAAGAACAAATTAAATTTTTTTTTTCTTCTGATTTTTCAATTTTTTTTCTTTCTTTTTTCACTCAAGCAATATCCTCTCCCCCAAACCTATCATGAGCATTGTCCTCAATGTGCAAAAGATAAAAACTACAATGACAATCATAACAAGGAAAAAATCCAAGGAGATAATACACCTGGATACGTGGGTTACCTCCCACCAAGCGCTAAGTTTAATGTCTTTAACCAGACTGAGCCGCTATCTTTTTGCAGGTCTAGATCCTCAAAAAGTCAACCCGGATCGATTAAATGATTGCCCCACACGCTCCTATCCTTGTTACCTAAATACGGGGGCACATCATGGAAAGAAAGGGTGGAGTGGTGGGTGGGGAAGCTGTGGAAATAGGGGTCCCTACATTAGCCATGGGAAAAAGTCATGAGAAAATTTTAAAATAAAGGGATCCTCCTCCCCCAAATCAACCAATTTGGCCTTAGGGACCTCTTCTCGTAACACATTTTGGAGAGCCTTCTCAAATAGTGAATCAAATATACAATCTATGAAACACTCTAAGTTACTTTCAATAAGCAAAGGGTTAGATCGGTCCAGACATTGTATGAATGGTGCTTCGGGAACATAAGGTTCCGTTAATAGTGTCGTAGATTGTGACTCCTCAGAGATAGGAGGTTTAAAGGTAGGTTCTATCGACTCACTCACTCCTTTTTTAATTTCCACACCTTCGAGATCAGTTCTTGAATTATACCCAACCTCGTTTTCAAATTTCTATGCACTCCGAAGGGTTGTAACATTTTGAGCATGGTCAGGGGAAAAATATATCCCCTCTTCAACGCCCGTCGGGTATTGTGGTTGGATAGGTAAAGTGCATTCTTCGCTCATATCCATGGATTGGATCAGCTGTCCTAACTGTGTTTCAATGTTGGCTATGGACTGGGTGTGAGAATGGATAAGCTGACCTCGGGTATGTAGCTCATCTTTCATTTCCCTCTGTTCAATTTTCATCTCAGTTAATATAGCTAACATTTGGATCATTTGATCTTCTAAGGTAGATCGTCTAGTGGATTGGCCAAACTGAGGAGTAGAGGCCGGTTGGTAAGGCAGGTGTTGGCTTAGGAAATCCTGTGTAGGGGACTATTTAAAAGTGGGTCCTGGGTAAGGCTACCTCCACAGGAAATTAGAATGGTCCTCCCACCTATGAAGACCTTGGGCTTCACTCACATACTTGCGTATAAAATCTGGGTACTCATGGGCCAAAGAGCACTCCACTAGGGTATGGGTAAGACTTGCACAAAGGACACATGCTTCCAAAATAAAAGGGATCGTGGGTTGTAGGGAATATATGCTACTCCCAAAGTAGGATTGATGCTCCCACCCACGGTTGTAAGTATCAAAATATGAGGGACATGGGTGGAAAGACACTTCAAAGGGAGTGGAAGTAGGTTTGTATGGGGAATAATAATCATTAAAGTACATATATGGGTCATCATGGCTAAATCCATAGGAAGGTGAAGACATTTCTTTGCCACGCAGTTATCAACACCCTAACCACACTATCACACATCCACGCATCAGAAAAACAACCCTAGATATCCACAACTAGCAATCAGGAGCCCTAGATATTGACAACTAGTAGTCCTAATAGCCACAACTAGCACAACATGCAGTTACAAAAAGAAAGGAGAAACACCTAGCACCAAAGTTAATCTAAAAGAGAAGGATAAAAGAGTGCAAACAAAGGGAAGGGATGGCCCTTCCAACGTTGGCGAGAATTCCACGTCTTCTCTTAATCTTACACAAGAAAGCAAAACACAAATTAAGCTACTAAAAATTAGACTAAATTAAACTAAACTACTCTAAAACTAACTACGCTAAGAATTTGGTAAACTAATGGCTTCCGTCCCCGGCAACGGCGCCAAAAAACTTGATCATTTAATATTTAAGCCCTTGCAAGTGCACAAGGCAATTGTACTACAGTGATTATTTAGGGTTGTCGAACCTCCGGGACGGATAAACAATCTACCAAACTCAAGAGAAAGTTACAGTTTTTAATTGATTTAAGAAAACAATAAATTTTAACTAAATTAACTGAGATTTACTTATGTGGAGAAATATCAAGGCTTCGAATCCACCACACAATAAACTAGTGTATCATATCTCTCTCTCTCTATCTCTCTCTCTTTTGTATAGATTCCTAATTGGCTAGCATATTCCTCTCGGACATATACTTGTCAATTCAATATATTGTGCTCTCCTCTCGGACGTAACACATAAATCAATTAAAATATGGAATTATGATCTATCTCTCTCGACCAAAAACCAATGAAACTTTATTAATCGTTAACACCTAAGTCTACTCACGTTCCTCTCTGATACGCAAGTATTCTTTTGGATTGAAACTCATAAAATTCACTATTGTCTCTCTCGAGCACATAAAATAAATCTCAATGATTTAATTTTAAAAGCATAACAAAGGTTCATACACCAACTAACATAAAAGTTAGATTAGATAAAAAAATGATACAACCAATCTATTCGGGCTTCATCTACACCTTGGAAAGAGTTTAGCCAAGCATTGGAAGAGAAACAAGCATCTTCAACTTCATCATCATCTTCTTCTACTTCTTATCTTCCCTAGCCTCCAAGATGTCTAAGATCTATTTTCTAATGCTCAAAACGTCCCCCCTTAAGGCATATATATAGGGGTGAAGAGAAATCACGAAACCCCCTTCTAATTCCGATTCAAAAATAGGGTTTATTTCAATTTTGTGAATACGGCCATCGATCGCACTATTTACCGATTGATTGCTTACTGTTAATCCATATACTCCAGTAGATACGATCGATCAAAATGTGACAATCGATTGCAAAAATCTCATTTTTTGCTCAGGCGATCGATCGCCTCATTTGCCAATCAATCGGCTACTATTTATATTCTACATAATAATCTTCCAATGGTCATAATTTTTCGCTCCAAACTCTGAATTATACGTGATCGGTGGCATTGGAAAGCTGACTTCTTGAACTTTAACATGAAGTATGAATTAGTCTAATCCGATATATTCACACTAAGTTATTAAGATTCAACTATTAAAGTCACGTTTTCACCATATCTGCAGCTTACGCTTATTTTTCATAAAAAAACCAAAAACTACATTAAAGTATCACTAAAATATAATCAAACACTAAGATAAATATAAGTTTAGGAGCTAACAAAATGCATAATTTGAGTATATATCAGGAATCATACATGTGCTGGAGGAACAAGGAAGCGATATCACTCACATGCTTCGTAGAGTTTATTGTCAGGGCTGATTGTTGTTATGGTAAGAGACAGTCACTCATATTCGGCAAGTAACATTGTGACTAAAATGAGTGTAGAGTATGGCTTTAGCATCACATATCAGAAGGCATGGTGTGCAAAGGAGACAGCTATGAGAGCTCTATACGGTGATTATAAGGATTCTTATAACGACATTCCATGGTATTTGAACAAGCTCGTGGTCACAAATCCAAGGACTATAGCTACTTGTCATGTCAATCCAAAAAGCAGGAGGTTTGTTCGTTGCTTCGTTTCATTGAATGCATCCATCCGAGGGTTTGAACATTGTCGGGCAGTTATTTTTGTGAATGGTACTTTTCTCTTTGGCAAGGCCAGGGGGAATCTTCTAGTAGCTTCTTCAGTGGATGCTGGCAACCATATTTTCCCATTAGCCTATGGAGTTGTGGATAATGAAATTGAGATAACTGGCAGTAGTTCTTAACACATGTTCAACATTGCATTGCTCCTGGCAGGATTATCACTGTGATATCTGATAGGGACAAAAGGATTTCTTGCGGCTATTTAAAGCGTATTTCTAGATGGTTTTCATACTTATTGTTACACATGAAAAATACGCATTTATATACTCCTAATTACCATTTTGTTAGTTAATTTTTTAGTTAAAATAAGAAATAAAGTGGGTTATTAGTAATTAGGAATTAAATAATTAATGCACTCTAAATTGCTCAAATTAAATGTGTTTCATAATTTTATGAATTATTTAGTTTGTCTAATGTTGGAATATTTTATTTATGTAGGTTCAAGTGCTCGGACTGCGAATGGCAAAACTAACGCCATTAGGCAGGTTTTCAAGTGCCAAAGTGACCCAATAGCTGAGATCAAGTGCGTAAAAAAATCTGAACCATTGATGATTCACTTAAGAGAAGACCAACGGATGAGATTATTACAATGGGTTTTAACCCAAGTGAAAGAAAAAAATCAAAATCAAAAGAAACTGAACTGAACCCGCCGATTCAATGGGCAATCGAAAGAAAAAAAAGTTTTGATTTTGGAAAGTTGCGTGAAGGGATCAACTTGAATGGGGGAAACAGAAACTCGAATAGGAAGTTGCAATTCCAAATTTGGAAGGCGTCCTCAATGCGGAAACTAAAAGGGTTGCTCGAGCGCTCAACAGATTCAGAAAGAGGAGCAAGGCAGGTCAACTCTGCAGAAGATGGGCTCAAATTGGAAGCGACTGGATACAATATTTTCAGATGGAATTGTGTTATGTTAGGATTGCTTTCAATTTGGATTATATCCACGGATTTTGAACGGGATTTGGTGTGTCGAATTTGGAGGATTGACGATCATACTGGGAAAGCACAGATGATGTGAATTTTAATATATTACTCGCAATTGCACAACTCTAATATAGAATAATGGCTATGAGGTCGATCCCTCCTCTTTTCTATTTTATCGTAACCCCGTGTTGTGGACGCCAATTCAGGGGTAGGGATTACCTTCGACTATTACTTTCTATTTCTAGGATTTGCTATGTTAGGTTACTTTCATTTTCAGTTACAATTCAATAAGTTGTAATAAGGGGTGGGAATGGAAAATCATGTCGTCATTATGTCGTTATAGGAAATCATGTCGTCATAGGAAATGATGTCATCATAATTGTAAAGGAGTCTCCTCTTTATAAGAGAGTGTTCCTCTCCTTGTTGGTTATGCAATAAGAAACGATATTATATTCTAATTTCTTCATCTCATCATCCCTCTTTCCCACGCATGAAGCTTGGTACTATTTATGTTCCCCATCGGAACACAGCATTGGTATCGGAGCGCCATTGTTGGGCCGAAATCAAGGCGGCTAAGCCCAGCGGCGATCAGGGTGATGTACAGGGACAGATTGGGGGGCCACCACCAGGCGAGGCTCCTGGACAAGGGGGAGGTGATTCTCGCCGCCGGTTCGCTGGGGAGCCCACAGCTGCTGCTCCTCAGTAGTGTTGGGCCCATGGCCTACCTATCTGTAACATCCGGTTTTGTATAATACTTTGTGACATTGATCTAATGCTACTCCCCCATGGGTTTTAGGATATCGTTGTATAAATTTGATATATTTCATGCTCTTAGCAGTGTTTAGTAGGTGTTGAATTTCGTTTTAGTAGTAAGCCTCAATGAGATGGCAACCTATACTAAAAATCAGTTTAGTTGTAAATGAACAAACTCGGTTTCTAGTGTAGTAAGTGGCGCATATAGTTTTTTTATGGCTTATCTCTTAATCTAGAGGGAAACAAAGGCTGATATTTTAGGACCAGGTAGAGGGCAAAGAGTCCTTCAAAATGGTACCAAGTAATTCGGAGTTCAGAAGCCTAAGTTATGGCTTTATGCAGTGAGAGATTCTGAAGTGGATTCGGGCATCCGGGTAGCTGGGTATAGACTGAAAACCCATAAAACCCTACCCATCTTCTTCCCCATCATTTCCACTCCCACTGAAGCTACGTCCAGAGTAGTAGCCACTTGGGGGAAACTCTAGGGTTTGGATCTAAGGAGGAAAAACTCAAAGGGGGCCAGAACAAGTGCTCCAAATTGCTCCTCCAACCAATCCATGGTGAGCTCAACCTCTATCCTTGCTTTATTTTTCTATTTTCTGTTTTCTAAAACTATCCTCTAAGAACCTCCATGAATCTTCAAAGGAGGCATGGGGGAACGGGATCAAGGAGGGCTAATGGGATTCTGAGCTTGGGTTAGGCGTTTAGAGCTGAGATCACCACGATCAAAGAGATAGAAGTGCAAAAAGTAAGAAAGTTGAAATCTTGCTGCTACAGAACCAAGGTAGGGAGTTTTAATCCTTTCTTATAGCATGATTGTTGCATAAATAGTGCTGTTAGAAGGTATTTCTAAAGGATATGTTGTATTATAACAGATTAGAGAGTGGATTGGCATTGATAGTTGTAAAAATGCATGTTTTACTGATTTGTAGTATGGATGATGCTCTGTTCTGGTAAAAGGGTTTCAAATAGTGATATTTCCATGCTAGAATGTGGTGATTTAATTGGATCTGAATTGATTTGATTCATTTTTGGGAAATGACCTGTTTTGAAACGAAAAATGTTGTTTTCATGAGTCGGCAGACTTTTATGGTAGAGGTCCGATAACGGGTACTCAGCGGAGCTTTGCTAAGGGGTAAATTCCAGCAAGGATGCAAGAGTTATCTATGTACCAATGGTAGCTCCGCCCCTAACGAAGGGCCACTCTATGGAGTAAAGGCAACGGCCTAGGAGAGGGCAAGATAGGCCTGAAGGGAGTAGGGGTCTAGGATACTGGTTCAAAAGTAACACTTAGGGGCTTTCGTTTCATTTGGCATACTGATGCTATGTGGTTGATTTAATCTAGTGAAGTCCAAACTGATTTGGAAGTAATAGAGAATACTTTCTGTCAATTTGGCTTAATGAAGTCATGGTATTTCGAAGTTAAGATAAAGTTCATTGTTGTTTGACTTAATGAGACCTAGTTACACAATCTAAACTTATACTTATGTTTTATTGACTTAAATATCTAACCATGTGCTAGTTCTCTATTTGTGCACATTTATGCTTGTTAGTATAGCTGTCCCTATTGAGTATACTTGTATACTCACCACCCCCTCCCCCCCTAGATATTGCAGGTTCTAGCAAGGCTACTTAGTAAATTCTCTTGAAGGACTGTTGGAGTACAAGTGGGAACTTGAAGATCAGCATTTGTACTCATAGGCTTTAGACTTCAACTATCATTTTGGGTTGTATGAATTTAAATGCTTGTGTCTAGTAGTTGTGTTTAGCGACTTCGTAGTTTTATATTGGTAGTTCTTTGGAACCCTTGCCTTGCTGAAGGGTATAAAATTGTGGGTCACTACACTATCCTCTCTAGGCATTCCGGTGGCCCATCACTTCCCCTACATGGGCCAATACCTATATGATAATCCCAGGAATACGATCTCAATCGTGTTCCCAGTCCCGCTCGACCATTCTCTCATCCAGATGGTGAGCATCACCGACTTCAGTGCCTATCTCAAGGCCGCATCCAATGACCTCCCGTTTTTCTCGCCGTCAAGCCCGGCGCTCATCCGAAGGCCCGCCAATCCGGTTTACCTCACCACCCTCATGGAGAAGGTGATGAGTTCCGGGATCGCTTCCCTACTTGGTCGCCTTGAGGACAAGGCGAAAGCAGAGCGTGGTGGAGTGTTGTGTACGCCAGTTTAGGGGCAAGGACTACCTTAGACGTATTACTTTCAATTTCTAGGATTTGCTATGTTAGGTTACTTTCCTTTTCAGTTATTATTCAATAAGTTGTAATAAGGGGTCGGAATGGGAAATCATGTCGTCATAGGAAATCATGTCTTCATTATCTCGTCATAATTGTAAAGGATTCTCCTCTTTATAAGGGAGTCTTCCTCTCCTTGTTGGTTTTGCAAGAAGAAACGATATTCTCTTCTAATTTCTTCATCTCCTCTTCCCCCTTTCCCACGCATGAAGGTTGGTACTGTTTGTGTTTCCCATCGGGACACAACACCCCGTCGTTGACTTCTCTGCCATCATCCGCCATGGCCGTGACCGTAAGCTCTCGCCGCCAAGACCCATCGTCGTCGTCCTCTCTGTCGATCACCTCTCGAGCAGAGCTGCTTCTTAAACAGGCACCCGAGCTTCTGCTCGGGTTCTTTCTATTCTCTTTTTTTCTCTCTCTGACCAAACCGGACCACCGAACCGATCGGTTTAGTTCGGTTCTTTTCCTTTTCCTTTTTTTTCCTATTCAGTTAAAACATGTTGTAGCAATCTCCATTGCTGGATCTAATTTGAATACCCTTTATTTTAAATCAGCATCCGTCTTCCTCCTTAGATATACGTCAACGGCTTAAATCTTTTCTGCATGTTGATGTAAATTTTAGTATAATACTCGCAAGCGAGGTCGATCCCTTAGAGACTTAGTAAGATATTCTACCGTATTCTAAGAGTATGTGTAACAAGCAGCAATGAAATAAAAAGTTCTAATTTTTACTTTCTAATCAATCAATCAGATGTTCAACTAATAAAATGAAATTAACTAAACAAACTATCGAAGAATGAATAAGCCTATTTTCTGCTTTCAGTTCGTCTGCAATCCCGTCTTGCTTTGCTCTATCCTCCACCTTCTGCCACAGTCTCTCGACTGCACGCCTCAACCGTTCTGCTCTTTCTCTCAAACAAAGCAGAATAGTCCCCAATTCCAGCCCAAAGCAATACCCTCCTTTTCTCAGTTCGTGTGGCAGATCTACTCTCTTTCAAGCAGCAGGTCTGGTAAGATCCACAGAAGCAGTTCTCCCTCGTCAAGACTACAAGAAAAAATGAGTCTGCTTTGCTCTCTCGAGCCAAACCAACCTCTCCCGAAACTCAATCGGCAAAAAAAAAAACAGTTTTCCCAGAGCCCTCCAGAACAGTCGGCTTCCCTTCTCTGCCTCTCGATAGATCCAGCCTCCACAGAACAGTCCTCTCCCTTCAGCACATACCAGTACAACTCCGGCCTCCCCTTTCCTCCGTTCTCAAATCAGCAACCAAAATCAAGCCTTCTCTGCCTCTCGACAGAGCAGCCCTCCTTCTTCACCACTGTTTTGTCCTCCAAAACAGTTCTCCCAAGCAATGTCGTCAGCAACCAAAACAGTCCCCCCCATCCTTTCTGCACAGCTGGAATAGCGCCCAGAAAAGCAGAGCCGCCCCCTTCTTCCCGACTGCAATTCTTCTCCTCAGCCGACCTCCTCTTACCCACCGGCCAGAACAGAGCCGCCTCCCAAAACAGAGCCGCACACTTCTACCAGCCCCCAGAACCCTTCTCTGCCTCTCGACAGAGCAGCTGCCACCAAAATCCTCCTCTTTCCCGAGCAGCACAGGTGCCATGTTTTTATAAAGACAGCCACCCAGCAATTTTCCCCCAAAAATCACAACTTTTTTTTCTTTCCTTTTTCCTGTTCTGTTGTTCGTCATCGGACATGCGTGGCTTCTGTTCATCTTCTCCATTGGCTCCTCGCCTCGCCCATCAACACCCATCGTCGTGGTCTGCCTCCTTGCTGTTTCTCTGTCGATCACCGCTCGAGCTTCGCCGATTTAATCCGTCAAGACCTCACAAACGTCGTCGTCAACCAGTGTCCGATGTTGGGTCACCGTCGTCGACCTCGCCTGTCGCTGCCTCATCGCCGGCGTCGTCCATGGCCGCCTACCATTCGCCGGCATCCGAGCAGTGCTCGAACGCTCTGTTCTGGGTAACGCCCGAGCCATCGGCTCGGGTCTTTTTTTTTTAATTTCAATTTCCTGGCTGAACCAAACTGCTGAACCGGTTTGGTTCTCCTTTTCTTTTTCTTTTTTTTTCTTTTCATTGGCTAGCACCCTGTTGTGACCCGTAAGGATCACAAGGTACCAAATCAGCAAAGAAGAAGGAAGAATAGAGAAGATAGCTAGAACTCGTTTGATTGCCTGCCTCAAATGAGGAGGACGACCTCCTTTTTAAAGAGAGCAGATGGCGCGACTCTCTAGGCCTGGCGCCATCTGGCCAATCTGATGGGCCACTAATTGGCACTAATTATTCCCATTCAGCCTGTTACCTAACAATTAGCCTAAACGGGTCTGATTACAATAAGATACGGTTCAATCAAATATCCTAATGTCTATCGTGATGGGCCAGTGACGTGGGCCTGGCTTGACGTCGCAACAATCCACCACGCTCCGCTGGTCACCTTGTCCTCAAGGCGACAGTTCCGAAAAACGAGCCACAATATCGTCTTCCACCTCCCATGTAGCATCATCCAACGGTTAACCCCGCCATGCGACCAAAATCTCTGTAGTAATACACCTAGCCCTCCGTACCCGGCGTTTGTCCATAACTGACGCTGGAACCGGTGCGTCGGAGTCGGCCAGAGGCTGAAGTGGAAGATGTCCACCAATAGTCACGATAGTGGGGTCACCAACAAACCGACGGAGGCGGGAAACGTGGAAGACAGGATGAACCAGCGATTCCGGAGGTAAGGCCAGACGGTAAGTGATCTAGTCATGAAATATGTATTTTATTATCTCCTAAACTTATGTTTATGCTAGTGTTTGATTAGAATAACTACTACTTTAATATAGTTTTTGGTTTTTGTAGGAAATAAGAGTAATACACAGAAATGAAGAGAAAAGTAACTCAAATGGTTAAATCATCATAACTTTGTGTACAAATGTCGGATTGGACTAATTCAAGCTCATGTTAAAGTTCAAGAAGTCAGCTTTCCAACACCACCAACCATGCACAATTCGGAGTTCGGGACAGAAAGTTATAGCCATTTGAAGTTTATGAATAGTAACTACGATCGATCGGCTATCAATGCGATCGATCGCCAGAGCTGCAAAAGCACTGTATTGAAGGAAACGATCGATCGGCATAAAAACGATCGATCGTATCTACTGGAATTTTTGATCCGCGCAAGACAGTAACTACGATCGATCGGTATCATACGGCATCGATCGGCAAAGCGATCGATTGGGGGAGAATAACAAAGGAATTGCGATCGATCGGAAAGCGAACGATCGTCAATACGGAGCGATCGATTGCCGTATACGGAAAGCCGAAATAAGACCTATTTTGACTTGGATTTGGAAGGGGACTTCGTGGTTTCTCTTCACTATTATAAATAGGCCTTATGGGAGAACGTATTGGGCACCACATATTCATCCCTTGGAGAATCTAGAGCATTATTGGAGGCTAGAGCAAAGGAGAGAAGATGATGAATATGAAGATGATGGATTCTCTTCCCATGCTTGGCTAAACACCCTTCCAAGGCGTAGATGAAGCCCAATAATCTGGTTGCGTAGTTTCTTTTCTCTCATCTTATGTTTTTACTCTAGTTGGTGTATGAATTTTATTGTGTAATCACCGTGAATTCAATAAAGGTTTGTTCTTTGTACTCGAGAGAGACAAGAGTGAATTCTTGTGAGTTTCAATCCGAAGAATACTTGCGTATCCGAGAGGAACGTGAGTAGACTGAGGTGTTATATATCAATAAAATTTCATTGGTTTATACTCGAGAGAGATAGATCACAATTCCATGTTTTAATTGTTTTATGTGTTACATCCGAGAGGAGAGCACTATATTTTGAGTTGACAAGTGTATGTCCGAGAGGAATATGCTAGCCAATTGGAAATCTTTATTCAAAAGAGAGAGATAGACGATACACTAGTTATTGTGGTGGATTCGAAGCCTTGGTCTTCTCCACATTGATTAAAACTCAGCTTAGTAGTTAAAGTTCATAGCTTTATTTAGATTAAACAAAAACTACAACTTTCTTCTCTTGAATTTGGTAAAAGATTAATCCGTCCCTGAGGTTCGACAACCCTTTAATACTCATCGTAGTACAATTGCCTTGTGCACTTGCAAAGGTTTTAATTTTAAACGATCAAGTTTTTGGCGCCGTTGCCGGGGACGGCACAATAGTTTACCAGATTCTTAGCATAATTAGTTTTAGAGTAGTTTAGTGAGTCTTAACTTAGTCTATTCATCAGTAGCTTAATTTATGTTTTTCTTTCTTTTTGCAAGTTTAAAAGAAGACGTGGAATTCTCGCCAACGTGGAAGGGCTTTTTATCATATATCTGCTTCATGCGATTCTGCGCTGATGCCAAGTTAGCCTTTAACTGTCGAAGTACCTCATCCCTCGATTGAAGCATATAATCTACTTCCGCAACGGAAGAACGCTGTGGGACATAAGAGAGAACCGATGGTGGGGGTCGGCCATATACCACTTCAAAAGGGGAAAAACCCGTTCGAGTATGATAGGCCGTATTATACGACCATTCGGCCCAAGGGAGCAACTGTAACCATTTGCGAGGCTGAGTCCCCACAAAACACCGCAGATACTGCTCCAAACATCTGTTGACCACCTCAGTTTGGCCATCGGTCTGGGGATGATAGGTCATGCTCATGGGAAGTGTTGTTCCCTGAAGAGCAAAGAACTCACGCCAAAAGTTAGATAGGAATACCTTATCGCGATCGGACACAATAGTTCGAGGCATCCCATGTAACTTAGCGATGTGGCTGACGTAAACTTCCGCCACCGTCCTGGCAGTGAAAGGGTGGCTCAGGGGGCAGAAGTGGGCATACTTGGACAGTCGGTCCACAACAACTAGGATGACCGATTTTCCTTGCACCACTGGCAACGCTTCAATAAAATCCATCGAAATATCCTCCCAAACCCGATCTGGAATCGGAAGGGGCTGAAGCAATCCCTGCGGAGAAGTGGTTGCCGCCTTGGCGCGTTGACAAATGTCACAAGCGGCCACATAGGTCTGGATGGCGCGTCAGATACCAGGCCATAGGAAACTTTGACTCACCCTCTTGTATGTCCGGAACACACCTTCATGACCCGCCATCACTGTATCATGGAAATGAGAAATGATTCGCTGGCGCAAATCTCCCGTATCCGGGACCCATAATCTGCCTCGCCACAATAAAATGCCATCATGCCATGCGTAGGACGGCTCATCCGCGGGCTGCTCCTGAAGGCGTGTGATGAGGCGCTGAGTGAAAGGGTCGTCCCGATATGCCTGGCGGAGGTCGGACAGGAACAGACAACTCGGAACGGAGAGTGCCAGACATGTGCTCATGCTGTCCCGGCGCGACAAGGCGTCTGCCACTGTGTTCTCAGACCCCTTCTTGTAGATAATTTCATAATCATACCCCAGTAATTTGCTCACCCAGCGTTGTTGTGCTGGTGTCGATACCCGCTGTTCAAGGAAATACTTAAGAGGCTGATGATCAGTGCGGATGGTGAACCGACGCCCCAGTAAATATGGTCGCCATTTGGTCACTGCATGAACAATGGCCATCATTTTTTTCTCATACGCGGATAGCTGCAATGAACGACTAGAGAGTGATTTGCTAAAGAAGGCCACAGGTCGGTCTTGTTGCAATAGGACCGCCCCCAGGCCCGTGTCTGAGGCATCCGTTTCCACCACAAACGGAAGAGTGAAATCCGGCAATAGAAGAACAGGTGCTGTGACCATGGCCTGCTTCAAGCGATCAAATGCATCTTGGGCCCCGTCTGTCCAGGCAAAGGCTCCCTTTTTGAGTAGGGCGGTAAGTTGGCTGGCGAGGACACCATATTGTCTGATGAACCGGCGGTAGTAGCCTGTTAAGCCCAGAAATCCGCGGAGGCCTTTAACACATGTGGGCGCAGGCCACGAGGTCATAGCGGATAACTTGGTTGGGTCGGTGGCCACTCCCGTATGAGCAATAATATGGCCCAAATACTCCAATGCTTGCTTCCAAAAGAGCATTTAGAGCGTTTAAGAAATAATGAATTTGCTCTTAAAGTAGAGAAAACCAACCTCAAATGCTCTAGGTGTGACGTCCAAGACTTGCTGTAGATGAGAATGTCATCGAAAAATACCAGAACAAAATGTCTGAGGAAGGGACGGAAAAGATCATTCATCAGGCTTTGGAATGTTGCCGGTGCATTGGTCAGGCCAAAAGGCATGACCAAAAACTCGAAGTGACCGTCGTGTGTGTGGAATGCCGTCTTGTGCACATCGGACGGTTGCATTCGAATCTGATGGTAGCCGGAGCGCAAGTCGAGTTTGCTAAAGAACATAGCACCAGCCAACTCGTCCAATAACTCCTCTATGACTAGGATAGGATACTTGTCTTTCAACGTAATCGCATTCAAGGTGCGATAGTCCACACAGAACCTCCACGTCCCGTCCTTTTTGTGCACCAACAACACAGGTGAAGAGAAAGAGCGATACCGGATGTAAGCATGTCCCGTACCAGGCGTTCAATCTCCGTCTTCTGCACGTGTGGATAATGGTAAGGCCGTACATTAGCCGGCGCTGCACCAGGAATAATGGGGATAGAATGGTCATGGCCCCTGACCGGCGGTAGCCCAGTGGGCTCCGAGAAGAGATCCTGGTGGTCATCCAACAAGAGGCGCATGTCTTCCGGAACTTCGGCCTGTGCAATATCCACACTTGCTCTTTGCTGCAACATCAATCCCTGAGCGGCAAATCGGAAGAAGGACCCCACCGCCTGGGCTGTGTGTAATGCCCCAGGCTGGGCTCCTTCAAGGCGCACCCGTTGCCCATTGACTTCGAAATCCATAACCAAAGCCTTGAAGTTCCAGACTACTTCGCCTAAGTCCTGGAGCCATTGGACCCCTAAGACGACGTCGGCTCCCTTGGTCGGTAGTAGGAAAAGATCAGTAATGAAGGTGTGCCCCTGGATAGTAAGGGTGGCCTGGGCACATACCCCCGAGATCCTGAGATGTTTACCGTCCCCAATGAAAATGTCAAAGGGCTTGGCATCTGTCACATAGCAGCCCAACCGCTGTGCCACCTTGTCGTTAATGAAGTTGTGGGTAGACCCACTGTCAATCAGCACTGCTACGTCTTGGCGTTTGAGCAGCCCTTGGACTCGCATACTGCGTGGGGTGAAAGTACCCAAATATGCGTGCACCGAGATGTCCGGTTGCACGTCAGCATAATCATGGGCCATCTCCTCGATAGGGTCAGTCATGTCCTCGTCACCCTCCACAATCAATAAGCTTCCTGGAACTGAACAACGATGACCCTTGACATACTTATCGTCACAGTTGAAACACAACCCCTTGGCTCTGCGTTCTTCCATCTGGGCCTGGGTTAGACGACGGACAGGCGTAGCCAACGCCCCTGCAGCAATGGGCCGGCCGGTAGAAGGACCAAGCGCTGGTGTGGAACCCTACGCTGGGTTGAGAGGGACCCTCTGTACTATTCCCCCACGTCCACCTCGTCGCTGTCGGCCCAGTTTTTCCTCTTCTATGCGAGCATGACATACCACATCCCTCATCGTGTGGCAAGGGTAGTGTCGCAACTCGTCTGATATCTCCTGCTTCAATCCCCTCTTGAATGTACCCACAAGAGCAGCGACTGGCCAATCGGGCAAACGATTGGCAATCTTCATGAACTCGGTATAATATGCTCGTACTGTTGTGGTTTGGCGCAAGCTGGATAACATCTCGTTAAAGTCCTGGAATTCATTGGGGCCTAACTGCACGCAGAGTTCATCAGCAAAGGACGCCCATGTCGGATATCTAACCTCCTTTTCGTAATAGCGGAACCACACCGAGGCATCACCATCCAGGTGGAACGCTGCTATGCACAACCGTTCGACCTTCGAATAGGTCCCCTGATAGTCGAAGAATTTCTCCGCCTTATAGATCCACTCTGTGGGATCTTCTTCTCCACTGTATAGGGGAAATTGAAGACGAGCCAGTCGGGGCTCTGCCTCTCCACGCAGGCCCCCTTGATGACCCAGCGGCTCCTCCCAGTCCCCCTCAAACTCCTGTTGGATATTTCGGAGGGGTGTGGTCATAGAGGCATTTTGTCGAACACCTGGAATGCCTCGTACTCCTCCTCCCCATCGGCCGCCATCTCCTGTCTGATGAAGGGATCCAAATCTAACCCCTTGCATGGTGTTGTTAGGCGGAGGGATCCCTATTCCTGATCCACCATAACCCCTCGATCCTCCCGCCTGTGACGTCTCTCCATTAGGCGCAGAAGACACCGGCGGAGGAGTCAGCGCCCCTCCTGTTTGGTTGGTCGTGGTTTGTGCCTGCGATGTCTGCAACTGAAGCAGTTTTGCAAGCATGGACCTGATCTCGGCCATGTCGTTCTCACTGGTCGCCTTCGGGCTAGTGGCCTCGTTGGTCACGCCTTGATCTGGCTGTGCCTCACTGGCCGTCGCTGGCTGCTTACGAGGCGGCATCTCCGTCACGGATCGGGACCACTCTGATACCAATGTTGTGACCCGTAAGGATCACAAGGTACCAAATCAGCAAAGAAGAAGGAAGAATAGAGAAGATAGCTAGAACTCGTTTGATTGCCTGCCTCAAATGAGGAGGGCGACCTCCTTTTTAAAGAGAGCAGATGGCGCGGCTCTCTAGGCCTGGCGCTATCTGGCCAATCTGATGGGCCACTAATTGGCACTAATTATTCCCATTCAGCCCGTTACCTAACAATTAGCCTAAACGGGTCTGATTACAATAAGATACGGTTCAATCAAATATCCTAATGTCTATCGTGATGGGCCAGTGACGTGGGCCTGGCCTGACGTCACAACACACCCGTTGACGCAACCTCATCCGTCGATCTTCAATCTCTTCACAAAACCAGCTTGACGCGTGTTCACATTCAACGATCTAACTGCGGAACCTGAAAACCTGCATGAATAAAATTAAATCTTAATTAGACGCGTAATAAAATGTAAATCTATTAAATCCAATTACTGCATCTAAATAACTCAATTAAGCGTATTTACTCATCAAACTCTTAATTATTAACTTAATACTGATAAACATTAATTATCCTTATTTTAACTGAAATTACGACTAACATATAGGTAGAAAGGCATATAAAAATGTGTATATTTTGCATATATCACATGTGATCCTAATGCTTTAACTAAATGGGCTCTTCAAAACTCGCTAGTGTCTCCTTAATCATTGGATCTTCGATCTTTTCACAAAACCTGGTTGACGTGTTTCACTTTTGGCGATCTAAATCTGGAACTCTCAAAACCTATATAAATAAAGTTAAATATAACTTAGACGAATAATAAAATATAAATCTATTAAATCCAATTAATGCATATAAATTAATCAATTAAGCGCATTTATTTATTAAAATCCTAATTGCTAACTTAACAGTAATAACTAATATTTATCCTTATTTTAACTGAACTTACGACTAACATATAGGTAGAAAGACATATAAAAATGTGTATATTTTGTATATATCAATAGGATATGGGCTCATCCTCACTGTGGCGATAGCGACAACTACAAAGGTGAGGCAGGCAGCAAAGAGGCGATGGCGGCGGGATGAAGAACATCAACAGTAAGGAACAGGAGGAGCAGACACAAAAGTTCTGATTTTGGAAAGTTGCATGAAGCGATCAACTTGAATGGGGAAACAAAAGCTCGAATAGGAAGTTGCAATTCTGAATTTGGATGGCGTCCTCAAGTCGGAAACTAAAAGGGTTGTTCGAGCCCTCAACAGATTCAGAAACAAGAGCAAGGTAGGTCAACTCTGCAGAAGATGGGCTCAAATTGGAAGCAACTGGATACAAGATTTTCAAATGGAACAGTGTTCGGTTTGGATTACCTTCAATTTGGATTCTTTTCACGGATTTTGAACGGGATTTGGTGTGTCCGATTCGGAGGATCGACGATTGGACTGGGAAAGCACAGGATATGGGCTCGTCCTCACTGTGGGAAGGGACTGATTTTGGATGACTGAACTCTTGATTTTAGTTGCCTATAGAAGGAAAGAAGACTATTTTTTACATTGTAGACAATTAATATGGGACTCGCTTGAGCAGAGTATAAAAGAGAGTCGACCACTCGACGAAGACAACCGAGAGCAGTAGTTTTCATTTTTTTTAGTTCTTTTATCATTTTAAATTATAGTTTTAGGAGTTTTATTTCCACTTGTGTAATTTATTCTCAATTGTAATTCCGGACATTCAAGTGCAAGGAGTGACACTTTGTGGCTGATTTAAAGGAAGATCAAAGCTAATATTTTTAATTCTTCTAGTCAAGTAAGTTATTTTTATTCCAATGAGTTTAATTATGAATTTTGCATGTGTTTTTATTAGTATGATTGGCTAGTTGTTAAGGCTAGGATGAGGCTGTAGTAATTGTAGAGAATTCCTTAGTTGTGAAAGTTGATTTTTTTTCTAGAATTGTGCGATAATCTTTATACGTTCCTATAATTACAGATATAGCATCAATCACGTTTTTGCTATAATTTGGGATTACTATTGACAATACATGCTTGTATTAATTGTTTAAATAATAATTTGGATACTAGTTGTGATTTTCTCGTCAGTGGATACATCTAGTGAGTAGAGTTGTTAATTTAAATAGCATAAAGGGCATGAATATTGTATGAATAATTGTGCTTTAATGTTAAATATTCCATAACAACGTGAATAGGATTCTAGTTTGTTATGATTAATATTGAGAATGATCAATGATTGTAAATTTAGGATTCTCTATAAATTACTGCATGCTGATTCCAAAGGTTAATTTGATAAAGTTTCGATTTTTATTTTTTTAATTAATTTATTTAGTTGTTAATTAGTTAATCAATCTCTATAAATTCCATAATTAATTCAGGGGTTTAGTTAGGGTTTAATTAGATTTCCGCCATACAATTCCCTGTGGGTTCGACCTTATAAAATTGTACGACTGTACTTCAAATATGATTCGTACACTTGCAAGTAAAATTAAGAAGATTAATTAAAACAACAGCATTTATTGTATGCGGTACTTGGAGTACAACTTGCGAGATAGAGGGTTACGAGGAAAGGGGCACAAGGGAAGCTAAGCCTAAGTAGCCAGGATGATTCATAGGGTTGCTGAAGCGGCTGACATGCATGAATATGAGCCTGAATTGCTTAAGCTCCTCGAGGATTCTCAGGTATCATATGATTGGGTTCTTGCAAATAAGCCTAAACACTGGTGCAATGCCCTCTTCCCGAGCCGTAGGTACAATCACTTATTGAACAACGTTGCTGAAAACTTTAATAGTTGGGTGAAGGTGAAGTGGGACATGCCCATTCTCGCCCTTCTTGATGGCATTCGTATAAAGATAATGACGAAGATGCATGAGGCCAGATCAGCCAGTCAGCAGTGGGAGTCCTACCTCATCCCAGAGGTAAATGAAATAGTTAATACCACCATCAATACATCTAGGTTAGTATTAGTTTTGCCTGCTAATGATACTGTGGTGGAGGTGGTTGAGGTTGACATACATTATTCAGTGGATATAAGTCTACTCACTTGTACTTGTTGGTGGTGGCAAATCAAGGGACTACCTTTTGTCCATGCATGTGCCGCCATATCTGCTAGAAGAGCATCACCAGCTTATTCATGTCGTGGAGACTTCTGGACAACACAAAGCTATAGGAATGTAAACAACCACAATGTCTTCAAAGTTTCCCATGATGACAAGCCAATTCGAGCTAAGCCACCAATAGGAGAAGACCTCTTTCTTCCAACCGTAACCATGAGGCCAAGGGGTAGGCCAAAGAAGAAGTGCATTGAATCCCAAAAGAAATCTAAACGACCATTCCATTATAGTCGATGCAATGGGTGATTGTTTAAAATTAAACCCTTGCAAGGGAACAAGGCAATTGTGTACTACAGCGAGTATTAAGGGTTGTCGAACCTCAGGGACAGTTAAATACTTTACCAAATTTAAGAGAAAATTGCACTGTTTTTAAGTAATCTAGAGAAAGCAATGAACTTTAACTACTTCTAAAGGATTTTAATAAATGAGGAGAATTATCAAGGCAATGAATCAACCACTAAACTTGCAATTACTACTCTTGATTATTATTACACGTAGATTGATATGATATGGTAATTCATGTTTTTGGTCGGACACATGAATCACTAATGAATTCACTAATGTTCTTGGTCGGACACGAAAGTTCATCCACTATTGTATAATCAATAGTGGCCTTGGTCAGACATAAAATCAATCACAAACCTGTTCTTGGTTAGACATAGGGATTAAAAAGATCTAATTTCATTCATATCTAATAAGTCTATGGTTAAGCACTCAAAAGAATGCTCATGAAATAGCATTAATCACAAATCATATCAACTTTATTAAACAAAACTAACAAGAGTAGCAATATAAATATTTAGGGCTTCATCTAGCCTTGACAAAGAATTTAGTTACACATAGGAAGAGAAAAAAGAAAAACCTATTTTGATAGTTCCATTATCATGGATCTCTTCTTCTTCTTTGGCTCCAAAAGATTCCTTCTCTTGCTCCTCTCTAGCCTCCAATATAGCTCAAGATCCTCCAAAACATTCTCTCTTAAGGCCTATATATATGTTTGAAGAGAAACCCCGAAGTCCTCTTCCAAATCCGAGTCGAAATAGGTCTGATTTAGGTTTTGCCGCATAAACCGATAGAACACTCCGTATTGCCAATCGATCATTTTCCATCGTTAATTCCTGCGTTGCTGCGCCGATCGATCGTTTCATCTCGCCTGCCGATCGATCACTTTGATTTGCCGATCGATCAATTCTAATGTATTGCACAAATCCAAAAACTCCAGTAGATACGATCGATCATTTCAAGTGTCGATCAATCGTTCCTTCATTAGCACTGTTTCCTGGCTCTTGTGATCGATCATGTATAAAATGGCGATCGATCGTAGTTACTGTTCATAATTTTCAAATGGCTATAACTTTTCGCTCTGAACTCCGAATTATGCACAATCAGTGACATTGGAAAGATGATTTCTTGAACTTTAACATGAAGCTTGAATTAGTCCAATCAGATATATGCACACGAAGTTATGAAGATTTAACTATTGAAGTCACTTTTCACCTTTATTAAAGTAGCACTAATTCTAATCAAACACTAACATAAACATAAGCTTAGGAGATAATAAAATGCATATTTCATGTGTAGATTAGTGGGCTTGGGCACAACATGAGCATATGCATGACATTAATTATGGGTTAACCTATTTGTGGAGTAAGTTACTGTTAAGAATTTTTGTTTCAGTTTAGACTACTAACCTACTTAGCAAGGCTTGTAATAATCTTGATATTATTATGTCTTTGCTCTTTTCATTTTTAGATACTTTCTATCTGGTTGTACAATCATACTTTCTATCGTATGTGTTTTTCTATCAAGTTCTATTATGTGTTTCCACCTGTATCAGATCTTATCCACTAGATTGCAACAAGATCGCAAAGAACCACAAACTAAACACAACATTACTGCAACTATAAGAGCTCTTATTCTCAACAACTGTGTTCTGCAACCTAATATGATTTGCAAATCATTAAAATCCAATGACAACCTCAACATAAAGCTATCACAAATGCGTCGCATCCAACATTAAAAAATATATAAACAACACTTCGCAAATATTCACAAACACATTGCAAACCAAATGCAATCGCATCCCAACATTAAAAAATATATAAACAACACACTTCACAAATATTCACAACCACGTATTAACTTGTCAAAACCTTGCACTATGTCTTAATCAGATATTATACATTACAATGAAGTTACTTCACATTTTTAGTCAGTTACGTGACATTTGCAATGCATAATTGTTGCAGATGTGATATCATTATTACTAAGTTGTGATGACATGATTGTTGCACTATGTCTTAATCAGATCTTATACATTACAGTGAAGTTACTACACATTTTTAGTTAGTTACATGACATTTACGATGCATAATTGTTCCTGGTGTGATTCCATTATTACTAAGTTGTGATGACATGATTGTTGCACTATGTCATCATATGCAAAAAGAATACACTAAGGTATAATTAAAGAGAAACGATAAGGACTTAAAGAACAATCGTAACCGAAATTAAAGCTTTCATGTAATGGCCACATCACACATACTTGTTCTTATATTTGCTTCTCAACGTAAAGTTACTTCAACCACATCGCAAACCCAACAAAATCACATCCCAACATTAAAACACATATAAATAACACACTTTGTAATTATTCACAACCACGTATTAACTTGTCACAACCTTGTAGATATGTTCAAATGTGTTATATATTACAATGAAGTTGCGATGAATTTTTAGTTAGTTACTTACATTTGCGATGCGTAATTATTGTAGTTGTGATAGCTTTTTTGCTAAGTTACGATGACATGATAGATAAGCTCATATGTGTTGTATCATAATTAATCACAACCTCTTAATTAGTTGTCATGCATTTTGTTTTCAGTTGTGATGTTTAGTGGCTGTATTTATTATGCCAAATTAGTTAAGTTGCAATGTTATCAGATCTTATACATTACAGTCAAGTTGTGACGCATTTTTAGTCAGTTACATGACATTTGCGATGCCTAATTGTTACAGTTGTGATACCTTTATTGGTAAGTTGCGATACTACCACAAACGCATCACACACCCAAAACAATCGCATTCCAACATTAAAAAAATGTTAAATAACACACTTTGTAAATATTCACAACCACATATTAACCTATCAGAACCTCATGTAATGGCCAAATCACACTTACTTTGCCTATATTTGCTTCTCAACGTAAAGCTACTAGAAACGCATAGCAACATTAAAAAAAGATAAACCCCAGAGTTGACAAATATTCATAACCACATATTAACCTATCACAACCTCCGCAAATGCAATTAACTTGTTAGAACTATAACATAACTTTGTCCTAAACTAGCCATAATCACATAGTAAACGGTCACAAAATTCACATATGCAAAAATTCAAAATGATATATGAACCTGTCTGAACTATATGATAACTTAGTCATAAATCAGCCATAACCACAAGCCTAGTTTTGCCCACAGACTGACATAGAACTGAAAATGTACCACACGGCCCACTTCCTAAAGTGTTTCACATCAAAGGCTTATGGTATTTGTCCAAATACAAGTTTATACATAAAGTAACAAAGGTATGGGCCACAGTCATTAAATCCCACTTGCTTCTGTGATTCAACATGCTTAGTTTTCAATTTCTCCTAATCCCCATCTTTGAATGACAAACTCAGTAAAAACCCACCATACTTTGCCTGGGAGGAATATGGACTTTTCATGCTCAAATCTCCTGCGTGTTCCAAGGCTATCGTAAATGAACATCATGCATTCACCAAATCTAAAGTCCAATAAGGACGAGTGATTACTCTTGAGGACTGGAATAAGCCACATGCTGTACATGAAAGCATGATCACCATCTGCACCCTTGCAAGATCCACGCACATTCTTGCTCCAATCTTCATACAAAGCCTCATCATCAAATCTTTTAGGCTTTCTACCCACCATCAATGTATCGAAAGCTTTCTGGTCAACATTGCAAAATGGCTGCATGCATGTACAAAGTAAGCAATAAAGAAGCATGACATCAAATATTAGTTTTAAATGGTATCACAACTATATCACAAGTTCGCATTCATATAACAAGGTTAAGGTAACTCACCAAGAAGTGGGGATCAAATATGAAGACGTTGGGAAGCTATTCACCATGCAGCTCCTTCAAGTGCTTTCGCATGAGTGCCACATATGCATCCGCGACAAAGTTGTCGAGCCATCCTGCGTCGGATATCTCTTCCTCCACCCCTGGATAGCCTTGCCACCTAATGCTCCGGAGGTTGCTAATCTTGATAAGTACCGCATTAGCAAGGCCAACATCAATGTGTAAGAATTTTTTTGGGAGCCTCCAAACTATGTCAACAATTGTCTCATCCTTGAGTGTTGGGTAGAACTAACTGGGATGATTTTCCCTCTCATTGTGTTGGAGTGCAATTTCACAAAAGAAAGGGGATTGACATTGTACAACAGGATTTGTAGTTCTCAACACAGATACTGTTAGAGGGAGTGACCTGCTTGTAGTGGTGTGGGCAACATCCTCCCTATGGCCATACATTGTATGTATCATGCCATAATTAATGAATGAGTGGTTAAAGTTTGCACATATGAAGCCTCATGAAAGGAAGTAAGTATCTTGAAGGTAAACTTTTCACTTACTAAAATGCTCTTTAGATCAATGACTGTCACTCGTCTACAAGCAGTGGAATTCGATGCAATGGAAATGATTGACTTCTCTTGATATGGATTCCCCACCTTCCTCTCTGTAACTTTTGTTGATGCCTCTGCAATTTCATCATCCTCATGAGCCTCCTCATTTAGATTAAGAGACCAGCTATGAGGTGACTCCAATGGGGAGGCAGTGTCCTTGTTGCCTGCTGTATATGAAAACAGAATAGGTGAGGAGCCAGTATCATCATCGTATTCCAGCCTCCTCCCCTTATTATGAGAAGATGACTTGGTTGCCAAATTCTTCCACCTTGATGAGAATGGGACATTGGGGGACATAGCATCCACCACAGGCGAAGGCCTTGGCAGCTCTACCTCTTTCCTCTTCGCCTCTCCATCTGCCTTCTTATACTTTTTGGCACGCCCTTATCCTACTTCCAATATTTGACACCTTTGCTTGAGGGAGTTGATCTCCCGTTCATGTCTATACATGTAAAGGCAAACTACAGAGAGGAGGTTATTATGCTCTTGGATGGCCTCCAAAGTCATAGGTCTTTTCCGGAGGAAAGACCTAAGGTCTACAACATAAAAAAATATATCAAAAACACATGCAATAATAAGAAAGAAAAGCACCGACATGAAATAAAGAAGACAAAACACTGCAATAGAATCATAACTGAATCAAAACATCATCGCAATAAACTCACAAACAATCTGCTCCCTCCCCTACTTCTTATGCTGCTTTTGTTGTTTTGTGTTTTTTGTACCTTTTCTGTTGTACAGCAGTGCACTCTACTAGTCCCGGACCCATCACTGTCTACATCAGCTGACAGTCTCCGAGTTATCGTGCGCATGCACTGTTCTGTCTCTAGGCCTCTTCTGTGCAGGTGGAGGACTTTTCTTTGCTTCCATCTCCTCCATACAATTAGCAACTGCCAGATCCTTTTCAATGTCATCTACCACATCAAAGCCTTTGACAACCACCTCAAGTGCAGACTCAGCGTCAGTGAACTCAAGCCCATCAGCAATCTGTCCTTTGTTGAGGGCTCGAATACGTAGCTTGTAGTCAGGTGCCTTTGCACAAGCCGCTTCAAAATCCTAGGTTCCACTCCATCCGCCCGCTGCAACCAATCCAATGCACTAGCCCTTGCTTTGACTAATTCGAAGAACTAAAACTGCATAAATATATAATTAATAATACAATTACTACATGAAATATTAAAGAAATAATATTGGAAACCATCACAAATTTGTTAGTTAACATTCATACCTATAATATAGCTGAACAATCAAACAAGTTGAATCTACCTTTCCTCATGTCCTCATAGGCATTTGTAACTCCTCTCCATAGTTGAGCATACACTTCCTTGCCCCAAGGATAATTTGAGAATATAGTCAAGTCCTCCTCGTCCATCATGGCCTAGAACCTCATTTCAACAAGGTCTCCTAGCCTAGGTAGGAGGAATTCCGCAATGATGTGCAAAATAGCCAACCTAATCTTGACATGTACCTTCGTCTTCTTTCCTTCAAACAAATCCCGAATCATTATTGAAGTGATTTTAGATTATCCTTTAAACATTCTCTCCTTGAATGCACTACAAGATTGGAGTCGAGACTTCTCGCCCGTAGTGTGCAGCGGCAGCTCGAGAATTAGACAAACATCCAAGGGCTTAACTCGAGCCCTCTTTCCACCTATATCAAATGTTCGCCCACTGACCCTCCTCTGTAGAATCTCACATAATAGTCGATGACAGACTTGTGAGTGAAGAATCTTCAATATATCTCTAAATATAGAATTATAGAGATATCGATGGGCTTCTCCTTTGAATGTCTGGCTAAATTCAGCTAGCTTTTTCATTATGCACTTGCAATCAAGTTTAGCCAACAGAAAATTGTAATCAAATAAGCATCCTAATATAATAATCAGCTACATTCTTACATTACATCATCACACTCTATACAATTAGCGTTCGCAACCTATGCAATTAACCTTCGCAACCTATGTAATTTACCTTCACAACAATTCTATCAACCTTTGCAACTAAATAAATTTCACTCAACTTCATTCGCAACCATAGCAATTAACCTGTGTAACCTATGTAATTTACCTTCACAATAATTATATCAACCTTCACAATTAATTAAATTTCACTCAACTTCAAATAGAATTGCTCAACCATCACAACCAAAGCAATTAACCTGCGCAACCTATATAATTTACCTTTGCAACAATTATATCAACTTTCACAACTAAATAAATTTCATTCAACTTCATATAGAATTAATCAACCATCGCAACCCATGCAATTAAAATTCGCAACCTTTTCTATCAACCTTCACAACTAAATCTATTCAAGCTATTATTCCTACAGAATTACAACCCATCACATTCTACGTAATTATAACTTGCAATTTATACATTTAATCTATGCAAACCTTCACAACTAAATAAACAACTATTTTATATACGATTCTCATCCACAATTCAAACAAAAACAACAGGGCAAGCATTCATGGTAGCAATTTATATTCCCTACAACAACACTATCTCAATCAAACCACCTAAACGAAGTGCCGACAAGAAGAAAAAAAGACACCTTGTATAACCACTTACTTCCTTTGCGGCATCAGTTTGGCCTTTCTTCTTCTTCCTTGCATTTTTCTCTTTGCCCTCGTGTAGTCCGTGGAGCCATTTGCGTCAATAGAGATGGGAGTCGTAGAAGAGGGGCGTTGTCCAATCGGCGAAAAAGGCGCAGCGGTGAAGGGGAATATGTGGTGGCAGGGGAGGGTTTCGAAGTGACTGTGAAGGATTTTGGGTGGAGGGGCATCGGTAGAATAGGGCGTCGGCGGAGAGAGGAGTCGAAGGAGAGGGGCGTCGTCGATCCGGAGAGTAGGGGCGTCGGCGGAGATGAGAGTCAGCAGAGAGGGATGCGGGTGGGGAGGACAGTCTGCAGAGAGTCGCCGAACCAGCGAAGAGGCATCGATGGAGAGGGGCATTAGCTGAGGGGCGTCGCGGAGGCAGAGGAGGGTTTCAAAGCGGCTGCAAAGGGAGAGTGGGCAACTGTGTGGGAAAATGGAGTAAGTAAAGGGAGAGAGTGGGAAAGGACGTGCGGCAGGTGACAACTTTTTCCTTTTTGAGGGTGAAAGAACACATCACATGGGCAGTTAGGTATTACAAAAAAAATCCACATGCCTCTCACGTGAGTTCTTTTTTGTTATATATTTTCCATACCTTTTGGTCTATTTTGAACCCTCAATTTTTTCACCTCGCCTAGACCGGTTAAAAGGTCAAATTGAATTTCTTAATAAAATTGCCCCATGAACAATAAATAATAACTAGTTATGTTCTCTAATGGTCCAAAATTCATTATTACAAAATCATCAAAATAAACTACAAATATAAAGTCTAAGCTTTGAACACTTCTTCTACGAATCCATCTTTAAGTTCAACTCTCCTCTACGAGCTATCAGTGGTTAAACTTGCATCGCAAGGTGCATGAGTATTCCATAGAAATACCCAGTAAAATGCAAAACCGCAATAGAACGTAACAAGATAATTCAAGGATAATATAATCAGCGAAAGTAGTTGTAACATGAATCTGCAATATCTTCATCCTTATCCCATTTGAAGTCTATCCGTATCTGGTAAGTTTATAACTTCAAGGATTCTCTGA
Source organism: Houttuynia cordata (assembly GCA_039654745.1). NCBI lineage: Eukaryota > Viridiplantae > Streptophyta > Magnoliopsida > Piperales > Saururaceae > Houttuynia > Houttuynia cordata. The sequence goes on along the minus strand of CM077504.1, from coordinate 52,175,094 downwards.
AACTAATCCTGACATCCAGAGGGAGTCCTAGCCAAATAGGTTTCTTTCTTTAATTGTAATGTAATCTCCTTATCCTATTTGAGTTAATCTGTCATGCCCCGAAATTCCCAGTCTCGTTAGAGTGCGGAAGTCGTCCCATATGCGAATAGTCTTGAAACCGAAAACCTAGGCCCGTGACCAAATACTCGATCAACCCGTCAATTACACTATCTCGAAAGGACGTGTAATCAACACAATACACTAAGTCTTAAAATCAACATCATTAATATATATATATATATATATAATAAAAATCCATAAACTCAAATGTTCCATAATAAAAGTCATTAAAATAATTAATATAAAAAATCATTAAAATATCCTTGGCCAACATGCCAATAATACTATCATTATTTAACTAAGATAAAAGATAACTTTATCAATCCACGATAGTCTTCGAGCTTTTTCTCACTGCCAGACCTATTCTTTCTGCATGCCTGCATCAGAGGATGCATGAGTATTCCGAAGAAATACCCTGTAGGATGCAAATACCCAAAGAAGGTACAATATATGGCAAGAAAAAAATTCAACAAAAGATAATTGAATATTCAATAGTAGCAATACTAAACACATGATTTTCTTTACCTGAGTAATAATATCATTCATCAACACACCCAAAACTCGCAAGTGTAGGGAGAGAATATTAATAACCAAAACTACGAACATCAAAACTGTGAGGAAATCTAATCCATCAAAACTCCGTACATCAAAAGTGTAGGGAGTTCTAAATTCTGCTCTCATACATCACCACTCGCAAGTGGATACTTATCATATCACCATAGAGGTTCTCTTATCGGAATCCAGCCATGCGACTAGGATGTTGGCCCCATCAGTGCTTATGGACACAATGGGTAGAGACGGCAAGACTTTCCGTAATATCTCGCAATCTAAAACGTACGTATATGCCTCTCTTTGGGCGGGAGCCTCGCAAGATTCCATAAAATCGGAGATCTCGCAAGATCTAGCAATGGCTCTTTGAGCATACTATGATTCCACCTCGGAGAGATCCTCGCAAAATCTCTTGTGGAAAAATAGTCAACGTACATCTGAGCAATATTTCTCATGACATAGGTCGCAACACTCTAGAATTCAATGTATTATTTCCAATGATTGACTCACCAAAAGAGTACCAATGAAATTTCAATATCAGAAGTGCTACACATGCTTTGCCCTAGATGGAACAATCCAAAACTTAACTAGGTTATATAAACATTGGTCCAGACTTCAAGGATCAAGACTTTGATCGATGAGAAGTGATGATTGGGATTCCAAGTGGAAACACGAATCGAGTCAATACTATAAGTGAAGCACAAAAGACTTTTTGAACACCAAACCACCCTTCATTAGCCCATGATACTACATATTATAACATAGTCCATTCTATTGTAATAGTTACTGAAAAGTCTTGTAGGCTCTTGTATATATATAAAGTTCGTGGTATAGTTATTTTAACATAGGCTCTTGTATTAGTGAGGTTTGATAACCTTTACCATAATTACAGTGTTCTATTTTTGCTTAACAGCTGACTTCCGATGATTCCCAGCATCAGCACAGTTAAATTTGACTCTCAAAATTTTGTGGCGATTAGTCCTATGACTCTAGTTTCCAACCCTATAGACATGATATTTTTCTATTTTTTCTATAATTAGTTACATGCATTTTAGTATAGGTCGTCAGCGAATAAATAGTTCTGGCCGAGAACCTTATTTCTAGTTCTATTCGATTAATGAGTATGATTACCCTCTAATCCACCCACAAATGAATTATATAAATAATTACCTCACATCTAAAACACATTCCAGAACCTTATTAGATTTGAGTTTTAGTAAATTTTCAAGGATTAGGGTGTACATTCGCTATCCTTATTCGATCATACACACATACCCCTTCTAATAGCTGAATTAAGCAAACTAGACAGCTAACTCGGGATAAATCATGACTCTTGGTCAAGGAACTGACTTTGACTATGTGACATCTTCAACTGAATAGTAGCTTCATGGCATATGTACGGGTGATGTCCCTTATTAATTGTCTATTTTAGTAGAGAATAGTGATAAGAATCATTCCCTAAAACCTTTAAGCTATACCCTTTCCATAAGACATCAATGAATCACGACAATATAATATGGACAACAAACCTCTAAACTAATATGGTAGCAAGGGGTCATCACAATAGAATAAATTCCCCATCAAGAGGCTAGCATGTTTAACAAATTAGAACTTGAACACCAATGTTCATACAATAGGGCATATATCACTTCACAAAATCAATAATTCAAGATAATGGAGTTTTGTCATTAACTCCAATGAAGAAGCCATATTTATTAATCAAGGTATCACCACAAGAATCACTCATAGCAAGTATGGAATTGAAATCTTAAACAAGGGGAAAAATCATCCTACTTGATTTGAACGTTGTATCTTTCTAGCTTCCTCGCGAATACCTTTGCTTCCTCTAAGCGTTGCTGCCCTTTAGCACTCCGATCGATGGCTTGTAGGACAAGGAAGAAGGATGTAAGGGTGCCGTTTTGGGAGGAGAAGAAGAAACCCTAACCCAAAAGCAAGAGGGGTGGTCGGCCAAGTGGAATGGCCGGCCCTCCAATTTGGAGTTTATATACCTAGATTTCCTATTCTCAATTGAAACCACTTTCCTCCCTTTAATCCTTACTCCATCCAATCACAGCCCTTGATCTAATCACATCCAAATTTGCCAAGGATGTCCCTTCTAATTTGTGTCTCAAATCAGTTAGGATTTGAGATCTATTCTAGAATCAAATCTTTCAAATTGATTCTAACTACTCGATTAGGAAACTGTCTAATCTCACTAAATCCTTTTGGACGTCCCTTTAGATTTGATTTTCTTTCTCTGATTGGCTAGTATTGATCTTATGAATATTCTATTCCCTTCCATGATTGGCTCTCGTAATGACCACAACCGATTTAGTTACTTTCCTGAATTACTATCAGTTACACTCCTTATTTACTAATAGTAAATCCAATCTTTCCCTTTTTCTACTATCCTTTTTAACCACCATGATTAACCAACCACATGCCACATATACCATGCCAAGACGTCCCTTTCCCTGATGCCCACGTGTCCTGGCGCCCAGGTGCATCTTGCGTCAGGCAAGTGTCTCGTGCTCAGGTGCCTCTGGCGTCCTGCATATGTGATACACCACTCCATCTCGTTTAAACCATGTACCACGCGTCTTAACCACCTCGTCTCACTCACACATGTCCTAACATGTGTTTCGTCCCCACCCTGGCGCCTAGTCCCACGACCTGGCTCAGGCGCCAAAGCAGCCTCAACGCCATGTAGAGCCCAACGCCTGGGCTAGTTCTCACACCCGGGTTAACCTACCTAACTCAATTCATTGATAAATAAAATTCCAATGCATCACATACATTCCAAACATATAAAATCACATGACATAACAGAAATCCAATTAGGCAGCTAAATTTTCTTAATTTAAGCCAGTTTCCTAAAATAGAAGTTTAACAAATCATACCAATTTTTTGGGTGTTACATAATCTTAATTATTACGAACCAATTAGGATCATCCATTTGATTCATCTTCTTAATCCTACTCCGACTCGAAGTATATCATGTAGGAGATTGAGTCAATTCACTCCTCTACAACTCATCTTGGCGCCAGACTTATCCTCTAGTTGATTAGACTCTCAACTTTCTGAGGAGTCCTATTCTAGATTAACACTTGGTGCTATCCTTCACCATTCCTACTTCAAGTAGAACTCTACAATCTTATCTCTACACACTTATCCATGGCTCGAGGCATATCTCCAGCTCCAAACATTCTTCTAGATGTTCAAACAACTAGTTTTTGAGGAATCTAGTTCTAAGCTAACCTATTGTGCAACACTACTCCATTCAAACTCCAAGTAGGAATATACAAATTCTTTAAACTTATCTATGCATCTCATCTCTGGTGCCATGCATATTTCTAGCGTCATGCTCAATCGACCAGACTCCTAATTCTGATGGAAATTGGTCTAGGTTAGACCATCATGTTACACGTCATGTAATCCTACTTCAATTAGGAATGTATCTTCCCTTGAAATTTGTATTATTCCATAATCTTCTTATTTAACTGTTGTGACGTCAAGCCAGGCCCGTAGTATACGTCAGCAGCCCATCACGTCAGACATTAGGATATTCGATTAAACCATATCTTATTGTACTCAGACCCGTTTAGGCTAATTGTTAGGTAACGGGATGATAGAGAATAATTAGTGCCAATTAGTGGCCCATCAGATTAGACAGATGGCGCACAGGCCTAGGGAGTCGCACCATTTGCTCTCTTTAAAAGGAGGTCGTCCTACTCATTTGAAAGCATGCAATCAAACAAGTTCTAGTTATCTTTTCCAATTCTTCCTCTTCTTGCCGATTCGGTACCTTGTGATCCTTACGGGTCACAACATTGGTATCAGAGCGGTCCCGATCCGTGACGGAGATGCCGCCTCGTAAGCAGCCGGTGCCGGCTAATGAGGCACAGCCAGATCCCGACAGGACCAACGAGACCACTAGCCCAAAGAAGACCAGCGAGAATGACATGGTCGAGATCAGATCCATGCTTGCGCAGCTACTGCAGTTGCAGACCACGCAGGCACCAACCACGGCCAACCAAACAGGGGGCGCTGACTCCTCCGCCAGTTTTTTCTGTACCCAATGATGAAACGTCACAAGCAGGTGGTTCGAGGGGTTATGGTGGATCAGGAACTGGGATTCCTTCATTGAACCACACCATGCAAGGAGTTCGATTTGGATCCCTCAACCAGGCAACCGATGAAGGCCGTTGGGGTGGAGGGGCACGAGGCATACTAGGTGTTCGACAAAATGCCTCTATGACAACGCCTCTTCGAAACATCCAACGGGAGATCGATGGGGACTGGGAGGAGCCGCTGGGTCCTCAAGGGAGCTGGCATGGAGGGGCCGAGCCCCGACTGGCTCGTCTTCAATTTCCGCGATACAATGGAGAAGAAGATCCCATGGAGTGGATCTACAAGGCAGAGAAATTCTTTGACTATCAGGGAACTCATTCGGTGGCCGAACGGCTACGCATCATTGCATTTCATCTAGACAGTGATGCCTAGGTGTGGTTCTGCTATTACGAAAAGGAGGTTCGATTTCCGACATGGGTGTCCTTTGCTGATGAACTCTGCGTGCAGTTTGGCCCCAATGAATTCCAGGATTTTACCGAGATGTTATTCAGCCTGTGCTAGACCACAATGGTGCGGGCATATTATACCGAGTTCATGAAAATTGCCAATCGTCTGCCCCATTGGCCAGTGGCTGCTCTTGTGGGTACATTCAAGAGGGGATTGAAGTTAGAGAAAGCAGACGAGATGAGACACTACCCTTGCCACACGATGAGGGATGTGGAGCGCCACGCTCGCATCGAGGAGGAAAAATTGGCCAGACAGCGACGAGGGGGGCGTGGTGGAACTGTACAGAGGACCCCTTTCAGCCCAGCGCTGGGACCAACACCAGCGCCTGGCCCCTCTGCCGGCCAGCCCATTTCTGCAGGAGCGGGTGCTACTCCAGTCCGTCGACTAACCCAAGCCCAGATGGAAGAACGCAGAGCCAAGGGATTGTGTTTCAATTGTGACGAGAAGTTTGTCAAGGGTCATCGTTGTTCAGCCCCAGGAAGCTTATTGATTGTGGAAGTTGACGAGGACATGGCAGACCCTGTCGAGGAGATGCCCAATGATTATAATGACGTGCAACCAGAGATCTCAGTGCATGCATATTCGGGCACTTTCACCCCACGCACTATGCGAGTACAAGGGCTTCTCAAATGCCAAAACGTAGCAGTGCTGATTGACAGTGGGTCTACCTACAACTTCATTAACGACAAGGTGGCACAGCGGTTGGGCTGCTATGTGACGGATGCCAAGCCCTTTGACGTTCTCATTGGAGACGGCAAGCATCTCCGAAGCTCGGGGGTATGTGCCCAAGCCGCCCTTACAATCCAAGGTCACACCTTTGTTACCGATCTCTTCTTGCTACCAACCAAGGGCGCCGATGTCGTCTTAGGGGTCCAATGGCTCCAAGACTTAGGGGATGTGGTTTGGAACTTTAAGGACTTGATTATGGATTTTCAAGTTCAGGGGCAGCGGGTGCACCTACAATGGACACAACCTAGTGTGTTACACACAACACAGGCGGTAGGGTCCTTTTTCAGGTTTGCCGCTCAGGGGTTGATGCTGCAACAGCGGGCAAGTATGGAGGTTGCGCAGGTCGATATTCCGGAGGACATGCGAATCCTGTTGGATGACCATCAGGACCACTTCGTTGAGCCAACCGGGCTATCGCCAGCCAGAACGCATGATCACTCCATTCCCATTCTTCTTGGTGCCGCCCCGGCTAATGTACGCCCATATCGCTATCCACACGTTCAGAAGACAGAGATTGAACGATTAGTAAAAGACATGCTACAGTCCGGTATCATTCAACCTAGTACTAGTTCTTTTTCTTCGCCTGTTCTGTTAGTGCGCATAAAGGACGGGACTTGGAGGTTTTGCGTGGACTATCGTGCTTTGAACACAATTACAGTGAAAGAAAAATATCCTATCCCGGTCATTGAGGAGTTATTGGACGAATTGGCTTGTGCTATATTCTTTAGCAAACTTGACTTGCGCTCTGGGTACCATCAAATTCGGATGCAACCGTCAGATGTGCATAAGACGGCCTTTCGCACCCATGATGGTCACTTCGAGTTTCTAGTCATGCCTTTTGGTTTGACCAATGTGCCAGCGTCATTTCAAAGTCTGATGAATAATCTTTTTCATCCCTTCCTCTGGCAGTTTGTTCTGGTTTTCTTTGATGATATCCTCATCTACAGCAAGTCATGGGCGTCCCACCTGGAGCATTTGAAATTGGTGTTATCTACTCTACGAGAGCATTCCTTATTTCTTAAATGCTCAAAATGTTCTTTTGGCAGCCCACAAGTGGAGTACTTGGGCCATATTATTGATCGTAATGGGGACCCGGCCAAGGTTTCAGCTATGACCTCCTGGCCAGCGCCCACATGTGCGAAGGGCCTTCGTGGCTTTCTGGACTTAATAGGTTACTACCGCCGGTTCATCAGACAATACGGCGTACTGGCAAGCCTACTTACGGCATTGCTAAAAAAGGGGGCATTCTCCTGGACGGCTGAGGCCCAGGATTCATTTGATCGTTTGAAATAGGTCATGGTCACAGTGCCTGTCCTTCTATTGCCGGATTTCACTCTTCCATTTGTGGTCGAAACGGATGCCTCGGACACGGGTCTGGGGGCGGTCCTATTGCAAGAAGACCGACCGGTGGCCTTCTTTAGCAAATCCCTCTCTGGCCGTTCGTTGCAACTATCGGCGTATGAAAAAGAAATGTTGGCCATCGTTCATGCAATGACAAAATGGCAACCATATTTATTGGGGCATCGGTTCACCATCCGTATGGACCATCGGCCTCTTAAATATTTCCTTGAACAGAGGGTATCGATACCAGCGCAGCAACGTTGGGTGAGCAAATTACTGGGGTATGATTATGAAATTGTTTACAAGAAGGGGTCCGAGAACATAGTAGCTGATGCTTTGTTGCGTAGGGACAGCATGGGCACATGTCTGGTACTCTCCGTTCCGAGTTGTCCGTTCCTTTCCGACCTTCGTCGGGCATATCAGGACGATCCCTTCACTCAGCGCCTCCTCACACATATTCAGGAGCAGCCCGCGGATAAGCCTTCCTACACATGGCATGATGACATTTTATTATGGAGAGACAGATTATGGGTACCTGACACGGGAGATTATTTCTCATTTCCATGATACTGTGATGGCGGGTCACGAAGGTGCGTTTCAGATGTACAAGAGGGTGAGTCAAAGTTTTCTATGGCCTGGTATTCGACGTGCCATCCAGACCTATGTGGCCGCTTGTGACACTTGTCAGTGAGCCAAGGGGGCAACCACTTCTCCTCAGGGATTGCTTTAGCCCCTTCCTATTCCAGATCGGGTTTGGGAGGACGTTTCGATGGATTTTATTGAAGCACTTCCAGTTGTGCAAGGAAAATCAGTCATTCTAGTGGTGGTGGACCGGTTGTCCAAGTATGCCCACTTTTGCCCTTTGAGCCACCCCTTCACTGCCAAGACGGTGGCGGAAGTCTACGTCAGCAACATCGCTAAGTTACATGGAATGCCTAGAACTATTGTGTCCGACCGAGATAAGGTATTCCTCTCTAATTTCTGGCGCGAGTTTTTTGCTCTCCAGGGCACAGCACTTCACATGAGCATGGCCTATCATCCCCAGATCGATGGCCAAACTGAGGTGGTGAACAGGTGTTTGGATCAATATTTGAGATGTTTTGTGGGGGATCGGCCCCGCAAATGGTTACAGCTGCTTTCCTGGGCCGAATGGTCATATAATACGGCCTACCATACCCGGACGGGCTTTACCCCTTTTGAAGTGGTATATGGCCGACCCCCACCGTAGGTTCTCTCTTATGTACCTCAGCGTTCTTCAGTTGTAGAGGTGGATTATATGCTCCAATCAAGGGATGAGGTACTACGCCAGTTAAAGGCTAATTTGACATCCGCGCAGAATCGCATGAAGCAGATATATGATAAAAAGCGCACAGACAGGGGGTTCCAGGAGGGTGATCTGGTTTATGTGTCAATCCTTCCTCAGCGCCAGACTTCCTTGTTTCGGATGGACCAGGCCAAGCTAGCACCCCGTTACCATGGTCCCTACGTTGTGGCTTATCGTCTGGCCTTGCCTCCAGAATCGCTGGTCCATCCTATTTTCCACGTTTTCCGCCTCCGCAGGTTTGTTGGTGACCCCACGTCTGTGACTACTGGGGGGCCTCTTCCACTTCCAGCCCCGGCAGAAGCAGATGCACCTGCTTCGGCGTCAATCATTGACAAACGTCGGGTACGGCGAGCTGGGCGCATTACTACCGAGATTTTGGTCGCTTGGCGTGGTAAACAGTTTGACGATGCTACATGGGAGTTGGAAGACGATATTCTGGCTTGTTTTTTGGAGTGGTTGCCTTGAGGACAAGGCGAACAGCAGAGCGTGGTGGATTGTTGTGACGCCAGGTCAAGCCCGTAGTATACGTCAGCAGCCCATCACGTCAGACATTAGGATATTTGATTGAACCATATCTTATTGTACTCAGACCCATTTAGGCTAATTGTTAGGTAACGGGCTGATAGAGAATAATTAGTGCCAATTAGTGGCCCATCAGATTGGACAGATGGCGCACAAGCCTAGGGAGCCGCGCCATCTGCTCTCTTTAAAAGGAGGTCGTCCTCCTTATTTGAAAGCATGCAATCAAACAAGTTCTAGTTATCTTTTCTAATTCTTCCTCGTCTTGCCGATTCGGTACCTTGTGATCCTTACGGGTCACAACATTAACCCTACCGCCAAACCTAACCCTCGCTCCAAGCACGGCTTTATACCTAACCCTGGCGCCAGGCACAACTCTAGCGCTAGGTTGGACACTCAGAATCCTAGTTTCAAAATGGAAATCAATTCTATTTACTTCATTAAATCATATTTCTAAATCAAGTAGGACTCTAAGATAATTACCATCTTTATCTATCCAACACTTACCAAAGTTCAAACAATTATGGTTTCTCAGTTCAAGATGCCAACAATTATACTTTTATTTATTTTATTTTTTCAAAATTTTGAGTCGTCACACTCTCTAAGGGTTTCTGGCTTCTTTTCCTGAGATTATGGCCTTAGGATTTAATCCAAGGCTTTTATAGTCCCTGAAAAGGGTTCAATTCCATTTGAAATCTGCTAGCGATTGAAATATAAAATTGTGAGGGCCTGTCGGCTAACCAACGACTCACCGACAACACCAAGTTCCTTGGTTTCTAATTTCTTATTGTCCTGATTTTTTTTATTCATTTCGAATAACTTTAAGATTTGGGAAATGTTGATCTATTTCAAACCCCTTTTCAATTATCATTCTCGAATCTGCCAGTCGAATTCACTTGTCACATATTTAGACTCTTGACAGACGGGTTCTACCGTTAAATATGGCAGTAGATATGACCACTACAACAAAAATGGGCTTTAGAGACTGAAAAATCTGTCGCTAAATGTACATAATCCGTCGTTACAAGATAATTAGAGACGGATATTTTTTCACTCAATCCATCAAAAAAAATCGTGTAGCAATTGCTCAAAAACGACAAACAAGAACCAACCGTCGGTAGAGAATAATATCAACGGATGAGCAATAGCGACGGATTTTAAACTATCGAATAAACATTATTAGACTGTTTTTATGTAGAAAATATGTTTTTATCGACATATACTACCGTCACAAAAGGGGATTTTTTTGCCGACAACGATATGTAACAACTTTTTTATCCGTCGGTATAAATTTTTGACGACGGTTCTAAAGACGGCCTCTAGACTTCGTTAGATACCTATTGCGACGATTTTAGCTCATTTGTGACAGATTTTATCTATCAGTACAAACTTCGAAAAATTTAAAAAAAACATGCTGCTGTGCTAAATATGGATAACAAGCATTATTCATAAATACAAAAGATATTCTTGTATGTTATTCATATAATTAGTACTACATTCTATAACATATATGTATATAATGTCATCTTACAATAATATGCAAAAGAAAATACATTTGCAAAAAAATTAATCAAAACAAAAGTTATTCACATGGACGCAGCTTCATCTTCAAGCAACAATCTTTTTCATCCTTGTATATACGTTCTGCTTCCTCCTCAAAGCTTTGCAAAGCGTTGTCAACCTAAAAAAATAATAAACCTACTTTCACGAGGACCAAAATAAAACATCATTTTACACTCAACTAAGAGGCAACCACCTCCAGATTAATAATTGAGCATGAAGAAACTACCTTAAGTCTAAGCAGAATGTCCCGATTCTGCAAAATTCTTCGGTCCCACTCAGCTATTGGAGTGGCTTGCTTTCTAAATTTTCTAATCCGTTCCTGATAGGAGCCATCAAACCTCTTGACGGAGGATATGGGCCTGCATATGGCTTGTAAACGAGTCCTTCTGAAGGAGACATTACAGGAACAAGACCCTGATTCCCAGGAGAAGGAAAGCACCAAGAGCCAACTTTGTTATCTGGTCCAGCATTTGTTGGCATAGGGTTCAGTGGATATAAACCATAACTTCAATTTTGACTGGAAAGTCCTCAGTTTGCACCACTATTATCAAAACGGGTTATTATATGAGCAAAGACAAACCTGCTCACAAGGAGCGAAGAAGCCAGCACAGCAAACAAGGGAGCAAAGGGTGTTATCAGTCTAACATATGCTGGAAATGCACTTTGCAGATAACATAGAGGTAGAATAAAACTAAGAAGGATTGCTTACTTGTAACGTGCTAACCGAAAGCTGGAATGCATCAATAGGTATATATGCTCCAGCCAAAATTTTAGTCAAGAGTGGAATCAGGAGTACTGCACTTAAGAGTGGTGCATACAGTCATTACAATTGAGAGTGGCACATCATCTTGAGCAATCAGTGTAACCTGCAAGACTACTTCACACAGACATATAATTAAGTAGGAATAATATCTTCACCTGGGCAACATGCAAGCAAAATCAAACCAACTGAAACAAGTGGAGGGAGGCCAAAGCATTTGCTAATAATTGCACCAGTTGCTGGCATAATTGTATACTGAGCAAGGCATCCAATGAGTATCTGTTCAAAACACCAGCAATCTTAAAAATATCACTTATCAATCAAATGCCAAAGTCAAATCTTTTTAACAAAAATATCTATGATTTCTACTCCGATTGAATGCAGATTCAATTCAAGGAACAAAAGTATGGGAATAAGACTAGAACGGATCTGATCTGGTCAAAGAACTGAAGAAATGCGTCATGACAGAGAAGAATTCATCCACATTATAATCAATTCTCTATTTCTTTTTACAGCTTCTGAAAAATTATATACTAAGAAGTATTGGTAGTAAATTGTTCAGACCAAACTAATAAACCACAGGTAAATAAAAATAAGCAAATTTGCCAATTGAACTGGTTGATTTCTGAAAAACTAGATGGCTAACTCCTATCATCTTCATCCTGTTAATCAAATATATCATATGAAGTCGAAGCTTCAACAAAAGTCATGGTTTAAAGCATGAGTCAAGAAGATAAGCCATATCCCAATAGCAGAGATGCTGATCAGCCATATAACTACAATGGGTGCAAACAAGAAAGCCACTCTGTGTATACCACAATGCTGCAAAGCGAAGAGTCCAACCAACACTATGCATGCAATAAGTACAACTGCACCTGAATCAATGCAGTAAAAGGGCAAAAGAAAGTCAACTTTTAACTATACTATGGATTATGGATATTACTTTCTACACATAGGATCTATCATCCAAACTCAATGTCAAATTAAAGTTCCCAAAAGGCATGAGGTATTCATTTTTAAATAGCAGAAACTATCAAAATCAGTCTTATTCAACAGCAAAATGGAGGACACAGCAGTTAGCATGAGTTAAAAATCATGTGTTTTCCTCATTCAAATAGAGCAAATGCAAGTATAAAAAAATAGAAAAATACAAGTTCGGCATACGTTAGCAGTTCAATTAACTGCTTGAGGAGGCAAATATTAATAAAGAAATCAAAATCTTGATCTTTTAGTCTATATGCAAAGGCAATGCAGTCTCTCTCTGTTCACAACTAAAGCAAAGAAAAAGATCATTTACTTGGACAATTGGAATACCTCAAACGACATTGATCATGATAAATCCTATCTTCTTAGTAATGTGCATTCGGAACATTGTTCTGCTTTTTTATGGACAATTTCTTGGAAAGAAAAATATCAGATTTATCGTATCGGTCTGTTTTCCTAAGTGATATGGCAAAGATTGTAGCTTTCTTGAAAGAAAGCAGCTTTTCTTTCAAGATTCTAACCTTACCATTATGTAACTTTTCTGAACCAACTTGAAGTCCCGAAATCGATGAGAGAACTGCAAAAAGACATTCATTTCAGAATAAATAATAAAGGGGATGAATTAATTATTATGTCCCGAGTTACAGCCCACAATTTGTACAGAGTATTAGAGTGTTAAACATTAAATTAAAGAAAAACTTTAGCACCTGACATTGCTGGAGTGAGAACACCATCACCAATTACCATGGAAGCACCAAATAGAACAACCACAAGCAATGCAGTTCTCAGTCTTTTATGCTTCTCGAGGATCTTTTTAAGAGGGGATGGACTCATAGTCCGACTTGAGTAGCCTTGTTTGTAATACGTAGAGAGCTCCTCATCAGCTGTCTGCTGATTTGGAAGCAAACTGCACTTGGCATGTCGACAAAGTAGGGAGTATAAAGCGAATGTACCCCCTTTAACCAAAGGAGGACTGGATGGAGATGAGAGAGATGCAGAAGAAGACGGCAATGCCGAGGAGGAAGACGACGGTCGGGCGCAGGTGCCCCAACCTCGGAGCTATCGTCGACGCGCCGTCTGTGGCCGGTGGAACTGATCAAAGGGCCGATGAATCCAAGAGGTTGATCGGGGCAAAAAAATTTACCGGAAACTTTCAGCGGTCACCTTTGGGCGGCCGACAAAAAAAAAAGAAATTGGAGGGTGGGGAGCGTACCTGAGGAGGAGCGTCGTCGTCGGAGAAGCTTCCGGAGACGATAGAGCACGCCGGAACGGAGAAGAGCCGGTGGTGGTGCTAGGGCACGGGGGAGGGAGAAGGGTTGGGCAGTCGGCACGGGCGCTGGGGTTTTTTTAACCAGGATAGTAATGGATTTTTTAAAATAAGATTTTTTAATCACGGATAATAAACCGCGGAGAATATATATTACTCACGGTTTTTTTAACTACAGATAATAAATCGCAGATAATGGGGCTGTTTGGGAGGCCATTTCCCACTTCATTTCCCATCATTTCCCACTAAAAAATGTTTGGGAGGCCATTTTCATTTTCATTTACATTTAGTAGGTGAATGATCATAATGGTCATTTTCATTCTCTAGGTGAATATCCTCATGAGGACATTCACTTGTCAAATGGGTTTTTAAATGAGAATCTTGTGACAAATGACCATAAATACCCTTCCATCATTTATGTCTTCATTTTGAATCCCCAAAACCCATGCTTACATCATCGAATGAAAATGAAAATTTTTTCCTTTCCTACTATCTTCAAATGGCCTCCCAAACAGCCCCAATAACTAATATTTGCGGCAAATGCTATATTTTTCTCCACCGGTTATTATTATCTGTCGTAATAATGTATATTTATCCACGGTCCTTTTAACGATAGAAATAAAACCGTCGCTAATGCCCAATTTTGTTATAGAAGACATAGCCCCAAGGAAAATATAAATACAATAAATCCTATCATACTTAGGGTGTGGCAGTTAAGAGGAAAACAAATAGACAAGAATCTATTTCTCTTCTACAACACGGACAAACCAAGCACAACTTGGATAACCTCGAGCACCAGTAAAATACTTGTGCATGGGAACACAACACAAAGAAAAATAGTGGTTTAGCTATTATGCCCAGTAAAGGATATATGCATTTACCAACATATTACACTATAGGTATGAGAGTAGTATACATACTTACACATACACTACAAATTTTTTCTTTTCAGAGGGGGTTTAAAACCCCCACTACAGCTCTCAAAACCGTCGCTAAAGCCTTTTAGCGGCGGTCCACAATTTGCCCCTGAAAGTGCTGTCGCAAAATGTTTTAGCGACGTTTTTTATGCCGCCGCAAAAAAAAAAACTTTTGGAGGGAATTTGTAAACCCCCCCCCGAAAGCTAATTTTTTTTAAAAGGAAAATAAAATTCTAGCGGCAGTTCTAAACCGCCGCTAAAAGTCCAAAATTATTAGCGACGGATTGCTTACTTTTAGCGACGAATTGAAACCGCCGGTAAATCCTATTATTCATAATTTTCAAACTTTCTCACTATGATCTAATTGTGCACAAACAGCATTACTTTGAACACACTGTATAATAAAAGAAATCCATTCATACCACCACAAACAAGATCAACAAATGTAAATGTGATCAAAATCAATGCCGAATTTTCCACATTTAAATTCAAATATGAGAACACAATTTCATCTACTTCAATAACTTAAAACAACAATACTAAGAAACTCTTTATCAACAGGTTCTGATCACTATATCAACTTAAAGAAAACAATAAGTCTTACAACAACATTAATAAGTTCTAATTACATCAACTTGAAGACAACATTAAGGAATCCTAATTTGCTATTAGTAGCTAATGACAACACAATCAAGATTTTTGAATCTTTAACCATCCTTGCAGCCAACAACCACAAGCTATGTACCACCATCCTACAAAAATAGAAAATAAAAAATAAGTTACTCAACGAATGAACACCTACATATTTCAAAATTTTTATACTACACTATTAAAAGAGTGTGCACTTCATGTACTAACAACATCCCCATGATTGTATATATAACACTCCAAGTTTCAACTTCACAAAGCTGATATACGAACAACATAAGCACCCATCATAATAGCACATATACTCCAACAAGATGAACATTTATACCAAATATGGAATCAAATTACTGAAATAAATCAATTATAATGCCACAAGGAAACTAATTTGTTGTTATGAAACAATAGCATACAATTGAGAACATGATGAGAAATGAAGGCACACTATTCAATTGTCGGCATAATGAGACAACTCTAATTTTCTCACAGATTTAATTCAGAAGCATTGAAAGAGAATTTCAGAAGTGATCAAAGCAAATTTAAGAAGAACCCACCCAGAGACAAAATTGTAGTTTTTTAATGAGCTAAACAAGTGTGTAAAAGCATATACCTAGAAGAAATGTACTGATTCCCCTTGCTCCAGCTTTGTACCTTCAATCTGTTACTCCTCCGAGAGCTGCCATGGCCAACCAACAGAGATATTCTTTCAGGAGTTAAGGAAGAAAATGGTGAAGAAATAGAATAACTAAGATGATAATAGTGTAGTAATTTTCTACAAAAGACACAATTTAAGTACTAGGCTGCTTTCAACATTACTCATGGAAACAATTTAAGATGATATTGTATATAGTATGAACTAGAGAAGGTAAATAAGAAAAAGAAAAATTGACTAGAGCTTTACTTGGTCCCATGTGAGCGGCTATGAACCTCTTCATTTCTTCGAGTTGTGTTTTCAATTTGTCCTACTCAGCTTTAAGATGATTTACTTCTTCTTTATGCATTGAACTTTCTTCCTCTAGCTCTAAGATTTTATCCTTCATTGCATTGTATTCCTTATATGAAGTTGAAGCATGACTAGATGAAGCCCCCCACAATAGAGTCGGTGTCACTCCATGCCCACATCCCCGGACTCGACCAGGTTTTTCAGGTCCCATTACCTTAGCAAATGCGTCATCAGGGGAAGGGAATGGTAAGTCTTGCGCACCCTTTTTTATTTCATCATTCATTAGTTCCTAAAATACAAAAAAGTATTTATTAATCCCATTATTTAAGGTCAAGAAAACTAGAAAGAATACTAAGGACAAATGCAAAGATATTTCATTTAAAGAAGATAACTACAATTTTTTCAATTGCATCGTCATTGACAATTGTGCCATCTTTTTTTATATGTGTTATCTTGAACATTTCAATACGGCCAAGTGGTTGATCTGTTCCTCTTTTATGTTGCTGCATCAATGGAGTTAAAAAGTAATCAATTGTCTTTATTATAAAAAACAACAAACATACATTATTTATATAAAGAGATATATAAATAAAAATTTGATAATTGCATGGTAAAATAAAATACATACTTCTTCATGTTGTATTTGTCGAAAGCTTTTACTCCCAGCCGTATGTACTATAGTTTGTTTTGCACGATTATCTTTGTTTCTTCTACTTCGTTCCTGCAAAGGATTATTGGGTTAGTTATGGGTATAATATAAAAAGTTCATAATTGCATATACCTGCCCTTCTTCTGATTCCCAGAAACTAATAAGTGCTTTCCACTGGTTTGGATCTACATGTTGAGGACATGGTAAGCTGACACGTTCTTCTTGGGTAGTGCATGGATCAAAATATTGTTGTTTCAATCTACTCTTGAAGCCAGACCATTTCTTTCCTATTGACTTGATAGTCCACGTCTTCGCATGCTCATCAATGTCAAACTTTCTCTGCACAACATTTATGTGATGAAAAATAAAAAGTCAAAACTCTAAAAATTGATTTTCGATCAACACTTCGTTGGACTACAATGTCTACCTATGAATGTCACTTCAAAAAAATTTCTAACATTTAAAAAAAGCATTAAAAATTAGTTCTTAACTTACCAAGACCTTATCCCAAACATCTTCTTTCTTTGAATATGGAATTTTATGCCATGACGGCTCAGAAATAGAAAAATATTTCCTATCCCTTGCATAAGTTCCCAACATTCGTGTGAACTTTCCTGCATTCTCCCCATAAGGTTGTTTACCATCCCACTCGACCTTCAACTTTCCTGGAGGTAAGAAATACCCGACTGTTGGCCCCCTTCCTTTCTTCTTTGGGGGTGAAAGGCTTCCTTCAGGATTTTCTTGTTGGCCTTCCATCTGCAAACTATAGAGAAAGAAAGAAATATATGGGAACTATGAGCAATAGAGGAAAGAGAAATGTACAAATTAATTGTTTCACACAAGCAATACAAAAACCATCACAATTTGCCAAAAACATTAACTCCAACATCACGAATTGAAAACAATTTTTTTATGCTAAGACATAGACAACTCAACACAAAAAAATAATAAATCAAACTATTGACTAACTCCATGTTGCAGATAGCCATGTTGATCTTGATAATTCTAACATATATAAATGTTTTATATGCATCAAATAAATTGGAACAACTGAGTAACAAATTCTCATTCATAAATTAAAACTATCTAATCTAAGTCATCCTCCTCTGTGATTGCAGCTAGGTGATCTTCTTGCCCAACGAACTCTTCTTGGTTCACAATGACAGTTTCTCCCTCCCCACTTTGTCTCAACCAACTTACATCAGCATACTCTATGTCAACATCATTAGGTGGTTGCTCATGTAGAGGCAATTCTAGAACAAGCTCATCTGCCATATTAAATATGTCTTTAGGTTTAACCTTGATGACAATACTCCACTCTGGCTCAATAGGATCTTCAACATAGAAAACTTGTTTAGCTTGTGATGCTAAGACATATGGTTCATCTGTCACTCCCTGACCTGAGAACAATCTTCGTGAAAAATTAACAAGTGTAAATCCATGTTCGTCAATCTTAATTCCTTTATTTTGTGCTCTAATGTCAACCCAGTCACACTTAAAGAGTATAAAGTGGAGAACATCAGAATATATCATCTCAACTATGTCTATAACACGACCATAATATGTCAAGGCCCCAGAAATTGGAGATTTGTCTCTTGCACTTGCATAACTTATAGTTTCAGCAACAACTGAAATCCCACTATTTTGAGTTTGTGCTCTTTGGTCTTTATCAAATATTCTGAATGTATATCCTTCATTGGTGGTGTAGGAAGTGAATCTATTTGCTATGCGGTTTGGGCCTTGTGCAAGCATGTCAACTCCCGCTTCGATACTAACTTTGGCTTTCACCTCACGTCGAACCTGCTAAAAGAGTGGTCAAATGATTAGGTACCTATTATGTATATTAAAAAATTATTTATGAAATATACCTCATTCTTAAACCAATCAATGAATTGTTCATTATGCATCTTTTGGATTTGATGTGGCCTTGCACTAGGGAATCTAAGGCGAAGTACATCTTGGTGTCGCCTACACAGAATATATTTTCCAAGTTAGAAAGTGTTAATGATGAGTACTTAAGTTAAAGTGTAAATTTTTACCCCACATATGGCCCGACAAGTCTCTCATTATAGAATAACACATAACGATGTGCTTGCATCAATTCAATTTCAGTCAAAAGGAATTGGGTCCGTCCCTTTGCTTCAGCTTCAGTGTGTATCCTTAAAGTTCGATTATATCTTGATTCAGCATTGTTGAAATATCTTGAACAAAATGAAAGACATTCTTCGGCAATGTATCCTTCGGCAATAGATGCTTCAGGTTGAGCCCTATTACGTACATATGACTTTAAAGTGTACAAGTACCTACATAATGCAAAATTTTATCTATGAGAGTGAAGACAACAAAATTCAAACAACAAAGTGCATTGTTTTTAATATAATGTACCTTTCAATGGGATACATCCAACGAAACTGAACAGGTCCTCCTAGTAGAGCTTCTGAAGCTAAATGAATGGGCAAATGCTCCATCACATCAAAAAATGCAGGTGGAAAAATCCGCTCTAAATGACATAGGATTTCTGCAATGCCCTCATTAAGACGTTTGAAATCGTTTGTCTGCCATTCTTTAGAGCATAATTTATGGAAAAAGTTGCTCAACTTTAGCAAAGCATATTTGACATTTTTTGGCAATGTTCGTCGTATGGCTAGAGGGAGTAACTGTTGCATTATGACATGGGAATCATGACTTTTAAGACCAAAAATTTTGTGATCTTCAACATTCACACACCTAGATATATTGGATGAGAAACCACTCGGAGTCTTCAAATTCTCTAATACTTTGCAAAACATCCTTTTCTCATTCTTGGTCATGGTATAAGATGCAGGAGGTAGATAAGCAACTCTGCCACTGTTTCGCCATTGTGGGTGAAGCTCTTTTCTGATCCTCATATCTACCAAATCGAGACGCGCAGATAAGGTATCCTTTGATTTATTCTTGTCATTTATTAAAGTCATGATGATGTTATCGCATACATTTTTCTCAATATGCATTACATCCAAACAATGTCTTAGTAAATTATGCTCCCAGTAAGGCAAATCAAAGAATGTACTCTTCTTCTTCCACCCAGTTTTTTCATCATTTGTGCTTCTTGCTCTCTTTCGTTGCCAAGGTTTTTGGAATGTATGTTCAATACTTTTTATCTTATGCAAGATAACTGACCCAGAGAGCAAAACAGGGGCTTGTCTTTTTTCTATCGTGCCGTCAAAAGAGTGTTTCTGCCTTCGAAAAGTATGATCCATCGGTAAAAATCGACGATGACCCATATAGCAACCTTTCTGACTATGATGCAAATATTGGTAGCATGTACCCTCAAGACATATAGGACATGCTAGCTTACCTTTTGTGCTCCACCCTGATAACATGGCATAACCAGGGAAATCACTAATTGTCCATAGCAAAGCTGCATGCAACTTAAATGTCTCTTTCTTCGAGGCATCATATGTTTCAATTCCAAATTTCCACAAATCTTGCAATTCTTCTATCAAAGGCTGCAAGTAGGTATCAATATAGTCACCAGGGCCCTTCTTCCCTGGAATGAGCAATGATAGAATCAAGTTTGGTTGTTTCATGCACAACCATGGTGGCAAGTTGTACGGAATCAAAATTACTGGCCATGTGCTGTGTCCAAGACTCATTGTCCTGAATGGGTTGAACCCATCACTAGCTAAGCCGAGCCTCACATTGCGAGGATCTGATGCAAATGCTGGGTAGACACTATCTAGATGTTTCCAGGCCCGCGAATCAGCGGGATGTCTTACAATACCATCTCTCTTACGCTCTTCATCATGCCATCTCATGGTTGATGCAGTTTTAGATGACATAAATAACCTTTGCAATCTTGGCTTCAAAGGAAAATGTCGAAGAACTTTTGCTGGCGTCTTCTTTTCATCATCAACGACCTTACCTTTTCTAGTCTTGTATCTTGAGGCATGACAATAATCACATGATTGTTTGTTGATGTCGTTTTTCCAAAATAACATACAACCTCTTGGGCATGCCTCAATCTTGTTATAACCAAGTCCCAACTCTGAAATAATTTTCTTAGCTTGTGCAAATGTCTTTGGCAGTGTGTGGCCTTCAGGAAGTACCTCCCATAAGTACTCAAGCAACAAAGTGAAGGAATTGTTGCTCCATCCACCTAGGCATTTAATATGCCATAACCTAAGAATAGAAGACAATTTTGTATGTGTTTTGCACCCTGGGTAAAACTCTTTCTCAGCCTCTTTGACCAATCTAAAGAACTTACTAGCATGTTCTCTAGGTATATCGTCTCTTCCTTGATATGGATTGTCATCATGTACTGGATATTCAACTCCAAATGCATCATGAACCATAGCATGCATACCATCACCTATATCATCCACATTAGCTGCACTAAAATTTTCTCGGCTTGAACTACCAATTTGACTTGATGGGGGCTCTCCATGGTGAAACCATTCTGTATATTCTCTTATAATCCCATTGCACACCAAGTGTTCGAAGGTTGTTTCCTTGTTTTGATAAAGTACATTGTTGCATTTGACACATGCACACTTTAACATACCATTTATAATTGTCCCACGTTGTATAGCAAGCTCAATGAATCTTTTTGCACCTTCAGTGTACTCAATAGAAACCCTCGACTTATTCATCCAACTCTTATCCATCATAAGAAGTCTTGTATCTACCAGCCGATGATTCAACCAATTGTTTCCACTATCAAGTAAACATATGATGGAAAGAACAAACAATAACATCAGTTACGCTAAACACTCAAACCAACTTCATCCATATTTTCAAACTTGAGTAATAAACTAACTTCACTACACTATGATTTTAGAAATGAAATCCTATAAATAGTAACCAGCTATGTAAATGGGACATATTGACACAAAAAACACAATAGTTGAATCACATTTTCTATGCCTTAACACCTTAAGACAGCATTAAACTACTTATTATAGAAAATAATTAAATAACATAAGATATGTATGTACCTCAGAATATGGTGCTCGTAATCCTTGATCACAAGAGGCAAACAAGTTTGCTAGATTAACCTGTAAAAAGGAACAATTTTGGCTTCATATTAACCACAAATCAATAAATTTGTGCCAAAAGTATCATAGCTCTAAAGTAGGAAAGTATCATTACAGACAACCTGTCAATATAGAAAAGTTTGGTAAATAGCATAGCTAAAAGTATCATAGTTCTAAAGTAGGATACTAATATATTATGCATGTATTCCTTGCCATGATGTTGTATGTAATGTACAATCATACTCCCAGTTTTTCCTTTTTAAAACATGGCAGAAAGAAAATAAGGACAAATGTGAATGCACAAAACAGGTATAGAGAGAATACCCAGACCTTACTAGCCAATGATATATGTATGTACCTCAGAATATGGTGCTCCTAATCCTTGATTACAAGAGGCAAACAAGTTTGCTAGATAAACCTATAAAAAAGAACAACTTTGGCTTCAACATAACAAAGAAAGCAAAAAATATAACTTTACCCAATGCAAATCAACCGCTTATTTATGCTTCCTAAAGAAGGGTGTTGGTGGAAAATTTTAACAACATGCCACTATATATCTGGCAAATGATACCTATCCACTAAATCATTTCTTTCATATCCAAAGACATTATCTTAGTAGCTGTAGAGATATGATGCCTAGTATCATGATCAAGACAATGGTTCAACATGACATACAGAATTTCACATATAACATGGAGAAATATTGTATAAAAGAGATTGTCTGTCCTATCTCTTGGCACAAATTTTCTGCTGTCTCATTTACTCTTTGCCCATCATGTTATTTTTTCCCTTGAACCATGTAAGTTTAGCCACTGGCATCTTCGAGGCTTTAAATGTTCTTTTTCTAGATATTTCATGCCTCTATCCCAATCACCTTAAGAGTAATATTCATATTCAAAGCATTGTACCAACTAATCAACCATTTAAAATATTCTCAATTTCAAAGAAAGCTCCTCCTTGTAGGATATCTTGGTTTGCCTCACTTTTCTGACACTCTTGGATCAGCCATGCACAATGACTTAACCAGTAAGTTTCAGCATGCTCTAGCAGGATGGCAAAACTTGACAGAAAACCAAAATGCAATAATTATGTGTAGAATGATCAGATAAAAACACCTTATCAGGAAGCAAAAGTACATAACAAAGTAACAAACTAGGAACCCCGGTGCCCAAAAATGTTGAACAATAAAGACAAGTCACTACTTCCGGAAATTCTTGCATGATGTGTTTTATGAGCGGCTTCATTGACTCCTTACAGTCCACGACTACCACAACAACATTCACCTGAGAGTAAAAGAACAATGGATACACCATACCAATAACCATTGAAAAATCAGAAACATCCACATTGAAAAATCCACTTGGTTGAATTTTTGGGATAATCCACGTGTTTCAGCTGTTTAGTGGATTATCCCGAAAATCTACTAACCAGCTGGATTTTTGGGAGTGGATGGAGCTGATTTTTCACGATCCAAACGGCCCCCTAAGCCTCATAAACACTAATCCATCCATCAAATAAAGCCTATATGCATATGAAAAATAAATTAATTTTATTGGTCTGTAAGGCCGTACAAAAATGTTACAAAGAGAAAAAGGCTTGTACAAAAAATCTAAAAAGCAAACTACGGACCTGAATCTACAATTTCTTGTCTGAATGCTTTATATACTCTTGAAACAAAACAAAACAAAAGGCTATGTTTCCTGTCTTTCTACAAACTCCTAACTCCTATGGAATAGATATTTACAGTTCAATATTAATTGCTACCAGTTCAAAATGTTGATTTATGTATATGGTTTTTGCCTACAGATTCTAAACTCCTATGGAATAGATATTTACAGTTCAACATATCTTGAGATATTCTTCAAGGATAACATGCTTTGCAACCTGAAACGTACAATATAGGGCATGCATCAAGAAAGAGAGGTGAGGTAGGCTTAGGAATCAACAAACCCATCCCAACTGAAAATAGCAGTATTACTGTATCACATAATAAATTTGAGGTACTACCATTGCCAATATAAAGAGATTGACAATATTAGGTGTGTTCTTTCTGTATCTTCTCATTTGAATGTCATATTTTTCTTCAACAATTTAATTCAAGTTTCTTCACTGTGACATATTATCTATATCACTATTTATACTATTCTAAAAAGCACCAACTTCAACTGTTTTTCAACGGACAAAATCTGGAACAATTGCAAAGGTGGACACAAAACAAATTATAGCAAAACTAATCTAAAGATAATAAATCATTTCCTGATCCCCCCGAAGAAATCAAAACTGACCTGTTTTCTACCTCATCCCATTTCAACCAGCATTTTGTGCTATAATGATTATCATGTAAAAAGCAACTTGAAAAAAGTGAACAGAAGGAAACCTTGAGATATTCAAACATTTGTTCATTGCCTCCACCAATGAAATTGCAGAGATGCCAGGCGCCATTATTTGCAACATCCTGCAGTCACCACAAATTGTTTAAACTTTACAGCATTTGTTGGAATATTTAGGCACATTGAACATATCAGTTTGCTTTATGAACAAAATCTGGAAAGGAACAAAAAACTAAATAACCTCCTTCTAACATATATGTGGAAACATTAGAAGATGATTAACAATTTTTAATTGTTTGAATTTGAATAGGATTGCCCTGAAGTGCATGCTAATGCTGCAGAAACTCTGTTTTCTATAACTCGGTATGCTCATTCTGGGCTTGCTGCCAAAATTTCTAGCCCAAGGTGCGGATATTTCAAGGCCAAAGTTAGTGTTGATCGACTCATTATCCATATGCATATCTTTGTTAGACCCTAGGAGGATGTCAATGAGCCCTTACAGTCAATTTCAAAGTCAACAGACTCTTGGATCCTTAGGAGGTGAATGGCATGCTAGAGAGTGTTTGTAAAAATACACTGGTTCTACTTCTACTTTTAGCCTTGAAGAAATATATGCTAAGACATTGTGGACCTAATGAATGCAAAACACAGTAACGGGTCACTTGGTTATGCTATTTCATGCAACAGAGCCAATATTCTATCTTTTAGCAACAAATTACTGCGAAAGACTTATTCTTATAACTATGCTAACAGAACTAATATGAACTAGGAAGAGGATCACATTACTAAAATTAATGCAACTAACTGAGTAAACAAAGATTGCAAAAATAAAAGTACAACGACAGTGCAAACAATGGCTGCAATATTACCTTTCGCAATGCGATATACCTTCACGAGGGCCTAAATTCCAGACCTGTTCAGTAAAGAGAAATTGGAAAAGATCAAAATCACTTTTTGAAAATAAATTCCTTTTACAAGTACTGGTGAAGCTTAATAAATATATACTATGAGAATTGAGGGGAAGATTGGCTGATTCAAATTAGTGTTGTCAACTGTTGAAGTTTCCTATTCTGGATTCTGAAAGACACCCAATCGTCAAGTTCTTTCTGCCCCAATCGTCAAGTTCTGCTCTGGTTTTCGCCCAATGGCCTGCTACAGAACATCGGAGGGGTAAGAAGTGGGAGGGCCGGGAGAAAATGGAGAGGTAGGAAGAGAGGACTAAGAGGGGAAGAGAGATAGGAGGGAAGAAATACCTGGATCGTATCTACTGCTCGCCGTGGAAGAGAAAACCAGAGCACTGCTCGCCGGTGGAAGAGAAAACTAGAGCACTGCTCGCCGCCGTGGAAGAGAAAACCAGAGCACTGATCTCGCTGGAGTCTACCGTTTGCAACAACCACGAAGCTGGAAATCCGGATGATGGGATTCATTGGCGGGAGGGGAAATCCGGATGATGGGTTTTGGCGCAAGATCTTTCACAGCGATTTGTCTCAAATCGCAGCGATTTTGGTGCTGGAGTCTCCGTGTGGCAGCGGTTTCTGGCACACCCACGCAAAAAAATCTTGGGTTTCTACCGGCATGACTTGGTTAAGTTCCATTCGCGGGGGCCCGACAAAGACCGCCTCCAAAGACCCTTTTAACGGGGGGGTTTTCACAGAGCCCCACCATAACGTGGTCGCCAGAAACCAAAATTTTGTAGTGATACATGATTGTCAGAGAGCAGAAGCATAACACAATTATCAAATGATCTATCCCAAAGACATGGATATTCTAAGAAAAAAGTTATATTATGGAACATCCAGCACAACATCATGATCATAGGGATAGATATAGAATATGATATCAGCTAAGATCAAGTTTGAAAATGTGGAATTTCAAATAATAGTCACAAAATTATCACAATAGAGTCATAGGACAATCACAAATGGTCATGCATTAATAAAGGGTGGATTCATTTCAAATGGGAAAGAATCTCATTTACATGTCAGTTCTAGATGCTAACCCTGTCTGTGTCGTCGAAATGCCACAAACTCTAAAAATAAATAATCGCAAAAGGGGTTCAGGCACAAATGGTCATGCATTAGTAAAAGGTGGATTCATTTCAAATGGGAAAGAATCTCATTTACATGTCAGTTCTAGATGCTATCCCTGTCTGTGTCACCTGCTGAAATGCCACAAACTCGGTTCGAGGACTCTCTGTCACACCCCAAATCTCTAACCACATATTGGAGTATATATTTTTAAATGTTGAATACTTGAGGCATCAGAGATATGCCATCATTCACACTAATATAATGAAAAGTATGTAAATTATAATAACCTGGGTTTTATGTGGTCCAATGCCTTATTACATGAGTACTAAGAATAACTAAAAAGATAAAAATCTAAGCAATGAACATCCTAGTTGTGCTATTCTCTAACCTGCTACACTTTGTTATGATTCTGCTACTAAACTTGCATGAGATGATGCATGAGTAATCCTAGAAATACTTAGTAGAACGTAAAACCACAATAGAAATGAAACAGGGGAATCGATTATACTGTAAGAGGTAAAAACATGAATAAGAGAAAGATCAAGTTACAGTAACACGAATTGCCAACTTCAAATCTAGTGCTAGGGGAACATCAACTCCTAAGCGAAACAATCGGACTCCATAACATGAAACACATAGAACAATGCTAGGAGTAATGAAGTTTTTCTCTCAATTAATCAGTTTTCACACAGTCTGCTTAGCCCATACACTTCTAAGTGTTCTCGTATAACCCTGCCACGAGTCTAGAGACGTGGGTACCATTGATGTTCATGGACACAATGATCGGAGATTGAATAGGCATTCCATGATGCCTAACAACCTAGTTTAAGTGCACATTTGAAAGGAATAGGAATGACCTCCTTAGGAATTGTGCTAATTCCTGAGAGAAATAACCCTTGGTAACAATGAAAACAAATGACCAGAACATTTGCCGATTCCAAACAGAGATAAAATAACCAAAAGATTTGAATGTAGAACAATAGGGAAACATATGCATTTGAATAAGCAAAAACCCAGAATAGGACTTATGAAGACAAGGTATAAGACTGCTTAACAATAGTATTAGAGAAGTACAATATCAAGTTTTGTCATACATCAGAAAAATAGAGAAAACAGAAAAGACAGGAATGTTAGAAAAGTGACAGTATTTTAGATATAATAACAAGGTCACGGCCAACGTACTCATATTATAATAATACAAGGTATAATAGAGTATCTCATGTCAGTTATATAAATATATTTTGCTGAAATAAGGTCATACAGGGTTCAGACAAGCATTTGGAACCTGATTGCAAAATATCAGGTTCTACTGCCATAGAACACATAATAGGGTTTATATACTAAATCAAACAGACATAAACTTGGTCGGGCAATGCAATTCTATACAAATATGTAATATATAACTGATCTGGAAGACACATCAATGAAATAAAGGGTTCTGTAAATTCCCATGTAAACAACCCGGGAATTGTGATTTTTACAGATAAGTGATTTATACTCGCTTATGAATGTATCATCTAACACTGGACAACAATATGAAGTTCAAGAAAAGAATGAAGCAAGTAGAGACTCTCAGTATATGGCTTTTTAGCATATTTCAAAGCATACTAGCAATCAGATCAAACTATGTGATCCTGACGGATCACTACAAATGCACCAGACACATACAATATTTTCTCTAC
Organism: Houttuynia cordata; assembly: GCA_039654745.1. Taxonomy (NCBI): domain Eukaryota; kingdom Viridiplantae; phylum Streptophyta; class Magnoliopsida; order Piperales; family Saururaceae; genus Houttuynia; species Houttuynia cordata. Next base: position 52,147,170 of record CM077504.1, on the reverse strand, counting down.
ATAGGTGTACTTCAAACATAGGCTTCCAAACAAGTATACAGGAGGAGCATGGAGTAAATAAAAGTGCAAACTTTTATTCACATAGAGATCAAAAAAGAGAGTAATAATTCACATAGTCGATTGCTAGAATAGAAAAGTAGAAAACAGCAAAACTGCATATAGGATATTGTGTAAATGCATCCTTCTTGGAATCATCCTTTGAAAACTCCTACTTCAGCCTCTCTTCCACTATCACAAGCTCCTCCTTCTTCGCTGCTCTGGTTGGACTAGCAAGGAGAGAGAAAAGAGAGAGAGAGAATGGAGAGAAGAAAGAGAGATTGAGGGAAAGAGAGAGTTTGAGTCCGAAAATGAGAGAAGAGGGGGGCCGGCTACTCTTCTTATAGAGGTGGCTAGAGTCCCAGTCGTACTGGAGTTGGGATCGCAATCTCCCATGCCCATGCTAATCCACTTCTAATCCAACTCTATCCCATCCAAAGAGATGCTATACAATTATCTACAAAGCTTATCTCCAATGTCTAACAGGAATCCTAGCCGATCAGGTTTCCTATTGAAAAAATTGCTATACAAATGAGGGATGTCACACTTCATCACTGGTTTGACACTACCTTTATCCTCATGCTTCAATGATAATAACAAAATTCCTTACACCCTCATTTATCGTACAATTGTTCAATTAACAAAGTAGCTCATTTTATCATACTAAGTCTTGATAAGTTCATTTTGAGCATGCATAACCCAATTCCCAACGTGTCATAACATGTCCTAAGAAGTAGAACAATCATGAAAGACAGAAGCGTTTAATCAAATAATGTGATTCTGAACCAAATACCTCGGTCGATTCTTAGAGGTCCTTAACTTAAATATAACGGGATTCTTTAGGTTGATTATAGGAGTATTTGCATTACACGAATTAATATCAGTCAATGATTGGTTTTTAATCATTAGGCAATACAATTTTTAAGATTAGACAGAGATAGGCTTGAACTTAAGACAAACCGACTCCTACTGCTACACTAGTACATCATATGGTACATTTTTAATGAACTGGACACTTATTAGAATACTAATTGTCAAATCAGCACGCTCCACCTTATATTATTTGTCACGCCCCAAATTTCCAAGACCCAATTTACGCGGAAGCGTCAATCCAATGATGGTTATAGGGTAGGAAACCTGGGACGGACCGAATACTCGAGTCTACGCTTATCCCATTTAAATATTAAGGAACTTGCAGGATCGTCATGACTTAAACAACATTTACTTACAAAAAGTAAAATAACAGAAAGGAAATCTAAATATCTATTACAATATCTGGAAATGTCTTAACAACCACAAAAGAGTTTAACATAAAGCAATTGGCACGCAGGCCGCAAGTTCAAACATCAAAGATAGCAAAACATAAAGAGACTAGTCTTCTACGCTTCAGTCATCAAACCTCGTAGCTGGATAACATCACTTCTGTTCCGCCTTAAATCCTGCATCAGAGGATGCGTGAGTATTCCATAGGAAATACCCAGTAGGATACAGAAAACCCACACAGGAAAATCAAGAGAAGACTCCAAAGATGTATGGTTTAACAGACTCAGGTTCAACAAGGACTAAGATCACTTACCTGGAACCAACTGTCATTCAAGACACATTAAGGTTAAAGATACTTCAAAGACTTTCATAAAGTAGTGAAGGTAAGATAATAAGCATTGGACAACCAAAGTGTCAAAGTACAATTTCTGCTCCCAAATCTTCTTCAATACCAGAACATCCTAGAGGTTCTTCAGAGGAACCTGGCCATGCGTCTAGGGATGCTGGCCCCATCGGTGCTTACGGCACAATGGGCGGAGATTGCAGACCTTCCGTAATGTCATACAATCTAAGCGCACGCGGTTGCCGTCATCGGCTGAACTACAGAGGTTCAATAAATCGGAGATCTCGCAAGATCTAGCAATGGCTTGTGAGCATACTATGATTCCGACTAAGAGCTTTAAATGCTACTTAGCGGAGAAACAATTCAACTAGCCCTATTGTCAAAAGGCTTAGAACAAGACTTTCTAAAGTTCCGACTCTTCATAGGAGTGAAAAGCATGATCCAAATCAAATTATGAATTAGTCTGGGAACTCAAGTGAGACCCGACTATAAAGAGACACACCACATGATTTTCCAAAAGTTCAAGTCCACTTTCTTCAAAGTCGTATCTAACCCTAGAATTGATAATCCCCGTCTTAGAATGACGTGTCTCAGGTAGACCATGTCAGAGACATAGAATTCAAGCTTCGATTATTCTTGCGTCATAAATGGACCAAGAGAATAACAAAAAAGGACTATTATTATGAGACACCTCATTTGGCTCTAAGACCTTAAAATACTTTTAAGGTTACTGTTCTTAGTGTCTTATAAATCATATTAGACTTAATTAAAGTCTTAATTATCAATTATTCTTAAGCATCTTAGGTTTATTATGATTTTAAGTCATTTAAAGTCAGAAACTGCGTTCTGTCCTAAACAGAACAGCTCTCTTGCTCTGGTTACCACGTTCTGTACAATTTAATTCAATCTTTGAAATTTTTATCTAGTATAGCCTCTGATGTCTATTTTCCAGGTTGATAAAAATCTTAATTTTCTGATTAGTGTATAATTAGTTATCATTTTTCTACTGCAGTCTGCCTGCGCAGGATTGCTCCTGGCCGAGACCAAGTTTCTTATGATATATTTTATTTGCTGTTGTACTATCTTTAGTAATCCCATATTGGTCTTTTTCTGACCTTAATCTAGTGTTTCTTAAGATTTTTACAGAGCTTTATAGGTTCTGAAATTCTCAGTTTATGATTCAGCTTTTTCTTAGTCTTTATAATCCGATTGCATAGTCATTTTCATAACTTATTATTCAAGTGATACATATAATTTCGGACAACTACAAGACTCATGATACACCGATCAAAATGTCAAACATGACTGAAATCACAGAGGAATAGTCATACAGGGAATAATTTCTTATTGTCATACATTATACATTATACGATTATCTATTTAGATAATATTTTACAGGTTGTAATAGTTATAACAACTTACGTATAGAATATGAAATATCAAACACGGAAAAGCACCGAAGTGCCCAAAGATCCAAACTTTATACTAGAAAGAGCATGGATATACAAATAGCATTATCACATGCAAAGGGAACACAAGCAGGATTTAGATTAACAAAGAAATCTAACTTTTCAACATGAAGAAGTGATTGAGAAGTAACTTTTACGCTATCAAAATTCAAGAAAATCATGGGGAATATCAATTCAGGATTTCGACACCAAGAGATCAAAGTTTACAATTACACAATTAAGAACATCAACATTCATCTCATTGAAATCATCCTTGACATATGATCAATCATCAACAAAGAATAGAATGGTGGGAAAAGAATCATCCTACTTGGTTGTAGATGCCGAAACTTCCCGAGCACTCTTGACTCCGACAATGTCGCACCACCACCACACCGGTCGACCTTGCTTGGACCCCACGAACCACCACCGGAGAGAGGTTGCCGCCGGCCGGAAAAGTGAGAGAGGGAAAGAGAGAGAGAGAGATGTTCAGGCAGTTTTGAAATGCTTTGAACACTCAAGCAAAACCGCCCCCTTACTAGCTTATTTATAGATTTTTCAAATGAATCTCCACCCTTGATCAATCCTTTAACCAATGGCTCAGATTCAGCAGAAAATTCCAGATTTTTCAACTTTCAAAGTGACTCTTGGATTTTCAAGGAATGAGTTAATTGCATGCAATTAGAGCTAACACTCAACTAACTCCACTCAACTCATTAACACAACACTCAACCACCTCCACTCAAGGCAAACTCGTCCCATGCATTAGATAGGTTGTTTAGAATTTCAATTAATCATCTTCAACAATAATATCTCATGAAAAAATTCACAAATCAAATGGATTTCAAAAATGACACATATACACATATACATACTTAATATTCTTAGGTCAAAAGAGACCAAACCAACGTGCCACACCAACCATGAATCACATTATCCAATTAACAAAATCTCCGATCAAGATCAATTCAAAAATCACAAATTTTATGGCGATCGATCGGCAAAAAATACAAGATCGATCGGCTACCGATCGATCATCCCAAAACACGATCGATCGGCCCTGGCGGGAACTTGAATTTTTGAAAGATTTTTGAATGCTTAATTAAATGCATACCTTAAAGCCAAGAAATTCCTTTTTAAATACTATAAAATTTACGGTCGTCACATTATTAGTGAATTAATACTTCCTCATGAGTGACCAAAACTTTAGCCAAATCTATTGTAATTGCTACTGTAGTATAACTTATGGTGCAATTATAATGGACCGATCCCCCTTTATTATATTAGTCATTCTATTAGCATGGTCCACTTGTCAATATTGAGAAGTAAGGCTTTCATATGAATGGACAGTACTTATCTAGAACCTGACAGACTTAGTAGCCTGACAGAGAATAACTCATATATTGGGCTTGTGATACATCTACAATACTTCATTCTAGACACTTAGTAGTTTAAGTGCATGTTTACATGGTACATATGAGCTGATTATGGACATATTGATCCTCAGTGTTGCAATTTAGAATATACCCTATTGGTTGGACTGCATATATACACTTATAATACCACATCTAGTAGAACAAAAAGGACAAGATAAATAGAACAATTATGACCATACAGTTAGAGACCAACTAGCAGTTGAGACAATATTTAAAATATTACATATACCATTGGCTAGCATGATTCATGAATGAGAAGAGAGGTATCGGTTTGAAAAGTCTTCCAATTGACAAGGTACGCACACTTTTAGCATTTTAAAACTCTCTGATATGGTAACTCAATAACATATCCCACTCTGGATCACATCACCATCGTTCATCTCTTACTCTTATTCCTTTTTAGATTAGGAATGTGCTAACCAGAAATGTCTACACTAACTCGGGCGCCAGGCTCAGTCCCAGCATCAGAGTGTCCTGGCTAAATAGTGAACTCGTCAAATCCTATTTCTACTATAAATATAAAAAGTTACATAGCACCAAAATCAATTTAATTAAGAGAAGTCCAATTTGAATTTTACTTTCCTAATTTAGGTCGACCAATAAAAATTTGTTTTTGTACAGATTCCTAGGTCGTCACAGAGATAATTTGGAAATAAAACAATGAACCAATTTTAAGTAAGATTATCACTAAATATTGAGATATTTACTCAATGATTAACAAGAATCTTCCAGAGCTTCAAGGATCTGTTGGGAAAGTTACAAATTATCAAACCTCTAAAAGAATGAAAGAACCTCTACAAGAAGGGAATACTAGAAAGGACTCGACGATAAGTGGATTTCAGAAAATAGTATGAAGAAAAGGGGTCAAAGTGATGAGAGTCAACTCATGATAGGCCAATAATGGAAGAGATGGAACGATCAAGAAAGAAATTGTGTATGTTGACTTCTCTCAACAAGAGAAATGTAATAGAATTTCTGGACAAAATTCTTTTTTAAGAGGAGAGAATGTAATAACCCAGTGTTTTCCGAGCATCAAATAAGTGGGAAAAGATAACTAAAAATTATGTGGTGAAAAGGAACAAATTTGTAAGATTATAAGGTTGTCAACAAGTGTGTCAGATAGCCCACGGACATGCTGAGAATAGACAAACATGAGTTTGCGGATTGAAAAGGATCCCTTTAGATTTGAAGCTGTAAAAGAGGTAGAGAAACAGCCCAAGCTCATTCTCGAGTGCTGTAGAAAAGGAAAAGGCAATAATGTTGAGCCAATAATATTGAGCTAGATTTATCAAGTAATAATTGGTTAGTGTTCAATGATTTGAAAACATTTTCATTAGTATTCGTAATGAGGCTAGGCTGTGTTAACTATATCCACTGAAATTTTATATATTAAATTTAGGACCCTGGTTTTCATGGGTACTACTATTGTTTTAAATTTTTTGATAAGTCGGTTGTCCATTATGATGCATGAATTCGTCCATTATGTCATTATGAAAGATATTCTTGCAGGAAATAAACATGAAAAATGTTAAGAAAAAGCTTTTCGTGGCGATTTCTAGCTAGATTTGAAGATTTCAGAGGGTTCATTGTTGCAATTGCTTGACTCTATAAAATGCTAATTTTTTCATTTTAATTCGATATGTTTCATGTATATTCAAAATATGTATATTTCTTTCTCTAAACTCTTTTAGTTCAAAAAAGGGCATTGGGCTGGTGATGTAAGTTGTAAAATGGTATACCATGTCCAAGTGTTAAGAGTCAATTAAACACACAAAATTGAAAAGATCTAAAGTAAAGAATTTGGGGTACATTTTTTTTTGTATTTAACATTTTGCAAAGTCTCTCTCTCTCTCTCTCTCTCATTCTTTTAAAATTAATTAATCTGCTGCTGGCATATAGTGATATGTTCCCATCTGTGTATATTGTGTCATTTACATTTATCATATATGAAATTCTACAACAAATTATGACTTTTGCGACGAACATATTCGTCGCTAAAACGTCCAATTTCGCACGAACAATAGCTCGTCGCCAGTCTGGCGCAGATATGCCGTCACAAAAAGAAACTTTAGTCGCAAACAAAATAATATTTGCGACGCAATATGCCGTCGCTAAAAGATGGAATTTTGTCGCTAAAATTACTTGGAAAGAAGAAAAATAAATAAAAAAAATTAAAAATAACACTTGCGACGAAATTTATTTTAAGAAAGTGGAAAGCTACGATTGCGACGAACTAATGTCGTCGTAAAAAATGTAATACATTTTTTAAAAAAGGGATAAGCCCCTTTTGCGACGAATAGTTTTGTCGCAAAACGACCTTTTTAAAAAACGTCGCGACGACATTAGTTCGTCGTAAACATAGCTTTCCACTTTTTTTAAAACGTCTGCCATCTTTTGCGACGACATTCTTGGTCGCAAAAACTATTTCTATAACATCCGAAAAATTTGTGTGTTTACTAAAATTGATTGATCTAAAAATATTAAATTTTGATGCTTGTTTTGCTATGTTTTGTACTTTGGAGTTAAAGTATGTAAAGAGAGCTTTCCAACTCCACCGACAGTGTGAAAATCGGAGTTTGGAGCATAAAGTTATGTTAGTTTGAATTTTAGTATGCAATCGGGGTATGCAATTGATCTGGCGGGGTACGCGATTAATCGTCGGGGTACGCGATAGATTGCAACGGCATTGAATACGAAAATTGCATTATGAGTGGATTTTCTTGAGAAAAAGATACCAAATCCTAACCAAACTTCGAGAGGACATTCATGAGGAGATTTTGGAGGATTCCTATAGGAGGAAAGAGTCCATGATAAGGAGGGATTTGCATAAGAGGCGAAAACCCTAAACTCTATATAAACCCATGAGAGGGGAGGGCTTGTGGTATTCATATAAAACCCTAGCTTGTGCTTTTCTCCTTCCCACGTTCATCCTTCTCTCAAGCCTCTTCTTGGTGTGAGTCTTCATCCAAAGCTTGGAGCAGAGGCATCTCTACGAAGCGAAGAAGGCGAACGACGCGTAAAGGGCGAGACTTTTGTGAAACGAAAAGTAGGATGATTTTACCACTATTCTTTGTGATTTATTTCAATCATATGAATGTTTATGATTCAAGTTCTGATGTCAAATATGTGACCTTGCATGGGAATGAATATGTGTGGTATTTCTATTCATGAGTTGATTATGATCATGCTCTTATATGTGAAGATGTATGTGTCAATTGATATATGCTATGTAACATGATAAAAGGGTATACTTTGGTAATTCTAAACAATCGTAGGGTCTGTAATTGATCTAGGAGGGGATTAATCATGTATGTTAATGATATATTATCACCTATAATGTGTTATTAAGTGAGATAATCGAGTTTAATGAAGAGTCTTAATCTCTGCCAGAACTATTTCTGTGTTGATAGTCTGTACTAAATAATTCTTAACTAATTCAAATAAACTCGAAAAAATATACCTTCTATTGGGTTGGAAACTAGACTCAAAGGACTATATACAATAAAAATTTCAGTGAGTAATTCAATCTGTGCTGACGCTGGGAAGAGCCGGAAATTAACTGATATGTAAAAACATAATACTGTAATTAGGGTAAAAGTTGGAGAAACTTTAGCAAAACATTACCCTATGCTAGAATAAGTATACTATGAAAGTAATATGTGTTATAAAAGATCTTCCAGAAAGAATTACAACATAATAGACTAAGTATAATACTTTAATATCATGGGCTAATGATGGGTAGTTTGGTGTTCAGCAAGTCCTATGTGTTTCACTATTGATATTGACTAGATTATATTTTCAATTGGGAGCTGAACCATCATTCCCTTTGACTAAAGTCTTAAACCTTAAAGTTTAGATCAATGTTTCTCTGATCGAGTTGAGTATTAGAATAGTTCCACCTATGTTAAAGCAATGTGTGACACTTCTGTTGTTGTTGACACTTTATTTTGATACTTCGATGGTTAGTTGTGTGACGATAGAGATTGAGTAATCTCATTGGTATTCTTTTAGTGAGTCAGACTTTTGAAAGAGTATCGTAATCTTTGTTGTACTTCTTTCGTGAGCTAGTTATCAGAATGAATATGTTCTTCATAGAGGATACCTTTCCTTCGAGTAAGTAGTTACATCAGAGATTCGTTATAAGAACCTTGTGAGATTTTGCCCAAGAGAGGTAAATTAGTTTCCTAGGATGAGAGATGGGTAGTCTCAATAGTACCTGAGTGAAGACATTCGTAGTATGCTGGTAAAAGCCATAATAGACTCCGTCCAGTTGAGAGTTGTAGAATACTCAAAAGCACTTGGATTAAGAGAAACTCAGCCAGGGTGAGAGCTAATGATACTCAATAGCCCCTGTGTTAAGAGAAACTCAGCCAGGGTGAGAGCTAATGATACTCAATAGCCCCTGTGTTAAGGGAAACTCAGCCAGGATGAGAGTTAATAATACTCAATAGCCCCTGTGTTAAGAGAAACTGGGCCAGGGTGAGAGTTAATGATACTCAACAGCCCCTGCGTTAAGGGAGATTCAGCTAAGATGAGAGTTAATAAGACTCAAAAGTCCCTATGTTAAGAGAGTATATCTTTGGACCCTTGTTAGGTTCCCGCCCAAAGAGAGGCATTCCATAAGTACTGATAGAACCAGTATTCTAGACATGATAGAGGGTTCCAAGGAGAGAACCTCTAGGATAGTCTGGCAAGAAACCACATGGAAGTGGTGATATATGAAAGTGAGAGTTGTAGCTCCATACGCTTGTGATAGTTGAAGTCTCTGTGAGTGATGTTTTTCTTATGCACTCTCAATGTTTGGATAATTGATTAATTATATTCTCTCCATACATTCTAGCTGTTTTGGAGTCTTTGTAATTGATGATGATTTCTGGTAATGCAATTCCTTATATTGGATATCGATATTGCTGATTTGTCAGTTGTTGTTAAAATCTTATGCATTGTTATATATTGTATCTGTTGTGTTTGTGTGGATTTTGCATCCTACTTGGTATTTCTTCGAAATACTCATGCAAAATGTGATGCAGGCTTGGATAAAGATTTGATTTGGAGAACGTTGCAGGAGAAGGAAAAGCTCAAAGATTGCAGTCAGAAAGTTACGAAGTTTATGTTGCTTTTGAAATAAATAGTTGTGACATTAATGGCCTGTGTACCAAGAAGTTTTAGTGATTTTGTTAAGATATTTTAATGACTTTTATTTTGGGATAATTTGAGATTAAGAATTTTTATTTCATATGGTTAAATAATGTTGATTCATATGATTGAGTGGTTTCAATTACACGTCCTTTTGAGATGTTGTGGTTGACTGCTGAATGGGTATTCAGTTACGTTCCCGAAATTCTGCTTCAAAAATGTCTCGCTTTAAGGTCGACTTCTGCACTCCGTCGAGGCTTGAAATTTCGGGGGCGTGACAGCATGTTATCAAAGCCCTTCACTTCAGTCTTGAACAACATTGTTAACATATGAAGTAATGTAGCGGAACTTTGTAGAGAGAAAGGAGACTTAGCATAATCTAGATGATGAGACTAGTTAAAACATAGATGGAACTAGTAGAGACTTATCCATATGGGAGTGAAAGTCTAGTACACTAGAGAATCTCCAGGTCTAGGCTTATGGAAAGGAACATAAGTAAACTGGTGAACAGAGCTGGAAAACAAACGGATGCTAAGAAGTGGTGGTCAGAATGGAGGCTAGATGGTATCAATCGGGGAACTAGTAAAGAGCCTTATCTGAGAGATATAGGAAAACGCTTTAGGATTGGTATTGAAGGACCAGGTCGAGAGAACCCTAGTATGGCTGTTTGAGAAGTTGGATTTCACCGTAATAAAGAATTTCCTTGACACTTATATAAGGGCAGATTAATTGTTAGAAATCTCTAGCAAAGAAACCATTAAGGAATTGATTTTTTATCTTTAATTTTGTTGATGGATTTTTTTGTTTTGTGTGGAATTGGCTTGCTTGAAAGTTTGTGATTTTGGGGGGTTAATGAATAGATAGATGAGTTAAAATTCATCTACTTTCATTGACTATAGAAACTAGGTGATGAAAAAAATTTTGTATCAGAGTGCGCAGCGGAAGCTTGATTAGCCGAAGGATCTTTAATTCGGGGTCAAAGAATAGATAAGATGAATTAAAATTGAAACTTGGTGAGATTCTAATTCATCTTCTTTCTTTGACTGTAGAGATCGAATATGGTGAATTCAAGAGCACGTGGTAGACGAGCAAATCTTGCTGCTAAGCTTCCGTCGGAGGAAGATGCCAGCCAAGCTGTTTCGGAAGTAGTTAGGCAACTTGCAGCTGAATTACGGAATGGTAGAGGAGGAAGCACTGAGAAGGCTCCAACTCTGGAAAGATTTAAGAGAGTTGGACCAGAGTTCTTTGGGGAGGATAACCCAGAGAAGGCTCAGCGCTGGTTAGTTGAAGTGGAGCGACTGCTTAAAGGAATGAAAGTGCCTATTGCTGAGTGGGTTATTTTTTCCACTTTTCTATTTGTTGGCGAGGCAGTATTCTGGTGGGAATCTGCAGAACGTAATAACAAATTCCTAGAATTAGTGCAAGGTTCAATGCCGGTACTCCAGTATGAGACTAAATTTGAGTAGCTTCAACGGTTTGCCACAAACGCCTGTCCTAATGATTTGGTCAAGGCTCAGCGGTTTGTGGATGGATTGAAGGACGGGTTGAGGGCAAAGGTTTTAGCTTCTCAGCCTACAACTGTAGCGAAGGCGGTTGAGTTGGCCTCTATCTTGGAGGATGACTTCAAGAGGATGCAGGAGAGGAAGATTAGCCTCACAAAAGATCAGGACAATAAGTCCAAGCATCACAATGGAAAATGTCTTGGGAACGATAGTAGCCCATTTAAACGGCAGAAGCCACTACCACAGCCAAGTGGGAAGAATTGTTAGATCAAAAGAAAAATCGATGCAGATTTTGTGGACAACAAGATCATCAAGGAAAACCGTGTCCAAAGGATCCTAGGAGATGCTACATATGTAGAGAGTGGGGACACGTCTCCACCTATTGCCCAAGTAAAGAGAGGATGAATAAGGTTGAATCGAACCAAAAGACTCAAGCGCGGATATTTGCATTAATGTCAGAAGACGCAAAAGTTTCAAACGAGGGTAATGAAGGTACTCTACTGTCCATGCCTGATAGTTAGATTCGGGATTCTAGTTGATGTACTTGAATAACAATAGAATACCCTACCGTAGCATGGGATATGATTTGATTCTTGTGTTGATATTGCTTACTATTATGACTTCGATTTTATGCTTAGTTGGATGTGTTAGCATAATATATTTGGTGAATCACGTTTGCTATAACAAGAGATCCTACCTTAGAATACAAGGAGAAGTAGAATCATGCAAAAACTATCTTGAGTTGTTTAAAAATTGGTTTCGGCATTTCGAGGACGAAATGTTTTCTAAAGAGGGGAGGATGTAACACCCGAAAACTTTGTGTGCTTACTAAAATTGATTGATCTAAAAATATTAAATTTTGATGCTTGTTTTGCTATGTTTTACACTTTGGAGTTAAAGTATGTGAAGAGAACTTTCTAACGCCACCGACGGTGCACAAATCAGAGTTTGGAGCATAAAGTTATATTAGTTTGAATTTTGGTATGCAGTAGGGGTATGGGATTGATCGTCAGGGTATGCGATTGATCTGGCGGGGTACGCGATTAATCGTCAGGGTACGCGATAGATTGCAACGGCATTGAATACGGAAATTACGTTTTGAGTGGATTTTCTTGAGAAAAGATACCAAATCCTAACCAAACTTAGAGAGGACGTTCATTAAGAGATTTTGGAGGATTCCTATTGGAGGAAAGAGTCCATGATAAGGAGGGATTTGCATAAGAGGCGGAAACCCTAAACTCTATATAAACCCATGAGAGGGGAGGGCTTGTGAGATTCATATAAAACCCTAGCTTGTGCTTTTCTCCTTCCCACGTTCATCCTTCTCTCAAGCCTCTTCTTGGTGTGAGTCTTTATCCAAAGCTTGGAGCGGAGGCATCGCTACGAAGCGAAGAAGGGGAACGACGCGTAAAGGGCGAGACTTTTGTGAAACCAAAAGTAGGATGATTTTACCACTATTCTTTGTAATTTATTTCAATCATATGAATGTTTATGATTCAAGTTCTGATGTCAAATATGTGACCTTGTATGGAAATGAATATGTGTGGTATTTCTATTCATGAGTTGATTATGATCATGTTCTTATATATGAAGATGTATGTGTCAATTGATATATGCTATGTAACATGATAAAAGGGTATACTTTGGTAATTCTAAACAATCCTAGGGTCTGTAATTGATCTAGGAGGGGAGTAATCATATATGTTAATGATATATTATCACCTATAATGTGTTATTAAGTGAGATAATTGAGTTTAATGAAGAGTCTTAATCTCGGCCAGAACTGTTTCTGTGCTAACACTTTGTACTAAATAATTCTTAACTAATTCAAATAAACTCGAACAAATATACCGTCTATTGTGTTGGAAACTAGAGTCAAAGGACTATATACAGTAAAAGTTTTAGAGAGTAATTCAATCTGTGCTGACGCTGGGAAGAGCCGGAAGTTAACTGATATGTAAAAATAGAATACTGTAATTAGGGTAAAAGTTGGAGAAACTTTAGCAAAATATTACCCTATGCTAGAATAAGTATACTATTAGAGTAATATGTGTTACAAAAGATCTTCCAGAAAGAATTATAGCAGAATAGACTAAGTATAATACTTTAATATCATGGGCTAATGATGGGTAGTTTAGTGTTCACCAAGTCCTATGCGTTTCACTGTTGATATTGACTAGATTATGTTTTCAATTGGGAGTTGAACCATCATTCCCTTTGACTAAAGTCTTAAACCTTGAAGTTTGGATCAATGTTTCTATGACCGAGTTGAGTATTGGAATAGTTCCACCTATGTTAAAGCAATGTGTGACACTTCTGTTGTTGTTAACACTTTATTTTGATACTTATATGGTTAGTTGTGTGACGATAGAGATTGAGTAATCTCATTGGCACTCTTTTAGTGAGTCAGACTTTTGAAAGAGTATCGAAATCTTTGTTGTACTTCTTTCGTGAGCTAGTTATCAGAATGAATATGTTCTTCATAGAAGATACCTTTCCTTCGAGTAAGTAGTTACATCAGAGATTCGTTATAAGAACCTTGTGAGATTTTGCCCAAGAGAGGTAAATTAGTTGCCCAAGAGAGGTAAAAAACCGGCCCGAGCCAAAGCTCGGGCCTTTCGTCTAGAACAGAGGCGCTCGAGCGCCGATGAAGAACAGCCGGCGAGGATAGAGGCTGGGCTGAGCTCTGGCGGCGAGGCTGGCGACAGCGGCTGCGGAAGCAGGATGGCACGATCATGGACGGCAGAGAGGCGAAGCTTCACGATCGAAAAGTAGCCGGCGACGAGGAAGATGAGCGGCGGCTTGAGATGATAGTGGATTGCGATCAACAGAGAGCACAGCGGCGGAATGACGGGACGGCGGGTGTTGTACAGGAGACGCCGACGGAGAAGGCGGCGATCTGGACGGCGGAAGAATCGTGCTAGATCGGGAAGGAAACCAAAAAAAATAGAGTGCCGGAATAGGAAAGTCGGTGCCGGATTTTGGCTCGATTCCACTTCAAATTGGAATTGCGATTGTGCTTGATTTGGGATGGGATTGGTGTCTATAAAAGAGAGGACTTCTGGCCGGAAAGAAGGGGGGGCTTAAACGGAGAAAAAACCGCCGAAAAAATAGAGCATAGGAGGAAGAAATAGACCGGATTCCGGTGCTATTTCTCCCGGATTCCGGTAGTATTTTGGCCGGTAGAAAGAGAGAGGAGGAGCCGCCGGAGGAGGGGAAGAAAGGGCACAACTTTGGCCGGAAAAGGATCGATTTTGGACTGCTACAGTAACTCCGCCATTTGCTACAGTGCACGGCTGCGCGAGGAAGACGATGAATAGTGCCATGAACAGTAAATTTCTACAGTGATTCTGCAACAGTATTTTGGTGAATAGTGTAAAACGACTCCTTCAAATCAACAGTGTTCTCCTTGTCCAATGGCCGGATAAATCCTTGTCCAAGGCGTAGATGAAACCCGAGTAAATTAGTTGTATCGTTTTCCTTCATCTTAATTTTACCTTGATTGGTGTATGAATCTTATTATAGAATCACTGTTAATTTATTGAGGTTTATTCTATGTGCTCGAGAGAGGCTAGAGTGAAGGAATATTTGCGTGTCCGAGAGGAATGTGAGTAGACTAAGGTTTTATAAAAGAATAAGATTTCATCTGTTTATGCTCGAGAGAGATAGATCACAGTTCCATATTTTGATTGCTTATGTGTTACGTCCGAGAGGAGAGCACAATATTTTGAATTGACAAGTATATATCCGAGAGGAATATACTAGCCAATCAGGAATTTATTCAAAAGAGAGAGACGATAAGCTGGTTTATTGTGTGGTGGATTCGAAGCTTTGGCACTTCTCCATATTAGTTAAAATCCATTTTAAAATAGTTAAATTTTATTGCTTTCTCTAGAATTAATTAAAACAAAATTTGCTTTCACTTGAATTTGGTAAAATATTAGTCCATCCCTGAGGTTCAACAACCCTTTAATACTCGCCGTAGTATAATTGCCTTGTGCACTTGCAAGGGTTTTAATTTTAAACGATCAAGTTTTTGGCGCCGTTGCCGGGGACGGCACAATAGTTTACTAAATTCTTAGCATAGTTAGTTTTAGAGTAGTTTAGTTTAATTTAAATTTCTTTTCAGTAGCTTAATTTGTATTTTTTTTCTTTTTGCAAGGTTAAGAGAAGACATGGAATTCTCGCCAACGTGGAAGGGCCACCCCTTCCCCTAGTTCGCATTCTCTTTTTCTTATCTTTTTAGATTAATTTGTGTGTTTGGTGTTTTCTTTCTGTGATAGTATGTTGTGCTAGTTGTGGATATCTAGGGTTGTTTATCCTATTTGTGGATGTGTGATATTGTGGTTCGGGTGTTGATAAATACATAGTGAAGAAATGTCTTCACCTTTTTATGGATTTAGCCACGAGAACCCATACAGGAGCTTTAATGATTATTGTTCTTCACACACACATGATACCCCTCCCTATGAAGTGCCCTACCACCCACGTCCTTTATATGCTGATTCTTACAACCGTGGTTGGGATAATCGCTCTAATTTTGGGAGTGGCATATCTTCCCTACAATACACAACTCCTTATATATCAGAACCATGTGCCCTCTGTTTAAGTCCTGTCACAGCCCGGGTTTTAAAAACCATTTTTAAATCAGAGTGGTAGCGGAAAACTCGAGGATTGTTCCTCTAAGCGATAAATCATTGGTTGAAAAATTTTCGACTAAGCATCTAGGCCGTGATAACTGGGGTTCACAAATATGGATACAAAACCATATATACATATAGTATTTCAAGATGCAAAGTCGATTAAACCAATGCAAGTCCTCTAAGTGCAAGTCTGTCATCCATCTTAAAACAAACTAGAAATAGTCGGCACTCACGCCTTAATACAAGAGCTAGAACAAACCCGAATAGGAGATATACTCAGCAATCTGATCGTCCTCACCACCTACCTCCCAAGTGCACGTGAAGTCAATTCTCCACAGTAGCACCTACATCACATAAGGATGCTGAGTATAAAAATACTCAGTGGGATACCATAACACAGTCATCAATATTACAACAAATTAGGATTTGCATTAACATGTTATGCAACCTATTATAGGATTCCACTTGAATCTTTTATTAATCTTTCAAACAAGTCTTTTATTGCTTCCCAAGTTCAAGTTCAACAATTAAGTCTTTGTCCCATAGACAGACTCACTGAATGTCATACCTACATGACAAACAACACGAAACACCGTGACTATCACTCCGATTAATACCGGTAATCAAGGCACGCCCTGAATCTCTCAAGGGTGACTGCCTCGCCCATTCCTTACCTTAAAAGGTATGACCGTCGAAAGGGTCTGGCTCCACATCAGCTCCTAGACTCGATGTGGATCGGGAAACGCAGCCTTCTAGGATGCTAACGTCTCCAATGTTGTGCACAGTAAACCACCTAGCAACCAAGGCTCAGGATGTGTGCAGAGCTTCCACTTGGGAAGATGCAAAAGCTCTCTCTAAAATCTATAGAGAATAAGCACGCTCTCTCTAAAATCCATAGAGAAGAGGTAACAGCTTAAGCCTGGCCAATAGAATATGTAATGCTCTCTCTAAAATCCATAGAAAGATGCATACATGGGCCAAAATAACATATCATTGTTCTCTCTAAAATCCATAGAGAGATATAACAGCTTAAGCCTGGCCAATAGACGTTGGTCCTTATTAGGTACCATGACACAGAGCTTCCACCAGTCGGAAGATATGAATGCTCTCTGAAATCTATAGAGAGATACAGACAGCAGAGCTTCCACCAGTCGGAAGATGCAACACCACCCCAATCTATTCCGTGTGATCCTTAATAGGTATCACAGTATTACTAGTATAAAACCATAACATACCATTCACAGCTGTTGGCTTATTAGCTCAACAGATAACCTGACCTTTGACTTAATATTCATTCGATCGCTTGATGGGAAGTTACTCACACTCATACACTGACTCCCAATCCCAAGGGCATTTTAATCTTTATCTTGATTAGGTTCTTCCCAACCCTCAAGCTCAGCCCTCAAGTCATCATTCTATTATCTTTCATAAAATGATTATGTCTCTAAACCATCTAAGTTTATTAGTTGGATTTTTCTTTACGATTTAAGTCATTTGCTATTAGTCAGCATAACATAAGGAACTAACATCCTTAGCACAGTAACATTACACACATACCAATAACACACCAATTAGGGCTTGAAATTATTTATTAAACAACCCAAAATTACTAAAAAGAGCCTATGTACCATTCTGGCTCTGTATGTACCATACTGCATTCAATTACACAGGCAGTCAGGCTTCACCGTCAGTTGTGGCCAGTTTTAACTGTCGGTTGAGGTCCACCGGCAGTTCAAAATTTAAACCGGCTTATGAACCGAGTTTATTATTGAACCGGGTTCGATTTATATCTGGACCGAACCGGGTTCGGTCTACCTGAACCGGTTTATTTATTGGACCTGGTTCGATCTAATCATGGACCTAACCGGGTTCGGTTTAACTATTATCGAACCGATCATCTTCCCCAGGAAGACGACCAGTTCGGTCGTCTTTTACTCGTGCGAAAGTGGCGGCCGACACAGCCGCCACCGCTCAGCCGACGCGCCCCTCTTCTTCTCCTCTCCTCCACCGAACGTCAGACCGTGATCCGGCCGGATTTGGGGAGGGGAAGGGAAAATGGCAGCAGCAAAAAGCTGATGCCTTTGCTTCTTCCACCGTGGCCGGCGGCCTGGCAGAGGTCGATTCGACCCCTGTCGACTCGCCGTCGGCCCCTTACCTCCTCCTTCGAGGTTCCCATCACCTCCCTCGACGAAGAACCCAAAAAGAATTATAACTTGATGGGGGGGGTTATGGGATCCTACCTCGCGTCGCCGGAGCCGCCAAAGTTGCCGGAGTTTGCTGGGGTCGCCGGAAATCGTCGAGCTCGCCGGGAATTACAGTCGTCGCCAGGTTCTTCCTTTAGCTCGCCTGCTTGATGGTGGTAGCAATATACCTGGCCGTTCAGCCGGCCAGGTGCTGCATGCAGCTAGCCACCAGCTACTTCCAGTAATACACCTGGCCATTCTGCTGGCCAGGTGTTACATTCTTCCCTCCTTAAAAGAATTTTGTCCTCAAAATTTAGGTAGATTGTACAAACAACTCTAGGTAGGCATGCTGCATTTCTTCTTCCATCTCCCAAGTGTTTTCCACAAACTTATCATTGTACCATTGCACCAATACTAACGGAATCGCTCTATTCCGGAGTACCTGATTTCTTCGGTCCTTAATCCTGATTGGCTTTACCTCATAGGTCAAGTCAGGTTTTAGTTCCAGCATGGAACAGTCAACCACATGGGCATAATCCCGACAGTACTTTCTCAACTGCGAGACATGAAACACATTATGCACCTGATCCAGATTAGGAGGCAAAGCAAGTCGATAAGCTGAGTTACCAATCCGTTCAAAGATTTCAAAAGGACCTACAAACCGAGGACTTAATTTCTCTTTCTTACCAAAACGCAAAACTCCATGCGTGGGTGAGACCTTTAAGAAGACATGGTCACCAATTTCAAACTCAAGATCCCTACGCCTTCTGTTTGCATAGTGTTTCTGCTGCTCCTGGGCCAACCGAAGCTTTTCCTGAATGAATTTCACCTTGTCAGCACACAACTGAAGCATCTCTGACTTGATCATAACTTTCTCACCGACTTCATTCCAACAAGTCGGAGATCTACAGGGACGTCCATAGAGAGCTTCATATGGAGCCATCTCAATACTAGATTGGTAGCTGTTGTTGTAGGCAAATTCAATCAAGGGTAAATGGTCATCCCAATTACCTTTCCAATCCAACACGCATGTTCTAAGCATGTCCTCCAAAGTCTGAATCGTCCTTTTTGATTGTCCATCAGACTGAGGATGATATGCTATGCTAAAATTGAGTGCAGTGCCTAAAGCATCTTGTATACTCCTCCAATAGTGTGACGTGAATCTAGGATCCCTATCAGACACTATGGAGAGAGGGGCACCATGCAATCTTACAATTTCTCGGATATAGAGCTGAGTCAAGCTTTCTGGAGTCTGCTTCCACCGAATTGGTAAGAAGTGTGCAAACTTGGTCAGCCGATCTACTATCACCCAAATAGCATTATGCTTCTTCTGGGTAGGAGGTAAGCCTACTACAAAATCCATGGTGATATGCTCCCACTTCCATTGCGGAATCTCTAGTGGCTGCAAAAGTCCTCCAGGTCTCTGGTGCTCTGCTTTAACTTGCTGACAAGTGAGACATTTGGCTACAAACTGACCAATATCCTTCTTCATTCCATCCCACCAGAATTTACGCTTCAAATCTTCGAACATCTTTGTCCCACCTGGATGGATGGTGTACTTGGAATGATGAGCCTCATTTAATAATTCTCTGCGCAGTTCTGAGACAGCTGGGACTACTAATCGACCGTTGAATTGAATACCCCCATCAGCTCCTCTAACAGAACCTGTCCTTTTGAGTAAATTCTGAACTTCTGGATCTGTTGCTTGCGCTAAAATAATCTTCTTAACAATTCCAGATTGTACCACAAAGTTGGCCACAAAAGACTTCCCTCCTTTGGATGAGGGTTCTAGGTGTAGGCTTGCCATAGATTCTAGCAATTCCCATTCTTTGATCATCATAAAGGCAGCAAGGGTTTCTGACTTTCTACTAAGTGCATCTGCTACCACATTAGATTTGCCAGGGTGGTAAGCTATAGAGAAGTCATAATCCTTGATATACTCGAGCCAATGCCTTTGCCTTAAATTCAGATCTCTCTGAAAGAAAATATACTTCAAGCTTTGATGATCCGTAAAGACTTCAATCTGCACACCATAGAGATAGTGCCTCCACAACTTCAATGCAAACACCACTGCAGCTAGCTCTAGGTCATGTGTTGGATAGTTCCTCTCATGTGGCTTTAGTTGTCTTGAGCCATAAGCCACAACTTTGCCATGCTACATGAGTACACAAACTAAGCCTTTCCCAGAAGTTAACGCTTCTGGGAACTAGTTAATCTATTCCCACTAATTCTCCTGAAGGAAGAGTAAGAATTGGTGCACTAGTTAATCTATTCTTCAGTTCCAAGAAACTGTTTTCACATTTTTCATCCTAAATAAACTTCACATCCTTCCTTGTCAATTTGGTCAAAGGTAGGACAATAGTAAAGAGACCTTCGATGAATCGTCTATAATACCCTGCCAAACCCAGAAAACTTCTAATCTCGGTGACTGTTTTTGGTCTTTCCCAATTGACTATAGCCTCGACTTTAGATGGATCAACAGATATGCCATCCTTTGAAATAATATGCCCTAGGAAGTTAACGCTTTCTAGCCAAAAGTTACACTTGCTAAACTTGGCATACAACTGATGCCCTCTCAACACATCTAATACTCGCTCCAAATTCTTTGCATGGTCCTCGAAGGATGACGAGTAGATAAGGATGTCATCTACGAAGACAATGACAAACTGGTCCAACCAAGGATGATAAATCCTGTTCATCAAATCCATAAAGGTCGCAGGTGCATTGGTTACTCCAAAGGGCATTACTAGGAATTCATAATGACCATACCTGGTCCTAAAGGCAGTCTTAGGGATGTCTTCATCTCGAATCCTCAACTGATGATAGCCTGAGCGAAGGTCAATTCGAGAGAAAACTTTGGCTGAATGCAACTGGTCAAATAGGTCATCTATCCGAGGCAAGGGGTATTTATTTTTAACCGTCACCTTGTTCAACATCCTATAATTGATGCACAATCGGAGTGAACCATCCTTCTTTTTGACAAACAAAACTGGTGCTCCCCAAGGCGAGACACTTGGACGAATAAATCCTTTGTCGAGCAACTCCTGCAATTGCTTCTTCAATTCATTCAACTCCGCTGGAGCCATCCTGTACGGTGCCTTGGACATTGGTGTTGCTCCAGGGCATAGCTCTATTGTGAAGTCAACTTCTCTTCTAGGAGGTAGACCAGGTAGTTCTTCAGGGAACACATCAGAAAACTGAGACACTACCGGTATATCTTCCAACTTTGGTTGCGCTGATTCCAAGGTGATCACACTTGCTAGATAGGCAGCACAACCCTTCATAAGAAGCTTATGCGCCTTCAAGGCTGAGATTATACATGCATTATTTTCTGACTTCACTCCTTGAAAAGTAAAAGATTTCTCCCCAGGGATGGTAAGGGTTACTCTTTTTTTCCTGCAATCCACTAATGCAGTATATACAGAAAGCCAGTCCATCCCTAGGATTACATCAAAGTCAATCATGTCTAACAAGACAAGATCAGCTGGAAGATACTTATCTCCAAAACAAATAGGTACCCCTAGAAGACACTCACTTACTCTAATAATGTCACCAACAAGGGTCATTACAAGTAAAGGTGAATCTAGCATGCTACAAGGGTGGTTTAAACTTAAAGCACACACACCCGATACAAAAGAATGAGTCGCACCGGGGTCAATTAAAACTTTTACACCTAAGTCGTAAATAGAAACCGTACCTCCCACAACTACATTCTTTTGAGCATCCTCAGAAGTAATTGAGTAAACACGAGCCTGTGCATGCCTACTGCTTTCACCTTGCTGTGCATTCTTTTGCTTTTCAGGGCAAAACCTGGCAATGTGCCCCTTTTTATGGCAGAAAAAACAAATGCGATCCTTTGCCTCACAAATCTGCCCTGGGTGAATCTTTCCACAAGAGTAGCACTCTGACTGACCACTTGCCCCCTGAGGTTGAGGTTGTGGTCTCTGGAAAAATGGCCTCTGCTGACCAGCATTAAACTGTCCTGAGCTTTTTCGCCTCGGCTCAAAACCCCTCTTCTGTCTACCCTGGAAGTTATGTCCCTGACCAAATTTGCTACTCCCAGCATCAATTCTCAGTCTCTTAGCCTTTGATCCAAAATCATTCCTGGCCACACCAGCATTAGCCCTCTGTTCTTCTCTATTTCTGTCCTGGTTCTTCTCAAAAATATACGCCTGCTCCACAGCATCAGCAAAAGATGTAGTTCGGGCTCCCATGACTTTCTCTCGCAGCCCAGTTCTAAGTCCATAAATGAACTTTTCCATTCTTTCACCATCATCCTCCATCTTGGTGGTGAAACGCTCCAACTCTACAAACTTATTGTCATAGTCCTGCACGGTCATATTTCCTTGCCTAAGACCCAAGAATTCCCGCATCTTCTCTTTCCGAACGTGGCTCGAAAAATATTTCCCATTAAAAACTTTTAGGAATTCCTCCCAGGAAATCTCTTCAACTTTCCGATCTTTAAAGAAGGTGCGCTTGGCAGAACTCCACCAGTGATCAGCATTTTCTGTCAAAACAAAAGTCGCCATTCGAACTTTACTATCATCCTCCACCGAGATAGATTCAAAAATCTTCTCGATAGCTTTTACCCAACTCCCAGCCTTTTCTGGAGTTTCTTTCCCTGTGAAAGCTGGAGCCATTGCCTGGAACAATTTGAGATGAGCTATCTTTTCTTTCTCTGCTTTCTTCCTTGCATCAGGACGATGTTTCACTTGAGCTTGCACTGTTTGTGCTAAACCCCTAATCATTTCCATTACATCTCCATCACCGTCACCTCCCAAGTTAGATCACGACGCGCCATGGAAGGTTTTCCGTTGTCTCCCACTGCTTTCCGTGGTCTCCTCACGGGAGATCTGTTGAGGAGGTAGAGATTCTTTTGCCTGGCATTCTTTATCTTTACTTCTGCCAATATCCGAAACTTTCAGCGTCCGGATGTTTCTCTTACGAGGTGCCATCTCAACCTACAGGATGAGAATACTTATCACTACTTCTACTCACAACCACAACTATAGCTAGATATATCCTAAGAGGACTTCCAGACTTGCAAATAAAGGTTATGCTCTGATACCAACTGTCACGGCCCAGGTTTTAAAAACCATTTTTAAATCAGAGTGGTAGCAGAAAACTCGAGGATTGTTCCTCTAAGCGATAAATCATTGGTTGAAAAATTTTCGACTAAGCATCTAGGCCGTGATAACTGGGGTTCACAAATATGGATACAAAACCATATATACATATAGTAATACAAGATGCAAAGTCGATTAAACCAAAGCAAGTCCTCTAAGTGCAAGTCTGTCATCCATCTTAAAACAAACTAGAAATAGTCGGCACTCATGCCTTAATACAAGAGCTAGAACAAACCCGAATAGGAGATATACTCAGCAATCTGATCGTCCTCACCACCTAGCTCCCAAGTGCACGTGAAGTCAATTCTCCACAGCAGCACCTACATCACATAAGGATGCTGAGTATAAAAATACTCAGTGGGATACCATAACACAGTCATCAACATTACAACAAATTAGGATTTGCATTAACATGTTATGCAACCTATTACAGGATTCCACTTGAATCTTTTATTAATCTTTCAAGCAAGTCTTTTATTGCTTCCCAAGTTCAAGTTCAACAATTAAGTCTTTGTCCCATAGACAGACTCACTGAATGTCATACCTACATGACAGACAGCACAAAACACCGTGACTATCACTCCGGTTAATACCGGTAATCAAGGCACGCCCTGAATCTCTCAAGGGTTTGGCTCCACATCAGCTCCTAGACTCGATGTGGATCGGGAAACGCAGCCTTCTAGGATGCTAACGTCTCCAATGTTGTGCACAATAAACCACCTGGCAACCAAGGCTCAGGATGTGTGCAGAGCTTCCACTTGGGAAGATGCAAAAGCTCTCTCTAAAATCCATAGAGAATAAGCACGCTCTCTCTAAAATCCATATAGAAGAGGTAACAGCTTAAGCCTGGCCAATAGAATATGTAATGCTCTCTCTAAAATCCATAGAAAGATGCAAACATGGGCCAAAATAACATATCATTGTTCTCTCTAAAATCCATAGAGAGATATAACAGCTTAAGCCTGGCCAATAGACGTTGGTCCTTATTAGGTACCATGACACAGAGCTTCCATCAGTCTGAAGATGTGAATGCTCTCTAAAATCCATAGAGAGATATAGACGGCAGAGCTTCCACCAGTCGGAAGATGCAACACCACTCCAATCTATTCCGTGTGATCCTTAATAGGTATCACAATATTACTAGTATGAAACCATAACATACCATTCACAGCTGTTGGCTTATTAGCTCAACAGATAACCTGACCTTTGACTTAATAGTCATTCGTCGCTTGATCGGAAGTCACTCACACCCATACACTGACTCCCAATCCCAAGGGCATTTTAGTCTTTATCTTGATTAGGTTCTTCCCAACCCTCAAGCCCAGCCCTCAAGTCATCATTCTATTATCTTGCATAAAATGATTATGTCTCTAAACCATCTAGGTTTATTAGTCGGGTTTTTCTTTACCATTTAAGTCCTTTGCTATTAGTCAGCATAACATAAGGAACTAACGTCCTTAGCACAGTAACATTACACACATACCAATAACACACCAATTAGGGCTTGAAACTATTTATTAAACAGCCCAAAATTACTAAAAAGAGCCTATGTACCATTCTGGCTCTGTATGTACCATACTGCATTCAATTACACAGGCAGTCAGGCTTCACCGTCAGTTGTGGCCAGTTTAAATGGTCGGTTGAGGTCCACCGGCAGTTCAAAATTTAAACCGGCTTATGAACCGAGTTTATTATTGAACCAGGTTCGATTTATATCTGGACCAAACCGGGTTCGGTCTACCTGAACCGGTTTATTTATTGGACCGGGTTCGGTCTAATCATGGACCGAACCGGGTTCGGTTTGACTATTATCGAACTGGGTTTGGTTCGGTTTGTCGATCCGGTCCAGCTGATCCTGGACCGAACCGATCGTCTTCCCCAGGAAGACGACCAGTTCGGTCGTCTTTTACTCGTGCGAAAGTGGCGGCCGACACAGTCGCCATCGTCGGGCCGCCACCGCTCAGCCGACGCACCCCTCTTCTTCTCCTCTCCTCCACCGAACGTCAGACCGTGATCCAGCCGAATTTGGGGAGGGGAAGGGAAAATGGCAGCAGCAAAAAGTTGTTGCCTTTGCTTCTTCCACCGTGGCCGGCGGCCTGGCGGAGGTCGATTCAACCCCCGTCAACTCGCCGTCGGCCCCTTACCTCCTCCTTCGAGGTTCCCATCACCTCCCTCGACGAAGAACCCAAAAAGAATTAAAACTTGATGGGGGGGTTATGGGATCCTACCTCGGGTCACCGGAGCCGCCAAAGTTGCCTAAGTTTGTTGGGGTCACCGGAAATCGTCGAGCTCGCCGGGAATCGCAGTCGTCGCCAGGTTCTTCCTTTAGCTCGCCTGCTTGATGGTGGTAGCAATATACCTGGCCGTTCAGCCGGCCAGGTGCTACATGCAGCTGGCCACCAGCTACTTCCAGTAATACACCTGGCCATTCTGCCGGCCAGGTGTTACAAGTCCTATTCATACCCCAGTGGAGTGCCCTTTGGCCCATGAGCACCCTGATTTTATACGCAAGTACGTTAATGAGGCCCAAAGTCTTCATAGGTGGGAGGATCATCCTAATTCTCCTTGGGAGCAACCCAACCCTGGGCCCACTCTTCATGAGGCCCCTAGACAAGATTTCCTAAGCCAACAACTGGCTTACCAACCAGCCTCTACTCCTCAGTTTGGCCAATCATCCTTAGAAGATCAGATGAGCCAGATACTAGCCACCCTAACGGAGATGAAAACAGACCAAAAATCCCAGGCCCAGCTTATCCATTCCCACACACAGGCTCTTGCCAACATTGAAATACAGTTAGAACAGCTAACACAGGCCATGAATATGAACGAAGAATGCATTTTAACTGTCGAGCCCCAATATCCAAAGGGCCAATTTTTTGATGAAGGGATATGTTTTTCCCCTGACTATGATGTTACATCCCTTCATAATGCCCAAAGGTTTGACAATGAGCTTGAGGGGGTTTTACATAATGATCAAGAGGGTGTAGAAATTAAAGAAGAAGTGAGTGCATTAATAGAACCCAGCTTTAAACCTTCTTCTATATTTGAGGAGTCACGATCTATGGCACTATTAATGGAACCTTCTATTCCTAAAACACCATTCATACCATGTCTTGACCAATCTAACCCTTTATTTATTGAAAGTAACCTAGAATGTTTCATAGATTGTTTAGTTGATTCACTAATTGAGGAAGCTTTCCCAATTGGGTTACTAGAAGAGGCCCCTAAGGCCAAAATGGTTAATTTGGAGGAGGAGACTTTTATTCTAAAATTTTCTAATGACCCTTCGTCATGGTTAATGCAGGGACCCCTCTTTACAAAGCTTCCCTACCCACCACTCCATCCTTTTATTCCACGATGTGCTCCATACTTAGGCAACAAGGATAGAAGTGTGTAGTGCAATCATTTAATTGATCCAGGTTGATGACTTGATAATCTGGAGGCTGAGCGGTTGATGACTTGATGACTTGATGACTTGATCCAGGTTGATGACTTGATAATCCAGAGGATCATGGCTCCATCTGGCTGAAGACGTTAAACTTAGCGCTTGGTGGGAGGCAACCCACGTATTCAGGTGTATTCTCTCCTTTTCTTATTTTCTTTGTTATATGATCATTGTTATTTTTTATATGGTGTTCACATTGAGTACAATGTTCATAATAGGTTTGGGGGAGGGAATATTGCCTGCATATAAAAAAAATTAAAAAATTGAAAAATCATAAAAATTTGAATTAGTTTTTTAAGTTGTTTGTTAGTATTTTTGTTAGGTTTTGATAGTTTATCCCGTAATAATGCATGTTACAATTCTTAGGAGATTAATTTACATTGGAAGTGTGAGTAAGTATACTGGAGGATAGATACACTTAACTAAGCATATCTTTCTGTTACAGTCCTCTTGGAACATGTGCTTGAGCTAATAAAACTCACTCACACACACTAGTACATAAAGTAATACCATCTAAAGATTTGTTGAATGCTAATCTACAGTGGGATGTCTTTAGTCATAGTCATTGGATGATGTGTAGTTATCTGTTGAGCTTAAAAGATCATGATAGACCATTTACTTGGCTATGGCAAGGGATTGGAATCGGAAATAGGTTGAGAGTATAATATAACCTGGACAAAATAAAGATGTGCTGAAAATATGAATGCTGAAAATGAAAATACGAAAAAAATGAAAACAAAATGAAAGAAAGGGGCTGCTTGACTTTATAGGATTAACTTAGGCTGATGCTCTAGCCCGAAGCGGTCTCTTAAAACCTAATGCCCTAAGCCAAATTGGCTGGGAGTCGTTGGCCTGAGTCATTGCTAAACCTAAGCATCTTGAAGTCAGGCCTTACACAGTCCTAGCGAGAAAAAAGAAAAAAAAAGTCTATGGTATATTATCCTCTCAAATCTAGAATGTTGGACCCGAAGGAGGCACGCAGATCTGTGCTATCATGAACCTAAAGATTACGATAACTATGTAGATTCTGATGTTCTTTGGTTAATGGGTAACACTAGATCTGTATAAACAGAAATTTAGAATGTATTGCTACAATGTTCTACACTTTCTACTATTTATGTTATCATGCTATATAATATTTGAGCAGAAATTTCCAAGATGAAAGTGTGGAATAAAACCACTTACTTGAGGGCTTCTATATTCCTGTTGATTATGAACCAAGTACATGTGGTTGATTTTCTTAAGCATTGTAGTATGTATTTATCAGGATAATAGGTTTGCTTGTTTTGCAATTTTTTATTTTTGTTTTACTTCTTCACTTAGGTTAAATTAGATTAATAAATACATGTTTGTGGGTAGCATGGCTGCAAACCCTCACGAGACAACACTCGTCCTACTAGGGACACCTAGAGGTTTAACGGCTTGTTCCATACGCTCAATGCAATCGTGTTCCTTACGAAAGTGGTGTTTACTTTTATGCATTAGTTTCCTTAATTTGTTTGATTTTATTTTATTTTGTTTTGCTAGGGACTAGCAAAATATAGGTTTGGGGGTGTGATCTATACATGAAATATGCATTTTATTATCTTCTAAACTTATGTTTATGCTAGTATTAGATTAGAATTTCTACTACTTTAATATAGTTTTTAGTTTTTGTAGGAAACAAGAGTAAAACGCAGAAATGGGTGAAATGCGACTCTAATGATTAAATATTTATTACTTCGATTGCATATATCTGATGGGACTGATTTAAGCTTCATGTTAAGCTTTCCAACGCCACTGACTGTTCATAATTCGGAGTTCTGAGCAAAAAGTTATGATCATTTGAAATATAGCACGCGAAAGAGACACAATTAAAGAGAATAACCGTTAAGATGAGATTGGATGGATGAGATCGATACAACGGGTTTTTTATTTAATAAAGAAAAAAATAGAAAAGAAATATGAACCGGTTCAGAGTTCGGTCCAGTTCAGTTAAAAGAAAAAGAAAAAAAAAAGGAAAAAATTGGCCCGAGCCAAAGCTCGGGCCTTTCGTCTAGAACAGAGGCGCTCGAGCTCTACTCGAGCGCCGGTGAAGAACAGCCGACAAGGATAGAGGCTGGGCTGAGCTCCGGCGGCCAGGCTGGCGACAGCGGCGGCGGAAGCAGGATGGCGACGATCATGGACAGCGGCGAGGCGAAGCTTGACGATCGAAAAGTAGTCGATGACGAGGAAGATGAGCGGCGGCTTGAGATGACAGTGGATGGCGATCAACAGAGAGCACGGCGGCAAAATGACGGGACGGCGGGTGTTGTACAGGAGACGCCGATTGAGAAGGCGGCGATCTGGACGGCGGAAGAATCGTGCTGGATCGGGAAGGAAACCAAAAAAAATAGAGTGCCGGAATGTTGTGACCCGTAAGGATCACAAGTACTGGAATCCGCAAAAGAGGAGAAGAAGAGATTTGAGAGGGAAGGAATAGTTCTTAATATTGCATACCCAGAAGGAGGAAGACGTCCTCCTTATAAGGAAGGAGAGGCGCATCTTCCAAGACTGATTACAAGATGTGACTTTTCATATTCCTAGACTGACTCTTCATCTTCCTAGACTGATTACAACATTCCTGACCTTTCATATTCCTAGACTGACTCTTCATCTTCCTAGACTGACTCTTCATCTTCCTAGACTGATTACAACACGGAATAGGAAAGTCGGTGCTAGATTTGGGCTCGATTCCACTTCAAATTGGAATTGGGATTGTGCTTGATTTGGGATGGGATTGGTGTCTATAAAAGAGAGGACTTCTGGCCGGAAAGAAGGGGGGCTTAAACGGAGAAAAATCCGCGGGAAAAACAGAACGTAGGAGGAAGAAACAGACCAGATTCCGGTGCTATTTCCGCCGAATTCCGGTAGTATTTTGGCCGGTAGAGAGAGAGAGAGAGAGAGGAGGAGCCGCCGGAGGAGAGGAAGAAAGGGCGCAACTTTGGCCGAAAAAGGATCGATTTTGGACTGCTACAGTAACTCCGACATTTGCTACAGTGCACGGCTGCGCGAGGAAGACGATGAATAGTGCCATGAACAGTAAATTGCTACAGTGATTCTGCAACAGCATTTTGGTGAATAGTGTAAAACGACTCCTTCAAATCAACAGCGTTCTCCTTGTCCGATGGCCGGCTAAATCCTTGTCCAAGGCGTAGATGAAACCCGAGTAAATTAGTTGTATCATTTTCCTTCATCTTAATTTTACCTTGATTGGTGTATGAATCTTATTATAGAATCACTGTTAATTTATTGAGGTTTATTCTATGTGCTCGAGAGAGGCTAGAGTGAATTCTTGTGAGTTTCATTCCGAGGAATATTTGCGTGTCCGAGAGGAACGTGAGTAGACTAAGGTGTTATAAAGGAATAAGATTTCATTGGTTTATGCTCGAGAGAGATAGATCACAATTCCATATTTTGATTACTTATGTGTTACGTCCGAGAGGAGAGCACAATATTTTGAATTGACAAGTATATGTCCAAGAGGAATATACTAGCCAATCAGGAATTTATTCAAAAGAGAGAGACGATAAGCTGGTTTATTGTGTGGTGGATTCGAAGCCTTGGCACTTCTCCATATTAGTTAAAATCCATTTTAAAGTAGTTAAATTTTATTGTTTTCTCTAGAATTAATTAAAACAAAATTTACTTTCACTTGAATTTGGTAAAATATTAGTCCGTCCCTGAGGTTCGACAACCCTTTAATACTCGCCGTAGTACAATTGCCTTGTGCACTTGCAAGGGTTTTAATTTTAAACGATTACTAAGGGAAACTCAGCCAGGGTGAGAGTTAATGATACTCAATCGCCCCTGTATTAAGAGAAACTCGGTCAGGGTGAGAGTTAATGATACTCAACAGCACATGCGTTAAGGGAGATTCAGCTAGGGTGAGAGTTAATAATACTCAAAAGCCCTTGAGTTAAGAGGCCCTGCCAGGATGAGAGTTAATAAGACTCAAAAGTCCCTGTGTTAAGAGAGTATATCTTTGGACCCTTGTTAGGTTCCCGCCCAAAGAGGGGCATTCCATAAGTACTGATAGAACCAGTATTCTAAACATGATAGAGGGTTCCAAGGAGAGAACCTTTAGGATAGTCTGGCAAGAAACCACATGGAAGTGGTGATATATGAGAGTGAGAGTTGTAGCTCCATACGCTTGTGATAGTTGAAGTCTCTGTGAATGATGTTTTTCTTATGCACTCTCAATGTTTGGATAATTGATTAATTATATTCTCTCCATACATTCTAGCTGTTTTGGAGTCTTTGTAATTGATGATGATTTTTAGTAATGCAATTCCTTATATTGGATATCGATATTGCTGATTTGTCAGTTGTTGTTAAAATTTTATGCATTATTATATATTGTATCTTTTGTGTTTGTGTGGGTTTTGCATCCTACTTGGTATTTCTTCGGAATACTCTTGCAAAATGTGATGCAGGCTTGGATAAAGATTAGATTTGGAGAACGTTGCAGGAGAAGGAAAAGCTCAAAGATTGCAGTCAGAAAGTTACGAAGTTTATGTTACTTTTGAAATAAATAGTTGTGACATTAATGGCCTGTGTGCCAAGAAGTTTTAGTGATTTTGTTAAGATATTTTGATGACTTTTATTTTGGGATAATTTGAGATTAAGAATTTTTATTTCATATGGTTAAATAATGTTGATTCATATGATTGAGTGGTTTCAATTACACATCCTTTTGAGATGTTGTGGTTGACTAGTGAATGGGTATTCAGTTGCGTTCCCGAAATTCTGCTTCAAGAATTTCTCGCTTTAAGGTCAACTTCCACACTCCGTCGAGGCTTGAAATTTCGGAGCGTGACAATTTCATAATAAAAAAAAACTTCCGCCCTTTAATAGATGCTCCATAATAGCAACCGTTTTTTTTAATCATAGAGCATCTATTTCAGGACGGAGGGAGTACAATTTTCATAAGAAATTTTCTCACGTGACCTTATGAAAACACACAAAACATACTATGAAAAAATATAGTTAATCATAAGAAAAATTGGATCTAGATACAAGTAAACAATAGCAAGTGAAGTATTATTCAAGACATGTATAAGCTGAGTGAAATCATCTAGAAATTTTCTTATGTGACCTTATGGAGACACACTGAACATACTATGTTATATAAATTCAGAAGTTAGTTTAACATAACAGAAACTCCGTAATGACACTTTATTTTGTTATTTTCAGTTGACTGCATTTAGTAATTTAATATTAAACCAAAATGAGGATCATGTAGGCCAGAGTTTCTTTGCATTTTTGTACCTGGTCTATGGCAGCAACTACATCTGCGGCAAATCCTCCAAAGCTTTTGTACAAGGCCTTATAAACAGCAATGCTGAAACATATAACACGCAAGAATGTAAGAAACATAGAAATGGAAAGCATATGATTGCACAATATTTAGCAAGGTTTAAATTTATTGCTGTGCACGAGGAGCCATGCCACTAGCATTCCCAAAATGATGGCCAGCCATAATGACAGGATTCCCATGGTTCCCAGCTTCAATGGAGGCTGTATGCCTGCAATTGAATGTAGAAAAGGTAAGTGCCACTAGCAGAAGCAAAAATTTCTTAATAATTTAAATGACCCAGCAAAAAATGGGCATTATCAGGTGAATGCTGGTAGATAATGTCCAGTGTTATATTTTTCCACAAGTGATAGAGGAAAGTTTAAGAACACTACAAATTGACAGTATGACGTGAGAAGACTTGCGTTCCATGACCATCACCATCAAAAGGTGAGTGGGATCAATTCCAGTATCAGTGAATCCAATGACAATTCCTTCTCCAGATCAAAAGCTATGGATACCTTGTGAATATAGTCAGCATAACCCTCTATTCATGTATCCAACAAAAAAAAATATAAGTCTCTATTTAAGCCATCATTATCAGGTATATATCATCAAATATACCTTACCTTGATGTACCTCGAGTTCTTTGTCATTCTGTAATACCATTCCTGACATCCTAAAAATCATGTTACTTATTATCAGTAATGGAAAGAAAAGTTGGATAAAATCATCATCTATGTTAATGACAGAGAATTCATTTGGCTGACTAGTGTGCTCATAACCATTTTCAATGAAAACCTTCTATAACATGCAGGTATTTCATCGAACACTTTGTAAGCATCTACCACAACGTGGTAAAATCAGCAATCCAAGCATACAACAATCATAAAACAATTACAAGCACTGAGCTTTCTGAGAAGTGACAAGAACCTCGGAGACGGCGTCCAATTTACACAGCTGTCCAATTTGCATTTGTTAAAAAAACATTAATGGGTAAAAAATGAAAACAGCCGGAAATGTAGAACCTAATACTTTCTACCTTGATTATATATACAAAATGTCTTCTACATTGGTACTTCATACTAAAAAAAGTCGTGCATAGTTCGGTAGACAATCACAATTATTTCAGTTTGACGGAGTATCAAGTTCATGATAATGAAATCAAATGGCACGTAGAAATTCCTAACAACAATCAAAGAATGCATAAAAGCACATTAGCATACTAGCTAGACAACAAAAAATAGATTTCCCTTCCACCAATATAATTCAAGATTGTACTTTGAACCATCACAAGAATTGAAAATTCTTCTAATTACAGATACATATAATAATACGGGAAGAAACAAGCATTGTAAGAGTGGCATGCATATAATAATCACAGATACATATAATAATACTCTACTTGTGCTACGGGCCACATGCACCTACGCGCTAGTGGCATGCATCTTTCTTTTTCATTTAGTACATCTATTCGTTTTAGAAAATGACTTTTCTATTATGATTGACAAATGTTTCTTAACCGTATTTGGCACAAAATTTGTGCATTTCATAGATTTGTATGCATTCTCATGCATGTTTAATGTTAGAAAAGGGATAATCCTATTTGATGGTACATTTAGTACATACGTGGTGGATTAAAAATATAAGTTAAATGATGTAATTAATGTCATGTGACTAGCATGTTACTTATGTTAAAGCATGTATCATACGTATACTTTTAGTGTCTATCATATAATTGTAAATGTCCTTGCATTCATACATGATCGAATATGAACTAAGCATAGAAGTTAAAAAATATACAACACCACCACATTCGTGTATCTAGTATACTATACCCACGTGTGTATTGCATGTCATTGTCAATCTTCTTCATCTCGCCTCTTCCTCCCACTCTTACAATGCTTGCACACTCGTACTAATAAGATATCATGCATGGAAAACATTCTTTGCATTTAATGTCATGCAATTAACTTTGTCCCATAAATGGAGGTCGTTCATAATTAACCATAACACTATCCAACTTCACCATGCTACAATTAATGTAAAGAATGTTTCAAACATACACCAGAGCCATCAAACAAAATTGCAACTCCTCTCAAACAAAATTACATTAATGCTTCAAACATACACCACATCCATCACGCCGCGTTCTTCTTATGCAACTTTCTATCATTGATGTTATGCAATTAAGGTACCAACGCAACTCATAGTTGACAATAAATCTATTTAATAAAATAAAAATTTATAATAAATTATGTAAGTAAATTTTTTTAATACAAAATTCATTGAGATTTTTTTAAATATAATATTCTCATTAAAAAACACCTTGTTGAGATGTACATAGCCATTTTATGTAATTATTTTAATATCACTTTATCCCATTGTCTAAAAATTATAAGAGGATAATCTTTTGCCAAAAATGTTTGTTGCAAATAATGAGAATGGAAAAATTTACATATTTTTAAATATTTTATTTATTATTATATAAAAAATAATACTTTTATTTATGAAAAGTAAAATATATTGCATTGCGACAAATATAACAATTTGTCGCAAACACTATGTATTATTTACGACAAATATAAGGTGGTCGCAAATAGCATCTACTTTTGCGGCTACATGATTGTTCGTGACAACTATGCATTGTTTTTTGAAACCAAATTGGTCATTGGTCACCAATAGTACTTATTTTTTGCGACCAATTGCCATGTAATAGCAATTTTTAAATATTTGTATTAATGATTATATAATAAAATAATACTTTTATTTATAAAAAGTAAAATGTATTACTTTTGCGACAAATATAATAATTTGTCGCAGAAACTATTTAATATTTGCGACAAATATATAGGTTGTCGCAAATAGAATTCACTTTTTGCGACTAAATGGCTCATTCGTTGCAAAAAGCATTGTTTTTTTTTGCAACTAATTCGCCATTGGTCTCCAATAGTACCTGTTTTTGCGACTACTTGTCGTATCGTCGCAAAAGGTAAGCTATTTGCGACAATTCTAAAACTTCGTCGCCAATGGGTATCTATTGCGATTAAAATAGATTTGTTGCCAAAGAATTTGTCGCAAAAGCCCTGATTTGTTGTAGTGTTAAACATTCATAAACCGGGGTTGTTCAGATCGAATTTGTCAGAAATATTAAAGCTATTTGCTTGAAAATGAAATCTAACTTCATTGGATGAGGACTTGGTTGTATTAATTAATATGAGGTATGCATGGTTTTATTTAATTATTGTTGCTCCAAGGAGAAGTCTTCCTATTTTTTGGTAATTAATGACTTTTTGCTTATGCGACCAACATATGAGAAACATTCCTCTACCAAAATTTCCCTTAATGAGCGTGTCAGAAACAATCTATTTGTGGAATATTTCCTTTGATATACTCTTTCATATTTAAGAAACAAGTGTACTCATTTATTGTTACTTTGATGGAAAAAGTCACGAGGTTCCACCCTTTGTAGATATTACCACCTTGTTTTTAACAAGTAGCATTTGAGAAACATTACTCAACCAAGGCTGCACAAATTGAACTTGCCATAAACAATCTAGAGGTCCTTTTTCAAACACTAAAATATTCCACTTGCTTGTTGGTTAAAGCCTTTGATATAATCTTTCCTATTTTAGTATGTAATATTTCACTTATTTATTGTAAATTTGATGTGCAAGGCCAAAGGTTCCACCCTCTATTGACATTGACATTATGTTTCTAATAATTACCATTTGAGAAACATTACTCTACAAGAGTTACAAGAGTTGCTGGAATTGAACTTGTTAGAAGCAACAATGAGGTCTTTTACACAACATTGATATGTTACACTTCTTTTTTCATTAAAACCTTTTATACAATTATTTTCATATATGAGGATGTAATGATTTGACAATATTTTTTTATGCAAGATATAAATTATTTGAAATCAAGGATTGCACATTGTCATAAATTAAATTAAAATTTTACTTTGATATATTCAAATCCCTTACACTTCACTTTACATTTTCTAAGTATAAAAATGAGAAACTTGGCTTACTATACACATCCAAACAATAACTATGCATCATTAAACATTGGACATTCTCCACATAAAAATCATTGACTCTCTTGCATCAATATGATTTTATTCCACCTTCAAGTAGGTTATTGTGATACACATCCTCCAATGTTCCTCTTTGGCATCATTTTGAATTTCTTCCATCTTCTAGTATGTCAATTGTATGAATATCCTACAAAATACTACAAACTAATTTATACACGGAGATTGATAAATATTACATATCAAAAATCCGGTAATTGATCATAATGCATCTGCACTACAATTTGATCCCTATGACTTGTAGTCAGATGCATGACAAAAAGTGCTTAATTACTTTATTAAAATTAATTGGATAAAATAGAATAATGTTATACCCTTACCTGTTGGTTAGGACCTCCATCCATAAGTGTAACAACTGGTTATAAGGTTGGGTTAAAGGCAATTGGAAATTGTTGTGGAAATACCAAACGCATCAATGTTAGTGTGGTGTCATAGTTGTTGCCAACTTCAATGCTCTTTTTTGCATTCCTTAAAACCCCTTTAGCCTACCATATGTTTCTCCTTTTGGCTTCGTTTGTGGTTTCAACATGGGCTAGACTTTATATTCAAAACACAATAATATCATCATCAATTGTAGCCAGATGTGAATCCTCTACTACGTTATTTGCCTTGCGCCTTTTAACTTCAAGTTTAATACGAGTTGAAAAATGAATGATCACTTACATTTTGTTCATCACCTTCAATTTCAACTTCTGCAATTTAGATCATACATAATAGTAAGTGCAAGATAAAATATAATTATCTCTTTTTTTATAAGTAAGATATCATTTAAAGAAAAGGGAAGAGGGTACAAGACCATGAGTCAATTACAGCATAACTCAAACCCAAAAACAGCAGAGAAACAAAAGCAAGGAAACCCCGATCAATCATACAAAAGAGGTAATCGATCATTAGAATGAGGAAAAAAATAACAAAATGGCTTTTCCCATTCTATCACATGATTGAGGTGGTCGAAAAAGCTTTTCCAATGCCCTGAAAAAGGGTAGGGAATCCATTGGCCATATAATTATCCGCTCAACACTATAATTTGTAGGATCAATTACCTTCTTGCATAATATCTCCATTTAGAATACATATGATTGACTAATTCCCTAGGCAATGAACTAGAAAGCATACCTGAGGTTGGTATAAAAGGAATGACATTTAAATTTATTATTGCCTACATGTAAATCCACATAATCAAATTGGTCAATATTACGCACATGTAGCACATCAGAAACAATCCATGATACAGTGTTTCACACATTAAAAGTATAAGAAATGTTTTTTTAAATTTGGTTTTGGTTATTTAATATTTGCACTTTGATGTATTTAACACTATTGATGGATTGGTTCCTCCATTAGTAATGTGTTTCTCATATTTCAAGTTTGAGAAATAAATATTGTCTCAAATGTTAACAATACGATAACTTTATAAAAATTCTTATTCATTAATACGTGTTTTATAATCCACCAAAATCTATTTTTTTTTCCACTTATGCCTTCATCTTTCCATACATCAAATCGTACGCTACATGTAACCCTTTTAGCAAAAAAATGTTGTGTACCTGCACATTCAGCTAAGGGAAAAAGACACATAATCAAAAGATACAAATTCATATCCAAAACTCCATTCTTGCATGTTGGCAAAGAAAGAAACTTCACTGTTGCTTCTCAACAATGTGGATGTGGGAGAGAAACAATTTAATTTTGCGAATTCAAAATATAGAATATTATAATAGCGTTTACTGTTGAAAGAGAAAAAAAGGGCGTGGGAAGAGATGGAGAGATGACAGAGAGGGGATGGTAGGAGAGATAAAAGGCTTTGCATATGGGACAGACATTTTCCCCTCTCACTCGATGCCATCACCCTCTTTATTCCCGTTTGGGTGCATGGGACTGGATGTGTAGGTGTCAAATTTCTAATGGCTGGCCAAAAATTGACTTGCGCTGGAGCTTGCACCGAATAATTTCTCCAACAATAGAGCAGTGGGATAGGTGTTGTGTATAGAAAAGGACCCAAATTTCTAAATTTTGAAATATGTCTACGTGTTGAAAAAATTGACTTTCTTAGACATAATGTTCCAACATTTTTCTCAACTAATCTACATTATCCACCTGAGCTAATCATTTTCTTCTTCTTCGAGAGGGCACGGCTAGAAAGGACAGAGCCACCACCTCTCAAAGCATGTATTCCACAGCCAATCCCCTCGTGACATACAAGGCCCACCCACAATATGCACCAATGACCGGATACAATCACGGAAGTTAGTGCAGTGATGGGTGTTAGATAACCGGTTTTCTCAAAAGCTGAAAAGCTCGAGCTTTTGGGAATCTTGGTTATCTAACATGGTATCGGAGCTCCAAGTTGTGGAAGGTCCTAGGTTCTAGTCTCGCTAGAGGCATTTATATCTCAATTATGTTCCAGGTGCATGCTTTATAGACGCTTGCACGTGAGGGGGGCTCTTGTATCTTTTGTGGTACACAAAAGATGGAAGTAGGACATATCAGTAATTCGGACAAGTTTTAAGTGGAAGACTCCAGTATATTGTTTCTTACTTCCCTGTCAGTCTCTCTCTTTCCTAAAAAAATTATAATTGCAAATTATAGAAAATTTGAATACGATTCCTAATTAATACTTCGATCATTTGTAGATACTGACTTTTTAAGCCCAACAATTTTTTAGGATTGGATCACCGGAAAAAAAAAACTCTCCCTCAGTCAGATATTATAAATAACATTTGGTTATCCTAAGGACAACCCATTGTAAGATAACCAAGCTTCCCAAAAGCTCGAGACGTTAAGAAACGGAAATTTTTATTCATTTATTGTATATTCTAACATCTTCCCTCACGTGCAAGCTTCTATAAAGCGCGGCACCTAGAACATAATTGGGATATAAACGCCTCCAGCGAGATTAGAACCCAGGACCTTCCACAACTTGGAAGAGCTCTGATACTATGTAAGATAACCAAGTTTCCCAAAAGCTTGAGGCTCTGATACCAGTTAGATAACTGGTTTCCCAAAGCTCGAGCTGTTAGGAAATTGAAATTTTTATTCATTTATTGTATATCTTAACATTTTTTAGAACTAACTGTCCACTGGGCTTTAGCTAGTATCAAGCCGACTAAATAACTATACCATCGAATATCTCAAGTACATATTTGAACCTAACAAAGGTTCTTAAAACAGAACTTTATTACTCCTCTAGTAACTTTTAATTGAGACTATCATATAATTGGTCAAGTTTATTGAGATGTGGGGTAATGCCTTGACTTTTCCGAGCGAGTGTCTTTCATCGCAGAGGCCTCTCGACCTCGATCTTGACCTAGGGTCACTGCCGACCAGCCATCTTTGCCACTCAGGAGAATAACTAGATAACGGTATCATCTACTTACGATACTTATATTTTGCTAATTGTCTCAATTAAAAGTGAGGGGTAGGAGTAAATGAATATGGTGCACGCAAACGCATGCACATCTAGGCCACACTGGTGTGCGAATTCGAGATATGCAGCTAGAAAAATTATTTTTCTAGCAACAAATGCAGCTACTGTTATATTAAATAATTTGTTATATTTATGAAATTTAGGCTATTGGAAAAAGGGAATGGTGCATGTCGGACTTGGTTATGCTGGAGGGTATGTTGTAGCCACAGAAAAGCGAAATCATGTTTGCCATAATTAATCCAAAGCATGAAAAAAGTCAATATATTCATCATCATAACACTGAGATCTAACACAATTTTCTTTGATTGCCTTTAAATGTCACATATGACGAGGATTCAAACATAAGTCTACAGCATAATTCTGAATATCTTAAACAGACTATATTTTATGCGACTAAAAATATCATTCCTTCACCTGCAGCATGATTTTATTTTTACGTAATCAGCTAATTTTTTTTTAAAAATCAAAGTATGTTACCTAATTATGAAAAAGAAGTCACAAAATTAGAAAGATAGTTTGGTTGAGTAATAAGCAATCTTAGAAAGAGAAGACCCAAAAGGGAAGTTTCCTGGATGCTTAATTGCTTTAGGTCTCTGTCCAGGGATGCCGAAGGTGCTAAATCTACGTTCAAATTGGCGGTTGATAAGTAATCATGCAGTTCCATCCCTTTCGACCAGTTCGATGTTGGCCAATTCTTGCTTGGTCTCTAATGATCTGCTGGACATTTTTGTTAAAAAATTTGCTGGATTCTTGAAACATACTTCCTCTGTTCCACTCTAATGATCCAATTGGGTTTTTCCAAAACATTTTGCATAGCTAAATGGTTATTTCCTACTGTGATTGTTATAAGGCGTCTTTCGGTTTT
Source organism: Houttuynia cordata (assembly GCA_039654745.1). Taxonomy (NCBI): domain Eukaryota; kingdom Viridiplantae; phylum Streptophyta; class Magnoliopsida; order Piperales; family Saururaceae; genus Houttuynia; species Houttuynia cordata. The sequence goes on along the minus strand of CM077504.1, from coordinate 52,106,904 downwards.
CTCTTGCTTGTAGTAGAATCTTATCATGAATTGTCCTTCCTTTCTTTGAGGTGGGCTTTTCTTAGTAAGGCCTTGTTTGGCAGCCCAAAAGAAGAAGAATCCAGCTTCTTTTGAGGAGATTAAAAATACATAGGCAATTAAAAACAAAAAAATACGGTTTTGTTATTAATTGCCCATGCCTTTTATATTTATTTACAAAACATGACATCATATCTTAAATTCTTCATTAAAAGCTATTTCTTCCTAACTAAGTACCCATATTCTTCTTTTAGCTTCTTCCCTAAAATCTAGATTTTCCACTCCTAAAATCTCTAACCAAACATACCCTAGTTAACTTTGGAGATATAGCTTCATCTTCAAATCTTCATTTCATCTCTACACACACCCCTTTTAATATGAGCAAACAATTTTGTGCATGTACCCCTACATTTGTTAGACATACCCCATTCTCTAAAAGGTCATGAAATTAACATACAACTTAGAACACAAACGACGTGCCCTAACACAGATGACCCCATTGGCCCTGGTATTGTTCTATATACCCCATTAAAATGCCTCTTGGGTTGAGCTTGTAAAAGAAGTGGACCTATTGGGGCAGAACTCGGACTTCAAGCTTCCAGCGTCCTGATGAGTGCAGCTCCTCCGCTCCCAATCTGTAATCTGTATTTCTCCAAATTCATTTAATTTTAGTCGCCCAACACCCACCCGAAGCAGCTATTTCTCTTCTTATTGATGGTCTTCCTCTTCTAATTTCCTTTTTTGATACCATGCTAACATGGATTTTTAAGAATTCCATACCTCCCAACACATTATTTTTTAATTTCATTTCTCTACTCTTCTGAGGTATGGATTCATTGGTTCTGTCATTTTTATCAAACCTAGATTACAATATTTGTGTTTGCTTTTTATTTTTCTTGTTGAAATACTTCCTCCGGTCGCTTTTAATAGATGCAATGACCATTGCATCATTGCATCTATTAAAAAAGACCAGAGGGAGTAGGTTCTTAACAATTCTTTCTGCTTGATTTTCTGAGGTTGGACTCACTTGGTTGGTGGTGTTTAGAACTTCAAACCAGAAAACCCCACTATAGCAGATGAACTTGCTTGAAAGGGGTATTAAGAAAATTGTTGATCTAGAAGATATCCTACGTAGATCTGTTCATAATCAAACGGCCTAAATATTTTCTTAATGCCTCACAAGATTTGTCTCATTAGGTATTGAGTAATGGCCTAGGATACACTGAATGAATCATGTGTACAACTTCAATGCGGAAAAAAAAAACATGTGTACAACTTTATACCTTTGGAAGGCTCTAGGCCGCAACTAGAAGGAAAAGTTATTAGGTGAGCATCATACCTGGGTTTCATGCTCATTATCAATTGGTGATTGACACGAAATCTAATTTGTGGGCCTTCAAGTTAACCAGGGAGGTAGTGTCAATCAACATTTGGTGGTGAGCATGAATTTATAGTACACGACGCGTACTTAATAATTTCTACTAGAAGGGGCAAAGCAACCGACCTCTTTAAAAGGCTCTAGGCTCTTACTAGGAGACAAATCTTATGCGTTATTAGGCTTCTAGCTAGACTAGTTTAGGAGCCAAACCCTATGAACACTATGTATGCGCAAAAGATGACAATGTAGGCTAATACTAGGAATCTTCTTCAAATTTTCTAGATAATCTGCAATATTGAACACAATGTATGTACGAAAGAAGATGACAAATGTAGGCTGTACTAGGAATTATCCAAGTATTAATAAGGAGTTTTCTTCAGAATTTACGCAATTAGCTTCTATGATATTTAATGGTCATGAAATTTTTACTGCCTATATACATCGTCATACTTCCACTTTTATTTAGCAAAAAGGACAAAGCGCCAAAATTTTGAGAACTGTCCTTTGGGCTTTAGCTAGTACAAACCCGACTAAACAAATGTAGCCATCTAAAATTCCTTGTACATAATCAAACGCCCTATCAAAGGTACCAAAAAATTAGAATAGAATTTTAATGAAAAAATGCTGTTATTATAGTGGGCGCCGCACACTGGGGGGCAGCTTATAAATACTTTTTTCTGCCAACAAATGCGGCTAGAGATACAGTTAACTTTTCCCCTGTGTTATAAAAAAAACTTTTTCCTCGACATAGTCTATTAGTTTTATGAAACTTCGCTACTGATAGAATGAGAAGTCATAAATTGGAAGGATTGTTGATTGGAGTAGTAAACAATCTTAGAAAGAGAAGGCCCAAAAGGGAAGTTTCCTGGATGCTTAATTGGTTTAGGTCTCTGTCCAGGGATGCGGCAGGTGCCAAATCAAAGCTCAAATTGGAGGTTGATAAGTACTCATACAGTTCCATTCCTTTCGACCTATTCGATGTTGACCGATTCTTACTTGGTCTCTAATGATCTGCTGGGCCCTTTTTTTTTGGTAAAAAAATCTGCTGGACTCTTCAAACATACTCCCTTCTTTCCATTCAAATAGTCCAATTGAGTTTTTCCAAAACATTTTGCCAAGGGAAATGGTTATTAAGGAGTATTTCCTACCCTTCGGCCTTCGCTATAATGAAATGCATCGCCACAATGTTTGGATCTGTACGCCCCATGCGGGTCCATAAATCAACGGCTGTTGCAAATCACATTCGGATGTATATTTAGTAGAATTAAAAGTCACAAGGGTGGACTAGACAATTTCAAATCTTGTACTAAAAATACCCTCAATATTAAACTTGTGATGATTTAGGTGTATGGATACATATCCAAACACATCCAATCGCTGATGGACAGTAAAAACAAGAGCAAAAATTCAAGAGGTTTTTTGTAAATTTCAGATCTCTTAAATTCTTTTGTGGTATCTATAAGATTCACGTATGGGTTTCAGTAGTAAATTCAAAACTATTATAGTATGTAGAAATTGGTGAAATTTCAAATTTCCAAGACTTCCAATAGTTGAAATTTCACCCACTCATACGGATACTGTTCACACTACATAAATAAATGAATATTTTTCTCTTTTGATCTTCAAAGCTCCTTCAAGGTTATAATTTTTTTTTTGTATCATCTCTTTGTCAAAAGAATCTTCTTTTAAAAAAATTGGTTTTTTACAAAGAAATATTTCTTTGTTTTAGTAACTTACACAACCCCAAAGTGGGTTTATACTAAAGTGGGAGTTACGTAGTGGGCCTCTCCACACGAGGGGAAGCCTGAATAATTGTAGGCGTCACATGAAGAGGGAAAGAAAACCCAACAAAACCACCAAGGAAAAAGAGTTAGAGTACTTTAGAACATTCTTTCACTTGGTCCCTTTCTGACAATCGAACAAAGGCATTGACAGAGGACTGAACGCATACTAGTTGCCCGCCTTTCTGAATTCAATTAGGTCCTTCAACACAAGTAATATGGATGTTCCCGGTCCTCTTTGTAGATCACTAATTCTATCACGTTTTTTCTTGAAATTTTCTAATGTAAATAGCATTTTAGACTATTAAGGCACCTTATAGTGATACTGCTTGTTTGTTTTGTTCTCTGTGGATTAAGCTCGTCCTTATTAGAAAGATAATGTTCATATTTTTTGTTTGGTCCCAACGCTGGCTTATGTAGGGGTTTCATTAACCTGCCCACCCCTGAAATCATGCGTTGTTGGATAATAAACTTAACGGTGCGGGTTACACCAGCACACATACTTCAAATACAAGCGGTGGCGCAAAATCTCTATTTCCTTAAATGAAATCAAGACCAGCAGAAGTAGAAACACGACCATGTTGGCATGTAGGACCTGGTTATGGTCTACCTCGAGGATGTATCGTCAGGACATGTTTGCTAAAGCGCGCAGCTGAAGCTTGCACGTCATCAATCCTCGTGATTCACCGCTCCCACATCAAGGAGATATCCCAACCAACATCCTCCAGGAGGACCAAAAATGTTTCCTTCATAAACTTAGGAAAAGAAAGCCATCCCCACTGTTGCCATCAGAGTGGTGATCCCCGAGGCCAGAGTGTAAACTCCAAGTTGGTCTGAATAGGAAAGTATGAGATCAAACTAAATGACATCAGCTTATCTGACGTAAGGTCATCCAGATTATCTGGCCGCCGTGCCTCATTGACACACGTGACATTTAACTTCCAATATGGGCCTCTGGTCCGGGTCATAACCCCCCAGAACATCCTCCTTGGACTAACTTTTGAACTTTATAATATTGCCCAATTGATGAATCCCCTGCTTTTTATCTCTTCTTGCATGTAATCCAATCCCCTGATTAGTATTTAAGGGGGCCAAGAACCCCTCTACTCCATTTCAAACCGACATGGACTAGCAACAAGGCCTACACAAGAAAAAGAGTGTAATTCAGCTACCATTTTCTCCCAATTGCATCCTAGTATTGAACTGAAATGGATTCTCCACAGTTCAATTCCCAGAATTCTGCTTTCTCGCCGGAGTCGTCGATGGGGTCCCCAGATTCTTGGTCCTGGGAGGGGATCAGTTTCATGGAGGAGCCACTACCATTCAATGAGAATGATTCAGAGGAGATGGTGTTGTTTGATATGCTTGCCCAGGCGGCGGGCGGCGAGGCGAGTAGCATTAATCCGGTGAAAGAGGAAGAAGTCGACTCGGCCGGGAAAGCAGGACCAGAGGCGTCCGGGTACAAGGAGAAGACCTACAGGGGAGTTCGGAAGCGGCCGTGGGGGAAGTTCGCAGCGGAGATACGCGACTCCACGAGGCGCGGAATTCGGGTGTGGCTGGGCACCTTTGACAGCGCCGAGGCTGCGGCGATGGCTTATGATCAGGCAGCATTTGCAATGCGCGGGTCGATGGCAGTGCTCAATTTCCCGGTGGAGCGAGTACGGGAGTCGCTGCGGGAGATGTCGTGGTGCTCCCGCGCAGCCGTGGATGGGGGGTGCTCGCCGGTGGTGGCACTAAAGAGAAAACACTCCATGAGGAGGAAGTCAACCAGTAGGAAGAGCAAGGACAGGGAGATGAAGTTCCAAAATGTTGTGGAATTGGAGGACTTAGGGGCAGAGTACTTGGAGGAGCTTCTTAGCTCATCTGAGGTTTCTAGCCATTGGTAAAGCTCCATTTTCTCTCGATTGCTTATGATCTACTCCTTGAATTTTTATCCGGGAGTATTTGGATCAACTCTTTATGCAGCTGTATTTCCTCACCCGACTCCAAAAGGGGAAGAATGTGGTGGTGGAAGTTCCTGTATCAGTTTTTGGTTGTTTGGATTCTTTTGTTTTCCTGTGTGTAAAGTTTGTAACCTTAGAGTATTTAATTCAGTTTTTTGCGATAAAAAGCATTTTATTCACTTCTATTTCACAAGTGTGACCATAAACAATCTAATCTTAGTTCCATTTAATGATAGTTATTTTGGCAATTAAAAGCAAGTATGACAAGGCTTGGATACACCATTAATCTGAAATTGCACCAAACTGAACTGCAACTAAAGTGAAAGGATCAGACACTTATCATTTTGGCTCCAAGGGTTTATGGTGACACTTGGGTCAAATCGCTTGAGGAGACTACATCACTAGCGTATCTAAATGACCTTTCTGGACGTAATGCTGATGATGCTTTGAATCAAAATATATTGACCATAATGAAGCTAGGAAGAAGTTATCATATGTCCTGCCTTATATGTGTTGGCGTGCGCCAAAGCGCTGTGAGCTAACATATATTCTTTTTCCTTTCTAGCTTACTTGTGTGAGACAGACAATTGCTCAGTCTCAAGGAGCTTTGGTAGACCGATCCTACGAAAGCATGCTAGCGGCATGTCAGATGATACATGATATCTCTAGACATGTTCTTGCGAGTTTGCCATTGCTTCAGCCGGTTATGACAGAGATTGAAAGACTAGAGGTTGATCATTATTTTGAGGTTTCTCAACCTTTATCAGCGTCGTCAGACTTTGTGACATCATCAGTCGACATGACGGCTTTTACCCCAGCACCAGCTGTTTCAGGTGCCCTGCTCGATCACTTGTAATTTTATGACTATTTGTATTATATATTATATCTTAACTTTGTAATAGATGCTTTCATGTATAAGTGTAAATTTTATTTGAGATTCTTAAAATATTTATATATAATGTTATAAGGTGTTAGAATATTTGTATTTCTCCTATATTGTGTTATCAGGCATTTAAAAATTGTATTTCTTATTACGGTAAATGGATTAGGAAGGTTGTAAGAGAGGGCATCGGTTAAACCGATGCCTATACCTCTTTAATAGAAACGAATGAGGGGAAAAACTCAAAGGGGCTGAAAGGCATCGGTTGAACCGAGACCTCTCTTAAGTTGAAAGGCGTCAGTTGAAACCGACGCCTTCTGGGTCAGTTTTAAAAAAAAAGTCAAGCAGGCACTAGTAGCCACATAGGCGCCAGCGTGGCTCATCGGATACCCTGTTCAAACATTAATTTGAACAGTGAATTTTTTTGTCATAATTAATAAATTCCCCTTTTTATGACATCAGCAGCCGGTTGGACCTACCCGGCTAAAATTCCGGGCCGATCCAGTTTTTAAAACAGTTTAAGGTCTCGTAAATTTTATGCCAAAATTGCCTGTGTAATCCGCGGATTTTAAATCTCGTGCGCAAGGGCTATTTCAACATTTGTTCCAATAAACTCCTGCATGGGGGGCTTTTCATTGGCTCGGCTATATGCCTACGCGGTATATGTCATCGTGCCACTCGCCTATTGATTGCTGCCCCTAGGTTCTTCGTAAACTTTGGCTGGACTTTCTATATTTAATCGCCAATGATGGTGGCATAGATCCCCTAGCCGAGGAAAAAAATGCTAGGGCCTAAATGTCACGACATAAACGACTGACAAATTTTGACATGAAGTTTGAGAGAGGGGAAAGTTTCTCGTGCAAAATTTCCATGTGTAATATCAAACAGTTACGCACACTTTTTTTAAGGCCACAATTTCGCACAATGAATATGCATGGTTCTGTTGGAATTGAGCAAAACATGCAATGTACCAAGAGGATTGACTTTATAGAAATGAAAAGTTAATGTGCCCTGGTTCACCCATACGCCTCCGAGCCATTGGATCGAGATCTGACGGTGCTCATTAATCTAGGAGGAGGCGGGCCATACAAAGCCACATACTCCCTGTATTAACGCTCGCCATAATATCAAAATCTGATAGACCACACCACCTTAACGCATGCAGGCTCGCGTGAGCGGAGCACACATAAACAGAACTCTTTATAGGAAAAAACAGCTATGAGCAGTATCAACTAAATGTACAATAATAATTTGCAGAGTCTGTCTCTATCATAGAGTCCATGTCTGATGCGGCAATGAAGAAAAAGTCAGGTATGTCTCACTCTTATGGCCCCAAAAGGCATGGCCAGGTTCAATTAACCCTTTGAAGAATTGACCCAACTACAGTCCGTTCAGCGTACAACCGTCTGCTTTGTGGCCAATATATTTTATCCCCAGGAAATAATGCAGTAATGACAGCTTTGATTGAGGGCGACGTCCACTAAATGGTCAATTGTGGACTAGAACATTTGACCAAGGCACCACCAGTTCCATCCTTGATTGGGAACCAGCTGAATCAGTCAAATTGTGGTGTCGTTAGGCAATATTAGAAAAATGGAAAACGATATTTCTACATCAGATTTCTTACCCATTTCTTCTATACACAGCTGACGTATATGACAATGAGTAGGTGATCTGATGTCTATCACTGTCCTAGAAAAATCGCGTTTCTATGCTAACTGTGTTGAACACAGCAGAAACTCTTCTTTATAAAAATCTTTATATAAGTTACGAAGAAGATGCACCCTTAGGTGGAGTTCACATAAAGAATATAGGTATAATATGATTATCACAAACCACAAAATTTGTCTTCCCTTGCATAATACATAAGAGGATGATTTGACTTCAAAAGTTTCTTTATTTCTTTTTCCTTCTTCCTCTATTTTCTTGGTCTCTAAAGCTCATCCTAAGTTGTAATTTTATTATCTCATCTTTTTATAAAAAAAACTCTCATTTAAGAAGAATTAATTTTTTTTTAAAAAGCCCTTCTTTATTTTAGCAACTTCCACTTAACATTAACATGAGGAGGGAAAAAAAACCCAACACAACATACACACATTATAGGGTCTTTCAAAATGAACTAATACAGCAGAAGGGAGTAGCTTTCAAAATGAACAAATACCCCTCAAAGCCACCAAAATGAGCTTCCTAGAAATCTACCAGCACACCTTGAATTTTGATAAGCTAAAGTTTATCTGTTGTCGTTTTAGGAGGATATCGACAACAATGATATGCAATACAAGCGCCTACCTTGCCTTGATAACTTATAATACTTCATACATAAAGGATAGCAACAATCATATAGCAACTTGTAGCAAAAGAAACAATGTTATAGAAGTAAAATTGCCTATTTTAATCTATTCAAATTCCATACATCCAGATTGAATGTACTGGAACTATTCTAGAAAACTATAGACTCCAACTTAAATCCTTCCTAGTCCATGATTTGGATGGGTCAAGGTTGGCTATACCGTCAGCAATTTTCAGTCCGGTATATATTATCACACCACGTGGGTAATTATCCTCGTATTAAAATATCCTCTCTTTTTTTTTCCCAAGATCCAGTAGCTTTAATTCTTTTTTCAGGATGTGAACTACGGCTAAAAAAATAAGGCTAGCACCGGCATCTAAGGAAACTATATGTTACAACTTGCTTCTTTTTACTAGTACAATTTTCCAACTTGCCTAGTACTTTGCAAAGGAAAGCTTGAGCATGGTGGCCAATCTTGTGGGACACCCTCTATTTTTTGACAGAGTTACAGCCGACCGATCCCGACTAGAGCATGCCAGAGCTTACATTAAAATCGACTCGGATTTCAAGTTTCCTTCTATTGTCCATGTAGCCACTGGGGATGGATCCTTCTTTCCACAGTCCGTGGAGTACGAATGGAAGCCACACATTTGCTCCAAATGTAAGTGCTTTGACCACACCACCAGTACCTGTAAATCTAAAGAAGTTTGGATTGAGACACCTCACCACCCTGCACCAGCTGCTGAAGTTGGCTGAAGTTGCAAGGTTTTGACAGGTCCAGAAGATGTTATGGCAGACGAATGCACTGATAAGCCCACCACAGCTAGCCCTATCACCCATTTGTTCACAAGTGATGGGATCAAGGCAAAATGGAATCCAAGAATGGAGTCCCCCAAGACCTCCCTTGAGACTAACCTTATGACAGACAATCAACTCGGTGACATAAGGTCAGTGCTAAGGAACTCTCCATCTTTGTGCGAATAGGTACCTCATATGGTCTTGGGAAAGCATGTAAGGGTGCATGATGGCTCGCCCCTCTACCTCTCCACCACCACCCCTCCTGCTACATTAGAAGTGATGGTGAACGAACCCTTGGGTATCTCTAGGGGTGCTCCACACCAAGCTCAACTCTCGCAGGACTGGAATGTCCCTATAAAGAGGGGGGTTTTGCCAAGCTTGCAAAGGATCAGGCTAAGCAGTCATCGAACCCCTTCCATCCAATACAGGACAGTGAAGAGTCTGAAGCTTCGTCCTCTCTGTCGACTACAGCTAGGAGGACTCAACCAGCCCAAGCGGTGGCCCTAAACAAAACCACTAAGAAATAGAAGGCAAAGAATAAAATGGGGGTGACTGCCCCCAATCTCTAGTAAATGTCCATCTGTAGCTGGAATATCCGTGGTTTGGGCCACATAAGCAAGAGGTCGGCGGTGCTAGACCTCGTCAGAGATGAAGAAGTGTTCTTTTTGGCACTTTGTGAAACTAAAATAAAGAGAAGATAGATTGATCGTGTTAGCATGAAAGTTGTTGTGGGTTGGGAATCCTTCAATAATCTCAACTCTGAAGAATCGGGAAGGATCCTAGTCCTCTGGAATCCTAATATTGCTACTGTTCATAAGGTGCAGGAGACTTCTCAGATGCTTCATTGCTTAGTCACGTGCTCCTCAGGTGAGTCATTTTACTTCACAACTGTCTATGGATCTAATGATGCCCAAGAGCGAAAGAAGTTGTGGGCTACCTTCTGTACTTCCAACAACACCATAAGTGGGTCGTGGATAGTGATGGGTGACTTCAATGCTATTCATCATGAGTCAGAAAGATTGGGAAGAGGCGCTGCACCCTAAGCCGACCTTAGAGCTTTCAATGATGGTATCTTACAAGCTGGATTACAAAAAATTCCCTCCTCTCTACCCTTCACATGGAGCAACTATCAGTCGGGTAACAATCTTACTCTTTGTCGTATTGATAGAGCTTTTGCTAATCCTGATTGGTTCATTAGACACCCCACCTCCAGACTCCATTGCCCTCCCCCAAGCATATCGGATCACAATCCTATTGTTTTCAGAATGCGCCAACCCTTCCCAAAAGGTTCGATTCTATTTAAGTTTTTTGACATGTGGAAGCAAGATGCATGCATACGAAAGGTTATCTCCAAAGCCTGGGAGACTCCCATTCAAGGTCAGCCCTTGTTCATACTTTATAAAAAACTGCAGGCATGTAAGGAAGCTCTCAAAAGGTGGAATAGAGATCATTTTGGGGATGTTAATGCTAAATACAGAGTAGCAATTCTTGAACTTCAGACCCTACAAACTGCCTTACAAAACCAACCCTTTGATGATGTCTTGAGGAGGAGCGTCAATTCAGCACGTCAAAAAGAATGTGAAGAGGATGATATTAGAGAACAATTCTACCGGCAAAAATCAAGAATTAAATGGCTCCAAGAGGGTGACAGATGTTCCAAGTTCTTCCATGCCTCTGTTGCCTCTCACAGTGTTCGGAACACCATTCATTAGATAATTGATGATTTGGGCAATCGATTGGAATCCCCACAGGAGATTGGAGCCAATGCTGAGTTGTTTTACAAAAGGTTATCCACTCCTACCACAACTAGTTCTCATGTTCTACTCCCTTTTTCTCGGTCTCTAAATCTAGATCAAGCAGCGTTCTTATCCAGTGATGTAGGTGATGATGAGATCAAAGGGACAGTCTTCCAGGCGCCGAATGGAAAAGCTCCAGGTCCGGATGGATTTCAAAAAGAATTCTTTACTCACTTTTGGGATATCATCGGCCCGGACTTCCTATTGGCAGTGCGAGATTTCTTTAAGAGAGGGTACATGCTATACGTATATTGAAGGAGCATGTTGTCCTTGATAGGATATCTATCACCATCATGTCTGATCGACATAAATGGTTACAAAAAAGCTGTGCTAGAGGTGTTTCCACTTCCGCATTTTTATCACCGATATTATATGTGACACATCAAGGCAAACTTTTATAAGAAGTTTAAAAATGATGTATTGACAAGTTTGATAGGGGAAGCTGCAACAGTGCTTATTGTAGACGAGTTTGATGAGAAGATAAAACTTATAGGTGCAGAGAGTCCATAAGCAAAATAGCTACTCAGTGAGGAGGGTGGATTACCACCTCAATTGTGGTCTCTTGCTCACGATGGTTTTACAAGATTTGGAATGACCATAACAAATATGGCTGAATGTCACGCCCCGCGCACCGCCCGACCCGACCCGAACCCGGTTCATGGGCCGAATGATGTGCGGGGGCGACGTTATGTCAGACAAAGCGGAAGACTTACACCTATATACGGGCGATAACATAATTTCTGAGTTTCGCGCCGCTTTGTGTAAGAGTAAACAAGTAAAAATTCAACGAGGTATAAAGTCTAGAATATCAACAAGTCTTACACCCACAATTAGATAAAGTCCGGAGCCATACACGCGGCTCGGATAACAAGTCTAAACAGTCTGAAATATAACACTACATCTACTGTAATCTCATGACAATAGAGAGTACGATAACACAACACTAATCATCATGCTCAAACTAATCCCATACCCCTTCTGGTCGCTCCTTGAAGAGAGAATCCTGCGCGTCTGCGTGTCGTACCACGCAGCCCCAAAACAAAACAAGGAAGAGGGGTGAGTATAAAACTCAGTAATGGTTTTCAAGACACATCGAAAATCCACAAGAAACATCAAAGCATGAAAGTTCATCAAATAATATACGTAATCCACGTGATAATACCATCTAAATCATACGTCCATCTCACAACATCTTATACCATGGAATTTTATCAACATACCTACTGAACATGCATACCCGTCATAAGACGATACAAATAATAATATCTCAACCACAAACTGTCTAAACATGCATTCCTGTGGTATGAATCTCATACAACATGATACACAATCATTCATAGCATTCATAATAATGCATCAATACAATGGTGAATGCCTCCATCAAGGAGTAAGCACAATATCTTTGGGACACAATCAAGCCTAAGAAGGCGTATCATGGTCCGGTTTCCTCGCTGGAAACAAGGGGGTGTCGTGTACCCCAAAGTCTGTTCGCCCTGGACAGCCCTGGCCAAGGGTGCCCGAATCGTACACAACGAAACTAGAACAGGTGTGTTCGCCCTGGGTAGTCTCCTGCGGTGGGGGAGAGCCTGAATCCCGGTTACGCGGGACCCTAGAACACATGTGGTAGGGGGTGCACAGGCCTACCACCGGGAATACTCATGTCCCGTACGACTAATCTCAATAGTATCGACCGCAAGGCGAGTACGAAACACGCCCCCCATATCATCCATCAAACTCAACCCGGGGAGTATCCGTGATCCACGAAGGACCAAATTGAAAACGTGTCCTTTCGGACCAACCAAGTTCGATAATTCTCCGATCGATTAATCCGGCACGCAATTACATTCATTGCATACAATCGATCAACACCGATGAAGACACGGTAAAATCTCATTCATGAAGTCCGATTCATGATGCATGCTCTCAGGATACATACGTGAGCAAATCCTACGTGGGTGCCAACACATAAAACATGCTCTCAACCCATTCCCACATGCATCATAATCAAGGTATAATTACAATCTCATGGTAAATCCCCATGCGTGTGTGTAGTCATGCATATCCTAATCACATGATTCATACTTATCATAACTCATAGTGTCATATTCATATGTTGAAAACTCGTTTAAGTACTGGTCACAATCCCAAAATCATGGAGAAAACCACCGTAAAAATATAACTTTACTTGCATGAACTCGACAACATTCCTACAAGCATACTCACATTTATTTTCTATAATCCAACATATATAAGGTATTATATCATCATTTCTACATATCACGTGGCCTCATTAACTCATAATATACTTCTCATGTCATTAAGTGAAGTAAATCATGGAAAAAAATGCCAAATTTCTAAAAACCCATTTAACTGTAAATTTTCGAACATTACTGAGTTTATTGGAATTTTTTGAAAGTTACTAAGTTATATGTAATTGCGAACAGTAAAGAACAATTCCATGTACCTTAGTAAAGTTCAATAATTCCAAAACACTCAGTATATCCTCATTTCGAAAATCAAACCGAAACACCATTTTCATAACTTCAAACATCAAATCGAAGCATCAAACAATGTCCAAATTACACCAAACTTTCCAGAAATCCTATTTAGACCATCACAAATCAAAACCCAAAGAAAAGAAAGCATGAGATTAAGGAAAACTAATCTTACCATTAGAGACCTAAAAATGAATAAACCCCTTCAAAATACATTTATTAAAACAAGATTTACACTACCCAAGCTGAGATTAAAGAACCCATTACCTTGATTTGGATGACCACGAAGTCCAACACCTTAATCACCTTGAAGAAAATATAAATCCATTGTTAATACTCTACTAATCGCGATTAAGCTTGAAAACCCAAAATAGACCTTAAATCTAGGGCTTTTAATCATATAAAAACGAAATTTGAAGCTTAGGATTTGAAGATACATATTAAAAGAGAGATTTTTATCCTTCAAATGCTTTGAAATCATTTGAAAAATCAAGGTTTTGAGTAAAGATTATTGAAAATCAAATGAAAATGAAAGATTAAGCATAGATTAGCATACCTTAACTCCTTTCCTCTTTTGGAAATGGGGAAAGAGGCTGCTACTCCAAGCCAAAACCCTTTCCCAAATGGGGAGGGCGAAACCCTTTCCTTTTATAGAAAGTTTTGGGGTAGACCTAGGTAAAAACTGGGGTAAAATGAGCAATTTTGGCTAAAAATGGGTAATTTAGCGATTTTAATACCAAATTAAGCTCAGAAAATTCTGAAAATTTTTATAACGACTTTTTTTAATGTTTGGGGCTTTTTGGTCACAAAATGCAATTTTATCGGCGGGGCCTGCCGGGGGTCCCGTCAAACCCTAATTTTCGGGAAAATAGGTAAAAATCAGAAAAAAAATTCCAAAAATTAAGATTTGATTCTAAAGTCTATAGTTAACTTAATTGTTGGTATCAATGTGCATTCTCACATTCAAAAGTAACAACGTTAAACCTAAAGTTGATTTAAGTTGTACAAAACGTACACACAGAGGAAAACGAAGGAGATGCACTAAACGATGGACAAACCAATTGCGGCGGCGAAAGCTCTAGTGTGCCAACATGGCCCATGAAAATCTGGGTTGCTGAGTTGAGACCATAGATACAGAGGATGTTGGAGACGATGGGAGGGCGATCGCCCAAACCTTCCGCAACTCCAATTGGAAGATCCTCCATGCATTGGCCACACTTGTTACTGTCTCGGCCACCTCCATTCAGGATTGGTTGGCCACATATATGTCCAGCCTCTCCCTGTTCAGCCCTTCAAAGTCCCTCTTATTATACCAACTGAACTTCAGACCACTAAATTGAATACTAGAAAGCCCACATTCACGAGGATCCTTTCTCAAACCTCCATCTTTTTCACTCCCAAACAAGATCTCATTGAAGTCCGGCCAAAGAGTCCAGGCTGGCCTTCATTGAAAATTTGATTCTCCTTCTCCACAGAGCATGCGCCAAGGCGCTGCGAGCTGTTATATCTGGGGGGTGGGTTGGTATAAAACGTCAGGTGAGGGCCAGATCAAATTCCGATGGCCCATGGGTTCCTGGCGCACAGCGGTGCACTTGCACTTGAGCCGGGGGGCGTATATGAAAAAGACTCATGGAACTAGGCAAGTTGGAAAATTATACTAGCAAAAAGAAGCAAGTTGTAACATATAGTTTCCTTAGATGCCGGTGGAGCTTTTTACGTCTGACCTGGCGCCAAACACAGGTTTCTCATATTACCCGAAATCACTTTCTTCCTTCCATATGACCAGAAAAGTACCCAAAATGCCCTTAGTTTTAGGTATAAGCCACCCACTCTTTGGTTTTCCATATTACCCGGAAAGGGAGCCACTACCCGGAGAAGCTGCCGTTAGTCGGAGAAGAAGGCGTTCCGTCCGGCCTCTCCGCCCATATCATCGCCGGCGCCGGCGCCGTCGAACTCCGGAAAGGTCATCTTCGCGGCAACAAGCGGGAAAACGAGCGGGAAAGATTGGGTATTGGAAAACAACTTCAACGGAGGCAAGATACATCGAAAAAACTGTGATGGTGAAGTTAAAATACGACGATTTCTATCATGAAAGTTGGTTCCAGAGAAGAAAGTTGAGAACTTAGCAAGTTTTCAACTATTGTTACAGTCGTGTCGTCGACAACATGACTGTAACAATAGTCATGTTTGATGAAACATGACTCATAGACGTTGCTTTTCACTTATATACGGTTTTCAATATATCGTGTCTCACGGATTTTTAACTTATTTCGTTATTTTAATGGCAGGTACGGATGGAGAAGATAGTTCTTTGTTTACACTACGATGGAGTTTTGACAAATTCTGATAAGTACGTGGGTGGGAAACGGAAGCTCCTGCCTATAGATATACGAGTAAAGTACCTGGAACTGTTGCAGCTAGTGGAAGAAAGATTACCGCTTAAGTCTACATCTGGTACATTAACTTTGTCATATCGTGTTGACTCTGAATACACATTTCTCCTTGAAGACGATAAAGACGTGGAGTCAATATTTATACTTCACAAGAGCAAGCAAGGCACAAATGGACTACTCCGCCTGTACGTGGAGTGGACTTCTACGGGCAATAACATGGAGACTTCGACTCTCAATAAGGAAATAAATGCCAATGCAAATAAAGAGGAGGAGAGGCTACCAGAGGCAGAAGTGAGGCCGGCCAGTAAGACACCGCCGGAGAGGCCGTCCAGCCCGGGTAATAAGACACCCGCATCAGCAGTCGAAGGAGGAAGAGATGGAGACTATGCGAGGTGAGACTTCTAAGGCGCGGATACAGGCAAGTCGTGTGCTATTATAGTCGACTATAATAGTACACGACTAAAAATTTATCGTGCCGTATTGAACACGACTATATACCTAGTCGTGTTGCATAGTACACGACTATAAATCAATTCGTGTTGCATAAGACAATACCTCATAGTACGTGCTATCGTTTTCTCAAGTCCATTGATACATCTTTTTTCCCGCAGTTTCGGAGATGGAGAAGAAGGTGAAGATGAAGAAGAAGATGAAGATGAAGATTCTAGTCCAGATGAAGAAGAATTGTTGGATGAAGATGAATTACCGTGGTCTGCAGATGAGTGGGATGAGCCTCTTACAGTACCACATTTCAGCCAGCCAGATCACACGGGAACATCGACTTCTAGAGGTCCCACGGCAGGAGACACATGTAAAGGGAAATCTGTCGCGTCGGAGGATGATGACTATCTCAATATTGAGGGTGATGGTGGTTGGGATTGGGGTACCTATTCTGCACAGGCCGGCCCTTCAAAACATTGTGAAGAGGAGACGATGTTGACCGAAAGTTTGCAAGCAGAAGACTACGAGGCACAACTTACCTTAGGGGCTAGATTCGAAAGCGTCAAGCAGTTCAAGATGGTTCTAACTGATCTGGCAATCAAGAGGAAGTTCATGTTCAAAGTAGCGGATGAGAGCAAGGACACATTCGCTGCAACGTGCAAGGTTTCGGGGTGCAAGTGGTACATACGAGCGTCGAACAGACTTGATGGAGTCAGCGTAACAAGGAGGGAAGAACGGCATACATGTGACACTTCTCTAAGTTCGAAAGATCATCCATTGGCTTCTCACCTCTGGATTGCGAGGAAGTGTCATGGCCTCCATAAGGATTCAAACTCCATAAAAATCTCAGATATCCAACAATACATTGAGAAGCATTGGGGCGTCACAGTCAACTATAAAAGGGCATGGAGGGCGAAAGAGGAATTGATCCGATTGATCGATGGCAACCCTGAAGACGCATATCGTATTTTGCCACATTACGGAAGGGAATTAGAGCGGTCTAACGCAGGTACACATGTGGTCATAGAAAGATCAGCTGATATACCTAATATCCCAATTGAGTTAGCCGGCTACGACTTCAGACGTGTGTTTTGGATGTTCGGCCTGGTCGCAAGAGCATTCCAAAGAACACTGAGACCGTTGCTCACTCTTGATGGAACATTCCTAAAAGGAAAGTACCCTGGAGTATTATTGGTTGCTACAGCAATCGACGGCAATCAACAATTAATGTGTCTTGCATATGCAATTGTCGATAAAGATAATATCAAAACGTGGTAAGTATAGAAGCTGGAAAGACGACTATTCTAACAGTCGTGTTTTGGAAGACATGACTGGGCACACATTCGTGTCTTCGAAAACACGACTACTCATACAGTCGTGTTTTGTTTTTACACGACCTTATAACAACCTGAAGCATTCTGTGTTTAATATGCTTGTCTCTCACTTGTACAGGACGTGGTTCCTCACCTTACTAAAATGTTTTCCCTTTACGGACCCCCCGGTCTCCCTGGACACTATTGTCTCTGATAGACAGAAGGGCCTTCTGAGAGCGGTCGCTGTTGTCTTTCCCGAGGCTCACCATGGGTTTTGCCTAAGGCATATGGCCGCAAATATGCTTAATACTTGGAAGGATAAGTACCGGAAGGAACTTCTATTCCGAGCTGCAAAATGCTTCAGGAGACCAGAATTCGATGCAACGATGGAGAAGATGAAGGAACACAATGAGGCGGCCTGGAAATATGTTGACAATATTCCGAAAACACATAGGGCGAACGTAGAATATCCGGGTAAAAGGTACGGCACTCTCACGTCGAACGCGTCAGAAAGTGTAAATAATATGCTTCTAAAGGCAAGGTTTTGGCCAATAACTCGGTTGATCAAGCAAACGCGGGCGACCACAAGCGTCCATTTTCAGAGACGCCGAATAGAAGCAGACGGGCTACCGACTCCGTTAACAAAATATGCACAGAATCATATCAATCAGATGAGGAATCAGAGTGCTGGAACAGTTCGAGTTCAACCGCTATCATTACGGCAGTTTGAAGTGACATCTTTATACCATGTGGTAAGCATACATTCGTTTTCTATAAGATACGACTATAACAAAGTCGTGTCGACGAATACACGACTACTCATACAGTCGTGTCGTCTCATGCACGACTAGTCATACAGTCGTGTCTTCGATGACACGAGTATTCTTGGAAGACACTGATGTTGTTCATGTTGTCGCATCAGGATGTTGTTGACCGTACGAATAGAACCTGCACATGTGGCTTCTTCCAGAGCATGGGACTTCCATGCAAGCACGCCATGACATGTATTGATGAGAAGCGTCTGGAAGCGGTAGAATATTGTGAGAAGTGGTACTGCGCAAGTACGTACCGCAGCACGTACGAAGAAGTACTCTTCCCTACTTTAGACAGAAGTCAGTGGGGAAATTACGGGGTTTTATTTAAATGCGAACCGCCCAGGCTTGAAGCTCCAAAGAAGGGCAGGAGAAAGACAAAGAGAATTGAGTCACAGCCCAAGCCACCTGCAAGGCCACGTTCGAAATGTGGGAATTGTCGTGAAGTTGGTCACAACCGTACAAAGTGCACCAACAGCCCGGTTCCGAAAGAAAATTGGACGCGCAGGAAACAAACACTTCCTCAACAAGGCAAACTGACTACGAACGAGACATCGCATGTACGCCGCTTCGGCTTACCTCAGCCCCCACCATTCTTCACTTAGGATGTAGTCAAATTCTTGTATAACGCATATTAACTTCTACCGAAATGTACGCCTGTAAAGATAAAGAAAGGAAGAAATGAAAAACAATCTTTCGACACGACTATCTTTCGACACGACTATCTATACTGTCGTGTATTGTGAAACACGACTATATATAAAGTCGTGTTCCATCAGAGACGATTATATACGTAGTCGTGTTGTATCAGAGACGATTATATACGTAGTCGTTTTGCATCAGAGACGATTATATATGTAGTCCTGTTGTATGAAGGTCGTATTCAAAGTCATGCTTGCGATATTTTGTCTATATCTGGTATGAGTCAAAAAAAGAATTGGAATTATTTGAAAGAGAACTGTACAACAAGGTGTCAAAAATGAATTCGAATTATTTGAAAGAGTACGGTATTTACAGCAAATGCACTTTGTACATTAAAATAATGTGAATAAAATGAAATCCAATTTATTCTTTATCCGGAAGCCGCATAAAACCCGCAACTGTGACGGCATCTTTTGTGCCTTGTCCGGAATCGTCGTCAAACTCGCTGTTAATAACCCCCCGAATCAAGGTTGAAGCGATGACTGGTCGCCACAGTTGTGTAATTGTGGACTGATCAAACTCCGGTGGGTTGACATTGGACGCAAAATGCGTGACGTACATCATGATGAAGATGCCACAGTCTTTCGAATTCTGTTGCAACGGCGCTTTGGCTATCTGAGTCATCTTCCAGTCTAGCAAACCAAAACACCCCAGCTTGCCTGCCATCACAACGTTCATGAACTGTGATTGTTTAAATATAAAACCCTTGCAAGTGCACAAGGCAATTGTACTACGGCGAGTATGGAAAGGGTTGTCGAACCTCAGGGACGGATTAATATTCTACCAAATTCAAGAGAAAAGTAGCAGTTTTTAATTAATCTAGAGAAAAACAATGAACTTTAACTAAACTAAGCTGAGATTAATCAATAGGAGAAGTACCAAGGCTTCGAATCCACCACAATAGACTAGTGTATCGTCTCTCTCTCTCTCTTTTGAATTCAGATTTCCAGTTGGCTAGTGTATTCCTCTCGGACATACACTTGTCAATTCAACATATAGTGCTCTCCTCTCGGACGTAACACATAAATCAATTAAGCATATGGAATTGTGATCTATCTCTCTCGAGCATAAATCAATGAAACTTTATTGATATATAACAAATCAGAACACTCATATTCCTCTCAGACATGCAAGTAATCTTTCAGATTGAAATTCATAAAATCCACTCTTGTCTCTCTCAAGCACAAAGAATAGACTCAATGAATTAACTTTAATTGCATAACAAAGGTTCATGCACCAACTAGAGTAAACACATAATATGAGAGAAAAGAAACAATACTACCAATCAATTGGGCTTCATCTACGCCTAGGAAGAGAGTCTAGCCAAGCATGGGAAGAGAATCCATCATCATGTTGTTCTTCATCTTCTTCTTCTTCCTTTGCTCTAGCCTCCAAGGTCTCAAAACTCTATTCTTGCATACCCAATACGTTCTCCTTTAAGGCATATATATAGGGGTGAAGGAAAGCCCTCAAATCCCCTTCCAAATCCGAGTCAAAATAGGGTTAAATTGCGTTTTCCGTATGCACCGATCGATCGCCCGTATAACCCGATCGATCGCCTTGCGAACGCAGCCGAACGAAGCCGTTTTTCCTTTGTTAATTGCTTCCGATCGATCGTATTGCGAACGACGCCGGACGAAGCCGATTGATCGTTTTTACTGTCTTCAAAATCTCGCGCAAGACCAAATATTCCAGTAGATACGATCGATCATTTGGGTGTCCGATCGATCGTTTTCTTCAATGTAGTGTTTGAAGCGGAAGACGCGATCGATCGCGTAAGGATGGGATCGATCGTTTCTACTGTCTGGAATCTTCAAATGGCTATAACTTTTTGCTCCGAACTCCGAATTGCGCATGGTTGGTGGCGTTGGAAAGCTGACTTCTTGAACTTTAACATGAGACGAATCAGTCCAATCCTATATTTGTACATGGAGTTACGATAATTTGACCATTGAAGTCCGTTTTCTCTTCATTTTTGTATCTTTGCTCTCATTTCCTACAAAACCAAAAACTATATTAAAGTAGTAGTAATTCTAATCAAACACTAGCATAAACATAAGTTTTAGTAGATAATAAAATGCAAATTTCATGTATAGATCACACCCCCAAACCTACATTTTGCTAGTCCCTAGCAAAACAAAACAAAACAAAATCAAACAAACAACTAAAGGAACTAATGCATAAAGTAAACACCACTTTCGTAGGGAACACGATTGCATTGAGCGTATGCAACAAGCCGTTAAACCTTTAGGTGTCCCTAGTAGGACGAGTGTTGTCTCGTGAGGGTTTGCAGCCATGCTACCCACAAACATGTATTTATAAAACTAATTAACCTAAGTGCAAAAACAAAGCAAAAATTAAAAATAAAAACAGTACAAAACAAGCAAACCTATTATCCCGACAAATACACACTACAATGCTTAAGAAAATCAACCACATGTACTTGGTTCATAATCAACAGGAATATAGAAGCCCTCAAATAAGTGGTTTTATTCCACACTTTCATCTTGGAAATTTCTGCTCAAATATTATATAGCATGATAACATAAATAGTAGAAAGTGTAGAACATTGTAGCAATACATTCTAAATTTCTGTTTATACAGATCCAGTGTTACCCATTAACCAAAGAACATCAGAATCTACATAGTCATCGTAATCTTTAAGTTCATGATAGCACAGATCTGCGCGCCTCATTCGGGTCCAACATTCTAGATTTGAGAGGATAATACACCACAGACTTTTTTTTCTTTCGCTAGGACTGTGTAAGGCCTGACTTCAAGATGCTTAGGTTTAGCAATGACTCAGGCCAATGACTCCCAGCCAGTTGACTTAGGGCATTAGGTTTTAAGAGACCGCTTCGGGCCCAAGCATCAGCCTAAGTTAATCCTATAAAGTCAAGCAGCCCCTTTTCTTTCATTTTGTTTTCATTTTTTCGCATTTTCATTTTCAGCATATATATTTTCAGCACATCTTTATTTTGTCCAGGTTGTATTATACTCTCAACCTATTTCCGGTTCCAATCCCTTGCCATAGCCAAGTAAATGGTCTATCATGATCTTTTAAGCTCAACAGACAACTACACATCATCCAATGACTCTGACTAAAGACATCCCACTGTAGATTAGCATTCAACAAATCTCTAGATGGTATTACTTTATGTAACTAGTGTGTGTGAGTGAATTTTCTTAGTTCAAGCACCTGTTCCAAGAGGACTGTAACAGAAAGATATGCTCAGTTAAGTGTATCTATCCTCCAGTAAACTTACTCACACTTCCAATGTAAATTAATCTCCTAAGAATTGTAACATGCATCATTACGGGATAAACTATCAAAACCTATGAAAAAGTACTAACAAACAACCTAAAAACTAATCAATTTTTTTTTTAAAATTTTTTTAAATTTTTTTAAATTTTAATTTTTTTTATACAAGTAATATTCCCTCCCCCAAACCTATTATGAACATTGTCCTCAATGTGAACAAAATATAGCATGACAATGAGCATATAACAAAGAAAATCAAATAAAGGAGAGAATACACCTGAATACGTGGGTTGCCTCCCACCAAGCGCTAAGTTTAACGTCTTCAGCCAGACGAAACTTCTTTAGTTCAACTTATCCAGGGTCTTTCAATCCCACGTTCAGTCCCTCAGTGGTCCTACTACACACATTAAAATTAATGAAAGAAGGAGGAAATGAATCAGTGGGACAAAACCATGGGGGTGCACCATCCACCAGAGTATCAATCAGATGAACTGCGTAATAATCATCTGGTGGTGGATGTTGTTGTTGGGCATTAAAAACATTCAGTTTGACATTTAAATTTCCAAAAGACAATTTCAGCACCCCATCCCGACAGTTTATAATAGCATTGGATGTCGCCAGGAATGGACGTCCCAAAATTACTGGAATTTGACTACCAATGTTCGGTACAGGTTGTGTATCTAAGACAATAAAGTCCACAGGAAAGAAAAATTTGTCAACCTGTACCAAAACATCTTCAATAACACCACGTGGAGTTTTAATGGATCGGTCTGCAAGTTGTAGTGTTATTGTAGTCGATTTCAATTCCCCCAACCCAAGTTGCTCATACACAGAGTAAGGCAACAAATTTACACTCGCCCCCAAATCTAATAATGCCCTGTCAACAGTATGGTTCCCTATAACACATGCAATTGTTGGACATCCTGGGTCCTTATATTTCGGTGGAAGGTTATGTGTTAAGAGGGAACTCACCTGCTCGGTAAGGAAGACCTTTTTAGTCAAATTAGATTTAGCTTTTCGCTTTTGGGTACAAAGGTCTTTCAGGAATTTGGCATAGGCAGGGACCTGTTTTATTGCATCTAGCAAAGGGAGATTGACCTTCACCTGTTTAAACACCTCGAACATCTCCTCCATCTTATGATGAGATTTATTAAACGGGGAGGGTTTGTCTAGGCATTGTGGGAATGGTACCCTGGGAATATAAGATCTCTCTTTCTGGGCCTCGGGTTGATTATCCGATGGGGTTTTAGAACTAACAGGTATGGCTTCGATGGAAGTTGGTTCTTTGTCTTCCTCATGGGAAGGTGTCTCACTCGAAGGGCCAACAAAGAGATCCTGAACCCTGTTGTCAATTTGTTTACCGCTCCTCAAGGTAGTTATGGCTTGCACTTGCTCAGGAGGGTAATGGGAGGCCTCAGCTACAAACTGGCCTCGAGGGTTTTGTTGGGGTTGGCTAGGTAAAGTTCCTGCTTCTCTACGGTTCATGGCTTGAGCTAGCTGTCCCAATTGGGTCTCGATCTTGGCAATAGATTGTGTATGAGAATGGACTAGCTGGGCCTGGGACTTTTGTTCATTTGTCAGCTCAGTTAAAACCGTAAGCATGGTGGATTGGGTGGCCATTATTTGGCTCAGCTGGTCTTCAATTGTTGGTTTCTTATTAGATTGGCCAAAGTGCGGGGCTGAGGATGTTTGATAAGGTTGAGGTTGGTTTTGAAATTCCTGTCTTCGGGCCTGATTAAAAGTAGGCCCTGGATTTGGTTGCCTCCAAGAAAAATTAGGGTGATCACGCCATCCGGGGTTATAAGTGTTGGAGTATGGATTGTTGGCTCTGGGAAAAGTTTGTGCACTGTTGACATGCTCTTGTACTAGGTCTGGATATTGGAAGGCTGAAGGGCAATCAACAATGGTGTGCATAGGGCTGGCACAGATGGTGCAGGCATCATGAGAGGTTGGGGTATAAGGTGGAGTCTGTGAGAACAACCTGTCAAATCTCTCAGTTAGGGATGCCACTTGGTGTTCTAGGTTTGTGGTAGCTTTAACATCATACATGCCTCCCCTTGAGGCACTCCTGCCAGGCATATGGCCTTCAGATCTATAGAGGGTGGCACTGTGTAGAGAGTTTTCGCTCAGGTCCTCTAGTAGATCCCAAGCATCATCCGGAGTCTTTTTCATAAATGTGCCTCCACAGGAGGCGTCTATTAAGGTTTTATGCTGATCGCACACACCCTCATGAAATCTCTGTACTAATTGCCACTTGGGCACATCATGGTGGGGACAGGACCGGAGTAGGGCTTTCATCCTCTCCCAGCTTTCATGGAATTGTTCATTAGGTATCTGGGTGAAAGTGATGATTTCATGGCGGATCTTATTGGTCCGCCCCACAGGAAAGTATTTCTTGAGGAATTCGGCTTGAAGTTCCTCCCAAGTGGAAATAGAGTTGTGCTCAAGGGAGTACAGCCATTCCTTGGCCCTATCTTTTAAGGTGAAGGGGAACAACCTAAGGCGCACCTGATCATCCGATAATGTGAGTTTGAATGTGGTGTTAACCTCCAAGAAATTTTGGAGATGCCTATAAGGATTCTCATTAAGTTGGCCGTGATAAGTGGGTAGCATTTGGATGATGTTTGGCTTGATTTCAAAATTGGCCACGGTAGCAGGTAGTAGGATACAGGAAGGGGAGGTGTAGGCTGTTGGACGGTAGTAATCTTGCAGGGTTCGGGCATGGGGGATTAATGGATTCTGGTTTAGACCAGTACCATCCCCGAGGTTCATGTTGTTCGCCATATGTTGGATTTTAGGAATTGATTGTCTAGGAGTTCTCAAAATTCTGTAGAGTCGCTCAGGATCAGGGTCAAAGGCTAAGTCGGGGTTCAGGGAACGACGACCATGCATGCACAAATAAAATCAAACAAAACGTGTGCAGTCCTAATAGCGACAACTAGCAAACATCAACCCTAGATAGCGACAACTAGCAACCTAATAGCGACAACTAGCACGTCATGCAATCCCACAAAGAAAAGGAAAACACCAAGCACCCAAATTTATTCTAAAAGAGGGTTAAGAGAGTGCAAACAGTGGGAAGGGATGGCCCTTCCAACGATGACGAAAATCAGCGTCCTCTCTTAATCCTGCAAAAAAGAAGAAGAAAGCAATTAAGCTACTACATAGAAGTTTAAAGGAAACTAAACTACTCTAACACTAACTATGCTAAGAATTTAGTAAACTATTGTGTCGTCCCCGGCAACGGCGCCAAAAACTTGATCGTTTAAATATAAAACCCTTGCAAGTGCACAAGGCAATTGTACTACGGCGAGTATGGAAAGGGTTGTCGAACCTCAGGGACGGATTAATATTCTACCAAATTCAAGAGAAAAGTAGCAGTTTTTAATTAATCTAGAGAAAAACAATGAACTTTAACTAAACTAAGCTGAGATTAATCAATAGGAGAAGTACCAAGGCTTCGAATCCACCACAATAGACTAGTGTATCGTCTCTCTCTCTCTTTTGAATTCAGATTTCCAGTTGGCTAGTGTATTCCTCTCGGACATACACTTGTCAATTCAACATATAGTGCTCTCCTCTCGGACGTAACACATAAATCAATTAAGCATATGGAATTGTGATCTATCTCTCTCGAGCATAAATCAATGAAACTTTATTGATATATAACAAATCAGAACACTCATATTCCTCTCAGACATGCAAGTAATCTTTCAGATTGAAATTCATAAAATCCACTCTTGTCTCTCTCAAGCACAAAGAATAGACTCAATGAATTAACTTTAATTGCATAACAAAGGTTCATACACCAACTAGAGTAAACACATAATATGAGAGAAAAGAAACAATACTACCAATCAATTGGGCTTCATCTACGCCTTGGAAGAGAGTCTAGCCAAGCATGGGAAGAGAATCCATCATCATGTTGTTCTTCATCTTCTTCTTCTTCCTTTGCTCTAGCCTCCAAGGTCTCAAAACTCTATTCTTGCATACCCAATACGTTCTCCTTTAAGGCATATATATAGGGGTGAAGGAAAGCCCTCAAATCCCCTTCCAAATCCGAGTCAAAATAGGGTTAAATTGCGTTTTCCGTATGCACCGATCGATCGCTCGTATAACCCGATCGATCGCCTTGCGAACGCAGCCGAACGAAGCCGTTTTTCCTTTGTTAATTGCTTCCGATCGATCGTATGGAGAACGACGCTGGACGAAGCCGATCGATCGTTTTTACTGTCTTCAAAATATCGCGCAAGACCAAATATTCCAGTAGATACGATCGATCATTTGGGTGTCCGATCGATCGTTTTCTTCAATGTAGTGTTTTAAGCGGAAGACGCGATCGATCGCGTAAGGATGGGATCGATCGTTTCTACTGTTCGGAATATTCAAATGGCTATAACTTTTTGCTCCGAACTCCGAATTGCGCATGGTTGGTGGAGTTGGAAAGCTGACTTCTTGAACTTTAACATGAGACTTGAATCAGTCCAATCCGATATTTGTACACGGAGTTACGATAATTTGACCATTGAAGTCCGTTTTCTCTTTATTTTTGTATCTTTGCTCTCATTTCCTACAAAACCAAAAACTATATTAAAGTAGTAGTAATTCTAATCAAACACTAGCATAAACATAAGTTTTAGAAGATAATAAAATGCATATTTCATGTATAGATCAAACTGCGTGAATTTGTCAGCAGCTTTTCTGTGATGCGGATATAATTGGGATCTGCCAGACAGCAGGTTGTAGAAGCGCCATACACAGTGCGAGAAATGGACATACACGAGGCAGAAGTGGGAGCCGGTGCGGATTGGGAAAAATGCGTAGAACATATTCCTGTTCAAGCCGTCGAGCATCCTCCTGAGCTTTTTAACCAATTTGGCATTATTTCCTCCTTCCTGGTGCTCCTGCGAAACCGCAAGAGAGTTAGACAACGATGCTCGTAATATCATACTTAATTACTTATCACTCCTTATGCAGGGAACACTTAAGTTGTCGAATATCTCTTTGAATGCGTGGCAACCAAAAAATGCCCACGGATATTTCATCCGGTTTCTGTCATTGCGCTGGCTCAACAGACTTAAAAACGCATCTATAACCTATGGAAAAACATCCACAGGAGTCATTACACTCGAACTAAGGCAATATACAACTTCCAATTAAAAGTCGATTATTCTATATATACGATTTTCATGATAGTCGTGTCGTCGATAGATACGACTATGCGTATAGTCGTGTGTTGCGAAGACACGACTAGGCGCAAAGTCGTGTCTTCGAATACCGACTTTACGTCAAAAAAATATATGAGGAGCATAGGTTTACTTACATTGGTGTTTATTTCTGTTGTTTGTAGGAGGGATACATAGTCGTCATCACATAGCATGGGGATTGGATAAGCCTTCCTCGGATTGGCGATCCATCCATCTATTGCCACTCTATCCTGCTCTAACAATACCCCCATGTCGAAGCATAACTCCAAATCGGCATAGTTGTCGGGGAGTGCAATTACAGACTTAGACTTTTGAGGGGTTAGGAGGACATCGACGTCAACCGGCTGGGATGCGGTTAAGCCAGTGCCCTCCGTCACCTCCTCCTCCTCCCTCGCCTCCTCCTCCTCAGCCTCCTCTTCCTTCACCTCCTCCGTCTTCTCCTCCTCCATCGCCTCTTTGTCGGCCCGCACCTCCTCCTCCTTCCCCTCCTCCTCCTTTGGCTCCTCCTCCTCCCCCTCCTTCTCCAGAACATCTGCCTTCTTCTCCTCTTCCTCGCCATCCCCGTCCTTCACATCCTCCTTCACCTCCTCCTTGACGGTTTCGATATCCGACTGCTGTAAGGAAGAGATGACCTCATCGATGATAGAGGTCACTTGTCAATCGGATATGGTTTGTTCGGAGTCGGCTTTCGGCTGAGGGGACCTATTCCTTCTTTCATGCTCCTCCGCCATTCTCCGTATATGGTCATCTTCCCTAATCCTCTGCAATTCCCTCACGGAGACAGTCCTCATTCGCTTCCTTACCACTACACCAGGGGGGAATAGGTCCCGTCTGTACGTCAGACGGGACTCGACTTTTGCACGCTCCATATCTTCGTTGAATTCTGGTTGGAGCTTCTTCAAAAACAACTTGGCAGAGGATCTCTTTGTAGCCCGTTCAATCTTGTCTTCCTCATCCATGCGTTTGATGGGAGCTAAAATGACATTTTACTTATTCGTGTCAGTAGTAGCAGCACGATAAAAAACATAATCGTGTTGTATGAAACACGATAACATCCAAATCATGGACTAGGAAGGATTTAGTTGAAGTAGTCAATAGTTTTCTAGAATAGTTCCAGTACAGTCAATCTGAATGTATGGAATTTGAATAGGTTATTAAAGTAGGCAGTTTTACTTCTATAACATTGTTTCTTTTTGTTACAAGTTGCTATATGATTGTTGCTATCCTCTATGCATGAAATATAATAAGTTATCAAGGCAAGGTAGGCGCTTGTATTGCATATCATTGTTGTTACTATCCTCTCGAAATTAACGACAATGGATAAACTTTAGCTTATCAAAATTCAAGGTGTGCAGATAGATTTCTAGGAAGATCATTTTGGTGGCTTTCAGGAGTATTAATTCATTTTGAAAAACCCTATGATGTGTCAGTTGTGTTGTGCTCTTCCCCCTCTTCATGGTAAGTAGAAGTTACTAAAACAAAGAATGACTTCTTTATATAAAAAATTCATTCTTCTTAAAAGAAAGTTTTTTTTTCATAAAAAGATGAGAAGAGAAAAGACTAAAACTTTGAATAAGCTTTATAGACCAAGAAAATCTTGGAGGAGGAATGAAAAATAAAAGAAGAGACTTTTGAAGTCAAGTCATCCTCTTATATAAGAGAAAATAAATTATAGGTAGTTTGCGGTAATTATTCTATCTCTATTCTTTATATGTTCCACATAAGGGTGAATATGCTCCATCGGTTGTAAGAGGGTTTTTATAAAGAAATTTTTCTTTATAAAAAAATTAATTCTTCTTAAAAAAATATTTTTTTATAAAAAAAAGATGAGAGGAGAAAAGACTATAACTTTGAATGAGCTTTGAAAACTAAGAAAAAGAGTTTTCTTAGAAAAAGATAGAGAAAGAAAGAAATGGACTTTTGAAGTCAAGTTATCCTCTTGTGCAAGAGAAGACAAATTATAGGTGGTTCATAGTAATCATTCTATCTCTTTTCTTAGTGTATTCTATCTAAGGGTGAATTTATAAGAGGGTATTTACCCTTGAATATTGATATAATCTCTACTAAGTAGAGTGTATCTAAAGTTGATAAAAGTAGATTTTGTCATTAAACTTCGTAGACGTAGTTGTTGCCTTAGTGGTAAACTACGTGAAATTCGTGTCTCCAAAGTGTGCTATAAAATATTTTTTTTAATCTTATTTTGTGTGCGTGGTAACTTCTACATCCTATATTAAGGAGGAGTAGAAGACTACATCACTGTAGGTGTGAATAAGTGTATATTTAATTATGTATCTTGTTTAATTCAAAAGAGAGACAATGTGTAGTTTTCCCAACAAGTAGAACAATGAAAAAATGAACTATGTGAGGCCTACTTTCTCTATGGAACAAAAACCTACCACACAACAAGTGGAGGGTTTTGTTAGACAAATAAGTTAGAGGTGTGTCTTTAAGTTTGTTTTAGAAGATTATCATTCCATGTTGCATTGGCTAAATTATTATGAAGAAATGATCCAGCAGTTTTAGGAAGAGAATGTGTTTAAAAGTGGAATCAAATAATCTTCAGTAATCCTTGGATCAAGAAGCTTCTGATGATTAACTAACGGATGAGTTCATCTAGGCTGATCGGCATAAGTAAATAAGTGTTCCTATATACTATGTCAGCAAGGACCCAACTAGAAGAAAAGGGTTGGGGGCCACTAAACCATAGGAGGGAATGGAAAATACATGGGGCCCCTATGAGCCCTCACATGATATAACCTTGTACATAGCTAACTTTTACTCCATGTGTTATGTATTACTCGTCCTATATTCGAAACCCAAAATGATTGTGTGAAGGTGCGTTTGGAAGCTGAAAATTTGGTCCTTTCAACTTGAAATATGTCTTTTTCAGGCTTAAAATATATAAAAAAATGTTTGGATGTTGAAAGGTAAAAAATAACTCAGGAAAAAACAATCGTTGACAAACCTTTCAACCTAAAATATCCGGAAAGTATGAAAGACACTAGGGTGAGAAACAATGCTAAAAGTTTTTACAGCCAAACATGTATGCTTTTCTTGGTGAAAATTTTCAACTATGTTGGTGAATTTTCACAAACCCCTTTCAGCTTCCAAACGGAACGGGTTGCCGGTTGCATCACCCGCCCACCCCCTAAATCAACACACACAACGGCTCGCGCTGATGCCATAAGTAGGGGTGTTCACGGATACGGACAACCATTCATCCGTGTCCATCCGTAATCAAGGGGGTGTTGTCTAGTTCATCCGTGTCCGCAGTTGTCCATTAGAAAATTTATCCATGTCTGTCCGTGGTTGTCCACTTACAGACACTTATTGACAATAAACTAATCTACAAAACAAAAATACTAAGGTCCGTGAATACCCTAGTCTTCATATCTTCTAAGCAAGAACTACAGACACAGACGTCCGCAGACATGGACAATATCTTGTCCGTTTCTGTAGCACCCTTTTAGAACGGACTACAGACCGCATACCATCCGTTAAATAGTGAATAGACATGGACACGGACATCCAAGAACACCCCTAGCCATAATGCACTACAATAAGTAGAGGCAAAAACGGTTTGTACATACAAAACCTCGGAAATGGCCCGGCAGCCATTGTGCCCCGGCTCCTGATGTGTTCAGACAGTTAGCATAGAAACGCCAATTTTCTGATATTGCCTGGGGACAGCACAGTTTGACTAATTCAGCTGGGTTACCAAACATGGATGGAACTGGTGTTGCATTGGTCAAATGTTCTAGTCCACAATTAACCATTTTGTGCGCATCGCCCTCAATCAAAGCTGTCATTATTTTATCATTTGCTGGTCTTGGATAAAATATATTGGCCACAAAACTGACGGTTGTACGCTGAGCGGACTCTAGTTCCGTCAATTCTTCAAACGGTTAATTGAACCTGGCCTGGGGGCCATAACAGTGACACATACCTGACTTTTCTTGATTGCCTCATCTGACATGAACCGTATGATAGAGGCGCTCTGCAAACTATTATTGTACATCGCATAGTTTATACTGCTCATAGCTGCTTTTTTCTAGAAAGAGTTATGTTTATATCTGCTCCCCCTCACGCTTGCCTGTGTTCGTTAAGGTGCTGTGCGCAGTCGGATTTTGATTTGATGGCGAGCGTTAATACAGCGAGTATTCGGCTTTGTATTGCTCGCCTGAACCTAGATTAATGAGCACCGTCAGATCTCGATCCTATGGTGATGGCTCTAATGGAAATGAACCAGGACTCGCATAAACTTTTCATTTCTATCATGGCAATCCTCTTGGTACATTGCATGTTTTGCTCAATTCCAACAGAACCATGCTTGTTTATGTGTGCGAAATTGTAGCCATAAAAAAAATGTGCTTAAATGTTTGATATTACACATGGAAATTTTGCACGAGAAACTTTCACCTCTCTCAAACTTCGGGGCTGTTTGGATAGTGAAAGAGTAATGAATGTGAAATTAAATTCAGGTGAAAAATTTCATTGACTTTCATGATGAATGTGAAATTCGTTTGGATAGTGAAATTCTTAAGATGAATGTAATTGGTCATGTGTTTGGATAGTGAATGTGATACAATAAGTAAAATTTTAAAACATGACTATTTTACCCCTGCATGACCTCTTTTCTACACTCCGTCCGACATTAGTAATACCATATAATTTTTCCAAATGGATTGATTTTAGTTCAATTTGGAAAACTAAATGTTAGTACAAATTTTGGACGGAGGGAGTACTGTTCATGAATCATGATGAGGGTAGAATTGTATTTTTACAGATGAATTGAATTCACTTTCAGGTGAAAGTCTTTCACCTGAAAGTGCTCTTTCACCCTAAATTTGTTCTTTCAGGTGAATTTTCTAATTCACCTGAAATTCACCCAACAAACATGTTTCACCCTCTTTCATGTGAAAGAGGCTGAATTAACAATGAATTCAGCCCTCTTTCACTATCCAAACAGCCCCTTCATGTCAAAATTTGTCTGTCGTTTATGTTGTGACATTTATGGCTAGGGGATGCATGTCAGCATGGCGATTATATATAATCAATGGTCCAGCCACAGTTTATGAAGAACATAGGGCCCGCAATCAATGGGCGAGTCGCACGATCACAGATACCGCGTAGGCATTTAGCCGAGCCAATGAAAAGCCCCCCAAGCAGGAGTTTATTGGAACAAATTTTGAAAGAGCCTCAGCGCACGAGATTTAAAATCTGCCTATTACACGGCATAAAAATTGTGCGACCTTAAGGTACACGGTACACATGCATGGGCATGAAAACTATGAATCTAGGGGTTTGGAAATTGTAGGCCCACATTAGATCCTACGTCGTGCACATCAAAAGGCTCAAAGCACACCTGCAACTACATGGTCCACTCGTGGGGCCCACATGGGGCCCTGCCGGGGATAGTAGTCTGGAAACTATTGCCCTCTCTACTCCTGTATCCAAACTAATATACCAGGCAAGTCCCCATGTGGGCCCCACGAATGCACCACTGCAAAAGGAAAACTCGTCGCTGGCTCATGAGGCCTGTCACTGTTATGAGTAATTCGCCTCAGACAGAGAACTTGTAGCCAAAGTGGTCCTATTTCAGGCCTCAATTAAAGCCCTTAACTTCTAATTAATGTAGAAAAGATCAACCAAACGTAACAAGGATCGCTCCATGAAGGACTTTCTTCATTTTTTACTTTTGGAAAAGAAAATGATCAGAATAAGACAATAAGTTTCCAATCAGGCACAAGGGGCATTTTAGAAAGTAGGTTTCGTGTGCTTGAGTTGTCCAACGCCTTGTGCAGTTGTAGCCAAAAAGAAAAAAGATGAAATGACGTGACTAACCATAGTCTTGTGTCCCACAACCAACCATCAGAACATAGAGAAACAAAAGACAATAAAACTTGTATCACAGCAGACAAGAAATTAGGGAAAAGTTAGCATGCATTGGTGCTTTGAGGCATCATGAGCAGCCGAATAAAGATATGAGGGCGGAAATTAATAGAGGCGGCAGGCGGGTGATTCACCATATGTCCCCTACAGTCCACACTATTCCTCTGTGCTGGATAACCCGCATGAGCTGAGGCTCATAGTGCAGGACTAAGGAAAAGTCTATAGTTAACTTATTTGTTTGGTATCAATGTGCATTCTCACATTCAAAAGTAACAACGTTAAACCTTAAGTTGATTTTGTTGGTTATAATTGATGGGTTCGGCCCATATTACGTAACTTAATAGATAGAGGAGTCGGCCCTCTCGTGTGGTGCATGGACACGTGGAGAGGCTAGCTTCCCATGACCCGGATGGGTACACCCAATATGGAATAGACACCAATAATAAACCGTTATGGGAGGAGTCGTGGGTGGTTAAGGATAACCATGAAGAGAGATATTAAGGGTGGGTTACACCCTAATTTGTAACCGACGTGAGAGAATAAATAGGGACGTGAATAGTGATGACCATGGAATGCCGGCTCGCCGATATATCGTCGATATATCGGTATCGGGCCCCACCCGATACATCGATACCACATAATATCGATTTTCAATTTTTTTCCAAATATCGCCGATATATCGGCATTTAAAAAAAAAACGTTTAAAAAAAATCGAAAAAAAAAAAATTGAAACTTTTTTTTTTGAAAAAAGGGAAAAAAAGTTTGTTTCCCATCCTAATATGCATATTTTCAAATCTATGCTTTGTCTAAATTAGTATAACTCAATTTAGAAGTTAGATTGTGAAAATATACGATAAAAACTAGTTTTCGACCACCGATATTTTTTTACACAATATCTCCGATATTTCGCCTCTTTGGCCGACCGATATTTTACCGATATCTGATACGATATTCCATGGTGACGACCCAACCTTTTGCATCTCTCTCTTTCATCTCTGACAGAATCCTATCTCGCGAGGAGAATAGCAACCCTTGTCCATGCACGTTGGTTCGTGGTGATCTCTGACAAAATCTTTTGTTCTCATGAGTATTCTATTTGAGGATTAATCATTAGGCACAAAGGCCACAGGTTAGTAGTAATTAATCTTTTAAATTCATATGATATGTGCATGATATAAATTGTTGCTCATACTATTTCTCATTCTCTTGTATATTTGTGTATTGATTCTATGCGTGAGAGAGAATAAAAAGCACGGACTGATTTGGAGAATTTTGAATCATGACGAGCGATTTCTCGCGCTTCCGCAACGGCTCTCGACCCATCAGTGGTATCAGAGCCCAAAATCTGTTGTGATGCTAGAATTCCTAAAAATCTAATTGATCTTCTTTGAAATTATGAGCAATCGAATTGAAACTCGGAGTTTTGATACGGTGATCGATCATCAAAGAGTGCACAATCGAACGCTAAAGGTTCAAAACTGAGAAGACGACCAAAGAACGATTGATCGTCATAGTTACTGATCGATCGTATCTACTGAAAGTTTCGTTAAAAGAGAGAAACGATCGATACCTTGAGTTTGGGATCGATCGTATCTACTGGAGGTTGCATTTTAGGGTGACACGATCGATCACCCAAAATAGTGATCGATCGTATCTACTCTAAAAATTGAAATTAAGATCGCTATCGATCGATTGTGATAACGATCGATCACATCTACTGATTCGTTCAATTTAAAGGAACACGATCGATCGGTTTGAGAGAGCGATCGATCATCTGAGTAAACGATTGATCGTATCTACTGTATTATGTGCACAGTCTGCAGCGATCGATTGCCTGGTAAAGATTTTAAAAACCTGTGTTGAATTGAACCAGTATTTGTGCCACATCAACAACTAAATACTGATAGTTGTTTAGTGATTTTAACTTTGCCCTTGAACTCTTTTTATCCTGTTTCAATGGTTGTAGATATTTATAAAGATCTTCACCTTGTTGCAATACTTGCTGATTTTCATAAAAGTTGCAATGACATCCCGAATGGTCTTGAGTGAGCTGGCCAAGACTGAAAAGTTGAATGCCACGAACTTCGTCACCTAGAAGAGGCGCATTTATCATATTCTGTTCCTTGAAGACTTGGGTCATCTGTTAGACTGAATAGTTGAACTTCTAAGTGATAATAGTACTACTGCTAAAAAGATAGAGTACGAGAAGTTCAAGATGGAGGATGCACGAGCAAGGACCACTATGCTAACATTTATGGAGCCAAATATTGAATTGCTTTTTGATAAGCATAAAACTGTTAAAAAAATGTATGAGGCTATCCAGAGAAGATATTGAGAGCATATTGAGGCTCATATCAGGTTGCTACACACTCGTTATGCGAATATGAGGATGGAGGAAGGCAAAAATGTGCTAGAACACATTAATGCCATGTCGATTATCTCTAGTGAGTTGGAGATGCTTGGAGATCATTTTTCTATAATACTAGCTAGTCTTCCTCCATCATGGGAGCCTGTTGTGGTGGCATTGAACCTAAGTGATAAGAAACTCACTTTGGATGACCTTACTGCCAAGCTGGGCCAGGAGTAGGAAAGACGTGACCATGTGAGAACCTCTAATGCATCTGTCAATCTTGCTCATCATGTTGGCAATAGAAAGGGTGGTTCCTATGCTAGCTCATCGAAGAAGAACTTCAAGAGAAAGAGAAAGAAGCCTCAGTTTCATGGAGGTGACATGGCTAAGAATAAGAAGAAGGGAGCTTGCTTCACTTGTGGCCAAATGGGCCACTATAGCAGGAACTATCCTAATGGCTCTCTGGGCAATGAAAAGAAGAAACAACAAGGTGGGGGAAAGACATTGTTTGCATGATTTCTGTGGCATTGATTGTGAACACTAACTCGAGAGGATAGTGGCTTGACTCGGCTGCAACACAACATGTGGCCATGACCAATGAGTCATTTGCTGATATGAAAGAGATAAATCCCGGAGAGCACAAGATTTACACGGGCAACAATACTTATTGTGATGTACTGGGGATTGGCTCTGTTCGTATTCCTCTCTCTGGATGAAATACTATGGTCCTCACAGATGTCCTGCATGCACCAACTATTAGAAGGAACCTGATTTCAATCCCCCTGCTGACTCAAAAGGGATTTAAAGTTAGGTTCAAGTATGATAAGGAGACAGTGGGAAAGAAAAATAATATTTTATTTACTGCTTCTTTAATTGATGGCTTATTCAAACTTGATGTAGTTAATGACTTTGCAGATTTCAATAAAATGGTTGATTTTGAGTATTTGGCTTGTGTTGTGAATGATGATGCATTGTTGTGGCATTTACGCCTTGTCATGTTAATGTTAGAAAATTACACCGAATGTCGGGTAGTGGTTTACTACCTAGAATAGATGATGATTTTCGCATTTGTGAAGATTATATATCTGGTAAAATGACTCGACTGCATTTTCCCAAAGGTCAACGAGCCATAGACCTTTTAGAGGTCATTCACTCAGATATTTGTAGTCCTATAAATGTCAAGACTCAAAGGGGTATGGCATATTTTATTACGTTTATAGATGACTATTCAAGGTATGGTTATGTGTACATGTTATCCAAGAAGTCCGATGCCTTAGAGAAATTCAAGGAATTTGAGGCTGAGGTTGAGAACCAATTAGGATAGAAAATTAAAGCTATGAGAACAGACAGAGGTGGAGAGTACACATCTGATTTGTTCAAGGACTATTGTACCAACCAAGGAATAGTGCATCAATATATTTTACCGTATACCCCTCAACAAAATGGAGTCGCTGAAAGACGTAATAAGACGTTGTTGGACATGGTAAGGTCCATGTTAAACCACTTTGAACTAGGAACTCAGTTTTGGGGTGAAGCACTAGACACCGCTGTTTCTGTACTAAATCGAGTACCCTCTAAGTCAATCAAATTGACCCCATATGAGTTATGGACGAGTAGACGTTCAAACTTTTCGAACTTGAGAGTGTGGGGGTCAAAGGCCCATGTTAGGGTGCCTGATCATCTGAGAAGCAAATTGGATCCTAAGACCATAAAATGTAATTTTATAGGTTATTGTGATCACTCTAAAGAGTATTGATATGTAATACACCATGATGATGGGATAGTGGGGGTAATTGAGTCTAGAGATGCATATTTTCTTGAGGAAGATATAGATCTTAAAACTCTTAGTCAAAAAGTGAAATTATGTGAAATAGAAAAGGAAAAAGTTTCAGTCACGAGTAATGAACAAGTGATAGGAAATACATCCAATGAGGATGTGGAGTCACGTGCATCAAGTGAGCGCAAACCTTCAGTGTTATTGAAGGATTACTATGCTATGCTTGGTGAAGATGAGATTACGACAGATGAACCTATACTTAATGATCCAATCATATTTGAGCAAGCTATGAGTAGTCCAGATTCTAAGGAATGACAGAAGGCTATTCAAGAGGAAATTCATTCGATCTTGAAGAACAAAGTTTGGGAGATTGTTAACCTGCGAGATGAAAGGAAACTCATTGGGTGTAAGTGGATCTTCAAGAAGAAGCTCAAAGATGATGGATCAATAGATAAGTATAAAGCTAGACTTGTGGCGAAAGGGTTCACACAAGTAGAGAACATAGATTTTAAGGAGACGTATTCTCCAGTATCTAGGTTCATCTCCATTCGGTGTTTGTTGGCTATTGTGTCATACTTGAATTTAGAGTTGCACCAAATAGATGTAAAGACTGCCTTCCTAAATGGTGATTTAGAGGAGAAGATTTACATGGAACTACCCGAGG
This sequence comes from Houttuynia cordata, assembly GCA_039654745.1. Taxonomy (NCBI): domain Eukaryota; kingdom Viridiplantae; phylum Streptophyta; class Magnoliopsida; order Piperales; family Saururaceae; genus Houttuynia; species Houttuynia cordata. Next base: position 52,068,712 of record CM077504.1, on the reverse strand, counting down.
GGTTTGTTATTTCCGGAGAGGAAAAAAGGTGTGCAAGCTTATTAAATCATTGTATGGACTTAAACAATCGCCAAGACAATAATATTTCACTTTTCACAAGGTGATTAGTGAATATGGCTTTATGGCCAATGATTATGACCATTGTGTATACTCCTTTAGAGATGGGAGTAGATTTATGATATTGTCAATATATGTAGATGATATATTATTGATGGGGAATGACACAAGTATGATTATCAGTCTTAAAGAATGGCTTAAGACCCAATTTGAAATGAAAGATATGGGTGAAGCATTGTACATCCTAGGGATGAAGATTGAGAGAGATAGAAAAGCGCAGAGGCTAAGTATATCTCAAGAATTATACATAGATAGTGTGTTGAAGTTCTTTGGCTTGATTGGTTGGAAGACCATAGATTCACCCATCTATAAAGGGATAGTTTCTGTCCGAGAAAATGGAACCTTCATCAGACGAGGAACGTCTAAAGATGAAATCTATGCCATATGCGCAGGCTATTGGCAGCTGGATGGATGCCATGAACTGCACTCGACCTGATTTGGCTTTTGTAGTTAGCCTTGTGAGTCGATGTCAGGCTAACCCAGGTATGCAACACTGACATGCTATAAAGCGAATGTTCAGATATCTATTGGGTACCAAAGATATGAAACTCACATATCAGGCTAGAAATCTATCATTGGAAGGGTATAGTGATTCAGGCTATGCTGGGTGTGAAGATGACAGGAAATCCACTGTCTGGTATGTTTTTATGTTTGGTGGTGGCACCGTAGCGTAGGCTAGTAAGAAGCAGAAGTGCATTACTAAGTCCACTATGGAAGCTGAGTTTGTTGCATGCAGTTTAGCAGCTTCCGAGGCAGTGTAGATTAAAGAGTTTCTAGCTAGGTTACAACTAGAACATTGGACTGATGCTCCTGTCCAAATTTATTTTGATAATTTGGCAATTGTGTCGACACTCCATAATGGGGAGGTTAGTTCCAGAGCTAAGCATGTTGAGGTGCATTATTATTATTATATATTTGAAATGCTACAATGGGGAAAGTTGACTGTTAGTTATCTTCCTATGCTTAAAATGTTGGCTGATCCGTTAATTAAGGCCTTGGCAACGGATCTGTTTGTAAAACATGTTTATAATTTTGGATTACGATAGGACTAGTGCACGAGTCACTGTTGAATCACAAATATGAGTACTAAACCCATAGTGGGGGATGTTGATTATAATGTATGGGTTCGGCCCATATTACGTAACATAATAGATAGAGGAGTCGGCCCTCTCATGTGGTGCGTGGACACGTGGAGAGGCTAGGTTCCCATGGGCCCGAGTGGGTCCACCCAATATGGAAGAGACACCAATAATGAACCGTTATGGGAGGAGTCATGAGTGGTTAAGGATAACCATGAAGAGAGAGATATTAAGGGTGGGTTACACCCTAATTTGTAACTGACGTGAGAGAATAAATAGGGACGTGAACAGTGACGGCCCAACCTTTTGCATCTCTCTCTTTCATCTCTGATGGCTCTCTCTTTCCCTTGAGTTCTCTCTCTTGCTCTTTGGTTTTGAGAATTTGATCTTGAAGATCTAATTAAAAAGAAACGACGTAAGGAGAAAAGAAGAAGGAGATTGCTATCTCGCGAGGAGAATAGCAACCCTTGTCATGCACGTTGGTTCGTGGTGATCTCTGACAGAATCCTTTGTTCTCATGAATATTCTATTTCAGGATTAATTATTAGGCACAAAGGCCGCAGGTTAGTAGTAATTAATCCTTTAAATTCATATGATATGTGCATGATATAAATCGTTGTTCATACTATTGCTCATTCTCTTGCATATTTGTGTATTGATTGTGTGTGCAATAGACAAAATAAAAAATAGGGACTGATTTGGAGAATTTGGCATCATGACTGGCGATTTCTCGCGCTTCCACCGCAGCTCTCGACCTCTCAGATTTAAGTTGTACAAAAGGTACACAGAGAGGAAACAGAAGGAGATGCACTAGATGGACAAACCAATTGCGGCGGTGGACAGCTATAGTGTGCCAACATGGCCCATGAAAATCAGGGTTGCTGAGTTGAGGCCATAGATACAGAGGATGTTGGAGATGATGGCAGGGCGATCCCCCAAACCTTCCGCGACTCTAATTGAAAGATCCTCCATGCATTGACCACACTTGTTACTGGCTTGTACTCGTTGGAGTCATCTCGGCCACCTTCCTTTGGATTGGTTGGCCACATATATGTCCAGCCTCACCCTGATCAGCCCATCATAGTCCCTCTTATTATACCAACTGAACTTCATACCTCTAAATTAAATACCAGAAAGCCCACACTCCTTGAGGATCCTTTCTCAAACCTCCATCTTTTTCACTCCCAAACAAGATCTAATTGAAGTCCCGCCAGAGAGTCTAGGCTGGCCTTCATTCATTGAAAATTAAACTTTCCCCCATTCCTTCCTTCCACTTCTAGCCTCCCCGAATGACCCGAGAATGCAAATGATTCACTTTCTAAACTACAAAGTGAGGTCCCCACAATATTTTCTTCCTTCGTTAAACCCCCATACATGGCTCTAAACTAGATCATCCTTCCACATTTGGATTCGGTAAGCCCACCTCAGTCCAAGAACTTTCCATCTAGAAGAAGTTGCCTTCCTCTGTAATATTTCTCATAATACCCAAACCTTTCAAACTTATATCGGTCATCTTCTCTGGTATTTGTCACCGAAAAACCTCTCGTAACTCGCATCTCAGAAATCCAAGTTCTTACACTACTAATCGTGAGAGTTGAATCTCTTTTCAGATATCCGCTCCCCTCCCCCTTAAAACCATTTCTCCAGTCAAAGCTAGCATCTCCCACCAAAGCCCAGCACCTCCTCCTTGTCTACTGCCCCTCGGTCCAGCTACTTGAATCCAGTTGCTGTACTCCTCCAATAATCTTCTGGACTGGACTGGGCACCTTAAACTACAAGCATGAATCTCATGTAAAAGAGAACCCCACCTATAGCAAAAGGCCGATAATTTTTCATAATGGAAATGTTGAAAAATATGTAATCTGGAGGGATTGTACTTTACCTGACTGTGTTGAATTATATTGCAATTGAACCTAAAATTATAGATCAATCAAAATTATCCGAGACACAGTGATTGGCACTGCTGACTTTGAAATAGATATTGCCGCCCCCACGTGCACAGGCTTCCTCTGGCAATCTGTCCCCAAGATACAACGAACCGCTGGTCGACGAGTGGTGCACTCCAACAAGTCTGACCCCGAACTCAGAAAAGAAGAAAACTATTGCCTTTCAGGAAAAAGAATCGAAGAAGAAGGATGAGTTTTTCAGAATGAATCTTATTCTGTCTCTTGTTTTTGGTTGAAGGCAGCCAGACATGAATCCAACAGACTCCTTTAACTAAAGTAAACGACTCCTTTAACTAAAGTAAACAAACAGGCACCCATTCACAAAGGTAGATGAACGGAAACCCTTTCACAACGGAAAATAAATGGATTTAATAGTTCATTGTCTACCCAATCACCCATCCCACCGTTTGATCATAATCAACGGCTCCTAAGCTCCAAAAATAATTGGCCGTTTGATAAAAAATCTAAGGCTCTAGATGCAATCTGCGAACTGCAAAGTGCTAAGTGCACCACTAAAGCGCCACAATGCGCCCATTCGCCCACGGATATGAAGGACATTGGACATGCAAATGTAATTTTGGCCATTAAGATTCACAGGACTCTAGGAGGTATATCCTATGTTGTGGGGAGACTTAGTAAATACACTAAAAATCCTAATGAATCTCATTGGAAAGCCATTGAGAGGTTGCTCAGATAACTTAAAGGTACTATGTCCTATGAAATATGTTATCCAGGTTATCACACTGTATTAGAAGGATATACTGATGCAAACTGGATTACAAATTCAGATGATACTACAACCCTTAGTGGATTTATATTTACTAAATGGGAAAAATAAGCTAATGATTGGCTAGAGGAGTATTCATATAAAATTCACCCTTTCCCATATTGATGAAGAGTACTTAACTGTCTAGGTCAGGGTGACGAACATCTTAATGAAATCAAGGCTTGTATGGCAGGGTATTGTCCAAATGGTGTACCCTTGGAGATTATCACCTATATGAGTGTATTGTAAGGCCACAGTTAATGTGGACCCCTGGGCTAGTTCACTTGAAAATGCACTCATGAATACGAGATACCTGCGCATGGCCGTAACGTGCTACCCTGTGAGAACTTCATAGACAAGTTCATATTATGCATTAGGTATGTCAAAGCTCTTACTCTAAGGTCCAAGTTCAAGACTTAGTTCACTTTGGGCTTGTGAGGGTGGCGCATATCCAACTAGGTAGAGGTTTAAACCTGGAAGGTACCTATGACCATCGAATACATTATGTGTTGTTGCCAATTCTTTTATCGAGTGTGCGTCTTTCCAATTTCTAGGTATTTCTCTTAATCCTAATTCAATAATATGGGGAATGTTGGGGTTTGGGTAGTGGGCCCAAAATTCTAATAGTGGAGTAAAGACCACTAATATAATTCTCATCTTAAGCCCACATTGATTATTTGATTGAACTAGGATTGTAAGGAATTTTATTTTTATCTTTTGTTAAGTTTGGAGGAAAAATGAAAAATCTCTATGTTGGGAGATTTTTTTAGTCCCACATAGGAAAGACACATGAGTGTCGTAGTATATAAGGAAGCTTTCTTCCTCTTTGTATATATTATTGGTGCGATTAAATTTTTGGTATCTAGAACCTCATTCACATCATTACCAACAATAAATATGTCATCAACTTAAAGACATAAAATAATATAAGCATTATTTATTTGTTTAAAATAAAGACATTTATCTCTCACACAAACATTAAAATAATTAAACATTATTACATTGTCAAACCTTTCATGTCATTGTTTAGGAGTCTGCTTTAAACCATAGAGAGATTTAATCAACTTGCATACTTTCTTTTCTTGGCTAGGAATTATAAATCCCTCGGACTAATCTATATATAGCATTAAAATACTTTCTTTTCTTGACCATAGATGATAATTGGTTGCTAGTGCTACAAGCAGATGAATTGTGGTAATTCTAGTCACAGGAGAATATGTGTCAAAGTAATATAGACCTTCTTTTTTACTGTACCCTTTGGCAACTAGTATTGCTTTATACTTTTTAATGGAACCTGTGAGGATTCATTTTCTTCTTAAAAAATCCACTTGCATCCAATTGGTTTAGACGCTAGATCACTTAAGACCCACGTCCCATGAGCAAGTATGGAATCCATCTCACTTTATATAACCTCCTTCTAAAGAGAAGCATCACTAGAAGTTATAACATCTCGATATATCAAAGGATAATCTCCTACTAAGTATGTATAGAAATCATCTCCAAAGTTTTTTTTTATTCTAGGTCTTTTACTCCATTTAACATCTGCATTAGTACAAGGCACATTGGTTTTAACAGTAGGACTCAATGATGTACTAGGTTGATTTTACACAACAGCCTTTGCTTTTTCCTTCCAAGGAAAAATATTCTCATAGAATATGACATCATCAGATTCTTTAATAGTGTTAGATACATAATCTGCTCAATCTAACCTTAACACCAAGAATCTATATGCACTACTGTTTTGTGCATATCAAATAAATACACCATCAAAAGTTTTAGTACCTAATTTATAAACCTTCACATTTAAATTTTTTACCTCGGCAAGACATCCTCACATTTTGGTGAAATTTAAACTTGGTTTTCTTCCCTTTATTATCTCAGAATGAGTTTTTTCACTACTTTTATAAGACACTCTATTTAATATCACACAAACATAAAGTAAACATTCTCCCCACAAGTTCCTGGGTAAACCAGAACTATAGAGCATAAAATTAATCATATCAATGAAAGTTCTATTCTTTCTTTTTGCCACTCAATTAGATTGAGGTGTATAAGGCGTTGAAGTTTCATGAATAATTCTATGATTTTTACAAAATTTGCTAAAATCAAAATAACAATATTCCCCACCATGATCAAATCTCACTTTCTTGATCCGCTTATCAGTTTGATTTTCCACCTCATTGTTATAGATCTTAAATTTCTAAAATGCCTCATCTTTAGTAGCAAGCAAATAAACATAGCAATATTTTAAATAATCATCTATAAAAGTTATAAAATATCACTTTCCTCCTCTTGTTATATGACCATTCCATCCACATATATCACTATGAACATGCACTAAAAGAGATGAAGCATGATGACTAGTTTTATATGGTCTCCTAGGTTGTTTAGCTTGAACACAAATTTTACATTTACCAAGGGTATTCACATCTAATTTAGGAATCAAATCAAGATTCATTATCATTTTAATACTTTGTAATTCAAATGCCTAAGTCAACAATACCATAAATCATGAGATTCAACATTCAACAATACATGATCCATACAATTAAACTTAGTGTTATTACAAGCCAAAAAATTAAGTTTAAATAAGTCATAACACACATCACCTTTAACAACAAATACACCATATTTAGAAATTACAACTTTATTACATTCAAACACTAATTTAAAACGCTATCTACTCAAATGCACACCACTAACAAGGTTCTTCCTAACATCTGACACATGTTGTACATTATGAAGAGACAACGTGTTCCCCTAAGTAAAGTGAACATCCACTCTTCCTTCTCCAAACCCGAATGTAACGCTTTTGTTCAAGAACATGCTCCCTCTTATCCATTGGCCGTGGGGGAAGTTTGCAGCGGAGATACGCGACTCGACGAGGTGCGGAATTCAGGTGTGGTTGGGCACCTTTGACAGCGTCAAGGCTGCAGTGATGGCTTATGATCAGGTAGCATTGGCAATGTGATCGTTTAAATATAAAACCCTTGCAAGTGCACAAGGCAATTGTACTACAGTGAGTATAAAAGGGTTGTCGAACCTCAGGGACGGATGAATGATTTACCAAATTCAAGTGAAAGAAAAGTTTGTTTTAATTAATCTATGGAAAGCAATAAAATTTAACTACTTTAAAACGGATTTTAATTAATATGGAGAAGATACCAAGACAAAGAATTCACCACTAGACATGAAATTACTACTCTCAATTATTATTATGCTCACATTGACATGATACGGTAACTTGTGTTCATGGTCAGACACACAAATCACAATGAATTCACTCGCGTTCTTTGTCACACACGAGAGTTCATCACTATAAATTATTGTAGCTAATTCTATCCTTGGTCGGGCATAGAATTAACACCAGCCTACTTTTACCTAAGCATAGGAATTAAAAAGATCTAATTTCATGCATATCAATCAAGTCTATGGTCAAGCACTCAAAAGAAACTCATGAAATAGCATTAAGTGTAATCATATCAACTGTATTAAATGAAACAATCAAGAGTAATAAAACAAATCTAGGGATTCATCTACGCCTTGAACGCGAATTTAGCCAGCCATCGGACGAGGAGAACGCTACTGATTTGTCGGCGTCACTATTCACCGGAAAAGCACTGTAGCACCACTGTAGCAAAAAATCACTGTCCACAACTCGGGGTACTGTTCATCGTCTTCTCCAACGAGCACGGGTAATGTAGCAGTTGCAGTTTTTCTCAAAATCAGTCCTTTCTTCTGCCAAAATTACCCTTTCTTCCTCTCCTCCGGCCTGCTTCTTCTTCCTCTCTCTCTTCCGGTGAAACACCACCGGAGTCCGGCCACAACCAAACCGGAAAGCCCCTGCTTTCTGAAGAAAAATATTTCTTGTGAAAAGCACTCCGTTTTCTCTCGATCTGTTCTGTTTTTTATCGATGATTCGAAGTAGAGTCCAAGTACCGCATCCCAATCGAAGACGAAATCGAATTTTCTAATTAGATTAGGAGTCTGTCTCTGTTTTCATTCTGTTGCTGTTTTTGGTTTCCTTCCCGATCGAGTGCGGCTCTGTTTTTTCCGCCGTCGTCGTCGTGCCTTTCTTCCGCCGTCGCTGTCGTCAACTCACGGCCATCCGAATCCAGCCCCGCCACTGAGACCCATCGCCGCCAGCCTCTGTCATGCTCTGTTATGGAACGAAGGCCCGAGCTTTGGCTCGGGCTAGGTTTCTTTTTTTTTTACTGAACCAAATTAGAACGGAACCGGTCGGTTCAATGCTATCCTTTTCTTTTTTTTTGCTTTCTTAGCAAAAACCAGTTGTATTGCTATTGCACGTCCAATCTCATCTTGACGGTCTTTTTATTTTCTTCACTTAAAACCAACACCCGGTATAACGATCTCATCCGTCAACTCTCATCCGAACGGCTCCTCTTTAATTAGCACCAATCTTCTCCTATATGTACGTCAGCGGCTCATTCTGGTTTGATCGCGTATAATATGCCAATGGATCACACAGTATTTTTTGTATAAATCTTCAAATGATCATAACTTTTCGCTCAGAACTCTGAATTGCGCACAGTTTATTGCGTTGGAACGCTGACTTTTTGAACTTTAACATGAAGCTTAAATCAGTCCATTCAGAGATATATATATACGAAGTTGTAAAGATTCAACCATTTGAGTTGTGTTTCACCCCATTTCTGCGTCTTGAATTTATTTTCTACAAAAACCAAAAACTATATTAAAGTAGTATTTATTCTAATCAAACACTAGCATAAACATAAGCTTCGGAGATAAGAAAATATATATTTCATGTGTAGATCACACCCCCAAACCTAGATTTTGCTAGTCCCTAGCAAAACAAAATCAAACAAACAGCTAAGGAACTAATGCATAAAAGTATACACCACTTTCGTAGGGAACACGATTGCATTGATCGTATGCAACAAGCCGTTAAACCTCTAGGTGTCCCTAGTAGGACGAGTGTTGTCTCGTGAGGGTTTGTAGCCATGCTACCCACAAACATGTATTTATTAATCTAATTAACCTAAGTGCAAAAACAAAACAAAAATTAAAATATTGCAAAACACACAAGCCTATTATCCCGACAAATACAAACTACAATGCTTAAGAGAATTAACCACACGTACTTGGTTCATAATCAACAGGAATATAGAAGCCCTCAAGTAAGTGGTTTTATTCCACACTTTCTTCTTCGAAATTTCTGCTCAAATATTATATAGCATGATAATGTAAATAGTAAAAGTGTAGAACATTGTAGCAATACATTCTAAATTTCTATTTTACACAGATTCAGTGTTACCCATTAACCAAATAACATCAGAATCTACATAGTCATCGTGATCTTTAGGTTCATGATAGCACAGATCTGTGCGCCTCCTTCAGGTCCAACATTCTAGATTTGAGAGGATAATACAACATAGACTTTTTTTTCTTTTTTTTTTCGTTAGGACTGTGTAAGGCCTAACTTCAAGATGCTTAGGTTTAGCAATGTCTCAGGCCAATGACTCCCAACCAATTTTGCTTAGGGCATTGGGTTTTAAGAGACCACTTCGGGCCCGAGCATTAGCCTAAGTTAATCTTATAAAGTCAAGCAGCCCCTTTCTTTCATTTTGTTTTCATTTTTTCACTTTTATTTTCAGCATTCATTTTTTTTTTCAGCACATCTTTACTCTGTCCAAGTTATATTATACTCTCAACCTATTTCTGGTTCCAATCCCTTGCCATAGCTAAGTAAATGGTCTATCATGATCTTTTAAGCCCAAGAGATAATTACACATCATCCAATGACTCTGACTAAAGACATCCCACTGTAAATTAGTATTCAACAAATCTCTAGATGGTATTATTTTATGTACTAATGTGTGTGATTGAGTTTTCTTAGTTCAAGCACTTATTCCAAGAGGACTGTAACAGAAAGATATGCTCAGTTAAATGTATCTATCCTCCAGTATACTTACTCACACTTCCAATGGAAATTAATCTCCTAAGAATTGTAACATGTATTATTACGGGATAAACTATTAAAACCTAAGAAAAATTACTAACAAACAACCTAAAAACTAATCAAATTTTTATGGTTTTTTTTTCAATTTTTTTTTTATGAAAGCAATATTCTCTCCCCCAAACCTATTATGTACATTGTCCTCAATGTGAACAATATAAAACTACAATGAAGACATAATAAAGAAGGGAAGAAAAGGAGAGAATACACCTAAATACGTGGGTTGCCTCCCACCAAGCGCTAAGTTTAATGTCTTCAGCCAGACGAAACTCCATGAGTCCAACTTATCTAGGGTCTTTCAATCCAACGTTCAGTCCACCTGTGGTCCTAGTGTGCACATATGGGTTAATGAAAGAAATCACAGGTAAATCACCAGAACAAATCCACGGAGGTGCACCATCCACCAGAGTGTCAATCATATGAACTGTATAAGAATCATCTGGCGGAGAATGTTGTTTTTGAGCATTAGTTTGACATTTAAATTTCCAAAAGACAACTTCAGCACCCCATCCCGACAGTTTATAATAGCATTAGACATTGCCAAGAATGGACGTCCCAAAATCACAGGAATCTGACTACCAATGTTCTGCACAGGTTGTGTATCTAGGACAATAAAGTCTACAGGAAAGAAAAATTTATCAACCTGTACCAGAACATCCTCAATAACACCACGTGGAGTTTTAATAGATTGGTCTGCAAGTTGTAGTGTTATGGCAGTCGGTTTCAATTCTCCCAACCCAAGTTGCTCATACACAGAATAAGGCAATAAATTGAAACTCGCCCCCAAATCTAACAATGCATTTTCCACAGTATGGTTCCCTATCACACAAGAAATTGTTGGACATCCTAGGTCCTTATATTTCAGTGGAAGGTTATGTGTCAATAGGGAACTCACCTGCTCAGTAAGGAAGACCTTTTTAGTCACATTAGATTTAGGTTTTCGCTTTTGAGTACAAAGATCTTTCAGGAATTTTGCATAGGCAAGTACTTGTTTAATTGCATCTAACAAAGGGAGATTAACCTTGACCTGTTTAAACACTTCGAACATCTCCTCCATCTTTTGGTGGGATTTACTAAACGGGGAGGGTTTGTCCAGGCATTGTGGGTATGGGGCCCTAGGAATATAAGATCTCTCTTTCTAGGCCTCGGGTTGGTCATCCTGCTTAGTTTTAGAACTAACAGGTATAGCTATGATTGAATTCGGTTCTCTTTCTAGCGCAGGAGCACTGTTCTCACTTAAGGTAACTTGGGACAAATCCTTAACCCTATTGTCGATTTGCCTTCCACTCCTTAGGGTAGTTATGGCTTGAACTTGCTCAGGAGGGTATTGGGAAGGCTGAACTGCATATTGGCCTCTAGGGTTTTGTTGGGGTTGGCTAGGCAAGGTTCCTGCTTCTCTCCGGTTCTTGGATTGGGCCAGCTGTCCTAATTGAGTCTCTATCTTGGCTATGGATTGTGTATGGGAATGAACTAGCTGGGCCTGGGTCCTTAGCTCACTTTTCAGCTCTCTGTGTTTGGATTCTATCTCAGCTTTTATCTCAGTTTTCATCTCAATTAGAGTGGCTGACATCTGGCTCATCTGGTCTTCTAGGGTCGGTTTCCTGTTGGGTTGGCCAAATGGAAGAGCTGAGGCTGGTTGGTAAGACTGAGGTTGGCTTTGAAACTCTTGTCTTGGGGCCTAATTAAAAGTAGGCCCTGGATTAGGTTGCCTCCAAGAAAAATTAGGGTGATCACGCCACCCAGGATTGTAAGTGTTGGAGTATGGATTGTTGGCTCTAGGAAAAGTTTGTGCACTGTTGACGTGCTCCTGTACTCGATCTGGATACTGGAAGCCAGAGGGGCAGTCAACTATGGTGTGAATAGGGCTAGCACAAATGGTGCAGGCATCATGAGAGGTTGGGGTATAAGGTGGAGTCTGAGAGAAAAACCTGTCAAACCTCTCTGTAAGGGATGCCACTTGGTGTTCTAGGTTGGTGGTGGCTTTGACATCATACATGCCTCCCCTTAAAGCACTCCTGCTAGGCATATGGCCTTCAGCTCTATAGAGGGTGGCACTGTGTAAAGAGTTTTTGCTCAGGTCCTCTAGTAGATCCCAAGCATCATCTGGAGTTTTCTTCATGAATGTGCCTCCACAAGAGGCATCTGTTAGGGTCTTGTGCTGATCACACACACCCTCATGAAATCTCCGTACTAATTGCCATTTGGGCACATCATGGTGGGGACAAGACCGGAGTAAGGCTTTCATTCTTTCCCAGCTTTCATGGAATTGTTCATTAGGTAGCTGGGTAAAGGTGATGATTTCATGGCAGATCTTATTGGTCCGCCCCACAGGAAAGTATTTCTTGAGGAATTCGGCCTGAAGTTCCTCCCAAGTAGAAATAGAGTTATGCTCAAGGGAGTATAGCCATTCTTTGGCCCTATCTTTTAAGGTGAAGGGGAACAACCTAAGGCGCACCTGATCATCAGACAGTGTAAGCTTAAAGGTTGTGTTAACCTCTAGGAAGTTTTGCAGATGCCTATAGGGGTTCTCATTTAATTGGCCATGGTAGGTGGGTAGCATTTGGATGATGTTGAGCTTAATTTCAAAATTAGCCACATTTTCTGGTAAGAATATGCAGGAGGGGGAGGTGTAGGTGGTAGGCCTGTAATAATCCTATAGGGTACGGGCATGAGGCACTACTGGATTCTGGTTTAGGCCATTCACACCCCCAAGGTTCATGTTGTCTGCTATAGGATGGGTTTCAAAGATTGGGTTGCTGTGAGTTCTAAAGGCTCTAGACAGTCGCTCAGGATCAGGATAAAAGGCCAAGTTGGGGTTCAGGGAACGACGACCATGCATGCACAATATAAATCAACAAAACCTGTAACAATCCTAATAGCGACAACTAGCAAGCATCAACCCTAGATAGCGACAACTAGCAATCCTAATAGCGAGAACTAGTACGTCATGCAATCCCACAAAGAAAATGGGAAACACTGAGCACCCAAATTTATCTAAAAGAGAAAGGATAAGAGAATGCAAACTATGGGAAGGGATGGCCCTTCCAATGTTGGCGAGGATTCCATGTCTTCTCTTAATCCTACAAAAGAAGAAGAATGCTATTAAGCTACTGGAAAGCAATCTAAATTAAACTAAACTACTCTAAAACTTAGCTACGCTAAGAATTTGGCAAATTATTGGCTTCCGTCCCCGACAACGGCGCCAAAAACTTTATCGTTTAAATATAAAACCCTTGCAAGTGCACAAGCTAATTGTACTACAGTGAGTATAAAAGGGTTGTCGAACCTCAGGGACGGATGAATAATTTACCAAATTCAAGTGAAAGAAAAGTTTGTTTTAATTAATCTATAGAAAGTAATAAAATTTAACTACTTTAAAACGGATTTTAATTAATATGGAGAAGATACCAAGACAAAGAATTCACTTCTAGACATGAAATTACTACTCTCAATTATTATTACGCTCACATTGACATGATACGGTAACTTGTGTTCATGGTCAGACACACAAATGACAATGAATTCACTCACGTTCTTGGTCAAACACGAGAGTTCATCACTATAAATTATTGTAGCTAATTCTATCCTTGGTCGGGCATAGAATTATCATTTGGGCTAATGATCCTATCCTTGGTCGGGCATAGAATTAACACCAGCCTACATTTAGCTAAGCATAGGAATTAAAAAGATCTAATTTCATGCATATCAATCAAGTCTATGGTCAAGCACTCAAAAGAAACTCATGAAATAGCATTAAGTGTAATCATATCAACTGTATTAAATGAAACAATCAAGAGTAATAAAACAAATCTAGGGCTTCATCTACGCCTTGGACGCGAATTTAGCCAGCCATCGGACGAGGAGAACGCTGCTGATTTGTCGGCGTCATTTTGCACTATTCACCGGAAAAGCACTGTAGTACCATTGTAGCAAAAAATCACTGTTCACAACTCGGGGTACTATTCATCGTCTTCTCCAACGAGCACGGGTACTGTAGCAGTTGCAATTTTTCTCAAAATCAGTCCTTTCTTCTACCAAAATTGCCATTTCTTCCTCTCCTCCGGCCTGCTTCTTCTTCCTCTCTCTCTTCCGGCGAAACACCACTGGAGTCTGGACACAACCACACCGGAAAGCCCCTGCTTTCTGGCGGAAAATGTTTCTGTGAAAAGCTCTCCGTTTTCTCTCGATCTATTCTGTTTTTATAGATGATTCGAAGTAGAGTCTAAGTCCTTTTACAAGAGCCAAAACTGCGTCCCAATCGAAGACGAAATCGAATTTTCTAATTAGATTAGGAGTCTGTCTCTATTTTCATTCTATTTCTGTTTTTGGTTTCCTTCCCGATCGAGAGCGGCTCTATTTTTCCGCCGTCGCCATCATGCCTTTCTTCTGCCGTCGCCATCTTCAACTCACGGCCGTCCGAATCTAGCCCCGCCACCGAGACCCATCGCCGCCAGCCTCCGTTGCGATCCTCGAACGAAGGCCCGAGCTTTGGCTCGGGCCGGGTTTCTTTTATTTTTTTTACTGAACCACTCGGTTCAATTCTATCCTTTTTTTTTCTTTCTTAGTAAAAACCCGTCGTATTGCTATCGCACGTCCAATCTCATCTTGACGGTCTTTTTATTTTCTTCACTTAAAACCAACACCCGTCGTAACGATCTCATCCGTCAACTCTCATCCGAACGGCTCCTCTTTAATTAGCGCCAATCTTCTCCTATATGTACGTCAGCGGCTCATTCTGGTTCGATCGCGTATAATATGCCAATGGATCACATAGTATTTTGCGTACAAATCTTCAAATGATCATAACTTTTCGCTTAGAACTCCGAATTGCGCACAGTTTATTGCGTTGGAACGCTGACTTTTTGAACTTTAACATAAAGCTTAAAGCAGTCCAATCAGAGATATGTGTACGAAGTTGTAAAGATTCAACCATTTGAGTCTTGTTTCACCCCATTTCTGCGTCTTGCTCTTGTTTTCTACAAAAACCAAAAACTATATTAAAGTAGCATTTATTCTAATCAAATACTAGCATAAACATAAGTTTAGTAGATAAGAAAATATATATTTCATGTATAGATCACAATGCGCGGGTCAATGCCAGTGCTTAATTTCCCGGTGGAGCGAGTACGGGAGTCGCTGCGGGAGATGTCGTGGTGCTCCGGTGCGGCCGTGGATGAGGGGTGCTCGCCGGGGGTGGCACTAAAGAGGAAACACTCCCATGAGGAGGAAGTCAACCAGTAGGAAGAGCCGGGAGATGAAGTTCCAAAATGTTGTGGAATTGGAGGACTTAGGGGCAGTCCTTGGAGGAGCTTCTTAGCTCATCTGAGGTTTCTAGCCATTGGCAAGGCTCCATTTTCTCTCAATTGCTTTTGATCTACTCCTTGAATTTTCATCTGGGAGTATTTGGATCAACTCTTTATGCAGTTGTATTTCCTCACACGACTCCAAAAGGGGAAGAATGTGGTGGTGGAAGTTCCTGTATCAGTTTTTGATTGTTTGGATTCTTTTGTCTTCTTGTGTGTAAAGTTCGAAACCTTAGAGTATTTAATTCAGTCTTTTGTGATAAAAAAGCATTTTACATCACTAGCGTATCTAATTAACCTTCTGGACGTAATGCTGATGATGCTTTGAATCAAAATATATTGGCCATAATGGAGCTAGGGAGAAGTTATCATATGTCCTGGCTTACATGTGTTGGCGTCTGCCAAGGCGCTGTGAGCTGTTAGATCTGGGGGGTGGGCGGGTGATTAAAACCTGTCAGCCCTGTATAAAAACGTCTGCTGCGGGCAAGATTAAACTCCGACGGCCCACGGGGTCCTGGCGCACACCGGTGCACTTGCACTTGAGCCGGGGCCGTATATGAAAGAGACTCATGGAACCAGGCAAGTTGGAAAATTATACTAACAAAAAGAAGCAAGTTGTAACATATAGTTTCCTTAGATGCCAGTGCTAACCTTGTTTTTTTAGCCGTAGTTCATACTTCATATCCTTAAAAAATAATTAAAGCTACTGGATCTTTGGGAAAAAAGAGAGGATATTCTAATACGAGGATAATTACCCACGCGGTGTGATAATATATACCCGACTGAAAATTGCTGACGAAATAGCCAACCTTCACTCATCCAAATCATTGACTAGGAAGGATTTAGTTGGAATCAATAGCTTTCTAGAATAGTTCCAGTACATTCAATCTGGATGTTTGGAATTTGAATAGGTGTTTAAAAGTAGGCAGTTTTATTTCTATAACATTGTTTCTTTTTGCTACAAGTTGCTATATGATTGTTGCTATCCTCTTTGTATGAAATATAATAAGATATCACAACAATGTAGGCACTTGTATTGCATGTCATTGTTGTTGCTATCTTCTCGAAACGACAACGGATAAACTTTAGCTTATCAAAATTGAAGGTGTGCGGGTAGATTTCTAGGAAGCTCATTTTAGTGGCTTTGAGGGGTATTAGTTCATTTTGAAAGATCCTATGATGTGTCAGTTGTGTTGGGCTTTTTTCCCACCTCATATGAGGTTCATAGTTGTTTGGGCTTCCCTCTTATGTGGGGATGCCCACTACTTAACCCACTTTGCGGTTAAGTGGAAGACAAATTATAGGTGGTTCGTGGTAATCATTCTATTTCTATTCTTTGTGTGTTCCAACTAACGATGAATTTTCTCCATAGTTTATAAGAGGTTTTAATAAAGAGGGGTTTCTTTATAAAAAATTATTTTTTCTTAAAAGTGGTTTTTTTATATAAAAAGATGAGAGAAGAAGAAATACAACTTTGAAGGAGCTTTGAAGACTGAGAAAAAGGTTTTCTTGGAGGAAGAAGAAGAAAGAAAGGAAGAGATTTTTTAAGCCAAGTCATCCTCTTGTGCAAGAGAAGGCAAATTATTGGTGATTCATAGTAATTATTCTATCTCTACTGTTTTATTTATTCCAGTTAAGGGTGAATTTTCTCCATAACTTGTAACATAGTTTTTACCATTGAATGTTGATGTAATATCTACTAAGTAGAATATATCTAAAATTGATAGTAGTAGATTTGGTATTTAGAACTCATAGGCGTAGTTGCTGCTTTGGCAGTAAACCACGTTAAATTCATGTCTCCTAAGTGTTCGATGAAATATTTTTTTGTTAATCTTATTTTTTTTGTGTGATAATTTGTACATCTACCATCAAGGAGGTATAGAAGACTCATTTATATCATTGTAGGTGTGGAGAAGTGTGTATTTTATTATATTTTTTGGCTAACTCAAAAGAGAGAAAATATGTAATTTTTCCAACAAGTTGAACAATGTAAAAATGATCTATGTGGGGCCCACTTTCTCTATCGAACAAAAACCTACCACACAACAAGTGGAGGGTTTTGTTGGACAAATAAGTTAGAGGTGTGTCTTCAAGTTTGTTTTACAAGGGGCCTTTTGGATCGTGAAAAATCCAAAACATCCACATTGAAAAATTCACAACCAGGTGGATTTTTGGGATTATCCACTACCAGCTGAAATATTTCACATTTCAACGTTGCATTGGAGAAATTAATATAAAGAAATGATCCACCAGTTTTAGCAAGAGAATGTACTTAGATATGGAAGCAAATAATCTTCGGTGGTCCTTGGATCAAGAAGCTTATGATGATTAACTAATGGATGAGTTCGTCTAGCCTGACCAGCATCACTAAACAAGTGTTTCTATATATATACTATGTCAGCAGGGACTAGCTACAAGAAAAGGGTTCGGGGGCCACTAAACCATAGGAGGGGGCCATGTGGCCCAATTTGAATGGAAAATACATGGGGCTCCTCTTAGCCATAGTTGTCCATCTATGTTAACGCATATGATCCTTTAGTTAGCCATAGTTGGCCATTGCTAACTTTTACTCCATGTTTTTGTATTACTCGTCATAAATTTGAAACCCAAAATGAATGTGGGTAAAGGTGCATTTGGAAACTAAAAATTTGGCTCTTTTAGCTTGAAAAATGTCTCTTTCAGGCTTGAAAAAATATAAAAATATATTTAGATGTTGAAAGGTGAAAAATATGTCAGTAAAAAACAATCTGGATAAACCTTTCAACCTAAAATATCCTAAAAGTGTGAAAGACACTAGTATGAGAAACAATGCTGGAAGTTTTACCGCCAAACACAGTTTGCCTTTTTTGATGAAAATTTTCAGCTCTGTTGGTCAATTTTTACAAACCCCTTTCAGCTTCCAAACGGAACGGGTTACATCACCCGCCCACCCCCTAAATCAACACACACAATGGCTCGTGCTGATGCCATAAAACTCTAATAAGTAGAGGCAAAAAAAGTTTGTACATACAAGACCAGATTACTCAGAAATGGCCTGGCCACCATTGTGCCCCGGCTCCTGATGTGTTCAGAGTCTTAGACAGTTAGCATAGAAACGCCATTTTTCTCTTATTGCCGGGGGACAACACAATTTGACTGATTTAGGGGTCCTTTGGGGCATGAAAAATCAGCTTCATTCACGTGAATTTTGGAAAAATCTACCCAAAGAGTGGATAAAGTGGGTAATCCACTAACCTGCTGAAACACCTCATCACGGATGGAGCTGATTTTTCACGCCCCAAACAACCCTCAACATGGAATGCCGGCTCGCCGATATATCGGTATCGGGCCTCACCCAATACATCGATACGAGTCAATCTCATTTTTTAAAAAAATTCTAAATATTGGCAATATAGCGATCCGAAACCGATATATCGTCATTTTTTTAAAAAAAAATGTTTTAATTTTTTTTTTGAAAAAGTGGAAAAAAACCCAACTTTTTCCATTTGTTTCCCATCCTAATATATATATTTTAAAATCTATACTTTGTCTAAATTAGTATAACTTATTTTAGAAGTTAGATTGTGAAAATATATAGTAAAAACTAGTTTTCGACAACTAATATTGTTTTCACAATATCTCCGATATTTCTGTCTCTTTGGTCTACTGATATTTTATCGATATCCGATACGACATTCCATCATCCACGGCCCTCATGGAACTGGTGTTGCATTCGTCAAATGTTCTAGACCACAATCAAAGCGATCATTATTGTATCATTTGCTTGTCTTGGATAGAATATATTGGCCACAAAACTGACGGTTGTACGCTGAGCGGACTGTAGTTGGGTCAATTCTTCAATCCATGGAATTCCATATCTGCGATATATCACCGATATATCGATATCGGGCCCCACCCGATAAAACGAGATGGATAAATCTCGGTTTTTAATTTTTTTTCAAATATCGCCGATATATCGGTCTCGGACCGATATATCGCTATTTAATAATAAAATAATATTTTCGGAAAGAAAAAATTCGAAAAAAAAAATTTTTTTTTTAAAAAGGGGAAAAAAAGTAACTTTCCCACTTGTTTCCCATCCTAATATGCATATTTTAAAATCTATGCTTTGTCTAAATTAGTATAACTCATTTTAGAAGCTAGATTATGAAATTATATTGTAAAAACTAGTTTTTAACTACCGATATTTTTTTACAAATATCTCCGATATATCTCTGATATTTTGTCTCTTAAGCCGACCGATACGATACCGATATCCGATACGGAATTCCATGCTTCAAACGGTTAATTGAACCTGGCCTTGCCTTTTGGGGCATAAGAGTGACACATACCTGACTTTTCTTGATTGCCTCATCATACATGAACTGTATGATAGAGACAGGTTCTGCAAATTATTATTGTACACTGCTTAGTTTATGCTGCTCATAGCTGTTTTTTCGTATAAAGATTTCTGTTTATGTGTGCTCCTCCTCACGCTTGCCTATGTGCGTTAAGGTGCTGTGCTCAGTCAGATTTTGATTTGATGGCGAAGTTAACCGCCTTCACTAAGATTAATAAGCACCGTCAGATCTCGATCGGATGGCATCATTGCCTTGACGTAAGCCAATGGGAATGAACCATGACGCACATTAACTTTTCATTTCTATAAAGGCAATCCTCTTCGTACATTGCATGTTTTGCTCACTTCCAACAGAACCATGCTTGTTCATGTGTGCGAAATTGTAGCCATAAAAAAAGTGTGCGTAAATGCTTGATATTACACATGGAAATTTTACACGAGAAACTTTCACCTCTCTCAAACTTCATGTCAAAATTTGTCTGTCGTTTATGTTGTGACGTTTATGGCTAGGGGATGCATGTCAGTTTGGCGATTATATATAATCAATGGTCCAGCCACAGTTTATGAAGAACATAGGGCCCGCAATCAATGGGCGAGTGGCACGATGACAGATACCGCGTAGGCATTTAGCCGAGCCAATGAAAAGCCCCCCAAGCAGGAGTTTATTGGAACAAATATTGAAAGAGCCTTAGCGTACGAGATTTAAAATCCGCCTATTACACACGCAATTTTGGCATAAAAATTGTGCGACCTTAAGGTATACGGTACACATGCATGTGCATGAAAACTATCGATCTAGGGGTTTGGAAATTGTAGGCCCACATTAGATCCTACGTCGTGCACATCAAAAGGTTCAAAGCACACCTGCAACTACATGGTCCACTCGTGGGGCCCACATGGAGCCCTGTCTGGGATAGTAGTCTGGAAACTATTGCCCTCTCTACTTCTGTATCCAAACTTGAGGACGACAAGTTCCAACAAAGGAAGACTCGTCGCCGGCTGAGGCCTGTCACTGTTAGAGTAATTCGCCTTAGACAGAGAACTTGTAGCCAAAGTGGTCCTATTTCGGGGCCTCTATTAAATCCCTTAACTTCTAATTAATGTAGATAATATCAACCAAGCGTAACAAGGATCGCTTCATGAAAGAATTTCTTCTTTTTTTACTTTTGGAAAAGAAAATGATCAGAATAAGACAATAAGTTTCCAATCAGGCACAAGGGGCATTTTAGAAAGTAAGTTTCGTGTGCTTGAGTTGTCCAATGCCTTGTGCAGTTGTAGCCAAAAAGAAAAAAGATGAAATGACCAAGTGACTAACCATAGTCTTATGTTCCACAACCAACTATCAGAGCATAGAGAAAAAAAATAAGACTTGTATCACAACAGACAAGAAATTAGGGAAAAGTTAGCATGCATTGGTGCATTGAGACATCGTGAGCACTCGAATAAAGATATGAGGGCGGAAATTAATAGAGGTGGTGGGCGGGTGATTCACCCACATGCCCCTGTATTAACACGCGCCGTTGGGGGGGGGGGGGGGGTGGCAATCCCACGGTCCACACTATTCCTCTGTGCTGGATAACCCGCATGAGCCGAGGCTCATAGTGAAGGACTAAGGAAAAGTCTATAGTTAACTTATTTGTTTGGTATCAATGTGCATTCTCACATTCAAAAGTAACAACGTTTAACCTTAAGTTGATTTAAGTTGTACAAAAGGTACAGAGAGAGGAAACAGATGGAGATGCACGAGACGATGGACAAACCAATCGCAGTTGCGGACAACTCTAGTGTGCCAACATGGCCCATGAAAATCTGGGTTGCTGAGTTGAGACGATAGATACAGAGGATGTTGAAGGCGATGGGAGGACGATCACCCAAACCTTCCGCGACTCCAATTGGAAGATCCTCCATGTTTGGCCCCACTTGTTACTGGCTTGTACTCGTCGGAGTATCTCGGCCACCTCCCTTCAGGATTGGTTGGCCACATATATGTCCAGCCTCTCCCTGAACAGCCTTTCAGAGTCCCTCTTATTATGCCAATTGAACTTCATACCTCTTAACCGAATACCAGAAAGCCCACACTCCCAGGATCCTTTCTCAAGCTTCCCTCTTTTTCACTCCCAAACAAGATCTCATTGAAGTCCCCACCTCAAATCCAGGGGCCGTCCCATCAACCATGATGAGATCTAAGAAAATTCTTGCTCTCTCCCCTTTCCTCAACGTTAGGATTCCTAACAGCCTATCATTCTCCATTGGATACTAGCCAGCTTATCATCTACCACAACATCAATTAACCATTTATTAAAGGACAACTCTGATAACCAAACTTCCTCCTTCCATATCATAAAAATTCCTCTTTTTGCCCTTCACTAGGAACTGCTAAAGCATTAGCATATCCCAGCCATCTATCTTCTTTGCCGCCATTTGGGTCTCTAAAATGAAGACAATACAAGGTCCTTCGCTTCTCCCAATATCGAAAAGCTTATGAATTGTCCGAGAGTTCCCAAGCCCCCGACAGATCTAGAGAAGGATATTCATGGCGCCTGGCGGGACTAGCTACCGGCCTTCGCCAACCTCACTGATGCCTGAGAGTTAGCTGCCACCACCTCCAACAAAAAAAACAAAAACCTTATCCCCTACCTTTGCCACCAATCTCATCCATCATCCCCCTTCACCATTCCCTTTAATCAAAATTTCCACCTAGTTATTGCCTCCTTCCACTCCAGCATGCTCTATGTCCTCTGCCGGTCACACCCCAATTTTTTCCAAGCTTTATCGGAGTGCAAAAAACTTATTATTAAGGAATGCCAGGATCATTGGAGACGCGATGGGGTAACTATGCCATCAATTACACCATCATTAAAAGACGAGTAATTGAATAATAACCTGAGAATGAAACTATCAATTAAATGAAAAGTTAACATTGTACCTTTAACACTTTGTACTAATCAATCATTGACACGCAAGCCATTATTTCAAAGTTTAACAAAACTGACAATAATTAAATCTTGTAAGTTCCACTTTGTGGTCTTCACGTCCAGTTAGAATCCAATTTAATTCATGTCTTCACCTGAATCACATGATGCTTGAGTACTCAGAAGAAATACTCAGTAGGATGCAAAAACCACAATAGAATATGAACGTGCTCAAATAAATGATAAAGAATCGATTCAATATAACCAGAGATATGATATCATAAATCTAATAGATGGTAACACAAGAACTTTTACCAAGTGGGAAACATCAATATTTGTCAAGACTCCAAGACAACTAAAGTGTATGAAAGTAAATTTCTGCTCTCAACCATCACCACTTGCAAGTGGTTACTAATTTGATTACCATAGAGGTTCTCGTGCAGGAACCTGGTCATATACCTAGGATACAGGCCCCATCAGCGCTTACGGACACAATGGGCAGAGACTGCTAGACCTTCCGTAATGTCTCAACAGCCTAAAAATGTACGCATATGCATCTTTTTGGGCGGGAGCCTCAGAAGGTTCCAAATAAACTTTATCTCTAACATAGGGACTTTTGAGGATATAAAACTTCTCACCCTGGCAGAGTTTGCTCCTATTTCAGGTACTTTTGAGTATCATAAAACTCTCAACCTGGCAGAGTCTAACATGGCTTTATGAGCATACTATGAATTCACTTCAGAGAGATCCTCGTAAGGTCTCTTGTGGAGATTCAATGAGCAACAACACTCACGACAGTGATATAAAATATCCATTGCGAATATCACATCCTTTCAGATAATTGACTCACAATAGGAGTACAAAATGAGATAACAGACGAACATGTTACACGTAACTAACATTTAATAAGAACTCATGGAGAAAGAGTTGTCTTTCAAGACTCCAAAAAATCCCGAGTTAGGTCATGAAGAGTATCAAGTTCTAGTTTCCAAAGAAGATTTGAATCAGATAGACTCAATAACAGGATAACTGAAGTTTTTCAAACGAACAGAAGATCATCAATTATGTTTCAAACGCATAGTGGTCATATTTGCTTTATTTAGGCTTATTGTATTGCTGGCCGTCAGCCCAGCCTAGGGGAATAGCCCAACTTCTTTAGTATTCTGTAATAAGGCCGCAAGCCCAATTAGAGGGAATAGCTCAGGGAATAGCCTAAGCTCATTGCATGGGAAGAGTATGTAAAGAGCTTAGGCTCTCTTGATTGAGTATTCAGAAAAGTTTACCCTAATCTCTTCTCTCTCTGACCTCCCCTCTCTCGTCCCTCTTTGTTGGAGCCGTTGGCTACCCATCAGAGGGCCTCATTCCTCGTCGACTCTCCTTTCTCTTCCCCCATCTCCTCTCTTATCCTCCATCTCTCGATCCCTTTTCTCTTCTTGCATTGCTGAGACATAACATTGGTACCAGAGCACCGATCTTTGGAATTGCGAGAAACCTTCGCGATGGCCAGAAGCAACCCACACACACACACGCAGATCCTCAGACAACAGCTGGATCAAACGTGCAAGGGGACTCCCACACTAAGGCACCGCCCTCTTCCCCAAGGGGGCATCATTTTCGCGAGATGATGACAGTGTCCATGGCACCAATTCTTCAAGTCCTTCTACAAGGACAGTAGCAATTTCAACAAGGACAACAACAAATTCAAAGGAAGATGACGATGTTTCGCGAGTCCTTTGATCGACTATCTCTGTCCATGGCGGCTACCCCTCTGGTAAGTCGACCTGACAAGGGGGTATTTCCGCCCCCTCGGACTGGCCCCTTTGCACGTGGGCCTCCGTTGACGAGCCGACACCAGGATCAGCACCCCTCTTTCTTGGGATCACAGGCGGTGACTACAGGACACCACCCCATGGGCACCGGCATATCAGGCCCTTGTGCAACCACAGGCCGGTAGGGGCCTAGAAGAGGAGGATTGTGATTTAGACTGAACCACTAACCAAGCTAAATCTAGTTGGACCAATCATGGGCACTCACGAGACGAGCACCATGGTCCCAGGCCAGTAGCAGAGACGAGGCTAGCACGGTTCCAGTTTCCCAAGTATTCAGGGGATGACAATCCGGTGGATTGGTTGTATCAAGACGAAAAATTCTTTCGCTACCATGACACGCGATCAGATGATGACAAGTTGATGGTAACTTCTTTCCATCTTACCGGTGATGCTTTGATTTGTATCAATATTTTGAAGCAGAATAGCCTGGTCATTCATGACAACAATTCACTCGTGAGCTATGTATTCAATTTGGGCCTACGTAGTATGCCGACTTTAATGAACTCATCAGCTCCTTGCGGCAGACATCCACCGTGCAAGCATATCAAATGGAATTCATGAGAATAGCCAATCGTCTTCCATATTGGACGCAGGAAGCCCTGGTGGGTAAGTTAAGTTGGAAAACTCGGATGCCATTCGGCACTATCCACGTACATCTATGGCTGAGGTGATTAAACATGCTCGGATTGCAGAGGAATGCCTTAATCGGCAACGGAGATCCTGGAGGCCCCCTTCGAGAGCGCCCATGTCACCAGCCTCCCAGGCTCCTCCGGTTGACTCCCATGCCTCACTTATGATGCAGCCAACCATCCACCGACTGACACAAGCACAAATGGAGGAGCGCACCTCTAAGGGTCCATGCTTTAATTGTGACGAACACTTTATTCCTAGTCACCGCTGCAAGACCTGCGCCCTTCTTGCCTTGGAAGGCATCTAAGACGAGGGCCCTGAGGACGACAAAGGAGCTGGATTTTCACCGTCCCTGCCACCTGACAGTCAACCCGAGATCTCCTTCCATGCCTTCTCATGCGTGTACATGCCTCAGACTATGCATGTCCAAGGCGCTATAAAGAAGCAACAAGTCTCAGTTCTGATTGATTCCTGCAGTAGTCATAATTTTATCAATGACAAGGTGGCTATCAGGCTGGGGTGTCCGTTGCAAGCCTCGTCCCCCTTCGACGTCCGGATTGGATATGGTTCGAACCTCCGCAGCGCGGGTATGTGTCCAAGGGTGGAGTTAACCATACAAGGGCACACATTCCTATTGGATCTTTACTTATTGCCTACACAGGGGGCTGATGTGGCCCTAGGCGTGCAGTGGCTCCGTGATCTCGGAGATGTGATTTGGAACGTTGAAGCCATGGTGATGCAGTTTACCATAGGTGGCCATTCTATTCAGCTATCGGGCGGCCTTCCAGGCTCCCTCCATTCCATTCTCTCGGTTGATTCATTATCGCACAGTACTCCTCAAGGGTTTTTCTTGCAACTGCTCTCTTCGGAGGACACAACACCATCGGTGACCCCCCTGATTTGGCCGCCCTCCTTTTGGCTTATGACGATCTATTCCAGGAGCCTACTCATTTGCCGCCCCCACGGGCACATGACCAACATATTCCGATCGTTCCCGGGGCTGCACCTGCTAATGTGCGGCCATACAGGTATCCACATATCCAAAAGGTGGAGATTGAGAAATTGGTCCAAGAGATGTTACTGACAAGGATCATTCGGCCGAGCTCCAACTCCTATTCCTTGCTTGTTCTTCTGGTTCGGAAAAATGATGGCACATGGCAGTTTTGTGTGGACTACATGGCTCTCAATGCTATCACACTCAAAGTACCCAATTCTAGTCATCGAAGAATTGTTTAATGAATTAGCTCATGCGCGAGCCTTTTCTAAACTGCACTTCCGCTGGGTACCATCAGATTCACATGCACCCCGGGGACATCCACAAAACGGCTTTCCGTACACATGACAAACATTTTGAATTCATGGTTATGCCGTTCGGCCTCACTAATGCTCCAGCCATATTTCAGGGACTTATGAATGATATATTTAGAGCCTTCCTGCGTCAGTATGTGTTGGTATTTTTTGACGATATTCTCGTCTATAGTTCCTCGTGGGAGCAACATCTCGAGCACCTTCGCTCTGTCTTTGAGGTACTTCGAACCCATTCTTTATTTATCAAACATTCCAAATGGTCTTTTGGGTGTTCTCAGGTTGACTATCTAGGCCATGTGATCGCTAATGGAAATGTGTCCACCGACTGTCCAAAGTGGCCGCCATGGTCAATTGGCCCGTGCCAACATCGCTAAAGGGTCTTCAGGGGTTCTTGGGCTTAACAGGTTACTATCATAGGTTCGTGTCCAACTATGGTTCTCTCGCTGCCCCCTTGACCAGCCTCCTTAAACAAGGTGCATTTGTATGGTTGTCTTCTGCCTTGCAGGCCTTTGACACTTTAAAAACTACTATCAGCACGACTCCAGTTCTGGCCCTTCCAGATTTTTCTTAGCCCTTCGTGGTGGAGACGGATGCATCCGACCACGGCCTAGGCGCTGTATTGCTCCAGGACGGCCATCCAATAGCCTTTTAGAGCAAAGCACTATCAGCCGCTCGTCACTATCAGCTTATGAGAAAGAAATGTTGGCCATTGTACATGCGGTAACAAAGTGGAGGCTGTATTTATTGGGGTGCCATTTTATTATCCGGATGGACCACCAACCACTTAAATATTTCTTGGACCACAGAATTGCCACTCTTGCACAGCAGCGTTGGGTGACGAAGTTATTGGGAAATGACTATGAGCTGGTTTATAAAAGGGGCACCGAAAACACTGTCGCCGATGCTTTATCTCGTCAGTTCGAGGAGGCTTCTTCTTTTGGTATGTCAACCCCACTTTTTCCCTTCCTGGAGGATTTACGAAAATCGTATCACGAGGATCCAGCGACGGTTGCATTGTTAGATCTGCTTCAGGCCCACTCTTATGATGACTCGGCTTTTGTCTTGTGAGACAATATCATTTATTGGAAGGATCGACTGTGGGTTCCGAATTGTGATAGTATTCGTTGCACCATTTTGAAGCACTTTCATTCTACTCCTACAGTGGGTCATGAGGGTTCTTTCCGGATTTACAAGCGGGTCTCTCAATGTTTCTTATGGAGTGGTATTAAGCGCGCAGTTCAACGGTTTGTGGCTGAATATGGGGTTTGTCAATGCGCCAAAGCCTCTACTCTAGACCCTTCAGGTCTTTTACCGTCGTTGCCTATTCCGGAGCAGGTTTGGGAGGACATCTTCATGGATTTTATTGCAGCACTACCGGTTGTTCAGGGCAAATCAGTGGTAGATCGACTGTCCAAATACGCTCATTTCTCTGCCTTTGGCTATCCTTATATGGCCAAGGCTGTTGCTGAGGTTTGTGTCCGGGATGTGGCTCAACTTCACGGAATGCCACACACTATTGTGTCAGACCGTGATCGAGTGTTTATCTCGCATTTTTGGCAAGAATTCTTCACTCTACAGGGGTCTCGTCTCCACATGAGTTACACTTATCACCTGCAAGCTGATGGCCAAACGGAAGTGGTTAACCGCTGCCTCTAACAGTATTTGCTATGCTTTGCGGGAGAAAATCCTAGGCGTTGGCTACAGTTCCTTCCTTGGGCAGAATGGTCTTACAACACCGCCTACCATACTTCTATTGGCTTCTCTCCCTTTCAGGTCGACGTATGGCAGGCTTCCCCCTACGATTCTTCATTATGTACCTCAGCGGGCATCGGTCAATGAGGTTGACTATCTCTTGCAGAATCATGATGACATTTTACGGCAATTGAAATCCAACTTGGCTTTGGCTAAAAATCGTATGAAGCAGATTTATGATAATCGCCATTCTGACCGTGAGTTTCAAAGTAGTGATTGGGTCTATGTCAGTTTTTTTCCGGCACACCAATCCTCCCTTTATTAGCCCGCCAGTGTGAAATTAGCCCATCGGTTTCATGGGCCCTATCAGGTTACTGAACGCATTGAACCAGTAGCCTACCGCCTGCAGCTTCCAGACGATTCTACGGTTCATCCGGTTTTTCATGTCTCTCGACTTTGTCGTGTCGTGGGTGATCCCTCTTGTCTGGTACCTACACCTCCTCCTCCGTTAGTACTAGTAGATTTACCATTAGTACCAGTTTCGATTGTGGATTCTTGGCGGGTGCGTCGTTCAGGTCGAATTATCACTAAGGTTCTTATTGCGTGGCAAAACCGTCCATTAGAAGATGCTTTGTGGCTTCCTGAGGATGAATTTTTGGACAAGTATCTGGGTTGGAAACCTTGAGGTCAAGGTTAGTAGCGGAGCGTGGTGGAATGTTATGTTCCAAACGCATAGTAGTCGTATTTGCTTTATTTAGGCTTATTGTATTGGTGGCCGTTAGCCCAGGCTAGGGGAATAGCCCAACTTCTTTAGTATTCTGTAATAAGGCCGCAGGCCCAATTTGAGGGAATAGCCCAAGCCCATTGCGTGGGAAGAGTATGTTAAGAGCTTAGGCTCTCTTGATTAAGTATTTAGAAAAGTTTACCCTAATCTCTACTCTCTCTGACCTCCCCTCTCTCATCCCTCTCTGTTGGAGCCGCTGGCTGCCCATCAGAGGGCCTCCTTCCTCGTCAACCCTCCTTTCTCTTCCCCCATCTCCTCTGTTATCCTCCATCTCTCGATCCCTTTTCTCTTCTTGCATTGCTGAGACATAACACCATAGGTCAAGCACATGACTAAAGGACTTGTGACTCAATCAATTTTACTGACTTTACTTCTCTGGAGTTTAATAACATTCATTAGATAGGTCATAAGCTTAATTATAATATAAGGACTTATATTAAGTAAGTATTAGTTACTTTTATTGTAAGAGAGGTATGCTGTTTTGACAGATCAGCTGAAATCAGATAATTATCACCAACAGTACCAATCGAAGTGACACTTGAAAATTTTAAAGTAAGTGCTCCTATGAGTCTAATTTTCTACAAAACTGACGACATATTTTTAGGATTTTGTGGAATTAGTTATGACCCTTTTTGTACAAGTCGTCGGCGCAGAATCAGTTTTGGTCGAGAGGACTATTTTAATTAGACTTTGTTTAGTAGATCTAATTACTGACTTTAGTGCTTAGTTCTTGACTCTTACTGACTTCAGATGTTTAGAGTCATGATATTTTCCAATTATTACATAGGCCTAATAGTCATTAATTTAGTACTCTAAGAAGAATTCAGTTTAATTTTCATCCTATACATGGTTGTACTGTTTTTTTTAACCACCAGGAAGGACCCATGAAACAAACTAGACAGCTAATCATGGACAATAGTAAACTCGAAGTGCCCTATAACAAACATGTCATGTATCTTAGTGACCAGTAGGATATTGAGTCCAGCAGAGAATGAGTATTGGCTTTTGGCTACGAATAAGAAATTGTACGCTATTTCAACTAGACACAGGACACACAAGTTTAACCGATGAGACTATGAATATTGGACACTCCAGAACTCATAATCATTGATTAGGTGTCTTGACTACTAATCAGCAACTAGTAATAACGAAATTCAAAGGTGTAAGAAGATGAGTTGATCAAAACAATTCTTCATAGACGTATATTCATCTTTAGCGATATCTTAATACTTTAGCAAGACTTAACTCATCCAAATCATGGGACAACTAAACTGGGACAGAATTGTGAATAACAATATGCCCTCAACTGAGGGATCATATTAGATAGAATCCTCACCAAGTCATGATATGTGTAACAGAAACGATTCAAGTACATAATGATCATGTATCTCAATAAAATCAATGAATTATCACACAAGAATACACAAGCAATAAAATCATTGAATTATAACGAATCTCAGCATGTTGGTCACAATATGAATATGAGGAGAACATCATTAGAATACTATAATTGAGATCATCAAGGTGGAATAAAATCCAAGACAAATTAGTGGAAAAATCATCCTACATGGTATCCTCGTAGTGGTTTTCTTCTCACGAGTAGTCCCGGAGCTTTGCACTCTTTCTCAATGTAAATCCTGGATCGACCAGCAAGGACAATGAGAAAGAGACGAGGGAGAGAGAGTTCTGGTTGGCCAGTTCTACTCATTGCTTAAATAGCTTGGAGTTTCCTAGTCCTGATTGGATGCATCTCAACCATTAATTTAAATTCATTCCATCATAACCATCCAATCCAGAACTTCCCTAATAATCTATGGCATCCAAATCAATTTTCAAACCGAACCGATTACTACAATTAAGCCACCTTCCATACTTATCTCTCCACTACACTAGGTAACTACCCATTGAGATCCAAGATGTTCTCGACTAAACTTGGTAACTGCCTATTGAAATCCAAAACTCCTAGCACCCTTTCCACTTCTGGCATCCTAATTAAATGGCAAGCTGACTCACCTTCCTCTTTTATTACTAATTAGGACGCAATCAAATCAATTTTAAATCTTTCTTTAATAAGTCATGATGCCCAATCTAAAATGAATTCAATAGGAATCAATTAGATTAATACCAAAAGATACTTTTCGAAAATACCACGAATCAGTCCTCTTGGCGTCCTAAATGATTGCCAAGAGTATTAAATTTCCTTGATTAGTGCTGACAATCAATCAAGTAAATCAATCACTGACCTTCCCAATAAAGACTTGGCGCCCTTCCCTTTTTGAGTTTGATTTCACAAAGAAAATTTATCTTCCTTCTAAACTAGGTTCTTTAGAATTAATAAAATTGGAAATCAAGAGATCCTCCCACGTGACATGGCACCCAAGTCAATGATCTAATCACCATCGTCCATTTTATCTCCTCTACTCCTTCCTAATTTAGATGAACACTAACCAATCAAAGACCATAAATAATAACACAGACCACAATGACTCAACCCTAGCGTCAAGCCTGACCTTGGCGCCAAGCATGACTCAGACACTAGCACTAAGCGTAGCCTCCGGGTTAGAGGGTTCTCATAGAAATAGGAAATATGAATCAACTCAATCCTACTATAAATAGGAAAACATTATAACACCTAAAATCAATACATTAAATTAAAATCATCGAATTTAAATTTGCACGTTACCTTCCTAATTTAGATCCACTAAAGAGAATTTCTTCTTCTTTTTTATATAATTTTTCAGGTTTTCACACCCCGGTTGGCTTCCTCCTCCCCTAGACCAAGCTCCTCCCGTCTCCGATCCTTCTGGGGAGAAGAGCTTTGTTCCCAATCCAAAAGTTGATGGGCCGTTGAACCTCCATCTCCCTTCAACGCAAACTGCTACACCAAGACCCCACTCACTCCTACAAACCTGACCTCTTGGAGCCCCTTCTTTCTCTTTGCAAATATTTCACTATTTTGCCTCCTTTCTTCAACCCCTGTCCTCTGTTCTCTGTCCTCTCCTGACACCCGCTTGAAGCAAAAACGTCGCGACTTCACCTTCTTTCCCCATCGCCTTTCCTTCCGTCGAGACCTTATCCACCAACTTCTTGTCTGGCTCTACCTTTTCCTTACTCAAGTTTTATACTTATATTGTTGTTAACCCGAACGGCAGGCTGGCCTTCATTGAAAGTTTGACTCTCCCTCTCCACAGAGGAAACAATTAAAGGACTCGCTTTTTCTATTGACCCATTCCTTCCTTCCACTTCCAGCCTCCCCGAATCGGCCCGAGAATGCAAAGGATTCACTTTCTCACCTCCAAAGTGAGGTCCCCCCAATATTTTCTTCCTTCATTACATGGCTCTAGACTAGATCCTCCTTCCACATTTGGATTCGGTAAGCCCACCTCCTCCAAGAACTTTCCATCTAGCAGAAGTTGCCTTGCTATGTAATCTTTCTTAGAATACCCAGACCTTTCAAACTTATATCGGTCCTCTTCTCCGGTACTCCGGTCACCAAAAAACCTATGGTAACTCGCATTGCCGAAATCCAAGTTCTTGCACTACTAACTGTGAGCGCTCAGTCCCTTTTGAGATTCCCGCTCCCCTCCCCCTTAAAACCATTTCTCCAGTCAAAGCTATCATCTCCCACCAATGCCCAACACCTCCTTGTCTCCTGCCCCTCAGTCTAGCTGCTCGAATCAAATCGCCATACTCCTCCAATAAACTTCTGGACTCAATTGGGCACCTTAAACTACAAGCATGAATCTCATGTAAAAGAGAACCCCACCTATAGCAAAAGGCCGATAATTTTTCATACTTGAAATCCACCATTCTCAATTATCTTTTTGATAGCCTCAATAAGCATCCACACATTAGAGGTTCATCCAGGGGAATCTTTGCACAAACCCGAATGTAACGCTTCTGTTCAAGAACTTGCTCCATCTTATCCATCTCCACAAACTCTCTAATTGCCTTCCCCACTTTTTTTTGCAACTTTCTCTGATCCCAGTACCAACAGATTTTCCCATACTTGCACCCACATTGGAACGTGAGTGAATACTATGTTTCGAGTCAACATCCTGTGTTCCCACTTCTTCAACACTAGAAGGAAGGAATCGAAGTACCACAGACCTTCCATTAGATTTCTACTAGCCTACTCCTCTGACTCAAACTTAAAATGAAAAGGATTATTTCCAACTTCATCAATTTTGAGACTCTTCGTAATTCCAAAGACGTTTGAGAGAAGTCTTCGCCTATCTCCTGTTAATAGGTTTGTTCATCAAGAATCGACCAACCAAACTGTGGACACATTCTCCAAAACTTCCTCCCTATCTTCCTCCAAAATCTTGACATCCACTTCTTCTCTCCCTTTAAGAGAGAACTTCTGCAACCGATCAGATAATCCCCTGGAGAGAAAGCCCTGAAAACTTCACTTCAAAATTCCCAACTTGCATGAAGATGCATGTTTAGAGCCCTCATACACATGCCCTTCAAAACCACTGCCTCCGGCCAGATTTAACTATCCTGACCATATGGAGCATCTACAGGATTGTCCTCTTCCAGATGGAGCATCTAAAACAGGATGGAGGGAGTATAAAATTGGGTCCCAACTCCAATTTTACAATTGCTCCTTATTCATGTCGTCTCTCTTACTTCTTCCTTTTCTATGATGAAGCATGTTTCTCTTAGACATAAGATGGGCTGCTTGTTTGTATTTCAGTATTACGACTAGTACCTAGCGATCTAAAATCTCAAGGAAGACAATTAAAAAAAAGAACTCCTAAGGTGACGCATCATCTTATAGCAAAAAAAGAGGTGACACATCATCATTTAGCTTAAAGTTTAGCTTTTGTTCTTATTTCGTTAGTAATTTTTTATATTTTGGCAACAACATGACACCTTAGACTTGTTTTCACCCAAACACCTATCATTAATGTTCTGATTTGGTAGCAATACAACGGTTGGATATTGATACGACATATGATGAGTGATCATTGACTATTGTTTATAGCAAAAGCTTTGATTTGTATACCTGAGGGTTCTTAATTCTCAAAAAAATAAGTCTCAAGGTGATGATACTTCATCTTTGGGCGTACAGTTTATCTTTTGGTCCTTATTTCATGAGACAATCTTTTCGTTTTTGGCAACATCATGAGACCATAATCTATTTCCATGCAACCTCAATGTTATCGTTAATCATGTGGTTTGGTGGAGTAAGTGAACTTGTTCGCAATATGCATCATAACGAAGGGGATTGGATGGGTCCAAGGAAATTTTGTGTGAAGTTTAGATTTGAAGAAAGCCTTTGATAAAGAGATGGGATTTTCTTCCTCATGTTCTCAAAGGGATTGGGTTTGACGACACATGGATTGGATGGGTATCGCGATGTGTTTGCACACCCTCTTTTAGTGTCTTAATAAATGGCTCAAATTATGGTTTTTTTAATGGTAATCATGGCATTAGACAGGGATGCTCACTTTTGCCGATGTTATTCATTATATGTATGGAGGCGCCGATCACTCTTCTTCAAGAGAAATGTGATTCGGGATTGATCTTGTCGCCATCTTCAAGAACACTCCTCCTATCTCTCATTTGTTATTTGCAGACGACATTCTTCTATTCTCTCAGGACTCGTCAAGCTCAGTTCGTCATATGAAAGAAGTTTTAAATATTTTTGCTTCTTTTCAGGGCTCCAGGTAAATGAGAGTAAAAGTACATTTTTTTCTCAGCCAGTGCCATTCACAAAGATGAAATTACAGCCATCTTCAACTTCCAGCAAGATTCTCCGCCAATTAAATATTTTTGAATTTGGACTCCCTCTTTCATAAAAAAGGTTAACTTTTACCTTATGCAAACCTTTATTTGATAAGATGCCTAATCGCATATCTGGTTGGAAAGCAACACTCTGATCTTATGCAGGCAGGCTCAAACTTATAAAAACAGTATTATATGGCCTCCACCTCTACTGGACATCGTGTTTCAAGCTCCCTAAGATGTCCCTATGGAAAGGTATATCTTCTTGTTCCTTCCATAATATTGCATGGAACAAAGTTACTAGGCTCCTTAGAGAAGGTGGTTTTGGGAGTTCTTTACATATTACCAGGCGCCAACTTCTGTTTTCTCGTATGGCCTGGAAAAAGGTCGATTCTTCCATATGACCTAGAAACTACTCAAAATACCCGTCTTCATGTATAAGCATGGCAGCAGGCATTTTTGGAGAAGAAGGCATTCCGGAGAAGAAGGAAAAGGCGGTCCGGAGAAGAAGGCATTCCGGAGAAGTTCCGTCCAGCAGCTCCGGCCATATCGTCGCCGACGCCGGCGCCATCCAAACTGGGAAAAGTCGTCTTGCCAAAGAGTCATCGTTCATTCAAAAACGGTACGTCAAGTTGAAATTCTACGTGTTATATAATGTAAATTTGATCCAGAGATGAAAGTTGAAAACTTGCAGAGTTTTCAACTTTTTTATAATATCGTGTCTTCCCTGACACGACAATAACAATAGTCGTATATTTCACAGCACGACTATTTTCAATCACGGTTTTTTTACTCATTTCGTTATTATAATGCCAGGTGCGGATGGAATTGATACCTGCATGCTTACACTATGATAGAATGTTTACAAATTCTGATGGGTAAGTTGGCGGGAAACTAAATCTCATGACTATTGATACACAAGTAAAGTACCTGGGACTGTTGCAGCAAGTGGAAGAAAGATTATCGCTGAAGTCTCCATCCGGTACATTGTCTTTGTCATATCTTGTTCATCCTCGAACCCGATACGTCCTTGAAGATGATAAAGACATGCAGACAATATTCCTCCTTTACAACAAGAAGCGATGCACAGATGGACCATTCGATCTATACGTGGAGTGGACTTCTGTTGGAAATAACAATATGGAGAATTCCACTGGCAATAAGCAAATGGTTTCTAGTGGGATAAGGATGACAAGAATTCAATGCCTCCAGAAGGGAGGCCGACCAGTAAGACACCACAGGAGAGGCCGTCCAGCCCGGGCAATAAGTCACCTGCACCAGCAGTTGAAGGAGGAAGAGATGAAAATTGTTCACTTGAAGCTGTGAGGTAAGGGTTGAAATTAACGAGTGGACATGACTTAAAGTCGTGTTATTGACAACACGACATGAATTAAAGTCGTGTTGTATATGACACGACTGGAATTCTAAGGGTTGAAATTAACGAGTGGACATGACTTAAAGTCGTGTTATTGACAACACGACATGAATTAAAGTCGTGTTGTATATGACACGACTGGAATTTAAATCGTGTTGTATATGACACGACTGTAATTCAAGTCGTGTTGTATATGATGCGACTGGAATTCAAGTCGTGTTGTCGACTACACGAAAAATAATCAAGTCATTTAGACGTTTTTGGACAATATGCATTCCATTCTTACAATGTTGTTCTCGCATATTGGGAGATGGTAATAAAAATATAATGGATGAATTTCCAAACGAAGTCGATAACCAATTTCAAATCAATGGGTTCAATGGTGAAGATGAAGATGAGGATCAAGACCAGGATGAAGATAAAGATGAAAATGAAGACAAAGACGAAGATGAAGATGCAAATGAAGAAGAATTATCTGATGACGAAGAATTACCGTAGTCTGCAAATGAGTGGGATGAGCCTCTCACACTACTAGTTTTTCCCGGGCCACATCCCATGGGAGGAGACCACTCTGTGCCAGGTATAGAACTCCAACAAGCAGCGAGAGCATCCACTTCTAAACGGAAATCTGTCACGTCGAACCCGCAAGAGTTGGACGACGATGAGTACAACAATATTGATGGTGACAGTGGTTGTGATTGGAGTACCTATTCACCATAGGCCGGTCCTGCAAAATAATATGAGGAGGAGACGATGTTGACCAGCAGTTTGCAAGCAGACGACTATGAGGCACAACTTGCCTTAGGGGCTAGATTCGAAAGTGTGAAACAGTTTAAGATAGTTCTTACTGATTTGGCAATCAAGAGGAAATTCATGTTCAAAGTGGTGGACGAGAACAAGGTCACATTTGCTGCAAAGTGCAAGATTATAGGGTGTAAGTGGTACATATGGGCTTCGAATCTAATTGATGGAGTCACCATGACAAGGAGGAAGGAAGGTATAGATGCGATACTTTGATAAGTTCTAAAGATCATTCTTTGGCCTCACACCTATGGATTACAAGGAAGTGTCATGGCCTCCACAAGGATTCAAACTCCATAAAAACGGCTAATATCCAACAGTACATTGAGAAATATTGGGGCGTCAAAGTGAACTATCAAAGGGCATAGAGGGCGAAAGAGGAATTGATACGATTGATCGATGGCAACCCGGAAGATGCATATTGTATTTTGCCGTATTATGGAAAGGAATTAGAGTGGTCTAATCCAGGTACATATGTGGTGATTGAAAGATCTTGTGATATACCGGAAATTGAAATTGAGGTAGCCAGATACGAGTTCAGATGTGTCTTTTGGATCTTTAGCCCGGTCACAAGAGCATTCCAAAGATCACTTAGGCCGCTGCTCACTGTTGATGGAACATTCCTGAAAGGAAAGTACCCTGGAGTTTTATTGGTTGCAACAGCACTCGACAGGAACCAACAATTAATGTGCCTTGCATTTGCAGTTGTCGACAAAGAGACCATAAATACATGGTACATATGCAAAGAAGTCTGTATGAGTAGTCGTGTCTTCGAGCAACACAACTACTCATACAGTCATGTTGTTTCTTATACGACTTTCTACCCCCTATCTCTTCTTTCTTGAATATGCTTTCACTCTTATTGCTGACTTGCATGAAGTTGTTCCTCAGCCTACTGAAAGCCACCTTCTTTACAGACCCCCCCGCATCTCTGGATACAATTGTCTCGGATAGACATAAGGGACTTTTGAGAGCGGTTGCTGATGTCTTTCCTGAGGCTCACCATGGGTTTTACCATTGATTAGGCATATAGCCCCCAATATGCTTAATCAATGGAAGGATAAGTACCTAAAGGACCTTCTATTTCGAGCTGCAAAATACTTCTGGAGACCAGAATTCGATGAAATCATGCACAAGATGAAGGAACACAATGAGGAGGCCTGCAAATATGTTC
Organism: Houttuynia cordata; assembly: GCA_039654745.1. Lineage (NCBI taxonomy): Eukaryota > Viridiplantae > Streptophyta > Magnoliopsida > Piperales > Saururaceae > Houttuynia > Houttuynia cordata. The sequence goes on along the minus strand of CM077504.1, from coordinate 52,030,926 downwards.
ATAAGATCAATAAAAGAAATTGGGCTAACGTGGAATATCCGGGTAAAAGATATGGCACTATTACATCAAGCAGATCTGAAAGTGCAAATAATATGCTTTTGAAGGCTAGATTTTAGCCAATAACTCAGTTGATCGAGCAAATTAGTGTGACCACGACCTCCCATTTCGAGAGATGCCGCATGGAAGCAGAAGGGCTAACGACACCGTTAACAAAGTATGCACAGAATCATATCAACGAAATGAGGAATAAGAGTGCTGCAACAGTCAGAGTGCAACAACTATCATTACGGCAGTTTGAAGTCACATCTTTATACCATGTGGTAAGAATTCATTCCGCAATAGTTTCTGATAATTCAATTCCAGAATAGTCATGTCGTGCGAGACACGACTACTGATATAGTCATGTTATCGATGACACGACTAATGATATAGTCGTGTTAGCAACGACACGACTATTCAAATAAGAAGACTATTTCACAACAGGACTATTCATACAGTCTCGTTGCTGAAGACACGACTATTCATGCTGTTGTGATATTTTTTCCTCGGGATGTTGTTGACCTAATGAAGAGAACCTACACATATGGATTCTTCCAGAGCATGGGACTTCCGTGCAAGTACGCCATTGCATGTATCGATGAGAGGAGTTTCAAACCGGTGGAATATTGTGAAAAGTGGTACTACGCAAGTCTGTACCGCACCACGTACGAAGTAGTTTTCCCAACTTTAGACAGGAGTCAATGGGGGGATTACGGGGTTTTATTCAAATTCGAACCGCCCATGCTCGATGCTCCAAAGAAGGGTAGGAGACAGACAAAGAGAATTGAGTCACAGCCTGACCCACCAGAAAGGTCGAGGTTGAGATGTGGCAATTGTCGACAAGTTAGTCACAACCGTAAAAGGTGTACTAACCCAACTGTTGCGAAAGAAGTAAGGAAGCGCAGAAATTGAAGACTCCCGCAACAAGGCAATCTTGCAACGGATGAGTCATCAGAGAGATGATGCTCCGGCTTACCTAAGCCCCCACCCTTCTTCACTTAGGTCGCTGTGAAATTCAAGTATAACAAAGATTACGATGACACAATGTATGCCTGTACTCGAAAAAAAGCCATTAAATGCAAAAAAATCTTTCTTCCATCATACGTGTATCTCCATTAAGAAGTCGTGTCGTCGACGTAAGATGACTATAATTCTTCGTTTCCTCATGTACATGAAAAATACAAAAATTAGACTCCGTAATAGTCGTGTCGTCGACGTAACACGACTATAATAGTCGACTACAATAGTATACGACTAATATATAGTCGTATCTTATGCAACACGACTATATAGATAGTCGTGTCTCATGCAATACGACTATATAGATAGTCATATCTTATGCAACACAACTATATAAGAAGTCGTGTTACATATGAGTCGACACTTAGCGTCTTTCCAATACACTCAAGACATGAAAAAAAATGAATTCGAATTTATTAAAAGCATACTGTATGTACATGGAAGAAGCTTTGTATAAAAAAAGAATGTTCGGATAAAAGAATACATGTACAAAAAAACCACAAAAAGAATTTTAGTCTTCATCTGACAACCTGAAAAATCCCACAACTATTACTTCCGGATTTTGCTCTTTGATTGAATCGTCGTCAAACTCACTGTCGATAACCCCGAGAATCATAGTTGCAGCAATGATTGGGCGCCACTTCCATGTAATTATTGACTGATCAAACTCAGGTGGGTTGACATTGGACGCCAAGTGCGCCACATACATCATGATGAAGATGCCACAGTCTTTTGAGTACTCTTGCCAGGGCGCTTTGGCGATCTGAGTCATCTTCCCATCTCGCAGAGGTCCGACACTCCTTCTCATCTCCTCATACAATGACAGAGCAATCTCAATTAGTGACTGTATGCCCTGAAGTGAACCCTCCAATCGCCCCAGGGCAGTAGACTGAGCAGCCGTCCTCGAGGAAGAGGGGGTAGGTTGTTTGGGAGTCCTCTTCATTTCCGGCCTCTCCATCTTATGTCATCGCAGAGGACAGGCCACTGAGGGAGACGAAGGAATGAGAGATGCCTCTTCGACCATGGGGATGATGACATCGATCACTTCTTCCCATACGTCGAGATTATCAAATAGACCCTTCCATTAGTCAGTCATACGGTGCTTCTTCTGTGCACCCTTCTTGACCTCTGTAATTAGGGCTCCACTTCCTGGACACCTTTTCGCCCTCGGACTGGTAGGGTCGAAGACAGCATGGAAGATTGTCATGTGCTTAAAAAACCAAATCTGCATAGTAAATAGATGAAAACATTAGTCAAAGTCGTGGATACAGTCAAGTCGTGTACTATTATAGTCGACTATAATAGTACACGACTAGAAATTTAGTCGTGTCCTATGCAAGTCATGTTGCATAATACACGACTAAAAATAAAGTCGTATTGCATAATACACGACTATAAATAAAGGTGTGTTGCATAATACACAACTTTAAAAAAAGTCGTGTTGCATAATACACGACACTTAGAGTCCATGTGTCGTGTCTTTCGAAGACTCCAAAAACATACAAATGCTACATACCTGAATGACATATGAGGCGCCATTTAGGTATCCACCTCCAAGTCCTTTACTTCTCCCACCCACTAGTCCGCTGGTGTGGGTTATACCAGAAACCAACATCGTATGCATAACCCTAGCCCAATTGTATGAGCTCATTCTTGGGAGGTCTTTAATGTAAGGGTACAAAGAGGGATGCACCACTCTCGTGCTGTGTGGAAACAGTTCCGTGCAGAAGAGGAGGCAGATGATCATCCTCGCCATGTCCTCCTCTGCCATCTTCATTTAACCCTTGCTAAGCTTCTCAATGATTTCTTCAATATGTGGAATATTTGGTTTCCTGACGGCGAAGTACTTTCTAAAGAATTCACCTTTCGTTTGGCGTGGCATGGAGGAGAGGACCTCAACTGTTTCGCCTTTTGCAGGCAATCCAGTGATAAGAGCAACTTCTTACTCTGTGAGATGTAGCGTTCTCCCCTTGATATTGAAGACCTTCACCGACTCATCCCAGTACCTGACCAAATGGTCGATGAGGTTCCGAGAAACAACTACGTCCTCACCTTCAAAGATGACAGAGAACCTAGCTTCTCTGATCAGTTGGCAACATCTTTGGTGACGCCGTAGGAGGGCCGCACATTTTTTCATCGCCCCCGGTTGACAAAACAACCGAAGCACCAGTCGCGGATTGCATGTTCTCTTGCCTGATGGGTCCATCGGAGCCTTCCTCTTTCTGCCCCTCTGTCTTCGCTCCCGAGGTGCAACTAAGAATTCCTGATCTTCCTCTTCTTTCGATGGTATTTCCTCCATAGACTCATCTTTTTTTGTATCCATCTGCAAGGAGATAGGTAGAGTGGTTAGTAAAACAGTCGTGTCGGAAAAACACGAAAATTCTACGAAATACTCATGCATCCTATGATGCAGGCGCAATTGAAAAGTGAGATCAAGAAGTGCAGTAGTGGAATGGCGGATTGAAGGCACCGAGAAGAGTTTAAAGATTATTTAGTTATTTGTTTTTGCTTTTTGCTTATGACATTATTGGCAATTGTGTGCCATAGACTTATAGGTTTATTTTATTTGACTTTTGAAAATAGATTATTATTAAGTAAATTCATTTCATAGTATTCATTGATGTCTATTATTGTATTACACTGATTGTGGGCATAATCGGTTACACGTCCGTTTGAGATGATTGTAATCGGTTGGAAAATCGACTATTCGGTCGCGTGCCCGGGATCTCTACCTCGTATTGTATCTCTTTTGTTGGCTTCCGCACTCCAATTGAGGTATGGGATTTCGGGGCGTGACATGTCATATACAACACGTCTGTATATTTAGTCGTGTAGGATGTAAAAACCCACTGAATTAAAACAAGCTGTATGAAGAAAATAAGAATAACAAAGGTTATAGACATTCTACAACATCTAAACTTAACCGAGGTCTATACACCTGCAAGGTTAGTCAACAATAATTCCAACTCACAAGTATAGGAAAAATATCAATAAGGCTCCTACTACACATATGAGTAAGGAGAGGATAACAATCATAACAAAGGTCTAGACATCTAAAGTGAAAGGAGTTACAATTTCTGCTCGCTAACCTGGTCGCAAGTGACTAATATAATATACTAGAACCACCCTAGGGGTCCTCTCTTTGGAACCCTGCCATGCGTCTAGGATGCTGGCCCCACCAGTGCTTATGGACAAGATGGGCGGAGACTGAGAACCTTCCGTAATGTCCACAATCTAACGTACATATAGTGCCTCCCTTCGGGCAGTATGGAATCGCAATTTCATAAATATAAGTGACCTCGCAAGATCTAGCAATGGCTTAATTGAGCATACTATGAATCCACCATGGGGAGGGTCTCACGAGATCTCCAGTGGAAGAAAACAATCATGTAATCAGTATGAGCAATATCTCAAAGGAATAGAGGTCACAACACTCTAAAAACATAAGGTATCTCTCACCATAATAGACTCTCTCATGGAGTATGGATAGAAGTATCAAAGTCTTTGGTCAACACATAACTCACTCATTGAAGTAGCATAGAATAACAAGACAACTCAAACACTTCAAATAATAACAACTCACCCAATGAGTACCATACAATCAATACATACCTTTCACGCTCAGCCCTATATAGGAATTCCTCATACGCATTAGAGTTTTATAATATAATATCAGAGATAAGAAATCAAAGAATCTTAGATGATTTGAATTCCAAGTGGAATATCAAACCGACATCAACGCTTCAAGGTAGATAGTTACGAATCACTTGTTCAAAGGATTATCCCTCCTAATTAGATTACTTCTAACCCAATTCTTACTGTGATATTCCATAAATATATAGTTCGATTACTGGTATTGACATATTAATCATTATCATATCATATTACATGATGTTATTTATATACTTAGTATTTTCTCTCAGATTCAGCTCACTGTCTCCTGCATTACAGTTTTATTCCGACGGCTACTGTGCTCTGTAAAGTAAAATTTAACCTCTGAAATTTTTATTGATAATACCCTCGTGAGTCTAGTTTCTAACCCCACTGATTTTATAATTTTCCGATTTTATTTGAATTAGTTATGAATTATTTACCACCGACTGTAAGCACAAAAATAGTTCTGGCCGAGATTAAAACTCTTAATTAAACTTGATTATCTTACTTAATAACACATTATAAATGATAATACATCTTTAACAGACTATATACTCCCCTCTTAGACCAATTACAGAACCTAGGATTATCTGGAATTTTTCTTGTGTTCTTCTATATATAACATAGTTTGTAATCATTATTAATACACCCCAAACGAGGCAATTAATGTAAGAACTTCTAGTCTCTGAAAAATTAATAAAGCATTAGACTTTAGATGCGAATTCCCATCTAGAAGTGAAACATGAATGCATATATGATTTATGATGCACTACGCATAGAAATAGGGACATAATACATTCATCTCACAAGAATCCAAAAAATAACTAAGGTGCTGAATCAAAACACTTGTCAAAAGCATAAAATCAGAAGACAGAAGAGGAGAAAAACTATCCTACTTAATTCACCAAGGATTTTGCCTCTCTACGTATTGCTTATCTCCTCCGCTTCTTCCAACGCTCCCGCTCCAAGCTCTTGCAAACTCCCACAAGAAGAAGCCTTAAGGAAGATGGGTGAACGTGGGAAGGAGAAGGGAAAAGGTCTCTGGACGTTCTAGGGTTAGCACAAGTCAATTCTCTAGTGTTTATATAGTTGGGGGAGAATCCATTCTTAAACTAATCTTCCAAATCATAGACACTTTCAACCAATGGGAAGGCTTCACAATCCTTCTAGAGACGTGAAAAATAAGTCCAATTGGGATTTGGTATCTTTCCCAACCAAATCCACCCCAAAAACATGCTAAAAATCGCAAAACCGCAACCGGCGATCGATTGGCTATACGGCTATCGATCGTTGTATGCGTTGTTTTACACTACTGCATTACAGCCGATCGATCGCCATTATTGCCGATCAATCGCTTTACGCGAAACAAAACATTCACAAATCATAGTAACTACGATCGATCATTCTGATAAGGCGTCGATCGGTTCAGCTTGCCGATCGATCGGTTCTTATGGCGATCGATCGCAGTCACGTTCAATCAAAATTCAATTTCTCATATCTTTTTACTCCGAACTCCAAATCACGCATAATAGGTGGCGTTGGAAAGCTCTTCTCACCAACTTTAATTTCTACAAGGTAAAACATGACCAAATCACACATTAAGAGGGTCAAATTTGGGTTTTAAATACTTACTAATTTTTTGGGTGTTACATGACACGACTTTATACTTCATCTTAAAAATTAGAAATCCTAAATTCTGAGCTTCTGGAAGTAAAATCAGTAAGGATTGTTCTAACTTACCGCGGTTTAGTGGTGTGTATGTGTGTATTTCCTCATAGGCACCTTTCACACGCTTCCTCACCGCAAACCAAAGTTCAATTGTTCACTCCGCCGGTTGCTCGACTGTGCAGGGAGCCACGGGGGAAACTCAACTTGTTTGGCCCCGAAATCCCAGAAGGTTTATGCTTAAAATCGTCGCGCAAAGCACACTCTTCGTCAGTCGTGTCGTCGAAATCTAGCAGGGGGCGCCGGAGAAATCGAGCAGGGGGGGACGTTAATCGGATCTTCGAAAACCTTGGCTAGAAATCATCGGAGGACTCGCCGCTGGAAATCTTCGAAGAAATCGCCGGAGAAACCTTGGTTTTTTCGTGTCGTCTACAACACGCCGTCTTTCTACAGTAATAATACGAAAAAATATACAAGAGGAACATTTTTGGTACTCCAAGTCCAGATTCTATGGGATATGAGATTTCACGGGAAAAATCCGGTCATATGGAAATATGATACTTGGCGCCGGGTAATATGTAAAGACCTCGTGGTTTTGGAGTTAGAAGTGTTAAGGATTGCAACTATGTTGGGCTTTCCAAGCTTTTCTGGCGTGTCATCACTAATAACGAATCCCTTCGGTGCAAGTTTTTATTTAACTGACACTTCTATTTGGTTTAGCCTGGCATTCTATCATTGCCATGCAGGACTTTTATTATGATGAATTGCAAGATGAAGAATGGTTATGGTTTATCTACTTTCACATGGCTTGACTCGTGGACAGGGCCCTCTTGTCTCTTGAACCTCTTTGGTAGATGCGCAATCATGCAAGTCAGGGGGGAATGTAGATGACAACCTTGCAATCTCATTTAGGGGCCGGTTGGAGGGTGAAAAATCAGCACCATCGAGCTGAAAAAAATTCAGCTGATTAGGATTTTTGGGATAATCCACTAACCAGCTGAAAGCCAGGTAGATTTTTAAGAGTGGATCATGGAATGCTGTATCGGAAATCGGTCGACCAAAGAGACGAAATATCGAAAATATTGTATAAAAAAATATCGGTGGTCGAAAACTAGTTTTTACCATATATTTCCACAATTGAACTTCTAAAATGAGTTATACTAATTTAGACAAAGTATAGATTTCAAAATACGCATAAAAATGTATCTTAGGATGGGAAACAAAGGGGAAAGTTGTTTTTTTTCTTTTTTTTCGAATTTTTTTTTTAAAATGGCGAGACCGATATATCGGCAATATTTAGAAAAAATTGAAAAAACGATACTGGGTCATATCTATGTATCGGGTGGGGCCCGATACCGATATATCTGCGAGCCGGTATTCCATGGAGTGGATGAAACTGATTTTTCATGGCCCAAACGGCCCCTTAATAGTGAACTTCTTCTCCAAGTGGAGGATCCATTAGAAACCAAGAAGTCAATGAGAAGTACCTTTGGGCCTTTGCCCCCGAACGGTTAAATCATCATCTAGGTAAATCACAAAGAAAGTACCTCTTGCTTAATCAAAGGAATTATGCTATGAGAATTTTTTCACTCTTCCACAATAAAATAACCGCCTTTTGACTCTTCCAAAAACTCCAGTGTAAGTGCAATTTAGAGAGAGAAAGAGTGAGAAAAAATACCTTAAATTGAAAGCAAACTAAGAATATATAGAAGTTGTTATGCCAAATCTCCTAGATGAGCACAATTTCATGAAGTTTATCTCCAATCTCCTTGATCGCCCCTTTTCTCTGATCCAATTCCATGATATCAAAATATCAATTTAAGGTATTTAAATTGATATTACATACATTTGGCAGGAAAGGAATCGAAGGATCTTTAAGGAGAAATCATCAAGCCCTGCAGGTCTCGCTAAAGCTGTTACTGGGCAAGTGCAGTCTATTCTGGACGCTTTCTTGTTAAAAGATAAAATTACCACGAATTGTGATTTCCTGTCAGATTTTTGGGATTGATCGTCTACGTGTGGCTGTTGGTAATTTTGTTGGTCTTTCTGTTGGTTTTTTACCTTTACCTTTTTTGACGGGGCTATGTATCTTTTGATGTATCTTTGTTTCCCTGTTTTGGCTTATAATGAAAATTTTAATTATATAAAAAAATTTTTGCTAAGCGACAATTGATTCTTGTTTAAATTTCATATTCTATTTTTACTGGAAACTATTTTTACTGTTTCCACATGAACCACTGCATAATGACAAATTTCCATGGCAGTCGTCTGGGGCATCACAGTAATTTTGTATTTCCATTTCCTCAAAAAGATAATATTGAGTGATAAGTAAATAAACATCCATAGCCATATGCTACAAAGAACAATCATGGGAATCCTATGCACATAAAGTACAGTCAGAGCACAACACGCCTCTTCCCATTTCTTTGAGAAAGAAAAAGATGAGGTATCTGGGACTAATTTACATTTGCAAATGAAAAAAGAATTCATTTTTTGGCCCACTTCTCAACTGATACTTAAAATTACAGCCCATATAACCATGACTCTATTTCACAAATCCAATTTACATAGATACCTGAAAGCAAACACATCACATATTTCAACTACTTTCGGCCATAAAGAATAAGGAAAAAAAGGAAAGCTATACAAACAAAAACGAACGGAACAGAATATGAAATCACATGACAGAAACTGAGGACCAAAATCAAAACTAACATTTTTTCCAAGCAATGACCAAGATCGGCAGCTCTTCTTTCATGTGAAAGTCTCCCTTCTTCCAAACAGAAGAACCAAAGCAGATTTGGAATTTGGAGACCAGCATTTGATTTTGATCGATGTCCCCTATTAAAAGTGGTATGATTCTAATGTTCAAAGTTCTGGTCAAATATCACTTCCTGCACGAAACATTAATAAGGTGTAAGAACTAAAAGACCAAACAGAAGGCTGCCATACAATCCCATTCCCAAAAGCTTAAGATCCAATGAATCAAGCTAAGTCTAAGTAGAGATCAAGATCCAAAGGTACAAGTCTAGGTCAAAGATACATACTTCAACCTCAAGCAACTAAGAATCTGTTCCTAAAAGCTTCATTTGCAGGCAAATTATCTCAAAACGATACTGCATTACGTTATTTACCAATCTACAACAATATTAGTTTATTTAATTAATTTTAAATAACTGGGATTAAGTTCCTAAGATAAACATGTGCGATTAGAAATATAAAAGCAATAAAACAAGGAGGGAGAAATTGAGATACAGGAGATGCAGAATATGATGGAGAGACGAATTATAGAAGGAAAGAAGCCACCACAGAGATAAATAAAGGGAGTGTAAAACATACAAGTTTTTACCATTTGGTCCATAGGACTTAACATTCGATAGATGACAACTAAATAGTTTAGGTATACTAGCAAAGAAGAAGTCAACTTCCTCTATTCTCAGGTTCTTCTCAGGAGTAGGTGTTGGAGTCTCCGCGGATGGGCGATAGCACCTTCCGCTGAGCAAAGCAGGAGTTTGATAACCTTCCCCTTTTTTTATCTTTGAATCATGTTGCTTATAGGCACGTGTGCGCGCCAATTAACATTATTGTACTAATTATCTGTGGGTTGCAGCATGTGGTGCAACAACACTGGATTCTGGATTTAATTGTAGAATTGAATGAATAAATATATTATAGAAATCAAGTATTGTTATGTTCGAAAAAGGCTAAATATAGCACCCTTGATTTTAGTTTAGCCATGATTCTTTTATCAAACGGGGCTTTGTTTTTAATGAAGTATTGATTTAGCGATCGATAAGTCTTGTGTTGGATTTAGTCCGAAAATAAATGATTTTCGAAAATCTGGGGTGTAGCACAGACAGTGTAGGGGTGAAATTTCTACAAGGAGCCCACGAACAGATGGTTAATACTAGGATCTCGAGATTATCAATGGGAAAACGATATTTGTACAGCAGATTCCTACACATTTTCCATACACAGCACATCAGCTGTGTATGGAAAATGTGTAGAAATCTGCTGTAGGGCTATCACTGTCCTTATCAATGGGCTTCTGAGTTTTCAAATCGTAAGGGCTACTAACCCTAATGGAAGCGTTCAGTGAATTCAATTCCAAATTACAGTTGTTGACACCCCATACTAAATTAATTTGTTATCTATCTATCTATCTATCTATCTATCTATCTATCTATCTATCTATCGATCTGTAGTAACCAATGAATTACAGTTATTGACACCCCATACCAAATTATCTATCTATCTACTCATAGTGCTGATGGACCTGCAAGATGGTTGGGCCAAAGAAAAGAAGTAGATGACCCAGGCAAAGAGTATCTATCTATCTATACACAATATCAAGTAACTGTAGTAACCAATGATATACAGTTATTGACACCCCATACCAAATTAATTTTCATAACTGAGTTCTTAGTTTTATCAATATATATATAGGGAAAAGTTTAAATGAGATCGCTCTCATATAGCTTATATGAGGCCAATTCCATTCGCAGCCATCGGATCTTGATCTGACAGTTATAAATAGCTACATGGAACTCACCTACTCCCTGATGTGACACACTCACCTACCCACTGATTTGATATACAATAGATTGGCCTCATGCTCCTTTTATATATATACACTACTATTAAAAGTAAAAGGGGCAGAACGGATAATTTTAGGTGTACCCTCCATTATTCCACAACTTAATTAGATTCATAATTAAGAGTCTAACTCAAATGGAATTTCTATATTAAGAAACTAATAAATAATAGCCCCTCTGTCCAAAAATATGTCCTCATTAGATTTTAGGTATGCTGGTGAACTATTGTATGAAGGAGACGTTGGATGAAGAATGAGGGTTGTGATTCTTCTGATTCCCTGTCAATTTGCCCATGATTCCAGATAAATATGTTTGGATACCTAATAGGAGAAGAATGAAAATTCACGTGAATGTCCAATTCTGCCCAAGTTCATAAGAATTGACGATCTCCTTGAGATGATGTCAGAGAGGAGAATTTGCCCCTGCTTTTATGTCCCTCTTCACCCTTCGTCTTCTCCTTCATTTATATGTGGGTTGTAATTGTCAATTTAGGGGAAAAAATCAAAACTCCGTCTATCCAAACATATTTCAGGTGGGATGTGGAATCTGAAATTCCGTATCCAAACATAATTCACATTCTGCACACATTCCGCTGAATGGATTCAGCGGAATTTTAATTCCGATTCTTCGAACTTGCATATCATAACATCCCCCAAATAAGTTCCTTCATGACTCTGATCAACACCTTCTCCGCACCCACTCCCTCTCTTTTTTGTGATCTTTTTTATATGCTAGCTCATTCCTCCTCGTCCTCTTGGACTTCATCTTCTCTTCTCCCAAACTATTTTTCCCATTACCCCACTCCCCTCCTCCTCTATCTTATGATTTCCTTTGTACGCTGGTTCACTCCTCCTCGTCCTCTTGGACATCATCTGATCTTCTCCCAAAGTATTTTCCCCATTTTCTTCTGTCCAAAATCTCTTGGCCTCCTAATACATCCCTTTGACCAACTTTACCTTTCAAGAAACTCATAATTTAGTCATTTTGCAGCTTGAAACAAGTTACCCTCTCTCTTTCATCTTCATCCAGAGCCCCTAAGCGTTTCTACATAGATGATATATTTCGTGCCCTATTAAAGACTACTACTCGTTGGTCTAAAATCTTGAAAAACCAAAAAGACATTTAGATACATGTATTTTAAGAAAAATGCTCGCTGGCTGGCTCAGCTCGTTAACACTTCATGTTGCAGGAGGTGGAAGGTAAAATAGATATTCAGGTGCAGAAATAAAGGTGGTAAACTGCAAACCTGATCACAGATGGGACAGCTGTCACTTCTTTCCATCCACTCAAGAATGCAGGCAAGGTGGAAATGATGTTCACATTTTGTGACGGTTCTTGGATTTTCAGAAACATACTCTGCACAAATAAAAGTATGTCTCAGATCAGCTCACACGCAAAGTAATCATTTTTATTAGTTAACCCAAGAAGACAAGAAGTCAGACAAAGGTGACCTATACCTTAACATAAAAATTTCCATCAGTTACATATGAGTCATCACACTTTTAAACAAACTCACTGTCCATATCAAAAAGCTAATAGTGCCAGCACTGTGATTTCCATCTAGTCTCATCCACCATTTCAGCTAGCCGAGAATTCGAGATCTTGCCGACATTAGGAAACTTTTTTATAGGATAGTTATGAACAAAAAAGCTTCCAGAACAAGTTTTCCTTCAATTTGATTGCCCAAGAATGTTCCCATAAGAATCTACAAAAGAGAACTTTCATCCGAGTTTTTTTTAAAAGGTTCACACGAGAAATTTGGAGAGGATCCCTTACAGATTCTCCCAATTTCCTCTATAACAATTTATTTATTTGCAAGATTCTCTGCCGTTTCTCCTTATAACAGCTTATTTACAAATACCTTCCCTTGAGAATTTTCCTCTGTTAACAGCTCTTTGTAAAACCTAAATGTAAAGGAGTGGATTTGACTTTTATTTCGTCACCTTGACAATGATTTTCAATGTACTAGTAGTTTCCAAGGTTTCAAGTAGTTATTTTGCTGATACAAAAATGCATAAGTTACTATTACCATTTGGAGAATTATATTTCGGAGCATAATTTAAAACAAAACAAAAGGCATATCAAAACTAAAATGAAGATAAGAGCATGCTATTCTGGCAATCAAATATGAGCAGCAGTTCACAAAGCATTTTTTATGAAACCCATTAAAGTTAACGAGATATACTAAGTGAACAAGCATCTATTCAAAATATAAAACTATGGCTCACTAATTTTTATCCAAGTCCAGGGAATATGTCCAACTTAAATGATGAAGGTCACAAGATTTAAGACAAATTGACCATTTATCTGAGAGCTTCAATGGTGGAAGCTTGCACGCTAATTTCTATCACTTATGTCATGAGTGGAACTTTCACATACAGATAACATACTTGCATAAAATTGACACTTGCTCAACCACACTTTGGTCAGGTAATTAGCAGTCATGGCTACAAAAATTACACAAAAGATAGCTCATCAAATTTTTTCAATCCAAAGGACGACGATGTAACCACAAGAATACCGAATTAACTTGACCACAGAAGTTCAAGACTTGAATTCCAGGAACACATTTTAACTACCACCAAGGCCAATTATTTCACTCTGATGTGCATACCTTGAGATTAGGTCTGTGCCCAACTCCAGTCATGTTCTTTACTGCTAAACAAAGGTTACGATGTGCATACGTGGAGCAACCCAACATCAACCCCATGAAGGCAAACCCATAGATGGCCATGCACGTCTAGTCAGATAACGGAGATGAGAGAGAGAGAGAGAAAGAAGAGCACCTTCAAGACAGATGGGGCACACATCTTCATCATATATTGTCAAGACAGAAGAATCAGTTGCTTTTAAAGGTCCAAGTTCAGGTTTTAATATGTCATCTTTGGAATCTGATTGGTCCTCCGCATCTATCTCTGCATCTTCAGAAGCAAGCAGACTCTCCAGACTGTAGCCACTAATATTTTCTCCAGCAATTGGAGTACTCTTGGCATTGGTTTCTGAATGGCCAGGTCGTATTTGATGGTGAGTTCCAACATCCACATCATAAGGCAGTGGTGCTGGTGGAGCACGGTATGTGTCAGGTATTGATGTCTCCAAATTTCTATCAACTAAGAGTCCAGTAGAAATTGCAGATGTGCCACCATGGCTAGATGACAAAGAAGCATGCTCTTCTAAATTCTGTGGACACTTCAAAAAGAAGATATGATACTTCAGGCTCAAGAGGTTGCGCAATGAAGGAAACAAATTTCATAAGTTAAAAAATTATGCAACATATAATCATGTATAAATATTCAAGTTTAGACAACTATTTTGAACCAAAAAATATCACGTGGCCAAGAAGACACCTCTAAAAGGGAATTAAAGCTATGAAGATATAGACCCGTTTTAAGCTCATTAAATCCTAGAGTCTCATCCTCAAGTTACTCATAGTTACTCAGGATTGTTTACATCTGATAATCATTAAAAATCCTTGTAAATCTCAACTCTATGAGGCTAGATGGTCGGTTTTATATCTTCTGTTTGAGCCTGTAATTTTACTGATGTAATTCAGTACAAATAATGCGAATGCTGACTTGTACAGCCATCTTTTCCTTGTTTTAACTCCGTTTTGACTTGACATACAAAGCTTACGGTCACAGTAGGTATGCAGCAAGGGTCAGCTTAAACACTTAGCTCTTTGCTTCAGTTATGGATGAACTAACTGCGCATATACAGGTTCAGGTGCCTTGGTGCATGCTTTTCGCAAATGATGCACTCTTAGTTGACGAGAGTAAAATAAGATTGAACACAAAGCTAGACATGTGGAGGGAAGGTTTAGAATTGAAAGGAGGACACAGACCGCGTACATGGGAATCTTGATTAAAATAGTTGGGCAAGAAGTGCCTCAATGTAGGGAATTCAGCTACTTAGACTCCACTCTCCACAAAGAGGGAGATATTGATAGTGGCAGATAGGAAAAATGTGAGATGGGCAAAGCATTGGGGGGGGCAGCATCGCATCAGGAATGATAGGAGTGTTCAAAATAGGGCTCAGGGCAAGTTCTATAGGACATCTATTACGCCTATAATATTCTATGGTGACCGATGTTGGGCCCCTTAGAAAGATCATATAGGTTAAATTGACTGTAGCTGAAATGAGGATGCTGAGGTGGATGCGGGATAACTAGGAGAGAGGATGAGAAACAAACATATCTGTGAGAATTAGAGATAGCAACTTTAAAGAGAAGCTTAGAGAGGAGCTACGTTGGTATGGGCATATATAAAGAAGACAAATGGATGCCCAAGTAAGAAGATTAGAAGGGATGCATGTAAATGATGCCAAAGAGAGGGAGAGGGAGACCGAAGAGAATTTGGATGAGTTACTATGAAAAAATGCTATCTCTTACAGAAGAATCGGCACAAAAGAGGCTAGAATGGAGGCAGCATCGCATCAGGAATGATAGGTGTTCAAAATAGGGCTCAGGGCAAGTTCTATAGGACATCTATTACGCCTATAATATTCTATGGTGACCGATGTTGGACCCCTTAGAAAGATCATATAGGTTAAATTGACTGTAGCTGAAATGAGGATGCTGAGGTGGATGCGGGATAACTAGGAGAGAGGATGAGAAACAAACATATTTGTGAGAATTAGAGATAGCAACTTTAAAGAGAAGCTTAGAGAGGAGCTACGTTGGTATGGGCATATATAAAGAAGACAAATGGATGCCCAA
Organism: Houttuynia cordata; assembly: GCA_039654745.1. Taxonomy (NCBI): domain Eukaryota; kingdom Viridiplantae; phylum Streptophyta; class Magnoliopsida; order Piperales; family Saururaceae; genus Houttuynia; species Houttuynia cordata. The sequence goes on along the minus strand of CM077504.1, from coordinate 52,015,239 downwards.
GTAAGAAGATTAGAAGGGATGCATGTAAATGATGCCAAAGAGAGGGAGAGGGAGAGGGAGACCGAAGAGCATTTGGATGAGTTACTATGAAAAAATGCTATCTCTTACAGAAGAATCGGCACAAAAGAGGCTAGAATGGAGGCATAAGATCCATGTCGCCGACCTAAAATCATTGGGAGAAGGTGCTACTTGATTATGCCATGATACAAAGCTTGTGTACACTGTGCCAGCTGGAATTAGAATTTAAACTAGAACTTTAGTGTGTCACAAAAGTAAGAACACGTAATGATTTGCACTCCACGGGACAGTGCATCGGTTAAAAGGGGAAATAAGTGGGCATGCAACTTTGATGCTGAAGGTAAGCAACCAGCATCTGTGTGACAGAAGTGTGTAATTGTTCCCGGAATCACTACCAGTCATCTACAATCTGTTAGGCGTCTAGTTAACATATCAGTGGCCGAGCCCCCTATTTTGAGGTTAGGCTGGATTGAGGAAGGTCCTATGAGTACCAACTATGTTATTGATGTATACTAATGAAGCTGCTTGGCACTTGCAATAGTTTTGAGTTATGGCAAGGTAGGAACAAATACACAGAGCACGCATTAACAGTATAGGTCTATGTATACAGAATAGAACATCATAATCTCCAGGAGCATTCAAAACTTAGGAATCGTTCATAACAAATCATATATCATATATTGAATAAAACTGCTAAGTTGTTAGAAACAAAGTTGTCTCAAAAGCTTGAACTGATAAGGAATGGTCAACCAATGTATATTACGGCCAGAATGTCCCAAACAGGCAGATTACCCCCTTGCATGGGCGAGAACGATTAACAGATGCTGGTGATTGCACATGCACACAATTTGCAAAGTGAAGGGGTACAATCCAAATTGGGACCCTTGGCTCTGATATCAGAAACCAGGTGCCTAACTCTCAAGCTATTAAGGAATGGACCAACAACCCCAGACCTGCCCAGACAAACAAATGCAAATACACAAACAGATATCCAACAAAGGTAACATATAATACTGAAAGAGCAACAAAAAAGTACTTTTGGTAATATTCCAACATCTATAGATGAAATAAAATGTTACCAGGTTACCCATCAGAACGATGGTACCAGATGCATAGCTGCTATCTAGAAAAAGAAAAGAACAATACCAAACAACATATTGTGCCAACGTCAACTAAAATGGAAACATGTCATAGTTTGCTATATTGGATATCAGAGATAGAGGTGATCTAAAGTTAAAAAACATTGATGTCAGGGAAAGATATTACTGACCCATAAACGAAATTTTTGCATGTAACTTGACAATCTAAGCATATAGACCCATCTAGAAACCCAATATTAACCTATAACAATCATACATCAACTACCACCGATGTCTGCTGATTATAATAAGAGCCAGGCTCAAACAATCACAAACAAGCATACAGAGACCTATTTACAAACTGAACTACAATACCAAACAAGTATACAAAAACCTCATTACACAACCATAAGTTTGCTGACTGCTGGCAGTGCTCATCAACAGCAGCGAACTTGAGACACTGCTAATCAACAGCCAGCAAGAGTTCGTCGTTCAGAAAAAAAACGTTAATTGTAAATGCAAGTTTGTTGCACTTTTGTGTTATAGAACTTCTAAAAGCAAACAGTGCAAAAAGCAGTAGAATTTCATGCAAGTATTAAGCTAAGAACGATCCACAAACAGAACCCACCTATTCACAAAGCCTTCACACCCCATGTGGCAGTGGACTAAAATTCCATACTACATCATCAACCAAGTCCATCATCATCATTATCATCATCATATGCTTTCTACCAGCTATCTGGGGTCGGTGGCATGGATTATATACCACGTTTGACTCTTATCGGAATCAAAATGGTACAAAATTCATACAAAGAAACATAGTGGCAAGTTTTTATGCCAGATGCCCTTCCTGACACAACCCTCTGAAGAGTGGACCATTATAAGAAGATTCAACATCATCATATTCATCTTACAACTTTCTAAATATGTGGATTGGCTTTATGACATGATAGTTGCACATGAAATATTAATATAGCCATCTTCCATCACAAAGCTGGTAACAATGAAAACCAGTCTGCTTTTACATGGGAGCATGGCATCTTTCTGATACAAACAATTATGATTCAACAGCCTTAACCTACCCAACAAATAGTGTACCTTCTACTAACTATGATGCTGACATGGAATCTAATTATTCCCACAGCCATAGACACACTAAGTGTCATCAGTCTGGAGTCCAAATCCTCATCAACCAATATGCCTACTGCTTACATATAATATGATACATAAGATATAAATTTGGGTAGCAATACTCTTCTCTTCCGCTTGTCAATGATAAGCCCAGCATATCACAAGGATTAATGACAGTAAACATTGATGGAGTCATCATTACCATTCACAATCCATGCGGCTTTTCAGGACCATGTTCAAACTAAACTTTCTCTGCTTGCTCCTTTTGGTTGTCCTTATCTTCAGACATAAGTCTATTAAACAAAGGTATCTCGGTTCATTGTAAATTTGGACGACCATAACAGTTTGAAAGTATCATTGACAAGTCACATAAAAGAATTTAAATTTTTTTAAAAACTAATTATACAAGATGGCCATCAAAATAAATTTCTAAATATACAAGGTTCGTGCTGAATCCCAACAGATATGGACATGTATTGGCTAATATAGCTTTCTACAAGTAAAATCATGGTTTTAGACCCTGAATTAGATGTGCCAATCACATAATTTTGGCTTGGACCTGGTTGGTTTACGTTAAGAAGAGTCAATATGGCTCAATGGAATTAAAATAATAATAATATTATTATTATTAATTTTTATAACAATAATAATAATAAACACTACAATAATAACAACACTACAATCAAAAAGTAGAAATAGCATTACTCTGCCAACTTATATTTTGTCCCTCTTTCTTCCTTTCTCCCTTCTTCACCACTCAACCCTGCAGTCCTCCCTCTTCCAACCTTGTCCACTTTCCTGCTTTTCCACACATCTCCTCCCCATCCCCATTCTTCTCCCGATCTCTTCCCCCTCCTCTACCCATTTACCCTTTTCTCCCCCTTCCCTCTTTCAGATGCAGTCCCATGCCAACCTGATTTGATACATCTATATGCCTGGTTAAGCAAATCCGGGCACAGTCACAATGTTTCGATTTCGGTTCATTTCGGTGAGGAGCCATTTCGGTTTCATTTCGTTTCGTTTCGGGAGAATCTTCGGAAAGTTTCATAGTGTAAAAAGAGGAAGAAGATGAAAGAGGAGGAGGCGGAGGCGGAGGAAGAGGAAGGAGACAGAAAAATAACATGCCTCCCACGAAAAAAATTTCAAACTTTTCTGATTAAATTGTAAATAACCTAAAAAATTAACTGCCTTAATTATAATAAATCTGAAAATCTGCTGTCTAAACTGTAAACAACTCAAAACTGGCCTGCCTAAATTGTAAATTTCGGTAAATTTCGAAATTTCCGAAATTCTTAAAATTTCACGAAACGATAGAAATTTATAAATACAGAGCGGTGGACACCCATTTCCCCGAAATTTCGTCAATTACGCGAAACTTGTGAATCCGGATTGAAAGCTGGTTTGATTCCTTGATCAAGTACTCTTGTTTAGGATGGAATGGAGGGATCAGTTTTAAAAAAAAAAGAGTCAAAACCTTTATAAAACAGAAGATGAGCATGTATTTTAAGAAGTCGCCAGGGTGTTGACAGACTATTCTTTACTCAAATCATCACTAAGAACTCCCAGTTAGTGGAAAACATCAATATGTCTTTTGTACCCAAATCATCACTAGGAGCTCCCTAATGGACTTAATAGACTTATCCAAACAGAAATTCCTACAGAACATTTATATAATAACAAACTCTTATGAGCAACGTTCAACTAAAGCGACAACATCAAACAAGAAAAGAAAAACCCCTACTACATTTTTTTAGTCCAGTCCCCTAATTGGATCCACCACTTCTGAGCTTGAACTAACTGAAATACTACTGGTCCATGGAGAAAGCATTTGCTATGTTCAAGTGTCCATGTGATAATCAACAGCTACCAATAATAGTCACCTTTTAGTATAATCTTCTAGGATTCATAGTTCAGATTAAGGTAAAAATAGCTAGCTTAAATGCAGTGAAATAGAACTCACGCACATAGTAATATACCGGTGTCCCACTTAATTCTGCCCTTCTTCTAGAAAATGAGCAACAACATCCACCCATTCCTCAGTTAGCAAACCGGTCAAGCTGTTGGACGTAGTTACCAACATCAAATGAGAGAGAGCAGACTGCACCAAAAGAAACAGCTAATAGTGATTTTCATCAATGAGAGCTCTAAGAGCCCACACATCAAAAGCATACAGAATCTGAGAATAACATGCATAACAAAAAGTCTACGAGCTGAAGGTATTAATACCCAAATACTTTGGCGTGACAGTTAGATATGCAGAGGAGTCAGCCCACAAATAAAAAAAATGATAAGCCAATTAAAATATAGATGCATTATTGGAAAGTCAAATCTGTAAATTCAATGAAAAGCTGTCTGGTGAATTCTCACGACTGCCCATATCTGAAAATTCTAGCGCAGTTTTCTTTCTCAATAACAAATGGTGAGATTTCGCCATATCTTGCCATTATCTAGGAACTGTACCTCAGCTCGAGGCCCTACAAAAACTAAGATCTCAGTGAGATTGAAAAAAATGCTTTCAGTTGACCTTCACATATGATAGTGAAAGCATAATTTCAACTAGACTCATGTTAGGACAATTAGGTCATCGAACTAATTGATCATCTCCAACCAACAAACTTACCATATCTGAAGACACCCTAAAATGAAGTGAGGCTGGTTATCAAATGTCTGGTATTGATAGTTGACCATGCATGACCCCATTTAAATATTTAAGTATCTTTATAACTGATTGCATAAATAATTTTGTTTTTAGTGGAAGACAGTGAAGAAGATGATGAGGCATGTTCACAATAATTTCTTAATCTCTTCTGAAAGAATTTTCCACCTCAAAGTCCTGACTCGCTACTCAAAAATAACTGTTGCAAGCTATATATAGTATATCATCGTTGTACTTCCCCTAATTATGCACGGTTGAAACTACCTTCTCTTAAGTTTCAGCTAAAAGCCGTCTAGGGTACCAAGGGAGAAAACTTAGATACACACTCCGTTCACTTTTAACAGATACAGTTTTTTTTCAAATTAAAAGTGAGTGGAGGGTGTAATAGTTTCACATACAGATTGCGCTACTCATACTCTGTAACAGATTTATTCACGCTCTTACTTGGGCCATTAAGAATGCCCAGACAGAATCTGCATTTGCTGATTCAGAGCATCAGCGGGAAGTGGTTAAACATAGACGCAGTGTCAATGCAATAAGATGGTGAGATGATTGTAATGTAGCTATAAAACTGACTGTGATGGGTACTATTTTTTAATTTCAGGTTGCTCTGGTGGAAGCCAGCTTGCTCTTCTCTACATCCAGTGTCCTCATATTGATCATATAAAGCTCTTAGACTGTACAATTTAGCATACTTTTCCAACCTATTCGATTACAAAATTCCGGATAATTAGCTCATGGCAATTTAGACTAAATTTCCTACTCCTTCGTGTTGGCACAAGTTGATTGGCACGTCAACCCATGAACCCACGCCTCACCTCATGGGTCCACATTGTGGTCTGGTGCCACATAAGCGGAGTAGAAAAATGGAATATTAATATCATTATCCTAAAATATCAGGTAAGCGCGCCCCTTCTGTTTTACATGCCAATTCACATATTAGAACTTTTCAGGCAAGATTTCAGGCTTGCTATCTTCCAAGTTTAAAATCAAGCTTTCAGCCAACTCAATCCCAATTTGACTTAGTCATCAAATCTCTACATCAAGTGTCCTCCATCTTCATCATTCAAAGCTCCTGGCCTAGCAGAATTTGGCGTCCTACATCTTCTATAACAAAAGTCCTGATAATTAGCTCATGCCACCTAGATTAATTGCACAAGTCTTGCAAACGTCAATTTGCTATTTTTATATGTCACTGCATGATACTCCCACTGCCCCCGTATTAATAGCTCGATTTGGAAAAATATTGTTCTGCATAAGTTGGTACCCAGCCACTTAAATTGAGCCAATTGGATCTATTAATATGGGACAACATTTATCTCCAAATGGATCTACTAATATGGGACGGAGGGAGTACTACCTATAATAACTAACTCTACTTGTGCACAAGTAAACTATAGGTTTCACTTAAGCGCACCCCTTATCTCGTTTTAATGCCCAGCCTAATCTTTTACGCGCCACTTTATATCAATAAACTTCACTGCAATCTCTCGTGGACAGTCAAGGAGAGCGACTTATACAAAAATCTCCCAAAAAGACCACTCACATCAGCACGTATAATCTACTTCCTCATTTCATGCACGTTACAGATATGCGTCTACTGAATTCACTCGTCTACTAAAATCCCTTACAGCTCACAGCAAAACCCTACCAGCAAGATTATCATCAAACACACTAAAAAATAACACCTGCCACATATTAAACTCACAAACAAGAATAGATGCCAACATCAACTCTAACAAAAACAAGAAAAGTAAACAAGAAATGAGCAATAAAGCAGCTGGGAAACTCTGAAGCAGGACAAATGAATTGAGATCCGAGGAACCAAAGAACAGTGAGATTGAGCAACAGTTACCTCGAAGCTGGGAATTTAGAGGCGATGCCGTTAGAGATTTGGCTGAATTTTGGTGGGGTGAGGGGGGACTGGAGTGTGGAGGAGGGAGGAGAGCCCAAAAAGGCTTTCCTGTCTTCCACGATCAGAGTCGGGGGTTACATAAATAAATATCGGACAATTACCTTTCAGCAGACGATTCGAGGGAACAAGATTCCCAAAAATTAAGCAAAAAAAAATAGTCAGTGCATGCTCGTTGGCTTGATTTGAGACGATCTGAGATCCAACGGTGAAATTCAAACCTGCGTGCCAAATCTTCGTGGCTCACTCGGGCCCGTGTATTCTTTCGAAATTAAGGGTTGTAAACGGACGCCGTGTGTGTTTATTTGTCTGTCAGCATTTGCATCCATTTTCTACATAAAGTGGCCAGGTTTGGCAAACGACTTGTTGAGCATTTGTAGAGGATTTGCCATTGTCTCACGTCTGAATTAATTAAGGTTGCTGACAACCCTACATTGAATTTGTACTCCAAACCATACACCCGGTTTTTAAAAACGCGCACTTCCACTCTCAAGAAAACCCAGTTCATGAATCCATTCGTTACACACATAGGAGATCTTGTTTGGATGGAGCTTCCTTGTATGTTCTACTTTATCCACTAATGACACAAGATCTTCTAATTCCCCATAAATATGTTGTTCACCTTCGCCTCCCTCCCTCAGTTGGACTCATTTCCTTGCATATTCATCAGCGGCCTCTTGTCTCTTCTCCCTCCCTCCCCCATGAGAAATTATCCAGTAAAACCGTTCTAGGGGATAGCTGGGTAGAAGAAGGCCAACTATTCGGCAAGGCAATTTTCTAGTCAAAACCTCTCCTCTTTGTGAGTGTGCCTCGTCTGCTCCCCAAACGGATGGGTAGAAGTCCAAGGGAGACAACGTCGGAATTCTTTTTAGAGCAAGCGTGTACTCTTTCGTCTAATAGTGGTTAGTGATACTTGTCAAATCTAGCAATGGCTTTTAACCCCATAAAGGTTGAAAAATGGTGTTCCTCACCCCCGGTGGAGCTTGTCCTTAGAGCTCAAGCCATCTTCAAGTGGATGTGGAGCCAAATTATCTTTCGTTGATCGACCTTTGTAGATTTCAGTGGATGGTGATTCCCCGCCCTTGGTGAAGATTGTCCTTGAAGCTCAAATCACCTTTAATTGGCTGTAGAACCAAACTATATACAGATGTTGGATCGCCCTTTCGGAGATTTGCATTGAAGCTGAAGTCGAGTTCAGGGTCGTGTATATGGTATCCGACTATCGTGGTGGCAGCAATCATGTTGTCATTTAGCAACCTGCCTTTGGCCTCCACTGTGTCTGGTCACGAGGACAATATGCAGCGGAGGTACAAGAGCTTTGTTAAGTATGTTCTACAAGGTAGTGGTTGGTCGACTAGAGTCTAGAGCCCACAATGGCCCCTAACATGATGTCGTTGGCTATCACCTAATGTTGCAAACATTACTAATGGAGCTATCTATGTCAAAACGAGGAAGAAGATGATAAAGCAGGGAAACTCCTTTTCCTTATTTTTTTTAAAAAATGTTTTGGGTAGCTTATAACCAAACATTTGAGACATATTTATGTGTAGTTAGAAAGCCTTGAATGCACAAGGCAAGGGTGATAGTCCAAATTCACTCAAGAGAGAAAGGATAACTACTCAAAGAGAAAGAGAATTCTACTCAAATGAACTAGGAATTCATTCAACTAAGGATGCCTTGCCCATAGGGCTTACATGCTTATTTATAGTGCCCAAGTAAGACTCTAGTATAACTCTAGAATCATTCATGGCCTATAACATTCTACTCTAGATGACTCTATCCTAGAATTTTCTACTTACATGTATTGACTCTTCTATACTTCAAAAGTACTTAACAACCATAGTCTAGAATATTCTATACTACTATCTAGAAACTTCTAGAAGCTTAATAGGTATTTCTAGAACATTGATCTAGAACATTGATCCTATGACTCATAAGGCTAAGGGCCATTATGTCCTACGTCACTTTCATTCAGGAGAGGTTTTTACACATGAGGAAGAGAAGTTTGATTACCTCTACGTGTTTGCCCCTACATGCAATCCAAGCTTGAAACTTTGGGTTGGAATATCACCTCTCTCCTTTCTATGGATGAGACTTTTCATTTTTTTCTACTATTGGGTATGCATGCGTGCTCCCTAAAACCAAGAACAACCTATTTCCTCTACTCTTCCTAACCCACGCCCTCTCCACCACCACATCCTCCCTCACGATGTCCATTCTTCTCCTTCTTACCTTGTCTCTTCCTCCTCCTCACCCATGCCTTGTGTGCCTCCACCTCCTCATCCACCTTGTCTTCTTTTTGAAGCATGGGGCTCTACCATCTAAAATCCACCCTTATATACTATGAAAGAAATAATGGATGAACTGTCTCTGAGTTTGACATGACAGTTGGATGAATTGACAGTAGAATCCAAGTGTCAAGCGTCTAAATATTGATTGTGGAGTTTTATCGACAAAATTTATCTTGATCATAATATTTATTGTAAAAAAATTGTGAAATGTAAGTTATCCTTGATTTGACATGTTAGGGATCCATTGTCATATATTTGACAATATAATCAAATTGTCAAGCATCTTAGGGGTTGTTTGGATAGAGAAAATGAGGCTTATTTCCCTGTCAATTCAAGGTAAATTAACTCGGAGCAGGTTTGGATAAGGAATTTGAGAAGAACTCAAAATTCACCTGAAATGGAAATTCATGTCCAAATTCACCATTTTAGGTAAAGTTCATCCAGAGCACTTTCGCCCCATTTTGTAAGATCTCACAATGGCAGGTGAATTACATTCATCAACAGAAAGAACAAGATTGCCTCGCCCCCATACTATCCCCAAAATAGATAAGGCAATCTTGGACATCGTCATCCCATCCCCCCACCGCTTGCTTAGCCATGGAGGCATCCCTCTGCGCCATCTCCACCTCCAAGACCCTCTCCCCGCAGTTCCCCGACCACTCCTCTGCCACCTCCCTACTCCGGCCCAAAGCCTTCCGGCCTTGCTCAATCCCCGTTATCTGCTTTGCCATTAGCTCCGACAAGAAGGAGGAGATGGTCGACAACGTGAAGCTGCAGCTGGAGAACTGCCACCTCATCGCCGAAATCCGGTTTATCAAGCAATTCCAGGAGCTCTACTTGTCCCCTCCCCGAGATGGTGAAGCTCATCGTGGCCAAGAACATGCTAGTGGGGAAGGCCATTGAGGGCACCCCATGGGAGGCGCTTAAGCCTTGTATGAAGGAGACAAGCGGTTGGCTATTTGTACATATTGAGGAAATTCGTACAACGTTGAAGCCATACAAGGAGTTTCAGATGGAGAAGAAGTTGGACGAGAATGACTTTACTGGGGCAGTGTTTTAGGGAAGTTCTAGAGGCCAGGCGAGTTCAAGGCGCTCGAGATATGCCCACGAGAGCAGAAGTATACACCAAGGTGTCGAGGGCGCTCAAGGGGCTGACAACCCTTTCAAAATTAAGGTTGGAAAATTCTAGGAAAAGTGGGTAAAGTGGTCACTTCTTGTCTGGATTTGAAAATCCCCTCCAATGAATCACATTCCCTATCCAAACACACTACCACTTACATTCATTTGAAATATTTCATCCAAACAAAATTTACATTCATCGTGAATTCCACTGAATTATTTTACCTGAATTAAATTCCACATTCATTGCCCCTTCTCTATCCAAACAACCCCTTAGTATCCAATACTAAGGATATTGGCGAATTCATGAACAAGGGAAACAAACAAAGGGCGTTCCTTAGTAACTTTAAGGGTGTATGTTGGGAGTCTAAAAGACTTCTTCAGAAGCCACTTTTCCATAGAATCTCCTCTTGAGGAGGGTTAGGAAATATGTCTCTTATGGTATGATGAGACATAAGGAGGCATTTGTATGGACAATCACATCAGATTGTTGGTATGACATTGAATTTGGATTTTTCAAAATTTGTTAGTTTAAAAATTCGAGCCCCATTTGGCAACACAAAAACAATCCTGTCCTCAAATTGCTTCACAAGCAAATCTAAACAATCATCTCATCAAGGCGATGTGTAAAAAGTCAAGATTTTCCAAAATCTACCCAACAATCTTGGTTTTCTTGACAATTATGATTGATAATTAATTTGGTTTACCAAACAAGATTTCCCATATGAGACAATATGACAACAATCCGTCGATAATTCGTGTGGAATTGTCTATCCAAATGAGATGGTGGCTAGGGTTTGGCGAATCAGTGAACCCGTCAAAATTGAAGTAGGATTTGCTCAACTTCAATTGAAATCTTAAATCTTAGTATAAAAGCCACCGTTCATTCCAACCAAAATTGAAGTGTTTTGCATACGATAGGCTGGAGTCAATAACAAAAAGAAACAGATTCAAAGGAAGAAAAAATAAAAAATGTGACACTAAAACTGAGCCCTTGTGTACATGTGTATGAGTTGCTACACCTCTTTTCGTGGACACATTCTCTGCACATTAGTAATCTGTTGCCTCAAGCAAACAATTTTGCAGGCCAAGATTTGAGTGGCTCCCTGGTAATGCTTAGGCAGTTAGATGCTTATAAAAAAAATTTGTGTAGTGAATTTTGCAATCTCAGTTTAAAAATCGGTTAACAATTATTTTTTAAAAGGTTCTATTTATATCCACAGATGACAATCAAAGCAAAATTACCAGAAATTTCATTTTTGCCGATCTTGGAGAACTTGAAGGAGGAATTGGCCTTGATTTTCCCCTGCTCACATCATGCTTGTTGAATGGATTCTCATGAACATCATCTTTTCCTCGACTACTTAATTGACAATCCAGCTAACTTGGACCTTCTGTAACCTCACTAGGTTGAGACATCATGCATACAAATTTATCTTGAGCTCTAGTGTGGTGTTTTCATGACTCAATCTTACAAAACCTAATCAAATGTAATTAAAATCTAATCAACTACTAATTAATATCAAAGCAAGATTGAAAAACTAAAAGTAGGTGTATCTCTGCCTTTTCCCTTGATGTTCTTCTTGTTCCTGTTCATCTGCATCTTCCTTTTCATCATTGTTTAAGTATTGTTCTTTGAAAATACTGAGCAGTTTGAAAGATATTCTTGACAAAGTAGGAACTAAGAAAGCCTGCATACCCAAACCGTGAGGAACCATGGATTCATTTCGAAACTCATTGTTGGACGTAGCCAATGGGACCTGAAAAAGAAGGAAGTATGTGCTAAGGGGGAATTCCACAAGAGAGTGATTCTAAGTATTAGATCTTGAGAGTAGATTGAGGTTAAGTGATAGAAAAACTCTAATACTAAAATATTTTAGAGAAAATGCAAAAAATACATAAATGTTATAAATGAGTGAATTGTAGTGTCTTTTCTACTCTCACTCTCACTCTCACTCTCACCCTAACATGAAGCTACATGTTTACTACATTCTATTGTAATATCTTTTCTTACTACATTCTTTCTACTCAACGACACATGTCTTTTAACATGTTACGTTTGATACTTGGACTCTTCTTAGTCCTACACTACACGCTTCTAGCACATTCAAGTCTCTATTTTCTATTACAAACGTATTTAGCAATAACTATTTAATTCATGGAAGAGACTACTTAAATACATCAACTTGTATTTTAATTAATACATTCAATTCTACCATTAATATACAAAGAATATTCTACTAGTCCTTCATTCATTTCTAGTTCCATGCTTTGAGCCATAATACTTTCTTATCTCTTTTCTCATCACATTATTTCTTTCTATAATGTAGATTTATGACGTATTATCCAAGTCCAAACACATTAGATAATTGTCCTAACTCTTATGGTTCCAAGATAAATGCATAATTATAGTATCACATCAGTCACTAGGTATTATAGCCCCTAGAACATAACCTTATTCCAAAAACCTTCGGTCTGTTCTATTGTCTTGCCCATCGACAACTGGGCATCGACACAATTTCGTGTCAATGAACTGTGTTGGTGGTTCACAAAACAATAATTCTACTTTTTTTCTCTTCTATACTCTCAATCTATGAGCATTATAGCCCTATTATTCCTATAATAATGCAATTAAACACTAATAACATCTTTGCTATTGTTCAGTGTCATCGATACAATTTGGTGTTGGTGAGATGTACTGGTTCCCCCGATAGATTCAAATCTGCCATTTTTCAGTCTATTCAATTCACATTCTATTCATGTCAAGACTATCACTTTAGCATAACAGCAATCATAAATCATTGTACAATTCATTACAATATGATTCTACATATAAATCATCATGTTTTTTATCATAATGCATTAATATCACATCATGCTATCAACATATAAAAAAACATACTTTTCATCATATATCTCATTCATCCAATCATTCTCTGTACAAACACGTGGCCTCATGAGCCAAACATATATTAGTCTTTCTAGAGACATAAAAGAGCAACTTAGTCATTAACCATAAAACTCACTAGATCATGATAGATAATTCAAATAGAATTTAAATAATCCTCAAAAAGATATATTTGACATCTTTCAAAGAACATCACAACGAACACAACGTGAATCCCATGATTTGATAATAGGGACTCACATATCTATATGGTTATTGGCTTTCCTACCTGTATTCCGACAATCCGAAGCCGATATCCTCTTCTCCTTCTCCTAGCCTAAAATTCTAGCCTCCTTGCATCCTTTTAGTCCTAAAACTTGCAAAGAATAGCTTAGTTAGGGTTAAAGTCCTTTTTATACACCGTACGTAAGTCTAATCATATTAGAAAAGCATACTGACAAAACTGCCCCAAACCATCAACACATGACCATCAATAGAATTTGTGTCAGTGCCTATTTGTTGGTGGTTTTCAAAAATATGATTTTAGTTGGTTTTTCAACTTATAATTTTTTTGGGGTATTATACATATCAGGATCATACATCATATAAGTCATTCCATCATGGCATAACATTGAATTTCTTTACTTCCATTCCAAAAACAATGTCTTTTATTTCAAACATGCATAATACAGCAATTCAACATGGTTCTCCTAATTTGATCATGGAGACAACACACAAATATAAGGTGTTTAGCTTTCGTACTTGTTTTTCGGCGAATAGAAACCAAGAATCCTTCTTCCTCTTCTCCAACCTTGAAGACCTAATCTCCCCTGCCTCATTCAAACTTTAGGACATGCAAAAGATGGTCATAATAGAGTTAGGATCCCTTTTATACTCGAGATTAGGTCGAAGCACGATTTAGAACTGTACAGATTAAACAAACAGGGACCTTCTGGTTGTGGTAGTCATTTTTTTGCTATAGACTAGTAAATTTGCACTAAGATCATTTATTAACTACAAGTTTGTTATCATATTTTTAGTACTAACAATGTTGTTAAAAATCCAAATTATATCAAAACAAACACCTCCATTTTGTCATTTGTTATATGTTTATGTCTTTTGATAAAAAAAAAAATGGCATATAGTGTGTATCATGGTTTTGTAATAATATGTTCTTCAGCTCATATAAATTTACTTATATCAATTTAGCTAAATTTTATCTACATATTAATGTTTTCACATGATTTGGTTGTTTTTCATGTAATAGGTTGCAATAGATATGTTTGATTGCCATTATTTTATTGTATTGATCATATGATAGACAATGTAGTTGACATTTAAGTTCAATTAAAGTCCCACGCGGCTGATGATGTTATTCCTCTATTGTATATGACAAATCCAATGTAAATTTAATCCTTTTAATTTCTAGTTATAGCCATTGTTTTTACTTTTTTCCTCAACTTTTTTTTGCATTGCATCTATTTTTATTATTGTATAAGTTAGAAAAGTTACTAGTTTAGTTTTAAGAAAAAAAAAATATGATTGGCTTCTATATGTTAGATGTCTTTCAAAACTTATAAGCTTAGCAGGTTTAATGTTGTAGTGTTTTTGTATTAAGTAAAGATGGCGATCGCGAAGGGAAAGCAAATTCAATCTCAATCTGGCAGAATTACTATACCTAATTATACAAGATGGTCAAAACGGATGGTTAACTATTTGATATCACAACTTCATGATCAAACTAATAAGGGGAATAAGGAATTTGACTTGTCTCTTATATCAAAGCATGTTAAGCACAAACTGAAGTTACTGAAGCAAGATTATGCTATTGTAACCAACATTATTCATCAAAGTGGATTCACTTGGGATGATACAAAGAAAATGGTATTTGTAGAATTGTTTTAAGGGAAGTTTCATTGGTGTAGAAGACTATTGTCCAATAAGGTGTATTGGAGTTTTAAGCACTTGTGAACTATTGTAAATTTTGATCTTTCCTTTTTATTGTTTAAATAACTCAAGTTTTTGGTGATGTATAGTTGGCTGACTACTTGGGTACTATTACAACATGATTGAAAGGAAGTTGAGAATTAGAGAGATTTTTTGTAAGGGATGATTATTCAGGTGATTGTTTAGTGAATGGAATTTTAGTTGCTGGAATTGATATTATGCTTAACTTTTGGCCAATTTGAATGCATTTACAGAAGGTAGTCACACTCTTTATTACTGAATGCCAATGTGAATAGCCTCTTTAGGAATTGTATACTTTATAGTATCATGAATTGATCAGTTGCTCTCCACTTTTTCTAATCCAATTAATGCTGATCAATACAGAGCTTTGATAATTTTCTTTTCAAGAGTTTGTGCCAACAAAAAAAATCTAATAGAGGTTTTTCGGTATGCTATTAGAGTAATAGTAGAACATGTCGGGGATCGACCAGAAATTTGTTTTGGCAGGGGAACTACTAATGAGTGAAATGAAGGAACGGGGATTAAAACCCAATAAGGAGCCTTTCATGGGATTGTTGAGAGCTTTATATAAGAGTACTTAAAGCAAATCCAATTCTAAATTTGAAGTTGTCAATATAAGTTCCCAATCAAGAAATTTAACAATCCACACAGATTTATGAATCCATAGTTAAATCTCATCCATTCCCAAACAGTGGATATAGCTAGGAATATAAATCCAAATTTACAGTAATTTAGAAATCCTAACATTCTTATATCATTTGGCAAAATCCAAATACGTGTTCCCAAACACACCCTTAAGGGAAGGTTCATTGGTGTAGAAGACTATTGTCCAATAAGGTGTATTGGAGTTTTAAGCTCTTGTGAACTGTTGTAAATTTTGATCTCTCCTTTTCATTGTTTAAATAACTCAAGTTTTTGGTGCTGTATAGCTGGTTGGCTACTTGGGTACTGTTACAACATGTTTGAAAGGAAGTTGAGAATTAGATAGATTTTTTATAAGGGATGATTATTCAGGTGATTGTTTATTGAAGGGAATTTTAGTTGTTGGAATTGATATTATGTTTGACTTTTGGCCAATTTGAATGCATTTACAGAAGGTAGTGACACTCTTTATTACCGAATGCCAATGTGAATAGCCTCTTCAGGAATTGTATACTTGATAGTATCATGAATTGATCAGTTGCTCTCCACTTTTTCTAATCCAATGTTGATCAATACAGAGCTTTGATAATTTTCTTTTCAAGAGTTCATGCCAGTAAAAATAATCTAATAGAGGTTTTTCGGTATGCTGCTAGAGTAACTATAGAACATGTCAGGGATCGACTAGAAATTTGGTTTGACGAGGGAACTACTAATGCATGAAATGAAGGAACGGGGATTAAAATCCAATAAGGAGCCTTTCATGGGATTGCTGAGAGCTTTATATAAGAGCACTTAAAGCAAATCTAAATCTAAATCTGAAGTTGCCAATTTAAGTTTCCAATCAAGAAATTTAATAATCCACACAGATTTATGAATCCTCAGTTAAATCTCATCCATTGCCAAACAGTGAATATAGGAATATATATCCCAATTTTCAGTAATTTAGAAATCCTAACATTCTTATATCCTTTGGCAAAATCCAAATCCGTGTTCCCAAACGCACCCTTAGGTGACCCCCCTCCTTTTGTTCTAGCTCTGTCCCTCAACTTCCACGTGTGTCGGGCACATATAGCTAGGGGCTGTATCTTTCATGAATTTAGTGAATTTGATTCTTAATTTAGAGAGAATTAATTTAAGATAAATTGGTGTAAAATATAGATCTCGTTTGGTTGGTGAATTGAACATTCACAATTCAGTCTGGATTGTGTTTGGTTTGTGAATTTGATAGAAGAAATCATCTTTTACTTGTGCACACAAAACCTCCAAAATACCCTTACATGAAAATATATTGACCTTCATTGCCCCGACCACACAAAGGGTCATGTTCACCTGCCAAAGCCCATACATGTACAGTACAAGTTACTACTCCCTCTGTCCAAAATTACATGTCTGTATTAGAGGGTGGAAGGAAATTTTCACTCTAATGAACTGTAATTATCGCACTCTTCGGGTTTGAATTTTTTTTTTATTTCTTGGGGTTTAGAATTTGAAGGGATGATTACCTAATTGGTTTGGCTTATACAAAATTTCGATGGAGATTTTTGTTACTCTGTACTACTTTAATAATCCCGATGGTTTTTGAAATTAACTAATGTCTAAAATTTAGGCCATTTATGTGGGAAATAGAGTACATCATATTGACCTTTTCTGTTGTCTATACGCATCACCAAAGACGAAAATATCCTCAATTTTGTATTAGCACTACCAACAAGTATTTTCTAAAAGAAAATGCAGCTGCGAAGAACATAATGATCCACCCACGAATTACAATATATACCTTAAATTCTATGGACTGCAAAATGTAGTAGTAGAACCGTAACACTCTCCTCCAAATTGCTAGAATTTGCCGTCAGCGGTGGGGAGGAATACGCTATTGCCGAAGGTGAAGGCGATGTGGAGGAGGCACTAGAGGGCATAGCCGGTAAGCCAAAGGCGGAGGGGAGGGAAGCTCCTTGAGGGTGGAGGAGAGGATGACGGTAGAAAGGAGGAAGAAGGCGAGGTTCCAGACCAGGTCGAGGATGACCACCGGGCAAGAGTAGCCCCAATCGAAGGTGTGGCCACCGAGCTCCTCCATCTTCAGACGGCAAGGGCGGGGGTGGAGGAGGCCGAGGAGGAGGGAGAGGGAGCGGCGGAGAAGGGGGTGGCTATGGCCGGGCTGGAGAAGGAGAGGTCCACAGGCAGTGGCGTCGCGTCCTCCATTGTCGGTGTATGAGAGGAAGAACGTGTTTTTTTTATATTTGTAGAGGGGCAAAATGGGAAATAATAGTCTATCTGAAATTAAGGGATGCAGGGTTGGTGTGAATCTCCTCATGCGGAGATTAACAAATTAAGAAAGAATTAGCCGAGAATTCTCTTTCAAGGTGAATTTTAAATTCAACCCAAATCAATGAACCAAACAAGATTTAGTTAGTTATCTCATAATCCAGGCTTAATTTAGTGCCAAATTCACAAACCAAATAGCTCCATAAACATGATTACATGTTTCAAGAGTAAGAACCTCCAATCATACGAGTTCAATACTGATCAAATAACTGCTCCTAGGAGCATGTCTTAGGTTCAAAGTTTATCATGCCCATTTAAGGATTATCCTCGAAGTTTTAGTTATTTTATTCCAAAAATTCAGAACACAATTTAGAAAAAAGAAAAAATAGCATGTGCCTCAGCGCATTGAAAATATGCAGTATGGTACAACGCACACTATTGAATCACGATCAGTGACACTTCATTTCACAGCACAGGCACACATTAAAAAATTTGCCCGTATTACATACACCAATTGCACGATGCCAATGCGCCAACCGCATGGGATGCAACTATGGTTTTAAAAACCGCACCCCATTCTACTGGAGTCGGCCGCTTTTTTGGGTAGAATCAGTCGGGTCAGTTTAACCTAGTTGGTCGAACCAGTGACCCGGCCGATCGGGCCGGTCAAGGTTTTGCTGCAACCATGGTTTTAAAAACCGGACTGGCCCAACCGCTTTTTTAGGCCAGGTCGACCAGGTCAGCTGGGTAGGTTGACCCGGTTGGGTCAGTTTAACCCATTCGGTCGAACTGGTGACCTGGCCGACCGGGCCAGCCAGGGTTTTATAACCCCCCCTGCGGCCTTGCCCCTACCCTGTCGCCGTCAACAAGCATATCTGGGCAGACCATCTCGGGCGCAAGGTGTAGGGGAGTCTTCCCAGTGGGGCTGGCGAGGTAGTTGACATCGGCTGCTCCAAGCTAAAGCAGGGCCTTGACGACCTCGCAGTTGCAGCTCTCTAACAGCATAGTGGAGTGCGAGGGCTTCATCCAGGTTGAGCCCCTTGCCCATGACCATGAGCTTGACAAGCTCCACGTCAGAAGAGTTCAGGGCCCGCCTCATGTGGCGAATCTTCTGGTCCTCGAGGTCGGCGGGGGAAGCAAGGTCCGGGTGGTGGTGGGGGAGGAGGGATCGGCGGTCGATGACGGTTTTGAGGCAAAGCTCCTCGATCTTGGGGCGAGGCAAGTTGTTCAATGCCGAAGGATCGAGTATCAGCTAGGGTATTGAGGGCAAGATTGACGGTAGAGGTGCAATGGGTGTGCCAGTAGCCTCCCTCGCTACAATCAGGGTGAGGCTCGAGCTTCTGGGTAGAATTGAGACCTTGCCCTCCTCCCTCTCTAGCTCGAGGGGAAATTTTTTTTAATATGATGACATCAGCAATCGGGTCAACCCGGGTTGACCCCTGGTTGGACCTGGTTAGACATACTCAACTAGAATTCCGGGTCGATGGCCGGTCCGATTTTTTAAACTTTTGCTACAACCAAGGTTTTAAAAACCGAACTGGCCATCGATCCGAAAATCTTACGGAGTAGGTCGAACTGGGGGTCAACCCGGGTTGACCCAGTTGCTGACGTCATCAATACAAAATAATGTAAAAAAATCCCCTCCTGACACAAAAACTTCTACCTAATCTAATGATCCCTGTATAGCAATTTAATGAAAAATTATAATCCAGATTCTAAAAAAAATTCCTAACTCTTTTTTCACCTATCAATTTTCAATTCACTAATCAAAACTACACATTCTATAACGGAATATTCAAATCTAAAAATCAATATTCCACATTCCACAATGATAATCAAAGTTTCATATTGTATAATAAAAGTTTATCACTATCAAGCAGATACCTGTAACAATCCTAATATCCACAACTAACAAGCATCGATCCTAAATAGCGACAACTAACACCCTAATAGCCACACCTAGCACAATCATACAGTCACATAAAGAAATATAAAAACACCAATCACCCAAATTTAACTAAAAGAGAAGGTAAGAGAATACAAATGAGGGGAAGGAGTTCCACATTCAATAATCAAAATTCACATAAACAAAATTTGACAATTGTCAATGTCCAATAGCTAAAGTTCAATAGCCAATTGTCAAAGTCCAATACTCCAATAGTTAAACTCCAATACTCCAATAGTTAAACTCCATCCCAAGTTTCAATAGCCAAAAGTTACAATCCCAATTTCCTACAACAAATAAAATACAATAAACAATTAATATGATGAGTATTGGAGTGTAACACTTGCAAATTTGTAAGAAAAATGAATTACCAATTACAAACTTTCATATGGAGCTCGTAGGTCTATAGTCTTCTTCTAAATTTCCTACATAAATCCAAAATCTTCAAGTCCCATACGCTCCTCATCCCATTCATTAGTTGCTGGCTCATCCGTATTCCCTACAAAAAAAATTATTTATTAAACACAATAGGATAACAAACAATTATAATGATGAAAAATTAAACTAACAACTATATTAATATCATTACCTTCCCGATTAGTGAATATCCTACATAATTCATTAGTCTCATTTCTTAGTTTATCATCATCAATCTCTTCTGCAGTAACACTTTTGTCCACTACCCATTCTTCAACCAAATCAAATGACGCAATGGATATGGGATCAAAGATGCTCTCTATATCTTATTCCTTCTTGCCAATCTTAAGCAAATGCCTTCATTTCCAAGTTCCAACACAAAAATTAAACTATAATTAAGAATAGAAATTAAGAACTGATGAGTTATTACAATTAGGTTCTCTTACTTCATATGTAGATTGTGTTGCACAAAGACGAGATCATTAAGCCTTTTGTGCTACAATCTATTCCTTCTTTTAGTATGAATTCTTTCAAAAACACTCCAATTGCGCTCACAACCTGAAGAAGCACAAGTTTGACTTAAGATCCTTATTGCCATACGCCTCAATGTTGGAGCACAATCTCCAAATGTCGCCCACCAAGCAGCTACAAAAGAAAAATGTTAATCACATAATCAATAAATATGAATTAATAAGCTAATGAACTATTATGGAATGATAACTGACCAGGCTTCATACTAGTGCGTGTAACTTTTGCCATGTCACGTGAGAACCCTTTTTGTGCATCCTTAAACAAAAGAAGCTCGTTTGCAATTTCCTTTTGTGCCTCTAAATCCCCACGGTGTAGCTTCTCAATCACGTCTAAAAGATCCCTTTGCACAGCAAGGGTGTCTGCTTCAGACTTTTTAGCATTTTGAAACTAAGGTTCAAATAGTAAGCTACCACATGAAGAGGTTGGTAAAGATAGTTCTTCCACCGTTTCTCAATGATATCCAAATATGGCCCATAGTCTTCCCTCTTTCCACCACATACCACTTTTACTCTTTCCATTGTTGTTCTTACTTTCTCATACAAAAATCCCATTGATGGGTATTCATCACCATCAACCATTCTAAGCACTCCCACAAGAGGCTCACTAATGGCAATCACCTTAGCACAATTAGACCAAAATGAACAGCTTAACACCACACTTTCAAACTCTTTGCCTTTAAGAGATCTTGCTAACTTTGCTATCTTCCGCATAGACCACTCTTCTCCAACTACCATCTTTCTTAAAGAATCCTTGTTATTGTTTATACTTTGTAAGGTTAAAAAGTTGGTTGCAAAACGGGTGGCACCTGGTCTAATAATCTCTCTCCTATTATTGAACTTTTTTGATAATTGTAAGATAGCAAAGTGATTGTAAACAAATTTTGTGACAATTCTTGCTTCATCAACCACTTCCTTCACTTCAGATACATATTTAAAGAAGTCCTCTAACATTAAATCCAAGCAGTGTGCAGCGCATGGTGTCCAATAGAGCTTTGGGTACTTCTCAATCAAATCCCTTCCAGCGGCCACATAGTTGGATGCATTATCTGTCACAATTTGGACAACAATCTCCGGTCCAACAAATTCTATTATCTCAGAAATCTTACTACTTTACATCTCTGCCGTCTTGGACAAATCAGAAGCACCAATTGATTTTAAAAATACAGTTGCAGTTGGACAATACACAAGGAAATTAATTAAAGTCATGTTTCTGTTGTCAGTCCATCTATCTGTCATTATAGTACAACCATTCTTCTTCCAATCTTCTCTATATTTTTCCACCTCAGTTGAAACTTATGAAACAACACTTTGCAAAATTTTTCCCCTCAGAGCATGATATGTAGGAGCCTTGTAACCACGACCAACAGAAGCAACTGCATCAAGCATTTCTTGAAAGAATATTGAGTTAATGGCATTTAATGGAATGCATGCATGATAAAAGAACTTACCAAATGCAATATCAACCTTTTCAAGAGTATTTTTACCAGCCATCACACTCTTGATACCAGGTTGGGCACCTGGGGTGGTACATGGTGGAAAGTAACTACCTATGTCCTTTTTCCCTCTTGAATTCCCTCCACTTCCTTCATTTGGCCCTTTTGGCTGATTTGACCCTTCCCGTTCTTCATCATCATCTACATCCATATAAAGCTCTTCATTCATGGTTTTCCTCTTCTTTGACTTATTTAAACTATTTTTATCTAATGAAAGTTCCATTCAATATTGCACATCAGCTGGAACATCTTTGCAAGCTACAACATGCCCTTTGCGCTTACTCAAATGCTCTTTCAATCTATGGATTCCTCCACCATGAAACACTTTTGAACAATAGTTGCACAAAATTCTTTTTTTCCATTTGTAAGGGTAAGCAACTGACAATGTTCCCATCCAGGATCAACCTTTACCCTAAATGTTTTATCTATTGTTTCTAACCCCACAGATTGACTAGGATTATTAGAAGCAGCTCTAGTAGATGCATTAGGGGTTGTCCCAGTGGACACACTAGCATTAGAACCTGATCCAGATGCCATGATGTGAACTACAATGATACACAACAATGCCATCATATAAACATATTAATGTTCTATCCCACACCATGTAAACATATCAACAAAATCATATAAACACATCTTTAGCAATCAATTAAAAAAATTAGCATAAATTAAAAGCTAGGGTTTTGAAATACCTTTGTGGATAAAATGCAAATCCGGCGCCAATCAAAGTACTCCTGCCGATGAACAACAAAGAATGACGATTCCAGTCACAAAGCCTCGGGTTTGGCTGTCGGAAAGAGGAGGGACAGACCGGTAATCGGTTAATCGGGGGATTCAGGTGGGGAGTCGAGGAGAGGCAGTCAAAGATAATCGAAGGGGAGGGTGAGCAGCGATGGAAGGCCGTGGCGCAGACCGACGGCGGCGCAGGGTAACGACGACCGAGGGGGCAAAACAAAGCCGGGAGGTAGAGAGGGCCGAGGGGTCGGGAACTCGGGGGGGGGGGGGGGGGGGGGGGGTATACCATTGGGGAGAGGGGGGGGTGATATAAAACCGGACCGAACTGGTCGGCCGGGTCACCGGTTCGACCGGCCGGGTTGAACTGACCCGGCCAACCCAAACGATCCGGACCGAAACAGAGGCCGGCTCCGGTCGGACCGGCTCCGACCGGCCGGTTCGGTCCGGTTTTTAAAACCGTGGCTACAACAGAGCATAAACAACCCTCGTCGTCTTAACCAAAACGGCGCACGGAAGGTGAAAAGCCCCTTCCACCTCATTAAAAACCGCCACGTGCACAAAGAAGAATATATCACTTCGAATTTGAACAAGATAAAAGGCATTCGGCGTGGATCTAGGGTGGGCCACGTATCACCACCATTCACTCCGTGGCAAGCTCCCATTAGTCCACGTACCTCAACGTAGACATTCCATAAATGGTGGCTTATAATTGAGAAAAATGCTTTTTTCTCCCGCTCTATTTTCACGGTCACATCACGTGCCCTTCGTGGAAATGCTGTGGCTCTATATTTAATTTCTATTCACAAACACTAGCACGTGAGATTAGCCGTGATAAAAAACGGGAACTCTATAATTGAAGGGGGCTTATGTAAGGACATGTGGAGGGCTGTACTAGGCTTAGGGCAGCTGTCCGGGCTGCCCTGCCTGACCGACACCGACCAAAAGGCAGGAAGAGAGAGGATACGTGGAAGGGGTTGTGTCGTGTAACTTGGACCTCATGTCAACTTCTCGGCTTCGTTGAGGCCACAAAAGGTGCGGCCCCGTCGGAGATGATCGCCGGCAGCCAGAGGCTTTCGTCACCTCGTATGCCGCCGAAAGGGCATGGGTGATATTATCGTGAAGATGGGGACGGACGACACGGAGAAGTGTCGGGAGACGCGGCGGAAGAGGATCGAGATGGGGCGGCTTGCTGCGCTTGCGGTGGGGACGGTGTCGCCGCCTGCGTTGGTGGCCCAGCAGGGAGGGAGTAGCTCGAGCAGTGGGGATAAGAGAAGAGATAGGTCGGAGCTCACGACAGGTGAGCTGAAGCGGGGCCGAGGGGGGGGCGGTGGGCGCCTCTGGCGGGTCGTCTTCGTCGTTCAAGTGGTCGAGTGGTGCGCAGAGTGACCAAAGCGCGTGCTTTGGTCGCTCTGAGGCGGCTGCGCCGCCGCCTGTGTTTGGTGTGGTGTCGCTTTCTGGCCGAGCTCGTGATATGGAGGACGCGGTCACGGCGAGGACCGACTTCTTCCAGATGGCCGATGGCGCGGCTCGATTGAACTCCATGCACTTCTTTGCTGTGTATGACGGCCATGGAGGCCCACGCGTAAGTACTTTTCCTTCATGTTCTTCCCCTTAAGTTGTTTCATATTTCCCCCCGTCCAAATTTCCTGTCTGGATTAGAAAACTAAAATGAGCTGATTTTATTTGATTATGGTTTTCTAATCTAGACAGGTAATTTGAAATATGCTACAAATATAGCATATATGGCCACTCTTCTAGAAGGACACGTACGTACAATGCATCCTTTGCATGATAGAATCGGATGTGGTATTTTTTTCCTTTTGGCAAAACCATTTTCTAGGACATGGTATCTCGCCTGTTCTTGAAAAGTAATGTGGGAGTCGGCTGTAATACATATTTTCTTGGTATAACTATAAAGCTTCCCATGTGTAGCTGTCTATGTTTAGGGACGGCTAATGTGGGGTTGGAATTTGTGTAATGAAGGTGGCATTGTTGTGCAAAGAGAGGTTGCACTTGTACTTGGCCGAGGAGCTAGCACGAGCGGTAGGGGAACATGCATCTGCGGTAGGCAGCCGCGGAGTCATATCGGAGATAGACTGGATTGCAGCCACGTCCCGGTGCTTCGATAGGATTGACGCGGAAGCACTAAGCCCATGCGAGTGCGAGCAGGGCGGCGTCTCATCGGAGATTGTAGGTTCCACTGCGGTGGTGACGGTGGTGGAAGACGGCCGCATTGTGGTAGCCAATTGCGGGGACTCGCGGGCCGTACTTAGCCGTGGGGGAAGAGCTGTGCCACTTTCTAGTGACCACAAGGTAACAACTATGCTGTTGAATACTTGGAACAAAGTCATTATTGCTTTGAATGTACTAACCCCTCCGGCCTGTTTTAGATGCTCCATCTAGAAAAAGAGGACCGTCCGTGGATTTTTAACCTCATATTCCCCATTGGTGTTTCCACCCTCCAAAAAAAAATTAACACTTTTTCATATGCAGCATCTAGAATAGGATGGAGGTAGTATAATAAAGTACAAATGATAAATTTGCGATTATTAAGAAGCTTAATTATAAATAAAGAATCTTAATTCGTCATAAGTAAGCTTAATTAGAGTATAAAGACGTGAACAGAGTGAATGTAAAACTGTAAACGGCAAACACGTTGGGTGTTAGGGTGAAGGGCTGTAAGCTTGTGAGTCCTGTGATGTCGCTCTGGCATGTAGGGGCAGCATAGGGCATGCATGAGCTGTACCTTTTTCATGCTGCCATTAGGCACGCCGAGAAGTACTCGTACCCAGATGAATAGAGTAATTATATTAGTCACGCGGGAGCATACGGAATTTTCATGCCCATCATGAAAAACTGATGCGTGTTAGCTATGGTTGGTGGCGAGAACGGAAAAATGTTTACTCATGAGAGTAAAAGAGTATTTCTTGCATGCAATTATGGCAGCATAGTCACAAAGTACGGGTTTTAAACATGCATATATTGCGTATTTTTAGTTTTTCACCTCGACCCTTTTTATGCCGTTTAATGAATGATCAGATTATTCCAAAAACGCATTTTCTGCATATTATTCTCATCTTTTGCGTATTATTTTCACAAAGAAGTGTATTTTTTCGATGTTTGTATATTATTTCTCTTCATGTGTCCTATTATTTAAAAAATTCGTTTTTATAGAACTTTTTTAATTTTCATCGTACTTTTTATGTCTTCTTTTTGTTTTTGGTCCTATATTTAGCCTCGCTGTTGTACATTGTCGTACACGCACTTTGTTACTTAGTATGGTAGTGTACAAGTTACCTATAGCAAAACTAGATTCTTAGGGGGCTCACGCTAAGGGGGAAGAAATTTCACCTTCGCTAGTGCAACTCACCCGCCCTTGTCCTCGTTGGCAGGGTGTTGCACAGAATTCTTGTGTGTGAACTATGCGCAGTCCGTGCACTTGTCTGAGCCGCGCCGTGGTTTCACCATTGAATTTGTGTCGTGGTTATAATTAAGGGAGGGTGTAAACGGGCCGAGCCGGCTCGCAAACTGATCCGGCTCGGCCGGCCTGACTTTGGGCTCAAGCTCGTCCCATTGCGAGCCGAGTTTGAGCTCAATGATACTCGGCGCCTAGCTCGTTCAAACTCGGCTCGAACAAGCTTGCGAGCCGGCTCGAGCTTGGCTCGTTATTATATATATATTTATATAAATATAAATATATAAATATATTATTTTTTATTTAAATCTCATTATATAAAAATTTCTAACGAGCTGAGATCGAGCCTGGGGAGCTTTCACTTGAGCTCGAACCGAGTTCTAGAATTCTTAACGAGCCGAGCTCGAGTCGGGAGGATACGAGCTATAAACGAGCCGAGCCGAACTCGATCTTGAATTTGAAATTTCGAGCTCAAGTTGAGCCATGCCCAAGCTCGGCTCAGCGAAGCTCGTTTATAGCTAGTTATAACAAGTTTTTTTTTTTGATAATTTATAACAAGTTAAAATTGGAATCATGCCCACATTACATGAGCTAGCTGTTGATCTTGGAAATCTTTGTGGATTGGCTTGATGGTGGATGGGTCGTAGCACATGGGATCTTGGTCTAATAAGTGCGATATAATTGTTTGATTCTCTCTCCCTCTCTCTCTCTCTCACTCACACACACGCACGCACAAAAGTGGCAAAGCACTTGCGAGAATTTGTGAGCTCAAGAGCTGAACACTTCAGCTAAATGGAACTTGGGATAAAATGTGAGGACATATTTTTAATTACTTGGCATTTGCAAGCTTTATCATTTATTAACTTACAAACTGCATAGCAACCTTAATGCCTATAAAAACAGATCTTACTATACACATGCTTGTAGTCCAGGAGCTAGCTTGATCCTGGACACATTGATTGTGAATTTTCGTTCATTTCTAAGTGGGCAATTCGTATTATCTATGTGTTGTATTTCGTTTCAGCCAGACCGACCTGACGAATTAGCGCGAATTGAGGCCATTGGAGGAAGAGTAATATATCTAAATGGTGCTCGGGTTCAAGGGATATTGGCCATGTCCAGAGCTTTAGGTAGGTTTCTCTTTTCGTCTTTATAGAAAGTTGTCAGTAGGATTGATTGACTAACCAATAAATTTATACCTTTCCGTGTGTCAATTGGGTGCATAAGTGCTAATATAATCTAGGTATCCTTGACCATGAATTGAATACCAAAGGTTTTTCCTAGTCTAGCAGTCAATTATATAACGAGAATGCATACGTTTATACGAAAAATGATAATATGTACACCAAACCCATATACTTGTGCTTTTATTGGACATCATAAGGTGGGCTATGCTAAATCCACATTTACTGTCCAACATTAACATGGGTGTATGGGTTCGGTGTACAAATTTGATGTACAGTAATAAATATCCTTTTAATAATACAAAGATAGCCAACATTAGTCGCCGTCCCAGCGGGAAGGGAACCGGGATGAACTAGTTCCATACTCCTTTAACATACTCTGCATGTGTAGATTTTCAAGGAATCTCTGATAATAATTTTATTCTTTAATTCGCCCCCCTAAAATTGGTTTTGCTCCCTAGATCAAAGTTATGTATTAGACTACATAGTACAATATTCATTTTTTAAATCTACGAAAATCATTATTTTGTTATGTCTACTGATGTCAAATAAAATTCATTATATAATGTTTTGCTAATAGTTCCCTTTGAAAGTGATAATAGCCATTTTGTTCAAATCATTTTGAAAGTAGCTCAAAGTAATCAGAAGTAGATTACTTGTTTACTAATGTCGATCAATCAGATGGAAATTTTTAGTGCTGCCTTACTCTAGTGCCTAATGTAATCAGATTTGCTTCATTGAAAACTCATCTTCATCATCTTCTGTTACATAGTACATGCCTTGGCACAGTTCTCTTAATCTAAATGCGAACCCACAAAGAATATGCTTATGGTTAATTCTTTCCAATGTAAACGATAAGCATCTTGATGTGGAGTACTTATTTATGCTTGTTGTCTTACTTATTTATGTTGCTTTATTGATTGTTAGTTGTTTTTTATTGCAACAATGTGGAGTAGTTTCTCTTTCCATAGATCATAATCTATCTTTTCTTACAATTACCAATTGATTCTTTTCTCAACAGGTGATAAGTATCTAAAACCAATTGTGATATCGGAGCCCGAGGTAAATGTCTTGGAGAGAACCCCAGAAGATGAATTTATTATCCTGGCCAGTGATGGTCTTTGGGACGTGTTATCTAACGAATTGGCCTGCAACGTAGCCCGCAGGTGCCTCAGCGATGGAGGTTCTACGGTACACATTGCTGAAGTTGGTGGGGCCATGCAATTAGACACTTCCACTGGGGGCAGACCCCAATTCACTAAGTGCTCCCTTGCGGCTGCACTACTTACACACCTTGCTTTGGGTAGGAAAAGTTCCGACAACATTAGCGTGATTGTGATTGATCTTAAACGTACCAATGAAGAATCAGCTTAAAGGCTAGTTGTATATGCTAATTATGGTTAGAGAGTGTTGACCTTCCACCTTTCTTGTGAGCTTAAAAGGTGGAAGACCATGTAGTTCAGTGTAATTAGAGAGGGCAGTGCAAATGGCGGAAGCATCTTAAGATTTGCGTTGCATTTCACTCAAATTGTACATATGACGTGATTAGCAAGAGGTTTTTTCTTTTATTTTCGTAGATGGAGTGGTTTACATTTGTAACCAGTGTAAAGAGAATCCCTGTTTTGATCAAGTTTTTCATGTTACCGTATCAATTGTTGCTATTTGCTCTATTAGCACGCAACTAATAGAGCAAATAGAGGTCTACTATTAGCATGGTACATAGAGAGGTCTCTTATTAGCACCCAACCTCTTACATGGTGCAAAAGGGGTATTTAGCCCTAAGGCCTTGGCAGGCGGACTCGCAAAGGCATGCACATGCCATGCGTGGGGGTGCGGTTCTAGTATTTGGAAGAGAAAGATGGAGCCCATCCGCAAAGTAGTAAGGTGGGACGGATGGTGGTGGAATTGTTTGTCATAGGCATGCCTCATAGGCGCTTGGAGGGAGTTCAGGCACATGTTGCAGGCATGACAATCACATGCCTGTAGCCAACACAGGCACAGGTCCGTACAGTCAATCTAGTGTAGCTACTTCAGCTGCCAATCTAGCTGGAAGTAATAAATTCCCTTAGTTGAGTACGGGGTGTTATGTTACAGTCATGGCAAGCACATGGGTAGCAGATGCAAGCGCACATTGTGGACAATACATGCGTGGGAGGGAGTATTATATTGTAGTCATGACATACACATGTGTAGCAGAAGAAGACAACACGTTGCAGGCAACACATGCACATGAGGTATGGAATGCATGCACATGAGGTGGCTGAAGATGGAACACGGTAGATGTGGGCAAAGTTATGGGCATATGGCATGTGGGGCGCCATGGGCCATGGGGTGGAGTCCATTCTCGCCAATCATACACGTGTGGATTTGTAATAGCCCAAATTGTAGTAGCAATAATTGAGAGTAAATTGGAAAACTAAGGAGGATTTAGAATTCAGAAAACAAAACTAATGACAAGTGCCCTACGATAAGACTTGTTGTAGAATGACTTGTCGATGAATATGATGAGTTTACTTAAACTAGGAAACTAGATTCTATTCTAATTGGGATCCTACGGTTTGTGCTTTGCATAAATAGATAACCAATGACTTAAAGAGTAGCATAGGAGAGTCCAACAAAGGAAGAAAAGGGATCAGAAGACGAAGAGAAGATAAAATCAAGCCGAAATCAAGGTAGGACAACTAACCTCAACTGAATATTAAGTAAATTAGTATGAGAGGTACTGAAAAAATTTGTCGTATCTACAAGTATACGAATTTCTAGTATCAAGATGCTTGTTTTGTATGAATTTGTTGAATTGAATGTGGTATTGCTTGTGTAAATGTATGCTTTCACTCTATAATGAACCTAATTGAGAAGAGTCCACACCCTCAAAGCATGATGGTAGCGATTTGCGAAATATAATGTGAGACCCAGAAAATGTAAGTTGAAAAACAAATTAAATTGCATTTCTGCAAGCCATCAACAAAAGAGCATCAACAT
This sequence comes from Houttuynia cordata, assembly GCA_039654745.1. Lineage (NCBI taxonomy): Eukaryota > Viridiplantae > Streptophyta > Magnoliopsida > Piperales > Saururaceae > Houttuynia > Houttuynia cordata. The sequence goes on along the minus strand of CM077504.1, from coordinate 51,984,573 downwards.
GAAAATGTGTCGATGGCAATGTATTGATGGTTCGGGGCAGTTTGCACGTACAGTTTTCTGACGTGATTAGACCTAAGTACTGGGTAAAAAAAGGATTTTAAACCTAATTGGGCTATTCTTTAAATGCCCTATAATCAGAAGGAGGCAAAGGATACTAGGGTTTGAGGCTTGGAGAAGTAGAAGAGGATCTCTCACGCCCCCTAATTTTTTGCTTCATCAGAGTGCGAACATAATTAAACATGTCAATCACTTGGGACGCGATGTGGTAAACTATGTCGTCAATTACACAATCATCAAAAGACATATAATTGAATTTTTACCTTGGGATGGAACTATTAATTAAATTAAAGATCCAAAATGTACTAACAATAATCCAAAATAGTCAAATGTTGGCACATATGCCATTTATTACAATTTTATGATTTTTATAGAATTAGTTATGATTTATTTAGTACTGGTTATCAACGTAGGAAACAGCTCTGGCCAAGAGCATAAATTTGACCCGAGGTCAACTGTTTGTTTAATTAAGGTTTATACAGTACTTAAATTAGTAATTCAACTTAGTCTAACAGTAGTTATCATGTTTTTCATGTGATACATAACATATACTGGCCGGACAGATGCACGACAAAGCACAAGAGTCTTCGGTCGGCAGATCCTCATTTTGACAAGGTTTTGTATATTTTAGACATATATCTAATCATCTACTCTCTTACATATATAATAGCTTCACAAAATATGATTATTATGAACAGACAATGGGGTCAAACATAGAAAAATGGCAGTAACAATAAAGCAACAGAATCAGGGTTCTCACCAATTCAATACGAGTAATGACAACAAGCTTTTAATCAATCAAAGTCGATTCATAAGTCTGACAACAGAGCTTATAATCTCAACACTTTCAAGAACTCAATCAAGAATTTAAATCATCATAATATTAGCAAGGACATGACATTATATGACTTCAAACACGTAGGAATCTAGGCATCAAGAGAATGAAAACATAGAGGAAGCTATGTAAAAACCATCCTACCTCAACCGTCTACGATTCCTCACGTCGCGTGTTTGCTTCAGCATCCTACTCCTCCTCGTCACGTGTGCCGGTCGTCCAGCAAAAGGAAGAGATGAGAGAGAGAGAGAGCTAGAAGGGGAAAAGGGGGCGGTCTGCCCTCTATTTATGGAGGGAGCCCAACCTAATTGGAGCCCTACTCCATTTGGGAACTAATCTCACTTTCCCACTCTGAGTCTCTTAATAGAGATAAATTGATATATATCAAATCTTCCCATAACATATCCTGGCGCCCAATAGGAATCCTAGCCCGACAGGTTTCTTATCCATCATCCATCTAACTCCTCATCAATCACACTACTACTCCAACTCGAAGTACACAATTTCTACAAACTTATCTTTGCACTCTAATCTCTGGTGCCAGGCATATCCTCTAGCCGATCAGACTCCCAATTCTATTAAGAGTCATATTCTAGATCAACTTATTCAAGTTAATCCTCTCCTTTCCTGATTCAAACCAATCATAGTTTGATTCTACATCGTCCTTATCCAATCCAACTCCAACTCGAAGTGTATCTTGTCTAAGTTGAGTCTATCCACACCTTTGTAACACATCTCTGATGTCAGTCACTCTTATCTCTAGCGCCAAACATATCTCTAGCACTAGGACTCGAACTCCTAGTTTCCTAAAGAGTCCTGCTCTAGGTTAACCCCTCGTGCTCTACTTTACCTAGTCCTACTTCAATTAGGAATCTATGATAACCCCAATTAAACTTATCCAACCAGCATTTACCATAATCCAAATCCATTCAGTTTCCTATTCAAGTCAATTAGGGTTTCTAGAGAAAAATCTTTTTATGTTATAAAATTTTGGGTCGTCACATGATCCTACCTGGAAATCTAAGAACCATATAATTTAGTGTACTTTCTATGATCAAATCATTGGGATACACATTTGTTTTGATTTGATTAGTCGTGTCCGATGAAAAAGAATGATCTTTGAAAATTAATTGCATGATTGAATGATATTCCACGATGAATTGAGTTGTATGGTTATTTAACATGCTTTGTTTGCAAATTATGTCTCAAGAAAGACTGATATTATGCTTAGCTCATGAGTCCATGTGGTTAGACATAGAAGAATATGAAAAAGGGTTGTATGTGTGAAATATGATTATTACATTCTTATTGCTATGATCTCGTGTGAATGTATATTGGAAGAAAAACAAAGATGATTTAAATGTGAAATTATACAATCATGAATTGAATGATGTTTCATAATTATTGTTATGCTAAGTGATGATCTTTGTATGAAATGAATGGAAATTCAATGGAATAAAAAATTACAAATTTTCTATCGGGGGCGTCGACACATCACAACCGATACCATATTTTATCGATGGCAATTATGTCAGAATAGTAAAAGGAACATAATTTGTATGTAGATGCTTTACTATGTAATAGTAAGGCTATAATACTCATGAATTGTGACTATAGCCAAAATGAAAGTAAAATTTATGTATTGTGCACCATCGACAAAACCGATAGACACACAATTGTGTCGATGGCAGGTTGTTGATGGGCCTGACAGGAGAGCAGATAGAGTAATTTCAAGAATATGGAACTCTTCTAGGTTATAATACTTAGCAACTAAGATGACATAGTAATTAGGGAATTGTTTTCAAACCATAATAATTAGGACAATAAACTAATGTGTTTAGGCATGGATAATATGTAAAAAAATCTACACTTTAACAGAGACGAACAAATATTGGAATGCCGCAAGAAGCTGACATCTGAATTAAGGGACTAGGAGATCTCGATGTTGTTGAACAGTGGATTCAGGTGTGCAAACGGTCGTTGAATCACGGAACACTTAGCTAGAGACAAAGGGTGAGGCACAATTTTGGTGGGAAAAATATGAAGAATAACACCTTCAAGAATAAGGCTATGATTACCTGAGAAGAGTTCCTAAAAGAATTCAACGAAAGGTATTTTCCTGATCATTTCTTATTGGATAAGGAGGAAGAACTTGTGTGTATAGAGCAAGGAAGTTGACAGTTGCCGAGTACTATCATAAGTTTCCAAGTGTATTGCGTTTTGCTAGGAAAGGATTTGAATATGAGGAAAGACAAGTAAAACATTTCATATGGAATCTGTGTGAGGGATTGAGGTCAAAGTTCTTAGCCAAGAAGCCAAAAACGATGTCATAGGCAATAACTGACGCCTATAACCAAGAGAAGGAACATAGGAATGTGTTGGAGGTTAGAAAGGCGAGAGAAGTCAAGCCTCAATTCAACAACAAGAGAGGACGGCAAGATGAGGTATGGATGGGTAAGAAGGCCAAAGAGGAAACAATTACAATAACAACAAGGAGGTGCTATAGTTGGACATGAAAGGTGGGCAGAAGGTCTCACATGCTAGTTATGCGTGTCAAAAAATTCGGCAAGTCTCATTATGGAAAAGACTACAACAAGAATCCCATTGAATGCTGTAATTGCATAGAAACCCGACACTACTCAAATAATTGCTCAAATTCCGAAGAATTGGAAAGGAGATTGTTACGTCTCCTTAGATCGTAGGCTATTTTACTTAAAAAGGCTATTGTGGGCCGAGTTAGGAATAGGCTAATTAATTGGTTAGTTGTTTATGTGTTTTGGCCGATAAGGCCCATCAGCTGGCTCAACGCCTATATGTAAGGGACGACTTGTCCTATTTTGATTATTGAAGAATGAAACCCAAGTTCTCTCATCTCCTTCTTCTCTCCTCTCATCCCCTTCCTTGCTCTTTGTCGTCGGCTTTTGTGCATCCATCTGGGGTGCACAACACTGGTATCAGAGCGCCTCCGCAGCCATGGATTCTGCTCTGCTACAGGCCCTTACAGACTTCACAGTGAAGATGCGATCCATGCGCCTCAGCCAGCAGACCATGCAGCAGACTATCCTTGAGCCGCCTGTCAGTCCCAAAGCCGCCGTCTGCCTCTGACATGGAGCACCAACAGGCCTCAGCGCAACAAGGGTCTTCCTCCACGGCTGCACAGGTCTCCCCTCTACAGAATCATCGTTGTAGGGTCACTTGTCTGCTCATCCGCATGGCTTCCCTTTGCAGCATTCAGCATAGCAGGGCCATGCCTATGAACAACGCAAGGGTCTCCTCAGCACCAAGCTCGCGCCTTTCAGGCCTCTGCGATGTTTTGGCTCTTTTGACCAGACGAATATCTTGCCACTTGGTGCTGCTGGCACACATCTGCATGCCTTCCCTAGCCAAGCCACCATGCCTCGCCAGCCTAGGATGGACTTGCCGCCCTATGGACCAGCGTTCGGATCGACAACCTACCTGCTTCTCGGACTTCACGCCAGGTAATCTCCATGCTCCGATTAATGATGCATTCGGAAGACCGTCGGCTGAACCCCATCTGGCTCGGTAAAATTTCCTAAGTATGGGGGAGACGACAACCAATAGATTGGATTTATCAAGTCAATAATTTTTTAGTATCATGGCACGCAGTCTGATTTGGATAAATTGAGAATTGCCACTTTCCATCTGACGGGGGACGCCCTGGTCTAGTTTCAATACTTTGAGCGCGACATGCTCAATCCCACATGAATGATTTTATGAGTGAACTATGCATGCAATTTGGGCTGAATGATTATGCTGATTTTAATGAATTGTTGGCCGCTCTACGTCAAACCTCCACAGTGTGTGTGTATCACCAAGAGTTCATGCACATTGCTAATAGATTGCCCAATTGGGATCAGGCGACGTTAGTGGGTGCCTTCATGCATGGCCTACGGGTAGATATTGCGGACGAGATCCGTCAGTTCAGACCTAAATCTATGAAAGATATTATTGGGCAAGCTCGGGTTGTGGAGGAAAGGCTGAACAGGAAACGACGTGCAGTCCGACCCTTCTCTCGGCCATATGATCGTTTAAATATAAAAACCATTGCAAGTGCACAAGGCAATTGTACTACGGCGAGTATGGAAAGGGTTGTTGAACCTCAGGGACGGATTAATATTTTACCAAATTCAAGAGAAAGTTGCAACTTTTAGTTACTCTAAGGAAGCAATGAACTTTAACTAAACTAAGTTGAGATTAATCAATGGAGAGAATTATCAAGGCAATGAATCCACCACTAGACATGCAATCACTACTCTTAATTATTATTAAGCATACATTGTCATGATATGGTAATTCGTGTTCTTGATCGGACACACGAATTACTAATAAATTCACTAACGTTCTGATCGGCCACGAAAGTTCATCCACTATTGTGTAATCAATCCTATCCTTGATCGGGCATAGAATCAATCACAACTCTATTATAATGTAATTAATTTTATCCTTGATCGGGCATAAAATCAATCACAAAATCTAATTCCATTCATAATCAATCAAGTCTATTGTCAAGCGCTCAAAAGAATCCTCATGAAATCGCATTAAGCATAAATCATAATCAACTTTATAAAATTAAAATAACAAGAGTAGCAATACACATCTAGGGCTTCATCAAGCCTTGACAAGGAATTTAGTTACACATAGAAAGAAAGAAAAGAGAAGCCTGTTTATGTAGATCCATCGTCATGATTCCTATCTTCCTCTTTGCTCCAAAAGACTCCTTCTCTTGCTCCTCTCTAGCCTCCAAAGTATGTTCTCTAGCCCAAAACGTTCTCCCGTAAGGCCTATTTATATGTTTGAAGAGAAACCATGAAGTCCCCTTCCAAATCTAAGTCGAAATAGGTCTTATTTCAGTTTTTTTGTATATGGCGAACGATCATATGTATTGCCGATCGATCGTCTATCGATCGATCACAATTCCTTCGTAATTTTCTACCAGTCGATCGTTCTGCCGATTGATGCTGTATGATTCTGATCGATCGCTGTTACTGTCTTGCACGGATCAACAACTCCAGTAGATACGATCGATCGTTTTTATGATGATCGATCGTTTCCTTCAATAGCTCTGTTTTGCGGTTGAGGCAATCAATCGCGTTAAATGGCCGATCGATCGTAGTTACTGTTCATGAATTTTAAATGGCTATAACTTTCTGCTCCAAACTCCGAATTGCGCATAGTTGGTGGTGTTGGAAAGCTGACTTTTTGAACATTAACATGAAGTTATGATGATTTAGACATTGAAGTCTATTTTTACTTCATTTCTGTGTATTACTCTTGTTTCCTACAAAAACCAAAAACTATATTAAAGTAGTAATAATTCTAACCAAACACTAGCATAAACATAAGTTTAGGAGATAATAAAATGCATATTTCATGTGTAGATCACCATCGCCAGTGATACCGGCCATTTGGCCTGCTTCCACCAATGGGACTCCAGCACCCCCTCGGGTGGGACCACCAGCAGGGTCCTCTAATAACCCTCCTCTCCGTTGGCTTTCCCAGGCTCAAATGGAGGAGAAACGGGCCAAAGGTCTTTGTTTTAACTGTGATGAGTGCTATACTTCAGGGCATTGTTATCGCATGCCACCCATGACTTTTATTCTGGAAGAGTCCTGTCCTGAGGAGGACGAGTCCACTGATCCTCAGGGAGATGCTAAATATATGGACTCCATGGCTGAGATCTTGTTTCATGCTTTCTCAGGGACATATACGCCTCACACGATGCGAGTGCAAGGTTAGTTGAAATGCCAACCTGTTGCGATTCTGATTGATAGTGGGAGTACCCATAATTTTATTAATGACAAGGTGGCACAACGTTTGGGCTGTCACATTGCCCAGGTGTGTTCTTTTGACGTTCTCATTGGCAACAGTACGCACATGCGCTGTGAGGGACTATGTCTGCGTGTCCCTCTGCAGATTCAGGGTTATGATTTTGTTGTCGACATCCACCTCTTACCTACAAAAGGGACTGATATAGTATTGGGGGTCCAATGGCTCCAAGAACTTGGGGACGTCATTTGGAACTTTAAGGACTTGGTTATGTCATTTAGTACGGATGAACAACAGGTCCGCCTTCAGGGATCCCACCCCGGTACAGGTATCATTCGACCCAGTTCGACTAGATGCAGGTATCATTCGACCCAGTTCTAGTTCTTACTCTTCGCCGGTTTTGTTGGTCAGGAAGAAAGATGGGATATGGCAGTTTTGCGTGGATTGTCACGCTTTAAATGTCATTACTCTGAAGGACAAGTAACCCATCCCTATTATTGAGGAGCTTCTCGATGAATTATCAGGTGCCCAGTATTTTTCTAAGCTCTATGTATGTTTTGGTTATCATCAGATCTGAATGCATCCAGCCGATATTCACAAAACCGCATTTCGTACACATGATGGCTACTATGAATTTCTCATCATGCCGTTCGACTTGACCAATGTACTGGCTACTTTTCAAAGCTTGATGAATGACATATTCAGACCCTTCTTGCGTCAATTTATACTGGTTTTCTTCGATGACACCTGGCCACTCTCTTTTGTTGAAACAGTCGAAGTGTTCTTTTGGTCATCTACAGATTGATTATCTAGGTCATATTATTGTGGCACATGAGGTTTCTACCGATCCGGCGAAGGTGGAAGCTATACTCGAGTGGCCGACTCCTAAATCGCCAAAGGCCTTATGTGGATTTTTGGGGCTGACTGGCTATTATCGAAGCTTTATCACCCATTATGGCACCCTGGTCATACCCCTTATTGCTCTGCTTAAGACTGGAGCATTTCAATGGAGCCCAGCGGCACAAATGGCCTTCGACGCATTGAAGCAGGTTATGTCTACCGCCCCAGTGTTGGCCTTGCCAAATTTCTCTCAGACATTTGTGGTCGAAACTGATGCTTCAGATATCGGGCTGGGCGCTGTCCTTCTTCAGGCTGAGCGCCCCATTGCCTTCTTTAGCAAGGCCTTGACGGGAAGATCTCTCCATTTGTCAGCCTACGAACGTGAGATGCTTGCCATTGTGCATGCCGTTACGAAATGGCGTCCTTATTTATTGGGTAAGCACTTTGTCATCCGGACGGACCATCAACCCTTGAAGTATTTCCATGACCAGCAGATATCTACTCCAGCTCAGCAACACTGGGTGACCAAACTCATGGGTTATGACTATGATGTGATTTACAAAAGAGGGGCCGACAATACCGTGGCTGATGCTCTTTCCCGACGCAATGAAGAGGCGGCCCTCATGGGCCTGTCTATCCCACCTTTCCTTTTATGGCCGATTTGCTTCAGACCTATCGAGATGTGCCCGAGGCCATGGACATCTTGGGTCGACTCCAGGCTGACCCAATGCTTACCCTCTTTTGCAGAGCGATTATATCATGGGGAAGAACCGCTTATGGGTTCCCCTGTGTTCTTCACTGAGGCAAGCTATTATATCATTCTTTCATGACACTCCTATTGCTGGCCATGAAGGATCATTTCGCACTTGCAAACAGGTTAGTCAGAACTTCCCTTAGCATGGCATCAAAAATGCCGTTCATTCATATGTTGCGGCCTGTGATGTTTGTCAGCTCGCCAAGGCTTCCACTACTACTCCAATCGGCCTTTTACAACCCCTTCCCATTCCTTAGTGCGTGTGGGAGGATGTTTCTATGGACTTTATTGAAGCTCTTCTGGTGGTCCAAGGTAAATCCGTTATCTTTGTAGTAGTTGATCGCCTTTCTAAGTATGCGCATTTCTGCGCCTTGGGTCACCCATACACAGCTAAGATGGTCGCGGAACTCTATGTTCGCGAAGTGGCCAAGCTTCATGGTATGCTGAGGACAATTGTTTCGGATAGGGACAAACTCTTTATCTCCCACTTTTGGTGAGTTTTTTGCCTTGCAAGATACTAAGTTGCATATGAGTACTGCCTATCATCCTCAGAGCGACGGGCAAACCGAGGTGGTCAACCATTGCCTCGAGCAGTATCTCCGTTGTTTTGCCGGGGAGGAACCTCGTCGTTAGCTCCAACTTCTTCCGTGGGCTGAATAGTCATATAATACGGCATATCATACATCTAAGGGTTTCACCCCCTTTGAGTTGTCTATGGCAGGCCTCCGCCCACAGTGATTCGATATTTGCCTTTCAGTGCCCCGTTAGTGAGGTGGATTATACTCTTCAGACTTGCGATGAGGTCCTGCGCCAGTTTAAGGCTAATCTCACGGCTGCTTAGAACCGGATGAAATAAGTTTATGATCACTCTCACACGGATCACGAGTTTTCTGTTGGGGGATATGGTTTATATCAATTTATTTCCCCATCAGCAACATTCCTTAGTGCCAGCTGCCTCAGCTAAGCTAGCCCATCGGTTTCATGGTCCCTACAAGGTGTTGGCACGTATTGGCCCTGTTGCTTATCGTCTGCAGCTACCCCCAACTTCCCAGGTTCATCCTGTTTTTCACGTGTCTCTCCTTCGGCGTTATGTGGGGAATCCTTCTCGCATATCCAGTACGGTGCCTGCGCCATTACTTTTGTCGGTGGACCCCCTGCTCTTCCTTCAGCAATTATGGATCGCTATTGGGTTCGTTGTTCTGGATGTTTGGTGTCTAAGGTGCTAGTTGCTTGGCTTGATCATCCTTTGGACGATGCGACATGGGATTTGGAGGATGACTTCTATGTCCGCTTTCCTACATTTACGCCTTGAGGTCAAGGCTATAGCAAAGCGTGGTGGAATGTTACGTCTCCTTAGATAGTAGGCTATTTTACTTAATAAGGCTATTGTAGGCCGAGTTAGGAATAAGCTAATTAATTGGTTATTTGTTTATGTGTTTTGGCCCATGAGGCCCATCAACTAGCTCAGCGCCTATATATAAGGGACGACTTGTCCTATTTTGATTATTGAAGAATGAAACCCTACTTCTCTCATCTCCTTCTTCTCTCCTCTCATCCCCTTCCCTGCTTTTTGCCGCCGGCTTTTGTGCATCCATCTGGGGTGCACAATAGAGTCATTTCTAAGAAGAATGACAAAGGAAAGGGAGTCGCAAGGGTGTTTTCTCTAGCTTCATAGGAGGTGGATGAGGACACATGTAATAACCCAAATTTGGAAAGCAATTTATGGAAATAAATTGGAGAAGATTGAGAATTCGGAAAATGAAACTAGCAACAAGTAATTTGTTGTAGGATGACTTATCGGTGAATACGTAGAGTTTGCCTAAACTAGGAAACTAAATTATATTCCAATTGGGAGGAATCCTATGGATAATACCCTATATAAATGGATGACTATGGACTCCAAGAGAAACCCTAAACGCAGAAAAATTCTAGGAAAGTTCAAGGTAGGAGCAGGGATCAAAAGAAGAAGAGAAGAGAAAATCAAGCAAAAGTCGAGATAGGACTACTAACCTCAACTGTAAAATCAGTATATTATTATGAAAACCTGATGATATACTGAAAGCATGAGGAATAACTCAAAAAATTTGTTATATCTACAATCGTGTAAGATGTTTGTTTTTGCATGGTTTGATTGAATTGAATATATATTGTATGTACAATTTGGTTTGCTACGTATGAATTTTTTTAGTTAGCTTTACTCGGTAATGTACGTAATTGAGAAGAATTTAAACCCTTAAAGTATGATAGGAGAGATTACTTTTGAGTTAGCACTCATTCTTTTCCTTTTTTTTTATATTTCTTTCATTGAAAAACCTATCTTTTGATTTTTGACCGTTAGATGATTTATGAATGGTTTTGTTAAAACAAAACCCATAGTCTCCGTTCAAGCAAATCAACAGATCAGATTACCATATGAATTTCAGCTTTTAGCATCTTGAATGAAGCCTTTGAAACTTGCTACAACCTTCTTAACTGTCAGATCATCTTTAGATGGTTCTTCATCTAAAAACTCATTTCATGTCTTTTAATATGATGATCTGCAATTTCTTGAAACTAAATAAAACTAAGCCCAATCTTAGACACACAATAAAATATAATTAAATTAAAATAATTAATGCATCTAAATTATTTAATTATAGAAAACTAATTATTAATTACCAACCTAATACTAAAACACATGCTTTTATTTTTATTTTAAACAAGAATAACACTAATATATATATATATATATAAAATAATGTATATTCTTTGTGTACCACATGTCAAGTAAAAAATTGATGGAGCAACTTGCGTACACGAATAAACCCAATTATAAAGAGATTACAAGCAACAAACACTAATTTGTGATCTACTCACTCCCTACACTCACCGAGCTTGGGCCTGCCAAAACTTTTTACAGCAGTTAAGCCCAAACACAGTTAGGGGCTGTTTGGATAGAGAAATGGGTCTTATTTCACTGTCAATTCAAGGTGAATTCACTTGGACCACGTTTGGATAGGGAATTTGAGAAGAATTGAATTTTCACTTGAAATGGGAATTTCACTTCCAAATTTAGCTTTCATGTGATAGTCCTTTGGGGGACTTTTCACGCTGAAACGTACGGTCTAACAAAGGCAGATGAAAGGAATTCACCCACAAAAATTCCATAGTTGCCCTCGCCCAAAGCCCCTCATTTTCTTCACCCATCTCGACCATTCCTCAAACCCTATACATGCTGACATCTTCTTCACCCATCTCAACCACCCTCATCGCCGTCGCATTAGTCCAGATCCCCCCTCTCCCACAGAAATTACCCTAGCTCCACTACCGCCATGGTCCCCGAGCGATCCATAGCTGCGCTGCCGCCATTTCCCCCGAGCAATCCCTGAACGTCATGCCCCTCCTCGTCGTCGCATGAGCCGACATCCGCATCTCTCTCACGGAACCCTAGGTCTGTCGCCGCCATGTCACCCAAGAGATGCGTAGGTGCGCTGCCGCCATGTCCCCCGAGCAATCCCTGATAGTCACCCCCCTCCTCGCTATCGCATGAGCCAAGAAATTGATGTTCTTTCTCCATTTCCCACTATAATTCTCCTAATTGATCGCCAATTCCGTTTGTTTCTAGATGATGCTATGTATATGATGTTATTTTTGTACTATCAGATGTTTATTGCTTGTAAAAATCCTACCTTTCGCAATTTTTTTTATCATTGCACATATATTCCAGTCATGTTAATGAGCTTTTGTATCTCTGCATATGTTTATTTTGCGACTTGGGAATTTGATGGGTATGCATATATCTCCAAAAATCAAGCTTTTAGATCAATGCTTATGCTTACCATGTTCTATGAATACTTGCATTTCTGTATTTTGCGTTAAGGTATTTTGATGGTTATGCCTATATTTTTCTGTCTTAAAATCAAGCTGAAATTGGAGGGTCAGTCCTGTGCAAGTAGAAAATGTTTGTATGTTCATGCTGATACATACTATGAAGACCTGCATCTACTTATATTTATCATGTTCTATGAATGCATGCATATGTTTATTTGACGTTGAGGTATTTTGATGGTTACGCATATATTTTATCTCTTAAAATCAGTCTAAAATTGAAGGGTCAGTCTTGTGCAAATAGAAAAATGTTGTATGTTCATGCTCCCATATTATGGCATGTTCATTGCATAATGCATGCTGCTTGTGTGAGACATTTGCGACCTATGCACTTGTTCATTTAATCCAGAAAATGTCAACTGCAAACACACACGATGAGGTCCAAGTTATTGATGCTCCAAGGAAATTTGCTAAGAAGGTCGAATGGAATCAAGTTGAACATTATGCCTTCCTCACACACATGCGCACTGCCATAAGAGATGGGCATAAGAGGTTGAACCAGCCGGACAAAGAAGGGTGGGAGAAAGTGGCTCCATATGCTAGGGATGATCAGTATATGCGTGTAGAGAGAGATAACATTCGCGATCTTATAGGGGAATACTATGGGTTGCCTCATGTGGTTCCCCCATCTCCTCACAATCTATAGTGTTGTGGACAACTCTTTTTTGGTTTGTGCTTTCAGTCATTCAACTTATATGAGTGGATGGTGGCAAACTTTTATACCCCTATTGATGCTGATTGATAACATTCTTTGCAAGGATTTTTGCTATGCAGGGTATGCAGTAGTTAGAAATGGAAGACAATAGGAGCAATGATGGCACAACTGCTTTTTTGGTCATATGGCAGTTGAAATCACCCCCAACCTGCATACTTTCATGTTTTTAACGTTGAAAATCACTGCTGAGGATAAGCTACAAAATTTCAATTAAGTTGAGTACACTGCTTCATATTTTTAACGTTGAAAATCACTGGTTGCTGCTTTTGCTTTTTTCTGACAATTAGTTGAAAGTTTGTTGACAATGGCCATACTTCTGACGTAGTAAGTGCAATGCAACTTTAACACTCTTGATGATTGCCTTCTAAACTGAGGGTTAATATTTTTCCTATTTCATAATTTCAAGGCACTTGTACAGAGATTAGATAAGGTTGATTCAAGTGAAGTGAAACATGAGGAGAAACTGGCTTTTTGGATAAATATACATAATGCACTTGTGATGCATGTACGTAATGTTGTAAAGCATAATATAGAAGCAAAAAGTAAAAGGCTGCATGTATTATACATACTCTCTATTGGCTTTGATATATATGTTTTGATGGAGTACAAATGTAGACAAAAGGGATTGTTCCTTTTAAAATAAAAAAATAGAGTATTTGGGGCACTAAATGTTTTGACCCAAATCTTTTTTTAACACAAAGAGAGTTTCAAAAGGATCGGGATCACAATCGATACTGGTACTTTCAAAAGGTGAAGCTCATCACCTGATTCACCCCGGAGGGTCACCAAGAGTTCGAGTGCCCCGATGACGTTTATATCGTTGACCAGGCCGAAGAGGTTGGCATTAACCTGCCATACTCTTGTCGGGTTGGCTCTTGCTCCTCCTGTGCTGGGAAGGTTGGAAAGGGAGAAGTCGACCAATCTGATGGCAACTTCCTTGATGACGACCAGATTGGCGAAGGTTGGGTGCTCACCGGTGTCACCTACCCGCAATCAGACCGTGAGATTGTGACACACAAGGAGGAGCTCACTGCTTGATGATCTCCACAATAAAAATCCCAAGCAAAAAGATTTACAGAGCAAGAACTAAAGAATATGCACTGATAAATTCTACTAGCCAGCGTGGTGTAGTTGGAATTGATATGTGATTAGCATTTGGCCATATATGTTGATGTTGGCATGGATCAGACATGTTTTCCTTCAGAGTACCAGAAATTTGGTCAAATGAAATTAATTTTTCTGAGGCAATGGAGGAGCTTCGTGTTAATGTACAAGATCCTACAATAACTGTTTATCTCTCTCATCTATAAAGGATTCTAGCATAACATACATTAACGGTCTGTTATGACCCTATTCTACTAAGATTAGCATTGGTTTCCTTTATTAGCTAGATTCCTAAAACTAGGTCAATTAGGACTATAGTTTAGAGTCTATCCTATGTCAATTAGGATTATGGCTTAAGAGCCTATAAATATGTAAAGGGGTCTTCCCTAATCCATAATCAAAGATCAATGGAATAGTTTATTTACTAGTTTATGTTAGTTTCTTAGCCTTTATCCTACTTTTTCTCCCCTTTCTCCTACAATGGATTCTCATATAGATAACGGTCTACATCACAGTCTTTTAAATACAATTAGAATAAATTTGTTCAAACTTGATACCACATTTCTTAAAACTAACATCACTTTAATGAGTATACATCATAAAACACTTCAATTTCATCCATCACCATTTGACCATGACTACCATACAAAATATTATAAAAAATATAAATAACATAATGGTCCTATTCCCTCATATATTCCTCCACCAACCACCTTTGATTTCTTTGTTGATTCATCATGTTGAAATACACATTTTCATCACCTCTTGTGGCAGTGTTAAGTTGAAGCCGACCATCCAGCCACACAAAGTACCCGCATCCCTTCTCCCATGTAGAAATCAATTAATGTGTGAATATGCATATATAATACCAATTACATAAATTGTATACATATATCTTTTTTTTATTTAACTTACATATTGGTTTTGACATTTCATGAACCTCCTTCCAGGATGGGGGACCTCTACGAGCAGTGTATAATGTCATGGGATGTGATCTATACATAAGACACAGTTCCCCCGTTCTCCTAGTATTACAACTACTAGATGCATCAATTTCTGAACATTTTAACAAATCGGCAATTGAAAAATGTCCTCAATTGTGATCCGCAGATTGTAAGGAAAAAATAGATTGTATGTGGATATATCTACTCACATTACAAAGGGGGCTAACCATGGCTAAACAAACACATTGCCTCATTCAATTTGGCTAAACAAGAGTCACTAGGCCATCGTTAATTCAATTTCTCATGATTAGCAAATATTTACCATCCATGACTAATATTCATCAAAGAGACAAATATCATTTGTGTATTAAAAAATAAATTTACAAAACAACTCCCCATTCATCTTCATAGCATGAGATTAATAGCAGAGGCCCTAAAACCTAGTATTATATAAAATGACTCATTGACATATAAAATGACTCATTGACGAGGCCATAAAACATAAAATCATATAAAATTACTCACCATATACAAAATGACTCATTGTGCAAATGGTCTGAGATAGCATAAGCAGATCACTCATAGACCCTAACACCATACAATAGTGCATACTAACGAGGCTTTCAAATGCTAATCATCATAAAATTCAATATCTTCCAAATCATTTTTTTTCTTACAACAAGGTATGAGAGAATCATCTACTTACATACACACATAGAAGCACTCAATTTGTGCATGAAAGAAGCATTTTTTATGAAAGGAGATGTCATACACACGCAATCACACAAAGCTATTTTTGTTTACCTTATCATAGCAAGGAGGCAAGGCGAGCAGGTACCAGAGCATGACGAGGAGATGTATGGCGGTGCACAGTGACGAGATACTGAAAAACGGCAACAAGGGACTCGGGATCACGACGAGGAGGCACCGAACGGCGGCGACAAGGGACTCATGAGCACGGCGAGGCAGCGAACAAGAGCACAACGATTGCATCCCCCTTTCTCCCCACAGCCCACCTCAACCTAATCCTAACAAGCCAAATGTGTTCACACATGGCGAGCAAGTACCGGAGCACGGCGAGGAGATGCATGGCGACGATGACAGAACAGGGCGAAACAGCACAACGAAGAGGTACCGGATGACAACAACAAGGGACTCGGGATTACGACGATGAGGCTCCGGACGACGGTGACGAGGGACTCAGGAGCACGGCGAGGTGGCAGACAAGAGCACGGCGATTGCATCCACCTTTCTCCCCTCGGCCCACCTCGACCTAATCCTAACAAGCCAGGTGAGGGGCATATTTAGAACTATTTGTCTAATTTAAAAAAAACTACTGCTTTTACTATCCAAGCACAACGCCCATTATATTTATTGCAAATTTTCCACTGTCCAAATCATATTCACATATCTCACATTCTTTGAAGAATTTTTTCACCTGAAATCCAATTCTTTTTCTTCGCTCCATCTCTATCCAAACAACCCCTTAGTTACTGAAACCCATTCTTGCCCACTAGTCAAATCAATTTACTAACTAGTATGACAACCACCCACTCGCGTACCAATGAAGTAACTTTCCATGAGCCACATTAGTGTGGCAAACTGGCAATAGCCATCCACTAGTTTGTTAGTAGAGAAATCGTGAGCAAACCACTGATAACCGCTCTGGGTTGTCCGCTAGTTTCAGACTTGAAAGGATTTGTCCATCCAAATTTGTGGGAAAATGTCAAATTTAAATGGATTTGTCCATCCATTCTAAGACACTGTATATCAAGTTTATGGACTTTGGTTATGGAGCCTGTCGGAGTTGGCGCGCCATCAATGACAGACCACCCTTTACCAAGAAAAGGTCCATGACACCACACTTTTTTAACTACTGATAATACGACTGGTGTGCCATGTGTTATTTGTACTTAGACACGAGGATTCATGGGTCAAATTATTGGCTGTCCGGACTAGCACACTACTCCAAGTACCTTTCAATCGCTTGACATGTGTGCTCAGATGGAGTGCAAATGTACATCGTCGATCTAGAGATCGATGACTAGGCCGACTATATACCCAATAATTTCTTGTGCATACAGAGGGGCCTTGCACTCCAGCTGTTTTTATATCGTGTCACGTGGGCGTAAATCCAACATGGCATGCCGGTCGCACTAAACTTCCCCTCCCGTCCCATTTATATCTCGAGGACCTACTAGAATTAACAATAATCCTTTTTTATGGAGCAAGCCAAATCAGACGTCTCAGGTCACACCAAGCCCCAAGGAGCTCATTTCCTGATAAAAAACACTCCAAAAAAAGCCTCAACTCAGCTCAGAACCAAGTCCTCAACCACTCCAAAAGAGCTCCTTTCCCCTTGGCTTCACCTCTCTGTCCCTCTCCACCACCTCCTTCGAAACCCCTTCCTTCACGCTGTCATTCCATTTCCTTTTCAAAGAAGTTACTGTCTTTTTGCTCCCTCTATCTCTTGCATGATTCATGGCCTCCTAGTGTTCCAAGAATCCATGTTTTGGGACATGAAAAAGACCATCTGATGTTTTCCTCTTATGGGTCAGGATGTATCCAAGAAAATGGATGTTAAAAGGGTCTTTAGGATGAATGCTGCATTTGATTTGATCTCTGTGAGTTGTAGTTCTTGGGGGCACTTTTAGGAGTGGAGAATGAAGGACTTTCCAGGGACTCCAGGGACTTATGCTGGCCTATTCCTTAGGCTTGCACAGTTTCTGGTCGCAGCTGGTTCCATTGCTTCAATGGCGACGGCGGAGGGATTTACTAATTATACGGCCTTTTGGTATGCTTCTAGTGTTTTTTTAGTTAATAAATACTTGAACTTTATATAATCAGTGAATCAATTTGATACTTTTGGTTTTTTTTTGCCTTCAATGTGTTAACTTGACTCATCTGTTTTTAATTGTTTTGATAAGTTGTTGTTTATATCCTCCATTGCATAATTATAAGACAAAATAGTGTGATTTAAATTTAGCCTGCATAACAGTTCTAATATCAGTATCTGGTAATAATGGGGTTTGCCTGACTTTAATGTTATGTGGCAAAGAGTCTTTGAATTTACTGTCCTTTTCATGTGTTGGCTAGTATAGATGAAATATAGGTATTCTTTTGTTTTTGGGTTTGAGAGGGTGCGCGGTCTTGTATAAAAAAATTCTCTGACCAGTGTTATATTAGAGAAAGTGCATGACAATCAGTTTTAATCACTATTCTTAAAGAGCCTTGTAGAGATTACCACTTGTTTTTGTTTGTATCTTATATTACCCGTTTGTTCAGATAAAAAGGGTGCAAGAGTGATTTTTCTTTTCAGCTCTAGTTGTTGAAGTTTGGCAATGATATGTCTTCTGACAGTGTTTGACGCTAAGTTCTATTGAATAATGTTGACAAAAATATTTGGTTCATCAAAACCTTTTTGTCTATAAAATAAGATATTAGAGGATTACAAGAAGATGGTATCAAAATTGATGTTTTTTAATGGATGCATCACCAATAGATAATAACGACCTGCATTATTGAACCTGTGGAAATGGCAGTGAATAAAGCTCTTTACAAGACATTGTAAAGATCATGTAGAAGTCTGCCTTTCTCTGCAGGTGGAGAGGCATCAACTGGAGGATTTGCGTTCTCTTGTCTGCAATAATCGTCATCCACATTGTTTAATACAAGTGGAGGAGGTGTATCAAACGAAAATAATCGTTTTCTTATTTGCTTTTGATTTTTGATTTTCTATCCTTGCCTTTCAGTGTTTTTTCTGTTTCTTATGTACCATTAAATATACAATTCGTTTCTTCAAAAAGACGTATGTAGCTAGTTTCTCAAAATACAGTGCAGGGATATATTGAACACACAAAATATATGAATGTTTATAACTGTTGTGAGTACTGGGCACTGCACGAAGGGTTGAAATGTTTTTTCAGAACTCGTGTTCAGCAACACTAGAAAACGAAAAAAACTATACATAATGAAAATGATGGCTATCATTTGTATATTGGTGATCCAATGTCTTCAAAAAGATTCCTATTTTTGACTTTATTACACATGCTCCTAATTTTGGCTTAAATCTGACTTCATTTTTAGTTACATTAGGTAATAACTTCTTTGCAAATGGCTCAGACCATGACAAATTCACAGTTAACTGTTAAAATCTGAACTTGAGTTACTATTTCCTTAAATACTTAAGTAATGGTATTGTGATTTCTGTGGTGAATGCAAATCCCTAAATACCTAGGGTAATGGTATAATGCTTTAAGTGAATATAGGTTATTGTAGTGGCTTTTATGGGTAAAGAAAAGCTTCGGACAGGATATGGAATTCATGTGAAATAATTTGAGTGTTAAGGACTTTTGTAGCATCAAGATAAGGTGAAAAATAAAAAGTTGTTTATGATGCATAAACGATGAAGGACTGATATGATTAACTTTGCATTAAGATTAACATGACTAATTAAAGAACAGTATGAAATTTGTTTTGTGGTCAGAGGCTTTCAACAGTATGGAAAATGAAAAGGAACCAAAATCAATTTCAAACATAGTTAGCACCAACACGAGAAGCTTTGCAAAAGTCAAATAGCTTGATATTTTACTGTATTCAATCTCACACGTTTCAGCTTGAATTTGACTTCGTTAAGTAGCCGGTCCATGAATATGTTAATTTGAAAAGAGATTTTTCTTTTATTTGCGGCATAGAACAAAAGTGTATAATAGTCCACAATAGTTGCATGCTGTTGGATATTATTTTCTTGGAAAATTGTGGAAACTATTATAAAGAAAATATGGAATGGACTTATTTTTCAGGTGCAATGTACCATAATGAACGTTTGCAATAAGGTTGATTCATTTTGTTGGTTTGCCAAAAGGGAGAGAAAATAGCTAGGATGATCTGGTTGTAACTTACTTGGAAAAAGGAATGGAATCAGTGGAGGGTATAATTATACATTATTGAATTTGTGATGACATGATTTGTGGGAGCCATTTCTATATTCTTAGCTTCAGTTTGAAGAGATTGAATCTGCTCCAAGTAGAACCTTTGTTATATATCTTTTTCTGCTTAAAAGTCTCACTGCTAGATTCAATCATATGGTTCAACATTTCAAGAAGGGAGAAAAAGGGAGAGAAACGATAACAAATCAGCCAGGTAGTTAGTCTGATATTATTGATAACAATAGAAAAAAGCCTTTTTGGATATATAATAAAGAAGCATCATCATCATCATCATACATCTTATCCCAGCTATCTGGTGTCGGCGGCATGGATTATATACCATGTTTCACTCTTATCCGAATCAAAATGGTACAAAATCCACACAAAGAAACATAGTGGCATATTTTAGAATTGAGCTTTCGCTAGTAATTCTAATGAGCATATTTTAGAATTGTTCAGTACTATGAATCTAGATCGTCTAGATATAACGACAAAAATCTGTTTTACATTTGCCGTTTAGATAGCAAATGAACATTGACTGTAGATAAAAACATGAGCTGATAGTGTAGTTAAAGAAAAATTGCAGAGGGATGGAAAGGAATGCAAGCTGCCAATCCCATACATCTGGGATAAGGAAATGATGGCGACAAGGATGAGGGTAACAGGAAGACCAAAACTATACCTTAAACAGTGGGGAGTCTCCACATCCATTTTGATGTGTGCGATATCTTTGTTCAATGTTGTGCAATTCAGCCATTGAATTGGGTCTATATTTATTAGTCTGATGAACCTAGTAATATTGCACTGATTTACTGTGGTCCTATCTCCTTGAACACCTTTGGGGCCTGTATAGCAAGAGGCAAAAATATTTTTCTCTCCCTCTCTGTAGATTACATATATAAACACAGTTATATATGTATATGTTGGATGATGATATCTTTAGTACTGAATATATGTCAATGTTTGAAAAAAACTGGGAACCCTTAAGTTCAGCGCTACAGAGAGGGCTTATGCACATGGGGCCGGAAGAAATAGTGCGAGGACCCCATGGATTGTGTACCCACAAAGTTCCAACCAATCTGATTGGATCCCATGTTTCCAAGCCTTTTAAAGATGGCTAATAATCAATGTCGCTTCATGTGAGTTCCACGTATCCAAACCTCCAAAATCATGACTTATTAGCAACCTTATGTTTTTAAGTAGTATATTATAGAACCCCTACAAGTGATCTTGGTTTCATCTCTACAGACCTTTAATGCGCTAAATTTTTGGGTTGGTACCAAAAATTTTACAAATAGTTGACTACATGTCATTCCATGTAAGTAAATCAAATTCATGCATTTCAAGGTGACACGAATGATGAATAGCCTCTCCGTTCCAGAGGTGAAATGATATGAGCTTGCATCATGCCTTGAACACATTTCAAAGTTCTTTTAGATGGGTTTATTATTCATGAAATTCCTTTGATTAAAGTGATAGTTGCCGTAGGTCTATATTGTGTGGGCAAAAAGGGTTATCATTCCTAAAATGGGACACCATGTGCGGGTTTCAGTTTGTTGGTATTTTTTGTTTAAAGTAGCTTATTTGGTCTGGATAGTAGCTCGAGTTTCCAACTGTATTCACTCGAAATTCTATACAGGTGGAACTGAAATTCAGGCCACTTAAAATTTAAACCAACCTACCACGCATATCCCCTCCCTAGTTTTTTTCACTCTGCAACTGTAAAATTTGTAGAGGTGGATTTGGCTAGGTCTTGCCGATATTCATTTAAAATTTTGCAGTAGTTCAATACAGCAATGGCTGTTACAATGGAGTCATTTTAGACTTGTCTTTGTATTTTTCCAGGTGTACTTAGATTGGGGTTACAGGCCATCTTGCCTTCTTATAGCTACCATATGGTTATTGATATTCTTCATAGGGCATTGGAATTGTCATTGCTTAAAATATGCTTTGGAAACAGAATGTATGGAAGTGCATTTTAAGACCTGTTTCTCTATAAAGTTCTGTTTCTCGTTTATTAGGTGAGAGGGTTTCTATGGATTAGTATTAGGTTACACATTGTCACATATCTTTTTAACTTCCCATCAGTTTTGTGGCTTGTCAGCTTGATTGCTTGTACATTAGAAAGTACTATTCTCTATTCTGGTTCAACTTTTCAACTTCCCGTTATCTGATGCAATCATGTGGTTAGGAATGCTTTCACACATTTATGGAAAGCCATTATTGCCAATAGACTTATCTGAATAATTCTGCAAACGCGGGTTACTCATCAGCTGCTGTCAGGGGTTTTACTTATTATATTTAATTATCATGACAATTAAATGGAAAATTCTCTCTCATAATCAAAGCTGCTCTCTCTTTGCAGCTACCTGATAGCTTCAATGGGTTTGCAAGTAATATGGTGCCTAGTACTAGCATTTCTGGATGCATATGCACTGGCATACAAGAAAGTCCTAAGGAATCCCCTTCTGGTCAGCCTCTTTGTTGTTGGAGATTGGGTTTGTTTTACTAACCCTCTTGTTTCTTTGCTATTTCTTTTCTCATTTTTTTCATGCTGTCCTGTGCATAAATATGCTACATACACATGCTTGCATTGAGAAATGTTAACCTGTGTGCTATTCTACATCATATTTAGATAAATAGAAGCTCAAGTAGATTTTTGTCATATGTATATGAGTACAATTCTTTTATGGGATAATTTAAGATTCGACACAAGATTCTCAAATGTCTTTGTGATATCAGGTTTGCAGTGTCACTGATTTGGTAACATATTAAATTTAAAGTTAATTCTCGCTATATATTTGTGGACAGGTCACAGCAACTTTATCATTAGCAGCTGCGTGTTCTTCCGCAGGCATAATAGTGCTATATGACAAAGACTTGGGGTACTGTAAGTTACTTGGCTGCCAGAAATATCAGATTTCGGTGTCACTTGCATTCTTGAGTTGGATGTTAATTGAAATATCATCTCTCATCATGTTTTGGCTTGTAGCGTCTGGTTAGCACTCTACTAATTAACTTTTGCCTGTCATTGTCCTTTCCAGTATGCTTGTTCAAAACAAAGTCGCTTCATTAACCATTCGTAATGCTTGTTCAAAACATTACATATTTTGGCTAAAATGGATTTTTTCTCAAGGGTAAACTATGGTTTTAATTCGACCTATGTTTATATTCGCCTGGAACTTTTTGGGCCACAAATTTTGATCACTGTGGTACCTTTAATGCAGGGGCAGGCAAGTTTTGAATCACCTGCCAGCTCCCTGCTACATGTGAGCCGGTGGATTGCGATCCACCTGGTGCATATTTTCGAAAAGATTTCACGTAGCTCGATTTTTTCAATTGACCATTTAGATTGATTGTTTCACTCTGATCCTAATATCCCTACTCTCCCGTGAGATACGTTCGACGAGAGAGTGAGGATTTCATGATCCAAACGCAACAATCAATCTAAATAAAAATCAATGAGGTGATTTACCAAATAATACTGAACGCATTTTTTTATAATGTACTGAATATAATAACCTTGAAATGGAGCAAAATGCAATGTTCTGTACGAATTTTTTTTGGCAGCATCTATACGATCTATTTAATCATATGAGTTACTGCAACATTTTGAATTATCTTAATTTTCGGATGGATCTGGTTGCATTGGTTTATGAGAATGATGCAGTCGATTAATGATGTTTTCAAAATATCGCATTGCACATATTTTCTTTTTCGTTTTGTTGAAATAGCAGTGTAGTATCTGAATGAACTACACGTTTAACTATTCAGAGATTCTGATACTATGATCTATCCTTGAAACCATCTCCCCACTCTCTGGTTGAATGTCTCTCCTTACTGTTAAGGAGAGACATTAGATGAGAGAGTGAGGTTTTCGTGATCCATTCAACAATTAAAATGAAGAAATCAATGAAGTGATTTGCCAGATAATATTGAATATAATTTTGAAATGGAACGGAATGCAATGTAGGGCTAACAGCTGATGCGTCATTGGCTAATGATTGAGGGCATTTTGGTCCTACTATATGTATTATGAAGGGCCATAGTTGTGGTTTTGATATCCGAGTGCCATTTTGGTAGTTTCCAAACTTTATGGATCTTTTTAGATTAATCCCTTCTTACTAGTTGATTAGCCACTGGCATTAAGGTTTAACCAACAAATAAACATCAAATACTCGGCGTTAGCGCAAAAACTAAAAAATGGGATGAGCACTAATAAGTTCCAAAGGAGTATACAGAAGATTGTAAACATAGATATTTATGCTATACATAATAAGAAATGTCTCATTAGTATGTGCTAGTTCACATGCCATTGGATCGAGATCTATTGGTGTGCATTAATACAAGGGCAGGATGGTTTGAATCTCCCACCTCTGTATTAATGTACGCTATTGGATCTACATGGAAAAGATGAAAAAAAGGTTTTTTGGGTGTATGCAATGAAAGAAACAGAGGTAAACGTACATAAAACTTATATCAACCATGGACTCATCTAAGAGAACCAAAGCATGAAGAAAAAATTGCAATACCTTTTCACTTAACGGACTTGCCAGGTGATTCGTTAATCTCCCACACTTTAAGATGTTTACAGGAACAGTTGATGCCATTTATAAGAAGTTAAACAACAATTTCTTCCTACTCATTAGAGAGTGTAGATTTTACACCAACCTTGTGTCCATCTAGTCCGGAAATCACCACCAGGAAGCCACCGACTCCTCTTCTTGCAACCGAGAGTTGCTCCCTCATGTCGAAGCCAGCTTGATAGAAGCCCTCAGCGTGGCCTGGGGCCGCGGTTATATGATCTTAAGGGAGGGGCAGAGGCAGTTGGTTCACCTCACCAGAGAGGAAACATCTCATTGTTACCTGTATGCCTATTAGTACGACGGAGATACTATCTCGAGGGACTCGACGAGGATGTTTCTGGCTAGTAAAGGTGAAGTACCATCCCAGTTGTTCGACCCCATGTTTGGGTGCTGCGGCGTTCAGAAATCCAACAAATCCTTATGCATCTTTTTTTCCTTTGTCTGCTCTCCTCTCTTCTAACAGTCTAGTACTTTCGTACTGATGTAGACCATAATAGGAGAAAGGAGAGAAAGAGTAGGATTAGGGCTAAGAAAAATTAGATTAAACTAAACTAGAAAATAATTATTTTATTGATCATGCATTATGAAATGGGGAAAACTCTTTACATATTTATAGACTCTAAACGAGAATCCTAATTGACATAGGATAGACTCTAAACTATAGTCCTAATTGATATAGGAGTCTAGTCCTAAGAATCTAACTAATAAAGGAAAATAATCATAACCTAACTAGAATAAGATCATAACATTCCACCAACGTCTTCAAGGTGCTCTTATCGTTTTGTATCAAAGGTGACAATGCGAAATGCTCAACTTCAGCAAAATGTGTTAGGCCCACGAAGGCTCCTGTAGACGAATTGCTGGTTGGACTTGTATTCATAAATGAGTAGGCCCAGTTTGGCGGAAAGTATGCCTTCCAAAAAGCTGTGAACCAATAATGGGCCACACAAAACTTGTCTGATTTTTTATTTTTGTTAATGAGGTTGAACCAACCCGAAGTGTAGAGTTTGAACCAAGTATGAAGCGAGCACGTTTGAACCATCCCGATCTGGTCCACATTGGACCAACCCAACAAAAAGGCTATGCTCTTCGTCTTCCTCAAACCAACCAAATGGGTGTCATGTGAACGGCGGTGAGGGAAGCGACATGTGGGCAAAGAGGCAGCTGGGAATACACAGCGGTGACAGCGGCGGCGACACGACAACGATGGTGGTGGGAACGGAGGCATGGATGACATTGTAGCGGCGATCTCAAAGGTGGTGGTCTGTGGTGGTATGTGACGACGATCGGCGTAATGGCCAAAATAATCCTGGAGCTTGTCCTCCGACGAGAGCCCATCGATGAAGAGCTTATCCTAATAGGAATCCATCACCGGCAGCTGTCTTCTTGATCGGCAGATCGAATCTTTGTGGGGTATCTAGGTCAAGAGTTGGAAGGCGAGGCGGGGACGAAGAGGAGCTGAACACGATGGCGTTGGGGGTGGAAGGGCGCCGACGGAGGCAAGTTGGATGGCCTAAAGGCGGACGTTTTGGTGACAGGCGAGCTGAAGGTGGTGTCTTTGGGCAACGGGGGTTACGAGGCAGCAGATCTAGTGGTGGTCACAGCTTGAAGTGGTGCGGCAGCGCGACCGGAAGAAGAATTTATGCCTCGGATGACTCTGCTGGCATCAGATTTATAGTCGCCATCGGCACATCTCCGCCCGGGTCGATCAGAAAGGAGGACCATGAGAGATGTTTTTCATTGACGGAAATCGCCATGCCGGCTTTCTCTGTAGGATCAAAGCCATCGAAGACAAATCCTCTCCCGTTTTGCTGAGGGCCAGCCATGGTAGAGCTTTCAATATGAAAAGGCAGACTTTGATCTTTTGAAGCCGCACCCGAGAACAACGCGATGATGGGGGGCTCTATTTGCTGATTACTGTTCGGAATTTCGCATGACATCGGCGATAGACCTGGTGTTTGTGGAATATCCAACGTGGAACCGTCAGTATCGGTAGACAACTTGATAGCCGATTCGTCCTGAAGTTTGCATTCTGGCGACTGTGAATTGTCCAAAAAATTTGGCTTCTAAAAGAGCATCTTCAGTGAGTCCCTCTGTTCAGCAAAGAGGTGCTCTATGTCTGCTTTTAATTTTGCCAAGTTGTCTTCATAGTTCAATGGCGGAAGCACATGAGGGTGTGGGAGTCGAGGATCGCAACTCTAATGTCGCCATGATCAGTCTAGAGGAATGACCGCTCCGAAACCAATGATGTAGGCCGTAATCTACATGTAATTCTATTATAAGAGAAAGAAGAGAAAAAGTAGGATTAGGGCTAAGAAAGACTAGATTAAACTAAACTAAAAAATAACTATTTCATTGATCATGCATTATGAAGTAGGGAAAACCTTTTATATATTTATAGACTCCAAACTAGAATCTTAATTGATATATGATAGACTTTAAACTATAGTCCTAATTGACATAGGAGTCTAATCCTAGAAATCTAAATAATAAAGGAAATTAATCATAACCTAACTAGAATAAATACAATCCCTCCCCAACTCAGAGATCTAACAGAAGAAAGAGAAATTGAAACACACCTACAAGGGGAATTGGAAATAACCGAGTATATTAGTCATCCCAAACCCCATTTAAGTTGGACTTCAAAATTTTTGTTTGTTTTGTTTTTATGCAACTATGCAAGGGAATCTGACCAATGGACCTCTCCCACAAGGGAGAGTTACAATCAGCCGGAAGTGAATTTTTAATTTCAACCTTAGGGCCTAGACATTGTCTCGATCGCTCCCGCCCAGGAATACTCACAACGCATGGGCCCCATGTGGAGCCCATGCGCAACGATCTTTTTTTTCTTGAGCGGGCTCCATGACCAAAGTCTATGGTCATGGTACGTGGGGGTCTTAACATGGAACATAGAGGCCTAAATGGTACTTATATGTACATAAAATTGTCATGGTAATAGTTTGGCAACTTGATGCACAGAGACGATATAAAAGGATTCTCCCTAGCTCATATCGTTTGATGAGCTTGATTTTGTGCGTACAGATGAAAATAAGTCACTACAATTCAAAAGAGCTTGAGAATGGTTCCGGTAGCATAATGACGGCGGCCAAGAGAGAATATGAATCAAACTCCTAGCTCCACAGGACGGAATATCCAATCTTAAGATTTTAAGAATGGCCTTATAGATCATGTTTTAATAACAGCAATGAAAAAATAGATATTTCGAACTTTATGTATTACTCTTGCATAGTACATACCCATTAAGAGATGCCACATTTTGGATCTGTCTGCCATGGAGAACCAGCCAGGCAGCCAACCTATGAAAGAATGTTGAGGGATGCTATGTTTATACCATATATTTACATACATCTTTTCCATACTAATAGTCCTATTTGGTTTTTCAAAATGGACTGTAAAAAGGAGGGAATATTTCTGATACGCCAGACACGCCTCGCCACAACATGAATGGGGCCCTAGGAGCCCACACACTTACAAATAAGACCGAGGACCCAGTTAAAAGCCAAACTCGTGTAGCCTTACCAGGAACCGTGACCAGAACTCCACACTCCTGCTAATACATAAATGGCTAAATGAGTACATACTGTCTTATGTACTGCTCAAGCACACTATATATGTAGTAGGTCACAGGGGTTGTTCATGGTGTTCAGTCATGGAACCATTTTTGTTAAAAGCCGATGCCTGCTGTCTTCTGTCATGACTTGCAGCCCCTTGAACATCCTCCTTGATTTCGTCTTTCTATTTCTTCATCTCGAAAAAGTTATATAAACGTCATACTCGCTCTGTCCGGTATTATTATCACCATAAGTTCTCCGAAGTGTAACTAAAATAGTTCACTTTTGAGAACCTTATGGTGATAAGAATTTCGGTCGGAGGGAGTATGTTATTTGACTATATATTCAATCCACAAGTGGATGATGCATAATGTATCACTTTTTTCTTTTATAAAGGAATAGACCGTATTATAAGACCACTCGACAGCAATTTGTGTTGGATATCGAGCTTCGCCAAGTTGGCCGGTGAACCTCCTTAACCATGCTTTTTATGGTTACATTCAAACAGGAACATGCACAAGCAAATTACTGAAATTAATACATCGTTATCAACAAAGAAATTAAAGCACTAAACTACTTTTGCACCATATTTATTGAACACATTTAGCCTACAATTTGAAGTCTTAATGCTTGGATCATGTCAATCTGGGCACTCCATCATCTAATCGAAAATGATTGAACTGGAGCTTATGTCTGCCATTATCTTATTACCAGAGTTAAAATATGGTTTAATTTTTTAGAGGCTGTGTGTTATTCAATATAATACTGATCTATTTATTGGGATTAATGTACATTAAGATAGCTCATTAATTATTGTATATGTGTACATGCATCAACCTCATAATTAAGCATTGGTGTGGCTGAAACTGGATTTAAAAATGTTGCTAACATTAATGGCCAACCACCATCTACCTAATGAATTGCATTTCTGTTTTGTGGTAGTATTTGTTTATAAGAAAGAGAACACAAGTTCGGCAACCATCCTCAATTGTCTGATTATAAATTTGTATTGTTGTTATTTTTTTAAGCTAAGAGTCAAAGCTGTAACCTCCATAAAGCTCGTCTTGTTGATTTCATATATGAGAATGATTCCACTTAGCCCTTTTGTCTCATACACACGCCCACGCAGGAGAGATAAGAGTAATTATAAGTTCCTTTTATTTTTTATTTTTGGTTATTGTTATATTTGAGTCAAGGAGACATATTGTCTACACTACTGCAAGCAGGCTTTCAATTTGATGCAATACTTCAGGAATGAGAATATGCGAGATTAGGGCGACAAGTACGGTGGGACGTCAATTACACTTGATTTCATTTTTTTAACATGTGTTCATTCTTCAAGAGTTGGCACATAACATACTAGAAAATAAAAAAGAAAAGAAAAGAAAATGTTGGCGATGCTAGAAAAATACTCCCTCTATCCCATATTAATAGTTACATACATACATTTGGAAGAATGTTGATTTTGGTGGGAACTCTACTTAAGAGATGGTAAAAGCTTGGCTGATTACTTAAAGAAGCATCTCACCAGCTTCTTGCAACTCCTCTGACAAGCTAAGCTCACGGATGAGTTGTAACAAGTTTGTGAAATGCTCGGAGATGAGTTGTAACAAGCTGGTGAGATGCATTTTTTAGTACCAAGCCACTTAATTTTAGCTAAATGATGAAGTAATATGTCAAACACATTCCCCCCATGTACTATTAATATTGGATGAAGTACTTTGATATCTTATCATAATGTACAAATATATTCAGTTCTTTTTATTTTTTGCTAAATGCACATATTACATATATCCTCTTCCCTCGCCAGATTAGCAAACTAATTCTTGAAACGCATACTTTTCATATTTATCTTGCTAATTGGAGTTTAAACTCAATGAACATGTCTTCATTCCAAGTGCGACTATAATAGTGACTTAAACATACTTACCTTTCTTCTAACAGACAATAATGAGCATGAGTTGGCAATGTTCATCTCAAGTTAAAGTTCACGTAGAATTTTGTTGATAATAATTGCCTCTATACTTGAGTTTTTTATTTATCACCAGCAAGGGAATAATGTAGCCCTTTGATACCTTGGCACTTGTTATTTTCGACCAACTTTCCGAGTTTAGGTAGGATTGATACTGAACGTGGTATACCAGGCCAGCAAGTGAATGCAAAAGCCACATTATAAAGGCGTAACCCATGTGATCTTTATAAACTACAGATTCCCCAGGCTCTGACATGAGTCAATAATATATGGAAGTTCCAACCATGAATGGCATTCAGTTTCAGTTCCATTATCTGACTTTTTTTCAACTATTCTCTATCTCAAAAATACGAAGCAAGGCGAGATAGGTGTATGTCCGTTCATATTTCATATTATAAGAAAGTTACTCAAAAGCTCAAGCTGTTAGGAAACTAAAATCTTATTTATTTACTTTAAATAACAACAGCCCCCCAGCCCCGGTGCAAGCAAAATTGGGGTATAAATGCCTCCAAATAGACTTCAACCCAGGACCTCTGATACTATGTAAGATAACTATGTTTTCCAAATGATCTAGCTGTTAAGAAACCGAATTATTGTTTATTTATTTTATATTCCTACACATGCCCTCAATTCAAATCCGCTGGCGCCTCTGTGTCACCAGCAACCCCGCTTGTGAAGCTTCACTAGCAGGTTAGTGGTATAAGCGTAACCAAAAACGCCACTAACAATTAGCAGAGGATAGCGTCTTTCAGAGGGTTATGATCAGAAAAATTAGGCTTGCGAATCGACATACTGGGAGGACATCTGAGTAGTAGTATCATTTGGAGCCCAAACATTGTCCGTAGCGCACGATTTAAAAAAAAAGAAGCCAGAGCATGCATATTGTCCGTTAAGTTGCCATTGAAGTAATCCATCAGTGTTTAACATTAGTTTGAGGAAATCATCCTACTTAACTTTCAGATTTTAACATCACCATCTCCAGTCTTTTGGTAAGTTACATCCTCTCCTCTTGATGACACGTTAGTTCCTCATCATTCGTAGCGCCAAGGCCTGAAGCTCCCCCTCCCTGTAATATGATTCATGATTGAGCATTCCACCAATGCTACTAGAATTCATAGAATCAAGAGCTACTCTATGGGGAGTCTCTTGATTTGTATAAGAATCATGATAATAACTTCCAACGTTTCCAGTCCATTGATTTTCTGATATCCGATAATCAACTTGATTGTGTGCCAGTTGAGCTTTCACTTGCATCAGTTGTGCTTGCAAGGCTGCTACCTGCCAATTGGAATAGTTCTAATCAGTATAATTCCCACTAATATACTCCCTCTGTCCGGAATTATTATCGCCATAAGGTTTTCCAAAACGAACCAAAATTAGTTCATTTTGGAATATAATTTCGGACGGAGGGAGTGCTTCATTAATAAGCCAAAAGATCTCTTTAACTTAACCTACAATGAAAATTGAAGTCACAAGTTGTGCAAAAATAAGAAATGTAAAAGACTCAAACTATAAAATTATCATATCCAAATTTGAAGGGGCTTTTTGGATACATTAGTTGGTACAAATAATGATAACTAACCATAATCCGATCAGTTGATGAAGCATTTTATGCCTGGAATACACAATTTTTGAATGTTTTATGAGAGATTTGTGGAATGAATCATATTTGGCAAATTAACCTATATGCAAATAGGATTCAAGAATGGATAGCAAGAGTGCTTTAATAGATACGATGATTAAGAGACGTAAAATTTTGTAAGAATTGTCGTCCACCAATTGAGGTGCCTACACATGAGAGGCACAACCGCCTATCCATACAGCCTAGCAAATATTGCAAACCATCCTTATCCGGACAAAATAAAAATAAAAAACCTACTTCAGGCCAACACAAGGCACCTGTTGCTGCAAGGCGAAGATGTGGGCAACACAGCCATAGACGGGATCGCGGACCCTGGCTTGCGCCTCATAAGCGATCGTAACCACCGTCTCATAGCGGTCGGCCTGCGGCAAGTGCATGAGGAGCTTGGCGACGTTGCTGGCTCCAAATATCTTGTGTATGGCAGCGAAGCGAGCCGAACCCTGCTCGGAGCTAAAATATGGCGCAAAGACACAGTCCGACGTGCACTTGCGCCGGAGGAACTTGCAGGCCCCGCACGGGGATCCCACGCTACCGGACCCAGTGGCCACGGTGGTAGCCATGAGAATTTGTATGTGTGATTGTTGAAGGTGACAGGGAATTAGTACTACAAGGACAGCGGGGTTAAGTGGCTATATATAGGGCGAGTTAGGGGTCGCTATGAGTAAAAGGGCAGTTTAGTTTGGATGGGGGACAAGGAAGGTTTGAGTGTAGGGTTTTAGGGGAACAAGTGTTAATGGTGTGGGACGAAATGGTGTCTTGTGTGTTTTCAAAGAGATGGTGCTTCGTGGGGATGGGGGCCTTGTATTTAATGTACATGGAGTTTGGGTCTGAGGTAATCTGAAGTAAGGCAATCATTCTTTTATTAGAAGTGTCCCCCGAACGCCGCACTTTCGGGCTTCATCTTTGTTTTACTTTCTGCACTTTGTGAACTGAATTTGATTCTATGCTGTGTATCAAAACAAAAAGAAAACAAAAAATATACAACCTTCTGTCCCATACTAAGTGCGCGCAGCATTGTCGTTATACAAAAAAAATCAATCCATTGGAGATTAATAGTGGACAGATCAGGGAGTATCTTCTTTGCGCATTGTGAGCTTGAACCAGTGTTGCAAAATGGGGTTGGGTAGACACCAAGGGTGCAACACGATAGAGTGTTTATTGTAATCAATGAGACATGATTTGCTCATCGATTATACCATAGAGTGATTATCGTGTCATCGATGATACGATTTGAGGATAAAATTTAATTATTAATATCTCTCTCATTTCTTATCCTTCTCCTTATGAATTCACCATAAGCCCATTTTTTTACATTCTTTTTTATTTTTTCTCTTCCATCTCCCGATGAAGATATCCCAATATATTTTTATACAACTTTTAGTTTGGATGATAAATTTATAAAGAGGGAGCATGTAGTGAAATCATTATTATTCCACTTTATTTCTTCTTTTTTCTTCTTTTTAAATTGTTCATCCCTACTAGGTAGTATCTCAAGATTTTTTAAGTTATCATCATGAAAAAAAAGAAGAAAAATAAAAAAGAACGCAATTTTTTTTGTAAAAACGGATAAGAAATGAAGAAGATATAACTCGTTGAATTTTACCCTCAAATTGTGTCATGTGTATCGTGTCAACAATGCATCAATGACACGATTTGAGGGTAAAATTCAATAAGTCATATCTCTCTCATTTTTTTATCTATTTTTATCCATTTTTCTTCTCCTCTTTCTTCCTATAAAGATATCTCAATTTTTTTAAGACACCTTCTATGGGGATGACAAATTTATAAAGAGTAATTCGCCACTCGACTACAAGTACTTCTCGGCTCTGCCACTCTTTTATCCTTTCCTTTAATGGCGATGATCGTTTATTCACCTGAAGGTTACAACCTTTTGTGTAATGGGCACTTCTTCGGGCGGGTAAAACTATAATGGTTGGTCAAGAGGGTATTTTGGGAAGAACATGTATCATTCACAGGTTATATGGTATTTGAGCCGAAAGTCCAGGCAATATGGAAGTCATGGCTCATTGGCCAAGTAATGTGAAAGAAACTCATGTGAGGAAGAATTGGAAATTCAAGTAAGAATTGAAACTTCACTTGAATTTCCAATTCTTCCCTATTTCACTATCCAAACTAGCTTATGGTGAATTGGTAGTGAGTGACGGTGAATTCACTATCGAAACAACCCCTCCCCGTAAATTTCCTTGTAGGCCAACTTTTTCACTGGGCCTTCACCCAAGCCCGTCTCAACTTTTCGCATTTCTTTATGAAAACATAGAACTTAATGTACATTTCATTTTTTTGTATAATTTTTCATCTAGTTGTATAGCCATCGAAAAACAGCTTGAATGTTTGCTACACATGCATTTTACTCCTACTTCATTTAAATTCCTTTCAGTTTATCTTTATAATTAAAACAAAGTTTTTTTGCTTGCTGATTATAGTTTGAGCCTTTGAGGACCTATCATCATTGATTTACATTATCGGTTAACTCGTAAACTATGTAAATCAACCGATTGTTTCCACTGCAGTTGATCCACAAAAATTGATGATAAATTTTATAGTTGTCATAGGGAATTTATCTATTGATAAGGTAGCTAAAAACTAGGAAGCAAGATTACTCCCAAACCGAAGCCACAAGTTTATCGTTCCCATTGGATAAAGCTGCATGCATGTCCGACCTTCATATCAGACACCAACTATAAATTGCTTTATTAAGTTCATACTAAGTTAGGCAAACATTAAACAAATACAACATTTCCATTGTAATTAAGCTTTTAATACAAGAAGTGACTAAAATATACCTAAATATATATAGAGATGAGTTCACATGAGATCGTTCTCATATAAGGAGCATGAGGCCAATCTTTATTGCTGTTAGATTTTGATCGGAAGGTGGATATCAAATTAGTGGGTAGGTGAGTGTGTCACATCAAGGAGTTGGTGAGATCATTATAGATATTTATAGCCATCAGATCAAGATCCAACGGCCACGATTCAAAGTGACCTCATATAAGCAATATGAGAGCGATCTCATTTAAACTTTTCCCATATATATATATATATATATATATGAAAAAGTGACATTCTCTTACAAATTTCTCCCCCGTCGCATATCCTATATGTCTTATGAAAATTGCCTTATCAACGCACTTGTATCATATCATACCCTATGCCTTATCTGTATTAGTGTTTCCTTGGCTAAAACTGCTGGTAAAAGCAAAAGCTCTCTAGTGAAGATTAGTTTGGAAGATCAGTTTATAGGAACAATCGGCTTATACAAGAGTTGCAAAGAAGGTAAGTTTTAGTACTCACCTATGCAATCAACGGATAACGTTAATTATTTCAAAAAGCTATTGGATTCACAATTTGTCTACCTATAGGGGCAACTAGGTTTCCAAATCTACTTAACTATACACACAGTTGGGAGGTCTGATGGCACCATGATTTTTAAACACATTTGTGTGTAAATCAACCTTCGAATACAAAATTCTGAGCTGAAACTTGAGCCTATTATGCATTAAAAATCATTCGGCTAAACATATAATCAGAGCATTATTGTTTGGCCGTTGGAACATAATTCATAATTGAGATCAATACTACTTATTTGATTTAATTCATTGTTAAAACAAGATTCTAGGTCGATGTGAGACATGATCTGTAATCAACTAATAACTTATTACAAGAAATGTTTTGGAACATGTGCCTATCAATTCTGAAAATAAATGATTCTAAATAAGAAAAACTCCAACTGCAGCTAGCTTTTGCTGCTATCACATGCATTCCCATATACTCTTAGCTTATTTTTATGCTTCTGTGGACAAAAGTAAAGCTTAGTATGGACTACTTAGTAGGAAATTCTATAACCAATAAATAAACAACATCATATAAATCATAAAAGAGTAAGCTACAATAATTATTGACTGATTTATAATATTTATATGTTCTCTCTAAAACATTTTAGTATTAGAGTTATTCTATCACTTTGCCTTGATATATTCTCAAGGTCTAATACTTAGGATCACTCTCTTTTGGAATTCTCCCTTAGCAACTACTACATCTTTTCAACTCTAACTGGCCATGCCCAATAGACAAGTCCCAAAAGGAATTCATAATTCCTCATGGTTTAGGTATGTGAGCACTGTGACCTTTGCCTCAACCCCGCATGCATTCATAATTTCTTGTGGATTCTTGGGCTCCTAGGATGTTTAGGTGTATTTCTTGTTTTGCTCTTGTGGCAATATGGTTACTTTCCACTTCGTTCTATGTTGGTCCATGCTATGAACCATAATGCTTCTACCCGCTTTTCTCATCTCACTATTTCTTTCTATAGTGTAGATTTTTTACATATTATCCATGCTTAAACACGTTAGTTCATTGTCCTAACTCTTATAGTTCTAAGACAATTCCCTAATTATAGTATCATATCAGTCACTATGTATTATAACCCTAGATCAATTACTTATTCGAAAATTCTTCAATCTATTCTACAGTCTTGCCCATTGACCACTGACCACCAACACATTCTTGTGTTTATGGATTTTGTCGATCGTTTACAGAATAGAAATCCTACTTCATTTTCTTTAATACTCAACATTCCCGAGTATTAATGCCCTACTATTACTATAGTACAAAAACTACGTCCAATTCATAATTCTTTTACTGTTATGAGCCATCGACACATTGTCATTGACATAATTTAGTGCCGGTGGTGATGTGTCAGTGCCTCCGACACTCCACATCCGTTGTTTTCTATTCTATTTAAATTCTATTCATTTCATGCAAAGGTAATCACTTTAGCATAAGAGTAATAATGAAACAACATTCAATTCATTACTGCATAATTCCACATTCAAATCATCATGCTTTCTTTCATCATAAATATACTCGCATCACACCATACTATCATGTGAAAAACATAATTTCAATCATACAATATTCACGTATCCTCATGAGCCTAAGCATGATTTCAGTCTTTCTTCCGACATAATGTCATGCCCAAATTTTCAGCCTCATCGGAGTGTGAATATAATTAGATACACTGAATGTCGCGCCCCAAATTTCAAAACCTCGAATAATGCGCGAAAGCACTAACTCATTTAAGGTCATGAGGCTGAAACCCGGGACGCGACCGAATACTCGATCACACCACTTTCTCATTCCAGAATGCTTAACTAATTTCCGTTATACAAGAATCTTAAATAATAAAACTACTTCGAGTTTAACTACGCTATTACAATAATTCAGTCTTAACAATCAGCAATCATAAATGCAATTCAGCACGCAGGCTGATTAGTTCTCCATGAATAAGAAATTAAAAACGATAAATAAATCCACTGCTATCAACTTTCTACCATCAAGCTCCTTCGCACGTACCTTGTTAGTTCCTTTCCACTTTGAGTCCTGCATTGAGAGATGCATGAGTATTTTGAAAGAAATACCCAGTAGGAGCCAAGAAAAACCCACAATATAATAATAATAAAGGAAATGCTGACAACATGGTATAAAGACATGTTTAGAAAGATCAGGTTGAGAAAATACGGAGTTCACTTACCTGGACTATACTCATCATCAAAGACCATCAACGGTCGAGAATAAACAAACATTAACTCAGATCCCAAACGTACAGAGCATTGGGAGGAAATAATAATGAATACTGACTCCAAACATACAGAGTGTTGGAGATAACAATTTCTGCTCTCTGTTCAGTCCACTTCCCCTATGGACATCAATACCAGATCATCCTAGAGGTTCTATAGAGGAACCCGGCCATGCGTCTAGGGATGCTGGCCCCATCGGTGCTTACGGGCACAATGGGCTGAGACTGCAGACCTTCCGTAATATCATACAGTCTAAAGCGCACACGTTATCGTCATCGACTGAACTACAGAGGTTCAATAATATAATCTGAGATCTGGCAAGATCTAGCAATGGCTCGTGAGCATACTATGAATCCAACTAAGAGTGTTCATCAGAACTCCTAGTGGAGAAACAATTTACATAGAACTGAATCAATCTAGAAATATCAAGTGCTCTCTCATCTAGAGACTCAAACATCAATCTTCCAAAATATGACTCACCGAGGAGTAAAGTAACAATCTCATTGATACAATTTGAATTGACTCTCATAGGAGTGAGTACTCAAGAAATACAGTCTGAATTGACTCACATAGGAGTAACCAAAGAATTCTCAATGTTCAATCACAGGATGACTCAAGACTGAGACTCATCAGAAATAACTCATTAAACACCTTCACCATGCATAGCTCCAATCAAGACATCATCGATTCTGACAATATTGAGGATTATATGACGTTGGTATAAGATGGTAGGGTCTAGGAAACTAAACCCTAACCGAGAATCTAAGATTTCAAGTTCGACGCCAAAGATACTATATTGGTAGAACAATGCCCCACGAAGGAATGACTCGGTCTGACATAACTCACTCTCTGGATTGGATCAATTACTAGACGTTACTAACTTCATCTCTCTGGATTTTATATAGTTAATACAGTTTATCATTAGGTATATCACATAGGTTTTAATATATGGTATAGTTTAAACAATCCGGAAATATACTGTTATCTGCACAACAGCTCCATTCTATGGCTCACCATTGTCTGCACAGAACATATTCTAGTCTGAAATTTTTATGACAGACAGCTACATGTCTCTAGTTTCTAACCCAATTGACGGCATAATTTTCTGAGTTTTTTATATTTAATTATAATTTTCCAAGTCTGGCCGAGATCATTAATTATAAACTTACTTAATCAATACAGTCTATTACTCAATTAAACACTTATTAATGCATTCTAGACTTATTACATTATTCTCCTGGGCATTTATTAACTCCCAATTGTTCTGCAATTAATTAGATTCTTAACTACATTGTTAATCCCAAAACTAATTGTACATATTCATACGGTTTAGACATGTAGACTGCAATTAGGCCTATTAATTCAGGACATACCCATACTAAATCATGAGATAATTAGGGTACAATAAATCTCAAACTCCAGTAACTCTTTTTCACAAAAATTGTTACTTTAATAATTAGTATTATAAGGTATGTATCATTATGCCAAAACAATTTTGTACTAATACTTCCGTTTATCGGCTGATATGACCCAAAATAGACAATTAACGTGAGACAGGAAAACTGACGACCCAAAGCTAATCTTGGAGGCTGAAACATCTGAATACCAGTACGCATTAACCACAAGTTTCAAACTTTAAAGATTAATCACAGCATATGATTAAAATCTGGAATCCGGTATGACCCACATGATCATATAACAACGAAATTAAGGAAAGAAGACATCCATATAAGGACATACAATTGTACAATGTCCAACAGAATGTACTCATCTCGACCAAAGCAGCAAGCATACGGTGAGAGATAAGTGGAGCCATGCATGAGAAGTATTTAATTTATTAGGATCGGGTGCAATAGTCATCATGTTCAAAATAATAAATGGTAAACCATTGAATTGAAGGACACCAATATCAAACGGATCATCATTCATATAGGTATTCACATCAGTGCTCAAGTATCATATTCATCACGAAATATCACAATTTATAGTATGGAATTGTGGGAAAAAGAGCACCTACCTCGCAAGACAAAAAAATCCGATTTTTCTTTTACGCGAGTTGTCTCCTTCGAATCACTTCTCTTGCTTTCGCGATCCAAGCACTATGGCTCGCACTACCACCCCTTAGGTCACTGTAGAAGGCTGAAAGGAGAATGGACGAGACCCCCTTTGCTGGTTTGCACGTCTCTCAAAGTCTCAAAGGGATGGCGGTCTCTCACTTTGCGAGTTTAAATAGCAAGTGTCCTATTCTCCTAGGACACATCTCCACCGTCGATTTTCTCCTAATCCAAAAGCCACGAATGATCACCAAAAATAAGCCTTCCACTTGCCCAAGACGTTCCCCCAAATTAATTCCTCATTTAGTTAGGATTTTCTTTAATTAAGGAGTTTCAAAACTCTAATTAGGTTACACATACTTAAGACAATTTTTTCCCAAATTGGATTCAACCTTCCACCATTGATGGCTACCTAATCTAAGGCCACGATCTACCCCAAATCAAGGCACGATCTCCCTCTTGAATGCCATCACTGCTTCTAGCAGTTTCCCAATTCCAATGGACGCCCAATTGCCTTGATCATCTCGTCCAAAATTAGCTAGTAAATCTTGGGTAACCTCTTTATTAAACTCTAATTGACTCTTCATACTAATTGACTTAACCTATCCCATTTAGTTAGGGGATTAAGTCAAATCAAGTAGTTACTTAAAATAGGATTTGTAACTTCCTAATTGAAAACCAATTCCACCATCTTCTCCCATCTCCATACGTGTCACTAATGAGTTTAGTAACTGCCAATTACCCCACTAATCACGTCCAAAATTTCCTTCCTTCGGATTCCTTAAATTTTCAATTTAAAAGTCCCAATTCTAATCAAATTCAAACCGGGTTTTTAATTCTATTTCAAATCTTTTCAAACCACCAATCATAATTCATCAAATTAAGAGAATTACCTGCTTACCTTGCATAAGATTTTCCCATTTTAATAAATAAAAAATTTCGGGTATTACACTGAACACTTTGGAACGCGACCTGATAAAACCGCTCTGACATTTACACAATCATCATAAGATGTATAAATAAAAATTCACCTCTAATGGGACTATTAATTAAATGAAAAACCGAAATGTACTAACAATAGTCTAAAATGTCAAATGTTGGCACGATCGCCATTTATTACAAATTTTGTGAATTAAACTAGAAATAAAGGATTTAACTAATATTATCTTCACGATCTCTAACTTCCTGCTACTCTTTCTATTCAATTCTCAATTAGATCTGCATCGTAGGATGCATGAGTACTCCAAAGATATACTCAGTAGAATGCAAAACCATAACAGGAAAATAATGAAGATTCAAGAAAAATTATTGTGAAGCGGAAGCAATACAATATGAAACTGAACAATAGAATTTCCATCAATAGGAAGACCAAAAATATCACCATCATAAGGGACATCACTATCCATCAGACTCCATAACATCTAAAGTGTAAGGAGATATACACTTTATGCTCTCAAACAATTGCAAGCATACAAAGTCTTATCATGCCCTGTGCCCTAGGGTTCTCTTTTTGTAACTTGCCATGTGTTTAGGATAAGGACCCCATCGGTGCTCACAAACAAAATGGGCGGAGAGTGTCAAACCTTTTGTTTTTTTGTAACCAGCCTAGAAATGTACGTGTATTATCTCTCTTTGAGCATGGGCCTCTCAAGGTCCCAAAATATTGCGAACCTAACGGGGAAAAGGTTATTATAGGAGGCGACTTAAATGGGCACGTAGGGGCGAAGAATATAGGTTTTGAGAGGGTGTATGGGGGAGGGTACGGTTTTGGGGAGCGGAATGAAATGGGAGAAACTATTCTTAATTTTACAATAGCAAACGATCTAATCATAGCAAATACCTATTTCAAGAAGAGGGAAGAACATCTAGTAACTTTCAAGAGTGGACCTCACAAGAGCCAAATAGATTTTTTCTTAGTTAGAAGCGAAGACAGAACTAAGTGTAAGGATTGTAAGGTTATACCCGGTCAACCTATAGCACTTCAGCATAGATTAGTTATTTTAGATGTTCTCATAAAGGGGTGGAAGAAGCGAAGTTCGGATAAAGTGGAGCCTAGGATCAAGTGGTGGAACTTGAAAGGTGAGATGCTCAACACTTTTATGGAGAGGTTGAGGTTTGAAGGGGATTGGAACTTAAATGAGGAGCCAACAATGATGTGGGGAAGCATAGCTAAGTATATTAAAAAAGTGGAAAAAGAAGTGCTTGGTGAAGGGAGGAGGAGAGTGGACGTGAAGAAAGAAACTTGGTGGTGGTGTGAGGAAGTCCAAAGAGTCATAAAGGAAAATCAAGAGAATTGGGAGAGATATATAAAGGGAAAGAGAGTGGCTAAAAAGATAGTGAGTGAAGCTAAATTTAAGGCGTTTGATGACTTATATAATAGACTAGGGACGAAGGAGGGAGAGAGGGACATTTATAAGTTAGCTAAGTTAAGGGATAGGAGGAGTAGGAACTTAGAGCAAGTGAGGTGTATTAAAAGTGAAGATCAAAGGGTCTTAGTGAAAGATAAGGAAATTAGGGAGAGATGACATGAGTATTTTGAGCAT
This sequence comes from Houttuynia cordata, assembly GCA_039654745.1. Taxonomy (NCBI): domain Eukaryota; kingdom Viridiplantae; phylum Streptophyta; class Magnoliopsida; order Piperales; family Saururaceae; genus Houttuynia; species Houttuynia cordata. The sequence goes on along the minus strand of CM077504.1, from coordinate 51,942,773 downwards.
TTATTGAATGAGAATTATAGTAGTGGGATAGAGTTTGAGTCTAGTCTTGTTAAAAAGATGACTTATTTTAGGAGATTCTCCATAGAGGAAGTAGGTGCTGCGCTAAGGAAGATGGAGAAAGGCAAGGCTCTAGGGCCCGATGGAATTCCTATTGAAGTGTGGAAGGCACTAGGAGGTGTGGGCTTAACTTGGTTGACTAATTTGTTCAACAAGATTTGGAAGTCTAAGAGGATGCCAGAGGAGTGGAGGAGGAGTACCCTCATACCCTTGTATAAAAATAAAGGGGATATCCAAAGTTGTACAAACTATAAAGGTATAAAAGTTATGGGGCATAGTATGAAACTATGGGAGAGTATTAGAACGGCGTTTGCGAAAAGTTACTAAAGTATTAGAGAATCAATTTGGTTTCATGCCAGAGAGGTCAACAACAGAAGCTATATTTTTACTACGGCAGTTAGTTGAGAGGTACAGGGATAGAAAATAAAACCTCTATATGGCCTTCATACATTTAGAAAAAGCCTACGATAGAGTGCCAAGAGAGCTTATTTGGAGTATTTTGAAGAATAAGGGTGTCATAAGAGGTTACATAGATATCATAAAGGATATGTATGAAGGAGTTGTGACTAGTGTGCAGACTATTGGGGGAGAAACTAAGGAGTTTCTGGTTACGGTAGGTCTTCATCAAGGGTCAGCCTTAAATCCGTATCTTTTCGCTTTAGTTATGGATGAGCTTACTAATCATTTGCAAGATAATGTACCAGTGTGTATGTTTTTTGCAGATGATGTAGTTTTAATTGATGAGAGTAAAGTAGGTTTAAATGAAAAATTAGAATTGTGGAGGGATGCTCTAGAATCAAAAGGTTTTAAAATAAGTAGGACTAAGACAGAGTGCATGGAATTTAATTTTAAGGAAGGTAGAACTATAGATAGAGCCCTAGTTGAAATAGATGGGCAAGAAGTGCCAAGGTGTGATCAATTCCGTTACTTAGGATCCATTATCCATAAAGAAGGGGATATTGATAGTGATGTGGTGCATAGGATAAATGCGGGGTGGGTAAAGTGGAGGGCATCCTCGGGAGTATTGTGTGATAGGCGGGTTTCAAAAAGACTTAAAGGCAAGTTCTATAGGAAGGCCATTAGGCCTGCAATACTGTATGGAGTGGAGTGCTGGGTACCAAAGAGGAGTCATATAGATAAGTTGAATGTAGCCGAAATGAGAATGTTAAGATGGATGAGTGGGATAACTAGGAGAGATAGGATTAGAAATGAATATATTCGTGAGAGCCTAGGAGTAGCGCCTTTAGGGGAAAAGCTGAGGCAATGTAGGTTGCGTGGGTATGAGTATATGCAAAGAAGACCTTTAGATGCCCCTGTGAGAAGATTAGAAGGGATACATGTAAATGATACTAAAAGAGGGAGAGGGAGACCTAAGAGAACTTGGATGGAGTTAATAAGAAAGGATTTGACTTTACTATCTCTTATAAACAGGCTGGAATGGGGGAGTAAGATCCGTGTCGCCGACCCCAAATAGTTGGCAAAATGCGCTACTTGATTATGATTATGATTATAATTATAGTAAGTACTAAACCTAGGAAATTCTAGTATAAAATTGATTGAGTTCATGCACTCATGGTGACTCCCACGACTCCCACCATGGACTTTTCCTCTTCTTAATTAATTCCTTATGTTACCTCCTACTTGCTAATAGATGCAAAAACATGTATCTCAAGTGACTGTTTAACCTAAAACCACTAAATTACCACCTCCAATTAAGGATCTCTCGTGCCCTCTAAAACTTCCTACTTATTGTCAGTTACCTAAGTTTTAGTTAGTACATGATTCCATCAAGATCACCCTACTTTGGAACGACCTCATTTCCTCTCCTAATTTACTGTAGTAACTCCTCCGTCATATCTCCTCAAGGCACCCACCTACATTGTTTCATGTATCTTTTTCGAATCAGCCCCAGCCTCCTTGATAGGCCACATTACGTTGTGGTAGGTGAGTCAGTGTGTACTTATCTCCCATCTCTTATCTATTTAGAGTTCTTTTTGTCTATAGTCTATACTAGTTTGCTAGATAGATTTACATCTAAGGAAACACATTACTGAGATGACATCATCTTGCTCCATGCAGTCACTAAATTCTTCCAGAATCGTTAGCAGATTCTTCTTCCAAAACACTTCAACCTTCCAAGGTAAATCTAACAAAGCCCCTAAGCCTCTATATCTTTTTCACTTAGGGCGCGTTTGTAAGTTGAATTATTATTTTCACATATCAGGCATCAGGGTGAAATTTTTTACATTGATTTGTTAAAGGTGAAATCTGTTAGGAAACTGAAAATTTTCACACTGATTTGTGCAAACGGCTATTGTGTAATCGATTACACGATAGCTTTTTAATGAGACAAACTTTAACGATGTGTTTCTTACTCATTTCTGATCCGTTTTGGCCCATTTTTTTCATTCTTCCTAATTTTTAGTATTCTTTCTTATAATGATGATATCATAAAAACGTTGAGCCACCACGCACTATTTGTCAAAGATTTTGTTGGATTTTTTTTATAGGATGTCAAGGTCATTATGATACCATGATGATCAGAAAGATCACCAAACATAAAGAAGAACAAAAGTTAAATAGCCGAAAACAGACTAAAAATAAGGGAGATATGAACTGTTGAAGTTTGTCCCACTTTAATGGGGGATTACACGATAACACACACGATGGCACAGTGTATCGTGCAATCCCCCTTTAAAATGGGACAAACTTCAAAAGTTCATATCTCCCTCATTTTTAGTCCGTTTTTGATCTTTTTTGTTCTTCTTTAATTTTGAGAAAAAGCATAAAAAATATAAAAGTACAAAAATATAGCCAAAAATGGACTAAAAATGAGGGAGATATGAACTGTTAAAATTTGTCCTTTTAATAGGGATTACATGATACATTGTGCTATCGTGTAATCGATTACTCGATAGAATCGTGTAATCGATTGCACAACGCATGATAGCCTATTTATCGTGTGTCGATTACACGATAGCACTGGTTATCATGTAATCAATTCCACGATAATTTTTTTAATGGGATAAACTTCAACAATGCGTTTCTTATTTCTGATCTATTTTCCCCTTTTTTTCCTTTCTTTCTCATTTTTAGTGCTCTTTTTTATAATAATGAAAAAAATGGCCGAAATGGGCTAAAAATGAGAGAGATATCAACGGTGCAGCGGCAGAAGCGTCGGGGTGTAGCAAACACCTGGGTGAGGGGGACTTTGAACGACTCGAGCAGTTGCCCAGGAGGGGGGGCATGGACTCCCTCGGCTCAACGGGGTGGCGACAGCGTTGAGGTGAGAGAGGGGGAGCACAGACTCTCTCGGCTCAATGGGGCAGCATTGGGGTGGGGGGCTCTTCGGCGATGGCAGGTGGACAGCGGGTGGGATGAACCTCGCCTCTTGATTTGGGAGAGAAAGCTGATTTTTTCTCGTTGAAGAGGCACAACGACCGATTCGCCAGCCTCTGTGAGAATCAGTTTTTAAGGGGTGAATGGTAAAAATTTTCACCTATCACCGTCACCAACCACTTTCAGCATTTTCAGCTTCCAAACATTTTTCAGTCTGATAGTGTTTTTTTTCAGGCCTGAAAGGTGATATTTTTCAGCTTCCAAACGAACCCTTAGATTCAACACGAGACTTCTTGCAGCACCCTACTCGAATTATCATGAGCTTTAAATGATTAAGCCTTATATATGGTGCTATATATATAATTCAATGTCTCCCTATTCTCGTCCTTGCTGTGATGATGTTTCCCCTCTTCAATTTATATGCTAGCAAATTGTGGTTTATAATTAGGTACAGATTTAGTTGCAAATATACTCAAGGGCCCACAAGTCAATAGAAAAGTTGGACGTTCTTTGCTATATAAAGGTAAGGAATTTTAAATGGTTTTTGAAGCTTTTTATAGTGATGGAAATGAATATGTATAGTGATGGTGAATTGTATATTCCATGATGCTTTAAATAATGAAGTTAATATTGATTTAATTGCCTTCACAATTGTGTAGCCTACTCGAATTGAATGGAAGAGTTGTTTTACTACAGTTACGAAAATCTGATCCATTTGATTATTTAATTTTATTATTACTATCTTGGTTTTCTAAAATACCGATCTATTTAGGAGATCAACCAAAATGATGATTCGTACTTGGTATTTCGATAATTAATTATTTGTATCCATGTCTATAGCATAACCTTGATTATTTATGGCATTTCCTTACATAATAATGGCATTTCATATGCACATAATTTACTTATTCCAAATACCTACTACAAAATGCATCCATTTGAAGTATAATTGATTGACATACATGAGGGCATTTTGGTCAATTCACATATTTGAAATCTGTGGCAAATATCTATTATTGGTATTTCTGACTCTTGATCCTTCTACATTCAGTTTTGTTGTTTGATAATTTCAACAAGTATTTTATGATCTTTACACGCCAACAAATATAGTATGAAATTAAAAGAGTTTTTTTTTTTTATAAATAAAACAGGTTTTTGGTCTAGAGAACTTACAAGACCCTGATATGAACTTGAAAGAAGATTTCCACATCCAAACTAATTTCAGTATATTTACAAATATATTTAATGCATATGCATAGAGGGTTAGTGATCGTTTAAATATAAACCCTTGCAAATGCACAAGGCAATTGTATTACGACGAGTATAGAAAGGGTTGTCGAATATCAGGGACAGTTAAATACTTTACCAAATTCAAGAGAAAAGTTGCAGTTTTTAGTTACTTTAAGGAAAGCAGTGAACTTTAACTAAACTAAGCAGAGATTAATCAATGGAGAAAATTATCAAGGCAATGAATCAACCACTAGACATGCAATTACTACTCTTGATTATTATTACACGCAGATTGACATGATATGGTAATTCGTGTTCTTTGTCGGACACACAAATCACTAATGAATTCACTAACGTTCTTTGTCGGACACGAAAGTTTATCCACTATTATGTAATCAATCCTATCCTTGGTCGAGCATAGAATCAATCACAAACTTGTTCTTGGTTAGACACATGGTTTAAAAAGATCTAATTTCATTCATAATCAATCAAGTCTATGGTCAAGCACTCAAAACAAACTCATGAAATAGCATTAAGCATGAATCATAATTAACTTTATTAAATAAAACTAACAAGAGTAGCAATACACATATCTAGGGCTTCATCGAGCTTTGACAAGGAATTTAGTTACACATAGAAGAAGAGAAAAAAAAAGCCTGTTTTTGTAGATCCATTACCATGGATTTCTTCTTCTTCTTCTTTAGCTCCAAAAGACTCATTCTCTTGCTCTTTTATAGCCTCCAAAATAGGTTCTCTAATATTCAATACGTTCTCCCTTAAGGCTTATTTATATGTTTGAAAAGAAACCCCGAAGTCCCTTTCTAAATTCGAGTCGAAATAGGCTTGATTTAGGTTTTTTCGCATAAACCGATTGATCGCACGTATTACCGATCGATTGCTTTCACTTTCTTTCACAATCTCCTTCGTTGTCGCGCCGATCGTCCATTTTATATCGACTACCAATCGATCATTTCTATTTTTGATCGATCGTGTTTATTGTATTGCGCGGATCAAAAACTCTAGTAGATACGATCGATCGTTTGATGTGCCGATCGATTGTTTTCTTCGATAACACTGTTTTCGACTCTCACGATCGATCGTGTATGAAATGTCGATTGGTCGTAGTTACTGTTCATTATTTTCAACTGGTTATAACTTTCTGCGCAGAACTCCGAATTGCACGCGGTCAGTGGCGTTGGAAAGCTGACTTCGTGAAATTTAACATGAAGTTTAGATCAGTCTATTTAGAGATATGCACACGAAGTTATGAAGATTTAACCATTGAAGTCTATTTTCACCTTATTTATGTGTCTTGCTCTTGTTTTCTACAAAAATAAAAAACTACATTAAAGTAGCACTTATTCTAATCAAACACTAGTATAAACATAAGCTTATGAGATAATAAAATGCATATTTCATACGTAGATCACACCCCCCAAACCTACATTTTGCTAGTCCCTAGCAAAACAAAATAAAACAAACAAACAAACTAAGGAATTAATGCAATCAAAAGTAAAGTAGAAAAGTAAATGCCACTTTCGTAGGGAGCACGAGTGCATTGAGCGTATGCAACAAGTCGTTAAACCTCCAGGTGTCCCTAGTAGGATAAGTTGTGTCTCGTTAGGATTTGCAGCCATGCTACCCACAAACATATACTTATTACCTAATTAACCTAAGTGTAAACAAAACAAAATAAAATAAAACATTACAAAATAATCAAAACTTATTATCCTGACGAATGCAAACCACAATGCTTAAGAAAATCAACCACACATACTTGGTTCATAATCGACGAGAATATAGAAGTCCTCAAGTAAGTGGTTTTATTCCACACTTTTGTCTTGGAAATTTCTGCTCAAATATGATATAGCATGATAATATAAATAGTAAAAAGTGTAGAACATTGTAGTCATACATTCTAAATTTCTGTTTCACACAGATACAGTGTTACCCATTAACCAAAGAATATCAGAATCTACATAGTCATCGTAATCTTTTTATTCATGATAGCACAAATGCATGCATGCCTCATTTGGGTCCAACATTGTAGACTTGAGAGGATAATACACCACAAACTTTTTTTTTTCTTTCAATAGGACTGTGCAAGGGCTGACTTCAAGATGCTTAAGTTTAGCAATGACTCAGGCCAATGACTCCCAACCAATTTGGCTTAGGGCATTAGGTTTTAAGTATAGATCGCTTCGGGCCTGAGCATCAGCCTAAGTTAATCCTATAATAGTCAAGCAGCCCCTTTCTTTCTTTTGTTTTTTTCATTTTTTTTTCACATTTTCATTTTTAGCATTCATATTTTCAAGCATCTTTCGGCAATCTTTATTCGTCCAGGTTGTATTAAACTCTCAACAATTTCCGGTTCCAAGCCTTTGCCATAGCCAAGTAAATGGTCTATCATGATCTTTTAAGCTCATCAGATAACCACATATCAACCAATATCTCTTACCAAAGACATCCCACTGTAAATTAGCATTTAACAAATCTCTAGACGGTATTACTTTATGTACTAGTGTGTGTGAATGAGTTTTTTTAACTCAAGCACCTGTTCCAAAAGGACTGTAATAGAAAGGTATGCTCAGTTAAGTGTATCACTCCTCCAGTATACTTTCTCACACTTCCAATGCAAATTAATCACTAAAGAATTGAAGCATGCATCATTACGGGATAAACTATCAAAACCTATGAAAAAGTGCTTACAAAATAACCTAAAAACTAATCAACTTTTTATGGTTTTTTATTTTATTTATTTTATTTATTTTATTTTTTTATGCAAGCAATACTCCCTCCTCCAAACCTATTATGAACATTGTCCTCAATGTGAACAAGATATACAAAATGACAATGAAAACATAATCAATAAGCAGAAGAAAAAGGAGAGAATACACCTAAATATGTAGGTTGCCTCCCACCAAGCACTAAGTTTAACGTCTTCAGCCAGACAGAGCTACGATCATGCTGTAGGGTCTGAATCATCCAAGTAAGCAATCATCACATCCATTATCATCACATCCAGGATTGTCCATGGCGAGCAGCACGTTGGGACTGACAACCCCCTTTTATTTTCGGTGTGGGAACCAGACCATGATACGCCTTCATGGACTTGATTGTGTCCCGCCTTCGTGGCAATATTGTGTTACTCCTTGATGGAAGCATTCACCATTGTGTTGATACATGCTTATTGCGATATTATCCATGATTGTACTATGTGTTGATTACTTTGGACATGCAGGGTGAATTTATGAGATATGAATGCCTGATCAAGATGAAAGTATGTGAATGAGATATCATTATGTAGGATTATGTGTTATGAATGCATGAGATGGAAGCATGTGGATGAGATATTGTTATGCAGCATTATGTATTATATATGCATGATTAGAAAATGGGATAACCATGTTGATTATAGATCTACTGCTATGTTATGATGCCGTATGATTTCTGATTATTGTCGATTGTAATTAAAACCATTACTGAGTTTTATACTCACCCCTCTTTCCTTGTTTTGTTTTGGGGCTGCGTGGTGTGACACGCAGATGGACAGGATCCTCTATTTGAGGAGGAATCGTAGAGAGAGCAGGATTAGGAGTGGAAGCCTTGGACTTTATCCAGTTTATCTTGTTGATATTTTATATTGGTGTATGTTAAGACTTGTGATCAAATACTTTTAGACCCTTTTCTTTCGAGCATGGTGTGTTGGCTCAAGATTGTAGTTGTGGGTTTAATGACTTGTCGTTTGATTATGAGTAAACTCTACCTTTGTTCCTCTTATTTACTCTTACACAAAATTGTTCGCGTAACTCTGTTAGATGGACCGCCCATAAGTGGGGCATAAGTCTTCCGCTATATCTCTTTAACGTCGCCCCGTGTGCCGGTTCAACTCTTGGACCGGGTTTGGTTCGAATCGGGCGATGCCCGGGGCGTGACAGCAATACCAATGGTTGGGTTTCTAACCTGATTATCAACTTGCTTACCACTCCTCATGGTAGTGATGGCTTGCACCTGCTCATTTGGATAGTGGGAACCCTCTACGACAAACTGGCCACTAGGATTCTGCTGTGGTTGGCTAGGCAAGGTACCTGCTTCCCTACAGTTCATGGATTGGGCCAGCTGTCCTAATTGGGTCTCTATCTTGGCAATGGATTGTGTATGGGAATGGACAAGCTGGGCTTGGGATTTTTGGTCTGTCTTCATCTCAGTTAGGGTGGCTAGGATTTGGCTCATCTGATCTTCTAAGGATGGTTTCTTGTTGGATTGGCCAAATTGAGGAGCTGAGGATGGTTGGTAAGATTGAGTTTGGCTTTGAAATTCCTGTCTTGGGATCGAGATTAAAAGTGGTCCCCTAGTGAGGTTGTTGCCAGGCGAAATTTGAATAATTTCGCCACCCTAGGTTGTAGGTATTTGAGTAGGGGTTGTTGGCTCTAGGGTAGGTTTGTGCAAGGTTGATGATAAGCATAGAATATACACATTTATATGCCTTATTTACCTATATGCTAGTGTAGATGTTGTGATAAAACATGAATAAATCGGGTTATTTGTGATTAGGGTAGTAATTAGGGGTTTAACAATTAATTTACTCTAATTAACTATTTTAGATGCATTATTGAATTTAATGAATCATATTTTTATTATGCTTCTAATTTTAGTTTGGTTTTTGATTTTTGTAGGTTTGAAATTGCAGATTGCAGATCACTAGCAGATGTGCGCATTAAACGTGTATTGAAGCATCTGAACCGTTGATAAGCTACACTTTAGAAAAGACGAGCGCGAAATTTAAATACGGACGTGCAGATTTGAATTGGCGGCTGAGATCCTTTCGGCGGGTTTTATTAAAGAAAAAGAAAAAAAAGGAAAATGAACTAAACCGTCCGGTCTGGTCCGGTTCGGTTTAGAAATAAAGAAAAAAGAAAATAACCCGAGCCATCGGGCTCGGGTGTTCCAGACGAAGAATGGCGCTCGAGCTTCTGCTCGAGTGCCGGCCGGGGTGAAAGAGGATGGTTTTCCGGCAACTACAGAGCCGACCGCAGCAGCAACGGGCGACGGCGAATGGGCAGGACCTGGCGGTGAGCTTGCTGATCGGAGCTGACGGCGGAGTTGGACGACGACCGGCAGTTGGGCGGCGATTGAAAAAAAAACAGAGCAGAACAGCGGCGGTAATGGCGATGGGTTGAGCTCGAGATGGCGGCTACGGAGACGATTGGTGGAGCTGGATTTAACGCCGGCCGAGTTGAAAGACAGAGTCGTGCTTGCTCTGTTCGGACGACCGGTGTCGTGCTGACGGCCGGCAAGGAGCTTCGCGGCGGCCACAATGGCGCGAGGAGGAGCCAAATGGTAAGTGCTGGATTTGGAAGGTCGACTTGGGCAAATTGAGAAAAGAGAGTAAGGAAAGTTCGGATTTTCTTTACACATTTGAACGAAATCTATATGGAAACTCTCTGGGTTTAGGACGGATTGCTGGCCTCAATTGGGGCTCGGGAATTGCTATAAAAACAGGAGGAAGAGAACTGATTTGAGGACTGTTTTTCGACGAATAGGAGGACTGCGCTGGTGCTGGGTGGACGCTGTTTTTGACGAAACAGAGGGTGTCGAAGAGAGCCCTTGCGGCTGATTTGAGTTGTATTCCTTGCTGTGATTTCAGGCGGGAATTAGAGAAACAGAAGAGGAATCGAAGGGACAAGGAGAAGAGAGGAAAAAGTCAGGTTTTTGGCTTCGGTGAACAGTGTTTCTGCAACTGCTACAGTAACCAGGCATATGAAGGAGACGATGAACAGTGCTGCTACAGTGAATTTGCTACAGTAACCCGTGAATAGTGTTTCCCCGATGCAATTTATTTCAATTCTAAATCTGATTTTTCTCTTGAATATGAATAGCTAAATCTTTTGTCAAAGCTAGAGGTGACGTTATTTGATTAGTATTCTTACGTCTATGAAAAAGTGTTTAATGCTTATTTGATTGAATGCGATGTTTTGATAAAGTCATAATCTATATAATTATTTGATTTGTCGTTAACGTAAGGTACGGCGAATGCTTATAATTCCCTGTGATTAGTAGACTGAGCTTGTTAATGATAAATATTCGATCAATATTTTTATGTTAATGGATATGATGAATATGAATGAAATATCATCCGATTAGGTCAAATCATTATTTGATTCTAATTGAGTAATTGAATAGACGTAGAATATTAATTAAATAATTGATCCTTGAAGCTTTGATATCTCTCATCGATTATCTTTGCCTGTCTTTAGTTAGTTTTAATTGAATTGTTAATCATCATTTTAGTAGTTAATTGAATTATAACTTCTCTGCATAATTTCCTGATAAGAATTTTAATTTGCTAAGCTAAGTAGTGTTTAAATTAGTTAGAATAGAATAATCCTACATCATTCCCTGTGGTTCGACCTCGGACTTACCGAGTATATATTACAATTTGTCAACCTTCTCTTGGGTTCGATCAAATTTTGGCGCCGTTGCCGGGGAGTGAAGTTTAGGATTAGTCTTCCAATTAGTTTATTTCTCTCTAGCATAGTTTAGTGAATTTCAATTATTCCTAGTTTAATTTAGCTTGTTTATTTTGCAGGAACTATCTGAAAAAACAAAAAAAAAGGCTTTTCATTGGATTTTTCATCAATTTTGGTAAACTCGTTCCATCTCCCTTTGAAATTTCTGTTTCTTGTGCATGCACTCGTGGAATAGAGATACCAGTGGACGATTAGTTAGAAGTAATTCTGCTAATTTGATTGAGAATCCCTCATTTGAATTTTCTGTTCCATCACACGCACCTAATCAAATGGCTGATCAAGGTAGTAACCATGATCTTAATGAAAATGAGAGTGAACATGATGCACCAATGCGGCCCTTGCGTGATTATCTGCAACCTGCACGCACTAGCACACCTTCCTGCATTATATTGCCTCTACAAGCTCATCAATTTACTTTTAAGCCTGGAATGATAAACTTGCTTCCCAAATTCCATGGTCTAAATTCTGAAAATCCTTATTTGCATTTAAAGGAATTTGAGGAAGTATGTGCAACTTTTGAGCAAGCTTGTAGTGAAGACATTATCAGGCTAAAATTGTTTCCTTTCTCTTTGAAGGACAAAGCCAAGACTTGGCTGAATTCCCTTAAGCCTAGATCTGTAGGAACTTGGAAAGAACTACAAACTGAATTCCTTAAAAAGTTTTTTCCAGTCCATAGGACAAATGCTCTGAAAAGACAAATAACAAATTTTGCCCAAAAACAAAATGAATCATTTTATCAATGTTGGGAGCGTTATAAAGATCTGTTAAATTCTTGTCCACATCATGGGTATGAGAAGTGGCGCACCATCAGTTTCTTCTATGATGGGATGACGCCTTCAATGAAACAATTTGTTCAAACCATGTGTAATGGGGAATTCTTTGATAAAGACCCTAATGAAGCCCTTGATTTTCTAGATCAAATAGCTGAAGACTCAGATTCTTGGGATCCCACCGATCCCTCTGATGTTTCTAATAAGTCGAAGTCTTCAACTACTAGTGGGGGTCTGCATTATCTTAGGGAGGAGGATAATTTGAGTGCTAGGCTAGCCTCTTTGGCTAGGAAGGTAGAGGCCATGGAAGTAGGGAAAATTAATGTTGTTAAGTCTGTTGCTACAGAAGAGGCCTGTGGAATTTGTGATGTCATGGGACACCCTACTAATGAGTGCCCTACCATTCCTGCTTTCAAGGAGGTGTTGCATGACCAAGCAAATTCCATGACCCCTTTCAAGAGGCAATCTCCTTATGGAGACACTTACAATCCAGGATGGAGGAATCACCCCAACTTTAGTTGGAGGAATGACAATGCTGCACACACACCACCTCCTCAAGCATCTTCCACTTATACTCCATATGTTCCACCTCACAGGAAGACACTTGAGGAGACACTACAAACTTTCATGCAAGGGCAAGCAACTATTAATCAACAAACCTCACAAGCCATTAATGATATAAAGAGCTCTCTCACTAAATTGACATCTTCTCTTGCTATTCAAGAGAAAGGTAGGTTTCCTGCTCAACCCCAACCCAACCCACAGGGGCAAGTCCACATGATGGACACAAAACCTTCTGATTCACAATTGGAACATGCTGAGTCTATTACCACTCTTCGTAGTGGAAAAGAAATTGACAAAACAATTCCTCTTAAGGCCCAAAAATCTTCTGAGAATGATGAGTCAAAACATGATAATGAGGAAATTGATAAGTCTGGGTCAAGTGAAGATGTAAGATGTCCTTTTCCAGCTCCTTTTCCACAGAGGTTGAAACCACCTCAAAAGCTGAACCAAAATGCTGAAATTTTTGAACTTTTTAAGCAGGTGAAAATAAACATTCCTTTGTTAGATGCGATCAAACAGGTACCTTCTTATGCTAAGTTCTTGAAAGATTTGTGTACTATTAAGCGTAAGTTGAATGTGCAGAAAAAGGCATTTTTGACTGAACAGGTAAGTTCTATAATTCAACACAAAAGCCCACCCAAATATAAAGATCCCGGATGTCCAACTATTTCATGTGTGATCGGGAACTTTAGGGTAGACCAAGCCTTGCTTGATCTTGGGGCTAGTGTTAATCTTTTGCCTTATTCAGTATACACTCAGTTAGGTCTTGGGGAACTTAAACCCACCACCATTACCCTTCAACTTGCTGATCGTTCTATTAAAATTCCAAGGGGAGTGGTGGAAGATGTGCTTGTTCAAGTAGATAAATTTTACTTTCCTGTCGATTTTATTGTTTTGGACACACATCCTGTTATAAATGTAAGTGCAAATATTCCTGTCATATTAGGCCGTCCATTTCTTGCTACTTCAAATGCTTTGATTAATTGTAGAAATGGTGTGATGAAACTTTCATTTGGCAATATGACTTTGGAATTGAATATATTCAATGTCTGCAAACAACCAGGGGATGATATTGATGTTCAAGAAATGAATTGGGTTGATACCGTTGTTAGAGATCAATTTCATGTTTCATATCTTTCTGATCCATTAGAATCTTGCTTAGTTAATTCTTTATATGATGAATCTAAAGGGAATTGTGAAGAGGCTGAGATTTGTTCTTTACTGAATTCTCTACAGGTATTGCAAGTGAATGGATGGAAACCCAAGTTTGAGGAGCTACCATTGAGTGACAAATTGCCTACACCATCAAGCATTCAAGCACCCAAATTGGAGTTGAAAAAGTTACCAACTGACCTCAAATATGCATTTTTGGGTGATGGTGAAACTCTTCCGGTGGTAATATCGTCTCATCTTAATCTTATCGAAGAGGGTAAGTTGCTTGATATTTTGAGAAAGCATAAAGGTGCAATAGGATGGACAATTGCTGATTTAAAAGGAATAAGCCCTTTAATATGCACTCATCGGATCTATTTGGAGGACAATGCCAAACCGTCTAGGGAGATGCAACGTAGGTTAAATCCAAATATGAAAGAGGCGGTTAGAGCTGAAGTTCTTAAGCTCTTGGATGCGGAGATCATCTACCCCATTTCTGACAGCAAGTGGGTGAGTCCTACCCAGGTAGTGCCTAAGAAATCTGGTGTCACAGTTGTCAAGAATGATAAGAATGAATTAATACCCACTAGAGTTACATCTGGATGGAGAATGTGCATTGATTACAGGAAGCTGAACTCAGTCACTAGGAAAGACCATTTTCCCTTGCCATTTCTAGATCAGGTTCTGGAGAGGGTAGCTGGCCACACATATTACTGTTTCTTAGATGGCTACTCCGGTTACAATCAAATTGAAATTGCATTAGAAGATCAGGAGAAAACTACATTCACATGTCCTTTTGGCACATTTGCATATAGAAGAATGCCCTTTGGTTTATGCAACGCACCTGCCACATTTCAAAGATGCATGCTGAGTATTTTTAGTGATATGGTTGAACGCTATCTTGAAGTGTTTATGGATGACTTTTCTGTATTTGGTGATTCATTTGATGACTGTTTGTCTAATTTGCAGAAAGTTTTGAGCAGGTGTGAAGAGAAGAACCTTGTGCTTAATTGGGAAAAATGTCATTTCATGGTCTCTAAAGGAATTGTTTTGGGTCATATTGTTTCCTCTAAGGGAATTGAAGTTGATAAATCAAAAATTGATTTAATTACTCATTTGCCTACACCCAAGACTGTTAAAGATATTAGATCATTTTTGGGTCATGCAGGGTTCTACAGGAGGTTCATTAAAGATTTTAGTTCTATTTCTAGACCATTATGCAATCTCCTATCTAAAGATACTGTTTTTGAATGGAATGCTGATTGTGAAAAAGCTTTTGCCAAACTGAAGGGCATGCTTACTTCAGCCCCTATTATGCAACCCCCAGATTGGACTTTACCATTTGAGATAATGTGTGATGCTAGTGACTTTGCTGTGGGGGCTGTTTTGGGTCAAAGGAAGGATAAGAAGCCTTATGTTATTTACTATGCAAGTAAGACCTTAGACAATGCTCAGATGAATTATTCAACAACAGAAAAGGAATTACTTGCTATAGTATTTGCTTTGGATAAATTTAGGGCTTACTTGACCGGATATCCTATTGTTATCTTTACTGATCATGCTGCCTTGAAATATCTTCTATCAAAGAAAGATGCAAAACCTAGGTTGATTCACTGGATACTCCTACTGCAAGAATTTGATATTACAATTAAAGATAAGAAAGGAGTAGAAAATGTGGTAGCCGATCATTTATCTAGGTTGACTGTGGATGATTCCAATGAGGCTGCTCCAATTAAAGACACCTTCCCAGATGAGCAACTTTTTGTTCTGTCTGATTTACCATGGTTTGCTGATATTGTTAATTTTCTTGTCACAGGTCAAACTCCTTCTCATTGGACAACACAAGACAAGAAGAAATTCATGGTGGAGGTAAGACATTTCTTTTGGGATGATCCTTATCTTTTCAAATATTGTCCGGATCAAATTATTAGGAGATGTATACCTGATCTATACATGAAATATGCATTTTATTATCTCCTAAACTTATGTTTATGCTAGTGTTTGATTAGAATAACTACTACTTTAATATAGTTTTTGGTTTTGTAGGAAATGAGAGCAAAGATGCAAAAGTATGGCGAAAACAGACTTCAATGGTCAAATTATCATAACTCCGTGTACAAATATCGGATTGGACTGATTCAAGTCTCATGTGAAAGTTCAAGGAGTCAGCTTTCCAACGCCACCAACCACGCGCAATTCGGAGTTCGGAGCAAAAAGTTATAGCTATTTGAAAGTTTCCGGACAGTAGAAACGATCGATCGCAACCTTTACGCGATCGATCCTGTATACGATCGATCGGACACACAAACGATCGACCGTATCTACTGGAATTTTTGGATTTGCGCAAAGTTTTGAAGACAGTAAAAACGATCGATCGGCTTCGTCCGGCATCGTTCGCCATACGATCGATCGGGAGTAATTAACAAAGGAAAACGGCTTCGTTCGGCTACGTTCGTAAAACGATCGATCGGTGCATACGGGCGATCGATCGGTGCATACGGAAACCGCAATTTAACCCTATTTTGACTCGGATTTGGAAGGGGATTTGAGGGGTTTTCCTTCACCCCTATATATATGCCTTAAAGGAGAACGTATTGTGCATGCAAGAATAGAGTTTTGAGTTCTTTTGGAGTCCTTGGAGGCTAGAGCAAAGGAAGAAGAAGAAGAAGAAGATGAAGAACTTGTTGATGGATTCTCTTCCCATGCTTGGCTAGACTCTCTTCCAAGGCGTAGATGAAACCCAACTGATTGGTTGTATTGTTTCTTTCTCTCATATTATGTTTTTATTCTAGTTGGTGTATGAATCTTTGTTATGCAATAAAAGTTAATTCATTAGAGTTTATTCTTTGTACTCGAGAGAGACAAGAGTGGATCTTTGTGGATTTCAATCTGAAAGAGCACTTGCGTGTCCGAGAGGAACGTAAGGGCTCTGAAGTGTTACATATTAATAAAGTCTCAT
This sequence comes from Houttuynia cordata, assembly GCA_039654745.1. Taxonomy (NCBI): domain Eukaryota; kingdom Viridiplantae; phylum Streptophyta; class Magnoliopsida; order Piperales; family Saururaceae; genus Houttuynia; species Houttuynia cordata. Next base: position 51,926,172 of record CM077504.1, on the reverse strand, counting down.
TGGTTTATACTCGAGAGAGATAGATCACAGTTCCATGTTTTAATAGATTTATGTGTTACATCCGAGAGGAGGGCACTATAATTTGAATTGACAAGTGTATGTCCGAGAGGAATACACTAGCCAACTGGAAATCTGAATTCAAAAGAGAGAGAGAGACGATACACTAGTCTATTGTGGTGGATTCGAAGCCTTGGTACTTCTCCTATTGATTAATCTCAGCTTAGTTTAATTAAAGTTCATTGCTTTTCTCTAGATTAATTAAAAACTGCTGCTTTTCTCTTGAATTTGGTAGAATATTAATCCGTCCCTGAGGTTCGACAACCCTTTAATACTCACTGTAGTACAATTGCCTTGTGCACTTGCAAGGGTTTTATATTTAAACGATCAAGTTTTTTGGCGCCGCTGCCGGGGACGGCACAATAGTTTACTAAATTCTTAGCATAGTTAGTTTTAGAGTAGTTTCATTAAATTTAGATTTACTCTCAGTAGCGTAATTTCATTCTTCTTCCTTTTTTGCAGGATTAAGAGAGGACGCAGATTTTCGTCATCGTTGGAAGGGCCATCCCTTCCCACTGTTTGCACTCTCTTAACCCTCTTTTAGAATAAATTTGGGTGCTTGGTGTTTTCCTTTTTCTTTGTGGGATTGCATGACGTGCTAGTTGTCGCTATTAGGTTGCTAGTTGTCGCTATCTAGGGTTGATGTTTGCTAGTTGTCGCTATTAGGACTGCACAGGTTTTGCTTGATTTTATTTGTGCATGCATGGTCGTCGTTCCCTAAACCCCGACCTAGCTTTTGACCCTGATCCTGAGCGACTCTACAGAATTTTGAGAACTCCTAGACAATCAATTCCTGAAATCCAACATATGGCGAACAACATGAACCTCGGGGATGGTACTGGTCTAAACCAGGATCCATTAATCCCCCATGCCCGAACCCTGCAAGATTACTACCGTCCAACAGCCTACACCTCCCCTTCCTGTATCCTACTACCTGCTACCGTGGCCAATTTTGAAATCAAACCAAACATCATCCAAATGCTGCCCACTTATCACGGCCAACTTAATGAGAATCCTTATAGGCATCTCCAAAATTTCTTGGAGGTTAACACCACATTCAAACTCACATTATCGGATGACCAGGTGCGCCTTAGACTTTTCCCATTCACTTTAAAAGACAGGGCCAAGGAATGGCTCTACTCCCTTGCACATAACTCTATTTCTACTTGGGAGGAACTACAAGCTGAATTCCTGAAGAAGTATTTTCCTGTGGGGCGGACTAATAAGATCCGCAACGAAATCATTACTTTTACCCAGCAACCAAATGAGCAATTCCATGAAAGTTGGGAAAGAATGAAATCCCTCCTCCGATCCTGTCCCCACCATGATGTGCCCAAGTGGCAGCTAGTGCAGCGATTTCATGAGGGTGTGTGCGACCAGCACAAGACCCTGATTGATGCCTCCTGTGGAGGCACATTCATGAAAAAAACCCCTGATGATGCCTGGGACCTACTAGAAGACCTAAGTGAAAATTCTCTACATAGCGCTACCCTCTACAGAACTGAAGGCCATCTGCCGGGTAGGAGTGCCTCGAGGGGAGGCATGTATGATGTTAAGCCCACCAACAGTCTAGAACACCAAGTGGCATCACTGACCGAGAGATTTGACCGTTTTTTCTCACAGCTCCCTTCTCAGACCCCTATCTCTCACGATGCCTGTGCCATCTGTGCCAGCCCCATGCACACTGTAGTTGACTGCCCTTCAGCTTCCCAGTATCCTGATCTTGTACAGGAGCAAGCCAACTTTGCACAAGGCTACCCTAGAGCTAATAACCCCTATTCAAATACCTATAACCCGGGGTGGCGAAATCATCCCAATTTCGCCTGGAAACAGCCTAACCAAGGGACCACTTTCAATCCGGCCCCAAGACCCGAAATCCAACACCCAACTCAGCCTTACCAACCAGCCACCGCTCCCCCATTTGACCAAACCAATAAGAAACCATCCCTAGAAGACCAGATGAGTCAAATGAGTCAAATGCTCCTCTCCCACTTAACCGAGATTAAAACTGAACAGAAGGAGATGAGAGCAGACTTGAAAACCCAGGCCCAGCTTGTCCATTCCCATACACAATCCATTGCCAAAATAGAAACCCAGTTAGGACAGCTGGCCCAATCTATGAACCGTAGGGAAGTAGGAACCTTGCCTAGCCAACCACAGCAGAACCCTAGAGGCCAGTTCGCCGTTGAAGGTTCCCATTATCCAAATGAGCAGGTGCAAGCCGTTACTACCCTAAGAAATGGAAAACAAGTGGACAATCAGGTTAGGGACCCACCTATTGCGAGTGAGGACACTCTCCTTGAGAAACAGAACCAATCCACTCCTACTATGCCTGACCCTGTTAATCTCTCACCGCAACAGGAAGCCCCTCGGGAACCCACAAAGGATACATCCTATATCCCTAGGGCCCCTTTCCCCCAATGCCTCAACCAACCCTCCCCGTTTAGTAAGTCCCACCAACGAATGGAGGAAATGTTAGAGGTGTTCAAGCAGGTTAAGGTCAATCTTCCCCTCTTAGATGCCATCAAACAAGTACCTGCGTATGCCAAGTTCCTGAAAGACCTGTGTACCCAAAAGAGAAAAACCAAATCCCATGTCACCCAAAAGGTCTTTTTGACCAACCAAGTCAGCTCTTTACTAACCAGTGATGTGCCACCTAAATTCAAGGACCCGGGAACCCCTGTTATATCCATTGTCATCGGTGACCATACCATTAGCAGAGCCCTCTTAGATCTAGGCGCCAGTGTCAATCTCCTCCCATACTCAGTTTATCAACAACTTGGCCTAGGAGAGTTGCAGCCCACCTCAGTCACCCTACAGTTAGCAGATCGATCCATTCGCAGACCTAGAGGTATTATAGAAGACGTTCTTGTCGGAGTTGACCGGTTCTACTTTCCGGTTGACTTTGTCGTTCTAGACATGGAACCTGTTGCCAACTCCAAGTCCCAAATTCCTGTTATCCTTGGCCGGCCTTTCCTAGCTACCGCTGATGCCACCATCAATTGTAGGTCGGGTCTCATGAACGTCTCGTTCGGGAACATGAAAGTTAAATTAAACATCTTTAGTGCTTCCCAACAACCCTCGAGTGAAGTAGAATGCCTTATGGTTGACGACCTAGATGACCTGGTCCAGGAATACCTCCCATTTGCTGTGCTTAAGGATGCCCTCGAGCACACCCTTTTCTATGACTGGATTGATACCTATGAGGGCACACCTGACCTTGAAGAGGTCCATCACCATTTAGTGGCTGCCTTACACCCTGACCATATCCCATGGAGACCCCACCCCGACCCTCTGCCTGTGTCCACCTCTCCACCACTCAAACCTTCCATAGAGTCTCCTCCCACACTTGATCTGAAACCCCTACCTAGCTCGCTGAAGTATGCCTTTCTGGGTCCTAATGACACCCTTCCTGTGATTATCTCCTCAAGTCTATCTAGTGACCAGGAAGCCCAGTTGTTGGAGATCCTTACCACACACCGGCGAGCTATAGGATGGACAGTAGCTGACCTCCGGGGTATAGACCCCTCTGTGTGCATGCATCGCATAAACCTGGAGGACCAGGCTAAATCTTCTAGGGAGGGGCAGAGACGGTTGAACCCTCACATGAGAGAGGTGGTGATGAAAGAGATAGTGAAACTCCTAGACGCAGGTATCATATACCCTATCTCTGACAGCGAGTGGGTGAGCCCCATCCAGGTCGTCCCTAAGAAATCAGGCATCACGGTGAAACCAAACTCAGAGGGTGAACTTGTACCAATAAGAGAAACCACGGGCTGGCGGGTATGCATTGATTATAGGAAACTGAACTCCAATACCCGTAAGGATCATTTCCCTCTTCCATTCATTGACCAAATCCTAGAGAAACTAGCGGGCCAAGAGTTTTATTGCTTTTTAGATGGGTACTCAGGATATAATCAAGTGCCAGTTTTTCCAGGGGATCAGGAGAAGACGACTTTTACATGCCCCTTCGGTACATTTGCATACCGAAGGATGCCTTTTGGTCTTTGCAATGCCCCTGCTACATTTCAGCGATGCATGATGTCCATTTTTTCTGATATGATTGATAAATTTTTGGAAGTTTTTATGGACGATTTTTCGGTATTTGGCACTTGTTTTGATGAATGCTTGCATAACCTTACTATGGTTTTAAAAAGATGTGAGGAAACAAACTTAGTGTTAAGTTGGGAAAAGAGCCATTTCATGGTTCAACAGGGGATTGTGCTTGGACATGTTATATCAAAAAGGGGTATAGAGGTTGATAAGACCAAGGTTGACCTAATTGCTAATTTACCACCTCCTACCTCAGTGAAGCAAATACGGTCTTTCCTTGGCCATGCCGGGTTTTATCGCCGATTTATCAAAGATTTTAGTAAGATATCACGTCCACTCTGTCACCTCTTAGGTCAGGACGTGCCATTTGAATTTGATGATTCTTGCAAAACGGCCTTTACCACATTAAAAACCCTCCTCTCGAGTTCCCCTATTATTAAGCCCCCTGACTACACACTGCCCTTCGAAATCATGTGCGATGCCTCTAATTTTGCTGTAGGGGCAGTGTTAGGCCAACGCCTTAACAAGATTCCTCATGTTATATATTATGCGAGCAAGACGCTCACTGACGCTCAATTGAATTATACTACCACTGAAAAAGAGTTGCTTGCTGTTGTGTTTGCATTAGATAAGTTCCGGTCATACCTCCTGGGTAGTAAGATCATCATTTTTTCTGACCATGCGGCCTTACGGTACCTCCTTTCCAAGAAGGATGCCCAAGCCAAGGCTGATCCGTTGGATCTTACTTCTTCAGGAGTTTGACTTTGAAATTAAAGATAAAAAGGGTTCTGAGAATGTTGTGGCTGATCATCTATCCAGAATTCCTATTCCTGATTTGCACAGCCATGACCCTCTGAGGGATTCATTCCCTGATGAGCAGCTTTTTGCTGTCTCAACTACTGCTCCACCTTGGTACGCACATATCGTGAATTATCTTGCTGTGGGTCAAATCCCCACCTTTTGGACTAAACATGACAAAGACTTGTTTTTCTCACGAGTCAAACATTACTATTGGGATGACCCTGATCTATTTAAGATATGTGCGGATCAAGTCATAAGACGATGTGTTCCAGAGAGTGAGTTTCATAGCATTTTATCTTTTTGTCACTCTCGGGCTTGTGGTGGGACACTTCGGTGGTAAGAAAACTGCGGCCAAAGTACTTCAAAGTGGTTTTTATTGGCCAACTCTATTTAAAGATGCCCATGCTTATTGTCAATCTTGCGATAGGTGTCAAAAATTGGGAGCCTTGTCTAAAAGGAATATGATGCCTCTACAACCTATATTGATTGTTGATTTATTTGATGTATGGGGTATCGATTTCATGGGACCTTTTCCGCCATCTTTTGGTCATACATATATTCTTGTTGCTGTTGATTATGTGTCTAAGTGGATTGAAGCTGTTGCCACTAGGACTAATATGATCATAAAGTTGTGCTGGAATTTCTGAAACTAACATTTTCAGCAGGTTTGGAACTCCTCGGGCTATCATTAGTGACGGAGGTTCTCACTTTTGTAACAGGTCATTTGAAGCTCTTCTTAAGAAATATTCCGTCACCACAAGGTTGCCACACCATATCATCCTCAGACCAGTGGCCAGGTGGAGGTCTCCAATCGCCAAATCAAGCAGATTCTCGAAAAGACGGTTCGCCCCGACAGAAAAGATTGGTCCTTGAGACTCAATGATGCATTATGGGCCTACCGGACAGCTTTCAAGACCCCGATTGGCATGTCTCCGTATAGATTGGTATATTGGCAAAGCTTGCCATTTACCTGTTGAGTTGGAGCACCGGGGCTTACTGGGCTATTAAGGCCTACAACTTCGACATGGATAAGGCCGGTGAACAGCGCAAGCTCCAACTGAGTGAATTAGAGGAAATGCGCCTTGATGCATATGAGAATGCCAAGCTCTACAAAATGCGAACTAAGGCGGTTCATGACAAGATGATTTCCAGGAAATCCTTTCAGCCTGATCAGAAGGTGTTGCTCTATAACTCTCGGCTGCACTTATTCCCCTGGGAAACTTCGCAACTCGGTGGTCTGGACCTTTTACTGTGACCGAAGCGTTTTCACATGGTGCTGTTGAGATCCGAAATCCAAAAGATGGGAGCACATTCAAAGTAAATGGCCATCGCTTGAAACCTTATTTGGAGGCAGTTAGTGACCAGGATGAGATGCCGGTATATTTTTGCTGGTTCAACAAGTACAACATGAGCATGGATCAACGTCTGGCTGAAAACGTTAAACTTAGCGCTTGGTGGGAGGCAACCTACGTATTCAGGTGTATTCTCTCCTTTCTTTGATTTTCTTTGTTTATATGCTCATTGTCATGCTCTATTTTGTTCACATTGAGGACAATGTTCATAATAGGTTTGGGGGAGGGAATATTATTTTCATAAAAATAAAAATTAAAAATCAGAAAAAGAAAAAAAAATTGAAAAAAATTTGATTAGTTTTAAGTTGTTTGTTAGTACTTTTTTTTAGGTTTTGATAGTTTATCCCGTAATGATGCATGCTATAATTCTTAAGAGATTAATTTACATTGGAAGTGTGAGTAAGTATACTGGAGGATAGATACACTTAACTGAGCATATCTTTCTGTTACAGTCCTCTTGGAACAGGTGCTTGAACTAAGAAAATTCACTCACACACACTAGTACATAAAGTAATACCATCTAGAGATTTGTTGAATGCTAATTTACAGTGGGATGTCTTTAGTCATAGTCATTGGATGATATGTAGTTATCTGTTGAGCTTAAAAGATCATGATAGACCATTTACTTGGCTATGGCAAGGGATTGGAACCGGAAATAGGTTGAGAGTATAATACAGCCTGGACAAAATAAAGATGTGCTGAAAATATGAATGATGAAAATGAAAATGAAAACAAAATGAAAGAAAAGGGGCTGCTTGACTTTATAGGATTAACTTAGGCTGATGCTCGGGCCCGAAGCGGTCTCTTAAAACCTAATGCCCTAAGCCAAATTGGCTGGGAGTCATTGGCCTGAGTCATTGCTAAACCTAAGCATCTTGAAGTCAGGCCTTACACAGTCCTAGCGGAAAAAAAAAAGAAAAAAAAAGTCTGTGGTGTATATTATCCTCTCAAATCTAGAATGTTGGACCCGAAGGAGGCGCGCAGATCTGTGCTATCATGAACCTAAAGATTACGATGACTATGTAGATTCTGATGTTCTTTGGTTAATGGGTAACACTGGATCTGTATAAACAGAAATTTAGAATGTATTGCTACAATGTTCTACACTTTCTACTATTTATGTTATCATGCTATATAATATTTGAGCAGAAATTTCCAAGATGAAAGTGTGGAATAAAACCACTTACTTGAGGGCTTCTATATTCCTGTTGATTATAAACCAAGTACGTGTGGTTAATTCTCTTAAGCATTGTAGTATGTATTTGTCGGGATAATAGGTTGTATGTTTTGCTATGTTTTAACTTTTGCTTTATTTTTTTTTTTTTTTTTTTTTTCACTTAGGTTAATTAGTTTAATAAATACATGTTTGTGGGTAGCATGGCTGCAAACCCTCACGAGACAACACTCGTCCTACTAGGGACACTAGAGGTTTAACGGCTTGTTGCATACGCTCAATGCAATCGTGTTCCCTACGAAAGTGGTGTTTACTTTTATGCATTAGTTCCTTAGTTTGTTTGATTTTATTTTGTTTTGTTTTGCTAGGGACTAGCAAAATCTAGGTTTGGGGGTGTGATCTATACATGAAATATGCATTTTATTATCTCCTAAACTTATGTTTATGCTAGTGTTTGATTAGAATAACTACTACTTTAATATAGTTTTTGGTTTTGTAGGAAATGAGAGCAAAGATGCAAAAGTATGGCGAAAACGGACTTCAATGGTCAAATATTATCATAACTCCGTGTACAAATATCGGATTGGACTGATTCAAGTCTCATGTGAAAGTTCAAGGAGTCAGCTTTCCAACGCCACCAACCACGCGCAATTCGGAGTTCGGAGCAAAAAGTTATAGCTATTTGAAAGTTTCCGGACAGTAGAAACGATCGATCGCAACCTTTACGCGATCGATCCTGTATACGATCGATCGGACACACAAACGATCGACCGTATCTACTGGAATTTTTTGGATTTGCGCAAAGTTTTGAAGACAGTAAAACGATCGATCGGCTTCGTCCGGCATCGTTCGCCATACGATCGATCGGGAGTAATTAACAAAGGAAAACGGCTTTCGTTCGGCTACGTTCGTAAAACGATCGATCGGTGCATACGGGCGATCGATCGGTGCATACGGAAACCGCAATTTAACCCTATTTTGACTCGGATTTGGAAGGGGATTTGAGGGTTTTCCTTCACCCCTATATATATGCCTTAAAGGAGAACGTATTGTGCATGCAAGAATAGAGTTTTGAGTTCTTTTGGAGTCCTTGGAGGCTAGAGCAAAGGAAGAAGAAGAAGAAGAAGATGAAGAACTTGTTGATGGATTCTCTTCCCATGCTTGGCTAGACTCTCTTCCAAGGCGTAGATGAAACCCAACTGATTGGTTGTATTGTTTCTTTCTCTCAATATTATGTTTTTTATTCTAGTTGGTGTATGAAATCTTTGTTATGCAATAAAAGTTAATTCATTAGAGTTTATTCTTTGTACTCGAGAGAGACAAGAGTGGATCTTTGTGGATTTCAATCTGAAAGAGCATCTTGCGTGTCCGAGAGGAACGTAAGGGCTCTGAAGTGTTACATATTAATAAAGTCTCATTGGTTTATACTCGAGAGAGATAGATCACAGTTCCATGTTTTAATAGATTTATGTGTTACATCCGAGAGGAGGGCACTATAATTTGAATTGACAAGTGTATGTCCGAGAGGAATACACTAGCCAACTGGAAATCTGAATTCAAAAGAGAGAGAGAGACGATACACTAGTCTATTGTGGTGGATTCGAAGCCTTGGTACTTCTCCTATTGATTAATCTCAGCTTAGTTTAATTAAAGTTCATTGCTTTTCTCTAGATTAATTAAAAACTGCTGCTTTTCTCTTGAATTTGGTAGAATATTAATCCGTCCCCTGAGGTTCGACAACCCTTTAATACTCACTGTAGTACAATTGCCTTGTGCACTTGCAAGGGTTTTATATTTAAACGATCAATACCAAATGAGGACATTCATAGTGTCATTTCCTTCTGCCATTCAGAAGCTTGTGGTGGTCATTTTTCTGCTAGAAAAACTGCTGCTAAAATTTTACAATGTGGATTTTATTGGCCTACCCCTATTTAAAGATACTCATGATTATTGTCGTACTTGTGGACGTTGTCAACAGCTTGGTGGAATAACCCGTAGGAATATGATGCCTTTAACCCCATTTTAGTGATTGAAAGATTTGATTGTTGGGGTATTGACTTCATGGGCCCATTTCCACCTTCTTTTGGCTATCATCTTAGTAGCTGTTGACTATGTTTCCAAGTGGGTAGAGGCCATCCCTTGTAGAAATAATGACCATAAAACTGTTATACGCTTTCTGAAAGAAAATGTTCTGTCACGGTTTGGTATACCCCGTGCAATCATAAGTGATGGGGGTTCTCATTTCTGTAATAAACCTTTTGAGGCATTAATGAAAAAATATGGAATTACTCATAAGGTGGCTACCCCTTATCACCCACAAACAAGTGGGCAAGCTGAACTTGCCAACAGAGAGATTAAACACATTTTAGAGAAAACGGTTAACCCAAATCGCAAAGATTGGTCTCTACGGTTAACAGATGCACTTTGGGCATACCGTACAGCTTTTAAATCTCCTATTGGTATGTCCCCTTATAGACTTGTTTATGGAAAAGCTTGCCACTTGCCTGTGGAGTTGGAGCATAAGGCGTATTGGGCTATAAAGATGTTTAATTTCAGTTTGGATGATGCCAGTTCTGTGCGTAAGCTCCAAATAAATGAATTAGAAGAAATCAGGAATGATGCATATATGAATTCAAAAATTTACAAAGAACGAATGAAGGTTTTGCATGATCAACACATTCATCGAAAAACCTTTGAACCTTCACAAAAAGTTCTTTTGTATAACTCTAGATTGCATTTATTTCCTGGTAAGCTCCGTTCTAGATGGACTGGTCCATTTAATTGTTAAAACTGTTTATCCTCATGGAGCTGTTGAAATTGAAAATCCATTGAATGGCAATGTGTTTAAAGTAAATGGTCAAAGACTTAAGCCATTCCTGGAATTGATTCCATCAGAAGTGGAGAGTATTCCTCTGTCTGGATCCCACTTATCCTGATTGAATACTCTTACACTCAGTCTGGCTGAAGACAGGAAACTTAGCGCTCCTTGGGAGGCAGCCCAGCTTTTAATTTGTTTTTTTAGGCCCACTTATTAGTTAGATGATGTTTTCTTGTTGAATATTGTGATTGCTCTCATCTTTTTATTTATTGATGTTTTTCACTCGCATGGGATTTTAGCAATTTGCAGTTCTCCAGGTAACATCTATCCTTTATTTTATTTATTTATTTATTTTATCCTTCATTTCTTTCTTAACATTGAGGACCAATGTTTAGTTTAGGTTTGGGGGTATATAGGAATAACATTGTTTATTTTGAAAAAAAAAATTTAAAAAATTTAAAAAAAAATAAGAAAGAGAAAAACAAATAAATATTTGATTAGTTTTTAGGTTGTTTGTTAGTATTTTTTATAGGTTTTGATAGTTTATCCCTTCTTGATGTGTACTTCAATTTTTAAGAGATTAATTTACATAGGAAGTGTGAGTAAGTATACTGGAGGATAGAAACACTTAACTGAGCATATCTTTCTGTTACAGTCCTCTTGGATCATGTGCTTGAGCTAATAAAACTCACTCACATACACTAGTACATAAAGTAATACCCTCTAGAAATTTATTGAATACTAATCTTCAGTGGGATGTCTTTAGTCAAAGTCATTGGATGATATGTGGTTGTCTGTTGAGCTTAAAAGATCATGATAGACCATTTACTTGGCTATGGCAAGGGCTTGGAACCGGAATAGGTTGAGAGTATAATACAGCCTGGACACAATAAAGATGTGCTGAAAATATGAATGATGAAAATGAAAATATGAAGAAAAAGAAAACAAAAAGCTAGAAAGGGGCTGCTTGACTTTATAGGATTAACTTAGGCTGATGCTCGGGCCCGAAGCGGTATCTTAAAACCTAATGCCCTAAGCCAACTGTGCTGGGAGTCATTGGCCTGAGTCATTGCTAAACCTAAGCATCTTGAAGTTAGGCCTTACACAGTCCCTGCTGAAAATAGAAAAAAAAAGAAAAGAAAAAAAAAAAGTCTATGGTGTATTATCCTCTCAAATCTAGAATGTTGGACCCGAAGGAGGCGCGCAGATTTGTGCTATCATGAACCTAAAGATTACGATGACTATGCAGATTCTGATTTTCTTTGGTTAATGGGTAACACTGGATATGTGTAAAACAGAAATTTAGGGTGTATTGCTACAATGTTCTACAACTTTTACTATTTATATTATCATTTCATATCATATTGAGCAGAAATTTCCAAGATGAAGGTGTAGAATAAACCACTTACTTGAGGGCTTTCTATATTCCGTTGATTATGAACCAAGTACATGTGGTTGATTTTCTTAAACATTGTGGTTTGCATTTGAAGGGATAATAGGATTGTTTGTTTTGAAGTGTTTATTTTGTTTTTGCACTTAGATTAATAAGGTTAATTTCATAAGTACATGTTTGTGGGTAGCATGGCTGTAAACCCTCACGAGACAAAACTCGTCCTACTAGGGACACCTAGAGGTTTAACGGCTTGTTGCATACGCTCAATGCAATCGTGTTCCCTACGAAAGTGGCATTTATTTTTCTAGTTTAATTTGCTTTAGTTTTATTTTGTGTGATTTTTGTTTTGTTTGTTTTGCTCGGGGACTAGCAAAATATAGGTTTGGGGGTATTTGATAAGCATAGAATATACACATTTATATGCCTTATTTACCTATATGCTAGTGTAGATGTTGTGATAAAACATGAATAAATCGGGTTATTTGTGATTAGGGTAGTAATTAGGGGTTTAACAATTAATTTACTCTAATTAACTATTTTAGATGCATTATTGAATTTAATGAATCATATTTTTATTATGCTTCTAATTTTAGTTTGGTTTTTGATTTTTGTAGGTTTGAAATTGCAGATTGCAGATCACTAGCAGATGTGCGCATTAGACGTGTATTGAAGCATCTGAACCGTTGATAAGCTACACTTTAGAAAAGACGAGCGCGAAATTTAAATACGGACGTGCAGATTTGAATTGGCGGCTGAGATCCTTTCGGCGGGTTTTATTAAAGAAAAAGAAAAAAAAGGAAAATGAAACTAAACCGTCCGGTCTGGTCCGGTTCGGTTTAGAAATAAAGAAAAAGAAAATAACCCGAGCCATCGGGCTCGGGTGTTCCAGACGAAGAATGGCGCTCGAGCTTCTGCTCGAGTGCCGGCCGGGGTGAAAGAGGATGGTTTTCCGGCAACTACAGAGCCGAACCGCAGCAGCAACGGGCGACGGCGAATGGGCAGGACCTGGCGGTGAGCTTGCTGATCGGAGCTGACGGCGGAGTTGGACGACGACCGGCAGTTGGGCGGCGATTGAAAAAAAACAGAGCAGAACAGCGGCGGTAATGGCGATGGGTTGAGCTCGAGATGGCGGCTACGGAGACGATCGGTGGAGCTGGATTTAACGCCGGCCGAGTTGAAAGACAGAGTCGTGCTTGCTCTGTTCGGGGACGACCGGTGTCGTGCTGACGGCCGGCAAGGAGCTTCGCGGCGGCCACAATGGCGCGAGGAGGAGCCAAATGGTAAGTGCTGGATTTGGAAGGTCGACTTGGGCAAATTGAGAAAAGAGAGTAAGGAAAGTTCGGATTTTCTTTACACATTTGAACGAAATCTATATGGAAACTCTCTGGGTTTAGGACGGATTGCTGGCCTCAATTGGGGCTCGGGAATTGCTATAAAAACAGGAGGAAGAGAACTGATTTGAGGACTGTTTTTCGACGAATAGGAGGACTGCGCTGGTGCTGGGTGGACGCTGTTTTTGACGAAACAGAGGGTGTCGAAGAGAGCCCTTGCGGCTGATTTGAGTTGTATTCCTTGCTGTGATTTCAGGCGGGAATTAGAGAAACAGAAGAGGAATCGAAGGGACAAGGAGAAGAGAGGAAAAAGTCAGGTTTTTGGCTTCGGTGAACAGTGTTTCTGCAACTGCTACAGTAACCGGGCATATGAAGGAGACGATGAACAGTGCTGCTACAGTGAATTTGCTACAGTAACCCGTGAATAGTGTTTCCCCGATGCAATTTATTTCAATTCTAAATCTGATTTTTCTCTTGAATATGAATAGCTAAATCTTTTGTCAAAGCTAGAGGTGACGTTATTTGATTAGTATTCTTACGTCTATGAAAAAGTGTTTAATGCTTATTTGATTGAATGCGATGTTTTGATAAAGTCATAATCTATATAATTATTTGATTTGTCGTTAACGTAAGGTACGGCGAATGCTTATAATTCCCTGTGATTAGTAGACTGAGCTTGTTAATGATAAATATTCGATCAATATTTTTATGTTAATGGATATGATGAATGTGAATGAAATATCATCCGATTAGGTCAAATCATTATTTGATTCTAATTGAGTAATTGAATAGACGTAGAATATTAATTAAATAATTGATCCTTGAAGCTTTGATATCTCTCATCGATTATCTTTGCCTGTCTTTAGTTAGTTTTAATTGAATTGTTAATCATCATTTTAGTAGTTAATTGAATTATAACTTCTCTGCATAATTTCCTGATAAGAATTTTAATTTGCTAAGCTAAGTAGTGTTTAAATTAGTTAGAATAGAATAATCCTACATCATTCCCTGTGGTTCGACCTCGGACTTACCGAGTATATATTACAATTTGTCAACCTTCTCTTGGGTTTGATCAGTTGACGTGCTCCTGTACAAGGTCTGGATACTGGGAAGGACCGGAGTAGGGCACCGTGTAATGAGTTTTTGCTCAGGTCCTCTAGTAGATCCCAAGCATCATCCGGGGTTTTCTTCATGAATGTGCCTCCATAAGAGGCGTCATTTAGGGTCTTGTACTGATCGCACACACCCTCATGAAATCTTTGAACTAATTGCCACTTGGGCACATCATGGTGTGGGCAGGACCGGAGTAGGGCTTTCATCCTTTCCCAACTTTCATGGAATTGTTCATTAGGTAGTTGGGTAAAGGTGATGATTTCATTGCGGATCTTATTGGTCCGCCCTACAGGGAAATATTTCTTAAGGAATTCAGCCTGAAGTTCCTCCCAAGTGGAAATGGAGTTGTGTTCAAGCGAGTATAGCCATTCCTTGCCCTTGTCTTTCAAAGTGAATGGGAACAACCTAAGGCGCACCTGGTCATCAAACAGTGTGAGTTTAAAGGTGGTGTTAACCTCTAATAAGTTTTAGAGATGCCTATAAGGGTTCTCATTGAGTTGGCTATGGTATGTGGGTAGCATCTGGATGATATTGGGCTTAATCTCAAAGTTAGCCACATTGTCAGGTAGGCGGATGTAGGGGGAAGTGTAGGTGGTGGGACAGTTGTAGTCCTATAGGGTATGGGCATGGGTTACTACCGGATTCTGGTTTAGGCCATTCCCACCCCCAAAGTTCAGGTTGTCCGCCATGGGATGGATTTTAGGGATCAAGTTGCTATGAGTTCTGCATATACTATAGAGGCGCTCAGGATCAGGATCAGGATCAAAGGCAAGGTCCGATGTGAGGGATCGACGACCATGCATGCACAATAAAAAACAACAAAACTTGTAACAATCCTAATAGTGACAACTAGCAAGCATCAATCCTAGATAGCGACAACTAGCAATCCTAATAGCGACAACTAGCATGTCATGCAATCCCGGAAATAAAGTGGAAAACACCAAGCACCCAGTTTATACTAAAGGAGAAAGTTAAGAGAGTGCAAACAGTGGGAAGGGATGGCCCTTCCTACGTTGGTGAGAATCCACGTCCTCTCTTAATCCTGCAGCAACAAAGATATGAATTAAGATTATTGAAAATAAATCTAAATTAACACTAAACTACTTTAAAACTAAGCTACGCTAAGAATTTGGTAAATTATTGGCTTCCGTCCCCAGCAACGGCGCCAAAAACTTGATCGTTTAAATATAAACCCTTGCAAGTGCACAAGACAATTGTACTACGACGAGTATAGAAAGGGTTGTCGAACCTCAGGGACGGTTAAATACTTTACCAAATTTAAGAGAAAAGTTGCAGTTTTTAGTTACTCTAAGGAAAGCAATGAACTTTAACTAAACTAAGCAGAGATTAATCAATGGAGAGAATTATCAAGGTAATGAATCCACCACTAGACATGCAATTACTACTCTTGATTATTATTATACGCAGATTGACATGATATGGTAATTCGTGTTCTTTGTCGGACACATGAATTCACTAACGTTCTTGGTCTTCATCCACTATTGTGTAATCAATCCTATCCTTGGTCGGGCATAAAATTAATCACAAACTTGTTCTTGGTTAGACATAGGGATTAAAAAGATCTAATTTCATTTATAATCAATCAAGTCTATGGTCATGCACTCAAAAGAAACTCATGAAATAGTATTAAGCATGAATCATAATCAACTTTATTAAATAAAACTAACAAGAGTAGCAATACACATATCTAGGGCTTCATCTAGCTTTGACAAGGAATTTAGTTACACATAGAAGAAGAGAAAAGAAAAGCCTGTTTTTGTAGATCCATTACTATGGATTTCTTCTTCTTCTTCTTTAGCTCCAAAAGACTCATTCTCTTGCTCTTTTATAGCCTCCAAAATAGGTTCTCTAATATTCAATACGTTCTCCCTTAAGGCTTATTTATATGTTTGAAAAGAAACCCCGAAGTCCCCTTCTAAATTCGAGTCGAAATAGGCTTAATTTAGGTTTTTTCGCATAAATCGATCGATCGCACGTATTGCCGATCGATTGCTTTCACTTTCTTTCACAATCTCGTTCGTTGTCGCGCCGATCGTCCATTTTATATCGACTACCGATCGATCATTTCTATTTTCGATCGATCGTGTTTATTGTATTGCGCGGATAAAAAACTCTAGTAGATACGATCGATCGTTTGATGTGCCGATCGATTGTTTTCTTCGATAACACTGTTTTCGACTTTGGCGATCGATCGTGTATGAAATGTTGATTGATCGTAGTTACTATTCATTATTTTCAACTGGTTATAACTTTCTGCGCCGAACTCCGAATTGCACGCGGTCAGTGGCGTTGGAAAGCTGACTTCTTGAAATTTAACATGAAGTTTAGATCAGTCTATTCAGAGATATGGACACGAAGTTATGAAGATTTAACCATTGTAGTCCATTTTCACCTTATTTATGTGTCTTACTCTTGTTTTCTACAAAAATAAAAAACTACATTAAAGTAGCACTTATTCTAATCAAACACTAGTATAAACATAAGCTTAGGAGATAATAAAATGCATATTTTTTGTGTAGCTCAGTTAGCATTAGGTTGGTAGCCAGTTATAAAAACTCCACCAATCTCTATAAATCTTACACCACACATTCTAGCTAGAGCTAGGGTGTTCCTTGGAAGCAACATGTTGTGTTAAAACTCGGGTGCAATGATAAGTATGCAAGGGTTGGGTAGGGAGTTCCCTGGAAGCGACGCATTGCAACAACGCCCGGTGCAATGAAAAGTGAGCAAGAGTTCTCACGTTGGTCTAGACGGGCGCGAGTAAAGAAGCTAGTCCAAGAGCGTAGGATTCGAGTGACATCATGGAATGTTGAGATCTTAAAGGATAAGGGTATGAAGTTAGTATAAACAGTTAAGAGAATGAGGGTTAACATAGCTTGTTTGCAGGAGACTAAGTTTGTAGGAGAGAAGGCTAGAGAAATGGGGAAGGCTTTAAACTAGTTTATGTAAGTAAAGTTTCAAATAGGAATGTGGTGGGTATAGTGGTGGATAAGGACTTGAGACAAAGTCTTGTAGGTGTCAAGAGATTTAGTGATAGAATTATATTAGCACTACAAAGTGTTAGGGGATTTCATAGTTATTATTGTTAGTGCTTATGAGCCTCAAGTAGGATTAAGAGAGAACCTTAATAAACAATTTTGGGAGGAAATGAACTTAGGAATGTAAGGGATACCTAACAGGAAAAATGTTATTATAGGAGGCGACTTAAATGTGTATTTAGGGGAGAAATGCATAGGATATGAGAAGGTGCGGGTATGGTTTTGGGGAGAAGAATGAAATGGGAGAAGCTATTTTTGAGTTTGCAATAGCAAACGATCTAGGCATAGCAAATACCTATTTCATAAAGAAGGAAGAGCATCTAATAACTTTCAAGAATGGACCTCTCAAGAGCCAAATAGATTTTTTTTACTTAGATGCGAGGACAAAATTAAAAGTAATAATTGTAAGGTTATACTCGGAGAACCTATAATACTTCAACATAGATTAATTATTTTGGATATGTTCATATAAAGTGGTGAAAGAAGCGAAATGCAGATAAAGTGGAGCCTAGGATCAAGTGGTAGAACTTAAAAGGTGAGATGCTCAACACTTTTGTGGAGAGGTTGAGGATTGAAAGAAATTGGAACTTAAATGAGGAACCAACAATGTTGTGGGGTAGCATTGCTAATTGCATTAAAAAAGTGGGGAAAAAGTACTTAGTAAAGTGAAGAGGAGAAGGGACATCAAGAAAGGAACATGGTGGTGGTGTGAGGAAGTTCAAAGAGTCATCAAGGAAAATAAGTATTTCTGTAAAGAGTGGGAAAAAAATAAAAATCAAGAGAATTGGGAAATATATGTTAAGGTTAAGAGAGAGACTAAAAAGATATTGAGTAAAGCTAAATATAAGGCGTTTGATGACTTATATAATAGGCTAGGGACGAAAGAGGAGGAGAGGGATATATATTAGTTAGCTAAGTCAAGAGATAAGCGAAGTATAGACTTAGAGCAAGTTAGGTAAATTAAAAGTGAAGATCAAAGCATGTTAGTGAAAGATAAAGAAATTAGGGAGAGATGGCATGAATATTTTGAGCATTTATTGAAAGAAAATTATAGTAGTAGAAAGGATTTTGAGTCTAGTTCCGTTAAAGAGGTAACTTACTTTAAGAGATTCTCCATAGAAGAGGTAGGAATTACTTTAAGGAAGATGAAGAAAAGTAAACATATAGGGCCTAATGAAATTCCTATTGAAGTTTGGAAGGCATTAAGAGGTGTTGGCTTAACTTGATTGACTAGTTTGTATAACAAGATTTGAAAGTCTAAGATGATGCAAGAGCAGTGGAGAAGAAGTACCCTCATACTTTTGTACAAAAATAAATGGGACATCCAAAGTTGTACAAACTATAGAGGTGTAGAAGTTATAGGACATGCTATGAAATTATGGAAGAGAGTAATAGAAGGATATTTGCGAAAAGTAACTAAAGTAATAGAGAACAATTTGGTTTCATGCCGGAGAGGTCAACAACAAAAGCTATATTTTTATTACGACGGTTAGTAGAGAGGTATATGGATAGAAAATAAGACCTCTATATGACCTTAATAGATTTGGAAAAGCTACGACAAAGTGCCAAAAGAGCTCATTTAGAGTGTTTTGAAGAAGAAGGGACTCAAAAGAGGTTACATAGATATCATAACGAATATGTATGAGGGGGTTATGTCTAGTGTACAAACTATTGGGGGCGAACCAAGGAGTTTTCAATTACGGTAAGTCTTCATCAAGGGTCAGCGTTAAGTCATTATCTTCTCGCTTAAATTATGGATGAGCTTACTAGGCATTTATAAGATAAGGTACCTTGGTGTATGTATTTTGCAGATGATGTAGTTTTAATTGATGAGAGTAAAGTAGGTTTAACTGTAAAATTGGAATTATGGAGGGAGGCTCTAGAATCAAAAGTTTTTAAAGTAAGTAGGACTAAGACAGAGTGCATGAAATTTAATTTTAAGGAATGTAGAACTATGGGTAGAGCCTTAGTTGAATTAGATGGGCAAGAAGTTCCAATGTGTGATCAATTCCGTTACTTAGGATCCATTATCCATAAAAAATGAGATATTGATAGTGATGTGGTGCATAGAATTAATGTGGGGTGGGTAAAGTGGAGGGTAGCCTCAGGAGTGGTGTGACAGGCATGTAAGCGTGTTCCAAAAAGGTTTAAAGGCAAGTTCTATAGGATAACTCTTAGGCCTGCAATACTTTATGGAGTAGAGTGTTGGGCACCAAAGAGAAGTCATAGATAAGTTGTATGTAGCCAAAATGAGAATGTTAAGGTGGATGAATGAGATAACTAGGAGAGATAGGATTAGAAATTAATATAATCATGAGAGTTTAGGGGTAGTTCCTTTAAGAGAGAAACTGGGGGAATGCAGGTTGCGTTGGTATGTGTATATGTAAATAGATACCATCATGTGGAACAACGGAAAAGGTAGCCATCATGTGTAATGAAGTCCACATTATGTCGATGGTCATCGACATGAGTCTCCCAAAAAATAACACCAAAATTAGGACAACGCAGGTACTCATCTTTCAGTCTTTCAAAACCAGTGATGTAGGTTCTCATAGACTGTAAGAAATCAACGACTTGGCTAAGGGCATCAACTGGTTTGTTTTTAACAACAGCATAGTGGTGAAGGACAAACGTGTATTCCTAAAGGAATGCAACCCACCATGCATGCTTGTCATTTAACTTGCATCAAGATTGGAGGTAATGTAGTGCCCAATTATCAGAATAGAAGATAAATTCCTAGGGCAAGAGATAATACCTCCAATGACGCAAAGCTTGAACAAATGTGTACAACTCCTTTTCATAAGATGAATATTGTTATTAGGCATCATTGAGTTTTTCACTGAAGTATGCCACAAGTTGGATTTCTGACTCAAGACACCTCCAATGCCCACTCAAAAAGCATCACAAGCAACTTCAATAATTTTAGCTAAATCAGGATGATGCAACACTAGAGCTTGAGTCATAAGAATTTGGATTTATTAAAAGGCCTTAGAAGCAGTTGGGTTCCATTTGAACTCCACTTTCTTAAGACATTTAGTGATGGAAGCCATGATGGAACTAAATCCCTTAATGAATCGCCAATAGAATGTGGCCAAGCCATGGAAACTACAAGCCTCAATAATGGTGGATGTCATAGCATTGGCCATCCCTGAATAGCTCTCACTTTTTCAAGGTCAATAGCAATACCATGCACAAATATAAAATCTGAGGAAGAAGACTTCACCTTGCATGAATGAACATTTTTTAAGGTTTACATTCAGTTATTCAACACGAAGGGTAGTAAGAACTTCACGAAGATGGCTCAAGTTTTCATCCTTTGATCGACTGTAAATGAGCACGTCATCAAAATTTACCAATTAATGGACGTAAGACTGAGTCATGACTCATGACCCTCATAAAAGTACTTGGAACATTGGAAAGACCAAAGGGCATAACTAGCCACTCATACAATCTATCTAAGATTTTAAATGCAGTTTTCCCCTCATCATCTAGTCAAATGCAGATTTGATGATACCCACTACGCAAATCAATCTTCAAGAACCATTTGGAGCAAGCTAACACATCTAACATGTCACTGTCTTGACTATGATTTTGTTGATGGCATAGCGATCAACACACATTCTACAAGATCCATCTTTTTTTGAGGTCAAAAGAGATGGGACGACGGAAGGACTAACATTTTCACGAATGAATCCTCATGAAGCAAGCCTTCAACTTGTTTACTCAGTTCGACATGCTATGTTGGGTTCATTCTCTAATGTGGGAGATTTGGTAATTGGGATATTTGAAATCTGAAGAGATCTCAATAGGAACCCTCACGTAAGCAAGATGGGATCTATTCTTGTAGGTGAATCACGGTGCAAAGCGATCCCTAGGTTGCTCATAAGTAAGCCAAAATATTTCTTGGAAAAATATTGTATGGGAAGATGAGGAAAATGCACCCAAATTGGGACTGACTTGATGATCTCTCAAATTGGTTCGAGGCTTGAGTGCCATTTGCACAAAATTAGAGGCCGGCCGTCTATAGACCAGATTGCATAATTGAGAACTTTATCGTAGTCTTCTTTCGTGGCAAACTTGAATAAAAAGAAACCTGCATCCAAGGAATGCATCTCAAATGAGACATTCCAGAGGTTCGATAGCAAGTTCTTTAGGCACACAAAATATGACTCCTTCCTATGACAGCCCAGAAGCAAGTTTCCCCAATGACATGCTTCTTTCTCTAGGAAGGACGAAGGAACCAAGACCGAAATCTTCGATAAGCATGCTCAGAAATGAGGCATTAAGGAAAAAAATGGGGATGAGGGAGAAGTAGAGAAAAGGTCTCTCCAAGAGGTGCCAAAAGAGGTTGCCGCCATGGGCGGCAGTGTGCCTCCGGTAGGGAGGGGAGACCCTCAGGCCTCAAGATGCTGTTTCTCTCCCTTTCTCTCAATGTAGACAAAGTTACAATGTAATTTTACAAAAGAGAAAGCTAGCAAAAGAATGTTCTCATGCAGAGTTTAAAAACTCCTTTCTGACTTTTTTTAATGTCTCGAGTCAACTCATCTTGGCAACAAAGCAAACCAAACTTGCCTGCAGACTCAAATAAGTGTGACCCAATAGGTGACTCAATTGATACTTGAGTCAAATTCCCAAGTGATACAAACTCATGATTCCTTTGAGTTGGCAGTACATATGGTCTTCTTAAATCCTACCTTGTTTGAAAACCAATTCGTAATGTAAGATAATCAAGTTTTCCAAAAGCTCAAGCAGTTATGAAACAGAAATCTTTATTCATTTATTATATATTATTACACCCCTCTCACATGAAAGCATCCACCACGTGCGGCACGTGGAACATAATGAGGTTATAAACGCCTTCGGTGAGGCTAAAACCTAGGACCACCTCAAGCTTGGTTCTCCGATGCCATGTGAGAAAGTGAACCAGTACTTTTTGTCTTTCTAATTCAATGAATATATATATATATATATAAGTTACATTTTACAATCAATGGGTTTGACATCCCTTTTTGTGGAAACCAACTATACAATAAAATATTGACATCTTCTTTGTATGTAAACTAACTATATAACAAAAGGGGAGAATCATGGGCACATCTTTGACTGAAGATATTGGCGCTAGTTCCATTGGTATTGGAATATGCCCAACTAAAATGGGACATTAGGATGTATGCTAGTAATATCGCTTATAAAGTTAGAATATATAATACTCTGTCTGTGATCGTTTAAAGATAAAACCCTTGCAAGTGCACAAGGCAATTGTACTACGGCGAGTATTAAGAAGGGTTGTCGAACCTCAGGGATAGATTAATATTTTACCAAATTCAAAAGAAAGCAACAATGTTGATTCTAGACTAAGAAAGCAATGAACTTTTAACTAAACTAAGTGAGAATTAATCAATGTGGAGAAGACCAAGGTTTCTAATCCACTACAATAAACTAGCGTATCATTTCTATCTCTCTCTCTCTTTTTGAATAAAGATTTCTAATTGGCTAGCATATTCCTCTCGGACATACACTTGTTAAATTAAAATATAGTGCTCTCCTCTCGGATGTAACACATAAACGGTTAAAATATGGAATTGTGATCTATCTCTCTCGAGTATAAACCAATGAAACTTTATTGATATATAACACCTCAGACTACTCATGTTCCTCTCGGATACGCAAGTATTCTTCGGATTGCAACTCACAAGAATTCACTCTTGTCTCTCTCGAATACAAAGAACAAACCTTTAATGAATTAACAATGATTACACAATAAAATCCATACACCAACTAGAGTAAAAACATAAGATGAGAGAAAAGAAACTACACAACCAGATTATTGGGCTTCATCTACGCCATGGAAAAGTGTTTTGCCTCGCATCGGAAGAGAAATCACCATCGTGTTCTTCATCTTCTTCTCTCCTTTGCTCTAGTCTCCAATTTAGCTCTAGTTCTCTGAGGGTTCCTCCAAGATAGCCCAAAACGTTCTCCCATAATGCCTATTTATAAGTTTGAAAAGAAACCACGAAGTCCCCTTCCAAATCCGAGTCGAAATAGGTCTTATTTCTGGTTTTCCGCATACGACGATTGATCTCTCCGTATTGCTGATCGTTCTCCTACCGATCGATCGCAATTCCTTCGTTATTTTTCCCCGATCGATCGCATTGCCGATCGATGCCGATCGATGCCGTATAATTTCGATCGATCGTATTTACTGTCTTGCGCAGATCAAAAATTCCAGTAGATACGATCAATCGTTTTGAGGTCCAATCAATTGTTTCCTTTAATACACTGCTTTTGCGGCTCTTGCGATCGATCGCATTTATATCTGATCGATCATAGTTACTGTTCATAAACCTCAAATGGTTATAACTTTCTGCTCTGAACTCCGAATTGCACTTAGTTGGTGGCGTTGGAAAGCTAACTTCTTGAACTTTAACATAAAGTTTGAATTAGTCAATCCGAGATCTATACACGAAGTTATGATGATTTAACCATTAAAGTCTATTTTCACCTCATTTCTGTGTATTACTCTTATTTCCTACAAAAACAAAAAACTATATTAAAGTAGTATTTATTTTAATTAAACACTAGTAGAAACATAAGTTTAGGAGATAATAAAATGCATATTTTATGTATAGATCAGTCCATTCCAAAATATTATGTACATTTGGAAATATGCACAGTTCCAAAATATTGTGTACATTTTTCCAAATCACGTGACTTCCTCTTTCCAAAATTGGTGGAGACTTGGAAGGATTGACTTGAACTTGGTTCGTGAACGAGCATACGAGTTGGATGGGATATCAGGAAGAAGGAATCATGTGATTTCCTTGTGAGCTTCATGGTCCAATAAAAATGAGAATTTTATCAAATGTATACAGTATTTTCGAACAGAGGGAGTAAATGAATAAGGATTCCAGTTTCCTAATAGCTCGCGCTTTTGGAAAACTTGGTTATCTTACATGATATCAGTTTACTTATATGATATTAGTTTAGTTGGGTTCGTCTTCCTCACCTTTTATTCCTCGCTTAACTTACTATGGTGACCAACTCCATTATAGCACCAATACCTCCTCCTTGTCTCCACTTCAGATGCTGCTACTCCGACACTTCTGATGGTGAAGTGAATTACCCAAGAAATTTCCTTAAATCTTTTCGTTATCCTAACCATCGCATTACCAGTGATGCATCATTAGTTTATTTTTACAAGTGTCATTATCCTAACCATCGCATCCTCGTGCTCTTGCCTCACTCCATATCGCTGATTAGAATGATTCTGCTCTGTATTTGGACACTGGATTGCCCCATCACATGACTGCTTTTGCACCAAAAGCATGACTCTATTCTGACACTAATGGAGTATTTGTTGGAAATGTTACTGGCCTTTCTATTTCTCATATTGGCAACGTGTCTTTGTCCCCCTCTGTGCACCTTGAGAAAGTTCTTATATTGCCTCAGTTACAAACATGGTTTTCAAAACCGGACCGGACCGGCCGGTCCGACCGCGGAGAACCGGAACCGGCCGGAAAACCGGTCCGGTTCGTCCGGTTTATCAAACCAGCCGATTTTCCCAAACTGGTGAACCGGACCGGACCGGTCCAAATTATAATAATATTTTTTTTGAAAATTTTTTTACGTGAGGGGGATTCGAACCTCAAACAATATACTTAACCACCTGAACTACGTTTGTTTTGAAGTTAGTGTTATATAAATACATATATTTATCACTTATTTCACCTAAATCGGGTCAAACTGGTTTGACAACAGTTTGACCGTGGTCAAACCGCGGTCCAACCGGACCGGCCATCCATCCGGTTCGATGGCCGGTTTGGTTTTGAAAACCTTGGTTACAAAAGAATTTATTAAGTGTTTCAAAGTTCAATCGGATAATCAATGTTATTTCACCTTTTATCCTTGGGGAGGTAAGGATTTGCAGAACGTGAAGACACTCTTACCGGCCCTAAGTGAGGTGACCTCAATCAAGTATCTACAAATAAGGATGTAGTGCAGGCTCTAGTTAATTTGATGCATAATAAAGATTATCGTATTTTATGGCATGCTCGTTTAGGCACTCCGTCCTCTCATGCCTTGAAGATATTAGCGTCTTCTTAATTCATCTGGCATTTACATAAGCACATTGTTGTAAGTTATGAAAATTATCTAAGTTGTCATTTGACCGACGAGGCTCTTATTCTACTAGTATTTTTCACAATTTACATGGTGATTTTGGGGACCCTCGCCGGTTCTTGTAAGATAATTATATGGATTCGTCCCATATTTATTATCTTATTTGAGAGGAGTCGGTCCTCCTATGTGGTGTGTGGACATGAGGAGTGACTAGGCTTCTGTGGGCCCAGGTGGGTCCACACCTAATTGGAAGAGACACCTAATGCTACTGGACCGTTACGAGAATTGAAGGGATTGAGTTATGGGTGGTTATGAATAACCATCAAGAGAGCAATTAATTGAGGAGGTTATAGGATATTAAGATATCCATAACTCTCCAATTGGTAACCGCCGAAGGAGAGAGATATAAAAGGGGGACGTGACTAATACACATGACATTGGCTTTGGCATGCACTCATCTTCTCTCTCACGTCTGGGACATTTTTCTCTCTCTCTCTCTCTCTTACTTCATGCGTTCCTTCTCTCTATGACTTGCTATTGGGATTAATCTTGGTGATTCAATCAAGCAATATATTGGGAGAAGTCGAAGGTGATATTGCTATCTCGTGGAGAATAGCAAATCATTGATCTGCACACGAACGGTTCAAGAAGTGATCTCGGACATACTCTTATTTCTCTACGAAGAACGGTATAATCTTTGGCACAAAGGCCGCAGGTTTGTAGTACACGTTCTTGCATTTAATTTTATTGTGCATGAAATAATTTGTAGTTCGTATATATTGCTCATAATCTTGTACTCTTTCGTTGTTGTTATTTTGGGTGCAAGGAATTATAAATCACGACAGATCTTAGAAGAATTCAACACCAAACGGACGATTCATTCGCTTCCGCTGCGGCTCGGTAACCCTTCAATGGTATCGGAGCCCTAATTCCATTGTGGTGTTAGAATTCCCAAAAAGTTGATTGATTTTTGTGTGTAGAATTCAGAGCAATTGAATTGATAAAAAACACATTTTTCGATTTGGCGATCGATCGGCTGGAAAAGATTTGAAAAACCAAATTGTTTTGAAGCAGTATTTGTGCCACATAATTACTTGATTATTGTGAGTTGTTTAGTGATCCAAACTATGCTCTTAAACACTGTTTGTCCGATTTTCACTGGTTGTAGATTTTTATCTTCACTTTGTTGCACCACTTGCTGATTTTTCACCAAAGTTGTAATGGCATCACGAATGGTCTCCAGTGAGTTGGCAAAGACTGAAAAAATTGAATGCCACAAACTTTTGTTACCTGGAAGAGGCGCATCCGGCACATTCTGTTCCTTGATAACTTGGGTCATCTGTTGGACCAAGTTGTTGAACCTTCGGGTGAAAATAGTACTGCTACTGAAAAGAGAGAGTACGAGAAGTTCCGAATAGAGGATGCACGAGCAAGGACCACGACGCTTACCTTTATGGAGCCTACTATTGAGTTGCTTTTTGAGAAGCACAAAATGGCCAAAGAAATGTATGAGGTCATAGAGAGGAGGTATGGAGAGCATACTGAGGCTCACATCAGGTTGCTCCACACTCGCTACACCAACATGAGGATGGAGGAAGGCAAGAATGTGCTTGAGCACATAAATGCCATGTCCATTATCGCTAGTGAGCTGGAGATGCTTGGAGATCCAATTCATTAGGGGTCTAAGTGTCTACGATACTTACTAGTCTTCATCATGGGAAACAGTTGTGGTGGCATTGAACCTGAGTGATAAGAAACTCACTCTCGATGATCTTACTGCCAAGCTGGGCTTGGACCAGGAAAGGAGAGAGCATATGAAGGCCTCTAATGCATCTGCCAACCTTGCTCATCATGTTGGCTTCAAGAAAGGTGGGTCCTATGCTGGCACCTCAAAGAAGAACTTCAAGAGGAAAGGAAAGAAGCCTCAGTTCCAGGGTGGAGACAAGGCTAAGAACAAAAAGAAGGGAGCCTGCTTTACCTATGGCCAGATGGGTCACTATAGCAGGAACTGTCCTAATGGATCCTAGGGCAACGAGAAAAGGAAACAGCAGGGTGGTGGAAAGGACATAGTGTGCATAATTTCTGAGGCAGTGATTGTGAACACTAACACTAGAGGTTGGTGGCTTGACTCGGCTGCAACCCGTCATGTAGCCATGGTTATGGAGTCTTTTGCTGAAATGAAAGAGATTAGTCCCGGAGAGCACAAGATCTACATGGGGAACAACACTATTGTGACGTGCTGGAGATAGACTCTATTCGTGTTCCTCTTTTAGGAGGAAAAACTCTTGTCCTTACAGATGTCTTGTTTGTACCTACTATTCGCAGAAATCTGATTTCAATCCCTCTATTGACTCAAAAGGGATTTGAAGTCAGGTTCAAGGGTGGCAAGGGAACTGTGGGATAGAAAAATAATATTTTATTTACTGCTTCATTTGTGGATGGTTTATTCAAACTTGATGTCTCCAATGACTTTGCTAATATTAATGAAATGATTGATTCTGAGTATGATGCTTGTTTTGTTGATAATGCTTTATTGTGGCATTTACGCCTGTGTCATGTTAATGCAACAAAATTACACCGAATGTCTGGTAATGGGTTACTACCTAGAATAGGTGATGATTTTCTCGTGTGTGAAGATTGTTTATCAGGTAAAATGACTATGCTACCCTTTCCCAAAGGGCAACGAGCAATTGACCTTTTAGAGGCCTTTCACTCAGATATTTGTGGGCCTATAAACGTCAAGACTCAAAGGGGCATGGCATATTTTATTACGTTCATAGATGACTATTCGAGATATGGTTATGTGTACTTGTTATCGAGAAAGTCTGATGCTTTAGAGAAATTCAAGGAATTTAAGGCTGAGGTTGAGAACCAATTAGGACGAAAGATTAAAGTTCTGAGAACAGACATAAGTGGTGAGTACACATCTAATTTGTTCAAGGACTATTGTACAAACCATGGAATAATGCATCAATATACTTTGCCATATACCCCTCAGCAGAATGGAGTTGCTAAAAGACGTAATAGAACATTGTTGGAAATGGTAAGGTCCATGTTAAACCACTATGAACTAGGAACGCAGTTTTGGGGTGAAGCACTAGACACCGTTGTTTATGTACTAAATCGAATACCTTCTAAGTAGATCAAATTGACCCCATATGAGTTATGGATAAGAAGACATCCAAACTTTTCGAACTTGAGAGTGTGGGGGTCAAAGGCCCATGTGAGGGTGCCTGATCAACTAAGAACTAAGTTGGATCCTAAGACCATAAAATGCAATTTTATAGGTTATTGTGATTATTTGAAAGGGTATCGATTTGTTGTACACCATGATGATGGGACAGTGGGGGTTATAGAGTCTAGAGATGCTTATTTTTTTGAGGAAGATATAGACCTTAAAACTCCTAGTCAGAGAGTAGAACTCTTTGAAATTGAAAAAGAGAAGGTTACTGTCACTAGTAATGAACAAGTGATAAGTAATACATCTAATAAGGATGTAGAGTCACGAGCATCTAGAGAGCATAGACCTTCAGTGTTGTTGAAGGATTACTACGCGATGCTTGGTGAAGATGAGATTTCGGTAGATGAACCTGTACTTAATGATCCAGTCACATTTGAGCAGACTATGAGTAGTCTAGATTCCAAGGAATGGCAGAAGGCTGTTCAAGAGGAAATGGATTCGATCTTGAAGAACAAAGTCTGGGAGATTGTTGACTTACCAGACAAACGGAAACCCATTGGGTGTACATGGATCTTCAAGAAGAAGCTCAAAGCTGATGGATCAATAGAGAAGTACAAAGCTAGACTTGCGGGGAAAGGTTTCACACAAGTAGAGGGCATAGACTTTAAGGAGACGTATTCTCCTCGTCTAAGTTCATCTCGATCCGATGTTTGTCGGCAATTGTGTCATACTTAGATTTAGAATATCACCAGATGGATGTAAAGACCGCCTTCCTGAATGGTGATTTAGAGGAGGAGATTTACATGGAACAACCTGTTGTGCACGTCACACATCACGCCAGCAATATCAATCATTAGGATATTTGCTTATTAAGTATCAGATTGTAATTAGCCCGTCGAGGCTAATTGTTAGATAACGGGACTGGTAGAGAATAATCAGGTGCAATTTGAGGCCCATCAGCTTAGACAGATCGCCCAGCCCCCTTGGGAGATGCGCCATCCTCTCCTTTTGAAGTTAAGCAATATTACAACTCCAATTCTTCTCCTAGCTCTTCTTCTTCTTCTTCCCTTCTTGCTGACTCCAGTTCTTGTGGTCCTAGTAGATCAGAACACAACCCGAGGGGTTTGTCTTTTCCGGGGAGGAAACTAGAGTGTGAAAACTTATTAAATCATTGTATGGACTGAAACAATCGCCAAGACAATGATATTTCACTTTTCACAAGGTGATAAGTGAATATGGCTTTGTTGCTAATGATTATGACCATTATGTATACTCCTTTAGAGATGAGAGTAGATTTATGATATTGTCACTATATGTAGATGACATATTATTGATGGGGAATGACACTAGTATGATTCTCAGTCTTAAAGAATGGCTCAAGACCCAATTTGAAATGAAAGATATGGGTGAAGCATCTTACATCCTTGGGATGAAGATTGAGAGAGATAGAAAAGCGAGGAGGCTAAGTATATATCAGGAATCATGCATGGAGAGTGTATTGAAACGTTTTAGCATGATTGGTTGGAAGACCTTAGATTCGCCCATCTATAAAGGGACAATTTTGCCTGAGAGAATGGCACCTGCATCAGACGAGGAACATTTGAAGATGCAATCTGTGCCATATGCGCAGGCTATTGGCAGCTTGATATATTCCATGAACTGCACTCAACCTGATTTGGCTTTTGTAGTAAGCCTTGTGAGTCGATATTAGGCTAACCCAAGTATGCAACACTGACAGGCTATTAAGCGGGTGTTTAGATACTTGTTGGGAACCAAAGATATGAAACTCACATATCAGGCCGAGAACCTGTCATTGGAAGGTTATAGTGATTCAAACTATGCCGGGTATAAGGGTGACAAGAAATCCATTGCCGGTTATGTGTTTATGCTTGGTGGCGGCGCCGTAGCATGGGCTAGTAAGAAGTAGAAATGCATTACTAAGTCTAGGATGGAAGCTGAGTTTGCTGCATGCAGTTTTGTAGCTTCTGAGGCAGTGTGGATTAAAGAGTTTCTAGCTGGGTTGCAGCTAGAACAGTGGATTGATGCTCCTGTCCAAGTTTATTGTGATAATTTGGCAACTGTGTCGACACTCCGTAATGGAGAGATCAGTTCTAGAGCTAAGCACATTAAGGTGCATTACTTTTATATATTTGACATGCTACAACGGAGAAAGTTGACGGTGAGTCATCTTCCTACGGTTGAGATGTTGGCTGATCCGTTAACGAAGGCCTTGACAACGGATCTATTTGTGAAACATGTTCATAGTTTTGGATTACGACAGAACTAGTGCGCGAGTCACTGTTGAGTCACAAATATGAGCACATAACCCATAGTGGGGGATGTAAGATAGTGATATGGGTTCGTCCCATATTTATTATCTTGTTTGAGAGGAGTCGGTCCTCCCATGTGGTGTGTGGACATGAGGAGTGACTAGGCTTCCATGGGCCCGGGTGGGTCCACACCTAATTAGAAGATACACCTAATACTACTGAACCGTTACGAGAATTGAAGGGATTGAGTTATGGGTGGTTATGAATAACCATCAAGAGAGCAACTAATTGAGGAGGTTACAAGATATTAAGACATCAATAACTTCTCAATTGGTCAAAGGGGGACATGACCAATACTCAGGACACTAGCTTTGTCATGCACTCATCTTCTCTCTCAAATCTCGGACGTTTTTTTTTTTCTCTCTCTCTCTCTCTTACTTCATGCATTCCTTCTCTCCATCACTTACTATTGTTATTAATCTTGGTGATTCAATCAAGCAATATATTGGGAAAAGTCGAAGGTAATATTGCTATCTCGTGGAGAATTGCAAATCATTGATTCGCACACGAATGGTTCAAGAGGTGATATCGGACATACTCTTATTTCTCTATGAAGAACGGTATAATCTTTGGCACAAAGGCCGCAGGTTAGTAGTACACGTTCTTGCATTTAATTTTATTGTGCATGAAATAAATTGTAGTTCGTATATATTGCTCATAATCTTGTATTCTTTCGTTGTTGTTATTTGTGAGTGCAAGGAATTATAAATCAAGACAGATCTTGGAAGAATTCAACACCAAACGGACGATTCATTCGCTTTCGCTGCGGCTCGGTAACCCTTCAGTTCTGTCATTGGATGGTTTCCACACTACAACAAAAATGTCCTTTAGCGACGGCAAAATCCGTCGCTAAAAGTGCCTTTACCGTGGATACTACTCTTATTGCGACGGACAGATTCCGTCGCTCAATCTCTCGGTAATACCTGCGCCGGTATTGCTCAGATACCAGTGAACCGTCGGTAATTAGCTTTCTCGATAGATATAGCGACGGACTTTAAGCTGTCGCTAATTCATCAAAACAGAGTCTTTAGTGACGGATAAATTCCGTTGAAAATATATTTTTTCGACGTATATTGCCGTCGCAAAAGGAAATTATTCTGTGAAGAATGATACATATCAACTGTTTGTATCCGTCGGTATAAATTTTAGCGACGGTTTAAAGACGGCCTATAAACTCCGTTAGATACTATTTCGACGGTTTTAGGTCATTTGTGACAGATTTTATCTGTCGGTACAGACTTCGAAAAAAAAAAAAGCTGCTGTGCTAAATATGGATAACAAACATTATTCATAAATGCAAAATATATTCTCATATATTATTCATATAATTAGTACTACATTGTATACATAAACAAGATATATGTATATAGTGTCATCTTACAACAATATGCAGAAGAAACATAAATACAATTAATATGCAAAACAATGAAGTTGTTCTTTCTCCCAACGAATATGCAAAACTAACATGTTTCCTTGACCAATAAAAAAATCCAATGGTAAAAGTATTCCAACTGTCTTCGATGTGTGGATGTGTTCCTGAAATAATAAGATTCCGCCAATACCTCATTGGAAATAGCTTAGGATACTCTAGCTTCTTTCTCCCTTCTTTATCTGTCATCGAAAATAAATAGCTCTATGTTAGAATACTAGTTGGAAAGCATGTGCGATTTGGAGTATGTACTTACGATGATTAGCTTAGGATGCAATGATATGATGCACAATGTTATGACATGCAAAATGTTCCCCATTGTTTATTGGTAAACTGAGATATGCAAAAATGTTTTGAGCTT
This sequence comes from Houttuynia cordata, assembly GCA_039654745.1. NCBI lineage: Eukaryota > Viridiplantae > Streptophyta > Magnoliopsida > Piperales > Saururaceae > Houttuynia > Houttuynia cordata. The sequence continues at coordinate 51,893,602 of CM077504.1, read as the reverse complement.
TGCAAGGAATGTATATGTAAATGCTTTATGCCAAAAACCTCACAAAAGAATAAAAATAGCAAAGTGCATTATGAATTCTACAACTGTTGTAAGAAAATGTAGTGTTTGTCCTTTTCATCAGCTTCATAATCTGTGAAGTAGATTCTCCTATGAGTTGTCCAAATTGGCCATCCTCTAATCAAAGCATAACCATAGATTAATACCATCACCCTTTTTAAAAACACATACCTTCAACATCAAAAACGGAAAACAAGATTGCCAGAGCCACACATACGTTAATATCCTCCCCTGCAAACAAATTCAGCAACTCATGGTTAAAAAATGATATCAACTACTTAATATACCTTCTCTTAACAGTACTACAACACACTAAAAGTTTTTTCCCTTTAAGTAGGTGTCTCTTTGCAAAATTAAGTGCAGCTGAAAGATTTCTTTGGAGGGAATATCGGTCAAATTTTGAGCTCTGTTCACAAAGAGCCCAACAAAATCAAAGTCCAAAAACCAAACTTGAGCACACAAGGGAATGAGAAGAAGAGGCTGATGCAGAGTGAATTCATAATTCGTGAGGAAAAAGTTTGTACTTGCCTAGTGAACCACTTGGGTTTTATCAATAGGTGATGTGCTATAAACTTTGGTCCGATACAATTACTAATTTAACAATCAAATATCTCACCATTCTGAGTTGAGCCAACGACAACATTAGTCGAAGCGAGCCAGTAATGGGATCTCTGTTCAGTATGATATATATCTATATAAGTGCAGAGCCAGAATTTTCTTTTATCTGACTCATCATCACTTGAGAACTGAGAAATTCACTAGTAATTGATCCTTCAACAGGTTTCAGAAGAACTTTGACAGGTCTGGACTCTGCATTTTCATCCCCTATTTCTATATATCTTGCAAGTGGTGGACGCAACATTGCAGAGGACTGCTTTCTTGATGAAGCAATGTCTACAGTCTCTGATGTAATTGCCCTTAAGCGGATTTGCTATCTAACTATAATAACATTATTGACTGGACCTGTCAACATAGAAGGAATTTACTAAAAAAAATTATAGAAGCTTTCGATTAAAAAAAAACTTATTGATGCTTTTTTTGGAAATAACTTTTCGATGCTAAAACGAATAGAAATAGATTGCCTAGAAAGCAATCAAGAATCGACAAATATGCATACTATATATCTCTGAAAAACGAACACAAGCAAAAGGAAGAGAAATGACAATGTAACAAAGACCTTTCCCATGCTTGAGAACACGCACAACATGACGAGTTTTAGTGTTCCAAATTCGAACTGTACCATCCTCTGACCCAGACACTAGTGAAATCCCATCGCTGCTATATGCTAAGCAAGTGATAGCTTTACTGTAGCGTAAAAAAGTTTGTGTAAGTGATATGCTACACAGGCATACAAAGAAAACTCCACATAGCATGTCACAGCATGGATGAACAATGTCAGACACCTAGGATCCTGAAAGTCAAATGGTAATATCAACCTATACAAGTGTTTTTTTGGCATGTTCCCCAGATTATTAAACAATTAGTGGATAAATGGAGCACCAGTAAGGGTTCAGCTTCACAGAGAATGTTTGTTTCATGGATACAGCTAGACGGTCTAATGTTAAAGCAGATAAGAACTTGACAGGAATAAACCATGAGATGGGAAGGTTGCAATCCTATGAAATCAAATTGTTTGTTTCAAGCAATAGCTAGAAGCTAAATTCATATGGCTGACTTGAAACACCCACCTTCAAAGTGTGATCTGTAAAACTAAATTCATATGGATGACTTGAAACAGCACCCCTAAAAGTGTCGAATAACATTATCATGTAAAAGCAGGTATTTTTGAAAACAAAACAGATCCAGAGAAAAAATGACAAAAAACTGATATATACAAGGTTCTCAATCATTGATAAGATTTCTATGTAAATAACTTCAAGAGAATGCAGCCTACAAGCATACCTGCCGGACGTTCTGTCCCGGAGAAATGCAGCCTACAAACCGCAACCTGTAAGATCATGATGTCAATTCTTCCTTGTATGCAGCCTACAATTCAAATAAAAATTAGGGCTTTTGTAGAGAAAGTAAAAACATACTTGCAGGAAGGATGTCAGACGGGAGGGGAGCATGACACTATGAAACCCGACATGGAGCAAATTTGCCGAACTGACAACACACAACTTCAAATTGTTCAAAATGCAGCAGCCTTCAGCTCCACTTCAAGCTGCCGGAAACAACCAAAAACTCAGTCGACTACGCTTCTCAGCCAACCCTAGCGGCGATTCTCTATGATGGTCGACGAACGAGGAAGTCGAAGCGAGCGGAGACAGTGGTGCAAAGTGAGGGTTCTGGTGGAGTGAGGAGGGACTGGTGCGGCGGTGCCGGAGGAGGTGAACCGAGCGCACAAAATGGAGTGAGGAGGTCCGAGGGGATCGGCAGCCGGCGTGAGAAACGCAACGCCCTAGGGCTTTTAGGAGATTGGCCGATGAGGGGTCACGACGTGAGAGAGAAGAACATAGGTTTTTTTTTATATACTGGCCGGGTAGGCTCATCCCAGCCGGTTCATGGGTCAACCCGCCCGGCTCGCAAATGACCCAGCCGGGTCTTCAAAATCATTCCACCCGGGCGTTCCGTCCCATAAAATATACCGGGTCCGGTTCAACCGGCCAGGCCGAACTGGGTTTTAAAAGTAAACCAGACCAAACCAATCCGGTCTATATTAAAAAAAAAATAGCCCGATTTAAGATTTGAACCAAATCAGACCGGCCTTAATGTTTAAATCCGGTTCGGTCTAATATTAGTGATTAGGTTCGAGTTATATTAATTTCTGGTTCACTGTTCAAATTTGTCGTCGGCTTTTCATTCGGACCAAGTGGGACCATGGGAGGTGAACAGAGGCCAGTTGTTGACTCCTCAGCGACATGCTACCAATTGAACATTGACTTCATCCTTACGGGGGAGGCAAAACTCATAGCTTTCCATTGTCATCAACCACCCCGTCATCTCCCCATTGGGCATTGGAATAAGCCGATCATTGAAGAGGTGTGAGGCAGGGTGGTGGTGATAGCGGTCATGGGGAGGAAAATGTTGTAGCAGTGGTGGAGGGGGCCCCACAGAGGATGAAATCTGGGCGATGGTGGAACTAGTCGGGGAGGTGGCGGCCAAAAGTGAGGAGGTGAGATATACAGTAGAGTGAGATTGCAAAGAGGGGAGGTGAGCGGTGGGAGAAGAAGGTCACAGGCAAGGAGGCAGTGGAGGTGAGGTCTGAGGTGATGGGGGTCAGCAGAATGCAGCGAGGAAGGGGCATGGTCGATATTGAAGAGAAAGGAGTGGAGAGCTGCTGACTGGATCGGGAGAAGGGGGTAAGGGTAAAGGGGGTGTAATCTTGGCAGTTCAAAGAAAGGGTTGAGATCTTTTTAAAAATAAATAATTAAAATGTTAAATTATAAGGAATTCTCGACGGTTATTTTAACCACGGATTAAAAACCGTGGATAATATATATTATCCACGGTTTTTTTTTTAACCACGGATAATAAACCGTGGAGAATAACCACGATTATCGACAGTTTCTTTTATGTCGTAAGAATCTGTCGCAAATGCTATATCTTTATCCACGGTTTATTTTCTGTCGTAAAAGTATATCTTTATCCACAGTTCTTTTAGCGACAGAAATAAAACCGTCGCTAATGCCCGTTTTTGTTGTACTGCCATTTTTACTTGATTATTATTGATGAATGCTCAAGGTTAACTTGGTTTTTCCCTATGTGGCAAAAGTCGGAAGTGGCTGATTTGTTTATTGTATTTATTAATTTTGTTCACCGGCAATATCATGCTTTTGTGAAAGTTGTGCAATCCGATGATGACGGTGAATACGTGAGCTCTCCCTTTCAAGCATTCTTTAAATCTCGGGGGATATCTCATATATATCATCCTCGGGGACGCTGAAACTAAACGCATTTTTGGAACTCAAGCACCGTCATATTGTTAAAACAGGACTCACCCTTATGGCACACACTTGTCTAACTAAGGATTTTTGGGAATATGCGTTCTCTATAGTGGTCTACTTTATTAATCTACTGTCGTCCAAGCCTTGATGGGTCGGACGCCTTATGAAATTATTTTTGGGACTCTGCCTATTTGTTCCCATCTCTAAGTTTTTGGTTGCATATTCTATCTCTATTTGTAGCCCTATGGGAGAGGCAAGCTTGATTTTAAGAGTGTATTGTGTATATTTCTTGGCTATAGTGGATGTCATAACGGGTATTGTTGTCTTGACCCCATCTCTGGACGTGTCTATGTATCCTGGCATGTCTCCTTTGATGAGAACTCTTTTCCTGATGCATCTCCTCCATCACATACGCCGCTGCCGGCCATCAAAACTAAGCACTTTACGGCGCATCTTCTCAAGGCCAACCCCATTGTGCCACTACTAAGCCCTGCGGTGCTGCCGACATCCCCGCCGTGGGCAGCCACACCGCTGACTGGTCATGACCCACCTTTAGCCACTGCCCTGCCGTTGTTGTTGGTGTCGGATCCTTTGCCGACTTCTGACCAAGCTGGCCAGGTCTCCTCCTTGGCCCCGGTTCCCCCTGCTGCCCCAGTGGCCTCCTCCTCCGCCGAGGCTCCCTCATCAGGCCCCACTACTGACTTGCCTTCACTTGCCAGGCCACCTCCTGCGACCACCTCTCCACCTACATCTACGTCCTCTCTCATGCCCACGGAGTCCATCCATGCAGCCCCTCCGCCCCTGTCTAGTGTGTGCATCCTATGGTGACGCGGATTCGTGATGGCACCAGGCCCAAAGGTCTTGTGTGCCACCCGCTATCCTCTCCCAACTGCTCTTGTCGCTGCCTCTACTGCGCACCCACTTGAACCCCGGTGTTACAAACATGCTGCTACTAATCCAAAGTGGGTGGGTGCTACAGAAGAAGAATATAATGCTCTAGGTCTCTGGTTTCGTTCCATCCTTCCATGAATCTTGTGGGCAGGGACGGATCCACGTTAGAGCCAATGGGGTGGGTTTGAGATTTTTTCCATTACCACCATTAAAAAATTTATTGGGTTGGGCAAGCAAAAAAGGTGGGCTTACTCCGTTGGAAAAATTCACTGATTGAGAGTTAGGTCAGGATTTAAGATTTTTTTTACATTCTTGACAGGGTTTCTTGTTAATTGTAATCCAAGTGAAGACGATCTAACCAGCATTCTGCATAACATTTAATCTAACAGTTAATTGCCCCCATGCAAGTGGCCAGAAGGTTGTTACCCTCTTCTCCGGCCTCTGTTTGGATAGTAAAACGAATGGACGGACACGGATATCCAAATGCCGTTTACACTCCTACTTATGACCCCATTGACAAAAATTCCTGCGTCTGCCCCTGGCTGTGGGTTGCAAGTGGCAGCTCAAGCTCTCCGCTGATGGCTCCAATGAAAGGTACAAGGCGAGCCTTGTAGCCAAAGGCTAATAACCAAGGTTAGACTATGTTGAAACATTTGGCCCGGTGGTCAAACCAGGGATTATTAGCCTTGTTCTCTCTTCGTTATCTCCTTTCGGTGGCCTCTTGGTCAACTTGACGTCTAAAATGCATTTTTCCAAGGAGTTATGTACAACAGCCACCCGGTTTCATTGATCTAGCCTGTCCATCACATGTGTGCCGAACAGGCCCCCGTGCGTGGTAAAATAACTTCTCATCTTATCTTCTTCAACTCGGTTTTGCAGGTTGCCGACATGACACTTCTTCATTTATTTGGCATGGAGGCACTGATATTATTCTTCTCTTCATATATATGTGGATGACCTTATTCTCATAGGAAGCAACTCGTCCCTTATTCGGACATTTGTTACTAAGATCTCCCAGGCATTTGATAAGAAGGATATGGTCCCGCTTCATTTTTCCTTGGGTATATATGCAGGTCCATCGGACTCATTCTTCCCTCATGCTCTTTCAGGCTCAGTATGCCCTACAATTAATTGACCGGGTTGGGCTCTCTGGCATTAAGCATGTTAAGAGTCCTCTGGGTACGGGTCTTCAACTATCTTACACTTAGCTGCCTTTCTTGGTCTTTGTTGTGAGCATGTGTGTCCGTTTATGCACATGCCCACCACTGCTTACCTTGAGGCTGTTAAGAAAACTTTTCGTTACATTAAAGGGACTCTCACTCTTGGGCTTTATTTCCATCAAGATAAAGTTTTGTCTCTGCGTGCTTCTTAGATGGGGATTGGACCGGATGCCCGGAGAGTCGTTGTTCCACCACAAACTATCTTTCTTGGGACTAACTTGATCTCACGGGGAGCCAAGAAACAGCACACTGTTTCCTGCTCAAGTTTATGATACTGAGGGGCCGTTTGGTTCATGATTAATGCAAAACATCTACAGTGAAAAATTCACTTTCACTATTTATTTCCGGATTTTTCACTCTGGATGTCTGAAATACACCCTGAGGTGGTTCAGCTGAAAGTGAAAAAAATAGGAAATGAATTGTGAAAGTGAAACATCCACTGTTGCTAAGATATTACCACCCCTAAGATATTATATTTCCTTTGCCTTCTTCACTCGTTGCTCGTCTCTCTGGCTTCCCCTCATACACACTATGTTGTGACAATGTTAGTGCTTTCCTCATAGCATGCAACCCCGTCTTTCACAACCATAGTAAACATATTGATATTGATGTTCATTCTATTCTAGAGCATGTTCTTAATGACACTATTTGTCTATCTCGCATTCCTTGTACACATCAACTTGTAGATGTATTCACCAAATCACTCTTGAGTCCTCGTTATTTGCATCTTTGTGGCAAGCTCATGGTTCAGGACATCGCTCCTGAGTCCTCAGAAGTGCTGAGTGGCAGCATCTGAAGTGGAGTCGGACGGGGAGGAAGTATTGGTTTTAGAATTGGAGTTGGTCGCCATAGTAAGTTGAGCAAGGAATAAAAGGTGAAGAAGAATAGCCCAACTAAACCATATAAGATAACCAAGTTTATCAAAAGCTCGAGGTGAAGCGAAAATCTTTATTCATTTATTATATATTTTAACATTATGAGTGATTATTGGCATACATCCTGTTGTCCCATATTATCTGGGCATATTCCAATTCCAATGGAACTAACGCCAAAATCTTCAGTCAAAGATGTGCCCATGATTCTCTCCTTTTGTTATATAGTTGGTTTACATACAAGGAAGATGTCAATATTTTATTGTATAGTTGGTTTCCATACAAAGAGGGATGTCAATCCCATTGATTGTAAAAGTAACTTACATATATTCGTTGAATGAGAAATACAAAAGTCCCTCCGCTCGAATTATTCACTATGCACATGAAGAAGTTTGCTATAAGCCATGAAATACTTTTGTTTTCCATTGATACTCTCAGTAGTCCATTAATAGTTCCATGACTTTCCTTCTCTTTGCAGGCAATGGGACTTTTATTTTCCATTGTAGCTAATGCTCTAGGATTCCATTTCAAAGTGTGAACAAAGAAGTATTAATTGATAACCACCTAAATTGTGTCAGCTAACCGCTTTTACTATCAAATTAACTTTCTAATCGGCAGGGCCAGGTTCAATAATTCGGAATCAAATTCAATTGATCATATTGAGGATTGTGTTATCTATGTAATAGTCTCTCTCTGGTGAATGTGCATGGGTGAAAATTTTATTAAGCACGCTTTTTTTTTATTATTTATTTTTGCTGGGTAAATTTGGGGATCACCCCTTTCTATTAGGCACGTTTAATAAGTGATGATTTAGCAGAAGAGAAAAGTAAGTGATGATGATTAATATCAATACAAGATGGTTGCCCCTTGTGACTACATCAAAGTCTTATCTTATGGGTGTTGAAGAGGTTAAAAATTGATAGGTAGAATAGTAGAAGTTGATTGTGTTTTTTAGTATTTCTTTGGCAGAGCTTAGGTTGAGATGTTTGGATGAGGGAAAAGGAGGTGCACCATCACCCCACCACCCTAATTGCCATGGCTTCTACCCTAAAAGCAAGAGAAAAATGACACTGGGAAGAGAGAGAGAGAGAGAGAGAGAGGGGGGGGGGTAATCAAGGAGGGAAAGAAAATAGAAAGAGAGAAGGAGAAGTGCAGGAGTGCAGTAGTGCTCCAATCTTCTTGTTATTTGAGCTCTCTTTTGAGGGCTTCAATTGAAGCTCTTAGTCTTCTCCCTTCTTCTGTTTCATTCATTCCTAGCTTCATTGCACAAATAGATGTAAGATCTCCTTTATTGACCCAAGACCTAATTTATGCTCTTAGCTCTTTCTTGTCTTTGTGGATAATTAATCCCTTTCTTGTTTCTCTTCTAATTTTAACTACTAGTCTATTATTTCATCATAATTTGGCCTTAGCAGTCTATTGACCAGGAACACTTCTTTAGCAAGATAGCACTGAAGTTCCCCATTACTTGTTCAATACTCACTGGTCAGAATTGGATTTGAATTACCATCTCTGCCACTCCGGCATCTATGTTGGTGCAAGTTTTTAGCAACTGAGATTTCTTTGAGAAAAAAGAGATTCAAAAGGAGCCCGCTGGTATAAGATTTTGGTTTTTGGGTGATCTTGTTTTGATTTTTGGGATAATCAAGGCTTTCCATCCTGGCAATCGGTAGTGGGCAGGGCCTCCGGGCCTTGCAGAAGTTGACCTCACCGCCGGATGGCTCAAGAAACTGGAGACAGTCAATGACCCTGCGAGCAGCAGTGGCGACAACAACCACCAGAATAGAGGAAGTGTGTGTTGAAATTTGACTTGAAATTAAACAAACTAATTTAAAAATGCTGCGATCGATCGGCAAAATAACGCGATCGATCGTGTTACGATCGACCGTGATAAACACGATCGATCGTATTTACTGGAATTTTAGGATTTGTGCACCGCGACAAAACGATCGACCGTAATTTTAGGCTAAATAAGGCGATCGATCGCAAAGCGATCGATCGGCTAAGCGGTTACAGCGAGTAAATGGCCGTTTTCTCTGCGGAAAAGTGCGTCTCTTCTTCTAAAAAAGGCCCAACAATGTTCTTCTTTATATATAGAACGATTTTCTGCAGAGAAGAGTAACAGAAACAACAAAATAATTCATTCTTCTTTTCTCTTGATTCTTGGTCCATCATTGAGCAATAGAATCTCCGCTGATTGAGATCCAGTCAGTTTGATTTGAAGTGCACATTTAAACTGACGGTGTGGTTCGTTGTATCTCGGGAACGGAACGCGATTTTTCGCATGTGCACGGAGGGCGGCGTATCTGTTTCAAGGACAACGCATAGCGTGCCTCGAACCTGGTTCTAATTCTTATACTCATTCTAGTGATTTATGTGTATATATTTGTCAATTTATGTGCATAATTTGGTAGTATTTCAGCCCTCTTTTATGTGACAATCCCAACAATCTTGAAACAGATATTATTTGTTCTTGTTGATTGAATACTACTGCAATTATGGGTGTTGACAAATCATTGAAACCTGAGAAATTTGATGGCAAGAATTTCATGCGATGGCAAACAAAGATGAAATTTTGGTTGACTCAATTGAACATATTCTATGTTATCTCTGATGTTCATGTGGAAAAAACTGTATCTTCTGAATCTGATAAGACTGCTAGTTCGTCTGATGTTGGAACTACTAAGGCTGTTGATAGTGATAAATTCAAACAAGATGATGAACTGTGCCATGGACAAATTTTGAGTGTCTTGAGCAATGAATTATATGATTTGCATGTGAATACTAAATCTGCTAAAGAGCTATCGGATACCCTTGATAAGAAATTTGGAAAGGAGCATGAAGGGGAAGAAAAATATGTTGTAGGCGAGTATTTTGACTACAAGATGGTCGATAACAAATCTGTTAGAGACCAGGTTGTTGAGATACAGAATTTGGTAGCAAAGATCATTGGGAAAGGCATTCCCGTTGACGAGAGGCTCCAAGTTCCGGCGCTTATAGATAAGCTACCACCCTCATGGCAAGATTTCCAAGTTAACTTGAAGCACAAAAGGGATGCAATGTCCGTTGATGATCTTATGGTGGCCATACAAATTGAAGAAAAGCATAGAGGTAAGATGAAAATCTTACAAGGTTCATCTTCTGGGGTCAAAGATAGTGTTCAAGCAAATGTTGTAGAAGGGAAACCGAAATTTCATGGCAATAAGAAGAACAACAGGAAGTTTAAGAATAGGTCTTACAAACCTGGTTCAAATATCCATAAGGACAAGAAGTCGAAGGTTTGCTGGGTCTGTGGGAAACCGGGACATTTTGCAAACAAGTGCAAAGAGAAGAAAGGTCAGGACCATAGTCATGGTGGGGCTGCATCTTCTGCTCATGTTAACATGGTTACTTCGGATGACAGGTTAGTATTAACTAATTCTGAAATTAACTTGGCATGTGAATCTACCGATTGGTGGGTTGATACAGGGGCAACTGTTCACATCGGTGTTGATGTTTCTTCTTTTTCTTTCTATCAGGAAGTGAAGGATAGGACTGTGACGATGGGGAACTCCTCTGAGGCTAGAGTTTATGGAGTTGGAAATGTGGACATCCGGTTTACATCGGGGAACACGTTGACTCTTCGTAATGTGTTGCATGTGCCTAGTGTGAGGAAGAACCTAGTTAGTGGAGCACTTCTTAGTAGAGAAGGATATAAATTAGTGTTTGAATCAAATAAAGTTGTAATAACTAGATATGGTACTTTTATTGGCAAAGGCTATGTGTGTGATGGCCTCTTTAAACTAAATTTGGTTTCTTGTAATAACTCTTTATTTCAAGTAGATGACTCTTTAGTTTATCATGTTGATTCTTTTGATGTGTGGCATATGAGACTTGGACATGTGAATTCAAATACTATTAAAAGAATGATGAATCTTGATTTGATTCCGAAATTGCATGATGTATCTAGTGATAAATGTGAAATATGTGTTCAAGCAAAACAACCTAGGAAACCTTATAGGTCTATTGATAGGTCTACATGTTTGCTTGAATTAGTTCATTCGGATATATATGAATTGAATGGATTAATTACTAGGGGTGGTATGAGATATTTCATTACATTTATTGATGATTACTCTAAATATTGTCATGTTTATTTACTAAAGTCTAAAGATGAGGCTTTTGAGAAGTTTAAGGTCTATAAGATGGAGGTTGAGAATCAAACTGAGAGGCGGATTAAAAGACTAAGGTCTGATCGTGGTGGGGAGTATTGTTCTCTTGAATTTTGCAAGTTTTGTGAAAATCAAGGAATAATACATGAAACCACGGCGCCTTACTCTCCTCAATCTAATGGAGTAGCAGAAAGAAAGAATAGAACTTTCATTGACATGATTAATTCTATGCTTTCATCTTCGGGTCTACCGAAGAATTTATGGGGAGAAGCAATTCTTTCTGCTTGTATGATCTTAAACCGTGTGCCTCATAAAGGACAAAATACAACTCCTTATGAGTTAATGAAAGGAAGAAAACCAAGCTTAAAGTTCATTAAGGTTTGGGGATGTCTTGCCAAAGTGAAAATCCCAAACGTGAAAATGGATAAGCTAGGTTCAAAAACATATGATGCGGTGTTCATTGGTTATGCACAAAATAGTAGAGTATATCGGTTTTTAGTAATTGGGTCAGATCGGCAGGATTATGCACCTAATACTATTAAGGAGTCCGATGATGCAACATTCTTTTAGAATGTATTTCCTATGAAGGAAAAGAGTAAAGCTGTAGTGCATAAAGAAGATGGTTCATCATCTTCTATTCCAAGAATTGAAGATTCGGATACCAATGTAGAGGTTAGGAGATCTAAAAGAACCAGAATAGAGAAGAATTATGGAGATGACTTTTATACTTATATGGTGGAGAATGAGGATCCTTTGACATTTAGTGAAGCTATGTCATCTAGTGAATCTCCTTTATGGAAGGAAGCGGTACAGAGTGAGATGGATTCAATTCTTGCACATGGGACGTGGGTTCTAACGAATCTACCTCCAAGGTTTAAACCCATTGGGTGCAAGTGGATCTTTAAAAGAAAATATTATCCTGATGGATCCATTGAAAAGTACAAAGCTAGATTAGTGACTAAAGGGTATAGTCAAAAGGAAGGTCAAGATTTCTTTGACACGTATTCTCCTGTGACCATGATAACTACAATTAGAGTGCTTATTACATTGGCAGCTCATTATAACCTCGAGATCCATCAAATGGATGTCAAAACAGCATTTTTAAATGGTGAATTGGAGGAGGAAATCTATATGGAGCAGCCTGAAGGTTTTGTAGTTCCTGGTCAAGAAAGAAAAGTATGTAAGTTAGTGAAATCTCTCTATGGATTAAAACAGGCTCCTAAACAATGGCATCAAAAGTTTGATAATGTTCTTCTTTCTAATAATTTTATTATGTGTACATCAGATAAATGTTTATATTGGAAGTCCTTTGATTGTTCATTTGTAATGTTATGTTTGTATGTTGATGACATTTTATTGTTTGGTGATAATGTGCATCATATCAATAAGGTTAAGGATTTCCTTAATGAGAATTTTGATATGAAAGACTTGGGTCTTGCCAAAGTCATACTGGGCTTAAAGATTGACAGGACTTCTAATGGAATAGTTGTGAGCCAATCACACTGTGTGGAGAAGATTCTAAAGAAGTATGGTTACTTCGATAGAAAACCTGTCAGTACGCCGTATGATTCAAGTGTTAGACTAAAGAAAAATAGTGGGGAAAGTGTATCACAACTTAGATATTCACAGCTGATAGGAAGCTTGAGTTATCTGGCAAACTGCAGTAGACCAGATATATCCTATGCTGTGGGAAGACTAAGTAGATATACTAAGAGCCCTAATGAGTCTCATTGGATTGCCATTGAGAGGGTGTTCAGATATCTGAAGGGAAGTGTAAATTTCGGTTTACATTATTCCGGGTTCCCTGCTGTATTAGAAGGATACAGTGATGCTAATTGGGTATCAGACTCTAATGAAACAAAGGCCACGAGTGGTTATGTATTTACACTTGGTGGTGGGGCAGTTGCATGGAAATATTCCAAGCAAACTGTGATAACAAGATCTACTATGGATGCTGAGTTAGTAGCTCTTGATAAAACTGGAGGAATGGCGGAATGGCTTAGGGATCTATTAATAGATATACCCTGGTTAAATAAACCAATTCCTGGAATATTGATTCACTGTGATAGCCAATCAGCGCTTGATAAGGTTAAGAGTAAGAATCATAATAAGAGGTCCTCCAGGCATATTGAACTAAGGTATAAAATCTTGCGCAAGTTGACTACATCGGGAGTCATTACCTTAAGTTTCATACGATCAGCGGATAACTTGGCTGATTCGTTTACTAAAGGGTTGTCGGCAGGACAAGTCTTTAACTCATCTAGGGGAATGGGGCTTAAAGCCTATGATTTAAGTCATCGTTAGTAGCAACCCAATCTCTCTGAGTGGAGATCCCACGACGAAGATTCAATGGGTAACAACAAGCTAATGCATGATTTGGAGAGCACTATTATAATAAATTGTATGCTCGTTCCCGTGTAGTGATAAGAGTGCGCTACTGCATATGAAACAGGGTGACGAAAGTCTTAATGAGGTCAAGGCTTAAAGAAAGCAGGGTATTGTTATGCAGATTACCCTTGGAGACTGTCACCTATATGAGTGCCACTGAGGTCGCAGTTAAGGAGAACGAGGGCTTGTTCTCTAATGTGCAACTCATGAAAAGATACAAGGCGCATGGCCATAAAGCGCTACCCCGAATGATCTCGAAAAGGGAGTTACTCTAAATGTTAGGTTTGTCAAAGCTCTTGCTCTAAGGTTCAAGTTCAAGACTTAGTTCACTTCGAACTTGTGAGAGTGGCGGCTTACCAAACTAGGTGTAGGTTCAAACCCGCAAGGTACCTATCGCCGAAAACTTAGAGTACTGTTGCTCAATGTCTCATTCATGTGTCGTATGCATTTTAGTGTATAGAATGGTTTAATATCAAGTCATGGTGGGGATTGTTGAAATTTGACTTGAAATTAAACAAACTAATTTAAAAATGCTACGATCGATCGGCAAAATAACGCGATCGATCGTGTTACGATCGACCGTGATAAACACGATCGATCGTATTTACTGGAATTTTAGGATTTGTGCACCGCGACAAAATGATCGACCGTAATTTTAGGCTAAATAAGGCGATCGATCCCAAAGCGATCGATCGGCTTATAAAACGATCGATCGGCTAAGCGGTTACAGCGAGTAAATGGCCGTTTTCTCTGCGGAAAAGTGCGTCTCTTCTTCTAAAAAAGGCCCAACAACGTGCTTCTTTATATATAGAACGATTTTCTGCAGAGAAGAGTAACAGAAACAACAAAATAATTCATTCTTCTTCTCTCTTGATTCTTGGTCCATCATTGAGCAATAGAATCTCCGCTGATTGAGATCCAGTCAGTTTGATTTGAAGTGCACATTTAAACTGACGGTGTGGTTCGTTGTATCTCGGGAACGGAACGCGATTTTTCGCCTGTGCACGGAGGGCGGCGTATCTGTTTCAAGGACAACGCATAGCGTGCCTCGAACCTGGTTCTAATTCTTATACTCATTCTAGTGATTTATGTGTATATATTTGTCAATTTATGTGCATAATTTGGTAGTATTTCGGCCCTCTTTTATGTGACAATCCCAACAGTGTGGAAGATGAGAATCGGCACAACAATGATGAGCCCAAGGAAGGCGATGTAGAAGTAGGAACTCGTGGGCCACGGAGCCGCCCGCCTGGCTCCAAGAACAAGCCCAAGCCCCCCATCTTTGCCATTCGGAATAGCCCTAATGTGCTGCGCAGCAATATCATGGAGGTGGCCAGCGGCGCCGATATAGCCAGATTGTGGTGCCCAGTTTGCCTGGCGGAGGCGGCGACGAGTCTGCATCCTCGGCGGGAATGTCACACTCCGCCAGCCAGCTGCCTCTGCCTTACATGGCCGCTTTGATATCCTGTGCCTTACGGCCCCTTCCTCCGAGCCGCTGGGACGCAAGATTTTCAGGATTGGTCAGGTAAGGGAATTAAGCTAATTTATAAGAAAATGGATGAAATGTATATGTAATATTAGTGAAATTGATTAAACCCACCCCATGCATTACACGTAGGTCCGCCCCTGCTCCCAGCCCCCACCCCGCCTGGCTCCTCGTCGGGGCTGACAGTTTACCTCGCTGGTGGGCAGGGGCAGGTGGTCGGCGGAAGTGTCTTAGGGCCACTGGTTGCTGCTGGGCCGGTCATGATAGTTGCCGTGGCTTTCTCCAATGCGGCCTACGAGAGGCTGCTGTTGGACGAGGAAGAGGCAGCAGGAAGCAGCGATGGTGGTGGGCAGGGTAGCATGAACTTTTGGTGGTGGCTGGATTCAGGACCCTTCGGCAATTCTGGTGTACAAATTGCCGCTGGATCTGGATGTTTTGCTTTTAATCACGCCCCAAACGGCCCCTTAATATACATAGTAAATATTTCAAGTGGATGATTACTGTACTTTATTGAAAATCAAACTTGGAGGGACCAAAGAGAGCAAAATACTTAAGTGCAAACCCACCCAGGAGAGCAAACAAAAAAACAACAGAAAGCCAAGGAATAGGAAGAAGAGAATTGTACACCCAGGAGGTGTTTCAGCTGGATGTAAAAATCCACATGGATGCTACAGTATATATCAAATATCCAGTCTGGATATTTTGCAATAATAACGCCCCAAACGGCCCCTAAGTTTGCTATAATCCATGAATTACTTCAATTTTCCATTAATAGCCAACAATATAGCGGCAAAAATTCCCTCACTTTCTTGTCTTTCCAAATTCCAACCAAGGAACCTTTCCATTTAGGGGTGTCCACGGATGCGGACAACCGTCCGTAATCAAAATGATTATTGTCCTATCCGTCCGTGTCTATAATTGTCCATTAAAAAATTTATCCGTGTCCATCCGTGGACGTCCATGGACACTTTTGGACCGATAGTATAATTAGATTCTTTAAGTCAAAACTCAAAACATTAGCTTGTTTTTATCAGTTTCAAGAAAACAACTGAATGAAGTTTCAAAACGCACTCTCTGAGAAAGCTAATGGAGTTCAATGCATTTGCAAATGGATAAAACTTAATTATGCCTATTTTTCTCACCAGCGTGGAACCAATGACCATTAGACCAAAAATCAAAAGTCACACATTTTGATGTTCTGTTTAGCTCTCTCCAACTGGTTCAAGAAAGCCAAGTTTATTAATAGAATATGGTTGCCCAAAAAACAACCCGGATAAGCACACCTTATCAATTCATTCCCTAAAAAAATTGACTTTTTGACTATCACTCAAAAAAAAAGCAAAACAAAGATCCCCAAGTCCCAAATGAATGTTTGGTATATGCACATGTAGGTAGGACTCCCTTGGACATTACAACTTCTCTGTTCATCATCACCAACCTCCTACTCAAATACTATTCCCAAATCCCAACAGAAGAACAAAAGACCCTGCAACCTTTTGGAAAAAGGCTTCCTCTAATTCCCCAAGTCCCAAATACAAAGAAGAGACTAGAAACAGGGCAGTAATAGAAGAGAAAAAGCACCTACTTTAGCTTCATTACAACCCAGAACACACAGAAAAAGTAGAGTGAAATGAACTGGTGGTGGGCTGGAGCGATCGGAGCTACCAAGGGACCATCCACCCAAAGTATCAGTGCGATCGATGATGGGGGGTCGTCGTCAGAGGAGGAGCTACCGGAGAAGGGCACCATGATGGAGAAGACCACGGGGGAGGGATAAGGGGGAACTGAGAAGGGCGGTGGGAGAAGGGCACGGGGAAGGGAGAAGGAAGATGGGGGGTCATCGTCGGAGGAGGAGCTGCCGGAGAAGGGCACCATGACCGAGAAGACCACCGGGGGAGGGAAAAGGGAGAACTGAGAAGGGCGGTGGGACTACGGGGGAGGGAGAAAGACCACGGGGGAGGGAGAAAGAAGATGAGATTTTTAGAACAATGCTTGTCCATGACCGTAGCACCCCCAATAGAACGGACAGATAACTCATGTCCGTGTCCGGTCCGTGATCCATACGGATAGTCAGTTAAATAGCGGACGAATATTGACACAGACGGACCAACGGACACGGACGTCGTGAACACCCCCAATAGAATGGACAGATAACTCATGTCCGTGTCCGGTCCGTGATCCATACGGATAGTCAGTTAAATAGCGGACGAATATTGACACAGACGGACCAACGGACACGGACGTCCGTGAACACCCCCAATAGAATGGACAGATAACTCATGTCCGTGTCCGGTCCGTGATCCATACGGATAGTCAGTTAAATAGCGGACGAACATTGACACAGATGGACCAACGGACACGGACGTCCGTGAACACCCCTATTTCTATTCCATTGTATTCGGTTAAATTGCTAACATATTGAGGATCGTGTTTCTATTTAATAGTCCTCTCTTTAGTGCATATGTATAGGTGAAAATTTTAGTAAGCATGTTTTTTCAAGAGATTGCCCCTTTTTTCTTACAATATAAGTGAGTAATGGTGATTAAGATCAATACAAGATGGCTGCCCTTTGTAAATACGTCAAAAATCATATCTGAGGGGTGTCGATCAAGCAATGTTTTAAAACCCAGTTCAGCCCGGCAGGTCGGATTTTGTTAAGCTAGACTTGGTCTGCTTTCCCGGACGAATCACCTGGGCTTTTAGCCATTTAAGACCCGGCCGGGTCAGTAGTGGTCGGAGCGGGTTGACCTGAGAACCGGCCAAAACGGACCGACCCGCTGAATTCCTTTCTGGTTTGGATTCGGGGATGAAATTGAACATATTATGTCCACGATGGTTGTAGTTTGGTGCCGAGGCCGAAGAGGATCGAGCTTCTCCTGACGGAAGTCAAGGGGAAGGACATCACCGAGCTCATCGCCTCCAGCAGGGAGAAGCTCGCCTCCGTCGCTGCTGGAGGTGGCGTTGCAGTCGCATTCTCCACCGGTGCCGGTGCGGTTGCTCTGCCCACCTGCAATTAGAAACTTCTTACTCACCAGACATCGAACAACACACAAAGCGTCATGCAGGCTCCGCTTGGCCTCGTCAATGACCAGTTGGTTTGATCCGCGAACGAGGACTGAGGCCGTTCTGCCCATGTTCTTGATTCCAGTGATTTTAACGATTTTACCTTCATTAAGCGAGACATCCTCGACCAAATCAGCAAAGCCCAATTTTTTCTCACGGAAATGCTCGTTGTTGGAGATGGGGAGACAATTAATGGTTTTCGTGATGAACTCAATCTCATCTCGCTCGACATCCTTAATCACGAGGATCTTTGCTTTGGCAAGGTAATGGAGGGAGAGGTCCGTTACGGCATCTCGCAAAATCGATTTTTGAATCAAGAGTACATTGCAGCCAATGGCTCGGATCTTCTTGATCATGCCCAGAATATGATTCCGCTCTTCTTTGAGGATGCGATCCATTTAGGAGTAGTCGGAGACAATGATACTCTGTTCAATCATCAATGTCAGTCTTGGGAGGAGATATTTGGAACTGATAACAGCAATTTTGGCATTCTCAACGCGGGTGGGCCACCGGCTGAGTGGGTAACCTTCTTACCAAAAACTAGTCCGCGGACAAGTTCAGTGTCATCGAGCCGCCAAGCTTCTTCACGATCTTGATGTCCAGGAGGTGCTCTCCTACAAATACATTGTCATCCGGATTGATCCGGGTCGACCCACTGGATCAAACCGGTTGGCCAGACCCACTCACCAAACCGGATCAATGACCGGATCATGTTTTAAAACACTACGATCAAGTTAAATATTGAAGTACATTTAGTGAATATTCATGATCAGCGTGATCCAATCTTAACTTGAGAAGATTTCCATGTGCCCAAGGATTCCCTCCCTATTGCACAAGTTCTTCTAATTTGGGTAATATTCCATGACGTCCGAGATTTGATCCTACCTAGAATCTTCCTTATGCAAAGCATGACATAACCACAGATGGTCATGGTTTGGAACTGGGTCAGGGTCCTGAGTTGGTCCTGTCTTTGGTGTAGCCAATGTCCTCGGGTCGAACCCAGGTGCCAAGTCCAAATTGTATTCATGAAGGACATTGTTTCAAATATGTCCCCTCTTACTCGAGATGAATGACAAACAGTACTTAAGAAGGGAGCTAAGGCGCCAATTAGCAAGAAAGGCTATGCGCCCATGCCCAACGTTCATGACAACCTTGTGTTCTCTATTTTTTCTAGAGATCCAAACTTAGTAGTTGATTTAAGTTCGAGTTTCGGTGAAATGCAAAACAAAAATTCTTTAACTCGTGCTGATTTGAGAGGAGTGGATCTGTTTGATGATTTCGAGAGTATGTCGTGCTCTAGTTCTTCTTTAAGCACAAAGAAGCATGTTCTGAGGACATCGTCACTTAATTGGAAGAGTAGTGGTCATGGACTACTCCAATAAAGATAAAGTCAAAGTTTAACCTCCTAAATACAATTAAGAGATTCATCGTTGTTTTGTTAAGGGTCTCCGTGCTCATTTTCATGCGTTTGTCCTCGTGAAGGAGTTAGTTTAGTTGATTTCTTCCTTGGAAGTTGGTTTTCTTTTTCTCTTGTTGTTTACCTCGTATTTTGTTAAGGCCAGCCTTGTCTTGCTATATCTTGTTTGTTTTTTTTCTGGGTTGTGCTAATAAAATTACTTAATTATCTAAAAAAATATTCATGATAGTTCAACGGTGAGAATAGCTTATCTTGTACTTTGTTTTTTAGTATATACTATTATTTGTTACGATGAGTTTAGTGTAGGATACTAGGATTGCATATTTTATGGTAGCATGGCATGACTTTTCAAATAATCTGGACCAGAAAAATATCATGAATTTGTTTATATATGATTAGCATAAATGTTGGGTCTTATTCCCTTTTAATGAAAGACTTAATTTGCACGACTCCCTGGCTTTTGGAGTCGAGCCCATTCTTGAGTTTTCGAGCATTGCCTTCATGCACTTTCATATATAACTTTCGCTAAGGCAGATAATGCTCTTTCTTTTATGAAGTTCCCCATTAGCTATGGTAAGCGGTAAAAAAAAAAGAAATATATGGTAAGCAGAATGCAATACAGTCCTATCGTCAAGACATATTTTTCCTTTTTATTCTAATGATTTGGAGGGAAAGGACTTCTCGCATCTTCCTGATTATTACTCTTCACAAGAGAAGACTTTGTATATTAAAAATGAACATGAGTCTTACACAACCAATTACAAAATCTTTAGGTCTTCCGCAATTTAAAAAGCCAGATAGCAGATTCCATCACAACACAAAACAAAAACAATAGCAGTTGTAAGTTTTAGTCTATAGATATTAATGAAATTGGGGGCACCCTGCAAGCTTATTAAGCCATAAAAAAGAGAGATCAGAGTAAAAGCACAACAGAATTATGCTCATTAGTATTTTCTTATGACTTCGGCAATTGCTTGTAATCCAAAATGTCCATAAAGTACGCTAAATTTTCTCTCTGGGTCCAATTTTAGTTGATTAAGAAAATGGGTAAATTGCAGTTGATCCCTATGCATTAGGTAAAATTTCACTTAACACCATGACTTATCAAAATATGCACGTAACCCTTATATTTTTTAGAAGAGGACAAATTTACCCCTCAAATTTAGTAATGAACCCAACTTCTTCCTCCATCCACCATGGCTCTCTTTCAATGTGGGCAAAGGCGATCGAGAAAGACCTCCAACATAACATATTCATCGACAATGACAAATGCACCAACCTTGCCTTTTAAGAAAAATTAGTTGTTTGTCATGTTTTCCATGGCTATTATAAGGCCCTAAAATTGAGGTAAAATTGGGAGGAGAAGTTGGTGGTAAAATCATTCTACAATTTAAATAATATGGGATATGTGCCTATTTTCATAATTCATATATACAAGTTAATTAAACGTATATTCACCATGATCTGGTTCAAGGCCTGTATACTTCCAATTTTAGATACATATATCTACTTGTTCTGGGTTATAAAGCATGTTTTTTAAGATATTGCTCCCCTCTTTTTACCATATAAGTGAGTAATGATAATTAAGATCAAGTCAAGATGGCTGCCCCTTCTGACTACGTCAAAGTCTAGTGAATTATGGATGTACTGAATATTCATGATAAGTCAACGGTGGGAATAACTAATAATCCCATTAGCTATGGTAAGCACTCAAAACAAAAGAAATATGGTCAGCAGAAACACAGAAGACTCTATTAGCATTGAACTTGAACATGAGTTTTACATAGCCAATCACAAAAATATTTAGGTCTTCCGCCATTTAAAAAACCAGATAGCAGATTCCATCACAAAAGAAAAGAAAAACGATAGCCCTTGTGGGCTTTAGTCTTTAGATAATAATGAAACTTGGGGGGACCCTGCAAGCTTACTAAACCGGGCTTTTTACATATTACCTGGCGCCGGGTTTGGTTTTATCATATCACCTGGAAAAAGCTATTTCCTTTCATATGACCTGGAACCTACCCAAAATACCCTTGCCTTCTATATACGGCAGCAGGGGTTTTTGCATTTTTTTGAGAAGGCGTTCCGGAGAAGAAGGAAAAGGCGGTCCGGAGAAGAAGGTGTTCCGGAGAAGTTCCGTGCAGCAGCTCCGGCCATAACGTCGCCGGCGCCGGCGCCGTCTAAACCAGGAAAAGTTATATTGCTGCCAAAACACGAAAAAAGAGCGGGAAAGCAGTTGATACGCTAACACAACTGTGAAAGAGTCATTGCCCATTCAAAAACGGTACGTCAACTTGAAATTCAACGTTTGATATCCTACACGACTAACGCTCAAGTCGTATTTCCTCCATATACTCATCTTCTTTTGTATCCATCTGCAATGACATAGGTAGAGTGGTCAGTAGAACAGTCGTGTTGGAAACACAGGCAATCATAATAGTCGTATTGCATCCTACACGACTAACGCTCAAGTCGTATTGCAACCTACACGACTAACGCTCAAGTCGTATTGTATACAATACGACTTTATGCTTCATCTTAAAAATTATAAATCTTAAATTCTTAGCTTCTGGAACTAAAATAAGTAAGGATTTATCTAACTTACCGCGGTTTAGTGGTGTGTATGTGTGTATTTCCTCGTACGCCCTTTCACACGCTTCCTCGCCGCAAACCGAACCTCAGAATTCACACTCCGCCGGTTGCTCGAAGGCGTGGGGAGCCGCAGGGGAAACTTAAGGGACTTCTTCGTCCCCGAAATCCCAGGAGTTTTACGCGACAAATCGCCGCCCAAACCGCACTGTCCGTCAGTCGTGTCGTCGAAATCCAACAAGGGGCGCCGGAGAAATCGACGAGCAGGGGGGACGTTAATCGGATCTTCGAACACCTTGGGGGCAGCTGGAATTCGTCGGAGGACTCGCCGGCGGAGTCGCCTCTGGAAATTGCCGGAGAAATCGCCGGAAACACTTTCTTTTCGTATACAACTCCAAGTCCAAGATTCCAGGTGATATGAGATAACACGGAAAAAACCAGGTCATATGGAAATAACAAACTTGGCGCCAGGTAATATGTAAAAAGCCCTACTAAGCCATTAAAGAGAGAGAGAGAGAGATCAGAATACAAGCACGACAAAATTCTTCTTATTAATATTTTTTTTATGATTTGGGCAATTTCTTGT
Source organism: Houttuynia cordata (assembly GCA_039654745.1). Taxonomy (NCBI): domain Eukaryota; kingdom Viridiplantae; phylum Streptophyta; class Magnoliopsida; order Piperales; family Saururaceae; genus Houttuynia; species Houttuynia cordata. Next base: position 51,870,995 of record CM077504.1, on the reverse strand, counting down.
AATCCAGCATGTCCATGAAGTACGCTAAATTTCCTCCTAAGTACAATTTTTTAAGATTAAAAAAAGGGTAAATTGCACTTGGCCCCTTTGTATTAGGTAACATTGCATTTGATCCCATGCAAAAGATGCACACAACCCCTATGACTTATAAAAAGAGGATAAAGTTACCCTCATATTTAAGGGCCATTTGGATCATAAAAAATTCAAAACATCTACAGTGAAAAATCCACTTTTACTTTTTATTTCCGGATTTTTCACTGGAGGTGTTTCAACATCCATAGTGAAAAATCCGGAAATGAATATAAAAGTGGATTGTTTCACTGTGGATGTTTTGGGTTTTTTACTATCCAAACGGCCCTTTAGTAATAAACTCACCTTCTTCCTCCCTTTGCCATGGCTCTCTTTTCAATGTGTCAAAGGTGGTGGAGACAGATCGCCAACATATTCATTGACAGTGACAATGCATCAACCTTACCTTCCCTCATTTTAAGAAAAAAACTAGTTGTTTGCCATGTTTTCCATGTCTACTGTTAGGCCTTAAAACTGAAGTAAAATTGAGAGGAGATATTGGGAGAAAAATTGTCTTAAAATTTAAGAATGGTGGGTTATGTGCCTATTTTCATAATTCATACAAGTTAAGTGCAATTTTTTTTTTTTGGATAATTAAAAATTAATATTAAAAGAGCAAAGGAGGATACAAAGGATAGAGGTTTACAACCAACTCCCCAACTTGAGAGAAGCAATAAAAGGAAAACAAACATTGGCCGGAAGAGGGAAGCTGATCGATCGCCATTGAGTGGGCGATCACTCGACTCAGCTCAGCCCAAAATTACTGCTCATCCTATAAAGTATGCACGAAAGGGCAATGAGTGAGACAAATGTCCTTAAGCTGGAAGGCGCTAAGGATCTCCTTAGCTATGTGGATAAGGTTTTGGCCCAAACCATAGGTCTCGAGTTTTTTATCTTCAAATATTCGTCTGTTCCTCTCCTCCCAAATCATTATAATAAAGCTAATGAAACCAGCTTGGATTATATAGTCTGCATATTTGTTGTTTATGAATAATTGAGTCAGTCAATCTAGTTCCATAGGATAGCCCCCAATTGTATGGTAAATGTTGCACTTTGGCAAGAATATTCGTCATATCACCTTAGCATATATGCATTTGAATAGTAGGTATTTGATTGATTATTCACTTTTCCTACATAAAACACACTGATTTACTAAAGATATCCCCTTCTTTGTAAATTATCTAACGTGAGCAGCCCATCATTGAGTACCATCCAAGCACAGAAGGAGTAACGGTGGACCTAATGCTTAAACTATATGAGATCATGCCATTGAGCATTAACAGATTTCACTCTGCTTTCATTCCAAGCACTCTTAAAAATAAACTTTCCGGATTGATTAAGCCACCCATAGGAGTCCTCTGATTCAATAAGCACATGCATATTATCTAGGATTACTGCCTTAGCAAGACTTCCTTTCCTTCAGAGCAATTGCACATTTTGAAGTTTTCTAGAATTTAGGTAGTCAGCAATTGATTCATTAATGATGCCCAGTTCAAGTACAGTTCTATTGCCAAATTTTCGGACAAGAGCAAACGGACCACTCCATGGATCCAACCACATCTTCACTGTGCTCCCATTTTCAATTTTAAAAATACATCGATCCTGCATAAAAGTTTGCATTTGAAGAATAGATTTTGATGTATAGGAACAATGGTGAGGTTTAGTCAGCCAAATGGAATTAAGAATGAATGATGGAAGAAAATGTGCTTAAGTGTTACTAGACATGCCTCAAGGAAGGATTGAGACCTTCTAAGCGGATCTGAAGGACAAAAGACATTACTTTTCGAGCAAATTAACGCCTCCATCGCCAGGTTAAGGGCAATTTCACCATGATTCATATGGGTTATGTGCAATTTATTCTAAAAAATGATACTAAAATTAGTTTCATTTTTCAAACCAAACATATTCATTGAAGTCAAGCAGAGGTCGTATTTGTTTATGGTAGGCTCAAAATATTGCAAGCTCGATCGAGGAATCAAGACTCTGGAGTCAATCCACCATAATTGTTGTACACGGATAAAACAAATGAAATAAGTACTCTCGATGGCTTCGTTATAATAGTTCCAAATCAATAATCTATGAAGAGTCGCATAATTGCTATAATAAAATGTGCCCCTAGACTTATTAAGTCGTTCTTAAACAATGAAAGACTTATTAAGTTGAACATTAAGATTGAGAATTCTAAAGTTGGGATTCGAAATTGCCAAATTATTTATTCCCCTTTTGTTGTCATCCATAATAAATGAGACAGAGATGCCTTGTCATGTAGTATATGACCATACCTTATGTTGTGTATTATATTACCAAACCTCTAGTTCTAGCAGTGTGTGTAACATTGTAAATAGTTTTCTTCAGTTCACATATATGTGGTCACCCATTCAGCTCTAGACATAATCAAAGTCCAACATGAACTTCTTGAATAAAAACTTGATGTTTATTCTATGCTTTTGTTTTATATGAAAACATGGTATTGATTAACCTCACCCGGCATTGACCGTACCGAATTGTATGAAGAAATACGCTTATCAAAGATGTTATCAGCTAATGACAAAATCGATGGTACACAAACTAGCACACAGCCCGTTCACATGACAGTGTATTTGTGTGATGTCCATTAATTTAGCAGGTGCACCACTGATTATGGTGATCCGACGGCTAGTATGGCTACACTAGTAAAGCTTCCCAAGCTGATTACAACTCGATAATTAAGTCTCCATAGAGCTGATTCATCTACATACACTCCCTCCGTCCCACATTAATAGCTATATATTACTGGCTCCAGACCCCACCTCCTTCTTTTCCCTGAAGGCCTCCTATTCTACTTTACTGAGTTAGAACTTACCAATCAACTAATACCACTATTTTTCTAAATGGAGTTATCAATATGGGGCAGAGGGACTTAACCCCAAAAAATACGGGGCAGAGGGAGTATATGACAAGCCTTAGCTCATTCCATAGTCCATGCTTAGCAAATGATAAAAAATGTCCATACCTGTTCTAGGTGTTACCTGCTTCTTTCATGCACGAGATAAATCGACGGTATTCTTGGCCTCTTTGGACCATTATTCTAACACACAGTTGTGACCACTTAGAATCACAACCTTGGTGCAGGTATTCTTTATTCCTTCTTTAGTGTTGACGAGTAAACAAATGGTGGATCAATACAAAGCTATCGAAACCAACAATTGGAAGATCGAATCATCCATCTAGTGCTTCCACTATAAAATTACTTTGCCGTTTGCACTCATAAAATAATGGTGCTTCCGTCATGACCAAGGGTGCAAACGGGCTGAGCCGGCTCGCGAGCTCAACTCTGCTTGGCTTGGGCTCGTCCCACTATGAGCCAAGCTCGAGCGTAATGATACTCAGCTCGTTTAGGCTCGGCTCAAACAAGCTCGCAAGCCCGCTCGAACTCGGCTCATATATATATACAAATATACTTTTTATATTTTAATCTTATTCCATAAATTTTTTAATTAGTCGAGCTCGAGCCTCCAGAATTCTTACCGAGCCAAGCTCGACTGGGAGGCTACGAGTTGTAAACGAGAATTTGAAATTTTGAACTCGAGCTGAGCCATGCCCAAGCTCACCTCGTTTACACCCCTAGTCATGACCGACCTTGGTAAATGAAACAATTGCTACACCACTACAAACCAAAGACTTGGTTTGTTAATTTATTGAGATTGGGGCAAGCGAATCCAGCTCAAATCCTGTGTAGATGAAAGGATAGAAGAGGTTAGCTAAGATGGAAGGAGGAGGAGCTAAGGAAACATGGGGGATGTGGTGGTTAAACAGGATTTATGGGATACGCTTAAGATAGGTAGAAAAGTAGAACTTGATTGAGTGTTTTTTTAGTATTTTCTTGGCCTCGAATGTCTTCGGCAGAGCATAGGTTGAGATGTCGAAGTGAGAGAAAAGGTCGTGCTCCCCACCTGCTCACGCGTCCTTGGACCCACCAAAAACCTAATTCCCATGACTTCTACCCTAAAAGCTAGAGAAAGATGACCAACAAGAGCCATTGAGGAGAGAAAGCGAGCTAGAGTGAGAGAGAGCAAAATGGAATAATCAAGGAGGGAAGGCGATAGAAAGAGAAAAGGGGAAGTGGAGTAGTGCTCCAATCCATTCTTGTTCTTCTTCTTTAAGCTCTCTTTTAGGGCTTCCATTGAAGCTCTTAGTCTTGTCCCTTCTTCTGTATCATTCATTCCCAGCTTGGTTGCACAAAGAGAGGTAAATTTTCCTGCCTTGACCTAAGACCTAACTTCTGCTCTTATCCTATGTCTTGTTTTTAACTCCTTGTTGCTGCTCCTCTAATTTTAATTACTACTTTTGGATCTATTATTTCCTCAAATAATTTAGCCTTAGCAGGATTGAGCTGGAACACTTATTTACGAAGATAGCACAGAATTTCCCTAGCACTTGTTCATTAACATTTTTATTTACCACAAACCCACTGGTCAGGAATATTGGATCTCAATCACCGTCTCCGCCTCTTCGGCATCTATGTTGATGCAAGTGAGCATCTGAGATTTCTTCAAGAGAGAAGCACCAAATTTGAGCATCTGAGATTTCTTCAAGAAAGATAGAACAAAAGGAGTGACTGGTATAAGATTTTGATTTGGGGGTGACTCTTGATTTATTTCTTTGGGATAATTAAGGCTCTCCAAACTGGCAAATCGGTGGTGGACGGGGCCTCCGGGCCTTTCCGGCGTTGACCTTACAGCCGGAGGGCTCAAGAAACTGGAGATAGTCAACGACCCTGCGAGCAGCGGCGGCAACAACAACGACCACAACAGAGAAAGTGTGGAAGATGAGGATCGAGATAACAACGATGAGCCAAAGGAAGGCGCGGTAGAAGTCGGGACTCGCCGGCCCAGGGGCCGGCCACCTGGCTCCAAGAACAAGCCTAAGCCCCCCATCTTTGTCACGCGGAATAGCCCTAATGCGCTGCGCAGCCATGTCATGGAGGTGGCTAGTGGCGCCGATATAGCTGACTGTGTTGCCCAGTTTGCCCGGAGGAGGCAGCAAGGAGTCTGTGTGCTGAGTGGGACCGGGGCTGTTGCCAATGTGACACTCCGCCAGCCAGCTGCCGCAGGCGCCGTGGTTGCCTTACATGGCCGCTTCGATATCCTGTCCCTTACGGGCTCCTTCCTCCCCGGTCCTGCCCCGCCTGGCTCCACAGGGCTGACAGTTTACCTCGCTGGTGGGCAGGGGCAGGTGGTCGGCGGTAGCGTCGTAGGGGCACTAGTAGCAGCGGGGCCGGTCATGGTAGTTGCCGCGACTTTCTCCAATGCTACCTATGAGAGACTGCCGTTGGAAGAGGAAGAGGATGCAGGAAGCAGCGGCGGCGGTGGTAATCAGGGAAGCATCGGAGGCGGTGGTGGTTCGCCTCCAGGGATGGGTGGTGATCGGATTCAGGACCCCTCGGCAATGCCGTTGTACAATTTGCCGCCAAATCTGATGTCCGGAGGCCCGCAGTTAGCTCTTGACGGATATGGTTGGGCTCATGCAAGACCACCCTACTGAGCTTGCCAATTGCACCAACTGATGTTTGTGCCCAATATGATTGTTTTATGTTTGTAGTCTTTGGTCGAGTTTGATGGATAAGTCCTTTGTCACTGCATTGTTAAATGTGAATCATGCTTCTAGAGCCAAGTTTATAGTATACTTGTTTGTATATAGACGATGAATTGTTTTTCTTCTCACCCGGCCAGGTAATGTTTGTTTCCAAATAACATATGTTTGTCCAAGCGTTTAGGTTGTACTTGTTACTACATGGTGGCTACGTACATTTTCTTCTAGATGTAGGTCATTGTTGCCTCTTGAATATGTGGTTATATTGTCTCCAATTGGGGTACACTAAATAATTTTATTCTTGAGTAGTTGTAGCTTGATGACAATAAAAGAAAGAAGAAAGGAAAAAAAAATCTAGTCATTTTTTCTTTCTTGCAAAACCACCTTAGAGGGGGGGGAGGAGGGGGATAAAACCTTACCCACCCATCTAAAATTTTAATCCACTAATACATTAACACCATCTGGATAACCGTGTTCGTTCGCAGTCTTACCTTGGGCTATCCAATCCGTCTGTGTCCACAATTGTCAGTTAGAAGCCTTGTCTGTGCCCATCTGCCATTGTCCTTGCTGACAATGGATGTCCGCGGACACCTAATGGACAATAGGTACAAATTTTGGAATATCTACTTCCTAATTCCTGTACTAAGAAAATCAATTTTTTGTTCAAAAATATGTTCCTACATGAAAGTTCAACATCTAATTTAACATCCATAATTCATAAACATATTCATAGTCTGTAAAAACATGTCCCTACATGTAAAGGTTAATGTCCATGGACAAGAGATAGTTTGTCTGTGTCATGGAACCTTATTAGAATGTACATATATGCCCCGTCCATGTCCGGTCCGTGGTCTATATGGACTCTCCATTAAACTGTGTTATAGACGCCTTAAGAGGTATCCATTCAGTAGGGGAAGTCACTCCAAACTGCAAAGAGACTCACCTATTTGTGAGTATTGCAATTGGTGCTCAAATTCATTGGATTCGTGGAAATCACACATCTTTCTCGAGGTAGCAGACTGAATATGTCAGAATAAGAGCATTTCATGTCAAGTACATGTGCTCATGCTGTGCTTTGAGAATATAATGCATATACTACTGATTTCAGGTTATGTATGCATGAAGTAATGAATGGATTATGAAGAATTTCATAAATTTTAGGAAATAATGCCCGATTTATGAAGATATGAGCGAATCCATGTCAATTCTTGCTGTAAATACATGCAATGCACTCTCTTTGCCCCTTTATATGAAGTAGGATTGGACTAAACGACGATTGTGAGAATGAGCATATCTAATTTCGCATTATCCATGATAAATTTATGATGTATGCACAATTTATGCAAAAAGAGATGAATTCCATGCAATACATTATAAGCAAATAATATAGTTTCTAGTCAAGAGGGTTGTTTGTGTGCTGGAAACAACCATTGCAAGAATCCTGAGGCACCTGGACACCATATCTGACCGTGATGAGAGAGAGGAAATGTACAATTTGCCGTTTAGTTACTTGACACGATGTGCACCGTGTCCAGGGTGAACAGTTTAAGCAAAAGCATGTTTTTTACAAACGAAATGTATTATGTGTAATTCAATGGCGTGATTATCCTGGTAATTGTTAGATATTATAGATATGATCTAACTGATAGAATAATTAGTTCATTAAGTTGGAGAATTACACTTAATCTGTCTATTGTTTGTAAGATAGAGACATATGGTGTCACCTCAGGAATTGAGTGTTGACTGAGACTTGAACTTTTAAGGTGGAACATAATTGGAGAATGATAATTAGGTCTAGTATGGGCATTAAGACTATTTGCGGTTACACGAGAAGTCAATATATACCGTGATGAGAATGTATGAGTTGGCCTTGAAGTCATATAAGCATACTGTAAATGAATTGGCTAGTCTGGAGAGAGTAAGACTTAGTGCTTTGGGTTCGAGATGGGAACCAATAAACCTTCGGGGGGATCATCGCTAGTTGATGTGCAACCGAAGTGACTTTTTGGAGGGCCAATGAGTTCTCCACTTGAATATGAAGATTGGAATGTGATTTCAGGAACGATGACACTCCTAGTCACATGATGACAGGGAAATGCTTGGGTATACTTATACGTCGCCTCTAGTTGATCCAAAGTAGATCTTTTGCATGATTGTTGGTGCCCATTATTAATAACAATGGCTTTTGAACTACCCATGTAATATACTGGCATTTCCAATTATTAATTAAGTTAGAAAATATGTTAGAATTAATTAGAAAAGCAAAAAGTAATAGAACATGGGAAGTAACTGTCTTCAGTGAGCTGTTGGTTGGCCGATGGTCAGAATCAATGGTGTAAATTGGAGGCAACGGATTTCAAATGGATTCTAAAGTGAGAAATGAGTGTAAAGGGGCTGGAATACACCCTTAAGGGTCGATTTTGAGTCCAGAGCTTAGGGTTTCCCATGGAGAGCTCTTATTTTGTCAGTTTAAGAGAGAGATGGTGCCAATACTGTAGCAAAAACTAGAATTTTGCATAATGGTGGAATTGGTACTTGAAGAAGGTTGGAATAAGTAAGGATCCAATCTTATGTATAGTTCTAGAGTTTGAAATGATGAGGTATAATGTATTTGGAGGATTAAGTATGAAATTGGATGGTCTTGTTTCATGGTTATTTTAAGAATCGTGGTATGTACGTGTAGATGTGACTTTGAGAAGAAAGTCAGGCGAAGTAAGTGTGGAAGTGGGTATGTAAGCCTTGTAGAAGACTTGTGTTATTGTGTTGGTTGTTGTAGTCATTGGGGGTCACCCTCTATGTAATGCCCCCAATTTTCAAAATACATTTTACTGGAGAAAAACAGCAGAAGACGACTTCAATAAATCAATGTCTCAGTAGAAACCTAAAACCGTGTCCATCATAAATCATGAATAAACTAATTAGGAGCATCACATTTAGCGCATGTCAAACATAGCATAGTTTAAAATCTTATACTAATAATTGATCCAAATCAACGATAATATCAGGATTCCAGAGGTCGTAACATTGAGTAATCCACAGTCAACTAGAAGCCATTACAATAATCATTAATTGGCACCACCGGTGCTTATAATCAATATTAATTAAAAGAAAGAAACATCTTTGTACCCAGTAGCAAAGACACTACGCCTAGAGTCTTCGAGAATGCTATCACCCGCACTTTCAACCGACAATCTACTCCTCCTCTAGAGGACTTGAGAAAAGCGGAAGCTGAGTATACTATACCCAGTCACAAAGACAATAACATACTAGTAGCATAAAGATACTGCAGTAATAATCAGAGTATGGAAACATGGTTATCACATTTATTCATAATACATAATCCTGCATAATACTGCAGTCTCATTCACATACTTTCCACTCATGCATTCATAATACATAATCCTGCATAATAATGTCTCATTCACATATTTTCTACTCATGCATTCATTACACATAATCCTGCATAATAATATCTCATTCGCATACTTTCCACTCAAGCATTCATAACATATAATCCTACATAACAATATCTCAATCACATACTTTCCACTTATGCATTCAACACATAATTCTGCATAACAATATCTCAATCACATATAATGAATGCCTCCATCAAGGAGTAAACACAAGCATTGCCACGAAGGCGGCATCGCCGCACAGGCGGAATCCAGTGAAGGCCACGAAGGCGTATCATAGTCCGGTTTCCACATAGGAAACATAAACCCTAAGTCTGCTCGCCCTGGACGATCCTGGCCAATGATGTCCGATTCCCTTACAGAGAACCTAGAGCAGGTGTGTTCGCCATGGAACATCTCCTGTGGTGGGAGAGAGCCTAAATCCCCACACAGGGAACCCTAGAACACGTGGTAGCTAGTGCATGAAGCGTATCACTCTGGATGCTCAAGTCTATATGACAATCTCAATAATCTCATCCGCAAGGCAAGCACACAACTCGCCCCCCATGTATCTCAATGTAACACCATTTCAGCTCAACTCAACCCGGGGAGTATACCTGTCCCACGAAGGGACGAAATCGAAAACATATCCTTTCGGACTAACCAAGTTTCGATTAATCCACCGATCGATTAATCCGGCAAGCAATCTCAAGCACTGCATACAATCGATCAATACCGGTTCAACAGCGGTAAAACTTCATCCATGAAGTCCGATCCATAATGCATGCTATCATGGTACATCCGTGAACAAGACCTATGTGTGTTCCAACACATGGAACGTGCTCCCAATCCATCCCCTCATGCATCATAACCAAAGTATAATCAACTAAAATCTCATAATAGATTCCTATGTGTGTGTATACTCATGCATATTCTAATCACATGATTCATGCTTCGACATAAACTCATTGATCAATATTTGCATGCTTAAATACTTTCCAAAATAACGATTCTAAACTGAAATCAAAGCAATATCTATCATCAAGCTTAAATCCATCAATGTAGAGTTAAAGGCTTACTCCTATAAGCATGCTCTTTTACCATACAATAAACCATAACATGATCACCTCAATTACTCATAAGCGATATGATCTATACATGAATTATGAATTTCATAAGCCCTTTAACCTATGTTTATATTGGTGTTTGATTAGAATTAGTGGTACTTTAATATAATCGTGCACAGATCTATGATTTGATTGATTCAAACTTCATGTTAAATTTGAAGCAGTCAGTTTTCCAACGCCACCAACCACGTACAATTCGAAGTTTGGAGTAAAAAGTTATGACCATTAGAAAATCGGGCTGCAAAGTAAAATCGATAAGATGATCGCGGGTCATCTCTTCCATTTTCAAATATTCAAAAACCGAGACTCCATTAGCACATCTTAAAAGCTGAATACATACCTCAAAGATTAACCAAAAACTATCAAGCATTCCAGAATATATCCACATATCATTCTAAGATGAAACCCCAAGAAATCATAGTAAAAGATTATTATTTATTAAACCCAACATTAAAGCCATAATAAGCATCACTCATTTAAAAAGAATCATGAAAACAAACCATTATCTACCCAAGGCTGAGATTGAAGAACCCATTACCATGACTTGATGAGAATGAACCTTCAATCACCTCCAACACCTTCCAAAAAGACGATTTTAAGTTAATACACTATTAATCTCGATTTAGCTTTGAATACAAAAAGAAAACCTTAGATTAGGGCTTTGGAAACATAAAAATAAGATTTTCAAGATTAGGGCTTGGTAAAGGGGTATAAAATAATAGTTTTTATGCTTTCAAAATGGGTTGAAATAATGGAGAAATCAAGATTAAGGAATGATTAAGAAAACCTTAAAGAAAATAAAGGAGGATTTAGCTAAATACCTCAAATCATTTCCTTTTCAAGCCTAATGGGGAAGAGGCTCCTAATCTCCCAGCCAAGCCTATTCCCAACTTGGGAAAGGGCACAACACTTTCCTTTTATAGAAAAAGTTGGGGTAGACCTAAGTAAAATGTGGAGTAGAAATAGGATTTTTGGCTAAAATTTGAAAATTTGGCTATTTTAATCCGAAATTAAGTCTAGAATATTTTGAAAATTTTTATAATGACTTTATTTAATGTCTGGGGCATTTTGGTCACAAAAACTTAATTTTTTATGGCGGGGCCCGCAGGGGTCCCATCAAAACCTAATTTTTGGAAAATTGGTGAAAATATCAGAAAATCCCAAAAATACAGGTTTGATCCAAAATCACTTAAAACTCATGATTGTGAAATTGGTTTTGATTAGAACCTTTATAAACCCCATTTATTTTGAAAACTATCGAATTTAAGTCACAAAAACACTTAAACCACTCGATAACCGATACACACACTAAAATAAATCGGTTCAAGATGAGGGATCTTACATCCTCCCCCTCTTAGGAATTTTGGTCCCCCAAAATTAGCTAGAGGTCTACGACGAAAAGATGAGGATACTTCTTGTTGATCTCTTCCTCTGTTTCCCACGTGGCTTCCTCGACCCCGTGATTCCTCCACAACACCTTCACGAGTGGGATCGCCTTACCCCGAAGTACCTTCTCCTTACGGTCAAGAATCTGGATAGGTACCTCTTCGTAGGAAAGATTCTTCTGGAGCTCCAATGACTCAAAATCCAAGACATGAGTAGGATCCGGCTCATACTTCCGAAGAAGTGAGACGTGGAATACATTATGGATATCGGCCAATCGGGGTGGAAGTGCTACTCGATAAGCTGTGGCACCAATCCACTCTAAGATCTCAAATGGCCCAATAAAACGAGGTGATAACTTCCCCCGTCGTCCGAATAAAACGAGAGATCTTAAGAAACACATGGTCTCCAACGCTAAACTCCAACTCCCGTCGTCTCATGTCGGCATAACTCTTCTGACGGCTCTAGGCTGTTTGCAACCTCTCCCGGATGAAGCATATCTTCTCCACTGATTGCTGGATAAGATCTGGGCCAATGAGAAGATGCTCCCCAACTTCACTCCAACACAAAGGTGATTGGCAAGGACGCCCGTAAAGCGCCTTGAAGGGTGCCATCCTGATGCTCGCCTGGTAGCTATTGTTATAGGCAAACTCAACCAGCGGCAAGTGATGTTCCCAACTTCCTTTCCACTCGAGGATACATGCACGGAGCATATCCTCAAGAGTCTGGATGGTCCTTTCGGACTATCGGTCCATCTGAGGATGATAGGCGGAACTAAGGTGTAGCGATGTGCACAAGGCACTCTAAAAGTTCTGCCAAAACCTCGAAGTGAAATGCAGGTCACGGTCGAAAACGATAGATACTGGAATCCCGTGTAACCGCACAACTTCCTTCATATAGAGAGCTGCCAAGGCATCCAAAGGAGAAGTCATCCTGATCGCGAGAAAATGGGCGGGCTTTGTAAGTCGGTCGACAATCACCCATACAGCATCATTACCACCCTGTGACCGTGGTAGTCCGGAAACGAAATCTATGGTGACATGCTCCCATTTCCACTCCGAAATCGGAAGTGGTTTTAGTAAACCGCCTGGATGCCGGTGCTCTGCCTTGACTTGCTGGCACACAAAGCATTTGGACACATAGGCAGCAACGTCATTCTTCATCCCTTTCCACCAAAATGTCCTCTTCATGTCGGGGATACATCTTCATTCCCCCAGGGTGGATGGAGAACTTAGAATGATGCACCTTCGATAGGATACACTCTCTCAACTCTACGGAGTTCGGCACACACCAACGACCCTTATACACCAAACTTCCATCGGCCTTTTCCTCGAAGCCCAACACTGCCTTCTCCCTAAGCTTGGCCTTAAGAGCTAGGGTCTCTTCGTCACTTTTTTGAGCTTCGACCACGTCATCTACCATACTAGAGCTGATAGAAAGGTTAGCAAACCAACTCCGTGTGTCCTCCAAAGTCAATTATGGCCTTAGCTCAATGGCGTCCTCATAGAGGAGCCACTAAGGAACTCGCATGCAAGCAATCGTAGTGGCTGATTTCTGACTCAATGCATCCGCCACCACGTTCGCTTTACTAGGATGATATGATATTGTGAAGTTATAGTCCTTCAAGAATTCTAATCATCTCCTCTGCCTCATATTTAGATCTTTCTGGGTGAACAAGTACTTCAAACTCTTATGATCAGTGAATACCTCAAACTTCTCACCATAAAGATGGTGCCGCCAAATCTTTAATGCAAAAACAACAGCTGCTAATTCCAAGTCATGAGTGGGGTAATTCCGCTCGTGCACCTTAAGTTGTCGAGATGCATAAGCTACCACTCTACCATGCTGCATGAGTACACACCCCAAGCCGCGAAGTGAAGCATCACTATAGACCACATATCTACCACTCCCATAAGGCAAAGTCAAGACCAGTGCTAAAGTCAACCTCTTCTTTGACTCTTGGAAACTCTCTTCACAAGCTGAGTTCCACTCAAACTTCTCATTCATCCTGGTCAACTTAGTCATAGGGCTTGCAATGCTAGAGAAACCTTCGATGAAACGGCGGTAGTACCCGGCAAGTCCTAAGAAACTGCATATATGTGAGGGCCATCGCCGATTAAGTCAAAAGATGGAGTTTTTTTACTTTGTGACTTTTATTGATGATTTCTTAAGGCATGTTTAGGTTTACATCATGAGGCATAAGTATGAGGTCTTCTCCAAATTCAAGGAGTGGAAGGCGGAAATAGAGAACCAAATGGGATGAAAAGTGAACCTACATGACCTTAACCATTTTAAAGGTAAGTACATTATCTACCCTTCTTAGCTTGCTCAAGATTCCTTGAGGGTACACATCCTTGTCTTCCTCCATCTTCAACCCATAGAGTCGTTTTTTAAAGTATAATTTATTTGATAAAATTTTCTCCATGCAGAGCTTCTCTAGCTTCTCCCATAGGCATTTTTTCGTTTCCTCTTCGCTTATATTGTATAACATTTTATCTGAGAGGTATAATTAAATAGTGCTCACTAGTCTTTTATCTACATCAACCAATTTATCATCCTTGATTTTCTCTGGCTTCATCTTTTTCCTTAACAAATAAACTTTGATCCCTTGTTGGATTAAAATATTTTTACCTCAAATTTGTCATAACCCAAAGCTATTTTGACCATCAAATTTCTCAACTTTAAACTCAATCCCACTGGAAATCGTAGTTCCTTTTGAGGCCATTGAACAAAGTCCTTATGGGAACTAAACTTTTCAATCCCGGATTTGAGGAAATAGTGTCACCTAAAGTCCACCAAATGAGTAAAAATAAGAATAAAATCAAGCTAAGCTATGATATCAATTGTTGGTGAATGGAATGAGACTTGAAATCTACTCCAAACACCTTCTCAAGATAGCAATACAAGTGGTAACAAATTGAAAGGTGCAATAAGTTGAATATGAAACAACACACCACAAAGAGCATATAAAACACATCAAACCACAAAATGAGACACAAGATATTAGTGTTTTACCAATTCAGCTACACACAAGGATGAAAAAACTTTTGCTATGAAGTCTCCAAAGTACCTTACAAGAGTTTCACTACAACAAAATCGGGCATTAGCTACGGTTTTATTTCTGTCGCTAAAAGAACCGTGGTTAAAGCTCTAATTTTTATGACAGACAATGACCCATGGAGAAAGGTATAGCATTTGAGACAGATTTTTACGACAGAAAAAAAACTATCGATAATATTACCTATTATCCACGGTTTATTTGCCGTGGTTAAAAAAACCGTGGGTAATATATATATATATATATATATATATATATATATATATATATATATATATATAGATAAGTTTACATGAGATCGTTCTCATATAAGGAGCATGAGGCCAATATTTATTGCCGTTAGATTCCGATCGGAGGGTGAATATCAAATCAGTGGGTAGGTGAGTGTGTCACATCAAAGAGTGGGTGAGATCATTATGGATATTTGTAGCCGTCAGATCAAGATCTAACGGCTACGATTCAAAGTGGCCTCATATAAGCAATATGAGAGCGATCTAATTTAAACTTTTCCCATATATATATATATATATATATATATATATAACCCACAGTTTTTTATCCGTGGTTAAAAAATCATTCCTTTCGCTTCTGCTGGATGAACATCCTACGGCTAGACGTCACACAGCTGTAGCCGTCGGCCTCCTCTTTGCCCTAGCCTCGCCGCTTCTGCCCCCCTCTCCTCTTTTGACCAGCTAGCCCGGCGGTCAATCCTCTCCACCGCGACACCCTCTCACCCCCGACCGTGCGTCTGCTTCTCCCTTTTGCTATTTTTTCTGATTGTTGTAGCGGTAAAACATCTCCTTTCATTTTTCCTTCTTCGTTTTTTGCTATCTATTCATTTTCTCAGTTCATAACATGTTTTTAAGTTTTTTGCTTTTTTTTTTTGTTTTTCTTTTTTGTGCATGATAGACTAGCTTCATTTCCTTTTTATCTTCATCACTTGTTTATTCTTTTTTTTTTGGCGATAGTGATATTACATTTAGTTTATCCTTGTGTAAGTTGTACTCTCTCGAACTCTTGATTGAAGGGTTTTTTCCCCAGCCTTACCGATTCATAACAGTCAGCGTCTTTTCCATTGGTTTGTAGCAGAAATGCCAGTACCAATAGTGGCAAAGTAATTTGAGTTAATCAAGTAGCCAGCATGAGAATGTGATAGTCGAACCCCTGTTATCTTTAATCTGGTTAGTATCTAGGTAAGGACACAACCTTTACAGCTCTTTCAGATTGCCATTTCATTTTTTATATAATTACAATTTGGATGCTTCTCTAGTCTTGGTCTAACATGACTTTCAAACTATCTATATCCCATACTAAATTGTCTAGTTTAGAGAACCAAAACGATTAATTCACCTAGTCATCTGAGTGCAAATGTACTTAGTAGTTATCTAAATGGCTAATTGAAATAGATGGCTGGACATTATCTGTTTGATGAAATGTCCATATGAGATACCTGGCTAACTATGGGCATTATGAGAAGGTTTGACTAATTATACAACCATGAGGATTCCAGATTTTGTTCAATAACAGCACATACTTATTTGCTTCATTTTCAATTTGTTCTCAGCCAATGTCCAAGACGGCAGTTCTCCACATTATGAAGATATCCTAAGCATGGAGGGTCTTTCTGAGCAAATTCCTTAAAGTGGTCTCTTGTGTAGGTACCACTAGCTACCATTCTGAATTTCTAGTTATTACTAGTATAGATTGTATATTCATCATGCAGATATGAGAATATATACTTACTGAAAATAGAAAGCCAAGGAAAAGAGCCCCGGATCAGCAATAGGTACGGACGTTTAATGTCATTCAGCAAGTCAGTCATCCTTGTACAGAGGTCACATCCCATTCTTCTTATTTTCTTCGCAAGATTGGAAGACTTCAAAAGGAAGAACATCATGTCTTCCATTTGCTTGGCCTCCTTACTCTTTCATTTCATTTGCTTTTCCAGTGGCTGCATTTGCAATGCCATATGACAGGAAGGCCATTGTCATCAATGGGCAGAGGAGAATTCTCATCTCTGGCTCCATGCATTATGCTAGAAGCATCCCCGATGTAGTTCATTCTCTCCCTCTCTGCTCTTTTTATTCCTATTTAAAATCAACACCAGCTTCTTATGCTATAAATTTCATATTCTTGGTGAGTTGATATTGTTGTTTAACCATGATGAACAGATGTGGCTGGGCTTCATACAAAAGGCTAAGGATGATGGATTGGATGTCATTCAGACCTATATCTTTTGGAACGGGCATGAGCCCTCTCCTGGCCAAGTAATTTCTACGTGTTCTCTCTCTCTCATGATAATTTATTGCATGGATTGGTGTTTGAGTTCTTTTTCTTTTCATATGTATTTCAGTATAACTTCAAAGGAAGAACCCAGTTTAACTATGGGTAGAACCTGCACAACTGTACAAGTGTCATTTCCGTTCAGATGAGTTTTGATCTTACATTAAATACAAGTTCAGTTCAATAAGTTTAATGTTTCACTCAATGTACTGTTAAACGGATGGATTCTACTAACACAATTGCAAATTTTTTGGATGATGGTAATTGATGTTGTGTGTGTGTGTCTGTATGATTATTATTTTGTATATGTTGTTATTTTTGTGATTCTCTCATTTCAATGCTATTGCAAAACCTCATTTTGGACTACTGTTATGATCCTTAATTAGAATACTAGTTGGAGTGGATTAGGATACTTTTCTAATTTAGTTAATCCTAGTTGGAGTAGGATTAGTTATTACTTTCCTATCTATAGTAGAATTATGTAATGGTAAGGCTACATGCTTGAGATTATAAATAGGGTTTCAACCCTATTGCTACACTACATGAATATTGACGTGAATAGTGATTTCAGAAATAGATCAATAGTGTTCCTTTGTCTCTTCCTTCTCCTCTTCATCTTATTTTCTCCCCTTTCACTCTATACTTCTCCCTTTCATCCAACCTTCTCTACTTAATCTATTGTATATCCTTAAGCATATTAAGGAGATACAACATTGGTATCGAGAGCCTATCGATCTTAGGGACTTACAATGACAAAATCAGCAGAGTTTCAACTGAGAAACCCCTTGAATTAAGTGCTTCCAAGGATCAGCAGGTTGAAGGGCAAGTTCAGGGCCATACTATGGCGCAACTCGAGGGGAAATATTGTGAGATTCATACGGTGGTTCAGACCTTGTCTCACTCGACGAATCAGCGATTCCAATCCCTCGAAGCCAAGGTTGATCAGTTGCAAATCAACATGGCTGACTCCCGCATAGAGTTGAATCAACAAATAGTCAAACTCTTTCAACGGCTTGATCAGTCGCAGCTGAACCAATCTGGCACTTCTTTCACCTCCATACCAGCAACTCCTTTGGCTGTTTCTGCCCCTATTTCAGGCACCTCAATTTCAGCCACTTTGCAATCAGCTGCCCCTAATCCGACTACCACGGGTGTTTCACAGGTTCAATTTGGCACTTATGCGCCTAGTCACAGGTTCAATTTGTCCAATTTGACTCCATACTTGTCTTCTGTGGACAGGAGCGGCATACTTCCAAACCCATCTCAGCCGATGGTAGTTCCTGCATCGTTACAACATCGAGTTCAACAACAGGGAGCCCATGAATCTGATTCAACAGGTTCAAACCATGTTAGTGCACTATACAACCAACAACCACACTTCATAACTAATCCCCTGTCTGCGGCATCACTTACAAGCCATACTCAATTTTATCCACCCGACTTCCCTGGCCGCCAACAAATGCAGCATCAAGAGGAATTGGGCCATGAAGATTTGCAGGGACATGTTGACCTTGATGCAGTCTATGCTGATTTTGACAGAGAATGTCGACAACAAGATCGACATGATGCTAGTCACTTCTATGGCCGAGGTGGTCGCCCTCCAGAACGAAGTGGCCGCTATTGGCAACATGGTCAGGGTGATAGAGGCCAAACCGTCCAGGGCCATTATGGTGACCATCAGGGTGCTGATTCCGGATTCCAAGCAAGCGTCAAGCGCTTGGAATTTCCAAAATATCATGGTGAAGACCCAACTGATTGGATTTTTCAAGCTGAACAATATTTTGATTTTCAGAATACACCTTATGAGAAAAAGGTACGAATGGCTTCATTACATTTTCAAGGTGATCCAGTGCGATGGGTTAGGTGGCTTTTACGGTGTCATTCGGGTATCTCTTGGGAAGAATTCACGTATGAGTTATGTGTTCGTTTTGGTCCTACCGAGTATGATGATTTTCACTCTCTTATGCCTCGAGTGATCCAGAGGGGAACTATCCAGGAATACCAAGCTGAGTTTGAGCGCCTTGCCGATCGCGTTCCTCAATGGCCCGAGTGTGCACTTAAGGGGGTCTTTCTATCAGGTCTTCATGAGCCTATCCAATCAGAGGTTCGTTATTCTCGCCCCCGGACCTTGAGTGAGTCCATTCAGCTTGCGCGCATGGCTGAGGCAAAGCTCCAACATTCGGGTGCACCTACTCAATTTTCTTGGCTACCCCCTACTCGTCATGCACTACTGCCTTCTACTGGTCAGCCCATTCGCTGCGGACCCCCTCCAGGTAACTCGTCGCATGCTGCTCTTCCACGTTTATCTCCAACTAAGTTAGAGGATAGACGGTCTAAAGGTCTCTGCTATTATTGTGATGAGAAATTTACTCGAGGACACCGCTGCAAGTCTTTTCATGCTTTTGAGGGTGATGATAATGAGTACCTCGAGGATTATATGCCTGATGATTATCAAGACGACCAAGCTGATTATGATGATATAGTTGTGCCTGAGGGTGATGGTGTGGAGATTTCTATGCAAGCCTTTTCTGGTACTTATCACCCTAGGACTTTTCGTGTTTAGGGTTCTATTAAAAAGCAACGAGTGTCGATATTGATTGATAGTGGTAGCACCCACAACTTCATTAATGACAGAGTTGCTCGTTGCTTGGGATGTACTATCCGGAATTCCGCTACATTCGATGTGATTATTAGAGATGGCAAGCGCCTACGAAGTAAGGGTATCTACCCTAAAGTGGATCTGCTTATCCAGGGCCATACATTCCCACTAGACCTATATTTGCTTCCTACTCAGGGCGCTAAGGTAGTGCTTGGTGTCCAATGGTTGCAGGAACTTGGTGCGGTTGCTTGGGATTTCAAAGACATGACTATGCAGTTTACTTATAAGGGGCTGCCTGTGCGACTTTCTTCTCAGCCCCCTGGGAAGTTGCAATCAGCTGAAGCTGAAGAGACTTTAGGCAAGTCAAATTGCCAAGGATACTTGATGCAGTTACGGCCCTTGGATGATATTCCCCAACCTGAGCTTCCTAGTGATTTATCTGCTCTTTTGGACGAGCATTCCTATCTCTTTGAGCAACCATCTGGCTTACCTCCACCACGGGCACTAGACCATCAGATTCCGCTTCAGCCGGCTGCTACCCCTGCTAATGTCCGACCATACCGCTACCCACAGGTTCAGAAAAATGAGATTGAGAGACTTGTTCGTCAGATGCTTGGCACAGGTATTATTCGTCCTTCCCAATCGTCTTTTTCTTCTCCTATTTTATTAGTACGAAAGAAGGATGGCACTTGGCGATTTTGTGTGGACTATCGGGCTCTCAACACTATTACTCTGAAGGATAAGTTCCCTATTCATGTGATTGAAGAGCTGCTTGATGAGCTTGCGGGTGCCACATTTTTCTCTAAGCTGGATTTACGCTCCGGCTATCACCACATTCGAATGCACCCTAATGACGTGCATAAGACAGCCTTTAGAACCCATGATGGACATTATGAATTTCTTGTTATGCCTTTTGGGTTGACCAATGCTCCTGCTACGTTCCAGCATTTGATAAATGATGTCTTCCGGGATTTTCTACGGCGGTTTGTATTAGTCTTCTTTGATGACATCCTGATTTATAGTCCTTCCTGGGAGTCTCACTTGGCACATTTGAGGTCTGTTTTTTCTCTCTTACAACATCATAAGCTTTACCTCAAACGTTCCAAGTGTTCTTTTGGCTACAAGCAGGTGGAATATCTCGGCCATATTATTTCTGCCTCGGGTGTATCAACTGATCCTTCCAAGATTGTTGCCATGATCGATTGGCCTACGCCAAAAATTGCTAAAGCACTTCGTAGTTTTCTAGATTTGACGGGCTACTATAGGAGATTCATTCTTGGCTATGGCATTCTAGCTGCCCCACTTACCGCCCTCCTGAAGAAGGGGGCTTTTGCTTGGCCTGATGTGGCTCTACGAGCATTTGATAAGCTCAAGGAGGCAATGACATCAGCCCCAGTCTTGGCACTTTCAGATTTCACCAAGACCTTTGTGGTGGAGAGTGATGCATCAGATGTCGGATTGGGTGCCGTGCTTATGCAAGATGACCGTCCCATTGCTTTCTTCAGTAAGGCTTTATCGGGTCGCTCCCTCCTACTTTCGGCCTACGAGCACGAGATGCTAGCCATTGTGCATTCGGTGACAAAATGGTGTCCCTATTTACTTGGCCGACACTTTATCATTCAGACTGATCATAATCCTCTTAAATATATGATGGATCAGCGTATTTCTACTCTGGCACAACAACGATGGATCACGAAGCTGCTAGGGTATGATTATGAGATTGTTTATAAGAAGGGCACTGACAATTGAGCAGCGGATGCTTTATCTAGACAGTTTGAGAGCTTTTCCCTATTGAGTGCCCCCACTTTCCCCTTCCTTGATGATCTTCGTATCTCCTACAACAAGGACCCAAATGCTTCTGATCTTATTGCACGCCTTCAAGCAGATCCTTTATGCTTGCCAAGTTATGTTTTGCAGGATGATTTTCTATTATACTAGGGACACTTGTGGGTACCCAAGGATGACCAATTGCGACATGATATCCTTCATCATTTTCATTGCACACCTATTGCTGGTCATAAGGGTATTTTTTAAACACTTATAAGAGGGTGTCGCAAAGCTTCGCCTGGCGAAGTATTAACCGTGATGTGCAGCTCTTTGTTGCTCAGTGTGATGTGTGTCAGCGTGCAAAGGCGGATACTACTACACCCTTGGGCTTACTTCAGCCACTCCCTATTCCTGAGCATATTTAGGAGGACATTTCTATGGATTTTATTGAGGCATTACCATTGGTGCAAGGAAAGTCAGTTGTCCTTGTGGTTGTCGATCGACTTTCCAAATATGCCCACTTCTCTGCTCTTGCTCATCCTTATACAGCTCGGTCAGTTGCTGAAATTTTTGTGCACGATATTGCTCGCCTCCATGGGATGCCACGCACCATTGTTTGTGATTGGGATAAGATCTTCTTATCGAAGTTTTGGTAGGAGTTATTCAAATTACAAAACACTAGCTTCCGTATGAGCACTGCATTTCTTCCGCAGACTGATGGTCAGACCGAGGTGGTCAATCGGTGTTTAGAGTAGTATTTATGTTGTTTTGCTGGGGACCGACCTAAGACATGGCTATCATTTTTGCATTGGGCAGAGTGGTCTTATAAAATTTTTCATCACACTGCCGCTGGATTTACACCATTTCAGGTTGTGTATGGTCGGCCTCCTCCCACTGAGTTATGTTCCATTGTGGTCTCCTGTTAGCGAAGTGGACAATGCTTTGCAGACTCGAGATGAGGTTCTTCGCCAGCTTCGCCAACATCTAGTGGCTGCCCAAAATCGTATGAAGCAAGTTTATGATCACAACCATCGAGACCGGGAATTTCAGATTGACGACTTGGTCTATCTTCACCACCAGCCGTATTGCCAGTTGTCCGTCTATCAGCCAGGAAACGCAAAGCTTTCCCATCACTTCCACGGCCCATATCCTATTATTGAGCGGATTGGGGATGTTGCTTATCGATTGCAATTGCCTCCAGGGTCTGAAATTCATTCTGTCTTCCACATTTCTCGACTCCGGAAGTATGTTGGTGACCCATCCGCCTTAACTCCTGCGATGCCATCGCCATTACCAACGGAACAATCACGGCCTATACCTCATGCTATACTACAGAGACGACGCATTCGGCGTAAAGGTCGTGTGGTCCAAGAGATTCTAGTTTCATAGTTGCATCAGCCGCCAGAGGATGCTACTTGGGTGATTGAAGACGATTTTTATGTTCAGTTTCTTGATTGGTCGCCTTGAGGGCAAGGCGTAAGCGAAGTGTGGTGGGATGTTATGATCCTTAATTAGAATACTAGTTGGAGTAGGATTATGATACTTTCCTAATTTAGTTAATCCTAGTTGGAGTAGGATTAGTTATTACTTTCCTATCCATAGTAGTATTAAGTAATGGTAAGGCTACATGCTTGAGATTATAAATAGGGTTTCAGCCCTACTGCTACAGTACATGAATAGTGATGTGAATAGTGATTTCAGAAGTAGATCAGTAGTGTTCCTTTGTCTCTTCCTTATCCTCTTCATCTTATTCTCTCTCCTTTCACTCTATACTTCTCCCCTTTCATCCAACCGTCTCTACTTAATCTATTGTATATCCTTAAGCATATTAAGGAGATACAACATTAATTGTTATGATTTCTAATTAGAGTAGACTTTCCTAATTTAGTTAATCCTAATTGAAGTAGGATTAGTTTATTACTTTCCTAGTTTATGGTTTCTTAGGCATTCTAGTTCTATTAGAATATCTTTCCTAGTTTGATTATTCCTATTTGTAGTAGAATTTAGCAATTGTAAAGGCTACATGCATGAGATTATAAATAGGGGTTTAGCCTTACTGCTACAGTACATGAATAGTGACATGAATAGTGATTTCAGAGTAGTGTTCCTTTGTCTCTTCCTTCTCTTCTTCATCTTATTCTCTTCCCTTTCACTCTATACTTCTCCCTTTTCATCCAACCTTCTATATTAAGGAGATACCAAATTTTAAGTAGAGAAGGTTGGATGAAAGGGGAGAAGTATAGAATGAAAGGGGAGAGAATAGATGAAGAGGAGAAGGAAGAGATAAAGGAACACTACTGATCTATTTCTGAAATCACTATTTACGTCACTATTCATGTATTGTAGCACGTCACTATTCATGTATTGTAGGAGTAAGGCTGAAACCCTATTTATAATCTCAAGCATGTAGCCTTACCATTACTTAATTCTACTATGGATAGGAAAGTAATAATTAATTCTACTCCAACTAGGATTAACTAAATTAGGAAAGTATCATAATCCTACTCCAACTAGTATTCTAATTAAGGATCATAACAACTACCCAACAATTCGGCTTTCACACTTATGACTAATCCGTCGCAACATGATTAATACCCACGGAAAAGGTTCTTTTAGCGACGGATTTTGCCATCGCTAAAGGCAATTTTTGTTGTAGTGTTTGACACTAAAATCTCTTCAACCTTGCTTCACTTTTTATCAAGAAAGCTTTCACCTTTTCTCTTTTGACACCCTCCCTATTTTTCCCTTTTAGTTATTTTGTTTCTTACCCTAGAAGAGAAAGAAGATGAATTACATATTGGTTTAAGTTGGTTACAAACTTATTCTCTTGAATTACAAGTTTATCCTTACTCTAGATAAAACAAAAAAACTCATATTTACATGAGTTTAAGCCAAGCCCCAATATGGCACTACATTAGCATCTTCATTTGCACTTAGTATAATCTAGTTCATGTGTGCCATGACAAGAAATGCACACAGAAACAAATTTGAGTTTATATTTATAAATATTTTTAAATACACATGTTTATTCATCGATTATGTTTCTAAGATATGTGAATGATTGGGGATGCTAATGCATCTTTTTCTTTTCTAGTTCGTTTTAGATATTCATTATATTGTTTTAGCTTTAAGGTTACTCATCTCCATGTCAAGTCATCAGTTGAGAATTTTAAGAGGGTTGCATTTTGCCAATTCATAAAAATTCCAATCGACATGAGCTGAAGTACTTTTGTAGTCATCACTCCTATATATATATATTGACTAGTTTTAATTGATCTGCAGTTAAATGAATATGTAGGATTCAGCTGGAACAAACGATCACTTGGCAATCTATAGAAGAAAGAAATTGTGTTGAGCAGTCAATATCATGTGATGTTGTGTTGTAAGCATTTCATAAATTGGATGGAGAAGTGGCCAATATGTCATCTTCTGATGATGATTTACATATATGGAAAACTCATTTGTTTCCAAGGAGGCATGCTGAAAAATGGAAAATTTGAAGTTGAGAAAAAAAATCCTCATTTACCTCTACATATTCTTTTCTTAGAAGACATGAAAAAAAACTCACTAGATTATACGTGGTGAGTGTATCTATATGATTTCTTGTGTTTCCTTAATGTTTACATAACTCTAGAGCATGTTTGAGAAACTATTGTTTGTCATTTCATCTGGTTAGACACTTGCTCTATTCACTGTCAGTGCTTCTAGTATATCAAAAAATACATGTTGTATGGATGTGAAATTGGCAACTACGTTCTCGATCATCAAACAAAATGGGTTCGCCCTCAATGTATACAAACACCTTGACTAAATTATACTCCACCTATCTACATTAATAGTCTGATTTAGTTTTTCAAAATGAATTAAAACTACTTCATTTTCAAAATCCAAATCAGACTATTAAAGCAGGAAAAAGGAAGTATTATGTTTTACCATGCAATAGAAGTCTTCTACGCCATTCCATGTTAATAATCCTATTAATAAGGAAATGATGAAGTATTTTGTTTTAAGGAATAATTGTATAGCAAACTACTTCTACTTTTATGTTATAAAAACTTTGCCTCTGTTGGTTGGTGTAGCTCATGGAATTTGGAATGTCTTGGATTATGAAGTTTGTTGCTTCAAATAACCGTATTTGTACTGTTGAACTGACTAGTGGTTCATTGATTGAGAATTTCAGGGTTGGATTAAGCCAAACTCATAAAAACTCCAATTTCCTGAACTTAACTACTTTTGTAGTCATCACTCATTTATATCTATTTATTAGTTTCCATTGATCTGAAGCTAAAAACCTACATGATTCAGGTGGTGTTTGAGTAGGTTCTTTTAGTGTCTACTAATATATTTTATGGTTTTTATATGATATCAAACATTACACATCATTTAACTTAAGAAATATAGAAATATCTTAAGATTTGCTAAGGAGAAGCAAATCAGCCTTGGTAGAATCATCTTAACTCTGTCCACATATATTTGATTGAAATAAAATACGACATAATCAAGACATTAGCCTTCCATTGCAAAAAATGGCTCATCAATCATAGTTTTATTAGAAAGTTATGTTTTATTAAAAAGTTATGACCATTGAAAAATTAATGTGCAGTGCAAAAAAGTTGAACTGGATGTGCAGATTACGTAAGGTATCCGATCTATCAGACAACACATGCAGTTTACCACAATAGAGATGTTTTGAACGCAGATTTTACAGATGCATGTCCAGTAGACTGGAGGAAATAAGCGGTTTACCGTAACCCTACTTCAGATGCACCAGAAAGCCATTCGGTAGACTGGATGTTGCTGGTGGTCTACCGAAAAATACACGTAAGTGAATCTGGAAAACTTTGGACTCTTATTTCAAGCCTGATTTGAATCCTAATTAAGATACCTATTTAATTAAACCCTCAAGCACCAAAATAAAGGATCTCAATTTCATCTTTTAAAGGCTAGAAAGAGTAGAATTCAATGGACATTATCAACAACTCACTAGCTTTTTCGACCATGAGTGGTTAACATCTTCGAGCTTCGAAATATGATGAAACCCTCGATGAGTCTTATTTCTTGTACTTCTAATTTGAATGTTTTGATGTGTATGACAATTGCATAATAGAGATTTTTTTGTAAAGAAAGATGATTTATTGATGATTAAATTCCATATTAATCATATTCATCTTGTAGAGGATAAGTTGATATGGTTTTTTATATTCATGTCGAATCTAGTACTTGTAGTCTAGAGGAGATGGTTATGCAATCATTTTCATGCTTATGCAATTGATGTTGGATGTGCTACACTAAGGGAGATGAGTCATGCCAATAACTGTAGATTAGTGTAGATGATTTGTACCACTCAAAGATGGCTCATGTCATGATTTGTTTGTTAATTTCTTAAAGTTGTCCTAGCTTGTAGCTAAGGGTACTTTGTTCATCCACTCTCATGGTCTATAATAAATGAAAGTACAATGATAAGTTAGGATTCTAGTGATGGATTCGTGTTCTTAGGCTATTGCTCAATTGATTACTTTTGTCTTTTAGTTTACGTACTAGCTTAGTTATAGTGGAATAGTGAGATGTTCGACACTTTTATGGAGAGATTAAAGATTGAAGGAAATTGGAACTTAAATGAGGAACCGACAATGTTGTAAGGTAACATGGCTAATTGCAATAAAAAGTGGGAAAAGAAGTACTTTATAAAGTGAGGAGGAGAATGGACGTCAAGAAAGAATTGGAAAAAGAATCACCAAGGAAAAAAAAAATTTCTTTAAGACGTGGCAAAAATGTAAAAATCAAGAGAATTAGGAAAGATATGCTAAAGTCAAGAGAGAGGCTAAACGATAGTGAGTGGTGTTTGATGACTTATATAAATAGTAAAGTTAAGAGATAAGAGTTGTAGGGGCTTAGATTAAGTTAGGTGAATTAAAAGTGAAGATCAAATAGTTTTAGTGAAAGATGAGGAAATTAAGGAGAAAATATTTTGAGCTTTTATTAAATGAAAACTGTAGTAGTGGGATAGATTTTGAGTCTAGTCCCGTTAAAAAGATAATTTATTTTAAGAGATTCTCCCTATAGGAGGTAGGAACTGCATTAAAGAAGATGAAGAAAGGCAAAACTTATTTTTAAAGTATGAAAGGTAATAGGTGATGTTGGCTTAACTTAGTTGACTAGTTTGTTTAACAAGATTTGGAATCTAAGAGGATGCCAAAGGAGTGGAGGACAAGTACTCTCATACCCTTGTATAAAAATAAAGGGGGCATCCAAAGTTGTACAAACTATAGAGGTATAAGAGTTATAGGGCATACTATAAAGTTATGAGAGGGAATAATAGAATGGCATTTGCGATAAGTAACTTAAATAACAGATAATCAATTTTGTTTCTTGCCCGGGGGGGTAAACAACGGAAACTATATTTTTGTTACAACAATTAGTAGAGAGGTATAGGGACAGAAAACATGACCTTCATAGATTTAGAGAAAGCCTACGACATAGCATCAAGAGAGCTCATTTGGAGTGTTTTGAAGAAGAAGAAGAGAATCATAAGAGGTTGCATAGATATCATAAAGGATATGCATGAGGGGGTTGTGACTCGTGTATATACAATTCGGGTACAATAATTAGTAGATATCAAAAACGGAAGCTATATTTTTGTTACAACAATTAGTAGAGAGGTATAGGGACAGAAAATAAAACCTTCATAGATTTAGAGAAAGCCTACGACATAGCGTCGAAAGAGCTCATTTAGAGTGTTTTGAAGAAGAAGAGAGTCATAAGAGGTTACATAGATATCATAAACGATATGTATGAGGGGGTTGTGACTAGTGTATGTACAATTGAGGGGGAAAACAAAGGAGTTTTCGGTGGCAGTAGGTCTCCATCATGGGCCAGCCTTAAGTCCTTATCTTTTTGTTTTAGTTATAGATGAGCTTACTAGTTATTTGCATGATAGTGTACCTTGGCGTATGCTTTTTGTAGATTATATAATTTGAATTGATGAGATTAAAATGGGTTTGAATGTGAAACTAGAATTATGGAGCGAGTATCTAGAATCAAAGTATTTCAAAATAAGTAGGAGTAAGATAAGGTATATAGAATTAATTTTTTAAGGAAGGTAGAACTATAGTAGAGCCTTAGTTGAAATAGATGGGCAAGAAGTGCTAAGGTATGATTATTTTCGTTACATAGGATCTATTATCCATAAACAATGGGATATTGATAGTAATGCAGTGCATAGGATAAATCCGGGTTGGGTAAAATAGTGGGCAGCCTCGGGAGTGTTGTGTGAAAGGCTTAAAAGCAAGTTCTATAAGACAACCATTAGGCCTTCAATACTATATGGAGAAGACTGTTAGGCACCAAAGAAAAGACATATATATAAGTTGAATGTTGCCGAAAGGATAATGTTAAGGTGGATGAGTGGGATAATGATATATACTTGAATTATGCATTTTAGTATTTGACAAAAATTTGCATTAGATTTGTTGAATAGTATTTGCATTAGATTTTTGTTGAATACTATTTGATTAGATTTTAATGCAAATACAACAATTAGTAATGCAGCAATTAGTATTTGCATTAGATTTGTTGATGCAAATACTAACATGATATATAAGTGACTTATGTTTATGTTAGTATTTGATTAGATTTGTTGATGCTTTAATGATTTTTTGATCTTTTGTAGGAAAAGAAGACTTGCATTCCTTTTTGGCTTAAAAAGAGAAAAGAAGCAAAATATTTTGCGAATGAACGGTAGCCAATTGATCACCAGACTTATGCGATCGATCGCCCTGGAACTAGAATGAACTATGAATGAAGGAAGTGATCGATCATCATTTTATCGATCGATCGTATCTAGTGGAGTTTTTGAATGAACAGTGCAATCTGTTAGCAATTTAGCGATCGATCGACATATAAAGATTTGAAATAAACGATCGTGTGACGCACCGGGAAATAAAGAGAAAAGAGGAGATTGATCAGGAAGTGATCGATCAGGGAACAATGCGATCGATCACCATATTCGCAAACTTAAAACAAGACCTTTTCAAGCCAAAATTAGAAGGGGGTTTCGTGGATTCTCTTCACCCCTATATATATGCCTTAAAGGGAATGTCTTGGGCATCTTTAATTATTTTGGAGGCTAGAGCAAGGGAGAAGAAGAAGAAGAAGAAGAAGAAGATGATGATGAAGATGATGATTTGTGTTTCTCTTCTAATGCTTAGCTAAACTTCTTTTCAAGGCGTAGATGAAGCCCAAGTAGATTGGTTTTGTTGTTTCTTTCTCTTATCCTAACTTTTATCTTAGTTGGTGTAGGGAACTTTATTATGTAATCAATGTTAATTTATCAAGGTTTATTCTATGTGCTCGAGAGAGGCGATAGTGAATTCTTGTGAATTTCAATCCGAGGAATACTTGCGTGTTCGAGAGGAACATGAGTAGACTAAGGTGTCATATATTAATAGAGTTTCATTGGTTTATGCTCGAGAGATATAGATCACAGTTCAATGTTTTAATTATTTTATATTTTACATCCGATAGGTGATATGTACATAAATACACGCATTTATATGCCTCCAATGCCTAATTTGTTAGTACTATTTCATGATAATTAGGAATAATTATAAGTTATTAGAGTTAATTCAATAATTAGGACTTTACTTTATTTTAATAAGAAATTGTGTGTCTAAGTTTATTTTGACTGTTTGTGTAGGTTCATAAGAGCTTGATTCGGTGGAGCAAGGGCGACGACAGAATGGCGGTGAATGATCTGACGATTCAAGAACCTGACATAGGAGCAGATTTTGGCGGCCATGGGTGAAGAAAACAGCAGAAACACAAGAAGATCAGTTGGTGGAAAGGCCAAATTAAAGTACACAAAGATGGGGCAATTTATATCGGACATGTATATCTTGCTGGACATTGTTTTCGGCTAGTAACAGATGGAATGGAAGGAAGGAATGTATCAAGTATTATGGGACATTTGTCTGACTCAATTTTCAAGAGACATCAAGTTGATATTAGGATTGGGCATTATTTTACCACCAAATAGAGCAGCTAATGGATGACAAAAAGGTTTAAAAAGCAAAGACTCAATACGAAAAGAAATGGGTGGGGTCCAAGGTGAGTGTTGGGCCAATCGTAAAAAAGACATGCTACAGGAGCTATTGGTTTCTAACGTTGAATATTGGGAACAAACTAAAAAGGGCAACAAGGTTTCTTCTCTGGAGATTGAATCTGGATCGTTGGATGAAAGGAAAGACAAAAGCTTGTTGTGTCTAAGTTGGGGGACGACTTTGGGTTTGACAGGAGGAGGCTGCTGGAGTACCCATTGTGGGACAACAATATAAAAACTGCCGGCTGAGAGAGATGGGGGGAGGTTTGCTCGTGCTGAGAAGAGAACTGATCTAACTCGAGAGAGCAGACTGCAGAACGGATTTCGGTGGAGAGAGAAAAAAACTGCTCGAGGAGTTGCTATGCTCGAGGGGCGGCAGACCGGGGGCTATTTTCAGACGAGAATCAGAACTATTTGCTCGAGAGATGAACTGTTTTGACAACCGAAATCAAGTTGTTACAGTTCTCAATCATACTAAGCAGACCGGAACTATTTGCAGCAGAGTATAGGAGAAGAGGCCGATCAACTGAGAACTGACTGCTCATGAAGAAAGAAGAAGACCTGTTTGTAGACGACAGAGAAAATGGAACTGTGCAGACACGTGCAGATGTCAATGAATCCATCTACACGACAGGCTTTTTCTTCCCTTATTGTTATGTCTAGCTAATTTTATTTGTACTAAGACTAGATGAAGCCCTGCTGAATTATGTATGACTCTCATGATTTTATTTGCAATTCTAAAGTAGACGACTTTATTCCATATGCTTCATGAAATTTTGCTATAATTGTTCTGCTTCTTGAGAGATGGTAGAGTTGATTATTAGGGAAATTAAACTAAGGGATTGCTAATGTTCGAGAGATCTTAATAAGTTCTGAAGTATTAATTTGAATAAAAATTGCATTTTTACAGTTGATCTTTGCTCAAGAGAGGGAGTTTTACTGATTAGATTTAATTATTTAGTTGTATGTTCGAGAGGACTGCACACATTTCCCAATTGTGCGTGACTTCGAGAGGGGCACGTATAATTTATCAATTAGAATTGTACGAGCTTAACGGAGAAGATAACTATTTGGTTAGGGTGGATTCGAAGTCTTAGTATGCTTCTCATTAGATTATTTTCTTTGCATAAATTTTCTTATTTTATTTAATTAAAAATTAGATCTTTTCATCCTGTTAGAACTTGTTACGCAAAATCTTAGAATTAAGTTTAATTTTAGACCAAGTCCTTTGGGTTCGACCTCGTTTCCACTAGCCTATACGTAGTCTCATGCAATTACGAGTAAAGTAGTTAAAATCATATCAATCAAGAGGAGAGCACGATATTTTGAATTTACGAGTATATGTCCGATCGAGAGGAATATGATAATCAACTAGGAATTTATATAAAAGAGAGAGAGAGAGAGAGAGAGAGATAATAAAGCTAGTTTATTACGTGGTGGATTCGAAGTCTTGGTCCTTTTCTGCATAAGTACAACTCGTTTAATTAGCTAAAGTTTATTGCTTTTGTAGATTAAATCAAAACTATAACTTTTCTCTTGAGTTTGGTAGATTATTCATCCGTCCCTGAGGTTTGATGATCCTAAAATACTCATTGTAGTACAATTGCCTTGGGCACTTGTAAGAGTTTAATATTTAAACGATCAGATAACTATGAGAGATAGGATTATAAATAAATATATTAGTGAGAGTCTAGGGGGTGGCTTCTTTAGAGGAGAAACTGATGGAATGTAGGTTGCATTGGTATGGATATATACAAAGAAGACCAATAAATGCCCCAAAGAGAAGATTAGAAGAGATGCATATAAATGATGCCAAAAGAGGGAGAGAGAGACCTAAGAGAATTTAGATGAAGTTAATAAAAAAATATTTGACTTTACTATCTCTTAGAAAAGAAGTAGCCCAAAATAGGCATGAATGGAGGAATAAGATCCATGTCGCTGACCCTAAATAGCTAGAAAAATGCACTACTTGATTATGATTATGATACTAGTTTAGCTCTAGTGTTTAGATTAAAACCAGCTCTCTTGAATTTGGTAAACAATTCACTCCATCCTTGATGTTCGACAACCCTGTAATACTCACTCTAGTACAATTATCTTATACATTTGCAAGAGTTTATTTTGAAATGATCAATCTCCTAATGCTTCTTTCCGTCTATGGTTTCCAAAGTAGTCCACTATCATCTATTTATAATGAAAATAGACCGTAATTCCTATCCAATTAGGAATAGAATTTAATTTCCTAGTCTAAGCCGTTTATGCATATCCAACGACAAATCATCCTATGATAACTAACTTGTCATTGGTTATCAAGTTGCATTTTCAAAATTTCTTCATTCATCTAATTTTTATCCAATTAATTATATTCCAATTTTTTTGGGTTATTACAACTGCCGAGTTGTTTCCTTTTGTGTCCTCCAAGGCAACACATGATACACCTATTAAATGGTTTCCCTAGGTTGATTGATAAGTGTTGTGACCCAAAAAGGATCACAGGTACCAAATCGATAGAAAAGATAGAAGGAGAAGAAAAAACTAAATTGACTTGATTGATTGCCCCCTGAGGAAGAGGACGAAGTCCCCTTATAAAGACAAAGGAAGGCGCCCTCCTAAGGCACGCCGCTAATTGGGCCTCTCATGGGCCAGCTTACAAAGCATTTATTCTAAATGGCAAATCACTTCCTAATTAAGATAGCCCACTAAGATACTCCGCGTGGCTGACGTACTGATGACGTCTTGGGCATAACGTCATAACAATCCGCCACGCTCCGCTGTTCGCCTTGTCATCAAGGCAATAACTCTAGAAAACGCTCCATGATGATGTCCTCTAACTCCCATGTCGCGTCATCGATGGGTTGACCACGCCACGCAATCAAAAGCTCCGTAGTAATACGACCAGACCGCCGAACCCGACGTTTGTCAATAATCGAAGCTGGACAGGCGCATCGGGGCCAGGGGAATCATATAACTGGAGGGGACCGTCAACTGTCACGGACAAAGGGTCACCCATAAACTTGCGGAGACGGGAAACATGAAAGACAGGATGGACCAAGGAGTCAGGAGGTAAAGCCAAGCGGTAGGCCACGCGACCAATACGTTCCACCACATGATAGGGCCCATGATACCGTGGAGCTAACTTGGCATTCGATGTCCGAAACAAAGATGTCTGGCGCTGAGGAAGAACAGACACATATACCAAATCGCCCACCTGGAACTCCCTGTCAGTGTGCTTTCGGTCATATATTTGTTTCATACGATTCTGGGCGGAGGCCAAATTAGCCTTGAGCTGCCGTAAGACATCATCTCGTGATTGAAGTAAGTAATCAACCTCGGCCACTGAAGAGCGTTGAGGCACATAGGTAAGGACAGAAGGCGGAGGTCGGCCATAAACCACCTCAAAAGGTGTGAATCCTGTCCTGGTATGGTAGGCCGTGTTATATGACCATTCGGCCCATGGACATAGTTGCAACCATTTACAAGGCTGAGTCCCCACAAAACACCGCAAATATTGTTCCAAACACCTGTTAACGACCTCCGTTTGGACATCAGTTTGAGGATGATAGGCCGTGCTCATGTGGAGGTCAGTGCCTTGCATAGCAAGGAATTCACGCCAGAAAGAAGAGAGAAATACCTTATCACGATCGGAGACAATAGTTCGAGGCATGCCATGAAGCTTCGCTATGTCGCGCACATAAACTTCCGCCACCATTTTCGCAATAAACGGATGACTCAGGGCGTTGAAATGGGCATACTTGGAGAGGCGGTCCACGACCACAAAGATAACAGATTTCCCTTGCACGACTGGTGGCCTCGACAAAATCCATTGACACATCGGTCCAAACTTGGTCAGGAATCGGTAACGGCTGAAGCAGACCTTGAGGGGAAGTGGTGGCTGCCTTAGCACGTTGACAAGTGTCACAAGCAGCCACATACGCATGAATAGCATGTCGCATTCCCGGCCAAAGAAAACTGTGACTCACCCTTTTATATGTCCGAAATGTGCCTTCATGGCCAGCCAGCACAGTGTCATGGAAGTGAGAAATAATGCGTCGATGCAAGTCCCCCAAATCCGGCACCCATAACCTGCCTTTCCACAGCAAAATATCATCCTGCCACGTATAAGTTGGCTCATTAGCAGGCTGCTCCTGAAGGCTCTGAATCAAATGTTGAGTGTGTGGATCAGTCCTATATGCCTGCCGAATGTCGGAAAGAAATGGACAACTGGGCACTGAGAGAGCCAAACAAGTACCCCTTGTATGCATGCGGGAGAGGGCATCTGCCACTGTGTTTTCAGCCCCCTTTTTGTAAACAATATCATAATCATAGCCCAACAGTTTACTCACCCATCGCTGTTGCACAGGGGTGGACACCCGCTGATCAAGAAAATATTTTAGAGGCTGATGGTCTGTGCGTATAATGAACCTGCGTCCCAATAAGTATGGCCGCCACTTTGTTACTGCATGAACAATGGCCAGCATCTCCTTCTCATAAGCAGATAGAGTCAATGAGCGGCCAGATAAGGCTTTACTGAAGAATGCCACAGGTCGATCCTTTTGTAAGAGGACCGCCCCTAAACCGGTATCTGATGCATCGGTTTCTACCACAAATGAAATAGTAAAGTCTGGCAAAAGAAGGACAGGCGCTGAGACCATGACCTGTTTCAGACGATCAAAGGCAAGTTTGGCCTCTGCAGTCCATTTGAAGGCCCCTTTTTTGAGCAGGGCAGTAAGTGGATGGGCCATAATACCATACTGTCGAATGAACCGTCGGTAATATCC
Source organism: Houttuynia cordata (assembly GCA_039654745.1). NCBI lineage: Eukaryota > Viridiplantae > Streptophyta > Magnoliopsida > Piperales > Saururaceae > Houttuynia > Houttuynia cordata. Next base: position 51,835,868 of record CM077504.1, on the reverse strand, counting down.
TGTTAGGCCCAAGAATCCACGAAGGCCCTTGACGCAAGTGGGTACGGGCCAGGCCGTCATAGCCAACACCTTGGCAGGGTCGGTGGCCACCCCATTATGGGTGATAAGATGGCCCAAATATTCCACCTGTGGACTTCCAAAAGAACACTTCGAACGTTTAATATAAAGTGTATGAGCCCGTAGAATAGAGAAAACCAACCTCAAGTGCTGCAGATGAGACTCCCACAAAGTGCTGTAGATAAGTATGTCATCAAAGAATACCAGAACAAATTGTCACAGGTAGGGCCGAAATAGATCATTCATTAGAGACTGGAAGGTTGCCGGGGCATTGGTTAGGCCGAAAGGCATAACCAAAAACTCGTAGTGACCATCATGAGTGCGGAAGGCCGTCTTGTAGATATCTGCCGGATTCATTCGAATCTGATGATACCCGGAGCGCAAATCGAGTTTGCTAAAGAACATAGCACCCGCCAACTCATCCAACAATTCCTCGATCACCGGGATAGGATATTTGTCCTTGACGGTAATGGCATTCAAGGCACGGTAGTCCACACAAAACCGCCAAGTTCCATCCTTCTTGCGTACCAATAGAACGGGGGAAGAATACGAGCTGGTACTAGGTTGAATAATACCTGTTGTCAACATGTCCTGGACTTGTCGCTCAATCTCTGCCTTCTGCACGTGGGGATATCGGTATGGACGGACATTAGCTGGGACTGCACCTGGAATAATAGGGATTGAATGGTCATAATCCCTGGCTGGCGGTAGTGTAGTCGGCTCGGAGAAAAGGTCCTGATGCTCCTCCAACAAGAGCCGCATGTCCTCAGGAATATCAGGCTGATCGACATCCATAATGGTCCTCTGTTGTAGCATCACTCCTTGAGCGGCAAAACGGAATAATGATCCAATTGCTTGGGCCGTGTGCAATGAGCCAGGCTGGGCCCCCTGTAAGCGCACCTGCTGGCCCTGGACCTCAAAGTCCATAATTAAATCTTTGAAGTTCCAGACGACGTCTCCCAGTTCCTAGAGCCATTGCACTCCCAGGACAACATCGGCGCCCTTGGTTGGTAACAAGAAAAGATCTGTAAGAAAGGTGTTACCTTGAATAGTAAGGGCGGCCTGAGCACATACTCCAGTGCTCCGAAGGTGTTTACCGTCCCCGATTAGGACGTCAAAGGGCTTGGCATCTGTCACATAACACCCCAGTCGATGTGCCACCTTGTCATTAATGAAGTTGTGGGTAGACCCACTGTCAATCAGAACGGTAATAGCCTAGCGCTTGAGAAGCCCCTGTACGCGCATTGTGTGAGGAGTAAAGGCCCCTGAGTAGGCGTGAACCAATATCTCAGGCTGCACGTCCTCGTATGCATGGGTGGCCTCTTCGACAGGACACTCCACGTCCTCATCTACCTCCTCCACCAACAGACTTCCGGGCACCGCACATCTATGACCCTTGATCCACTTCTCGTCACAATTGAAGCATAGCCCCTTGGCCCGTCGTTCCTCCATTTGGGTTTGGGTCAGGCGACGAACAGGAGGAATGGTCACCCCTGCAGAAATGGCTCGGCCGGCAACTGAGCTAGGCGCAGGTGTTGAGCCCAGCGCTGGGCTATGGACAGTGCGAGGTATGACCCCTCCTCGACCCCCTCGTCGTTGCCTAGCCAATTTCTCCTCTTCAATGCGAGCATGACGTACCACCTCCCTCATTGTGCGACAGGGATAGTGCCTCATCTCATCAGATATCTCTGGCTTCAATCCTCGTTTAAATGTTCCCACCAAGGCAGCGACTGGCCAATCCGGCAGACGATTGGCAATCTTCATGAACTCCGTGTAGTATGCACGCACTGTTGTGGTCTGTCGCAGGCTAGACAACATCTCGTTGAAGTCTTGGAATTCATTTGGGGGCCAAATTGAACACAGAGTTCATCAGCAAAAGGACGCCCATGTTGGGTAACGGACCTCCTTCTCGTAGTAACGGAACCATACTGACGCGTCACCGTCTAAATGGAACGCTGCGATGCGCAGGCGTTCTGTCTCAGATCGGGTTCCCTGGTAGTCGAAAAACTTCTCTGCCTTGTAGATCCACTCTGTTGGATCGTCATCTCCATTGTAACGAGGGAATTGTAGCCGAGCTAATCTTGGGCTCCGCTCCGCCTCGCGATCCCCCTTGGAGCCCGATCTGCTCCTCCCAGTCCTGATCAATCTCTTGTTGCATATTGCGAAGGGGGGTTGTCATAGAGGCATTTGCTCGAACACCTGGTGTGCCTTGTGTCCCTCTGCCCATAGGACCCCCATGTGCGGATTGATGCATGGAGCCAATTTGAAACCCTTGTATGTGGGAGTTCAACGGAGGAATCCATACTCCAAATCCATCGATCCCTCTCGACCCCCCTGCCTGCGAGGTCTCTCCTTGGGCTGCAGAGAAGGTCGGCGGTGTAGGCAGCGGCCCTGTCTGGTTGGCCGTTGCATGTGCCTGCGCGATCTGAAATTGAAGCAGTTGTGCAAGCATGGATCGGATCTCTGCCATGTCACTTCCTTCCGGCGCCTCCGTCTTGGCAGCCTCGTTGGCCACCTCTGGCTGTGGCTGTGGCTGTGCCTCGGCGGCCATGGACGGCTGCTTGCGAGGCGGCATCGTCGTCACAGTTCGCAACCGCTCTGATACCAATGTTGTGACCCAAAAAGGATCACAGGTACCAAATCGATAGAAAAGATAGAAGGAGAAGAAAAAACTAAATTGACTTGATTGATTGCCCCCTGAGGAAGAGGACGAAGTCCCCTTATAAAGACAAAGGAAGGCGCCCTCCTAAGGCACGCCGCTAATTGGGCCTCTCATGGGCCAGCTTACAAAGCATTTATTCTAAATGGCAAATCACTTCCTAATTAAGATAGCCCACTAAGATACTCCGCGTGGCTGACGTACTGATGACGTCTTGGGCATAACGTCATAACAATAAGTTGATGTGTTTTCCTCGAGGACTCGCACGAGTATGTCTGGTGTCAGTAGAAATGAAAAGCAATATCAAGAAGAAATTGTCTTGGAGAAGGCCAAATAGAATAAGAAATTTTACCTTCGTTATGACATCAACATATTGGATACAAACTTGGCCGATGTAGGAATTATAGAAAATTTAAAGTAGTATCATTAATCGTTAAACTTCAAATTGGTATTAGGAATGGTGTAAATGATCCATAACAATGGACTTCCTAGTCAAAATGACTCATCTGATTACATTCTTTCTCACAACTAGTAACGACAAGTGATAGGTGAAGTTCTTGTGAATGCAGAAAATCATGGCATGTTCCCCTTCAATTTCACTACTGCCACTGGTTTCTATATTTCCATGATCTTCTGGTTGTTCTTTTTTTTTTTTGCATGAGTTGCCAAAGAAAACACTCATTTATAATATTATTGAGAATGATATGATTTACATTTGGGTTGACAGAAGCATGAATATCATCTTTTCAGTTACAAGTATGAAGTATCTAGTTGCAGTCATCATTAAATATTTACATACTTTTTTATATGTCATTTGATGGATTCCTATAAACTACGTATTTGATTCTTCAGTATAAGTAGTTGTGTATATTATCCAATCTAATCGTAACCCTAAACACTAAAAATTGCATATTTGATTCTTCTGTCTATCTAATTTTGTGTATTATCCATACCAAACCCTAACCCTAAATCCTAGAAACTACGTGAATTTATTCAGCAATACAATGTTTTATATTTGTCTGTTTCATATTGTACGTTCACGGAAATTCCTCATCTAACCACACCTTCAATGCAGGCCCCAGTACATCCTTAAAGTTGCTGGAAGGGACTTTATGTCTTTTACTTAGAAAACTAGACGTATTTATATGTTGTAGATTAAAGGCCAGAACTGAGTAACTCCCTTCATCCCCCATTAAGTGTCTTAACTATTAGTTCATTCAGAGTGGAACCAAGTAATGTTAACCCTATAATAAGTGCGTAAGGGAGTCTTTTGTGATCCCTTCGTGACCCCTCTTCTTTAATGAACGGGCCGGAATTCTATACTCTTCCGATGTTTCTTTGAGCAGCCCATCCTGCCCCTGATCTCCCCGTGTCGTGGTCCCACTGCAGGTAGCCACCCATCTTGTTGCATCTTTTCGTCCGTCCATAATAGCAAACTCGTGTTTGCTCTCCGCATCGTCAGAGTGCCCTGCCCCAGGACATAGGCTGCTGTGTACGACGATTGGGCCACCCCTGGCTTGGTATTTGACCACTCGACGGAGACAAAAAGGTGAGCGCAACACGCTCTACTCTGGCTGTCGCTTTGTAAAGCAGAGCACCGCGCGACCATGCACAAAGCGAGTTTAAGAGAAAAGGCAAGGCCTAAGCACACCTATCTTCGTCCTATCGACTTCTGTTGTTGGATACATAGTTATTTTATACGGTATCGCAGCCAAGCCTTGGGTTCGGCATTTATACTAGTTGTAACCCACATGTCGCGCTTGATGAATGCATGTACGAGAAAAAGGGTGTTGGGAAACACAATTGTCTTATAGATAGACAAATATAGGACGGAGGAAAGTATGAAAGGTTGTTACATGTAGCACACGGGGCAAACTAAAGATGACTTAGGCAGGAGTTATAGAGGTGGGTAATTTGGAAATGCTCAAGAGGATATCCTAAGTTAAAATTACGAGCTACATGAAATATAATTTTCCACAAGTAAAAACAAATCAATTGAGTATATGTTAGGCCTATGCTACAAGTGAACATCATCTTCACCTACCTTTGAGTGTTTCACTCAAAGAAATTGGACAGTGCTATTGGCATGCCTTTCGACCAGGTTGTAGTTAGCAATGATGCCACTTGGTGTTTTATTGATGTTTTAATTCCAACATAACTTAAAAAATGGACAATTATGATACTAAAAAATGCGGGCTGCATTCTATCAACATTCTTATAGCTACATTTAAGAAAATTAGAGATTCTATGGAATCATGGGACCTAATGCTTTTCTTCCCGGTTATTGTCAGCAAGGTAAGGCAATAGAGTAAGATATGCCATATTTAAAATAGGTGATGCTAGCTGATAGTGCATGGGTATGGATTGAGACTTAGGGCCTCTTTGGCAGCCCATAAGAGGCTGGATTGTAGAAGAATCTAGCTTCTTTTGGAAAATCTCCTCATTTTCCAAAAGAAGCCAGTTTTTACCTTTGTAATAGTATTTTTTATAATTTCGTAAAAAAGACATGGACAATTAATAACAAAAAATACGGTTCCAATCATTAAACCTCTTTTTTGTTATTAATTGTCCCTATGTCTTTCATGTTTATTTATGAAACATGTCATCGGACCCTAAATTCTTCCCTAAAAGCTACTTCTTTCAACTTCTTCCCTAAAATCCAGATTTTTTACTGCTAAAATCTCTAACCAAACAGACCTTTATCATATTTTAGTACCATGGTTAAGACTCTGTGTGCTATTAAGTAAGAAATGTTTAGAAGTCTTGGATGCCCTATTGTGCTACATGGATGTGTATAGTATGTGTCACGCCCCAAATTTCCACAACTCCAGTATGTGCGGAAGCGATAATCCAATTAAGGTTATAAGGGTAGGAATCTGGGACGGACCGAATACTCGAATCATCACATACCCATTTACATGCTTGGGTCATACTGGATTGATAAGACGTAAACCATATCCACGTACATGAGGTAGAATAACAAAATGAAGTCTAATTTAATTATTACATTATTCGACAAGTCTCCACAATTAAAAATAAAATGGCACACAGGCCGCAAGTTCAACAATCATCAACATAAATAGTAAATTAAAAGTAACTCGTCTTCTGACTTCAGTGCCCAACATCACCAAAAGTAATAGCCGATCACTTCCGTTCCATCTTCATCCCAGCATCAGAGAATGCATGAGTATTCCATAGGAAATACCCAGTAGGATACAAGAAAACCCACAATGGAATAATAATTCAAATGCCAAAAGATTCAAAGATTGAAGATAAGTACAAATAGACTCAGGGTCAGCAATTATGCAGTTCGCGTACTAGGAAACCAATCATCATTCGAGACTCTCAAAGGTCAAGGGAGGATAAAATCAATATTTAAGATCCCAAACTTACAGAGAGTAAGGAGATGTCACAAGATTATCTGCTCCAATCATCCAAAGGATCGAAGATAACAATTTCTGCTCTCAGCTCTGTCCACTTCACCTATGGACATCAATACCAAAACATCCTAGAGGTTCTACAGAGGAACCCGACCATGCATCTAGGGATGCTGGCCCCATCGGTGCTTACGGGCACAATGGGCAGAGATTGCAGACCTTTCGTAATGTCATACAATCTAAAACGCACGCGATTGCCATCATCAGCTGAACTACAGAGGTTCAATAAATTTGAAACCACCATGGGTCTAGCTATGTCTCGTGAACATACTTTGATTCCAACTAAGAGTTCTCATAAATGACTCTTAGTGGGGAAACAAATATTTCAACCGATTGACACTGAATACATCTGAGCCATCTCATTAAGAGGCTTGAAACATGACTTTCTAAATTTGGACATAACTTGAATTGACTCAAAAAGGAGTGTTCAACGTCTTAAAATGATTGAGCCTGGGAACTCAACTGACCCGACAAAATGACTCATCAACGAGACACGCAACAAGATTCACCAAAGATCACGCTCTGCCACGTTCACCGTACCTAGCCTTAGAGTTGACAATCCCCGACACCGAAATGATTGAATGACATGACTATAATAGATCATATCATAGGCATTGGATACATGTCGAGCAATGAGGCCTCTTGAACCAAGGATCGTACAAGATAAGAGATACAAGGGACGATTAATTACGGACAGATGTTCTCAGCTCTAAGACCCAAAAGTAAACTTTTATGATTACTGTTTCAAAGGCCCTAGAGGTCTTATCACATTTAATTAGTAGTTTTAATAATGTCTTAATCCATAATTTATAGTAATATTATGGTTAAGGGTTTTTAGAACCAAAAATAGTGTTTTGTCCCAAACAGAACAGTCCAGTCAAATGATCATCACTTCTTGTACAGAGTGAATCAACCTTTGAAATTTTTATTATAAGTAGTCCTGGGAGTCTAGTTTACAACCTGATAGATGGCATAATTTTTAGATTTTTGTACAATTAGTTATCGTTTTCTGATTAGGGTTTGTCGGTGCAGGACTAGTCCTGGCCGAGAACATGTATTTTAATCCATGTTAATTAATTAATGATATATACTTAATTAACTTATTATTATCTCTTACTGACATTATTATATTAATCCTTATATCATTTACAGAACCTAAGTGGCTCTGATATTTCGCATTTTCATTCATTTTCCAAGGTGATTTAACAACCCGATTAGTTAAGGCTTATTCCACATACATTAGGCATATGTTACCCCAATTGAGACAAGTAAACCTAGACACTGAAACGGTCATCCATGCTAGACCCTGACTCCAAGATCATAACTTTTCAACATCAGAGACTTAGATATGTACTTTATTCATATTTTAAAGATGTATGGCAAATGATCACTCCGATTAGAGTTTACTTTAGGCAATTGCTTACGTTTACAACCAACATGATGTACAACCATCAAGGAAAAGGGACAAAAAATTCTAGACAGACGTCAAATACAATTCACAGAGCATAAAGGACATATCTTTTCATGTCGAGTGAAGTGGGGATATCATCTAGGCATAGGACGAAAAGAATTAAAACATACGTATGATCAAATACGGTAGAACATGTAAACCAAAGCATATAACTTTCATCACATTAACAACAATATTAAGACATGTAAATAGAACATGTTGTAGGCTATAAAATCAGCAACATCATACACTCATGATCATACAAAAATCAGAGAAAATAAATTGTGGTAAAAGATTATCGTACCTTGTGAAAACCGATACCTAATGCTCGTAAATCGGTTTCTACTCGATCTTGAGACCCTTCTTCTTCGCAAAAGCACCACGAAAACCACCAATGGACCCACCACCGCCTTGGACGAACAGAGGAGGAGGCTGGCTGCTCTGCCCTCTTGCTGGCACGTCTCCCAGGGCTCACCAAAAAGGGTGCCGGTCTCTCTTATGGAGGGTTTAAATAGAAAAAGCTTAAATCTCTAGGGCAAACCTCCACCGTTGATCAAACTCTCATCCAAGGGCCACGATCCACAAGAATAAGGGTGAATCTTTCAGTTAGGGATGTGATCAATCCATCCCAACAGTTACACACCTTGGTTGGTAAGTATCTTTGACCAAATCACTTAGTTACCAAACCGATTTCAAGTAATTATCTTAATTGAAGACAATTATCCCAATTTATTTCCTTAACATATGGCATCCTTCATTCATATGGAAAGGGCCATAATCTCATCCCAATCACATTCACAATCTCCCAAAAAAATCTAATTCTTTGTCATAACTAATTCTCCATTTAAATAGATTGTCAATTAGCTATTAATTAGGGTTTTCAAATTTGAAGTACTTACCAAGATTTAAATCCGTTGATTAGGACTAATTAGGTAAGACACGCCCTCCAAAGATCCCCCAAAATCAGCCCAAGAGGTTCCCCAACGGATTTGCCTCGAAAATTGTGAAATTAACGGTGATCGATCGGTCTGTATACGCGATCGATCGTCCGGCGATCGATACGCTACAACCGCGATCGATCGGTGACGGAAAAAATTTAAATTTTTAAATTCAATTTTAATGAGTTTTCTAGAACTCAAAATTACTTCCTTTGAGCAATAAAATTCCACTTTATTAATATAAAATTTACGGTCACTACAGTATGCTTGTCATAGGTTGTCACTTTAACTTGACATGTGTTTGTGTATAAAAGAATTGGTGGATCCTGAATAAATTAAAGAGGATCTATTGGTGAATGAAAGTTGAACAATCCTAAGAGGCTGAAGATACCCAACGGGAGAATGACCACATTAAGCCCATATGAAGGCTGAGGGGGTGGAAGCCCTTATGAGGCTGAAATAATATGCCTTTGTGGCATATGGTAGTGTGCTGAAGAGTCACATTGATCACAATTGCCCATGTCATGGCATAGGACAAGGACTAGTGGAGTAAGGGAATTGTAGCAAGATGTTCCATGAAGTTTGTATGCTGTATGTAGTGCAGTGCTGATGTATGTTGTGCAGTGTGCTTGTTATTGTTAAGCTCTTTTTGTTATCGTTAATGCAAAAATGGGACTTTGATTTATGCATAGGCTGTCTTGCAGAGTATTTTTATGCTCATGCATCATGGGTGATACAGGTGCCCAACTAATAGCTTGGGAAGGAATTTTATGAAGTCAACCAAAAAGGATGGCTTCTGGTACATCCATAATGAGTACTGTTGTAATAGTATAATCGGTTTATTTATTGTTCTATTTATGTTTAATTCTGGCATGTATGATAAGGTTACTCTGGACATGGAGCTTTTGTGATATGTATTATAAATGAAGCTATTGTCACTAAGTGGTCAAGAAAGGGAAGACATCCTACTGATCCTCTGGTGGTGGTGCCTACTGCTGATGTTCCTCAGGCTCCTGCTGAGCTGGTATATCCTCATGTTCCAGCTGGCCTGCCTCATAGTCTCCACCTAACTAAGGTGACAGGTGAAAATGGGGGAAGGATCTACACCGTAACCTCATTAAGCCAACTGTCTTGTGATCAATGAATCTAGAGTGAAGAGGTTTCTCCTCAGGCTTCTTAAAGCCCAACCATAGAGCTAGCTGGATCATCAAATAGCCAAGAGGAATGCTTGCATGGCCAGGATTTGTAGCGAACTTTGTGGTGTCATGCATGATGAAGGATGGCAGGCATATGCCATTCAACAACAACGATCCTCGGATCTCTACAGAAAATACAAGGAAAATATGGAGTACGTAAAATTATTAGAAACGACTAACTATAGAAGACTACTACATGTAGACTTCTACTTCCTATCACAAATAAACATTTTGTAATAATTGAGAGTTTCATTAAGCACCAATAAAGGAAGGATTACAGCAGTAGATCATAAAAAAGGAGCAGCCCTCCCCTACGTACAGGAAGGACCAAATGAAATTGAAAAATAGAGAAAACCAAAGGACCTCCTCCCAAAAAGTATATAAGAAGGAGCGATTTTCGAAAACCTTATCTTTGGTATAGAAAGCATCCAGAGTGGCACGAGTTTGAAGGATAATGGTTGAAACCAAACTCGAAGCATCTCTATTTTTTTCCCTCAAATCTCTGAGCATTTCGTTCTACCCAATAAGAACAGTATAGAGCAGTTTCAATAAAAAACCGCTAAGTCTTCAGTATGATGATATAGAGCACATGCGTTCTTTTTGTTTTGGGGAATTTATATAATAAATCGTAAAAAAAAAAAAATTAAAATGACACACTGTAGAAAATATTTACAAAATAGGGTATCTGACAAGCCACGCAGACGCCCGCATGGCGCGGGCGCTTGCGTGGCTTTTTTTTTTAAACCAAACCGAGAGGCGTCGCCTCTCGGTTAAAAGAGAAAGGCGTCGGTTCTCAACAGAGGCGTCGGTTCAACCGACGCCTTTTACTGCCTTAAAGATTTTTCGTCCCATTTTAAATAAGCACTCACTTCAACGATACATATCTCTCTCATTTCTAACCCATTTTCGCCCATTTTTTTTTCACTCTTCCTTATTTTTAGTGCTCTTTCTAGTCATTATAATATCACAAAGATGTTGAGCCATCACATACCATTTATCGTAATTTTTCTAGTATTTTTTTCGATAAATAACATGCGATGGATCAATATCTTTGCGATATCATTATGACCAGAAAGACCACTAAAAATAATGAAGATTAAAAAAAAATGGGCAAAAATAAATAAAAAATGAGAGAGATATGCATAATTGAAATTTATCCCACTAAAATAAATCTGTCCCATTTTAAAGGGGTGATAACTTCAATGATGCATATCTCTCTCATTCTTTATCCATTTTCGCCCATTTTTTTTTTCATTCTTCATTATTTTTAGTGGTCTTTCTGTTCATAATGATATCACAAAGATGTTGATCCATCGCATGCTATTTATCGAAAAAAATACTACAAAAACTACGATAAATGGTATGTGATGGTTCAACATCTTTGTGATATTATAATGACTAGAAAGAGCACTAAAAATAAGGAAGAATAAAAAAATGGGTAAAAATGGATGAAGAATGAAAGAGATACGCATAATTGAAATTTGTCCCACTAAAACAAATCTGTCCCATTTTAAAGGGGTGATAACTTCAATGATGCATATCTCTCTCATTCTTTATCCATTTTCGCCCATTTTTTTTTCATTCTTCATTATTTTTAGTGGTCTTTCTGTTCATAATGATATCGCAAAGATGTTGATCCATCGCATGCTATTTATCGAAAAAATACTACAAAAACTACGATAAATGGTATGTGATGGCTCAACATCTTTGTGATATTATAATGACTAGAAAGAGCACTAAAAATAAGGAAGAGTGAAAAAAAATGGGCGAAAATGGGTTAGAAATGAGAGAGATATGTATCGTTGAAGTGAGTGCCTATTTAAAATGGGACGGAAAATCTTTAAGGCAGTAAAAGGCGTTCAACCGACGCCTCTGTTGAGAACCGATGCCTTTCTCTTTTAACTGAGAGGCGTCGGTTATTTGGTTTTAAAAAAAAAGCCACACAAGTGCCCGTGCCGCGCGGGCGCCTACGTGGCTCGTCAGATACCCTATTTTGCAAATATTTTCTACAGTGTGTTATTTTCATAATTTTTTTTTGATGATTTATTATATTATTTTCCCTTTTATTTTTTATATATAACAAGGGTGTCCGAGTCCTTCAGACCCGACTAGAAGGAGCATTGCACTTGCATTCTTACGATAGGAAAGTCACTATGATAAGGCTCCATCGCCCGCCACGATTACTTGATCCACCACTTACTGAAAGTTGATCACCTCCACCCCTTGAAGGCAAATTTGGATCCATTGGTAGTTATCACGATACATGTCGTGACTTTGTATAAGGCCTTTCTTTTGATCCTCGTGTTGTAGTTTAAAACCTATTGAGTTAACCAGCCGAGGAATCCAAACATGTACAAATCGCCAAACAGATCCACTACCAAGGCATGCTTAGCAACAAAGGCATATTTTCCCACGAGTTGTTGGAACCCGCAGCCTCTGCTTTGGAGAACATCCCCAAAACTAGGAGCAATTATAAAAGTGCTATAGGTGATTGGAGATGCTTGAATCCACATAATGAATTAAATGTAAATTCTTAATTAATTATGATCAAATTTGAATTTTTTATGATTATTATTCAAAATCAGTGAACCACATTTAGTTGGGCAAATGTTCTTTTAATTTTCTGAATTTACAAACCTACAAATTAAATTTCTCTCTATTTTAAACTATTTAATCATATTGTTCTTGTCATTGTGTAATTACTTACAAGCCTTAAATTAAAGAATGATGACCTAGTTGGCGTAGGCCGTAGATGAAAACCTTGAGGGTTAATATAGGAGTCCATCACAACTTAATTCATTTTGGAAAACCAGATGGGGTTATTAAATTGGGATGAAGTATTCAGCTATGATTTTAGTCTTATTCTTAGTTTAAAACATTAATTTACTTTAATTAAGCGGTGATTAAAGTGAATCCTATATCAAAATTTAAATATTGTATGAGGAGGTGTATCAAAATAAAGATGATATCTCAATTTAAGTTTATTCTGTATAGCAATGTGAACATTGAATAAATATGAAATTATTTTTTAACTAAGAACACTTGGGATTTAATGTTATTACATTTAAACTTTTTGTAAGTTTATTTTCATGGGGTGGTTCTTCTTGGCCATCAATTGTTCATTTCTCTTTTTAAATTGTCAAAATAGTATTTTTTTTTAAATAGGAAAATGGTTTATGGTAAACTTAATTTTTGTGAGGGTAAATGCAAAACTTAGTTTTTATAGCTGTAAATGCAGAACTTAGAGGTTCCACAGAATAAAGACTAGCAGATGCCTGTGTCAACTGACATGGAGTGGAGTCAATGTAGGATTTTTACTTTAGGAGAAATAGATTTCTGCATAGTTTTTATACTGCCATTATTTGATTCCACAAATATGCTACCCTTTTTTATAAACTTCATAACAACTATTCGGTCACATATTTGATAACTTTTTCCACAATTTCCTTGCATGGGCTAATTTGACCCCCATGTAATGTTATGATTTTATTGATTTTGCTACAACCAGGATTAGACTTTAAGATAGAATCACAAATCCGAAGCCTATAACCCCTTTCGCACAATGTTACGAATAAACGAATAGAAGTTTGAAAACGATCAATGTCTTTAAATTGGCCTTTTCCTGATCGATCAATTCCCTCCTGCCCAATCGATCCCCTGCAAAACTGCTCCAATTTCAAGCCTGTTTCGAATACAATTTTAAATACACTCTTGAACTGACCTATAGACCTTATAAATATTCTATTTTGACATCTTTTTATAGAGAGGATGATTAAAGAAGAAGTTCTAAACCCTAGTTTTCATTTTTTTTGGGCTTCTCTATGAACTTTAAAGTTATTTCTCTTCAAGTTCAGTTTGATATTAATGTTTATCAATCTCTGAACTGCACAATACTCCTCAATAAGTCTATTTGAGATGTGTTTCTAAGTATCGTGAGAGAATTTTACACCCGCATTGCTACAAGTATAAAACTTCTGTGTGCTCTAAAAGAGTTCAAAGCCTTAACTTTTGTCGCTGAGATTCTCTATAAGGGGGTCGAGAACTGTTGTTGAGTTGCTGCTAAAGTTTGCACGAAAAATTCGTCCAAGAGGAGATTGGTGGCAAGAAGTACCATGAGTGAATGGTCGATCGTACTAAGTTGACCTGGACCAAACTTTTTTACATGGTGGAGCTTTCAGACTGGATGAGGCCCCATGGTTTTTCCTGAAAGGGTTTCCCACATAAAAAACTTATGTGCATTATGATTTGATGCCTCAATTGGTTATTGCATACAAGGTTAGTTAATTGGCCAGGCACGCACAATCATATAGGCTGTCTGAAAATAAAATCCACTGTAGATGATATAGTGATTATATTACTGTGTTGAATGTTCCTAATCTAAGTCAAACTCTGATTTATGAATGATCTACGCTTGATTTGATACTGTATTATTCTTGGGTACGAAAACAACCTTCAGTTATGACAGTTACAAGCTTGGTTGTTACACCTTCTGCTCACACAGAGCAGGGATGCCTGGCAGGACACTTCTTTTAATTGATATACAGAACGAGACAGGATCTGCTAGTGAAGCTTCACTAGCGAGGCCGCTGGTGAAGTTTCACCAGCCGTCAATGGTGCGGAATCGACGGTGCATACGGAAAATGTGTGGGCTTGGGCAAACAACGCGGTTTTGACCGAGCGCACGCGTTTTCCGTGTGCGCCGTGGATTTCAAGATGGGATCAGCTGGTGAAGCTTCACCAGCAGATCCAGACTCATACAGAACTGCTCCTCAAATCAAACTAATGAAAGGTTACAATAACCTGGCAATCTATCCATATCGACTTCTATACTGATACAAGATAAGTATTTGATCAACCAAGCCACTGTTCAGCTTTTCGTGCTCCGCTCCCACCAACAGCATGACGAATGCTAATCTTTTCGTTTGCATATTTCTCTTGGAGCCATTCAAATGCATTCATGTCTAGTTTTCCTGTTACTGATTTTCCTTGTTTACGTCTTGCCTGTTGTTCATGAATTGATGCCCAAAGCTTCTTAATTGCATTCCTCTGCTGGTAAGTGAACCTCTCTATGTTGTCAAAAGCATGTTTAACCAAGATGTCGATTGCAGTCTGAGTCCTAAAACAAAAAATTAAAGGTTAATGCAAAAGCTCTGCGCACACTCCCACCATGCAGTCTCACAGTGCTTTGCAGAATCTAAAACCTTGATAGAAAATGCTCTTGCATGACTAGAGAGAAGTTGAGATAGTAAAAGGACAATAAATGTTAACAAAAACATAAACTTCGTAATAGAGTCCACCCTAGCCTGCACTGCACCTTGCGCACAGGCTAGTGCGCTGCAGGCCCCTGGCCATCAGATCATGGCCAAGGGGAATGTCCACTTAGGAGGGGACAGCCCCTGACCACAATCTGACGGCTAGGGTGTACAGTGCTCTAGCCTGCACTGAAGCTACAGCGCAGGCAAGATTTATCCTTCATAATATGACGCCAAGAATGAAATATGAAACAACATCAAAATTAAGTCTTAAAGCAATGTCAATGTGAACATGTATGGCAGAAGAGGGGGGATTGCAATTTGAGATAGAATAATTGATGACTCGACGTCCACATATCATGTAGCCAACTTGCATGGTGTTAGTCATCCACCTAAAGACACATGAGAGAGAGAGAGAGGGAGAGAGTACCATGGAATTTTGTAGCGCTTTGCGGCGATATCTAAACAAAAAATTAATGCTTCTCTGAGAGAACGCAAATGTCTCCTAGTTTCCTCCACAGCTGTCTTTCTGTTACCTAATATTGCTTCTTCCTTTTTATCTTTAGCTTTGGCATCTTTCTTTGATTTGGTGGAAAGAAGAGCATCCAATCCAAAAGGGTCAGACTCTCCCTTGCTGACCGGCTGTGGGCTGGCTGTTATCTTAATTTCCTCCCTACTGCAATTGTCTAAAGCAACCATTCCACTTTCTGCTTCGGCCAAGACTGCAGCTTCGTCTTGATCATCTTCCTTCGTAGCAACCGGAAGACTAGAAATGTGTTCTTTAATTTTTCCAGTAGCTTTTGCAAACTGGGATAACATTGCAGATTCAGTGATATGTCTAAAAATATCACCATTAGTTATGGTGAAGGAAGAAAATACTAACTAGCCAATATTTTATCATTTAAAGATCTTACAAAGAAAGGTTTCACCTCTACTCACATGACTTCATATTACCAAGTATACATACGGTCAAATACAAAACATATAGTGTCGCAGCTGATGAAGAACACTGTTAATGCAAATGAGATCCATTTTCAATTCAGACAAGCCAATCGACTACTTTAAAAGGAGACTAAGTTAGTGAATTGAAATAAGGAGCTAAGACTAATAGCCAACAAGCAGACTGGTAGGGACCAGCTATTTTAAAATAAGGATCACAGGAAGTTAGACAACTTCCGTTGGCTAGGGCTTTTCATCGAGGAAACCAAATGTTTCAGATGCCAAATAATAGTTAAAGAAAATTAACATCTAAGTGAGTTTGAGGGGGTAGTTGAAAAAAGGGAAAAGGTGAGAAGGGCGGAAAAGGGGACAATTCTCTACGATCTGCATCTAGAGGCTGGCATCCAGCATTTGCACTGGAAGTGTTGGTGGAAGTTGCAGCAAAAAGGAAAACGTCATGTCAGCACTGGTATTGGTCAAGCATCAGCTCCAGACATAGAAAATTCCATTTGCACGAAATTACTCGACCAAGATATTCTCACAACATGGTGTCTTTTCACATTGAA
Source organism: Houttuynia cordata (assembly GCA_039654745.1). Taxonomy (NCBI): domain Eukaryota; kingdom Viridiplantae; phylum Streptophyta; class Magnoliopsida; order Piperales; family Saururaceae; genus Houttuynia; species Houttuynia cordata. Next base: position 51,819,374 of record CM077504.1, on the reverse strand, counting down.
AGTTTGAGCCTTCAAATAGGCTCTACATATATTTTAACAACAAATCGACATCAAATAGGACATGATTTAAACAAAGAAAAATACGCTCTCAATCACATTTGTTTTTTGTGAGAATCTTGTCAGAAGCTCTAGCTTGTACAGCTTCATCTGTACCAGATCAAACAATTTTTACCAGACAATTTTTTGAAGAACAGAGCGAACTACTTGCACAAGGAAAAATAACAAACTGATTTTCTATTATGTTAATACAAGTATGGTCTCATGATGTTATAGTTGTCTAGATGTAAGTACAGCTTCATATTATCAAAATATATGTAGAAAGCTTTCTGCAATCACCAAGATCATTTCACATGATACCATAGTGATCTCGTCTCTATGAGTAGCTGAGACGAGACCGTGATCCGAGACAGCGAACATTGGACTTCACTGAGATGACATATATTATTCATTGTCGGATTATTAAGATACAAAAATACAAGCAAAATTATATGCTTCACGATTTAACATATAATTAAGACTAAGAACTAAAGAGCGACCAAGTGAAGCAAGGATGGGAACTTGGTCAGATAATACTCTTCAATGAAAAAGTAAGAAACTAATAAGAATGGGAATATGCAAGCTAAGTGAGGAGGGATCTAATTCATACACAACTACGAGAACAAGAAAGTATAAGAAGCATACACTATCCCATGAATTCGGTTAGAGAGATACTAAGCATTTTTTAGATCTAGAAGGAAAAAGGACCTAGAGAAGATGAAACTCTAGATGTCATCATGTTTTCTATCAAATAAGCATAGTTTAGGTTAATATACCTATATGGGAAAAGTTTAAATTAGACCGGTCTGATATTGCTTATATAAGCCCAGTTTAAGAGATAGTCGTTTGATTGAGATCTGACAGCGCTCCGAATAACCATATGTCTGCACGTATATTAAGGAGCACCATTGGATTGAAGTCCAATGGCCAAAATGGGTGGTTCATGCCCTTTATATGAGACCGGTCTCATATAAAAGGGTCTCTACGTATATTATCTTGGTTTATCATTGTTAGAGACTAGTATTAATGTGTTAGGCTTTAATATGCATTTTGGTATTCAAAATATATATAAAAGTGTTTGTTACAATCATTCAAATCATTTTACATGATCTCGGGAGAGATTTTTTGTCTCTTTAAGCAACTTAGGAGAGACCTAGAGACGGCACACCATGGTCTCATCAAACATAATTTTTGCTAATATCAATGAACTATCGTGATTTCATCATTTATTTACATGCACACAAAATACATATACGTGTCAAAAAACTTCTTTCCCTAATTACCAAATCCTTTCACCTGCTTTGTCGAGATCTTGGAGACCTTGCCTTTTTGGCCAATTGCACCAAGACAAAGATCCGAGTTTGCAAATCCCATGAAGATGTAGTTTTGCTTCTGAGTTCCCGTTTGATTTAGCCTCCAACTATATTGTAAATTAACATTATATTCTCACCTTTGAAGGTCTAATTATCTAACTTTCACTATTGTTTTTTTCTCATCCTTTAATTCCAATCAAAACCAATAGCTTTTATGTTTTGACGACACCACCTCCCAAGAATGTCCTTTCAATGCCCATGAACCATATTGCCTCGAAACAATATGGCAACTATTATGAGCACGCTTTAAAGTTTGTTTTTTCTTCTGTCAAATTATATATCATTTTCAGAATTATCGCCTCCTATGCCTCATTCCTCTCTACGCTAATATCCAATTTTCCATCGTTCACCTTCCCCAGGTGCCCATTCAGATTTAAGGAAAAGGCCTTGAAACAAGTCTCAGGCATACCCATTGTATTTTCTAGTCAATGGTCATGGGTTCTATAAGAATCAAATCATAATTTATGAGCGTCAAGCCACTTTGTTTCTCTTTGCTTTTTTTTATAGGTAACAACGTAACCAGGTCAACTTTCAACTTAGACATGAAAAAAATTGACTTAAAATTAGTAACAAAGACTAAAAGCAAAAAAACATCAAATGGAAAAAAGCAACATAAATTTAAATCAGAAAACATACATCCTACATCACAATCATAATCAAGTAGCAACTTTTCTCAACATTTTGAGGAGGTAGGCAACATAGATCTCACACCTCGATTATTTGTGCCAACTCTTTCGTAAGAGATAGCAAAGCCGTACTCTTCTTATTAACTCCATCAAGTTCTCCTAAGACTCCGTCCCCCTCTATTGGCATTACGTACATGCATCTGTTCCAACCTTGTTCCTTTGTATATGCCCCTATCAATGCAACCTGCGCTCTCTAAGCTTTTCTGCTAAAGGTGCTACCCCTAATTACTCACATATTCCAATCTTCTATCTCGAGTTATCGTACAAGTCCAAATTAGCATTCTCATTTCAGTTATATTCAATTTTCTACGTGACTTTTCCTTTGGGTCCAACATTCTGCTCCCAGGTCTACGCCACATTGGAATGAGCCTGCACACAATACTCCCAACATTGTCCTTCATTTGACCCACTCGGCGGTTATTATATATATTATATCACTATCAATATCTCCCTCTTTGTGGACAAAGGAGCCTAAAATCCGGAATTGCTCACACCTTGACATTTCTTGCTCATCTATTCCAAATTCTAAATATTTCAACTAAGGTTCTAAACTTGCATTATGAATGAACGTCATATTTTTTTTTAGTTCTTTTAACAAAACTTATAATTAAAATAGTTACTACAAGCAATTTTGATAAAAATCTGGTAAATGAAATAAACTTTTCGCCACATTATATAATCCACCGTCAAACAACGTTAAAACATTTTTCATGTACTTGTTAGTCAAATTGCCAGGCTAAATATTTCATTGCCACAAAAAACACAAGTTGATAATAATACATACCACAAAGCTATCATCTGTGTATAGATCGTTTGCAACAATTGCTCGAAGAGTCCACGTAGTCAACTGGTCTTTCTGTCGCTTATTAAGGCACTGCAAGCAAATTTTTCCAGTAAGAAAGAAACTCCAAAATCTCCTAACATCATTGTTATTTTTACGTGGAATAGTTCCTCATATATTTACTAACAGCAAAATAGGGAGGGGAATATTATGGGTTCTCTGTGTCTAAGGACAAAATTTCCTTTTTGCAAGTTTAAGGAAACATACTCATAGAAATCTTCATATTAGCCAAATGGCATTGCGTTGATTAAAATAGAACAATACATTTAGTTGGCAGGACTTCATGCAGCAGTCCAAGACATGTCTAACATTTAATGTCAAAAAGAGGGCTACAGAGAAGCATAAAAACACAATGTCATAGATAATCAAAAGAAAGCAATATACATACATCTATAACTTCTTGAGCAGCAACAAATAATGCCTGATAATCTGCCCGCACCGAAGGATCAGTGCAAGTCGACGGCGAAGCCATTGCAGCATCTAATATTGCAAAGAAATAATCACTAGTTCCTTGCCTAACACTTCCAGCCTGGATTAGTTGTACGGAAAGCTTTGCTGCTTTTCCAAACTTTGACCGGTTACGAATGTGTGAGGCAATCTTCTGCATAGCTTCAATCACTTGACCCTCTGATGCATCCACTGTAGTTTTAAATCTGATGCGCTTCTGACCTACGGGAGCTTCAACCACTAATTCACCATGCAAGGTGAGAAAATAGAATCAGCATCCCATTGTTTAAAAGACAATTAACATTATAGTTTAAGTTAAGCCACCAACGACTATAGGTAAATCTACAAGAACGGCTATAGTCTATTACTCCCTCTGTCAGATGAAGCCTGTCTGCTTTTGAATGAGTGAAATTTATTGGACTATAAGGCCCGTACAGAAAAAAAATGAACAATGCAGACATGTAATATTGAACGGCCAATGCAGCACTAATTCCAGCTAGAATTACATTGCAAATAGAAACCATAGGCCCAATTAAAATATCCGATCAGGCGATTATTAGAATATATTATAGTTATAATTAGCTGTAAGGGTAGAATGGTATTTTACTTCTTACTTGTAAGACTATTTAATCTCTCTTTGCTGTATTTTGCTATGTAGCTATAATCATAAGAAACCCTATTTTCTCTTTGTTGGTCTTCACATGGTACGGGAGCTTCCATAGATTTGGACTCACTTGACAGCTCAGTGTTTGTGTAAAAAGGCTCGATTGGGCTCAGTTGGTTCAGCTTGGAGAGAGAATGGATTTCGGTTCAGATTCTTCTCATCGGATTCATTTGACCTAGGCTGGATTTTTTTATTTGGACACAAGGCACTAGGCTTGAATTGGGATTTGCTCATATTTGGGATCAGATTTGATTTTCCACAAATTTGGAACCAATTGCACTTCGCTTAGATTTGTAGCTGGTTCCAAGGCTGGATTGGGCTCGGCTAGGAAGCACGGATATGAATAGGGCGACACGGGGACAAGGCATTTTTCCAAAAAAGTAGGATGCGACACGGCTAATAAAAAACTATTTATATAAATTTTAAATGTATTTTTGGTATTGTATTACTACATTTTTTCCTCCTATTCCTCCTAAACTTTGTAAAAATTACAACTAAAAACTTAAAATTATTTTTTGTTTATTATTTCTAACCGGAAAGAATGCCACAAAAAAACAATAATGCATTTGCCAGCCGCTACTACTGCTTGAAAAATATTTACCTTAACCATTAAACTACAAATGTCTTTCATGTAAATGTAAGTGTGAGAAAAATATATATATTTATGTCAGATACAGCAGGACACGCATGCAACCATGTCGCTCCCGTATCCGTGTCCGATATATATGTCGGATACGGATACGACAGTGATTTTGCCGTATCCATGCTTCTTAGGGGGGCTCGATCTAGACAAAAGACAAAATGGGGAAGATGAACAGTAGCACACGAATAAAAGAGTAGCAACTCAGGCTCTGGCTCAATCGGGACTCGACAGAGGCTGGTGATGAAATAAGCAGTATTTGGGATCTGGCTTGCTCAACTTGGATTCAATAGGTGAAGACAGGAATTGGAAGCTTGGTTGGAGATTGGTTGGTGTTGGGTCTAGATATAGAACAAAGATTTGACAAAATCTTCCTCGTGCTTGACTCGAAAGATTAGGGTGGTTTGATTCTGAATATGAAAAGGAGAACTGTTAGAGAAAAAAAGGGGGACGGCTCACGTGTAACAGCAGAGATGCAGAAAGGGGCAAGTACAAGAGGTGTCTCTAGAGGCGGCATTGGAGGTTGCTGGCCAATTTTTCAATGGACCTGGGCTTTGCAAATCGGTCCGAGAGGATGATCGTTTGTGGTTTGAAGGAAATAGAAACTACAGAAAGGCTGAGAAGCTTTGATTTTTCGCTCTTCTTAGGGAGATCGTACAATATAATATTTTGTTCCTCTTTCCTTTATCTTTGATTTTTTTACTGTTTTTGTTCGTCTTCGCAATGGCTAATGAAAGAGATGATTTGCCTCAGTCTATTACTGTGAGATTGAATAGGAAAAATTATTCATATTAGAGTTATGTGATGAAAATTTTTTTAAAGGGTAAAAAGATATGGTTATGTATTGGGACCTTGGCTAAACCTATAGATGAAAGTTCCACAAAGAATGAAGAATAGTTAGATATTTGGGAATCAAACAATTCGAAAAATATCACTTAGATAAATAATTCTGTTGCAAATTCGATAAGTACTTAGTTGGCAAAATATGAAACAGCTAAGGAGATTTGGGATCATTTGGCATGACTATTCACGAAGTCTAATTTTATATTGTTAGAAATAGACATTCGAGGAATTCAATAGAAAAGTATGAGTATCCAGGAATTCTATTCTACAATGACCGACATTTGGGATCGGATAGCTCTCACTAAATAAGCAGAACTAAGAGCATTTACACCATATATTGCCCGTAGAGAGGAACAACGGTTGGTTCAATTTTTTATGGCTCTTCGTGAAGATTTTGAGGGACTTCGTGGGTCAATTCTACATTGTAGTCCACCTCCTTCTCTTGACTAGGTGGTCTGGGAGTTGTTGGATGAGGAAACTCGTCTTAAGTCTCATCCATAGAGAGGTACATTCCCACCTCCTAATCCATCTATTTGTACCTCTAAGACCTCCTGCCAACTATCAAAACAAGCCCTTTTTGAAGCCCAGTAATGAGTAATCTCTGTAAGCAGAAGGGACATTGAAAAACTCAATGTCCAAAGCTATTGAATAGAACATAGCAGCAGCCGCAAAAAATTTAGAGGCACCAGCAGAGTCCTCCATGGAAATTCAGGAATCAAAACCAATTACAACGACCCCACAAGCGCCCACAACCTAATATAACAGAAATTGTACTACCACCAGACCTATCTGAATTTAGAGCCACATCATCCTCTAATCCCACAGTGGCCGCCCTTGCTATAAAATTTTAGAAGTTTCTTCTCACACAGCCACATGCTATGTTTGTCTCCACTCCTACAAGTTTGTCATCTCCAAAATTCTTTATGTATGTTTTCCCTCCATGTGGGTCTTAGACTCTGGAGCTTCTCATTATATGTCATCAAATTTACCATCTTTTGCTTCTTTGTGTCCTACCTCATATGTGTCTGTCATGACTGTTGATGATACTCCTATGCCCTTAACAGGGGCTAGTTCTGTTGTCATCCCTAATTTATCACGTTCTAATGTTTATCATATTCTCAATCTTACATTGAGTTTTGTTTCTATTAGTCAATTGTGACTATGGTTACTCAATTTCCTTCTCTTCTACTTCTTATCATGTGCATGATCCATAATCCCAAAAGCTGATCCGAACAAGCCATAAGAAGGGGGACTTTATATTTTGGATGAGCTAAGAATACCATTAGTTGCATCTTCTAGTATTGACTTGTCTTCTTTTCGTTTGAGTCATTCTTCTTCTAGTTTTTATTTATGGCATTCTCGTTTAGGTCATGTTTCAGCGTCTCGTCTAAAATACTTAACTTCTACAAGAGCATTAGGAAATTTGCAAAGACATGATATTTCTTATTGTAGTTGTTGTAAAATGGAAAAATTTTCTGCTTTACCTTTTAATCAAAGTATTTCTTCCCTTGCCCCATTTGACTTGGTTCATTCTGATCTGTGGGGACCTTCTCCTATTCCTATAAAAGGGAGGTCTGAATATTATGTTTCCTTCATTGATGATTACACTCGGTCTTGTTGGGTTTATCTTATGAAGCATCGTTCTAATTTCTTGAGTACTTATACTATGTTTCGTGCTCTTGTCATGTAGATAAGTTGAATGTAGCCAAAATGAGAATGTTAAGGTGGATGACTAGGATAACTAGGAGAGATAGGATTAGAAATAAATATATTCACGAGAGTTTAGGGGTAGCTCCTTTAGGAGAGAAGTTGAGGGAATGTAGGTTGCGTTGGTATGGGCATATACAAAGAAGACCCATAGATGCCCCTGTGAGAAGATTAGAAGTGATGCACGTAAGCGATGCTAAAAGGAGGAGCGGGAGACCTAAGAGAACTTGGATGGAGTTAATAAAAAAGGATTTGACTTTATAATCTCTTACAAAAGTGGTAGCCCAAAACAGGCCTGAATTGAGGAGTAAGACCCATGTCGCCGACCCCAAATAGTTGGGAAAAGGCGCTACTTGATTATGATTATGATTATGATTATGTTTCGTGCTCTTGTCAAAACTCTATTTTAGATGTGATTTGGGTGGTGAGTATAAATCTAATAAATTTTGTAAATTGCTGGTTTTTAATGGAACTCTTCGCCAAATTTCATGTACTGACACTCTAAAGCAAAATGAAATTGCTGAGAGAAAACATCGACATATTATTGAGACTACTCATTATTCCTTGTTAAGAGTGTTTGGTATTACTTGTTTTGTTCTTCGACTTCATGTAGAACGTAGCAAATTATCTTCTCGTTGTGCTATTTGTGTTTTTCTAGGTTATGGTGAGGGTCAAAAGAGATACCATTGTTTTGATCCAATCACCTAGAAGCTAAATTTAAGGCGTTTGATGACTTATATAATAGGCTAGGGACGAAGGAGGGGGAGAGGGACGTTTATAAGTTAGCCAAGTTAAGGGATAGGAGGAGTAGGGACTTAGAGCAAGTTAGGTGTATTAAAAGTGAAGATCAAAGGGTCATAGTGAAAGATGAGGAAATTAGGGAGAGATGGCGTGAGTATTTTGAGTGTTTATTGAATGAGAATTATAGTAGTGGGATAGAGTTTGAGTCTAGTCTTGTTAAAGAGATGACTTATTTTAGAAGATTCTCCATAGAGGAAGTAGGTGCTGCGTTAAGGAAGATGAAGAAAGGCAAGGCTCTAAGGCCTAATGGAATTCCTATTGAAGTGTGGAAGGCACTAGGTGGTGTGGGCTTAACTTGGTTGACTAATTTGTTCAACAAGATTTGGAAGTTTAAGAGGATGCCAGAGGAGTGGAGGTACCCTCATACTATTGTATAAAAATAAAGGAGATATCCAAAGTTGTACAAACTATAGAGGTATAAAAGTTATGGGGCATACTATGACATTATGGGAGAGAGTATTAGAAGGGCGTTTGCGAAAAGTTACTAAAGTATCAGAGAATCAATTTGGTTTCATGCTAGAGAGGTCAACAACGGAAGCTATATTTTTACTACAGCAGTTAGTTGAGAGGTGCAGGGATAGAAAACAAAACCTTTATATAGCCTTCATAGATTTGGAAAAAGCCTATGATAGAGTGCCAAGAGAGCTTATTTGGAGTGTTTTGAAGAAGAAGAAGGGTGTTATAAGAGGCTACATAGATATCATAAAGGATATGTATGAAAGGGTTGTGACTAGTGTGCGGACTATTGGGGGGAAACTAAGGAGTTTTCGGTTACGGTAGGTCTTCATCAAGGGTCAGCCTTAAGTCCGTATCTTTTCGCTTTAGTTATGGATGAGCTTACTAGTCATTTGCAAGATAATGTACCTTGGTGTATGCTTTTTGCAGATGATGTAGTTTTAATTTATGAGAGTAAAGTAGGCTTAAATGCGAAATTAGAATTGTGGAGGGTTGCTCTAGAATCTAAAGGTTTTAAAATAAGTAGGACTAAGACAGAATGCATTGAATTTAATTTTAAGGAAGGTAGAACTATAGATAGAGCCCTAGTTGAAATAGATGGACAAGAAGTGCCAAGGTGTGAGCAATTCCGTTACTTAGGATCCATTATCCATAAAGAAGGGGATATTGATAGTGATATGGTGCAGAGGATAAATGCGGGGTGGGTAAAGTGGAGGGCAGCCTCGGGAGTGTTGTGTGATAGGCGGGTTCCAAAAAGACTTAAAAGGCAAGTTCTATAGGACGGCCATTAGGCCTGCAATACTCTATAGAGCGGAGTGCTGGGCACCAAAGAGGAGTCATATAGATAAGTTGAATATAGCTGAAATGAGAATGTTAAGGTGGATGAGTGGGATAACTAGGAGAGATAGGATTAGAAATGAATATATTCGTGAGAGCCTTGGAGTAGCGCCTTTAGAGGAGAAGCTGAGGGAATGTAGGTTGCGTTGGTATGGGCATATGCAAAGAAGACCTTTAGATGCCCCTGTAAGAAGATTAGAAGGGATACATGTAAACGATGCTAAAAGAGGGAGAGGGAGACCTAAGAGAACTTGGATGGAGTTAATAAGAAAGGATTTGACTTTACTATCTCTTACAAAAGAGGTAGCCCAAAACAGGCTGGAATGGAGGAGTAAGATCCGTGTCGCCGACCCCAAATAGTTGGGAAAAGGCGCTACTTGATTATGATCATGTTGTTCCTTGAGCATATACCCTTCTTTTATATTCTTGCAAGCTCTCATAACCTAACCAAGTCTGATGTTATTCACCTTGATCCTTTCCCTGAGTCTATAAATAGTTTAGATATTATCATACCTCATGGTTCCTATTCTCTTGTTCCTACTAGTTCTGCACATACTGACACTTAGGTTTATAATGATTTTGATGCTCCTACTACTTCCTCTCCTTTTGTGGCTACCCCATCTGAGACTGTGGATCCCCCTCCTCACTATCTTCACTGCATTCATAAGTCCACTCAATTACCAGATTTTGCTTACTCTCATTATTCTGATTCTTTTGATTCCTTTTTGGTCTCTATTCATAAACTTTATGAGCCTCAATCTTATAGAGAGACAGTCCTTGATCCTCATTGGCAATAGGCTATGGCTGAGGAACTTTTTGCATTGTATAAGAGAGATACTTGGGATTTGGTATCTCTACCACCTCGTAAGAGTACAGTTGGTGTGCGTTGGGTCTATAAAATAAAAATCAAGTCTGATTGGACAGTTGAACGGTATAAGACTAGACTGGTTGCAAAGGGATTTTCTAAGCAGTATGGTATGGATTATGAGGAGATTTTTTGCTCCTGTTGCAAAAATGACTACTGTGTCGCACTCTTATTGCAATTGTTTCCATTCGTCAGTGGCATATATCTTAGATGGATGTTAAAAATGTCTTCTTGAATGGCGATCTTCAAGAAGAAGCTTACCTGGTACCTCCTCCCGGTGTTTCTCGTAACCCTGGTGAAGTTTGCAAGCTTAAGAAAGCTTTATATGGTCTCAAACAAGCACTTCAGGACTGGTTTAAGAAATTTTCTAATGTCATCACTTCTCTTGGCTTTTGCCCCAGTGATAATAATTCTGCTTTCTTTCTGAAGTGCACTGCTGCTATTCGTATTATATTTTCTCTATGTCGATGATATAATTATTACCGGTGAAGACGTTGATGATATTATAGTGTTAAAATCAGAATTAGCATGTCATTTTGATATGAAGGATTTGGGATCTCTTCATTATTTTTTTGGTATCGAAGTAGCCCTCTCTCCCAAGGGGCGATCTTCTCCCGCAATCCAAGTACACAGCTGACATCCTTGAGCATGCTTGTCTTACTAATTCTAGGACTGCTGATACTCCTCTTGAACTTAATGTTTGATATTCTCCTTTTGATGGTACTTCTTTGCCAAATCCTACTTTATATCGCCCCAATGTTGGCAGCTTGGTTCATCTCACTATTACACGTCTGAATATTGCATATGCAGTTCATATTGTCAGCCAGTTTGTTGCTTCCCCTACTACAGTTCATTGGGCTGCTAATTTTCATATCCTACGGTATCTTTGAGGCACTATATTTCAAAATATTATACTTCCATCTACCTCATCTTTGGAGTTGCGAGCATACTCTGATGCTGATTGGGCCAGTGATCCTGTCGATCGCAAATCTATCACTTGATTTTGTATCTTTTTGGTTGATTATCTTATTTCGTGGAAGAGTAAGAAGTAGGTTGTCGTTTCTAGATCTTCCACAAAAGCTGAATCGTGTTATGGCTTCCAGTACCACTAAGATCGTTTGGCTACGTTGGTTACTTGTCGATTTGGGTGTTGCTTTTTCTTGTCCCACTCCTATGTATTGTGACAAGAGTGTTATTCAGATTGCTCACAACTCTATCTTTCATGAAAGGACCAAGCATATCGAAATTGACTGTCACCTCACCCGTCATCATTTACAGCATGGCACTATCACTTTGTCATTTGTTTCCTCTTTCATGCAAATTGCAGAATTTTTTACAAAGTCACATTCGGTTCCACGTTTTCGTTTTTTGGTTGCCAAACTCTCAATGCTTCTTGCAGTCGCATCTTGGATTTGCAGGAGGATATTAGAATATATTAGAGTTATAATTAGCTATAAGGGTAGAACGGTATTTTACTTCTTACTTGTAAGACTATTTAATCTCTCTTTGCTGTATTTTACTATGTAGATACGATCATAAGAAACCCTATTTTCTCTATGTTGGTCTTCACAGTGATGACACTGACGCGCAAAGTTCATACTCCACTCGCAGCACTACGAGCACATCCACACAACAATAATTTCCCATATAAGCAGTTAACCACACGTCGAAGCAAAATTCAACTAGTAAGCAAAATTTGATGTTTTACTAGAAAAAAGGAATCTGCAATCATCATTGTACAGAAGAAAACCCTAGCTCCAGCATTTCCTCAAGAACCCTAACCTAGCTCGACGAACTTAGAGCAAAGAGACGTTTCTAAGCACAAGCGCCAACAGAGAATAGAATGAAGTAAGAACAAGAAGATCAATGGATGCAGAAGAAACGACTGACCGTCGGAGTGGTGGGACTCGGCTGATTTGCCCCTCTTGAGGGCGCTTTTGAGGGCAGGCGCCGGAGCCACTGGAGGAGCTGGGGATGGAGCTGGAGCTGGAGCTGGAGAAGGGGTGTCGGAGGCGGCGGAAGGAGGCGGCAGGCCCTGGAACAAGTCCCCCATTTTGGGATAGTGATGGACGCCTGCTCGGGTGGAAGATGACGGCCGAGCAATGTCCTGGATGTGCGTAAATAAACGGATCTGCGTACTCGGACGGAAATAGACCACCCAGGGCTGCGCTGCGGGATGGAATTCCATATATCGCCGATATGTCGATATCGGGCCCCACCCGATAAAACGAGATGGATAAATATCGATTTTTGTTTGTTCCAAATATCGACCGATATATCGCTATTTTATAATAAAATAATATTTCCGGAAAAAAAAAATTTTAAAAAAAATAGGGGAAAAAAGTAACTTTTCTGCTTGTTTCCCATCCTAATATGCATATTTTAAAATCTATGCTTTGTATAAATTAGTATAACTCATTTTAGAAGCTAGATTATAAAATTATATGGTAAAAACTAGTTTTTAACTACCGATATTTTTTTACAAATATCTCCGATATATCTCCGATATTTTGTCTCTTAAGCCGACCGATACGATACCGATATCCGATACGGAATTCCATGCTGCGGACGACGCGTACATAAACGGACTGACATGGACATAGACCGACTACTCCCTCCTCCCTATGGCCCTGTTTGGGAATCCGAGTTTTTTCCATATTATCTGGCCCAAACTTTTGTTTTTCCATATTACCTAGTTTTTTCGACAAAATCCCATATGGCTAGGAATCGGCACCTAAAGTACCAAAAATGCCTTTTTATTCTGTTTTTCGTGCCATTTCTTTGTGAAGAAGCATGTTGTAGAAGACATGAAAAACACAACAGTTTCGATCGGCGATTTCTACAGCGACTCCACCGGCGAGTTCGAGCGGCGATTTCAAACTGCCCCCTACGGATTTCGACGCTCCTATTCACGTCCCCCTACGGATTTTGACGATACCTTCGCATATCTGCAACTGACATGAGTGACGGAGAGTGGGCAAAGGCGGCTATTTGAAGCGGCCTCCTGCAGGAATTTTGGAGCGTCATCTTGCTGACTTTCCCCCGCAGCTCCCTGCACCTACATGCAACCGGCGGAGTGAACGATTGCATTTAGGGCGTTTTCTGGGTACGGTTTGTAGTGAGGAACACTGGGAAAGAATCCTAAAAGGAAAGACAAAAAACGACACCCCGGTAAGTTACAACAATCCGTAGTGATTTTTTATTCAGACTACACGACTTTTGATTTTTATCTTCAAATATACAGTCATGTCTTTGAAGACACGATTTTATATTTAATCGGGTACTCGACGACATGATTAAATATTTAGTCGTGTTGTTGACGACATGACATTTACATTTTCGTGTTTTCTCGACACGACTTTTCTATTGACCACTCTACCTATCTCCTTGCAGATGGATACAAAAAGAGATTAGTCTATTGAGCAAATAGCAAGGGAAGAGGAGGAGGATCAGGATTTTCTATTTGTACCTCGAGAGCGAAAATAGAGGGGCAAGAAGAAGAAGGCTCCAATGGACCCATCACGCAAGAGAACATACTATGCACGCCCAGTTCTTCAAACGTTTTGTCAACCGGGGGCGCTGAAAAAGTGTGTGGCCCTCCTACGGCATCACCAAAGATGTTTTCAACTGATCAGAGAAGCTAGTTTCTCTGTCATTTTTTAAAGTGAGGAGGTTGTAGTTTCACGGAACCTCTTGGACCATTTAGTCAGGTATTGGGATGAGTCGGCCAAGGTCTTCAATATCAAGGGAAGGTCGATACATTTCACAGAGCAAGAAGTTGCTATTATCACTCGATTACCCACAAAGGGTGAAACAGTTGAAGTCGTTCCCTCCTTGCCACGCTGACCGCAAGGTGAATTCTTCAGAAAGTACTTCACCGTGAGGAGACCGGATATTCCACACATTGAGGAAATTATTGAGAAGATTAGCATTGGCGAAATGAAGATGGGAGAGGAGGACATGGCGAGAATGATCATCTGCCTCGTCTTCTCCGCGGTGCTATTTGCACACAGCACTAGAGTGTTGCTGCCCTGTTTGTACCGTTACATAGAAGACCTCTCAAGATTGAGCTCATACGATTGGGCGGGGGCTATCCATAAGGTGTTGGTTTCTAGTCTAACCCACAATAGCAGACAACTGGGTTTCAGATCTGAAGGAGCGGTGCAGGCCGGTGGATACCTAAACAGCACCTCATATGTCACTCAGGTATTACCATTTATATATTTTTAGTGTCTTCGAAAAACTTCATATAAAGTCGTCTCTTCTGCAACACGACTTTATATATAGTCGTGTAATGAATACACGACTAAGTATATAATCGTGTTGCAGAAAACACGACTTTATATGTAGTCGTGTACTAAAATACATGACTGTTACTAATGTTTTCATCTTCTAACTATACAGATTTGGTTTTTTTAGCACACGACAATGTTCCATGCTGCCGTTAGCCCTATCACTCCACGGGTGAAAAGGTGAATAGGAAGTGGGGCCCTAGTTACGGAGGTCAAGCAGGGTGCACAGAAGAAGCACCGTATGGCGGACTACTAGAAGGGCGTGTTTGATAATCTCCAAGTATGGGAAGAAGTCATCGATGTAATCTTCCCCATATCAGAAGAGGCATGCCTACTTTCGTCTCCATCCGTAGCCCCTCTGTGACGGCAGAAGATGGAGAGGCACGAAATGAAGAAGACTCCCATACACGATTACCCCTCTTCCTCGAGGATAGCCGCTAAGTCAAATGCGATGGGCCGATTGGAGGGTTCGCTTGAGGGTATAACGTCATTAATTGACATCGCTCTGTCTTCCTATGACAAGATGGGAAGGAGTGTCAGACCTCTATGAGAGGTTCTTCACTCTATCAAAGCATCTGCCGCCGCAGCATCACTGCTTTTAAAGGGGGAGGGAATTGAGGAGCCGAAGAAGGAGAAGATGAAGAAGTCGTCGGTGCATCACAAGGAGGAGCGAAAGTAGAAAACCGATGACAAGGAGGAGATGAATAAAACTCCGGTGCATATGCGAACAAAGGAGCTGGCTCTCAAGTCAGCCGGTGACTCCTTCAAATGAGGTAAAGGTAAGTTCTACACGACTATAGCATATTTCGTGTCACATTATACACGACTATTAAATATTTTGTGTCACATTATACACGACTATTTCATTTTTCATGTCACAATCTACACGTCTATTTAAATTTTCATGCTACTACTGACAAGACTCTGTAAAATGTCAATTAGCTCCCATCAAGCACATGAAGGAGGAAGAGAAGATTGAATTAGCGACAAGGAGATCCTCTGCGAAGATGTTTCTGAAGAAGCTCCAACCAGACTTCGACGAACATATAGAGCGTGCAGAAGTGGAAAATCGTGAAAAGTACAAACGGGACCTATTCCTCGAATGTATGGTGGTAAGGGAGAGAAGGAGGGCCATCTCGACTACAGAAATGCAGAGGATATGTGAAGATGAGCATATAAGGCGAATGGCGGAGGAGCGGGCAAGGAGGAATTTGGGGGGAGAACGGAATGCCGACTCTGATGAGATTATCTTCGATCAACAAACAATCTCTATCATTAATGAGGTTATATCTTCCTTGCAGCAGTCGAAAATTGGGGCGGCAAAGGAGGAGGATTTGGCGATAGAGGAGGCGGAGAAGAAGGACAAGGAGGAGGTGAAGGAGGAGGAGGAGGAGATGGAGAAGGAGGCAACAGGCTTAACCTCATCCCAGCCTGTTGATGTTGATGTCCTCCAAACCCCTCGAAAGGCTGGAATTGAACTCCCAGAAGACTATTCTCATTTGGACTTCTGCTTCGACATGGGAGTCTTGTTGGAAAGGGATAGAATGACAATATATAGATGGATTGCCAATCCGAGGAAGGCTTATCCAATCCCCACGTTGTGCGATGAGGACTACGTATCCCTCCTGCAAACCACAGAAATAAACACTAATGTAAGTATATATTATGTTTTCGATTTTTCACCTTTTTATTTTTCGAAGACACGAGTTTATGTAAAGTCGTGTCTTCTAAGACACGACTATACACGACTATTATTGAAGTCATATATAATATATACACGATTATTATTGAAGTCGTGTCTTTCCTTATTTCGACTTTTCTGACTATGTTGTTGTTTTCTACAGGTTATAGATGAGATTCTGAGTCTCTTGCAGCAACACAATGAGAGAAAACAGATGAAGTATCCCTTCTATTTTTTTGGATGCCACACATTCAAAGAGATATTCGACAACGTAAGTGTTCCCTACATCGGTAGTGATAAGATGACATTCCCAGCATCATTTACTGACTCTCTTGAGGTTTTGCAGGAACACAAAGAAGGAGGCGATAATACGAAATTGATAAAAAAGATTGCGAGCATGCTGAATGGATTGAACAGGAACATGGTCTACGCATTTTTCCCAATCCGCACCGGCTCCCATTTCTGCCTTGTCTATGTAAACTTCCCGCACTGTGTATGACGCTTCTACAACCCACTCTCCGGCAAATCCTCACTGTACCCACATCACAGGGTCACAGCTGATAAATTCACGTAGTTTATGAACGTTGTGATGGCAAGCAAGCTGGGGTGGTTCGGTTGCATCGACTGAAAGATGACTCAGATCGCCAAAGTGCCCTGCCAACAAAACTCAAAAGACTGGCATATTCGTCATGATGTACATCGTGCACTTGGCGTTCAATGTCAACCTACCTGACTTTGATCAGGCCAGAATTACACGTTTTTAGTGCCCAGTCATTGCTGCATCTATGATTCGCAGGGAGATTGACAGCGAATTTGACGACGACTCAATTAAAGACAAAAAGCACCAAATCACAGTTGCCGGTTTTTTGAGGATGATGGATGAAGACTGAACTTCTTTTATTCTTTTGTACATATATTCTTTTGTACCTGAGTTAATTTTTTGTACTAAGATTATTTGATGTATATACTTTCCATAATATAAATACATTCTTTTCATCTACGCGAAGAAACGATAGTAACTGCTGATTCGCACTTTTTGACACGACTATAACGCTATAAGCACTACTATGTTTGTGTAATCGTGTCTTATACAACACGACTATAATGGAGATACATGACTTATACATGAAATATTTTTTTTTTATTTATAATATTTTTTCCTGTATAGGCAAACATTTCGATATAAATATTCTTTCTTCTACCAACATTTCAATACGATCTACGTGAAGAATGGTTGGGGGCTTAGATAAGCTGGAGTGACATATATGCAAAGTCTCGTTTGTAGTAAGTTTGCCTTGTTGTGGGAGTCTTCGATTCATGCGCTTCCTATTTTCTTTCAGAACCGTTGGGTTAGTGCACCTTTTACGATTGTGACCAACTTGCCGACAATTCCCACATTTCGAACTCGACCTTGCAGGTGGCTCGGGTTGTGACTCAATTCTCTTTGTCTTTCTCATACCCTTCTTTGGAGCTTTAAGCATGGGTGGTTCGCATTTAAATAAAACCCCGTAATTCCCCCACTGACTTCTGTCTAAACTATGAAATCCCCTGATTGCGTAGTACCACTTCTCACAATATTCTACTGGATCCAAACTCCCCTCATCAATACATGCCATGACATGCTTGCATAGAAGTCCCATGCTTTGGAAGAAGCCACATGTGCAGGTTCTCTTCGTAAGGTCAACAACATCCTGATGCGAAAACATCAACAACATCAGTGTCTTCGAAGGATACTCGTGTCGTCGAAGACACGACTGCATGACTACTCGTGTCTTCAAAGACACAAATTATTTATTAGTCCTGTCTTCAACGACACGACTATATGAATAGTTGTGTCTTCGAAGACACGAATTTATGCTTACCACATGGTATAAAAATGTCACTTCAAACTGTTACAACTGTCGGTAAGCATACAATTCGTGCTCTTCGAACGACCACAACTATTCATATAGTCGTGTCGTTGAAGACAGGACTAATAAATAATTCTATGCTGTCTTTGAAGACACGAGTAGTCATGCCAGTCGTGTCTTCGACGACACGAGTATCCTTCGAAGACACTGATGTTGTTGCACTGTTTTCGCATCAGCGATGTTGTTGACACTTACGAACCTGCTTGACGTGAGAGTGTTGTACCTTTTACCCGGATATTCCACGTTAGCCCAATGTGTTTTATGAATCTTGTCAACATATTTCCAGACCACCTTATTGTGTTCCTTCATCTTCTCCATGGTTTCATCAAATTCTGGTCTCCTAAAGCATTTTGCAGCTCGGAATAGAAGTTCCTTCAGGTACTTATCCTTCCAATGATTAAGTATATTAGCGGCCATATGCCTTAGGCAAAACCCATGGTGAACCTCGAAAAAGATATTGGCAACCGCTCTCAAAAGGCCCTTCTGTCTATCAGAGACAATAGTGTCCAGAGAGGCCAGGGGGTCCGTAAAGAGAACATTTTAGTAAGGTGAGGAACCACGTCCTGTACAAGTGAGAGGCAAAGCATATTAAACAAATAAGGCTTCAGGTTATTAGAAGGTCGTGTATAACAAACACGATTGTATGACTAGTCGTGTTTTCGAAGACACGAATTTATGCCTAATCGTGTCGTGGAAGACACGACTGTAAGAATCGTCGTGTTTCCTGTATCTATACTTACCACATTTGGATATTCTCTTTATCGATAATTGCATATGCAAGACACATTAATTGTTGATTGCCGTCGACTACTGTAGCAACCAATAAAACTCCAGGGTACTTTCCTTTTAGGAATGTTCCATCAACAGTGAGCAACGGTCTCAGTGTTCTTCTGAATGCTCTTGTAGCCGGGCCGAACATCCAAAACACACGTCTGAAGTCGTAGCCGGCTAACTCAATTTCAATTTCAGGTATATCAGCTGATCTTTCTATCACCACATATGTACCTGCGTTAGACCGCTCTAATTCCCTTCCGTAATGTAGCAAAATGTGATATGCATTTTCAAGGTTGCCATCGATCAATCGGATCAATTCCTCTTTCGCCCTCCAGGCCCTTTTATAGTTGACTGTCACACCTCAATGCTTCTCAATGTATTGTTGGATATTTGCGATTTTTATGGAGTTTGAATCCTTATGGAGGCCATGACACTTCCTTGAAATCCAAAGGTGAGAAGCCAATGGATGATCTTTCGAACTTACAAAAGTATCACATGTATACCTTCCTTCCCTCCTTATCACGCTGACTCTGTCAAGTCTGTTCGAAGCCCGTATGTACCACTTGCACCCCTTAACCTTTCAAGTTGCAACAAATGTGTCCTTGCTCTCATCCGCCACTTTGACATGAACTTCCTCTTGATTGCCAGATCAGTCAGAACCATCTTGAACTGCTTGACGCTTTCGAACCTAGCCCCTAAGGCAAGTTGTGCCTCGTAGTCTTCTGCTTGCAAACTTCCCGGTCAACATCGTCTCCTCTTCACAATGTTTTGAAAGACCGGCCTGTGCAGAATAGGTACCCCAATCCCAACCACCATCACCGTCAATATTGAGGTACTCATTGTCCTCTGACGCAACAGATTTCCCTTTACATGTGTCTCCTGCCGTGGAAACTCTAGAAGTAGATGCTCCCATGTGATCTGGCCGGGGTAACTCTATAAGAGGCTCATCCCACTCATCTACAGACCACGGTAATTCTACTTCATTGAAGAATTCTTCTTTGTCTGCATCTGCATCTTCATCTTCATCTTCACCTTCTACCCCATCTCCCAATCTGCGTGAAAATAATTGTATGAATGGACTTGAGAACATGACTTTATATTTAGTCGTGTATTTGAGAAATGACTTTATTTTTAGTCGTGTATTTGCTGACATGACTTTTACTCAAGTCGTGTCTTCGACAACACGACTTGTGGATAGTTAGTGAATTTGAAATCTTACCTCGCAGCTTCAAATGAATAATCTTCATCTCTTCCTCCTTTAACTGCTGATGCAGGCGTCTTATTAGCCGGGCTGGACAGCCTCTCCAGTGGTGTCTTACTGGCCGGCCTCACTTCTGCCTCTGGTATCCTCTCCTCCTCCTTATTTGCACTAGAATTCATTTGTGCCTCCATGTTATTGCCAATAGAAGTCCCCTCCACGTACAGGTGGAGTAGGCCATTTGTGCCTTGCTTGCTCTTGTGAATGATAAATATTGACTTCAGGTCTTTATCGTCTTTAAGGACGTATGGGGATTCAGAGTCAACACGATATGACAAAGATAATGTACCAGATGCAAACTTCAGCGGTAATCTTTCTTCCACTTGCTGCAGCAGTTCCAGGTACTTTACTTGTGTATCTAGAGGCATGAGCTTCCGTTTTTCGCCCACGTAAACAACTCCATTGTAGTGTAAAAGTCATGTCAGCAAACACTCCATTGTAGTGTAAGCAAACAACTATCTTCTCCATCAGTACCTGAAATTACAATACCGAAATAAGTAAAAAAATCGTAAAGTTTTCAACCGTAAATGACTGAAAATCGTCGACTTTTGCATTATAGTCATGTCGTAGAAGACACGACTTTGTATTACAGTCGTGTCGTCGAAGACACGATATTTTCGACAAGCTGAAAACTTGGTAAGTTTTCAACTTTCTTCTCTGGAACCAAATATCATTTACAAAAATCGGCATATTTGCACTTCACGTACGGTTTTTTGATGTACGATGCCTCAGTTGCACTTGTTTTTGCATACCCGGTCATTCCTGCCCGTTTTCCCGCTTTTTGGCGCGAAGATTACCTTTCCTGATTTGGACAGTGCCGGCGCCGGTGATGATATGGGCAGAGATGCCGGACGGAACGCCTTCTTCTCCGACTTAACGCGAGCTTCTCCGGGTACCCGCTCCTCAGATTCCGGGTAATATGGAAAAACGCAGAGTGTGGGTGCTTATACCTAAACTTAAGGGTATTTTGGGCACTTTTCGGGTCATATGGAAGAAAGAAAATGATTCCGGGTAATATGAGAAACCCAAAGTTGGCGCCAGGTCATATGTAAAAAGCCCGATTTTACTTCTTGTAATGGCATATGTTGTAATTGTCACAAAGGGACAGGGGCAGTTATAAAAAAAATGCGGTTTCGAAACCGCATTTTTTTATAACCGTCCCTGTCCTTTTGTGACAATTACAAATCCTGCCACTGACATCAAAATTCTTTCCAAGAATCGGATTCCTCTCAACCAAACAACTTATTTGGAAAACCTATCTTCACAAAAAGAATCTGGATTTCCTACTTCTAAAAGCCCTATCCAAACAGGGCCTAATACTCTCTATTCAATAAAGCCTATCCGTATTTAGAAATGAGTTAGCTTTATTTGACTCTATAGCCGGTACAAAGAAAAGAGTCCACCTATCCTGTGTTTAGGGTCGTGAGGGAGCAAAGTCAACTATACAATTATAGATGCATATTTTTTCAAATACAAACAAGCTTCATTGGACTGAAGGAGTAGCTGCTAAGAGAATGGTAAAAGTTTAATTCATAAGCATCTCTCAAGCTTGTTACAACAAATCTCACAAGTTAAGGGTGTGTTTGGCTACAAATTCTGAAAGAAGTGGTGATGATTCTGCTTTCTTGAGAGAATAATTGTGTTTGGTTGGTTAGAGGAAGTAGCATTTGGGTTTTGGGATGCATAGGGCATATTAAAGGCTGATAGGGGCATGCAGGTAATATTCACACTTTTTGGCTCTCAAACCTCCTCACAATGGAAGAAAGTCACTTTCGATCCTAAAGAAGTCACTATTTGACTTCGCCTAGGGGGGAAATCACTTATGGTATAAAGTCACTTCTACGTGAATCACTGAACCAACCAATTTTTGCAGGAAGTCACTCAATTCTACGGAAAGTAGGTAGAAAGTGATTTTCCCGGCAAACCAAACGCACACTAAGTGCCTATTTGGTAGCAGCTTTCTGGAGTAGGAAAGCTAAATTCTAGGGAAGAAATAGAGGGGTGGAAAATATATTTTTGGTTGGGAAGAATCAGCTTTTAGAGAAGAATTTAGGGCCCGATGGCATATTTTATAAATAAATATGGAAGATAGGGGCATATAATAGGAATGTTTTTTCCTATTATGTGCCCCTGTCTTATTTACAAAATTATAAAATATGTCACTGAGAAAAGTCAAAGAAGTGAGAAATCACTTCTTTTGAAAAATCTCCTGAAGAAGTTTGATTCTCCTAAAAATTGGTTATAAGAAGCTAGTGAGATGTTTTTTTAAGCACGGGCCACTTCAAATGAGCCAAATGGAGCAACCAATATAGGACATATATTTTTGCCGGATGTCGGTATGAATATGGAACTGAGGGAGTAGTTTCAAGGATGAGACTAACTATTTAATGGCAAAGGGAGAGGACTCGAGCATAAGTTTTTAAACATAAAAGACGAGAGGGCAGCAAAACGAATAACAAGGCCCAAGAGGAACGGAAATTGCAAGTGTAATTGTGACTCGGTTAATTTCCATCCCTATAAACATGGTTGAAGGCAATAGCCTTGTCAAAAGAATGTGTTGAGATAGGAAAAACAGCAAAGCAACTTCAAGCCTCTAAAGTTGGCTTCATAGTGGAAAGAGGAGATTTGTGATGCTAAAGAAGATAGTTTCTTCCTATTCATGGACAATTAAAATTTGGTATTTCCAAACATGCTTTCACCAAATCCTGCTCAAATCTTCCCAAAAAGCAATGGCCAAACGGTCCCTAGGCCTTGCCTTTCATAATACTTTCTCCATCCAAAATTACCTATCCTCATTAGAAAGCAAGATTAACTGATTTTAGTTCATTATGGTTTTCTAATGAAAACATGTAATTTGGGACAGAGGGAGTAACTAATAAGAGAAATAGAGGATAGCATAGTAGCTTGCTACCTTGTTAGTAAATTTCCCAGCACCATAGTCCCTCTTCAGAGATTGGAAACTCCAAAAATTATTTGACTTTTGTTGCCAAATCAACCCTTTCTTTAAGTGGCATTTTCGGAGATTGGTGGAGCTTGTCGGAGATCTAGATCTCCACTTGCGCTCTTCCATATCATCCAAGAGGATCAGATAGGTTTTTATGTTCCCCATTCCTAAGTTATAAATATTTAACTAGCTAAAATTTGAGCAGTCTTGACATTAATATTTCCAAAATCTTACCTATTCCACTTTCAATCTTTGAAGTGCTTTAGCAGTCGCCCATTGTTGGTTAACCAGACCAAATGAATTTGAGCGTTGAAATTCATTTCAGGCTATTGGGAATAGCGTATTCCACACAGGAAAAACCAAAGCTTTACCAATCCTCTCAAAGTTTAGTGTGGCTAAATAGCTCAGATCACATTCATAAAGCATATACATAAATTGAGCAGGGTTTTTCTAATAAACCTAATTCCATCCTTGCAATCATTTGCATAAGTAACTACATTTAACTCCCCACCTATAATTCATTCTAGTCATGTGACTTTAATATTCTTAGTGCTTTCCATTATTCATGCAAAAAGGAAAAAGGTAAGGAACCCATATAAACTCATTAAATAGGCAAAATTTGAATATGCAAAAACCATTTTTCCATAACAAATTTAAACTTTTACTCTCTATCTTTCCCACAAACCATGTAAGACCCAGAAAAAATTTAAGTTGAAAAGCAACTAAAATTACATTTTTGCAATCCATCGACAAAAGGCATCGACATGAAATTTTGACGATGGCCATGTGTCGATGGTTCGGGGCAGTTTAGTCGATACGGTTTTCTAATTTGATTAGACTAAATACTGGGTGTAAAAAGGATTTTAACCCTAATTTAGTCATTTTTCCATGCCCCACGATTTTAAGGAGGCAAAGGAGACTAGAGTTTGAAGCTAGGGAAGGAGAAGAGGATATCGGCTTCAGATTTTCAGAATCTAGGTAGGAAAGCTAGTGACCATATAGATCTGTATTTTTTATGATCAAATAATGGGATAGACATTTGTTTGGGTGTGATCCATTTTGTAGGATGAAAAACATGTTCCTTTGTAAATTAATTGCATGTTGTAATGACCCTTCATGATTAGATGAGTTGCATGGTTATCGAGCATGCTATGTTTTCAAATTATGTGTGACGACCCGAAAGTTGTACAAAAAAAGGAAAAAGTTTTATTGGTTGACCTAAATCAAGAAGGTAAATCTTGAACTAGAATTCTTTTAATTGAATGAATTGATCTTTTTGTGTTACATTGCTTTTTCTATTTTTCTAGAAATATGATTCAATGAGTTCCTTGTATTAGCCAGGACACTCTGGCACTATGGCTGAGCTTGGCGCCAAGGCTGAGCTAGAATAGTGTGAGACATTAGTGTAGATATTTTTGGTTAGCACATTCCTAATATAAAAAGGAATAAAAGGTAAGAGATGAACGGTGGTGATGTGATCCAAAGTTGAATATGTTACTAAGGGGCCGTTTGGGGCGTGATTAAAAGCAAAACATCCAGATGGGATGTTTTGCTACACTGTAGCATCTGGATATTTTATATATCCAGCTGAAACACCTCATGAGGTGTTTCAGCTGAATGTAAAAATCCACATGGATGCTACAGTAAATATCCAATATCCAGTCTGGATATTTTGCAATAATCACGCCCCAAACGGCCCCTAAGTTACCGTATCATAGTAAGTTTTAAAATGTTAAAAGTGTGAAGTTACCATTTATCTTGGACGCCAAAAGGGGTTGGGTGCGTAAGAATTTGAAAGGTAAAAAGGTAGTTTCCTAGATAATGATGGATTGGTGCAATTAGAATCCAAATTAATTGGGTGCCAAATTGTGTGGGTGCCAGGTTAATTTTTGGAGAAGCTTCTATTTGGACGGATGAGATGGGGGTGGAATCAGATTAAAGGAGGAGATTACATTCCATCTAGAACTAGGAAACCCAAGAATCGAAAATAAAAAGGAGAGTTGGTTGGTCATTGCATTGGTCAACCAATCTCTACTCTCTCTCGTCCTTACTCCCCCCCTCTCTCTCTCTTAATACAACATTAACCCTTCTTTGTCTCCCTCTTGGCCTCATTATACCGGCCAAGGAGAAGAGCGCATGCGCTACTGGATTTTCTACAACGCGAGAAGAATTTTCGTCGAAACAAGGTAGGATGATTTTACATAGCCTCTTTTGGATTTTTCAATTCTTGAATACCTAGTTTCTTTATGTTTTGGGAAGTCAATAATGTTGTTTCCTTGCTGAATATGTTGACATTTACATCCATGATTGTGATTCATAAATTATCAAAATAATATGCCTTGTTGTTATGTTGAAATTGTTGAAATCAATGGTGATCGTCCACTTGTGTTGATTCTTCATTACTCGCATTGAATTTTGATAAGGACTTGGCTCTGCTTGTTGCTTCTCTATTGCTACCATATTTTGTACATGACCTTGTTGTCTAGTCTAAATTATCCTAATTCATGAAGGTGTTAAACTACATATGGAAATAAGCCCTTAATATATGTCTAGGTTTGTTCGTACCTTGTCAGTATGAAGAATTATCAACCCATACCTCTATGCTTGTTCATGAATCATGGTGCCCAATAGGTATATGTAGCATGTCAAACATTGTCTCAACTATGGTTTTAAAAATCGGACCTGCCCGGCTGGTTCGACCCAGTTCGACCGGAGCTGGGAGTTTGTCGAGAGGGATCGGCCAGGTAGATTGACCTCGTCGACCCTGTCTAACCTACCATGTTGAACTAGTGACCCGGCTGACCAAACCGGGAGGGTTTTTGTTTCCCCTTTCACCCCGATTCCTTTTCCTCATCTCCCCAATTAGCCGACTCCCATTCCTCTAATTCTCATTCCTCTCCTCAATCCCTAATCCCCATCCCCAAGCCTGCCAGCGGCCAGTTCCCCTGCCTCAGCTCTCCTTCGCCCCAGCAGTCCCTCGGCCATCCGTCACCCCAACTCTCCCTCGGCCATTCCTCACCTCACCTCCCTAGTCCAGCCCTTGAACCGGGTTGAACCTACTCCGCACGAATTCCAGGTCGATGACCGGTTCGGTTTTTAAAACCTTGGTCTCAACTGCTAGTTGGTCTCTAATTGTCTGGTCATAGTTCTATTTATTCGATCTTAATTGTCCTACTAGATGTGGTGCTATAAGTGTGTCATATGCAATCCAACCGATATGTTATATTCCAAATTGCAATACTAATGGCTGATATGTCCATAATCAACACATATGTATCATGTAAACATTCACTTAAACTACTAATTGTCTAGAATAAAGTACTGTAATTGGATTACAAGCCCAACATATGAGTTATTCTCTGTTAGGTTACTAAGGTTGTCGGTTCTAGCTAAGTACTATTTATCCATAAGAAAAGCCTCTATTCTCAATTATTGACAAGTGAACTATGCAGATAGAATGAATAGTATAGTAAAGGGGGATCAGTTTATTATAATTGCACCACAAGTTATACTACAATAGAAATTACAACAGATGTGCCTAAAGTTATTCATGAGAAATTTTAATTCACTAATAATATAAGGTGAACCATGATAATTTGACCATTAGTATTCTAATAAGTGTTCAATTCATTAAAATTGTACCATATGATGTACTACTGTAGCAGTAGGAGTCGGCTTGTTTCAATTTTGGCCAATCTCTATTTAATCTTTAAAATTGTATTATAGAATATTAATTCGTATAATACAAATACACCTATAACCAACATAAAGAATCTCATTATATTGAAGTTAAGGATCTCTAATGATCGACAGAGACATTAGGTTCAGAACCACATTGTCTGGTTGACTGTTTCTGTCTTTCATGACTGCTCTGCTTCTTTTCTATCTTTTTTTATTTATTCTTCCATTAGAACTCGAATGCCCTATTCTTCGATTCAAATCTTATCATTCTTAGAGTCATTATGGATATATTTACCATGATTTATTCTTCAGTGGTTCTTATTCAATTTCAATTACTTGTAATATTTCTGAGTTGTTTGAGTGTTATTTATTCTACTACTTGCAAGTCGGTTATAATTAGGAAAGCCAGTTTCCATAGAGATTGTTGCGACATCTCTGCTTTCGCATATCAATTGTTGAGTAATTCTCTACAAGGACCTTACGAGGTTCCCTCCGTTGTGGAATCATAGTATGCTCAACAAGCCATGATAGATCTTGCGAGATCTATCTCTTGCAATACTAAGTATATTTCCTTCTAAAATTGCCTCTTAAGGTCCTCTCCTAATCCTACTTGAGGTGCATAAGCACTAACAACATTAACTATGAAATCCCCTAACGTTAGCTTCACTAATATAATTATATCACTAAATCTCTTGACACCTACAAGACTTTGCCTCAAATCCTTATCCACCACTATACCCACTCCATTCCTATTTGAAACTTTACCTACATAAACTAGTTTAAAGCCTTTCCCCAGCTCCCTAGCCTTCTCTCCTACAAACTTAATCTCCTGCAAGCAAGCTATGTTAACCCTCCTTCTCTTGAGTGTTTCTACTAACTCCATACCCTTACCCTTTAAGGTCCTAATATTCCACGATGCCGCTCTAATCCTATGCTCATGGACTAGCTTCTTTACTCGCGCCCATCCAAACCAATGCGAGAACCCTTGCCCACTTTTCATTGCAACCGGGCGTTGTTGCAATGCGTTGCTTCCAGGGAATGCCCTAACTCTAGCTAGAATGTTTGGTGTAAGATCCATAGAGATTGACGGAGTTTTTACAGCCGACTGTTAACCTGACGCTAACCCTCCTCCTTTTCCTCGGACTTGGGACCGGGCATTGTGAGACACAATGGCGGAGTTTTAATAAAAAAGCTAATACCACACTTAATGTCATAGAGCCCTTCAACTAGAGCTCGGCCAACCTAAAGCTTAATTATTCGAACATATGCTTCCTAGGTTTACAATGTCTCATCCATGCTAAAAATTTAGTTAACACAAAGAAAATAATGGGCCTTACACTTGTTCCTTTATCATGGCACTTTACCCCCTGCCTTTTCCCCTCCACTGATCCTATCGGTAGTCTCCAACCTCCTATTCATTATTTGCCCCCATTTGCACCCCCACTTGATCATGATCATGAGATTGTGTTATCTTATTCGTTGGATGAGGCGTCCTGCATCTGACATGTCGTGGATCACAAAGGATGAATTATGCTCAGTGCTCCAGATCGCCCAAAGTAGTACCATGCTGACTCTCTGGAGGTGAGTCCTTTTTAGCCGGGAGGATTGATGCAGATGTAGGAGATGGACTGTACACTTATATTATTTTTCTAGAGGCTCTCTAGAAATATATTATTTTTATTTGAGGGTATTTGTTGTTTTCAGTGTTGGAATTGGAATAAGATTATTTTCTGATTTTTTATACCAGAAGTCCAGTAAAATTGATTTATTTTCAAATGCAGACATTCGCTGTTGGACAAAGGAAGTAGCAAGTTCTTTTGTTTTATTGTTGGGGGGCACAACTCTCGAGTTCAAGAATTTTTCATCCTCCCCGTTATGTCCTCCTTCAAATACTCAACCAATGGAATGCGTCATAGACATGACCCAAAATTGAGAATTTGAGATGACTTGAACATGAAGGCTGTGGCCGTCCATCAAAACCCTTTTGTTAGCAGACGGCCATCTACTTCGTTCCCCTTCCGGGCTTCCCAGACCAGTTCCCAGTTCCCAGTTCCCAGTTCCCCTATTCTCCTGCCGCACCTTTATCCACCAATTCTCCATTGCAGGTACCAAGTTTCAGAAACTCAAGTGTAATTTTATCAGGATGTTAGATAGGCTTTTTGGGTAGTACTTGTGACGCTATTTCTCTGCTTTTCTGCCAGTTACTTCTCTTTTTTGGCTAATAATTCAGTGCTTCTCTGCTCTTCTAAGTTGCAAATGCACATATATTTGTATCACCTAGTTCTTTTACTTTTCTGCCGAATTTTGTCTTGTTTGCTCTTTTTTCTGTTTGTGGTATTTGCTTTGGTTTGGCACTTTGCAAAAACCCTATGGATTCTGAAGAGATACCTTAAGCTGTTTTTTCTTTTCAGAGAAAAGAAAATACTCCCTCCGTCCTAAAATAACTGCCACATCCTAAAAAAGTGGGCACTGCTGAGTATTATATTCTTTACATTCCATCTTGTTGTACATATATAAAAGTACTATGGGGATATAGTATATCCGCATGTTTGAGCTTGTACTAGATATGAAGATGGAATTCCATAGCATGATTTGCAATAACGAGACCTTGTTCTGGTGGTCATGCTTCCATTTTGTTGGTTCATGTAGCTTGTCATGACTTGGTAAACATGATTTGATTAAGACGAGTAGTAGATACCCTTTCTTTTGTTTTAATGTAGTTTTAAGCACAGGTCAAAATAAGACACCTGCTTAATTGATTTATGCACTCCTCCCACATAATTGTTTGCATCAGAGGTTTTAGATGGATCATTTTTAGTTCATTTCAGATCTCCATTCCGTACAATGAATGTTTGATGGAGTATAAATTTACGTATTGTATTTAGTATCTTATAAGTTCTAAAATTTGACTGCTCAGAACATAGGAACGATGGGCAAAGCAGAAGAAGGGAGTGCAATTACAGATGCAGGCAATGCAGGCGGGGCCAATTTTGTTGTATTTCGTAACCCAACTGCCCAACAAAAGGTTTCTCCCTTGAAGCTCGAAGTTGAAGAAGAAGCACCTCAAGGAATGAGCCCAAAGAACATGTGGCAGGTCTTTGTTTCTCTTTCCCTTTCAATTGTTATAACTCCATTTTATGTTCTCATATTTGGCATCTGGATGACCAATTGTCCACCACCTTTTCTGATGACTACAAAAAATTAGTTTTTTTTGTGGCAATTTTTATCAATAATTAGTTATTTCTAATTTAGATGATATATATGGTATGTGGTTTAATTTGTCGAAAACACTGTGTGATCATACCTGAAATGAGTCCAACTTCCATTCTCTGAATTAAGAAAAGCATTCGGACAATAAGAAATCTTCTCACTTTGTAACTTTGACAAAAAGAAAAAATCATCTGACAGAATTAGTTTGGTCATCGAAATTTACTGAGTGAAGGTACCATTCACTTAAATAGTAAATATCTTAAAGGTAATCTGTCTTAATGGGTCATTATAAATGTATCCTCGAGTGTAAGTTATGGGATATGTGGAAAAAAAGTGTAATATTTTACAGTACTGCAGAGTTTATCCTTTGTAATTTTTGGTGAAGAGGCATACTAAGATTTTGTATGAGAGACCAACTGACTTATCAAGATACACCAGAAGTCTTAAAACTTTCAGAGGTTCTCTGCCTGAAATGGCTGTGGAGAAGTTGGTGAAGTTAATGTGAAAATCAGGTGGTAAAAATTTTGCTGTATCTAAATGCTTATGGTGAAAATTTATGACAAAATGGAAGCCATGATGTGGGTAGTGAAATACTATGTGACGTATAACTCGTTTCTTCTGAGCTATTTCATTGTATTTCATTAGCTAAATGGGAAATTGTTCAACGTTTAGAAGCCTAGTAGGATTAAAGTGTCTGGTGCAAAAAGCCCATCTGCTATTCAACTTCTTATTCATTTTCTCTTAGATTAGGAAACTTTCAAATATTTGATTTATGTCAGACCTTGTTGAGGTAATACTAATGAAAATGTTCTTCACATCCAGAAATGTACTTTCATAGACCAAAGTTCTTATTTAACTTACAAACATAGATAATGAGTATAAAGGGCAGAGTAAGAACGATATGGTAACAAACCCTTAAAAAAGGAATAAGTTCAGAAGTTATTTACGAGAACAGAGGTTTTTTTGCTGTTGTTGTTTGTGTTTTCCCAGCGCTTATGGACACCTATGTAGTTATATGTAACTGCAACAATACATTTCTAGTTTATTGCCGGATATGGTCAAGCTTGGTGATATTTGTGTAATAGGAGCTCCACCAATGTAATGGATCTACTAATTCACTAAAACATAGCATTGATTTAGAAAATGATTTCGTCGTTACAATGGAAACATGTTTGCCACAATTTTAGGCCACTGGTGATGCAGATCAGCACACCCGAATGTTGATTTTTATAATTCACTTATTTTGTGTAGTTTTTGTTTATTGTTTGTTTGATTGTATTTTTTTGCTTGGCTTGGTATTTGAGCGTGCTTTATTAATCAGGGCAACGTGCCAATAAATTGACAGTTGAGTATCCCTATGATATAATTCTGCCATTTAGTGCTTTGATCTGCCATTGGTCCCTGCTTTTGTCCTTTTGAGCTTGTGTTTTAGCAGTTAGTTGTTCTTTTCCTGGAATTGTGTGCTCCAGAGGCTCTAACTTTTAGATTCTTGTTCTTCAGTACTATGAAGCTTCATGTTCACTTGTCTAGTCGCCAAACTAAACACAATCCTTTCCGAGAAAATTAGGCACTTTCCTCATGTCTTGCTTTGAGTGTGGCTATTTAGTTCATGATTTCCGTGAGCTATACCTGACTTGAACATCTTTTGTTCAAATGCTTTAAACCTCGTGTCAATTTGCCAGAAAGCACACTTTGACGAAACTTCTATCTTACATGGTTGGTAAGGTATATCTCATGTGACTGCATTTATAACTTTACATGTGAACAAGGGTATGGCCCCC
The DNA here is from genome assembly GCA_039654745.1 of Houttuynia cordata. NCBI lineage: Eukaryota > Viridiplantae > Streptophyta > Magnoliopsida > Piperales > Saururaceae > Houttuynia > Houttuynia cordata. Next base: position 51,787,647 of record CM077504.1, on the reverse strand, counting down.
TCTTCGGAGGGTTGCGTCAGGAAGGGCATCCGGCGTAAAAACTTGCCACTATGTTTCTTTGCATGGATTTTGTACCATTTTGATTCCGATAAGAGTCAAATGCGGTATATAATCCATGCCGCCGACCCCAATAGCTGGGATAAGGCGTATGATGATGATGATGATGACATGTGAACAAGGGTATGTTCTTAATTTTTCTCTAATGAAGCTAGATAATATGCAAAGAGAATATTTTGTTGCTTAATCAGTTCAAGAATATTTGAATCGCTTTCTATGAATTTGTATTGTGATGACTTCTCATATGCCCACCTCAAACTCATGGTGGTAAATCCGGAAGATTGAGTTCGCCTCAAAGAAGAAGATAATGGATACATAATCCATTTTGATAGTATCCGCAATTTGCTCTTTGAACTGGGAAGATGAGCCACCTTAGTGGTTACATTGATAATTGTTCAGGAATGAACTCAACATCAATGTAAATATGTGTGTTGTGACCGTTTAAGAGCGAACTTGTGGGCATATTCAAGGCACGGATATCGTCAGAGTAAAGAGTCGGAGAACCTGGTAAGAAAACCTGAAGGTGCCGAAGGAAGTGCAGGATCCATAAAAATTCAGTCGTGGTAGAAGTCATAATCATAATCATAATCATAATCAATTAGCGCCTTTTCCCAACTATTTGGGGTCAGCGACACGGATCCTACTCCTCCATTCCAACCTGTTTTGGGCTACCTCTTTTGTAAGAGATAATAAAGTCAAATCCTTTTTTATTAACTCCATCCAAGTTTTCTTAGGTCTCCCTCTCCCTCTTTTAGCATCGTTTACCTGTATCCCTTCTAATCTTCTCACAGGGGCATCTAAAGGTCTTCTTTGCATATGCCCATACCACCGCAACCTACATTCCCTCAGCTTCTCCCCTAAAGGCGCTACACCCAGGCTCTCACGAATATATTCATTTCTAATCCTATCTCTCCTAGTTATCCCACTCATCCACCTCAACATTCTCATTTCGGCTACATTCAACTTATCTATATGACTCCTCTTTGGTGCCCAGCACTCCGCTCCATAGAGTATTGCAGGCCTAATAGCTGTCCTATAGAACTTGCCTTTAAGTCTTTTTGGAACCCGCTTATCACACAACACTCCCGAGGCTGCCCTCCACTTTACCCACCCCGCATTTATCCTATGCACCACATCCCTATCAATATCCCCTTCTTTATGGAAAATAGATCCTAAGTAACGAAATTGATCACACCTTGGCACTTCTTGCCCATCTATTTCAACTAGGGCTCTATCTATAGTCGTGGTAGAAGTAAGAGCTTAATATTCAACTTTGACACTAGAACGAGAAATTGTGACTTTCTTCTTGGCACTCCATGACAAAAGATTTGGCGGAGGAATGCTGCATATCTAGTGGTGGAGCGACGATTGCCAAGGCACCCAACACAATCAGGGTAAGAGAAGGCCCATAGTGAGAGGTCGGCCAACTGGTAGAATTGTAGACCATGTTACAATGCATCCTTGACTTAATGGACAATCCGCTTGACCACTTACTTCTCCGGCTTGCCTTCCAATGGTGTGTGCGTATAACACCTCTCTTCATCTGGCAGAAGAAGGGCTGCCAAGTTCTGCTCCTTCCCATGTACATGGCAAATATTATTCTTGCAGGTAGTCGTAATTCTTTTAGTCAAACTCTGAACTTGTTCCAGTAGTTTGATTTTAAGCTTTTGTACCTTTTACACTTCTTCTTGAGCATCAAGTGGTTTCATGCTCTTCTTCCCTTGTTCTATATCAGGTATAGTATGTAGTCAGATTTTGTAGAGTCCAAAATGTGGCCTTCCAAGAGCCTGCTAGAGTTCCAAGCCCTCATACTTCTCTTATCGGTTTGATCCTATGCCTTAACCATCCAGTTATAGCCGACAGTTGGCTCTCAGTATCTCACCATTAGTGCTCGGGATTTGACCTTCACCATATGTGCCAACTTATGCTTCGACAACTTTTAGCCCATGTTGATGACTTCAAGCAAATTTTTCGTTATGTCAAGGGCACATTTTCTAATGGTCTACAATTCCACCGATGCCAACCTTTTTATCTGCATGCCTTTTTTGACGTTCATCAGGCTGGATGTTGAGAGATTATCATTGCTCCACCACTGGGTATGCAGCATGCCTAGGCCCCAACGCAACCTACTATTTCTCGCTCTTGGCGAAGCTAAATATCAGGCTCTTGCTTCCACCACAACTACAGTTTTATGGGTCTTGCACTTACTTGGGTGCTTCAGGTTCCCTTACTACTCTTCACTGCAGCAAAATTAGTGTCTTACATATGTTCAAGAATCTGGTCTTTCATAGTCATTCATAATATATTGAGATCGGCATTCATGCATATCTCAATGAGACCATTAAGGTGGCCCATCTTTTCGAATCAGAGCAAATCCATATATCGTCACGAAGGCCTTAACTATTTTCTTCTTCTTTAAGGCATGCTCAATCTTTGGGACTTCCCTTGAGGTAGGATATGAGTTGTCGTCAAAATCCAAATTCATTGAAACCGGTTTAGATCATTTTGAACTGGTCGATGCCAATTTTGCAAATTATATGACGTTATTTTGCTCCTGTAATTAAGCAACAAAATATTCTTTCTGTACAAATAATCTCCTTGTACACATGTAAAGGTTTATATGTACAGACAATGACGAAGTGGGGGAAGGGAGTTGCCAAGGTGGGTGCAATGACGGAGGAGGAAAGGGATGAAGTTGGGGGAGCGGGAAGAAGAGGCAGTGGCTTTCATTTTTTTTAAAAGCTAATTTAATCATGACACCAGCAGCTGATCCACTGAACTGCCTCAAATAATCGAACATAGTTCAACCCGACCCAGTCACCAAAACAGTTTGGTGTCTTGTTCGTTTTCAAAATGCTGCCAAATTTGTATGGAACAAAGTTTTTTTTTTTTTTTTGTAAAAGACTTTGAAATTCCTTTGAAATGGTGTCTGTCCAATGTTTTCTAACATCTAGGGAAACATCTAAGATATTAAAAATCGTGGTGAAATTTTGGTTAAACACTTTTGGAAAAAGCATTAAATATAGGCTGCCCTCATGGAATAAATAAAAGTCATGAACAAACAATGACATTTAATCGCCAGCCTGGAGTCCTGATATTAGTAATTATAGAATTTTATAAACTAAGTTTGATCATAGATTAGCTTGCACAATGTTCATTAACTTAGTGTTGATTTTGTTGTGCTTGTTGTCAATGGACATTCTGTTGCCTTTATCAATTCATTAACTTCTCAAAGTTGCTTCTTCAATTGAGATGCTTAGGAGTGAGGTGATAATTCTAAAGCTAGAAATGCTGCTTTGGCTGTTCAGGTTTATGCTCTTACTGGATTTATGGTTATGAGGTGGTTTTGGGCAAGATGGACAGAAAGGAAGAATGACTCATCTGGAGAAGCATCTGGTGGAAGCTAATCAAATAATTAAATGTTATTACACATAACTGTGCTTCTGTTATACCGAAAAAGAAAAGAGAAAACATATTTATGCTTCTATATTTATTTCTGTTTAGATAAAGGAGTTGTTAATAGATTCTGTATGAGTTTATTTGATGAGTAGGAATCTTCGATTATGCAATTTCGGCGCCAGGATGTCACTTATTCATGCCCCATTTTCTTTCTTTGGCTCATTGCAGATTATATCGTTGTTGGGAAAACATACATATTGAAAGAGAACTATAGAAGTAATAACGCTTGAAAAGGTTAAACCATTCCAATGATGCATGAAAGGGTTTGATCCCGGACCCGGCCATCAGAAGGGCTGGGTTAGGGTTTAATTTCCTCTGTTACGACTTACGATAGGTCACCTACGGGTGGTGGTAAAAAAAAAGGAAAAGAACAGTCATTTCGTTAACTTCAGCAAAAAAAAAAAAGTCATTTCAAATAGGTTAAGAGAAAAGTAATCACCACTGCAGTCCAGCATACGTTTTCGTTTTTTAGCAGCTGTGAGTCCCCATCTCGAAGGCTATAGTTTCTACAACTAAACTATCAAGTATCCACAATGTATTTACATATATAGGGTCTAGTATGAGGAAGGTTGCAGGAAGCCAATTACAACTAGAAAAAAAGTATGCACAAAAGAGTAATAATAAAACCGTACATAGCTCAAGCACATAAAGAGGGATTCACTTAATATAGCAACTACCAACCATAGTCCAACCGTGCTCAACCGGGGGTCAACCTGGTCAACTCGTGTTGACCCGATTGCTAACATCATTAATACAAAAAATGGAACCCTCCTCTTTCTCAAAACTTTATATGATATAAAAACTTTACATAATTTAATATTCCCCGTGTAGTAATTTAATGAACAAAATAATTATATTAAAAAAATAAAACTCTTAAATAAAAAAATAAATATTTTTTTAGACAAAAAAATATGCGGTAGGAGATTCTAACGATGTTGAAAGAAAAATAAAAGGATGTATGAAAAAAAAGAAAAAAAAAGAAATTGTGTTTGAAAGAACTTAAACCCGACTCAATATGGGATCATGGTTTTAAAATCAGACCGGCCCGACCAGTTTGATCCGGTTCAACTGGGTGGGTTAAACGAGGTCGACTGGGTCAATCGACATGGCCGACCCCGCTCGAAAACCCAACCGGCTCTGTTCAAACCGGGTCGAACTGGCCGACCCAGTCCAGTTTTTAAAGCCATGCTACAAACTCAATGCCTAAGTAGAACAACTTCATCATATATTCTTCACTCATTGTTGAGCATGTACTTCAGTAACTTTCTATTAGTTGTGGACATGGGAAACTTGATTCAGTTTTTTTATTTAGACACTAGAGTTTTTAGATATCATTTCTAATTGTAGCACCTTTTTTCCCAATTGGTGAACAAGTGGTTTTACGACAATCCTAATTATTATGAACACTAAAGTACAATGATAATAGTTAGGTACTCAGGATAACTAATAGTGCAAGTAGAATAACAGTTTGTAATCTATTATTGTGGGGCAAACTTATGCCAAGGTTTCAGGAACTAACCCTCTTGCAATCCCCTTCCTTTGCACCTCCAATTAGTCGACCACATTGACTACCCCGAACCACCCTCCAAGCTCAAGCATGACCACTTCTATTGGATCTCCACAAGTGCTATTATCATGGCTCATGCTCCATGTTCGGCCACAACAGCGGGAAGGTTGGCTTATATGCTGGTTCTGCTCCCTTAACCCCTCAGCAGCCTGTGCCTCATGCTTTAAATTTTATGCTATCACTGATCCTAGAAAAAAACAAAAAAAAAAAACAAAAAATTGTTTCCAGAAAAGCAGCTATAATCACTACGTCTTGACCATCATTGCAACCCACTATTTCTCAAGTAGAATTTACTCCATCTGCCCTTGCAATTGGTTTCCTCTCTAGGGGTCCTGGTGATTTTTGTTTATAATAGCATGCAGCAGGAATCAATAATCAAGTTAAATATTCAAGTATGGCTAGTACACGGTTCACTTCTCAGAAGTGGGAAAATGTGAATCAATAATTTGGATTTAGAATGACTGTCAAAGAACACAAAAAGAAATGGGCGAAAACGGATAAGAAATGAACGAGTTATGATATTTTGAAGTTTGCCATAAAATCGTGTGTTCTTGTGCATGATGATGAACCAAGACTAATTACTTATTATTTGAATAATAACTTTTATTTATCTACTTAATTATTTTTACTTGTAATTGTAATATTACAAGGTCGATCCTAAGAGATTGACTAATGTGATTAAAAAATCAGTTCAAAGTAGCAAACGAAAGAAATTAGGAGTGAAGTAGAGTAGAAAATTCAATAAAATAAAATATTGAGGCATTAAGGGTAGGTCATTGTAATATCTAATGAGGTACTTCATGTATCAACTTTTCCCAATTAGGGCGAATGAAGATTTTCCCTAATTGGATAATATGAACATTAAGAACAAACAACAAAACTTGGTTAAATGAAGGATTATAATATTTAAATATTCAAGAATTCTATGTATCAAAATCACAAAGGATCAAGAAGGAAATCAAGTATCCTATGTATTAAAAAAAGAAAGAACCAAAGATAAATAATAATCACTATTGAAACATCATTTCAAATATCCAATACATAATTATAGCCCAATAATTAACATGAAAAGAACTTCATTAAAATATCACAAATCCCACCCTCTAGCCTTAGTTAGGGGTTTAGCCAACCATTATAATAAAATAAAATAAAACTTACAAAGAAAAAAATAATAAAAAAAAGTTGAAGGGAGAGAGAAGTGGTCGTCCTTGGAAGAGGTAGAGAATTTGATGCCCTGAAGAAGAGTTCGGGTATTGCTTATATAATGGCTGGAAAAGATTAGCAATGGAAAGACACCAATCAAATTTCCTGTCATTACTCTATAATTGAGTCTTAACTTATTTTGAGCATCACTAATTGATTTTGTTCAACTTCCAAATGAGCATTCATTAGTTGCATGAAATAATGCTAGAGAATCCTTCTTTCAATCACTTTTCTCTCAGCTTTATTTATCTTCAAAAATTACTAAATATAATGCTCAATCATGTCCTATCCACCTACTACTGCAAAATTTGAATATTCAACAGATTTCTTACTTGCCTTTTCTTCATTGTCATTTCTTGATTGCCAGAATCAGCTCATAGTTGATTGCCAATTATTGCCTTAATTAGCTCATAGTTGATTGGCAATAATTACCTTGATTAGCTCATAGTTGCAGATCTTCACAATCCTTCAAGTACAGTCTTTAGAGATTCAAGATTCACAAGTCGGCCCATTAAAGAATTACCTATAACACACAATTGGCTTAATAAGTTAATATAAAATTCACAACACTAGATCCATAGATATAAAAATAGTTGTGGCTAATTTATTTCTACACATTTAAATCCCAAATAATACTGAATGTCGCTCACTTATGAATTAAGTTTCTAAATAGCTATTACTATGAAAACATTCTTCTTTGCCCTTGGACTGCTATAAAACACACTAGAATCATGGAGTTTAAGACATTAATAATTTAACATAATTTGAGCACATCACACGATTCCAATTGAAGTCGTGTGTTCGTCCACATGCTAGCAATGGAGTCATGTCTTGTTATACATGACTCCATTCCTAGCATGTGCACGAACACACGACTTCAATTGGAGTCGTGAATAAGAACACACGCTTTTACGACAAAATTTAAAATATCATAACTCGTTAATTTTTTATCTATTTTTTCCTATCTTTTTGCATTCTTCATTATTTTTTCTTCTCTTTATCCCAATGAGGTGTAAAACACATCTACTAGTGGATATGACAAATTTCTAAAGATGGATCATGTGATGAAGCCGTTATTAATATCCTTTTTTTCTTTTTCTTTCTTCCTCATCTTAGATCCATCGCATAAAGAGTCACTCCTCTTTTTAAATTGGTCATTCCACTATATAATGCCTCAATATCTTTCTGTGGACATCAAAACGGTTACCCATTGGTGCTCGAACCGCTCGTGGACATCAAATAAGAGGATAAAAATGGGCAAATGCGCGAAATATTTGTCGGCGAGTGGCAAGTACTATTTATATATTCATCAACCACTATATGATGTCTCAATATCTTTTTGTGATCATAATGAAATAGAAGAGGAGGAAAAATAAGGAAGAACGAAAAAAAAGCAAAAAAAATGGATAAAAAATGAGCGAGTTATGATATTTTGAAGTTTGTCGTAAAAACGTGTGTTCTTATGCACGACTCCAATTGAAGTTGTGTGTTCGTGCACACGCTAGCTATGGTGTCGTACACACGTTTTTAAGGCAAACTTCAAAATGTTATAACTCTCTCATTTTTTATCCATTTTTGTCTTTTATTCGTTCTTTATTATTTTTTCTCCATTTTATCCTAATGAAGATATCCTAAATTTATTTTACACAACTTTTAGTTGGCTTGATGAATATAAAAATACTACTTGCCACTTGATGACGAGTATTTCACACATTTGCCTATTTTTATCCTCTTATTTGATGTCCACGAGTGGTTCTAACACTAATGGGTGGCCATTACATGTAGATCTCAACTTCTATAGTAAGCCAGGCTTCCCCATTGCTCTTACATCAAAATCCCGCGATCAGAGCCTTTTTCTGAGCGTGGGCGGCCGTCAGCTTTAGTCTGAATCGCCGCGACGTTCGAAGCTTCGCCGGAAAGGCTCCTCCTCCGAGTCGAATGTTACTGGAATGCCCTCGTCGGATAAAAATGAAAAAATTCTGCTGGTTAAAATGTTTCAAAGCCCAAGAGGGGCATTTTGGAAAGTTCAAGTCCCATTTCTTGTTGATATGGAAGTTCTTTGGAGATTCTAAGTGATATGGGAAAAATGCGAGTGGCGCCATGTAATATGGAAAAAACCCCATGATCATGTTGTTCCATCAATGAATATAAACATTTCATTATTGGATTTTGGATTTGAATTTATGTTTGGATGTCTACATTCCAATGTGAAACTTCATATTGATGTAGAAATTTTGTTTTTACCTTTTTTGTTTCTATCAAATACTTGTAGAACAATCTTTGAGCTTTTTACATATTAACTGGTGCCAACTTTCGTTTTCTCATATTACTAGGAATCTCTTTGTTTTCTCCATATGACCTGAAAACTACCCAGAATACCATTCTTCCCAAAATCTAATGTAAATCTTCCTTATTCCCAAAATTAGCGATTTGCAGGAGCATCCAGTTGGAGAATAAGACATTCCGGCGAAGGTATGTCCATCATCGCGGTTCAAATCACCGGCGGCCCCTTCCAACCTGGAAAAAATAAAAGTTTATGCCGGAAAAACATCAAATCAGCGAGAAAGACGAGAAAAAAATCTATGATGAATGGATTTTGATGTAAGAGTAGCGGTGAAGCCCGCCCAACTATAAAAATTGAGATATATATGTAAAGAAACACATATAAAGGCCACCCATTGGTCAAGTACCGCTCGTGGACATAAAAAAAGAGGATAAAAATGGGCAAAAGCGTGAAATACTTGTCGGCGGGCGACAATTTCAATTTATATATCTTTCTGTGATCTAAATAAAATGGAAGAGGAGGAAAAATAAGGAAGAATGCAAAAGAAATGGGAAAAAATAGATAAAAAATGAGCGAGTTATGACATTTTGAAAATTTCAGTAAAATCATGTCGTGAGTACACGACTTGAATTCAAGTCGTGTACTCGATGATGCGATTTTATTGCGATTTTTAAAATGTCATAACGTGCTCATCCTTTTTTTGCCCATTTTTTTTCATTCTTCCATATTTTGCCTCTTCTTCCACCTCATGAAAATATATTAGGATGAAAAAAGAATAAAAAATAAGAAGAAAGTGGAAGCATTCCGACGTCCGGAGCTTCGCCGGAAAGCTTCCACTTTCTTCTTTCTTCGCCGCAAATCTTTTCTAAATTCGATTTTTCATTTCTAATGAATATGAGTAACTAAATCAATATGGAAACCTGCTGATAATAGTTTGGCTCAGCAGGTCACTGGCGGGGTAAGAAGCCAACAATAGGTGTCGTCAACCAACGTCCAAACTGGAAGTCTATACTCCATCCCCGTCCAAACAAGAAAATCCAAACAAAGCCCGACGAGCTTGGATATCTCGTCCGAAGAGCTTCAACCTCTGCTTCTCCTCACCCTTCCTCCTCTTCTGCTCCACTGCATATCCTACCTACCTATGCACTTCCACAAAACTGTTATTCCAAGGCGGACACAAACATGAAGAGCACCCTAGAGCCAGTCAGTAGTATCTCCTCTGCGGCCCCCTCTGGCTCTTCTTTGTCCAACCACCTTGAGACTGTCGACTAGTTTGCAGGTTTTGTTGGCAAGTTGGTGCCTATCTTTGACGAGATGAGGGGCAACCATGCTATGGACATGCCCCCCCCATGCGAAGAGCTCTTGGGTCGCTTGAAACAGAGCTCAAGCGAGCTCAATTCCTCGTGTATTCAAAGACACGACTTAAATTCAAGTCATGTTTTTGACGACACGATTTTACTGCAATTTTCAAAATGTCCTAACTCGCTCATTTTTTATCCGTTTTTGCCCTTTTTTTTTTTGCGTTCTTCCTTATTTTTCCTCCTCTTACACCTCGTAAAGATATAATAGGATAAAAAATGAAAAAAAATAAGAAGAAAGAAGATAAGTAGAAGCTTTCCGGCGAAGCTTCAGATGTCGAATGCTTCCACTTTTTTCTTATTTTTTTCTTCCCTAATATATCTTCATGAGGTAGAAGAGGAGGAAAAATAAGGAAGAAAAAAAAAAAATAAAAAATGAGCGAGTTATGATATTTTAAAAAATTGCAGTAAAATCATGTAGAAAAATACACGACTTGAATTCAAGTCGTGCACTCGACAACACAATTTTAGTGGAATTTTCAAAATGTCATAACTCGCTCATTTTTATCCATTTTTTCCTATTTTTTTTGTATTTTTCCTTATTTTTCCTCCTCTTCCATTTCATTTAGATCACAGAAAGATATATAAATTGAAATTTTCGCCCGCCGACAAGTACATTTCATGCTTTTGTCCATTTTTATCCTCTTATTTGATATCCACGAGCGGTGCTCGATCAATGGGTGGCCTTTATAGGTGTATCTTTACATGTATATCTCAATTTTTGTAGTTGGGCGGGCTTCCTCGCTGCTCTTACATCAAAATCCATTCATCATAGATTTTTTCTCGTCTTTTTTGCTGATTTTGATGTTTTTCAGCATGAAATTTTATTTTTCCCGGGTTGGACGGCGCCGGCGGTGATTTGAACCGCGATGATGGACGGACCTTTACTGGAATGTCTTCTTTCCCAACTTAATACTCTCGCAAATCGCTAATTTTTGGGAAGAATGAAGCATTTTGGATACAAAAGGCACAAAAAATATAAAAGAAGGGTATTTCCGGTACTCTAGGTGCCAATTTCAGGTCATATGGGATTTCACTGGAAAAACCAGTTAATATGGGAATCTAAAAGTTGGCGCTAAGTAATATGGAAAAATTAGAAATCTTCCCAAGAGATATCCCATAAGCCTTACAAATTTTCACCAAAAATGTGACTCGCCTATCAGAATGAAGGTCCTCATACTTGATGAACACTGACAACCATATTGTTGATAAAAACCTACTCCATTCAATAAAACATGTCTGCATTGCAAATTGAGTGGATTTTATTAGACTGCCAATATTCAAAACAGAGTTTTTGGTTCCTCTTCTGCGTTTCTTCACCTACAGATGAACTTCATCTCCTTGTTACTGAAGGTTAGAGAAGAATGGAGAATTAGTCTAGTTCCCAACTCCTCGTTTCTAAACCCTAATCATTATTCTTCTCCCCGTCCAAAACCATCCATCTCTATAAATTCCGTCACTGCTACAATTGTAAATTGAATGATCTACATCACTTGTCATCTCTATTGAGCGGCCAATAGTTTGACCCACCCTTGAGATTGACTAGATTTTCGTGAAGTTTCACAGCTGGTATCAACTGTCGCTCATACTAGTTGACTGAAAACCCTTATTGTGTAATACTCAAACTACAAATAGGTTACCAAACTCCGGTTTGATAAGCTCCAAGGCCCAAATTCTACTATTCTTCTACTTTGGAAGCCCAAGAGATGGCACAAAGGAGGCTTGGAGGAGCTTATCAAATAGAATTGGATCATACTTTGTGTTGAACTCTCCTCTAACGACTTTTGGAGCTCCAGAGATGAAAGTTCGTATCAAACTGTGTATTTGCTTTTAGAGTATCTCTACTAATTACTTTCGAACGAAGGATGCTTAAAGATTTATTGGATAAGTAGATGCTTAAAAATTTATATTGAGACTACCTACTACTCAGTTATATTTTGAATTGTATTAGTATTCCTAAATCAGGTTCTAAATGTAATAGCATGACAATAAAATTATTATGAATGGGGCTAGCCTGTGCTGCAGTACTAGTGCGCTGTAGCCAGTAGCCGTCAAGGCTAGTTTTTTCTTATTATTATTACTAAAAGGATATGCTGTTGTTTATACTTGTGTACTCCCGTTGTTCAAAAAGGTTCGGTCTATTTGAAAATGAGTTAAATTTATTGGCCCTAGAGCCCATTGCGCTTCAAGCTTATGTCCAATGTCCAAAAACGTTGCTTCGAACTTGAATGCGAAATCCAGCCATCTAATGCTAGTACCGTAATTTTTCAATTGCAGCAGCTTTTTTTTTAAAGAGGTAATATTGGCTATGTAGTTTTGTATATTGGTAATGTAAATAATTGGTTGTCATAGGGTTCCACTTAACTGGGGCTTTTTACATATTACCTGACGCCAACTATAGTATTCTCATATCACCTGGTTTTTCTCGTGTCTTCTCATATGACCTTGAATCGGCACCTAGAGTACTAAAAATGTCATTCTGTTACGTTTTTTATGCATTTTGTACCCGAAATGCTTCATTCTTCCCAAAATCGGCACCTAGAGTACTAAATATGAAGATAAGTGTGAAACAATTGTCATAGAGCATACCCTCAGTGAGTAGCGATAGCAGTAAGAAACCTGAGATTCAGCTAATTCTTTGTGATACTTCTGACTAGTGCTCTCATCATCATTCATTCATATATCCTATCGATAGAGAAAACAGTAAGTACAAGTGTACTATGTTATGTATTGTTTGTTAATATGACAGTTTGGTGTGCGTTCAATGTTCTCCTTGGAATCCTGAGCCTCTCATTGATTATTGCTTAAGCCAAGGTAAGCCATTTTAAATATTTTGAACATAATCTGTCGCCGTTTCTTGAAGGTGGGATTCAATCACACGGTTAATAATCAAGTCAAAATGCTTTCTCGGTGCACTGAACTTCTCAGTTTTTGCAATAATTGCACCAAGACATCCAAGGATCACAAAATAATTCAAAACTTGTGAACATGAAACAAGTAACGTTTGACCCATGAATGGGGCTGAGTTAATTAGTGCTTGAATTTAAAAAAACAATAACGAAGACGAAAAATAATTCTATGTACTAAGGCTACGCTTAGTTCTTGAATTAAAAACCAATAATGTGTTGTTTATTTACTTACTCTTACTGTTAATCTTTCGTACCTTTGCAAATAGAACAACAAAAAATTCTGAGTCAAAGTATTGATGATCGAATCAAACAAAACGCTCTGTCCTTAAGACAAAATTCACCCTCCTTAATGGTGCTTAGGACTCTTGGGCATCTGCCTCCCAGGATAAGACGATCAACCACACGCTGTAGGAGCACCTCCAAGACAACAAATGTAGCGAACCACAGTACGTAATGATCTCACTAGAAGAAGATGAAATCCAGGAGAAAAGTATGCAGAAAACCCGTTTTACATGATTTTATAGAAATCCCATTAAAGACCCGTTGAAGACACCCTTTCCCGTTAAACGGATGCGTCCATCCGTTAATGGTAATTTCTTTTAGAGAAAACAAACCGAACCAAACCAAATGAGTTCGTCTCAAAAATTAATTATCTTGTTGACCCAACCCAACCCAACACAACCCGACCTGACCCGACCTGGCCTGGCCCGGCCGCGCATGCGAACCGAACCGAGCCGGCCGGATGGACGGCGGTGGCGGTGCGCGCATGTGTGTTAGCCCACCTAGGTGCATGGGTCTAACATCTTTCTCCCCCGACAAAAGTGGGATGGCCTAAAGGTCTAACTTCAAAGGCCAAACTTGTGCCTTATATACTAACCATAACACCTCCTTCTAGGCGATGTGGGACTATTCATTCCTTCAACCAATTCACTCATTCAAAACAAAGTGGGTTCTAATGCCCACTTCTAACAATCGCCCACACGAATGAGAATTGGCTGGATAATTATGCAAAATAATGCAGATAAATCATGAAAGTAAATATTGAAAAGATCATGCATGGGGGATAGGTAGCTTTTGGCTTTGAACCTTCCCTTGTGAAAACTATCGGGTCTACTGGCTAATCAGTGAACGTGATGTCTTGAACTGTTCACCCGTTTGTGTAAACCAAGACAATAGAATGTACACAATCACTTTTCAGACATACTGTGGTTCTCATGATTGTGTTCATTTTGGCCTTGAAAAAACCGGGTTTTCATGAGTGCTCTAGAAGATTTAGCCTTAAAATTCTCATAGAAGAGGCCCCTTCACACTCATATAGGTGATTCTCATTAAGAGTATCTTGTAATACCCCACTTGAACTAATTCAAGTTATGAGAACCATTAAAAGAAAAGCTTATCTTGATTCACTATGCAGGCATCACTATCTCATCATAGAAATGAGAACGAGATTTTTATCTCAATAGTGATTCCCCTTGAATGCCCGACAATTCGGTTGTCCCTTTGAACCTAGATCTTGGGATCTCCAGTTAACTAGGTTGGGTTGCCATTATGGTACTCTTAATGTATAGGCTTCAAGCCCATTCCCCTCGATAAATTACTCACTTGTTCTTTGGTCAAACCCTTAGTGAGCATATCCGAAATATTTTCTTTTGACCTAACATACTTAATGGAAATTATTCCACTATAGAGCAATTCTTTTATGGTATTATGCCTCCGACGTATATGTCGAGACTTACAATTATACAAGTTACTTTGTGCTCTTCCTATAGCAGATTGACTATCATAATGGATACATATAGGTGGCACAAGTTCCTCCCACATTGGAATATCCTCTAAAAAATGACGAAGCCACTCAGCCTCTTCGCCTGCTTTATCAAGTGTAATGAATTCTGATTCCATGGTGAATCTTGCTATGCATGTTTGTTTAGAAGATTTCCAAGACACTGTTGCACTTCCTAGAGTAAAAACATATCCACTTGTTGATTTAGAGTCTTTTGTATCAGATATCCAGTTTGCATCACAAGTGTATCTTGTATAGTGCAGTCCATAGTTCAAGGTATATTTTAGATATCTAAGGACCCTGACTACATCCTTCCAGTGGTAAGCCCCTGGGTTGCTATTATTGGCATAACTAATGAATACGCAATCAATGGTCTTTCTTTGACATATGGCAAAGCAACAAGCAACCAATATCGCGTCAAGATTTCGTGCTTGCCTCTTACCATACCCCTACGTCATCACAGCCCACAATTCAGATGGCCTTGCCGCGAATGAGTGCCCTTGGCCTTAGTGGTTCCATTTCAAAAGAACTTGTACAGTTCCTTTCTCCAATGTTGAGACGGACATTGAATGAACCAATGTTCATGTGCTTCTACATATCATACCAAATTGGCCATTGGTACAAATCTCTCCTTCAATTTAGTCAACCTTTTCTTCCATTAAAAAGAAATAGCAAGCCAGCATATTTTGTCAAACAGAGCACTAAAAGACTCAAACCAAACCTGACTGAGAACCATTTTCAAATAAACCAACTGGTTCAAGTACACTAAACCCTTTTGTATGAACCCCATTTACGTCCGAACTGGGCTTTTTTTCTGTGAACCAGACTAACTAATGGTCTGAACCAGCCCATCGTCTTCACCATCCAGATTCTTCATTCTTGGGTTTCTGAAATGATGCACAGAGGGGTGCATCCCAGCCTCTTGTCGAGATAAATAGGCCCAACCATGGCTGCCGTATGCGAAAGCGCAGAGGTAGCTCTGACAGAGGCCAAGAACGAAAGGCCAAGGTGCCATTCCAGTGTTGGCCAAGGCGTGAATCGGCCACTTCGTGGAGGCGCAGATCTGGGAGGCGATCGGTGTGGGGAGGAGACTCCGATGTCTTTCGTCCCTCTGCCGGAGTTGACAGGTCGGGGTCCCGCTAGTGCCGCTTTGGCCGCCATTGCTCACCCATACTTGGTTCATCTGGTAGCCGTTGGGCTGGACTCCGATGGCCTTGATCCCTTTGGTGGTGGTGGCCTGCCAAGGATTCCTCCAAGGTCCCAAGGCCTTGTCTTTTGTTCTCGTTTAGCATCGTGGCCGGTGACCTTGGATTTCTCAAATCTGAGCACCAAGTCGGATCTCAACTGCGAGGCCCCGGTGAAGCTCTTCACAGCGTCGGCAAAGGGGTCGTTGTTAAGCATCTCGCCGCCGATGTCGTCCTCATGGAACTCCTCGTTCATATCATCGATCACTGGGGATGGCAGCGTGTCCAACGGGAAGGCCGGATCCTCTCTCATGGTGGGCTCCGTCCCTGCCGTTTCTGTGGGAAAGCCACCTCTCTCTAGCTCATTGTCTAAGTGCCACGGTCACACCCACTTCAGTGACCCCTTCGGCAAACTCTCTGCCCGTCCCAGTTGGTGCCATTGCTCCTTTGGAGAAGATGCCAAAGGATTGGTTCCTGGACTCCGCTTTCCACCTTTCCTGTTCAGCCTCGATCTCCACGTGCATCACTTTCGTCATGTCGGCCGCGGCCTGTTTGGCATTCTTGGCCATGAGCGCAGTGTAGTAGGCAGTTTCCCTCAGTGTCATTCCTTTGACGCAGAGATTTCTTCCCTCGGTTCCTCATTGTATTCATCACAAATGCAATAAACATTTGATGTGAGAGAAACAAGACCACATAAATCACAATAGCAAAACAAAATACCGAATTCTGTCTTAAGATTGTTATTTATTTACTTACTGTTACTATTAATCTTTCGTACCTTTGCAAATAGAACAACGAAAAAATCTGAGTCAAAGTATTGATGATCGAATCAAGCAAAATGTTCTGTCCTTAAGACAGAATTCGCCCTCCCTAACGGTGCTTAGGACTCTTGGGCGTCTGCCTCCTAGGATAAGACGATCAACCACGCGCTATAGGAGCACCTCCAAGACAACGAATGCAGTGAACCACAGTACATAATGTTCTCACTATGCAAAAAACCTGTTTTACATGACTTTATAGAAATCCCGTTAAAGTTTCGTTGAAGACACCCTTTCCCGTTAAACGGATGCGTCCATCAATTAATGGTCATTTCTTTTAGAGAAAACAAACCGAACCAAACCAAATGAATTCATCCCCAAAATTAATTATCTTATTGACCCAACCCGGATGCGCGTTCGAACCGAGCCAGCCAGCCAGACGGCAGTGACATCGTGCATGTGTGGGTTAGCCCACCTCGGTGTATAGGTCTAACATCTCTCTTCCCCATAAAAGTGGGGTGGCCTAAAGGCCTGACTTAGAAGGCCAAACTTGTGCCTTATATACCAACCATAACACCTCCTTCTAGGTGATGTGGGACTATTTATTCCTTCAACCAATTCACTCATTCAAAATAAAGTAGATGTTAATGCCCACTTCTAACATAACGAAGGTGAAAAATAATGTCATATGTCCAGATCATGACCTCTGTTTATGGGCCGGTAGTGTACCCTTAGCTTAGGGCATTTTTTTAGCAATGATGTGTCCTTAGGCTTATGTTGCTTAAGCGTATAGTTTCCCAGGTTATTACTTTGCTTAGATGAGTGGTTTCCATCTAATTTTTGTGTGGATCCACTAGGGGCCATTATTATGTGTAAAGGGGATATACTGTCTTTTCTCACTTATGGGCATGATGAAGTTATTTTTCAATTAATCATCCTTCCTCTCAGCCTGTCTTCCTGGACCTGGCCATCCGTCGCTGTCTCTCCATAACGTTTTCTACTTCTCCCCAAATCCAAACCTACTTCAGCCTTATTTTATATAGCCTTCGTCTGTTTGTCCATACCTTTCTTTCTCAAAAAAAAAAAAACTGCCCTTGAGACCAGTTCTGAGCCGTAACTAAAGTATAAATAATTAGGTTCACACCACAAAGTGACCAAGGTTCAGAATCTTGAATCTGAAAGAGGTCACACAAAATAATCTTAGTGATTCTAAAAAACATTGGAAAACTCTCCTTCTTGCTTATTGGGGCTGAGGACTGCTGATCACAGGTTGATACTTTAACACTGCTGATCACGAGGATGGTCTCATCTTTGCTGACTTGCCAGCTGTCATGGCCCAAAATTTCAAGCCTCGACGAAGTGCGGAAGTCGACCTTAAAGCAAGAAATTCTTGAAGCAGAATTTCGGGAACACAACTGAATACCCATTAACCAGTCAACCATAATATCTCAAAAGGATGTGTAATTGAAACCACTCAGTCATATGAATCAACATCATTAAACCATAGGAAATAAAAATTCTTAATCCCAAATTATCCCAAAATAAAAGTCATTAAAATCTCTTAACAAAATCACTAAAACTTCTTGGCACACAGGCCATTAATGTCACAGCTATTTATTTCAAAAGCAACATAAACTTCGTAACTTTTTGATTGCAATCCTTGAGCTTTTCCTTCTACTGCAACATTCTCTAAATCTAATCTTTATCCAAGCCTACATCACAGGATGCATGAGTATTCAGAAGAAATACTCTGTAGGATGCAAAACCCACACAAACACAAAAGATACAATATATAACAATGCATAAGATTTCAACAACAACTGACAAATCAGCAATATCGATATCCAATATAAGGAATTGCATTACTAGAAATTATCATCAGTCGCTAAGACTCCAAAATAGCTAGAATGTATGGAGAGAATATAATTAATTAATGATCCAAACATTGAGAGTGCATAAGAAAAACATCATTCACAGAGACTTCAACTATCACAAGCGTATGGAGCTACAACTCTCACTCTCATATATCACCACTTCCATGTGGTTTCTTACCAGACTATCCTAGTTGTTCTCTCCTTGGAACCCTCTGCCATGTCTAGAATACTGGCTCTATCAGTACTTATAGAATGCCTCTCTTTGGGTGGGAACCTAACAAGGGTCCAAAGATATACTCTCTTAACATAGGGACTTTTGAGTCTTATTAACTCTCATCCTGCCAGAGTTTCTTAACTCAGGGGCTTTTGGGTATTATTAACTCTCACCCTAGTTGAATCTCCCTTAACGCAGGGGCTATTGAGTATCATTAACTCTCACCCTAGCTGAGTTTCTCTTAACACAGGGGCTATTGAGTATCATTAGCTCTCACCCTGGCTGAGTTTCCCTTAACATAGGGGCTGTTGAGTATCATTAACTCTCACCCTGGCTGAGTTTCTCTTAATCCAAGTGCTTTTGAGTCTTCTACCACTCTCAACCGGACAGAGTCTCTCCTAATCCATGTGCTTTTGAGTATTCTACAACTCTCAACTGGACGGAGTCTATTATGACTTTTACCAGCATACTACGAATGTCTTCACTCAGGTATTATTGAGACTACCCATCTCTCATCCTGAGAAACTAATTTACTTCTCTTGGGCAAAATCTCACAAGGTTCTTTTAACGAATCTCTGATGTAACTATTTACTCGAAGGAAAGGTATCCTCTATGAAGAACATATTCATTCTGATAACTAGGTCACGAAAGAAGTACAACAAAAATTTTCGATGCTTTTTCAAAAGTCTGACTCATTAAAGGAGTACCAATGAGATTACTTGATCTTTATCGTCATACAACTAACCATAGAAGTATCAAAATAAAGTGTCAACAACAGAAGTGTCACACATTGCTTTAACATAGGTGGAACTATTCCAATACTCATCTCGGTCATAGAAACATTGATCCAAACTTCAAGGTTTAAGACTTTAGTCAAAGGGGATGATGATTCGACTTCCAATTGAAAACGCAGTCTAATCAATATCAACCATGAAACACATAGGACTTACTAAATACCAAACTACCCACCATTAGCTCATGATATTAAAGGATTATACTTAGTCCATTCTGCTGTAATTCTTTTTAGAAGATCTTGCATAACACATATTACTTTCATAGTATACTTATTTTAGCATAGGGTAATGTTTTGCTAAAGTTTCTCCAACTTTTACCCTGATTACAATATTCTGTTTTTTACATATTAATTGAGTTCCGGCTCTTCCCAGCGTCAGCACAGATTGTATTACTCTCTAAAATTTTTAATGTATATAGTCCTTTGAGTCTAGTTTATAACCCAATAAACGGCATATTTTTCCAAGTTTATTTGAATTAGTTATGAATTATTTACTACAGACTGTCAGCACAGAAACAGTTCTAGCCGAGATTAAGACTCTTCATTAAACTTGATTATCTCACTTAATAACACATTATAGGTGATAATATATTATTAATAGACAACCATACTCCCCTCCTAGATCAATTACAGACCCTAGGATTGTCTGGAATTACCAAAGTATACTTTTTTATCATGTTACATATCATATATCAATTGACCCCTACATCTTCACATCTAATAGCTAGCATGATCATAATCAACTCATGAATAGAAATACCACACATATTCATTCCCAAACAAGGTCAAATATTTGACATCAGAACTTGAATCATAAACATTCATATGATTGAAATAAATCACAAAGAATAGTGGTAAAATCATCCTACTCTTAGTTTTACAAAAGTCTCGCCCTTTATGCGTCGTTCGCCTTCTTCGCTTCGTAGCGATGCTTCCGCTCCAAGCTTTGGATGAAGACTCACACTAAGAAGAGGCTTGAGAGAAGGGTGAACGTGGGAAGGAGAAAAAGCACAAGCTTTCTAGAGCTAGGATTTGATATCAATCGCACAAGCCCTCCCCTCTCATGGGTTTATATAGAGTTTAGAGTTTCCACCTCTTATACAATTCCTTCCTTATCATGGACTCTTTCCTCCAATAGGAATCCTTTAAAATCCTCTCAAATCTCCTTATGAACTTAATCTCCAAGTTTGGTTAGGATTTCGTATTTTTTTTCTCAAAAAAATTCACTCAAAACGCAATTTCCGTATTCAATCTGCCGATGTGATCTATCGCGTACCCCGATGATTAATCGCGGCCAGATCAATCGCATACCCCGGCGATCAATCGCATACCCCGACTGCATACCAAAATTCAAACTAACATAACTTTATGCTCCGAACTCCGTTTTGCGCACTGTCGGTGGTGTTGGAAAGCTCTCTTTACATACTTTAACCCAAAGTGCAAAACATAGCAAAAACAAGCATCAAAATTTAGTATTTTTAGATCAATCTATTTTAGTAAGCCCACAAATTTTTCGGGTGTTACATCCTCCCCCCTAGTAAACATTTCGTCCTCGAAATGCCGAAACCAATTTCCAAACAACTCAAGATAGTTTTGCACGATTCTACTTCTCCTGGTATTCTAAGGTAGGATCTCTGCTTATAGCAAACGACATTCACCAAATATATTATGCTAACACATCCAACTAAGCATAAAATCGAAGTCATAACAGTAAGCAATATCAACACAACAATCAAATCATATCCCATGCTATGGTAGGGTTTTCTATAGATATTCAAGTACATCAACTAGAATCCCGACTCTAACTATCAGGCATGGACAGTAGAGTACCTTCATTACACTCATTTGAAACTTTTGCGTCTTCTGACGTTAATGCAAATATTCACGCTTGAGTCTTTTGGTTCGATTCAACGTTATTCATCCTCTCTTTACTTGGGCAATAGGTGGAGATGTGTCCCCACTCTCTACATATGTAGCATCTCCTAGGATCCTTTGGACACGGTTTTCCTTGATGATCTTGTTGCCCACAAAATCTGCATCGATTTTCCTTTTGATCTGACAATTCTTGCCTACTTGGCTATGGTAGCGGCTTCTGCCATTTAAATGGGCGACGATCATTCCCAAGACATTTTCCATTGTGATGCTTGAACTTATTGTCCTAATTTTTTGTGAGCTGCATCCTCTTGAAGTCATCCTCCAAGATAGAGGCCAACTCAACTGCCTTCGCTACAGTTGTAGGCTGAGAAGCTAACACCTTTGCCCTCAACCCGTCCTTCAATCCATCCACAAACCGTTGAGCCTTGACCAAATCATTAGGACAGGCATTTGTGGCAAACCGTTGTAGCTGCTCAAATTTAGTCTCATACTGGAGTACCAACATTGAACCTTGCACTAATTCTAGGAATTCTTTTTCCTTGCGGCGCTGCACGTGGGGCGGAAAATATTTATTATTAAAAACTTGTTTGAACTCATCCCAAGTAATGTCTTGATCTTCCGCAAAGTTGTTACGTTCCCCAGATTCCCACCAGAATACTGCCTCGCCAACAAATAGAAAAGAGGCAAAAATAACCCGCTCAGCAATAGGCACTTTCATTCCTTTAAGCAGTCGCTCCACTTCAACTAACCATCGCTCAGCCTTCTCTGGGTTATCCTCCCTGGAGAACTCTGGTCCAGGTCTCTTAAATCTTTCCAGAGTTGGAGCCCTCTCAGTGCTTCCTCCTCTACCATTCCGTAATTCAGCTGCAAGTTGCCTAACTACTTCCGAAACATCTTGGCTGGCATCTTCCTCCGACGGAAGGTTAGCACAAGATTTGCTCATCTACCATGTGCTCCTGAATTCACCATATTCGATCTCTACAGTCAAAGAAAGAAGATGAATTATAACCTCACCAAGTTTCAATTTTAATTCATCTTATCTATTCCTTGACCCCTAGTTAAAGATCCTTCGGCTAAACATGCTTCTGCTGCGCACTGTGATACAAAAATTGTTTCGTCACCTAGTTTCTATAGTCAATGAAAGTAGATGAATTTTAACTCATCTATCTATTCATTAACCCCCAAAAATCACAAACTTTCAAGCAAGCCAATTACACACAAAATAAAACAATCCATCAGCAAAATTAAAGATCAAAAATCAATTCCTTAATGGTTTCCTAAACTGTATATACATATAGTTTCTGAGCCCAATTTCAGTCATACATGTTAAAAATAGTTTTAGAGAAATGGAGATGGTTTACTTTTTAGAGAGAGGAGGACTTGATCTTTGAACCTGTCTAGCCTGACCTATTTTGTCATCAAATTCACATTACCACAACCCAGATTTTGTCAGACTTTGCGAGTTTTCATCCATTAGAGGCAGTTAAATAAGTTTCCCAGGATGAGAGACATGTAGTCTCAAAAGTACATGTGTGAAGACTTGATAGTATGCTCATAAAAGCCATGATAGACTTTGTCCGATTGAGAGTTTTATATTACTCAAAAGCACTTGAATTAGGAGTAAACTCTGCCAGGGTGAGAGGTTAGATGATCAAAAGCTCCTGTGTTAAGAGATTCTACCAGGGTAAGAGGTTAGATGCTCAAAAGCCCCTGTGTTAAGAGATTCTGCCAAAGTGAGAAGATTAGATGCTCAAAAGCCACTATGTTAAGAAATTATATCTTTGGATCTTTGTTGGGTTGCTGCCCAAAGAGAGGCAGATATGTACGTTTTTAGACTGTTGAGACATTACGGAAGGCCCAGTAGTCTCCACCCATTGTGTGAGGGCTAGTATCCTAGACATAACAAGAGTTCCAAAAAGAGAACCTATAGGGTAATCTGGCAAGTAACTTCATGTGAGTGGTGATGACTGAGAGTAGAAATTGTATTTTCATACACTTTAGATGTTTGGAGTCATGATGAATGATATTCTCTCTATACATTTTATCTGTTTTGAAGTCCTGGTGATTGATGATATTTTCTTGGGAATGGAATTCTTTATATTCAGTTCAAAGATTGCTGATTATCTAGTTGTCATTTGAATTCTATTACTTATTATATATTGTATCTCCTGTACTTGTGTGGGTTTTTGCATCCTACTTGGTATTTCTTCGGAATACTCATGCATCCTGTGATGATCACAGGCATGGATAGAGAGTAAATTTGGAGAATGTTGCAGTTAAAGGAAAAGCTTGAAGACTGCAATTGGAAAGGTTTATCTTTCATTTGAATTAAGTAGTTGTGACATTAATGGCCAATGTGCCAATAAATTTTAGTGATTTTATTAATAGATCTTTTAATGACCTTTATTTTGGGATAATTTAAGATTATAAATTTTTATTTCATATTGATTAATGATGTTGATTCATAAGACTGATTATTTTCAATTACGCATCCTTTCGTGATGTTGTAATTGACTGAATAATTGAGTATTTGGTCGCGTGCCCGAGTTTTCTGTCTCAAGATTGTTCGCATAAAGGACGACTTCTGCACTCTGACGAGACCGAGAATTTCGGGGCGTGACAAAAAATGATTGAGATTGCAATCTCTAAAACAAGGAAAATAAAAATAATTGCTTTCAAAATGGTAAGAAAAATTTCATATCAACTGATATTGGAAAAGTATTCAATGTCACCACAATGAGGGGAAAAAGACTTGATTTTTAACTTTTATACAAAAAAAGACCTAATTTTTAGCCCCGATCCTTTCAAAGAAGCTTGGCGAGGAGGTGGAGATGTACTTTTCCATCCACGACTGGATTGCGTTCTTCAGGAACCAGACCCAACGGCCAAATACCACTATGTTGAACTCAACGGCCAAATACCCAACGGCCAAATACTCGATGACCAAGCAGTGAGAGGGGCAGAGGTGAAGGAATATAGGGAATGGTGGGATAGATGGGCGGGGCTGATTTTAGTAGGGCTGCACTAAAAACCCGACCCGACCCAACCTGGATGGAACCGATCCGACATTGACCCAGGTCGGGTCCTATCTCGGGTAGGTTCAGTTCCAAGATTTAAAAACGCTTCTATGATGGGTAGAGTCGGGTTTGGCTTTAAAATACCCAAGAACCAACCCGACCCGAGATATACCATTTGAACTCCTAATTTTTTAATATATACAAATTTTATTATTATTATAATTATATAACTTATTTTATTAAAGATTTTTGTAATTATATTAATTATTTTATTAAAAACTCAGTTCCTATCTTGGGGATTACGGGTTCTATCTCGGGTAGGGTTGGGTTAAACTAACTCGGGCCCTATCTCGGGTAGGGTCAGGTTCTGCTATACTCTACCCAAGAGAACCCGACCCAAGATGCAACCCTAGATTTTAGGCCAAGAGGAGGGAGGGACTCATTTGGATTATGGACATGTCGGGAGATCTGTTGGGTTTGATCCAACGGGTAGGACTCAACTCAGTCTCATATAAGCAGCATGAGACTGATCTCGTTTAACCTTTTCCCGTCATAAAAATCAATTTTCCACATTGAGCTATTAAAACAGGACGGAAGGAGAATGTGAGAGCCAGAGCAACAAACGAAGGAAGAGATGGGGGCAATAGAGCAGAAGTTGAAGCTGTTCAAGGGAGGCATGTTCATGCAAGGCGAGCTCATGATCTCCCACCTTGCCAGCTTCTCCGAGTAAATTGTCTTCCTTGTCGCCATGCTCGTCGCCCTCTGGTACTGTCCCAAGGATGACACAAAAAGATCAAGGAGAATGTTTTCCTAACCAAATTATGTCACCAGAAAACAAGACCAAAGGAACGTTTGATATTAACTAAGCAAAAAAAAATTTGTTGTTGGAAGGAGGATCTGTAATATCCTTATCCACTAGTACAGGATACTCTATGGGCATCTCTTCACAAAGTTGTTGAACCTGTTCTAATGCACTGGCCTGGTTTCAAATTGCGAGAGAAGGCTCTTCATACTGTTATAAAGCATATACATTATGAAGATGAGAATACTCGTTATCTTTGCATTGGACCTGTAAACAAGGTAAGCTCGTTGCTTATTAAGCATTCGGAGTTTCTTGTCTGAAATTGTTATAATAATAACCTATCTAATTCTTATGAAGATTTCATAATGCTTCAGGTTCTTAATATGCTTTGCTGCTGGGTCGAAGATCCAAATTCCGAGGCCTAGGTAAAATTATAATTTCTGTTGGATATAAACCAAAAAGCCCATACGAGGGCTCAAGCCCATAATGAAATATATGAAGCTTATTAACTAAAAGGCCCAACTAGTATTGAAGATGCAAGCCCAAAAGTGAAGAATCTAGAAGCATAGAATATGCTAGAAGAATGGAGTATTTGGTGTGTAGTGTAGAAGTCTCTAGTAGACCTACTTAGAAGAATTATCTAGATAAGTCTTTTGTAAAAATTTATAGAAGGATGTTGGACTCCTATAAATAGGGAATGGTAGATGGAGTTCCAACACACAAGTGAGTAAGAAAACTCAAGAGGTGAATTGAAGTGTGAGGGAGTGCTCATGTAAAGGTAGCAAACTTGTCCCTTGAATTATTCTTGAGATAGTGAAACTTGTGAGGTTTTTTTTTCTTCATACAATTGTCTTATTTCCTTCCCATATACTTCCCTCATAGTCATAGTTGTGGG
This sequence comes from Houttuynia cordata, assembly GCA_039654745.1. Classification (NCBI taxonomy): domain Eukaryota; kingdom Viridiplantae; phylum Streptophyta; class Magnoliopsida; order Piperales; family Saururaceae; genus Houttuynia; species Houttuynia cordata. The sequence continues at coordinate 51,761,618 of CM077504.1, read as the reverse complement.
TGAAGGCTTAGCAAAGCTAACATCCAACAAAGTGGTATCAGAGCTAGGTATAGTGGCCTTTGAGTTTATTCCTCCCTTTATCCTACATAGAAGATGGCTTCCAATCTAGTCCAACCTCAAATTCCAAAGTTGGTGAAGGACAACTATGATAGTTGGCAAATTCAAATGAAGGCATTGTTCGGGTCGCAAGATCTATGGGAAGTTATTACTGATGAATACGAGGAGCCCACTGCTGAGAAAGAAGCAGCGTATACTGCGGAGCATAAGAACTCTCTTAAGGAGCAAAGAAAGAAAGATACGAAGGTATTGTTTTTACTCTATTAAGGAGTAGATGAATCAACATTTGAGAAGATCGCTGAAGCGAAGACAAGCAAAGAAGCATGGGAGATTCTCAACACTTTCTTCAAGGGTGTTGATCGAGTGAAAAGAGTTTGTTTGCAAACTCTATGGGCTGAGTTTGTGGCTGCTCATATGAAGGAAGGTGAGTCCATCTCCGACTACTTCTCAAGGTAACTAGTCATAGTTAATCAACTAAAAAGAAATGGAGGAAAAATTGAAGATGTTCGTGTAGTAAAGAAAATATTGAGATCCCTCACAACTAGATTTGAACACGTGGTTGTGGCCATTGAAGAATCAAAAGATTTGGACACTCTCACGGTTGAGGAGTTAATGGGATCACTCCAAGTCCATGAGCAGTGTATGCTAAAGAGCAGCAACCCATCTATTATAGAGCAGGCACTTGAGTCAAAGTTAACTTTAAATGACCAGAAGAGTGGTCGTCCTCAACGTGAATGCTTCACTAATGGCGGCCGTGGAAGAGGCCGTGGGAGAAGAAATTATTAAAGGCAAGGTCAAAATCATTAGAAGTCCACCAATAGTAGAAGAGGCATGAGTAGCGGCAAATCTACTCATGGTAGTGGGCGTGGAAATAGAATAAGTGTCCAGTGTTAAAATTGCAACAAGACTGGGCATTATGCATCTGAGTGTTGAAGAAACCAGTCTGTAAATCAGAATCAACAATCCAATTTTGCATAAGCGTCTGAGGACAAGAGAGAAGACTTCATACTCTTCATTGCACAGAAGGAAGCGCATGATCAACAAGATGTCTAGTATCTTGTCTCTGGAGCGAGTAATCACATATGTGGCAAGAAGGAGCTCTTTGAAGATTTGGTTGAAGACGTTCATGGTAACATAAGCCTTGGAGATTCATCCAAACTGCCGTAAAAGGTAAGGGTAAAATTAAGATTTATCAAAATAATAGTGCTCCACAGTATATCTCAAATGTGTATTTTGTACCCAACATGAGAAGTAACATTCTAAGCATTGGGCAACTCCTAGAGAAGGGGTACAAAATACACATGGAGAATGGGTATCTCTCTTTGATGAATGGTCAAGGGAGGATTATTGCAAAAGTCCAAATGACACCCAATAGAATGTTCCCTCTCCACATCAACACAAGTTTGGATAAATGCTTCTATGGTAATATAAAGGACGAGTCAAGGAAATGGAACCTTTGATTCGGGCATCTTAATTTCAGTGGCCTCAAGCTATTGTCTACATCAAACATGGCGTGGATTTCCGACTATAGAGAAGCCAGAATATCTATGTGAGTCTTGCACCCTTGGCAAGCAATAAAGAGCTCCATTTCAAAGTGAAAAATCTTGGAGAGCAGTAGATCCCTTGCAGTTGGTGCACTCTGATATTTGCGGACCCATTGAACATGCATCCTTTGGAGGTAATAGAAACCCCTAGGGTGGTTCTGGTATATTATTTTAGTCACTTACGAGCGACCAGTTTAGTGAGCAAAAATTGTAACTCCTTTCACTTTAGATGTCTGGAGCCTTTGATATGATGGTTATTCTCTCCTTACACATATGTTTGTTTAGAGTCTTATTGATGTTTTTCTATACTTGCTAGTTGGAATTGTTGTTGACTAACCTGACAGGTGTATCGACCTCGGTTCAGTTCAGATGTTGTGGAATGTCTATAACCATTGTTATTCTTATTTCTCTTCATACTGCTTGTTTAATTCAGTGGGTTTTTACATCCTACTGAGTGTTTCTATGAAATTCTCATGCATCCTCTTATGCAGGTGCAAATGAAAATTGAGATCAGGAAGCACAGTAGTGGATAGGCGGATTGCAGGCGCCGAGAAGAGTTTAAAGACTATTTAGTTATTTACTTTGCTTTTATTGATGCTTATGACATTATTGGCAATTGTGTGCCATAGACTTATAGGTTTATTTTATTTGACTTTCTTAAATGGATTATTATTAAGTAAATTTATTTCATATTATTTATTGATATCTGTTATTTTATTATACTGATTGCGGGCTTAATCGGTTACACATCATTTTGAGATGATTGTAATCGGTTGAGAAATCGATTGTTCGGTCGCGTGCCCGGGATCTCTACCTCGAAATGTATCTCATTGGTTGGCTTCCGCACTCCGTTCGAGGTATGGGATTTCGGGGCGTGACATTAAGTATGATCAAACCCAAGAGAAGGTTGACAAATTGTATTATATTCTTGGTAAGTCCAAGGTCGAACCACAGGGAATGATGTAGAATTAATCTATTCCAAACTAATTTAAAACTACTTAGCAAATTAAGATTTTTATCACGAAATTATGCAGAGAAATTGTAATTTAATTAACTACCAAAATGATGATTAAATATTTAATTAAAACTAACTAAAGATAGCGAAGATAATCGATGAGAAATATCAAAGCTTCAAGGATCAATTATTTAATCAATACTCTCCGTCTATTTAATTACGCAATTAGATTCAAATAATGATTTGACCTAATTGGAAGATATTGCATTCAAACTCATCATAATAATCAACTTAAAGATTTGATTGAATATTCATCATTAACAAACTCAGTCAAATAATCACAGGGAATCATAAGCATTTGCCGTACCTTTACGTTAACGACAAATCAAATAATTATATAGATTATGACTTTATCAAAATATCTCTATTCAATCAAATAAACCATAAAAACACCTATTTTATAGATGTAAAAGTATTAATTAAATAACATCACCCCTAGCCTTGACAAAAGATTTAGCTATGCATATTCATGAGAAAAGAACTCAGATTCGGGACAAATTGTATTAGAGAAAACACTATAGCAGAATCACTATTCATAGAATCACTGTAACAATTTTATTGTAGCAGGTCTCTATAGCAGTGCACTGTTCATTGTCTTCCCCAAATAGCCGAATCACTATAGCAAATTTATGGGTATTGTAGCAATACGAAATCAGTCCCAAAATCGACACTTTTTCCTCTCTTTCTCTTCTCCTTTCTTCTCCCAGTCTACTCCTTCCTTCTTGTTTTTCGGCCAAAATCCCACTGGAAAACTCTGTTTTACGACCCAAACCAATCTCTACTTTTTTCTTCTTCAGAAAACGTCATCTCCATCTCGATTCTTCTCGGTTTTTCTAGGCACTAAACTTTGAGAGTCCATACCCACATGAATTTCTTCCAAGTTAATCCGAATCCAAACAATTGTAATCTGATTTCAATTTGAACTCAATCCAAATCCAAATTGAAAATTCCTCTTCTGATTTCAATTTGAGACCCCTGCACAAACACAACTTTGAAAAATCAAACATTCCTTGACGCCTTCCAATCTGACCATGATTCTCAATTCTTCCAGTCCGCCGCCATCATCCATGATTGCTTCGAGTGGCCGCCTTTTTTCCCTCTGTCTCCAGCTCAAACAGAACTCGAGCTTGTTCTGTTCTGGCTGAACCACTCGAGCATTGGCTCAGGTTGATTTTTTTATATATTTTTTCTTTTCCAAACCAAACTAGACCCAATGGAACCGATTGAATCCAATTCGGGTAAAACCCGTTGTATGAATCTCATCCAAGTGCATTGTACATTTAAAGCAGCGCCCGTCTTCCATTAAATAGATCATCAACAGTTCAGACTTTTTTTGCACTCAATCTCCGATCTTGGTTTACTATGACAATTCAAAACCCGCATAAGCGCTCTTCTGCTGCCGATCTGCAATCCGCATTTTTGAACCTGCAATAATAAAACCAAACCAAAATTAGACGCATAGTAAAAATATGATTCCTTGAATTCATTAATGCATCTAAAATAGTTAATTAGAGTAAATTAACTATTAATCACTATTTACTATCCTAATCACAAATAACCCATTTTAATCATATTTTATTATTAAAATTACACTAGCAAATAGGTAAATAAGGCATATAAATGTGTATATTTTATGTTTATCAAATACTCCTAAACTATATTTTGCTAGTCCTCGAGCAAAACAAACAAAGAAAAATCACAAATCTATTAAAATAAAATGTCACTTTCGTAGGGAACATGATTGCATTGATCATATGCAACAGGCCATTTAAACCGCTAGGTGTCCCTAGTAGGACGAATTTTGTCTCGTGAGGGTTTACAGCCTTGCTACCCACAAACATGTATTTATGCGGTTAACCTAATTCATCTAAATACAAGAAGAAATCAAAATAAACATGATAAAACAACAAATCCTATTATCCCTTCAAATGCACACCACAATACTTAAGAAAACCAACAACACGTACTTAGTTCATAATCAACGGGAATATAAAAGCCCTCACGTAAGTGGTTTTATTCTACACCTTCATCTTGGAAATTTCTGCTCAATATGATATGAAATGATAATTTAAATAATAAAAGTGGAGAACATTGTAGCAATACATTTTAAATTTCTATTTTACGCATATCCAATGTGACCCATTAACCAAAGAACATCAGAATCTACATAATCATCGTAATCTTTAGGTTTATGATAGCATAGATGCCTGTGCGCCTCATTCGGATCCAACATTCTAGACTTGAGAGGATAATACACTATAGACTTTTTTTTTCTTAATAGAACTGTGTAAGGCCTGACTTCAAGATACTTAGGTTTAACAATGACTTAGGCCAATGACTCCCAGCCAATTGGCTTAGGGCATTAGGTTTTAAGTATATACCGCTTCGGGCCCGAGCATCAACCTAAGTTAATCCTATAATAGTCAAGCAACCCCTTTCTTTCTTTTTGTTTTCTTATTTTTTTCATTTTTTTTCTCAGTATTCATATTTTCCATTGCATCTTATCCTATCTAGGTTGTATTATACTCTCAACCTATTTCCGGTTCCAAGCCTTGCCATAGCCAAGTAAATGGTCTATCATGATCTTTTAAGCTCAACAGACAACTACATATCAACCAATGACTCTGAGTAAATACATCCCACTAAATATTAGTATTAAACAAATCTCTAGAGGGTATTACTTTATGTACTAGTGTGTGTGAATGAGTTTTATTAGCTCAAGCACCTATTCCAAGAGGACTGTAACAAAAAGATATGCTCAATTAAGCATTTCTATCCTCCATTATACTTACTCACACTTCCAATGCAAATTAATCTCTTAAAAATTGAAGTATGCATCACAAAGGGATAAACTACCAAAACCTATGAAAAATACTAACAAACAGCCTAAAAACTAATCAAATTTTTATTTATTTTTCTTTTTCTGGATTTTTTTTTCAAATAAACAATAATATTCTTATATACCCCCAAACCTAAACTAAACATTGTCCTTAATGTTAATAATAAAATGAAGGATAAAAAAATAATAAATAAATAAATAAAATCAAGGATATATAGATGTTACCTGGAAAACTGTAAATTGCTAGAATCCCATGCGAGTGAAAAGCATCAACAAATAAGAAGATGAGAGCAATCACAATATCCAACCAGAAAATATCATCTAACTAATAAGTACCCTAAAATAAAGAAAACATTGGGCTGCCTCCTAAGAGCGCTAAGTTTCTTGTCTTCAGCCAGACTGAGTTTAAGAGTATTCAATCATGATAATTGGGATCAGACAAAAGAATACTCTCAACCTCGATAGGAATCAATTCTAGATACGGCTTAAGTTTTTGACCATTTACTTTAAACACATTGTCGTTCAATGGATTTTCAATTTCTACAACTCCATGAGGATAAATAGTTTTAACAATAAATGGACTAGTCCATCTAGAACGGAGCTTGCCAGGAAATAAATGCAATCTAGAGTTATGCAAAAGAACTTTTTGTGAAGGTTCAAAAGTTTTTCGATGAATGTGTTGATCATGCAAAACCTTCATTCATTCTTTGTAACTTTTTGAATTCATATATACATCATTCCTGATTTCTTCCAATTCATTTAGTTGAAGCTTACGGACAGAACTGGCGTCATCTAAACTAAAATTAAACATCTTTATAGCCTAATACGCCTTGTGCTCCAACTCCACAGGCAAGTGGCAAGCTTTTTCATAAACCAGTCTGTAAGGGGACATACCAGTAGGAGATTTAAAAGCTGTATGGTATGCCCAAAGTGCATTTGTTAACCACAGAGACCAATCTTTGCGATTTGGTTAACTGTTTTCTCTAAAATGTGTTTAATCTCTCTATTGCCCACTTGTTTGCGGGTGATAAGAGGTAGCCACCTTATGAGTGATTCTATATTTCTTCATTAATGCCTCAAAAGGTTTATTGCAGAAGTGAGAACCCCCATCAGTTATGATTGCACGGGGTATACCCAACTGTGACAGAACATTCTCTTTCAAAAAGAGTATAATAGTTTTATAATCATTATTTCTACAAGGGATGACCTCTACCCACTTGGAAACATAGTCAACAACCACTAAGATGTACAGATAGCCAAAAGAAGGTAAAAATGGGCCCATAAAATCAATACCCCAACAATCAAATACTTCAATCACTAAAATGGGGTTTAAAGGCATCATATTCCGACGGGTTATTCCACCAAGCTGTTGACAACATCCACAAGTGCAACAAAAATCATGAGTATCTTTAAATAGAGTAGGCCAATAAAATCCACATTGTAAAATTTTAGCAGCCGTTTTTCTAGCAGAAAAATGGCCGCCACAAGCTTTTGAATGGCAGAAGGAAATGACACTATGAATTTCATCATTTCGCACACATTTTCTAAAAATTTGATCCGGACAATATTTAAAAAGATATGGATCATCCCAGAAGAAGTTTCTTACCTCCACCATGATCTTCTTCTTGTCTTGTGTTGTCCAATGAGAAGGAGTTTGATCTGTGATAAGAAAATTAACAATATCAGCAAACCATGGTAAATCAGAAAGAACAAAAAGTTGCTCATCTGGGAAGGTGTCTTTAATTGGCACTGCCTCATTGGAATCATCCACAGTCAACCTAGATAAATGATCGGCCACCACATTTTCTACTCCTTTCTTATCTTTAATGGTAATATCAAATTCTTGAATTAGGAGTATCCGCCATATCAACCTAGGTTTTGCATCTTTCTTTGATAAAAGATATTTCAACGCAGCATGATCAGTAAAGACAACAATAGGACATCCCGTCAAGTAAGCCCTAAATTTATCCAAAGCAAATACTATAGCAAGTAATTTCTTTTTTGTTGTTGAATAATTCATCTAAGCATTATCTAAGGTCTTACTTGCATAGTAAATAACATAAGGCTTCTTGTCCTTCCTTTGCCCCAAAACATCCCCCACAACAAAGTCACTAGCATCACACATTATCTCAAATGATAAAGTCCAATCTGGGGGCTGCATAATAGGAGATGAAGTAAGCATTCACTTCAGTTTAGCAAAAGCTTTTTCACAATCATCAGTCCATTCAAAAACAGTATCTTTAGATAGGAGATTATACAATGGCCTAGAAATAGAACTAAAATCTTTGATGAATCTCCTGTAAAACCCTACATGACCCAAAAATGATCTAACATCTTTAACAGTCTTGGGTGTAGGCAAATGGGTAGTTAAATCAATTTTTGACTGGTCAACTTCAATTCCTTTAGAGGAAATAATGTGGCCCAGAACAATTCCTTTAGAAACCATGAAACGACATTTTTTACAATTAAGCACAAAATTCTTCTCTTCACACCTACTCAAAACTTTCTGCAAATTAGACAAACAGTCATCAAATGAATCCCCAAATACAGAAAAGTCATCCATAAACTATCACACTCCAAAATCCCTGACCTCGATCGGAGTGCAGAAGTCTTCGTCAATGCCATCTTTGGTGAGGTAGGAACCCTGGGATGCGACTTCGGATAGTCGAATCTACCAGTCAATTACATCATCTCAAAAGAATGTGCAATCAACAATACCAGGATCACTCAAGAACGTGGGAACTCATCATCAAATCAAAATAAAACATTGTATATGTATTAAATGAATTCTACATAGTCTTTATTACAGCAATTCTCATAAATTGTCAATCAAAATAAAACATCAAAGCTATGGCACACAACGGCCAGAAATATCAAACTAAGCAAATACTAAAAATTCTTTATTCATCTTCAAGTCTTCTACGCCTCCTTCCTGTGCTGCAATCGTCTTGAATCACTGATCTTTCACGCCTACATCAGAGGATGCATGAGTATTCCACAGAAATACCCAGTAGGATGCAAAAACCCATTGGAGACACAATAATAATGTGAAGAAAGGTTTACTCAATAGAAACAGGAAAATATAATATCCGAAGGACTGATCACAAGGTTTACTTCACCTGAACAGAAAGGTTAGTTAACAACAACAATCCCAACTCGCAATTATAGGGAAAACATCAATAAGACTCCAAACAATCACATGTGTAAGGAAAGAATAACAATATATTCAAGGGCTCCACGCATCTATTATGAAAGGATTTACAATTTTTGCTAGCTGAACTTATCACTCGCAAGTGACTAAAACATACCAGAACCACCCTAGGGGTTCTCTCTTTGGAACCCTGCCATGCGTCTTGGATGCTGGTCCCACCAGTGCTTACGGACACGATGGGCGGAGACTAAAGACCTTCCGTAATATCAACAGTCTAACGTACGTATAGTGCCTCCCTTCAGGCATAAATAATCAGAGACCTTACAAGATCTAGCAATGGCTTTATTGATCATACTATGAATGCACTTCGGAGAGAGCCTCGCAAGGTCTCTAGTGGAGAAAACAATCATGTAACAATATGAGCAATATTTCAAAGGAATAGAGGTCGCAACACTCTAAGATCATAAGGTATCATTTACCGGAATAGACTCACTCTTTGGAGTATAATTAAATCATCAATAGGAATAGACGCACTCTCTAGAGTATAATTAAATCATCAATATCTCAATAGAATAGGGTTTCTCGCAAAAATATAACTAAGACTCCAATGTCTTGATCAATAGGTACGTTGCCAAAAGAATAATAATAGATCGCAATCATAATTCAAACATCATACTTCATGTCTAGCATTAGATAGGAATGTTTCTGGAATTTAGATTCTACTATTTATGGTGCTGAATTCAAGATAGAAGAATGATTGGAATGGTTTGCTCTCCAACTGGAACTCAAACCGACATAGAGTCGTAAGTAGATAATAAGATTATAGGCTATAATAACTTATCCATAATATTAATCTTTTTGACCCACTAGTCTTACAGTAATAGTTCATATCATATCTTACATCATATATTAGTGATACTTTAATCAGATTAAGTTATATCATTAAGTATTAGTATGTTCTAGTGACTTAAACCTTAATTATAGTAAACTGTTTTGTTGATAACAACCCTCTTCCGACTGTCCTCACAGTCAGCACAGTAGGACACTTTAGTCTGAAATTTTAACAGTAGATAGCCCTATGTGTCTACTTTCTAACCCAATAAATGGCATATTTTTTTAATTTTTTTATAATTAGTTATGAATTTTATAATGCAGGTCATCGGCATAGGAAGAGTTTTAGCCGAGACCATAAGTCTTAAGGGAAAAGTTTAAACGAGATCGCTCTCATATGGCTTATATGAGGCCAATTCTATTTGTAGCCGCTGGATCTTGATCTGACGGCTATAAACAACTACATTTAACTCACCTACTCTTTGATGTGACACACTCATCTACCCATTGATTTGATATCTACCCTTAGATCGGAATCCAATGGCCCAAAAGATTGGTCTCATGCTCCTTATATGAGAGCGATCTCATGTAAACCATCCTCAAGTCTTAATCATACATGCTAATTTCGTATTAGTAGCCTTTAATTATGATAATAGAATATTATTAACATCGAATACTCCCCACCTAGGAATAGGTCATTATATATTCTGGGATATAAGTATTACAAGCTTTTATACACCTTTCATTATATAACCCAATTTAAGATACTCCCCTTTGTATAATAAAGACTTTAACAAAAAAATCCCAACCTATAATCATATGGGACAATTAAACTAGAATGTATATATACTCAAAATAGAAATTTCTAACATCCAAACAATCAAGAGATGAATAATGTCTCATCTAAAGTTATCATGCAAGCATTAAAAGATTTGTCACTAAAGGATTTCAATAATCATACTCATAATTATAATTAATATAGAATCTCTCAACAAATCAAGCATTCATATAATCTCTACTACTGAGATAGAATCAAATAACTCAACATAGAATAGATGGAAAGAGTTTTAGAAGCAATTTAGTAGAAAAACCATCCTACCCCCTTTGTAGAACGGAAAATTGTGTGTCCAACATAGCTCCTCTTCTTCTCCACGCCACAAGACCTTCGCTCCTCCGAATATGACGAGGTTTGAAAGAAGAAGAAGGGTGAAAGGGTTGCTGGAACAAGGGAGAAGGAGAGAGAAACAAGGTTGGGGTGTTCACAAACTCTCTAGTGTGATAAAACACAAGGTAGCCCCCTTATGGATGTTTATACAGACTTATGCCTATACCAACTAGGACATTTTTTCTTTAGGATTTCTTCCTAATCCAATCTCTAAATCATCTTATTAAAAGCTTCCCGTGGGTAGAAGGGACGTCCTAAACTTAATCCTCCTTGATTAGTTTGGATTTGATATCTATTTTAACTAGGTTTCTTAAAAACAACACTTTCTGGATTCAATCGCGTACCCCGACGATCAATCGCGTACCCCGGCAATTCGATCACGTAATCCGGCGATTGATCGCATACCCCAAGCGCATACCAAAATTCAAACTAGCATAACTTCTTGCTCCGAACTCCAAATTGCGCACCGTCGGTAGCGTTGGAAAGCTCTCTTTGAGTACTTCAAATCCAAATTGCAAAACATAGCAGGAACAAGTATTAAAATTTTGTATTTTAGATCAATCAATTTTAGTAAGCATACCGAATTTTTTCTTTTTTTTTCCGGGTGTTACATAAACACTTCAAGATAGCGTTCAACCATATCGCTAAAAATACTCAGCATGCATCTTTGAAATGTTGCAGGTGCATTACATAAACCAAAGGGCATTCTCCTGTAACTAAATGTGCCAAAAGGACATGTGAATGCAGTTTTCTCTTGGTCTTCTAATGCAATTTTAATTTGGTTGTAACCGGAGTAGCCATCTAGGAAACAATAATATATATGGCCAGCTACCCTCTCCAGAACCTGATCTAGAAACGGCAATGAAAAATGGTCTTTCCTAGTGACTGAGTTCAGCTTTCTGTAATTAATGTTCATTCTTATCATTCTTGACAACTGTTAAACCAGATTTCTTAGGACTACTTGGGTAGGACTCACCCACTTACTATCAAAAATGGGGTAGATGATCTCCACATCCAAGAGCTTAAGAACTTCAGCTCTAACCGCCTCTTTCATGTTTGGATTTAACCTACGTTGCATCTCCCTAGACGGTTTGGCATTGTCCTCTAAATAAATCCGATGAGTGCATATTAAAGGGTTTATTCCTTTTAAATCAGCAATTGTCCATCGTATTGCACCTTTATGCTTTCTCAAAATATCAAGCAACTTACCCTCTTCGATAAGATTAAGATGAGAGAATATATTACCACCTGAAGAGTTTCATCATCACCCAAAAATGCATATTTGAGTTAAGTTGGTAACTTTTTCAACTCCAATTTGGGTGCTTGAATGCTTGATGGTGTAGGAAATTTGTCACTCAATGGTAGCTCCTCAAACTTGGGTTTCCATCCATTCACTTTCAATACCTGCAGAGAATTCAGCAGAAAACAAATCTCGGCCCTTTCTAAATCTATTTTAGATGCATTATATAAAGAATTTACTAAGCAAGATTCTAAAGGGTCAGAAAGAGATGAAAAAAGAAATTGATCTCTAACAAAGGTATCAACCCAATTCAATTCTTGAACATCAGTATCATCCCCTGGTTGATTGCCAACATTAAATATATTCAATTCCAAAGTCATATTGCCAAATAAAAGTTTCATCACATAGTTTCTACAATTATTCAAAGCATTTGAAGTAGCAAGAAATGGACGACCTACTATGATAGGAATATTTGCACTTGCATTTATAACAGGATGTGTGTCCAAAATAATAAAATCAATACGAAAGTAAATTTTGTCTACTTGAGCAAGCACATCTTCCACCACTCCCCTTAGAATTTTAATAGAACGATCAGTAAGTTCAAGAGTAATGGTGGTGAGTTTAAGTTCCCCAAGACCTAACTGAGTGTACACTGAATAGAGCAAAAGATTAGCACTAGCCCCAAGATCAAGCAAGGCTTGGTCTACCCTAAAGTTTCCAATCACACATGAAATAGTTGGACATCCGGGATCCTTATATTTGGGTGAGCTTTTGTGTTGAATTATAAAACTTACCTGCTCAGTTAAAAAGACTTTTTTTTGTACATTCAGCTTAAGCTTAATAGTACACAAATCTTTCAAGAACTTAGCATAAGAAGGTACCTGTTTGATTGCATCTAATAAGGGAATGTTAATTTTTACCTGCTTAAAAAGTTCAAAAATTTCAGTACTTTGGTTCAACTTTTAAGGTGGTTTCAACCTCTGTGGAAACGGAGCTGGAATAGGACATCTCACATCATCACTTGACCCAGACTTATCAATTTCCTCATTATCATGTTTTGATTCATCACTCTCAGAAGATTTCTGGGCTTTAAGTGGAATTATTTTATCAATTTCTTTTCCACTCCGAAGAGTGGTAATTGACTTAGCATGTTCAAGTTGTGAATCAGAAGGTTTTGTGTCCATCATGTGAACTTGCCCCTGTGGGTTGGGTTGGGGTTGTGCAGGAAACCTACCTTTCTCTTGAACAGCTAGAGAAGATGTCAATTTAGTGAGAGAGCTCTTTATATCATTAATGACTTGCGAGGTTTGTTGATTAATGGTAGCTTGCCCTTGCATGAAAGTGTGTAGTGTCTCCTCAAAAGTCTTCCTGTGAGGTGGAACATATGGAGTATAATTGAAAAATGCTCGAGGAGGTGGTGCTTGTGCAGTATTTTCATTCCTCATACTAAAGTTGGGGTGATTCCTCCATCCTGGATTGTATGTGTCTCCACAAGGAGATTGCCTCTTAAAAGAGGTCATGGAATTTGCTTGGTCATGTAACACCTCCTTGAAAGCAGGAATGGTAGGGCACTCATTAGTTGGGTGTCCCATGACATCACAAATTCCACAAGCCACTTCTATAGCAACAGACTTAACAACATTAATTTTCCCTAATTCTATAACCCCCACCTTTCTAGCCAAAGAGGCTAGCCTAGCACTCAAATTATCCTCCTCCTTAAGATGATGCAAACCCCCACTAGTAGCTGAAGACTTCGGCTTATTAGAAACATCAGAGGGATTGGTGGGATCCTAAGAATCTGAGTCTTCAGCTATTTGATCTAGAAAATCAAGGGCTTCATTAGGGTCTTTATAAAGAATTTTCCATTACACATTCTTTGAACAAATTATTTCATTGAGGGCGTCATCCTATCATAGAAGAAACTGATGGTGCACCATTTCTCATACCCATGATGTGAACAAGAATTTAACAAATCTTTATAACGCTCCCAACACTGATAAAATGATTCATTTTGTTTTTGGACAAAATTTGTTATTTATCTTTTCAGAGGGTTTGTCTTATGAAATGGGAAAAATTTCTAAAGGAATTCAGTTTGTAGTTCTTTCCAAGTTCCTACAAATTTAGGCTTAAGAGAATTCAGCCAAGACTTGGCTCTATCCTTCAGGGAAAAAGAAAACAATTTTAGCCTAATAATGTCCTTACTACAAGCCTGCTCAAAAGTTGCACATACTTCCTCAAATTCCTTCAAATGTAAATATGGATTTTCAGACTCTAGACCATGGAATTTAGGAAGCAAGTTTATCATTCCAGGCTTAAAAGTAAAGCGATGTGCTTGTAGAGGCAATATAAGACAGGAGGGTGTGCTAGTGCGTGTAGGTTGTAGATAATGACGCAAGGGCCGCATTGGTGCATTATGTTCAATCTCATTTTCATTAATATCATGGTTACTACCCTGATCAGCCATATTGTGTGGTGTGTGTGATGGAACAGTAAACTCAAACAAAAGATTCTCAATCAAAATAGTAGAATTATTTCTAACCAATCATGTATTGGTATCTCTATTCCACGAGTGCATGCCAAGAAACAGAGATTTTCAAATGAGATGGAACGAATTTTCCAAATTTGTAGATAATACAAGAAAAGCCTTTTGTTCCATATAGGACTCCAAATTTCTTGCAAAATGAACAAGCTAAATTAAACTAAGAGCAACAAAATTAACTAAACTATACTAGAAAGAAATAAACTAATTTGAAGAATAATCCTAAAACTTCACTCCCCGGCAACGACGCCAAAATTTGATCAAACCAAAGAGAAAGTTGACAAATTGTAATATATTCTTGGTAAGTCCAAGGTTGAACCACAGGGAATGATGTAGAATTAATCTATTCCAAACTAATTTAAAACTACTAGGATTGTTATAGATCCTTATATGTTCTAAAATTTAGTTGTGACATGCTTTTATACATCCTTCATTACCTAAACCAATTTAAGATACTCCCTTTTGTATAATAAAGACCTTAACACAAGAATCACAATTCATAATTATATGGTACAACTAAACCAGAATGTTTACAAAATCAAAATGAAACCGCTCAAGAGATGAATAATGTTCCAATTTAAAACCATCTGGCAAGCATTAGAAGATATGTCACCTAATGAACATCGATAATCATACTCATAATCATAATCAATATTGAATCTCTCAACAAATCAAGTATTCATACAATCTCTACTACCGAGATAGAATCAACTAACTCATCATAAAATAGATAAAAGGAGTTTAGAAGCAATTTAGTAGGAAAACCATCCTACCCCCTTTGTAGAACGAAAATTGCATGTCCAATCGCAGCTCCTCTTCTTCTCTACGCAACAAGACCTTCGCTCCTTCGAATATGACGAGGCTTGAATGAAGAAGAAGGGCGAAAGGGTTGCTGGAACAAAGGAGAAGGAGAGAAAGACAAGGTTTGGACGTTCACAAACTCTCTAGTGTGTTAAAATACAAGTCAGCCCCCTTATAGGTGTTTATATAGACCTTATTCCTATTCCAACTAGGATATTTTCCCCATAGAATTCCTTCCCAATCCAATCCCTCTATTCTCCAATTAGAAGCTTCCCCATAACTAAAACGGACGTCCTAAACTTAATCTTCCTTGATTAGTTAGGATTTGATATCTACTTTAATTAGGTTTATCAAAAACAACACTTTCTGGATTCATTCTCAGTCGGTGCGATCGATCGTCGATCGATCGCTGTGCTACTTCGTGCGATCACAGTACCAGTGATTGATCGTTCCCAAGGCGATCGATCGCTGCTCTCAAAATAAAAAATCATAGTAAATATGATCGATCGTCACCTCATGTGATCGATCCATCTGCCTTACTCCTCGTTTATAACATTGGCTTGATCGATCTCATATGCATGGCGATCGATCGCTTACTATGTTTCTCAAGAAATTTTTCTACAAAATTTTTAATTCATTCCTCATGACCAACACTCACGTTAGGCCACGAACTCATTCTATCTTAGAGTTTTAGTAAACTTACCGAATTTTACGGGTGTTACATAAAGTAGATTGTTATGTCATCTTTTTTAATGTCATGGCGGCAAACGTTAATATAGGATCCATGACAATGGCCCCAGACTCCACCTAGCTAAAAGAAGGCATATGACCACAATAAATCCATTGTTTTAAAGCTTGCAAATCAATTGTTTTAAACATTAATGTAGGATCCACAATTGCTTGATTCATGCTTGCTAATACGAATAAGAGTTTAACTAACTTACGATCACCAATGAGAGAGAGAGAGAGAGGACCTTATTAGAGGGTAAAAGACAAGGCAGTGGATGATAATTTAGGTTAAAATGGATTTAAAAGTTGGGTAGTCTTTGTCTCCATGGAAATACTTTATGCCTCTAAACATAAGATATTAAAGTATATCCAATTCAAAGGAATTGGACGTCCAGAATCGTTAGCATTGATCATTAACAAATAAAATGAGCAAAAGAACGAGAATTTATTAAATAATACACACAAAAAAATTACCGTTCAGAAACACTGTTCAATAAAAAAAGCCAGCTGCGTGGCTTTTTTTTAAAAAATTGAGCCGAAAGGCGTTGGTTCAATCTATGCCTTCCATGTTAAATTGAATGGCCTCCTCCCATTTTCACATTATGACTCAGCGCCCTGAACCTCCTACTCAGCACGATTTGCCAGTCTTTGTAGTCCACTACCCCATCCATCGGCTCCGGGATGGCGGTCTTTTTGCCGGCATCGGTAGAGAGGGCCTTGACCAGGGCGTGACACGGACATTGGCGGCATTTAGTGCAAAGTTATCGGACTTGGAGGTCTTGATGGCGCGGAAGTTTTTCGGGTGGATGTCGGCTATCTGGGCGGCCTTCTGGAAGGCACAGTGGGTCTGGTCGGATCCGTAGACGACGAGACGTCCCATGTGCTCCTGGCCAATGCAGTTGATGAGGCAATCACGGGCGGCAGAGATGGTGCAGAGGATGCCCTCACAGGTGGTGCCCTGGAGAACGCCACTGTCACCTCCGGAGAAGAGGAATGAGTTTGGGAGCTTCAGCATCTTGCCGACCCAGTCCATGACGATGCTCTCAAGCTCGGTGGCGACCGGGGAGCTCATCCAGTCCAGACCCACCACGTTAAATCCCGTGCTGAGCGTCTCCCCCAGGATTTTCGGCAGTGCTGTTGTTGCATGGGAAGTAGGCGAAGTAGCTGGGGCTCTGCCAATGAGTTATGTCGGGCATGATATGGGACTGCATGTCCTGGAAGATGCTCTCGACTATCAGGGTGGTTGGGGGCGGATTCCGGGAGGAGCTTCTGGAGCCGGGCTCCACTTGGCTGTGGACAGGGTACATGTGGATGTCTCGGAAGTAGTCGGCAAGGAAGTCAACGACCATGTGGCCTTGCCGCTGGAACTCCATCGGGTCCATGGGGTTCAGCTGCATGGCTGCACCATTGTTGTCCTGGACCTAAGAAGCATGGATACGAAAACGGGGACACGACACGACACGATACGGACACGGCGACACGCCATTTTTCCAAAAAGTAGGATACGACACGGCTAATAAAAAAATATTTATTATTATTTATAAAATATTACTACAAATTTGCAATTCAAAAATTAGTTTGAGTCATAATTTCTACTAAATTTTGGCAAAGTCTCCCCTATATTTTTTATATGTAAAAGGCATGTTATAATCTCAAACACCTATACAATTTTCTCTTCAAAAAATAAATTTTTCTTCTCATGGCATTTCTTCAAAAACTAATTAAAGAGGACCTTTAAGAATTGAATTGGAAAGGAAAAGGAGAGTACCAGCCACTCCCGCCACATTGCTGAGAGCAGAATAAGAGAAGTGTAAATCGGAGGAAATCATCAATTCGCCCTGT
Source organism: Houttuynia cordata (assembly GCA_039654745.1). Taxonomy (NCBI): domain Eukaryota; kingdom Viridiplantae; phylum Streptophyta; class Magnoliopsida; order Piperales; family Saururaceae; genus Houttuynia; species Houttuynia cordata. The sequence continues at coordinate 51,743,865 of CM077504.1, read as the reverse complement.
CTCCCCCTGCAGCGGTGAGAAAAAGCCTAAAGTCCCTATTTTAGTTTGCCATTGTCGGCACTTCAAACATTTTAGTGTAGTACTACTATATTAAGTCTATACTTCAAGTGAGAGCATTGTTCTTAACAAGCCAAAAGCCCTAGAATTAGAAGTTTTGCATATGGTTCCCATACATTCGCTGAATGTCAAATAAGAGATGCTAACATGTGATGTCACCTTATCAGTGGAAACAAGAACCATTTATGAAGCACAACAGACATCTTGGTTTCCCTTTATGACTCTGTCCATCATCATCTTTACCTAGATACAGAGAGTGGAAACCTCCTGTTTTTAGCCTTAAACGAAAGAGTTGTAGATTATACAAAGAATAACTACTGTTTACGTTCAACAACTATATGAAATACAATCAAACATTTGCTCACATTCAAACCACATAACTCTAAAAAAAAACACATTAATGAATATGCGTTAAAAGTAAAAATCTTTATGCAGAGAGTAGTTTCCTAATTCCATATGTTGTTGTTTTTCATACGATCAAAATTAGGAGTTCCAAAAGCCACAGTGTAGAAAAATCCCGCCACAACAGCTATTAAATTTAATAGAAAGGCTCATGGTCAGCAACTTTTACTTAGTAATTTGTGATGGTGATGTCTGATACGAACTAACCTGCCCAACAAGAGAAACAGGTGGCATAGTGTGCTTTTTAACCTTCTTGTTAACATCTTGAAGGCATTGATAGAAATATCTGCAGGAAAGACAACCAAACTGGAAAGGAAAATAAAATCACTGTTTGTAGAACAAAATACTCAGATGTTTCGAAATTGCTAATCGAACAGGACAGTAATGTGGGAGAGAGGGATTATTTCGGTTCAAACTTGATCTCTGCAACTCACTTTCAAATAAGGGGACAGAACCGTTGTTGCTGGCTTTAGAAAGGCAGATGGATCACCCTTTGGTTTCTCAAAATTGGCAACCCACTCCTTCATTGTCAATGAGTAAAGGTCAAATCAGTTTAACAAAAGGTTCAAGAGTACTGATGCTTTATTCAAACTCAGCATTTTCAAAAGAAGATAAACTAGCAAATTAAAAAATTAGATGGAGAACGGAAGAAGTGCGGAGGAGGAGGAGCTGCCGCAGCGGCGTCGGTGACAATCAAAAATCGCCGGAAGAAGCTCGTCAGCGGTTGGGACAGCAGCCAATCGCAGGAAGAACCGAGGAGCAGGGGAAATCTAGGGCACATGCACGGGAGAAGAAGGAGCGCGTGGCCTAATTCCCGTGTCCGAAGCGTGTCCACACGTATCCGATCGTGTCCCTCCGTATCGGATACGTGTCCTTATTTTTTTTTTAATTTTCTTAAAAAAAAAAACGGCACGGACACGCAGGCAGCCGTGTCGCCAGCGTATCCGTGTCGGATACGTATCGGATACGGACACGGCTGCCATTTTGCCGTGTCCGTGCTTCCTAGTCCTGGACGTTGGCTTGGATGCTGCCCATGATAATTGCTCTCTACTTGTAATGTATGATTACGATGATGAAGGTAAGCTTAAGCTTAGGAAGCTCTTTGTAACGAAACGACGCCTTTTAGTTATTCATAATCGGAAAATGGGAGGAGGCTTAAAGGTGCCTTTCTGGTTAGTTTTAAAGAAAAAGCCATGCAGGCGTTGAACAATGTTCCCGAATGGTATTTTTTTTATATATTATTTAATAAATTCTCCGCAAAAGAATCTACCTTTAATCGTATGCTTACTTTTACTAGGAAACGGAATGAAAAGGAGAAAGAAGAAGAGTTTCCGACGGCATGGTTTCTCTCTTAACATTTATATTTTAGCCTACTTATTTAGCCGGAGCCCACTTCTATCTGGTATGTCTCTTTCCTATTGGTGACCGATACACGTTAGGATGCCAGCGCGCACTGTCGTATGTGCACCCAAAAATTTCTCGATTTGGACAGTGCCCTTTCTTTCAGATTTTGGACAGTCACAAACCCCCCACTTTGGACTAGACCGGTCTGCTGCTGGATCTAAAGGACTCTTGGCGAGCGGCGGCTCCCTGTCCGACTTCCGACCCACCCCCGTCTCCTTTTTCAACTTTTGCTTGGCTGAGCTTCTTCCCAAGATCTGATCCGCCGTCAGACCAGAGCAAAGATGGGCTTCATCTCCTTCGCGGGTCGCTCCCTCTTCGCCTCCATCTTCATCCTCTCTGCCTGGCAGGAGTATGTGTAACCTTCCTTCTTCCTCTCTGTGTGTTTTATTTGGCTTCAAATCCGTGGGGTTTTGGTTGTTTTCTTGAAGTTTAAGATATTTGTTTCTTTGTAATCTTGATGTGGCTGTGGATCTGGTGGTCTTTGTGTTGGTGAGATTTTGGGCTCTGTTGGAGGAGAAATTATTAGGTACGCGTCCGTACAGGAAACTCATGCTCCCCACCTCCCTGCTTAACCTGAGGGCCTACAAATTGGATTTCGTGTCAATCACCAATTGGTGGTGAGCATGAAATCGAGGTACGCGACGCGCACCTAATAACTTCTCCTGTTGGAGCTGCAAATGTTGGATCTGATGGTTCTTGTTCTGCTTTCAATAGTTTAATGCATGCAGACAGTGGAAGTGATTATTTGGTTTTTCATTGTCATTTCTTTAGAGGGTTGTGCCGGGAAGCGCATCCGGCAAAAACATTTGTCACTATGTCACTGACCCCAGGTAGGTGAGATAAGGCTAATAATGATGATGTTTATGTTTAGGTAGACGAAAATACTTCATCTGAAAGTTGTGATTGGTGATGCTTAGAGGCCTATGCTTGATTTTCTGTTTGTTATTGGATTAAAATACAGAAGAAAATAAATAAAATAAGCTCTACTGTAGCTTCTATGTTACTTCTTTGTATGCCACTTGAGGACATAGTAGTGCTTGATATTTCATATTCTCACCTTTTATGTCCAAAAAACATAATTAGAGAAATGTGAAATTAGAGGATCCTCTAAGCAAGGGCATTTTAGGTGTGAAAAAACTACTTGTTAATTTTCTTCTTTTGTTTCTGTAGTCTATCTATCAACTTATGTCCAAAAAACATAATTAGAGAAATGTGAAATTAGAGGATCCTCTAAGCAAGGGCATTTTAGGTGTGAAAAAACTACTTGTTAATTTTCTTCTTTTGTTTCTGTAGTCTATCTATCTTCAAAATGAGTTGAGTTGCATTTAATTACCTGATCTCTTGGTCCTTATTTTCTTGTTCACTTTCAAATTTGAAGAAATAGGTAGGATGCATTTTATGGAGAGTTAATTTATGTTAGTTTTATTATGGATTATGTGTTTGGGCAAAAATCAGTACGAGAAAAGTCATGCAATTGGTTTGGAACGATGAGGGGGTAGCTGGCCGACTTGCTACTTACAAACATCTATTATTTGCGCGTTTTTATTTTGCCTTCTTGTTTCTTGTGTAATTAGCAGTTAGCACTTTTGAAAAGAGAAGTAGTTTTTGGAAGATAAGGGAACTGAGGTTAACCTGTGCTTCCTTTGAAACTGTAATAGGTTGGCTTCAGGTGGCAGTGCTTTCAATTCAAATATTTGTTTTTATCATGGATTTGCAAATAAGAATTGATATATATGACTTTCTTTTTTCTCCTTCCTAACCTTGTCTTTTGATAGTTAATTTGTCCACTGTCAAATATACATTATCGTATGCTACTGCAATCTATATTATTTTATATGCTTTTAGTAATTTTCGCTCCCAGGATGGTAGGTAATGTGGCAATCCCTTGTAACTGAATTTTACTCCCAGTTCTATTTGAGTAGATTGCATTGGTGCCCTATTATCTAAAGAGATAAAAGAAGTTACATGGAAATCTGTGAATTTTATTTATTTCTTATTAATTTATTATGTACCAAAGCAAGATGTGAAAATTTGGTTGGCAGAGGAGAAAATAGAATACTTTTTTAATATGATCTGAAGCTGAAGTTTCTCACGTTCTTGCTTTTAGTTGACTAATTATGTTAGATGACTTGTTTAAGGAATTAACCCTAAAGCCTAGAAATGTAAGGTTGCATTTGGCCTCTAGTGGATTTTAATCTGGAAATATGTCCCAATGCGACACAGTAATTGACCGATATTTAGCTTACTGTTCTGATATTTTAATGTGACAGCTGAAGCTGAGAGTGAGGTGGCAAATGGAATAATATTTAAGCTATTCTTTAGGCTTAATAAGCCTATTGTGCCAAATTTGCAATTAGTGCCGCAAGAGCTCTATGACTTAATCGATGGCCTGACTTTCTGTTTGAGATGAAAAATAACGGATAGTGCAAAATTGTTTAGTAGCTTCTGCTTTAGCTCTCTTATTGGTTTGATGTGTCATTAGGCCATAATTGTTACTAGATTCTCACCCTTTAGGTCTGAAAAATAATCAGGGAAGATTTTGACTGAAGGGTTTTTGATTGGGATAGGCCTTAATTAATCAATTTTGACGCATTATCACCTTTGTTTGGCATAAAATGAAACTTGTACTCCATAGAATGCCAAATCAAAGTAAAGTGTGCCAACCAGAAAATTTCGTTCCCTTGAGCATGCATGTATCAATTTAGTAGTTATTGAACGGTTGAAGTTGCTCCACAGGTAGAGAAAAGATAGCTGCTAAGTTTACAATTAGAAATGCACGGAGTTGATGATGTATAGGTTTAATGGCTAGGAAATTTTACTGTAAGTTCAATGGATATTGTAGTGAGATTGAATGCACTGAAATTTGTGCTGATGTAAGATCTTCTATGTGACAATACTTGCTGCAGGTTTTTCTTTTTGCATCTAATTTCTTTAAAATGCTTTCAATATTTAATACTGTTGCTCGACTTAATATACTCTCTCCAGTCTTTTCTTATAGCTGAATTGTTTGTTCATTTTGAAAATCAATTGCATCTATTAAAAAAGACTTGAGTATAACTTAGAGATGTTAGGTCCTTTAATGGGCTTTCATCGTGGGAGATCCTCTATGTTAGATCATTTGGTTACTCATTGGTTGGAGTCTTTATTTTATTCTTCAGGTTCAATGAATTTGGCAATGATGGCGGGCCTGCAGCGAAGGTGTGGAGACCCAAGTTTGATTTTTTCACGGATCATGTCAGTGCTTACCTAGGAGTCCAAGTGCCTGAACTAGAAGTAAGAAGTGACTCTTATATTGGCGTCTTAATTTTCTAGTTTGAAATGTTTTGATCTAGATTATGAAGAGAAGATATCCTATTCACTTTTGCTTTTTTTTACAGATTAAACATCTAGTTGCTGCAGCTATAGCATTGAAAGGGATTGGTGGCATTCTATTTATCTTTGGAAGTACTTTGGGAGCATATCTATTGGTTAGTGGACACAATTTTTTACTATTTTCCTCTGCATTAACTGACTTTAGTGTTATTTTTTTTTTCTGGTACCGCCTGCATTCTGAATTTACCTGTATATGGCTGTATTATTTTTGTTAGGCTCTTAAACTTCTTATTTCCACTCCAATTCTCTACGATTTCTACAACTATGATGTCGAAAAGCCTGAATTTGCTCATCTGTTCGTGAAATTCACACAGGTTTGTATGACTTAGTTGTCGAATTTAGGAAATTTATTATAAACAGTATTTACTCATAAATTTCATGTTTTCTGCAGAATCTGGCACTCTTTGGTGCATTGCTCTTTTTCGTGGGGATGAAGAACTCTATGCCTAAAAGGCTACTTAAAAAGAAATCCCCAAAGACAAAGACAATATAAAATTTCTGCTCTATTTGTTGTGGGGAGAAAGTGGCTCTATTTGTTGATTGGGATCCCTACCTTTAGGATGTAGTTTGTGCCACATTCTGGCTACACTGTAGACTTAGACTTCTTTATATGCTTTAAATTAGCAAATTATAAGTTGTGCTTTACTTATTTTTGGATTGGACACAATTGATTGAAATGGCAGCTTAGAATGTTTTTTGTCTTTAAAGTCTGAATGTTGTTACCTGTAAAAGCTTGTCATAGTTGGAATCAGTACTTTGTTTTTTTTTAATTCTCTAATATATCATTGTTTTCCAATATGGCTTGCAAGTGCTTTAATTGTCGGATTCAGTGACGCTGCATTATCCATCTCTACAAATTGAACCTGAGCATGTGTTGTTTCATTTGGATGACTGCAGAGATCAATTTCTTTATCAGGCAAAAAGATGCCTTTTTCAGCTGCATTTGTTTTGTTGGGAAGATACTTGTTCAGCACGGATGCATAAATAGGGCCTGATATTAGATTGATTTAACTTATTTATGTGCTTACTGTTATCCTTTTTTGTTTGAAGAGATGTCATCCTTCCATTTCCTCAGCCCCTCAGGCTCTCTTGCACAGAATTATTCTGTCTTTTTTGTAAATACTAGATCTAAGGTTTCTTGTGTTTATGTAGTTTTTTGAGTCTTTCGTTTGATCCCTCCACCATTTTCTACTGGTGGTGATGTGTACTAAAAGCTTTGTGACATTATTGCCATGATCTCCGAGTCCATGTTCGCAAAAAAGAAAAAAATAATTTTGTATTTGTTGCATCCTTTGGTAGAGAATTTGAATCAAGATCATCAGTTCATTTTGGTTCTGATGACATACCCGGAGTCTGTACCAGCAACAGCACCTAAAACTATAATAGCCAAGAACCACCCAAATCTGGAGCAATTTTTACCTGGAGAGCAAGTGTAGCAATGACAAACTGTAACAGCTCACGATAATTTTGCTAAATATCAGTGAATTATATACAAGACATGGAAAAGAATCAACAATGCAGAATATGCACCATTTAACACGCAAAAGTAGTAACTTTTCTTCTAAACCGGTTTTACTACCTCCGTCCCACTTTGATAGTTTGAGTTGGTTTTTCACAATGAACTAAGTTCATTTTGAAAAAAACCCAATCAGATGATGTGTGATAGGGAGTATCACATAAAGAATGGATGTGTGAAAGCTCATAAAAAGAAACGATGTATGAATACTAATCCTGTTTTCATTAAGTGCAACACAATAGAGGCAAAAAATCTCTCAATGTAACAATTCTATGTGAAGAGATGATCTTTGGTGACTTAGTCACTGTGGATGCACAAACATATAATAAATGTTTATACTTACTAATGCATGTCTTGATCTTTGATATATAAATGGTCTCCCTTGCATTTACAATCATATCCACCCCAAGTATTCTTACAAGAGCAACTATGACATTGACAGGCAAGACCTTCCTTGCACTCATTGACATCTGATACCACAGTTATTGCAAATATGATGTTAGAGTCAGAAATTATAGAGAGAAGAGAACAAATTAATGTTTATTGGCGCCTTGACATGTATAGCCGTCACCGCGGAAGCCTTCAGGACAACTGCATCCTTTCAGCTCTGATTCCTACATTAAAATAAAGTTATATTAGATATGTTGGACTTAATGCAAGGTAAGAGATATAACACATGTTAATAGACAATACACAATTTATGGATAAATGCTTAGCATAAACATCACAGAACTGAGCAAGCTGAGAACGTTCGTTCATTTCTTGTTTCAGACCAGCAACCCCCATTATTTATTGTACACCTTGCAGGGCCGACAGCTGAAAAATAAGATGAAATGTAATTACTTATAAAATCTATGGAAAATGCACTAGCTTTGTTATATATGGATAAAATCTATGGATATATTGTGAATATAGTCAGCATAGCCCTCTATTCATGTATCCAACAAAAAAAACATAACTCTCTATTTAAGCCATCATTATCAGGTATATATCATCGGATATAACTTACCTTGAAAACATCCTTCTATAACAATGCAGGTATTTCATCGAACGCTTTGTAAGCATCTACCAACCTGGAACTGCAATATCACAAACTGCTCTCCATCTCTTGCTCGAACTAGTTTATACAACTCAACACAGTACAACAGAAACCAATATAAAAAAAAATAGAAGAAAGAAACTTCTTCGAACTAGTTGATAGTTGATAAAACTAAAGATAACTCCTTCCAAATCAAGTAGTTCTTCTAAATCCGGCCAATTTGCAGCTCAAATTCTCGTCCAAATTGTGGAAAAAATCCATCTTTACACTCTCAAAACAGAGCCGACACCCAAAAATGAAACTTCCCATTCCAGCACAAATCAAATTTTTTATCTCCTCCAATCAACACGAAATTTGACATCTTACCTTTCTAAAACAAAGCCCAAAGTTTGATTTTTTTCCCTGATTCGCCTCTCAACCTTCCCGATTTGGCCTCCCAACGCGCCCTTTCCAAATCGAGACCTTTCTCTTCCTATTCACGATCTGCCCTCGCCGGAACTGCCATCGCCTCGCTCATGGCTCCCTGTTGTTGTTTTAATTAATCTCTTAATTTTACTCGCAAGTGTATGAATCGTATTTTGAGTACAATCGTACAATTTTACGAGGTCGAACCCACAGGGACTTGTATTTATAGAACTCTATGTTATGATCTTATTAGGATTAGGATTAGGATTAGGATTAACCTACTCCTATGTCAATTAGGACTATAGCTTAGGGTCTATCCTATATCAATTAGGACTATGGCTTAAGAGCCTGTAAATATGTAAGGGGTCTTCCCTAATCCATTATCCAATAATCAATGAAGCTTTAGTTTATTTTATGTGTTTTACTTTCTTAGTTATAGATGCCCTATGGATTCTCTTGTAGACAATGGTCTACATCATTGGATCAGAGCCGTTTTGACCCTGGTTCCCACCCATCCACCCTTACTGTCGCAATGACAGGCGACCGTCGGGTGAGTCCCGACCCACCACCGACATCCTCCGGACCCTCGTCTGTGACAACTACCGCCTCGGACTTTCACAACGTCCCCATTACTACCCTCCCCCATGAGACTACCCGAACTACACACTTGGAGGCGAAATTGGAGCGAGAACTTACCAATTTGAAGACTGTAATTGCCGAGATTGCAGAGTTCAACCGTCGTCGCGATCAAGAGAACCATCTTCGCGATCGTCGCTTTGAGGCGCTCCTGTTGTCCTTCCATCGCCAGACGGTGTCGGCTCCTCTTCCGAGCTGCAGTGCTTCTCCATCTGGGTTTTCGCCGCTGTCTTTCCCCACCGGCTGGCATGCTGCCTTGGCAGGGCCTCGCACCGGCGGGAACCATCATGACGGGCTCCGCTTCGTTTGGAGTAGTCTCATAGGCCACCTTCGGCTCGCCAGTGCCACTTCTTTCCGTTGAGTCCCTCCTTCCGACCACTGGCGTAGTCGCAGCTGCCTTTTTGTCGTCGCCCTCTCTGCTGGAGCCCGTGGTGGTGCCTGGCTAGCCATCTGCCTCCGTGTACCAGCCTTCCCCGGCGATGGCAACGACAGTCCCTCCTTCCCACCCCGTTGCCTCCCTCGAGCGACAGCGTCCGCTCTCCAAAGACGGCACCTTTCTACTTCCCGCCGCCTCTCCTCCTTCCGCCAGACCGCTACAGGTCTCCTACGGTCAAATCCCCTTCTCCGGGTCTTTCCCTTCTGCCACCACCGCCCCGATCGACCCTCCCCACCTCCTTCGAGTTGAGGCTCTCCCTTCGATCGGCTCTTCTGGGGGGTTTCTGTGGCCACCACCGGACCAGCCTCCACCGCCAGACCAGCTGCCACCGCCGCCGCCCCGATCACTTTTCCCTCCCCTGCCCTAGCTTTTCCCCTCTAGTCGAGCATGACCACGGGTTTTAGTCCAACGGGCCCAGACGGACCAGTTATTCTAGGATCCGGCCCATTCCCAAGATCCAGTCCTGGTTCGACCCAACCCATTTCCCAAATCTGGGCCGCTCATCCATTGGGTGTTCAACCACACGTGGGTCTCACTGTGGGTCCCCCTCTTTATGTTCCGGTGCATCATGGGTTTCAGGCCCCACAAGCATCTGCTTCTGCTAATGCATATGAATATGCGTCTGATGATGAGTTTCCAGATTATGTTGACTATCGTGGTCGTGGACATGTGGACCGTCGGTATGCGAATGCCCCTATTGCCCGGGAAGGCACTGTCCAGGCTCGGCCAGTACGTGTCACGTTTCCTGTATTTAATGGATGTGATCCAGATGTGTGAATTTCACGTGCTAAACGCTTCTTCCAATTTCATCAGACCCCGACTCATGAGCGTTGTGAGTTGGCTTCCTTTCATATTGAAGGGCATGCTATGCATTGGGCAGACCAGTATTTGGAGCGTCACCCAGATTCTACATGGGACAAGTTTGAGGAGGCCCTTCTTCTACGCTTTGGCCAAACTGCTTATACGAATTATAATAGCCTACTTCCTCAAATTCGCCAACATGGGTCAGTTCAAGACTATCAGGATGAGTTTGAGCGATTGGTGAACTGTGTTCAGGGATGGCCCGAGTATACACTTCTGGGAGTTTTTGAAGAGGGCTTACGAGCAGATATTAAAGCTGAGTTGCAGTCTTTTCCATGAGTATCTAACAGAAACGATGCGTCTGGCTCGTGTTTGTGAGGAAAAACTGACTCAATTGGGGCATTCTTTCTCTAAGCCTTCTCCTTCTCCTTCCCACCTGCCTCCGTCATCTGACCTGCCACGTGCTACTCAACTGCCTGGTAATTCCTCAACTCCTCCTATTACTCGACTTACTCCTTCGCAGATGGCCGATCGACGTTCAAAAGGACTATGTTACAATTGTGATGAAAAATATGCCCCTGGACATCGTTGTACTACGCGTCAATTCTATATGCTTGATGAGTGTTATGATGCTGATTATATCTTGTTGAGGAGGATTTGACCTCTATTGAGGCTTGTCAGATGGAAATTACTTTGTGGGCCTTTTCTGGTACTTTGACTTCATGTACTATGCACGTCAAAGGGTTGATTAATAAACAAACGATTTCAGTTTTGATTGATAGTGAGAGTTCCCACAATTTTGTTAATGACTGTGTTGCTCGCCGTCTGGGCTATCCTATACAGGACTCTGAGACTTTTGATGTGTTGATTGGTGATGCTAATTGTCTCAAGAGTTCCGATGTTTGCTCTAAAGTTGATTTGTAGTTACAAGGCCAGTCTTATATTATGGACTTATACTTGCTTCCCACCAAGGGGGTTGATGTGGCCCTTGGTGTTCAGTGGCTTGAGGATTTGGGCCATGTTTATTGGGATTTCCGCCATATGACCATAGACTTTACTTATGGTAGCAAACCGGTACGTATCACTGCTCAACCACTGGGCCGTCTTCAGTCTGCAGAATCTACAGCAATACTTGTTCATTATCATTGTCATGGCTACTTGCTACAGCACCACCTGAGAGTTGATGTTCCTGAATCCATGACTATTTCACCGAATTTGGCCACCTTACTTGAAGAACATCATGCTATTTTTGTGGAGCCTCATGGATTACCTCCTCCTCGTGCATATGATCACCAGATACTTATCCAGCCCAGTGCACCTCTGGATGAGGTCCCCGAGCCCAGTCCACCAACCATGGTGCCTATGGTTCTGTCAATGCCGCTGCCTCCTCCAAAGCCACCACCTTCAGCTTGGCCGCCATATTTTGCTGGAGTTGAGTCTCGCACGTTTTCGCCTTTGACGAGGTGATGCGGAAGAGTTGGACTAGGATTTACTACTTCTATTAGTATTATGATATTTTTACTTTTTATATATGTAAGACCTGTGGCCAAAACAGGATTATCAGATGAGAAACACAGATTAGTTTATGTTTATTTATTTTGTTCTAGTTTAGCTTCGTTCTTCTCCATTGTAGATGCCGTGTCTACATCATTAGTATCGGAGCCGTTCCGATCTGCGACGGAAATGCCGCCTCGCGGGCAGCCGTCCATGGCCTCCAATGTCTTTCCGACGAACTGGCTCACCTTTTCGGCCCCAAACACGACCTTGACAAACTGGATTGCATCCGCGACCTTGGTCTCCGGCACCTACAGGGAGGAGCCTTGCTGGGACCATAGCCTATCTTTCCCAGGAGCTTGCCCTTGCCGGCGTTGTCAGTGGGGGGAGGCCTCAGCGTGTTCTGTTCTTGGTACCAGATCCGTCACGTTGGGCTCATCAAGCCCGGCCGTCTCAGTCGGAAGTTCGTCTGGCATGACGATCCGGACAGTGTCCAGATGAGCAATGGATGCCGTGTCTGGTTCGCAACTGGGCTTCGTGTCCTCCATCCTCCCTACCCACGACCACTTCCACCGACCGTGCCACCTTCCTCCATACCACCGCCTGCATATCCGTCGGCCCTACCCTGTGAAAACCCATCTCGGCAGTCGTCGCATCCATCACCGGCCTCGACATCATTGCGGCCGCCCACAAAAAGCTCTTTCTTTTTCCGTCAACGGCCTCCGCTCAGGCTCTCTACCTAGTCCAGCAGCCGGGTTCCCACTTCTCCGTCGCGTTTTGCCTCCCCGGTCACATCTCAGCCAGGCCCCACTCTCGTCATCTTCCCCAATGGCACCACCCTCGCCGGAAAGTCCGACAGGGATGGCAACCACCTCTGCCTCCCCAGCAAGGGCCGCCTCGCCTCCGTCGTCCTCTATGGCAGCTGCTCCCTCGGCCAACCGAACAGGGCCGCTCTCACCTCCCCCAGAAAGGACATCTCCTCAATCGATAGGTCCGCCTGCAAAGAGATCGTCGCCTCCCCGGCAGCCGCTGTCTACAAAAAACTCGCCTTTGACCTCATCCGGCCCAACCACCTCACCGATCACTTCTGGGTGACCTTCTCCACCGAAAACCGCATCGACTGTGTTATTTCCGACACTGTTGGCCTCGCCGCCGCCGTTCCCATCTTTGATGCCATCACCGCTTCTGGAGTTTTGGACGGCCACGCCGACCACCTCCCTGGCCCCTCTGTTGTCGGCCATGTCTGCTCTTCCACTGCACCCCCCACACGACCTGCCCACGAGACCAAGGCCCCAACTTTTGGAGCCGATGCCACCGACCGTGTCGGACAAGAGGACCCAAACAGCCCTCTACCACCACCGTTCGTGAGCGAGCTCTGCTTCACCATCAGCAACCCTTACGATCGCAGGGAACAACTATCTACTGCCGAAGCTGTGATTCGCCACGTCTCTGCCGCTGCTGCCTCGCATTCTTCCGCCACTGCCACTTCTTCCGACACCGCCGCCATTGCCACCGTTCAATTGGGGTTCTCCATCCAGTCTCTCAAGGGCGGCGTGACCACCGCCGGATTTGTTTTCTCCGCTGACGGGTACACCCACGACGAGGGCCGCTGCCATGGTGTCCCTGCTCCTGCTCCTGCCTCAATCTGCTCCACCGAGTTTACCACGGCCTCCGCCACCAGCCTCACGGGCCCTCCAGGTCCTTCACCGCCGCCTCAAACCTCTGTCAGACCACCGGAGTACTGACCAGAGGTAACGTGTGCTTCATCCACATTCTCACCTCCTCCCAGCCTCTCGCTGCCGTCGGCCCCACCTTGAGCGCCGCCCATGGCTGCCAACTCAGCACTGCCCAACTCGGCCTCGACCGAACTAACACTGTCGTCTTCCGTCGCCTCGGCGTCACCCACCTCGGCTTTCACCGCGACTTCAGCCACCATGGCTTTCGCACGGTGTCTGCCCTCGCCACCTCGGCTGCCCCTGTCGCTGCTACCGTCGCCCTGGCATTCTCTACGCTCCAGCTGCCTCTACTCCACCACATCACTCCTCGAACCGAGAACCTGATCGGCGGTGTTTCGTCCATCCATCCTCACGTTGAGAGCCCGACCGGTGGTGTCTCATCCAAGGAATTCCTCCTCTTCCGCACGCTTGAGTATGCCACCGCCGCGGCCGATGGTCATCACTTCCTTTGTTGGTCGCATTAAGGACAATGCATTAATAGTTGGTTCAACAACCGTTAAAAATAATAAAAAAAGGGTTTTGTGTGGCACATTCTTGGTGCAGCAACTTTGTAAAAAAAAAACTTTGAAGACGTGTACTGGAGCGTTGCGTCTACTAGAATATCCATGGGTCTAACGCGTTTCGATGAAGTTGAATTTTCGCAATCCTGTCATCGCTACAAAAAGTCAAGAGCACCTCGAGGACGAGGTGATGCGGAAGCGTTGGTGGAATGTTATGATCCTTTTAGGATTAGGATTAGCCTACTCCTATGTCAATTAGGACTATAGCTTAGGGTCTATCCTATATCAATTAGGACTATGGCTAAGAGCCTATAAATATGTAAGGGGTCTTCCCTAATTCATTATCTAAGAATCAATGAAGCTTTAATTTATTTTATGTGTTTTACTTTTTTAGTTATAGATGTATTCCTCTATGGATTCTCTTGTAGACAACGGTCTACAACACTCTAATTCAAAGATCAGATTACTACCCTTGTTGAAGAATTAAATTGAGTTAATTAACTACAACTACGACTACTCAATGTAATTAAATAACTTTAACTAACTAATTAATATAAAAATAATTGATTAATCTACTGGAAAAAAACTAATTTAACAAATAAAAATTGAAACTTTTTAATCAAATACTTAAAACGCTATAGCATAAGAATCAGCATATGACAATCATAGGAATAATTATCCATAATCAGCAATTATTCTCATTGTTATCTTGTAGAGAATTGGAATTCAATCTATTATTCTACGAAAGATTTCAGCATAAAAATATATAAATTTTTAATTAAAATTTTGTATTCTCTTGCATATCAATAGATGAGATTTAAATCATTAGTTGTATCCATCACTAGATAAATCACATCTAATATCCAAATAGCATATTAAATATATAACTCAATGCAATTAATTCGAGAATAACAATTGTTAAAGTGCATTAATTTGAGATAGCAATTGGGTAATAATATTCATACAATTAATCATGGCTTCATCTCAGCCCTAGACAGGAAATTAGCTACTCATGCCAGAGAATTTAACTGCAAAATCAAAGGAATTCATTTGAATTAAAAGTAAGATTTAACTTATAATAATTTTGGAATAATTGAAAATTAGCAAAATGCTATTCCTCTTCTCTTGGGTTCCAGTTCCGAGCACAATTCGTTACAAGAAGCAAATCCAATGAAGCCACAACACTAGCTGGATTGAAAAACAAAATGGAAACAAGAACAGATAACTGAAAATGAAATTTGAAACTGACAAAAAATAAACTCTCTGGTCGTCTGTCTCGGTCTACTGTACCTGTCTTCTTTTAAGTGGCTCATCAACGGTTCAACTCATTTCGGCGTGCAATCTCACCTCTTTGGTCATTTTAGCACTTCAAAACCCGTCTATTGGCTTCACTTTAACTGTTTTGCAGTTTGAACACTTGAACCTATACAAAATAAAACATGTCCCAAATTAGACGCACCAAATATTTATAAAATTACGGAACATATCTAAATTGAGTCATTTAGAGCACATTAATTATTCAATTCCTAATTATTAAACTAATTACTAGAACTCACTTTATTCCTTATTTTAACTAAAAATTAAGACTAACAAACAAGTAAAAATGGCATATAAAAATGTGTATTTTTCATGCGTAACAGCTGCCGTCACCTTCGACCTCACCGTCGCCATCGAGTGCTCTAACCCAGCCATCGGCATCGCCTCGGTTTCGCCATCTGCTTTCGCCATGAGCGCTCGAGTGAAAGCTCCAGCCTCTCTTTGTTCGACTGGAACACCCGGCAAATTGGCTTGGGTAGGTTTTGTTTGTTTTTTGTTTTAGAAACACCCACTAAACTGGTTAGGTTCAGCTCGGGTTTCGCTATGTTCCCTTTTTTCTTTCGATTGGGTTAAAACCCGTTATAACAACCTCATCCGTTGGATCTAATCTGAATGGCTCTTCACTTTAAATCATATTCTGTCATCTTATTGGATGTAAATCAGCGGCTTCGATCGTCTCTGCATGTGATATCAGCTCTTGGGTCACTTTGGCACTTCAAAACCCGCCTAATGGCTTCACTTTGGCCGTTCCACAACCCGAGAAGTTGAACTTATATAAATAAAATTAAACTCAAGTTAGACGCATAATAAAATATAACTCTGTTAAATCCAATTGCTACATCTAAATAAATCAATTAAGCGCAATTCTTTATTAAATTCCGAATTACAAACATAACATTGGTACCTATTATTTATCCTTATTTTAATTAAAAATTATGACTAACATATAGGTAGAAAGGTATATAAAAATGTGTATATTTTGTATATATCATCTAGTAAGCTGGATGTGAGAAACATAATGAAAAGGTCAGCCATAACAAACACAGTCAACAAGACCATACTGCGGCACATACATACTCATATTAGAGAAGAGCATTCGCATATGGCATGCCCAAATCAATTAGAACAACTAACATTAGTAAAGCACGGATTTTTAACTAGAATTTCTAGTTATAATCTCGTCCCTATCACAAAAAGTCAAAACAAGAGCAACAGATATCTTCCTACCGTAATATAGGACAATTGAACCAAATAGACCACATATATAGTGCAACATGTTAATACTTTATGAATAAAAGGACAAATCACGAATTTATTTTAATTTTAAGCTGCCATATAGCCAGGAGCAAATGACTCGAGTTGACATGTAGAATTTACACTTAGAATGGAGTTTTAAAACTATGATTCAAATAAGTACATTCATATCTAGGTAAATATAGCTATCGATAGTTGATCTATTGCTAAGGTGACTCTGAATGATATGATGGCTTGACCATTAAAATAATGCTAAATGTATATTTAGATCATCTTAGTGTCTTTTTTTTAAACGAGGGGTGTCCGACTCCTTAAGATTTGACTAGAAGGGGCATGGTAACTGACCTCTTAGAGCACCGTATCCTGGCGCCAATCCGCTCAGTTTCTTCCTGCCGTAAAAATCCATCGAAAATAATATCAATGGTGACAAATTTCTATTTGTCGGTAATAATCCATTGCTGCAGCCCAGCTTTGTTGTAGTGTTAACCATTTTCTGCAATTACTTTAATATCACTTCTTCCCATTTTATAAAAAATATAAGAGGATAATCTTTTGGCAAAAATGTCTATTTGTTGCAAATAATGAGAATGGAAAATTTTATATATTTTATATATTTTTACTATTTTTATTTATAATTATTTAAAAATAATACTTTTATTAAAAAGTAAAATATATTGCTTTTGCGACAAATATAACAATTTGTCAAAAAAACTATTTATTATTTACTACAAATATATAGGTTGTCGCAAATAGCATTCCCTTTTGCGACTAAATGGCTTGTTCGTCGGAAATATGTATTGTTTTTTGCAACCAAATTGGCCATTGCCAATAGTACTTATTTTTGCGACTACTAGCCATTTCGTTGCAAAATGCTAAGCTATTTGCGACAATTCTTAAATTCGTCACAAATGGGTATCTAATGCGACAAATGTGTTTGTTGCAAAAAAATTTGTCGCAAAAGCCCTAATTTGTTGTAGTGATCGGATTTCGTTGGAAGTTATGGAGGAAATAATACAAGAGGTGAGAAAGTTCAATGAAGGTTATGAGGAGGTGAAGGTGAGGCTCAACGCTACGGATGTAAGTAAGAAAGTGAGATATATGAGTTGTAGGGTCCCGGCATGGAGAATGACTATGGCATTTATTATGAATCCGAACCCGCTAAAGAGTTTCCATTTAAGGCCCACAAAATGTAAGTATTCAAAATAAATATTAAAATGTAGTTATGCAGTTCGTTGACAAGAATCCTACAACACATAGTATTGTCATTGCCCTACCTGTCTTAGGATAGGTAGTTAAATCCAGAAAAGTTTCTAATTGTGTTTATCTATTTGGAAGGATATAAATATAAGACTAACCATCTCCAACTGCACGCTTTGGATGCCCTAAACTCAGAGGACTCAAAGGAGGCCAGGGTTCGGAGGAAGAAGAAAGAGAAAAGAGGATTCGACTTCAAGTTGCCTTGATATGAGGTAGGAAAGCGAGATTACCATAGAGAGGAGTCGGTAGCCCCTTGTTGTTGCCCAGGGTACCAATTGCATGATTCATAATTGCTGCATGTTGGAAGAGTCGCATGCTTCATGATGGTTTTGCATGTGTGTGTCTATATATATATATATATATATATATATAGGAAAAAGTTTAAATGAGATCGCTTTCATATTGCTTATATGAGGCCACTTTGAATTGTAGCCGTTGGATCTTGATCTGACGGCTACAAATATCCATAATGATCTCACCCACTCCTTAATGTGACACACTCACCAACCCACTGATTTGATATCCACCCTCCGATCGGAATCTAACGGCAATAAAGATTGGCCTCATGTTCCTTATATGAGAACGATCTCATGTAAACTCATCTTATATACATATATATATACATATATATATATATATATATATGGATAGATAATTATGCTTAAGAATTAAGTTGTATTTCTTACTAATAATCCCTTAGTCTGCATGACGATCGAAGAAGTGCAAGGTAAGTCTCATTCTAAGCAAAGATGTGATTTTGAATATAGATGATCGTATGAAATGTATGTATACGGAAATTGAATCATGGCTATCCTTAGAATCAAAAAGCATGATTTATGGAGATAATTGATGATGAGGTGGCTAAGTATGCTCTAATTATCTGTTGTAGAATATAGTAATATGACATGACTCGATAGGGATATAAAGTTTTATGTAGATAAGATTTAGTACTATGTTAGAATATAACTATAGAACTGTTGTGAACGTCACACACCTAAGGCGCGTAATCTATCTTAGGCAGTATTTTATCAATAAGATCAGTTTCCCTTTCTGAAATCCATTAGTGATTGTAATAAAGGCCTGATTAGATGAAATGGGTTGTAATCATGGGTTGTAATTATGTCGTCATTTGTTGTCATGATGTTGACATACGACGTCATGTCATCATTATCTCGTCATTGTGACAGCTAGGAGTTCTCTTTATAAGGGGGTCTTCTTCCTCCTGGATGGTTATGCAATAAAGAAATTATTTTTCCTTTACCCTTTCTCTTGTCTTCCTCTCTTTCTTCGGCCATGATACCTGGCCCTGTTCGTGTCCCATGCTGGGACACAACATTGGTATCAGAGCAGTTGCGATCTGACGTCATCGCTTCTTACTATCCACAACCACTACAACAACTTTTACCGGCGAACGGAAACCCCTACAGTCAATTTTCCATCCCGTCGGCCACAAGTCAGTCAGACGCCTTTCCCTTGCTGGATCGTGCAAGCCAAGGCTTCAAGCCATGGCTACTCCCCCACTAGAGGAGCTCGAGCATTCACGGAGCTAGCCTGCCCCATGTCGGGCAGATGGGGGAAGTCCACCGCTGCCCCGCCGGCCATGGTGTGGTCCGCCACCCAGACCCTCACCCCAATCCTCACCGCCGCGGAGGCCTCCTCGTCGCTCTCGGTCGTAGCTGGCACAGAGCCCACTGCCACCACCTCGCAGGGGATTCAACTCTCCACTTCCGCCTCTGCCTGTCCCTACCCCAAATCGCTTCCACCGACCATGTCTTCCTAAATGCCGCCAACTACCTCTGATGTGCAGCCGCTGCTGACGGCCGGGATAGATACGACCGCGCTCGAGGCAAGGGGTCTCCATCCGGCTGATACTATCACTGCCCCATAAAATACTGACCTTTCCTATAGGACAGTGCCTTCCGCCACCTCCAGCACCCTTGTGGGTGCCATGGTTCCCGACGGCTCCCAAACCGTCCACCTTGCCGGCAGTTGCTTCGCCACTACGACGATGAACTACTTCAGCCCCATTGGCAGCTTCTGTGGTAGCCGATCTGGAGATGACCGCCGACTATTTGATGAAATGCCTGAGTGGCAAATGGATGATCTTTCTCCAGTTCTTTCGGCCACAGTCACTTTTTCCACCTCCGTTTATATTCAAGCGGTTTGCAATGCCTTTCTTGATTAATATTATTACAATCTTTACACCACTCCTGAGAAGGCTTTCAAGTTTTACCAAGATTCAAGTAGGCTCAGCCGACCGGAGCCAATGGGTGCTCTAAGTAGAGATTGCAGATGATCGCAGAAGTAGAGATTTTGTCTTTCCATTCTGAAAGTATGATCACAAAAGTAGAGATTGCAGATGTTCAGGAGTTACATGATGGTGGAATCAGCATTCAGGTAACGGGCTGTCTCTCTCACTATGACTATTCGGAAAGGAAAATTGCTCAATCCTTCCTTATAGTACCACAATTAGGTGGCTACTTTGTTCTGTGCTATGTGATCCGATATGTGGATGAGCATGATCCAAGGGAAACAACATCAGTGCCGGCCAATCCTTCCATTGCAGATGACCTGCAAATGGAGGATGAATTGCCGACTAGTGAAGAGATAGTTGAAGGGTCGCCAGATGACAGTTCGGCTCTAAGAGACAGTACCGCACCTTTGGCTCCAAGTGAAAAGGAGGTTGCCCTGGTCTTGGAGACAGCTGTTTCCCAGGGTGGCATTCCAAAACGGTCACATGTATCAATGCTCCAAGCTATGAAGGAGACTCAGCTAGATAATAGGGATGCTCACTTACATGATAACCTGGTATCTCCTGTTTATGCTACACAAGTTGAAACTGCGGGTGAAACCATAAGCAACAGCCCCACTCTTGTTCAAGGGCATTATGACTCTCAACTTGTCCACAAGATTCCTTCCGCCAACAATGGTGTTTGCAAAGGTAAACCTCTACATCTCGATGGTTCTATTATTGGTAATGCTACTGAAGTTGCAAAGAGAGTTGTTGGAGTAGATGGGCCGCGATTCAATACTAAGGCCATTGTCACTACTCCTTATCTTGATTTGATATATCTGACGACTTTGGGGACCCCTACTATGGCCCATCTTGCCAAGTTTGCGGCTGATTTTCTTTGCAACAGCTGTGGTGTTGACGATGATGCTAAGTTTATGGAACCTGATGTTGTTCTACAAGATGTAGATGGTGTTTTTCATTCCATCAAGACACTTATCCAGAGTGATGACCGTGGGAGAGTTCATAATAATGGAGTTGCGTCTAGCACATATGCTGCTGGTATGGCACTTGAGACACTTGCAGGAGTTGTCAAATTGGCAGGTTCTGAAGTTGATCCCTTCATGATCGACATTGTGCAAAATGACATACTGAAGCTGTTTGACACCATTGAGAGTTCTGATGATGGTGGTTTCTATTTCAATGAGACAAGAAGTTCACTATCTCCTGAGGCCACATTGAGAGACGAAGGACTTGTGGCAGCAATTGTATCATTGCGCCAATCCCAGAAAAACAATCGTGCTATAAAGGTTCAACTTTTCCACACTCTACTTTTGGATTTACGAATGTGGAGTTTATGCAATTATGATCTGCAAAAGAAGCTTCTATCTTCGTTGGCAGACATGGTTTTCACAGAGTCATCAGCCATGCGAGATGCAAATGCTGTTCAGATGCAAATGTTGTTCAGATGCTACTAGGTCATTCATGAAAGTTCTTCTGTTAATACAATTCCTCAGCAGGAAGGGTCACGCCTAGTAGGTGATGTGAATGCACTTGTGGATGAGCTTCTTGTGGTCACCGAATTTCTAGTGGGGGCAGTAGCTCCTTCACTGGCTGGTGATGATGTTCGCTACCACATTGGCTATATGGTTGATTGTCCACAACCTCACCAGGTTGCCAGATTGTTGCAGTTCAATTACAGAATAGTAGTGCAGCCAAACACTTCTAGAGCTCAGTCATTCTCTGATTCTTTGACTTTTTGCGGAGGGATAAAAACCCTTCTTGTCCTTCTACAATGGGAAGCAAAAGCTGGTGAGGGTTGTGTTGTTCGTGCTCCACTTGAAGAGGGACTACATTGGGCGCCTGTACGCTGGCTGTTACCTATGGCTACTGCTCAGGCAGAATATGCTAGCAGTATTGGATTGATACCCAAGAGCCTTTGTATATCGCCAGAATTGCCTCGCGGTTTATCTTTTAGCATGGCTGCATGGTCGTTTAAATATAAACCCTTGCAAGTGCACAAGGCAATTGTACTACGGCGAGTATTAAAGGGTTGTCGAACCTCAGGGACGGATTAATCTTTTACCAAATTCAAGAGAAAATAGCAGTGTTGATTTTAGACTAAGAAAGCAATGAACTTTAAACTAAACTAAGCTGAGATTTAATCAATATGTGGAATACCAAGGCTTCGAATCCACCACAATAAACTAGTGTAAAGTCTCTCTCTCTCTTTTAAATAAAGATTTCCAATTGGCTAGTGTATTCCTCTCAGACATACACCTGTCAATTCAAATTATAGTGCTCTCCTCTCGGACGTAACACATAAATCAATTAAGCATATGGAATTGTGATCTATCTCTCTCAAGCATAAATCAGAATCTACATAGTCATCGTAATCTTTAGGTTCATGATAGCACAGATCTGCGCGCCTCCTTCGGGTCCAACATTCTAGATTTGAGAGGATACTACACCACAGACTTTTTTTTTCTTTTTTTTTTCGATAGGACTGTGTAAGGCCTGACTTCAAGATGCTTA
This sequence comes from Houttuynia cordata, assembly GCA_039654745.1. NCBI lineage: Eukaryota > Viridiplantae > Streptophyta > Magnoliopsida > Piperales > Saururaceae > Houttuynia > Houttuynia cordata. Next base: position 51,721,474 of record CM077504.1, on the reverse strand, counting down.
GGTTTAGCAATGACTCAGGCCAATGACTCCCAGCCAATTTGGCTTAGGGCATTAGGTTTTAAGAGACCGCTTCGGGCCTGAGCATCAGCCTAAGTTAATCCTATAAAGTCAAGCAGCCCCTTTTCTTTCATTTTGTTTTCATTTTTTCGCATTTTCATTTTCATCATTCATATTTTCAGCACATCTTTATTTTGTCCAGGCTGTATTATACTCTCAACCTATTTCTGGTTCCAATCCCTTGCCATAACCAAGTAAATGGTCTATCATGATCTTTTAAGCTCAACAGATAACTACACATCATCCAATGACTATGACTAAAGACATCCCACTGTAGATTAGCATTCAACAAATCTCTAGATGGTAGTACTTTATGTACTAGTGTGTGTGAGTGAATTTTCTTAGTTCAAGCACTTGTTCCAAGAGGACTGTAATAGAAAGATATGCTCAGTTAAGTGTATCTATCCTCCAGTATACTTACTCACACTTCCAATGCAAATTAATCTCTTAAGAATTGTAACATGCATCATTACGGGATAAACTATCAAAACCTAAGAAAAAGTACTAACAAACAACCTAAAAACTAATCAAATTTTTATGATTTTTTAATTTTTAATTTTTTTTTGTTTTTATTTGCAAGCAATATTCCCTCCCCCAAACCTATTATGAACATTGTCCTCAATGTGAATAAAATATAGCATGACAATGAGCATATAAACAAAGAAAATCAAATAAAGGAGAGAATACACCTAAATACGTGGGTTGCCTCCAACCAAGCGCTAAGTTTAACGTCGTCAGCGAGACTGAGCCACGGTCTTGTGCGGGGTTCGGATCCTCAAGAATTCAACCTGGATCAATTAAATGATTGCCCCACACACTCCTATCCTTGTTGCCTATGTATGGAGCACATCGTGAAATAAAAGGATGGAATGGTGGGTGGGGAAGCTTTGGATAGAAGGGTCCCTGCATTAACCATGAAGAAGGGTCATTAGAAAATTTTAGAATAAAGGGCTCCTCCTCCAAATTAACCATTTTGGCCTTAGGGGCCTCTTCTAGTAACCCAATTAGGAAAACTTCATTAATTAGTGAATCAACTAAACTATCTATGAAACAGTCTAAGTTATGTTCATTAAACAAAGAGTTAGATTGACCTAGACAAGATATGAATGGTGCTTCAGGAATAGAAGGTTCTGTTAATAGTGTTGTAGACTGCAACTCCTCAGATATAGAAGAAGGTTGAAAATTTGGTTCTATCAACACACTCACTTTATCTTTAATTTCTACACCCTCTTGATCATTATGTAAAGCCCACTCAAGCTCATTGTCAAACCTTTGGGCATTCTTAAGGGATGTAACATCATAGTCAGGGGAAAAATAGATCCCTTCATCAGAAAATTGGCCCTTTGGATCTTGGGACTCGACAGGTAAAATGCATTCTTTGTTCATATTCATAGCCTGTGTTAGCTGTTCTAACTGTATGTCAATGTGGGCAAGAGCCTGGGTGTGGGAATGGACAATCTGAGCATGGGTCCGTATTTCAACTCTCATCTCCTCACATTCAGTTTTAATCTCGGTTAAGTGTGAGAGAAGCATTTGGCTCATTTGACTCATCTGGTCTTCCAAGGTCGGTTGGCCAAACTGAGGAGTAGAGGCTAGTTGGTAAGGTAATTGATGGCTTAGGAAATCTTGTCTAGGGGCCTGATGAAGAGTGGGCCCAAGGTTGGGTTGTTCCCAAGGGGAATTAAGATGATCCTCCCACCTATGAAGACTTCGGGCCTCATTTACATATTTTCTTATAAAATCAGGGTACTCATGGGCCAAAAGGCACTCCACTGGGGTGTGAATGGGACTTAAACAGAGGGCACATGGTTCCGACATATGATGAGTTGTGTATTGTAGGGAAGATGTGCCACTCCCAAAATTAGAGTGATTATCCCACCCACGGTTGTAAGTATCAGCATATAAGGGATGTGGGTGGTAGGGCACTTCATAGGGAGGGGGATTAGGTGTGTGTGAAGAACAATAATCATTAAAGCTCCTATATGGGTTCTCATGGCTAAATCCATAGAAAGGTGAAGACATTTCTTCACCATCCATTCATCAACTGAACCACAATATCACACATCTACAAATAAGGTAAACAACCCTAGATAGCCACAACTAACAAACATCAGTCCTAGATATCGACAACTAGCAGTCCTAATAGCCATAACTAGCACAACATGCAGTCACAGAAAGAAAAGAAAAACACCAAACACACAAGTTAATCTAAAAAGGGAAGGATAAGAGAATGCAAACTAGGGGAAGGGGTGGCCCTTCGACGTTGGCGAGAATTCCACGTCTTCTCTTAATCCTTGCAAAAAGAAAGAAAAACACAAATTAAGCTACTGACAAATAATCTAAGTTAAGACTCTCTAAACTACTCTAACACTAATAATGCTAAGAATCTGGTAAACTATTATGCCGTCCCCGGCAACGGCGCCAAAAACTTGATCGTTTAAATATAAACCCTTGCAAGTGCACAAGGCAATTGTACTACGGCGAGTATTAAAGGGTTGTCGAACCTCAGGGACGGATTAATCTTTTACCAAATTCAAGAGAAAATAGCAGTGTTGATTTTAGACTAAGAAAGCAATGAACTTTAAACTAAACTAAGCTGAGATTTAATCAATATGTGGAATACCAAGGCTTCGAATCCACCACAATAAACTAGTGTAAAGTCTCTCTCTCTCTCTCTTTTAAATAAAGATTTCCAATTGGCTAGTGTATTCCTCTCAGACATACACCTGTCAATTCAAATTATAGTGCTCTCCTCTCGGACGTAACACATAAATCAATTAAGCATATGGAATTGTGATCTATCTCTCTCAAGCATAAATCAATGAAACTTTATTAACATATGACAAATCAGAACACTCACATTCCTCTCAGACATGCAAGTAATCTTTCAGATTGAAATTCATAAAATCCACTCTTGTCTCTCTCAAGCACAAAGAATAAACTCAATGAATTAACTTTAATTGCATAACAAAGGTTCATACACCAACTAGAGTAAAAATAATATGAGAGAAAAGAAACTACACAACTAGATTATTGGGCTTCATGTACGCCTTGGATAGGAATTTAGCCAAGCATGGGAAGAGAATCCATCATCTTCATCTTCATCATCTTCTTCTTCCTTTGCTCTAGCCTCCAAGGTCTCAAATTGCTCTCTAGGTTGAATATGTGGTGCCCAAAACGTTCTCCCATAAGGCCTATTTATAATAGTGAAGAGAAACCACGAAGTCCCCTTCCAAATCCAAGTCGAAATAGGTCTTAATTACGGTTTGCCGCATACGGCGATCGATCGTAAGTATTGATGATCGTTCGCTATCCGATCGATCGCAATTCCTTCGTTATTTTCCTCCGATCGATCGCTTTGCCGATCGATGCCGTATGATACCGATCGATCGTAGTTACTGTCTTGCGCGGATCAAAAATTCCAGTAGATACGATCGATCGTTTTTATGCCGATCGATCGTGTCCTTCAATACAGTGCTTTTGCGGCTCTGGCGATCGATCGCAGTGATTTCCGATCGATCATAGTTACTGTTCATGAACTTCAAATGGCTATAACTTTCTGTCCCAAACTCCGAATTGCACGTGGTTGGTGGCGTTGGAAAGCTGATTTCTTGAAATTTAACATGAAACTTGAATCAGTCCAATCCGATATTTGTAGACGAAGTTATAATAATTTAACCATTCGAGTTATTTTTCTCTTCATTTCTGTGTATTACTCTTGTTTCCTACAAAAACCAAAAACTATATTAAAGTAGTTGTTATTCTAATCAAACACTAGCATAATCATAAGCTTAGGAGATAATAAAATGCATATTTCATGTATAGATCACTGCAGTAGCACAACGAATCAATCTCTTGGAGTTAGCACTGAGGTATCTTGGCATACTCTATTGGGGTTTCACAAATGTTGAAGAGATTCTGCACACGGGAAAGAGTGCATCAGCTCCAGGAATTGGGCTATTGGTCCACTTAGCGGCTGCCAAGGTTCTTGCTACGGCTCTGTGTAAGGATTCTGGGCTGGTTGGTGGTCTTTATGCCCTCGGCTTGATGATTGGTGATGCAGTTGGTGTTGTCTTTAGCGGATTCGATGCTGCAACCATTACAACATCCATTTCTGGAAATGCTGCTATTGCTCAACCACAGGCCTATGCACTGGGTGGACTGACTACTACCTTAGTTTCTGTGTGTTCTGTTCTCTTACCATCTGTGCCGCTTCTTTTTTGAGCTGACAAAGGACTATAGCTGCGGGAAGCAATTAGCGCAGGATTTCCTTCGGGAGCACTTCACTACTTGGCCACCTGGAGGACAAGGCGGTAGCGGAAGCGTGGTGGAGTGTTGTGAACGTCACACACCTAAGGCGCGTAATCTATCATAGGCAGTATTTTATTAATAATATCAGTTTTCCTTTCTGAAATCCATTAGTGATTGTAATAAAGGCCTGATTAGTTGAAACGGGCTGTAATCATGGGTTGTAATTATGTCATCATTTGTTGTCATGATGTTGACATACGACGTCATGTCATCATTATCTCGTCATTGTGACAACTAGGAGTTCTCTTTATAAAGGGGTCTTCTTCCTCCTGGATGGTTATGCAATAAAGAAATTATTTTTCCTTTACCCTTTCTCTTGTCTTCCTCCCTTTCTTCGGCCATGATACCTGGCCCTGTTCTTGTCCCATGTTGGGACATAACAAGAACTAATTAAACTACTAAGATAAATATTAGATGGTTTAGAAAAATACAGTAGAAGTAGTTGAATCCAGAAATATATCCGTGAGTACAACGATAATCCACTCAACGATAAGACATGTGTCGTTGGATGACTTGTCAGTGAAACTGATAGTGAACCGAGATAAAATATATAATGAATGAGACCTTAGGTTGTACAGAGAGCAACCAGAGCGGTAGCATTATGAATTGTCTGAAAAACCAATGAGATTGGGAGAACAAATTAACGAACTAGACATTAACAACAATGTTATAATCACTAAGGGTGAATAGTGGAATTAGGTGAATGAGAGATAGATTCTAAGGTTTACAAGAAAACCAACACCTGTAGAAGAAAAAAAGAAAGAAGTATCCATGTGCTACTGATCAAACCCAAGAGAAGGTTGACAAATTGTAATATATACTCGGTAAGTCCGAGGTCGAACCACAGGGAATGATGTAGGATTATTCTATTCTAACTAATTTAAACACTACTTAGCTTAGCAAATTAAGATTCTTATCAGGAAATTATGCAGAGAAGTTATAATTCAATTAACTACTAAAATGATGATTAACGATTCAATTAAAACTAACTAAAGACAGGCAAAGATAATCGATGAGAGATATCAAAGCTTCAAGGATCAATTATTTAATTAATACTCTACGTCTATTCAATTACTCAATTAGAATCAAATAATGATTTGACCTAATCGGATGATATTTCATTCACGTTCATCATATCCAGTAACATAAAAATATCAATCGAATATTTATCATTAACAAGCATAGTCTACTAATCACAGGGAATTATAAGCATTCGCCGTACCTTACGTTAACGACAAATCAAATAATTATATAGATTATGACTTTATCAAAACATCGCATTCAATCAAATAAGCATTAAACACTTTTTCATAGACATAGAAATATCAATTAAATAACATCACCTTTAGCTTTGAAAAAAGATTTAGCTATTCATATTCATGAGAAAAGAAAAATCAGATTTAGAAGAGAATCGCATTGATAACACTATTGCAAAACACAATTCACGGGTTACTGTAGCAGATTCACTGTAGCAGCACTGTAGCAGATTTACTGTTCACCCGATGTACTGTTCATCATCTCCCTCATGAGCGCAGGTACTGTAGCAGATCGTGTGTTACTGTTCACTGAAGCCAAAAACCTGACTTTCTCTTCCTCTTCTCCTTCTCTCTTCTTCTCCTCTCGATTCCTCTAATTCCCGACGAGATCACAGCGAAGAACACAATTCAAATCAGCCGCAAAAGGCTCTGCTCGACACCCCAGTTCGTCCTCTGTTTCGTCAAAAACAGAGGACACAAAATCCGTCCAGAAAATCGCCAAAAATCGCCCCCCTTCTCTGCCCAAAAGTTCTCCTCTTTATAGCAATTCCCGAGTCCCAATTGATGCCAGCAATCCCTCCTAAACCCAGCAGCTTTCCATTTAAATTTCGTTCAAATTTGTAAAGAAAAATCCGATCTTTCCATATAGCGGCCATTCCTTCTGTTTCCGTCGAAATCATCGCGATCGAGCCCTTTGCCTATCAAAAGCCTTCCTTTGCTATTTTGCTCCTCCTCGCGCCGTCGTGGCTGCCGCCAAGTTCCTACCTCCGCCCAGCACCGGTACCATTGCCGTCGCCTGCTGTTACTCTGTTTCTGCTGTGAATCTCGCCGCCGCAATCCGAGCTCTTCCTTCGCCTCCCAACTCCGGTCACCGTTCAACTCCGCCGTCAGCTCCGGTTGCCCAGCCGTCGTCAGCTCCTGTTGTCCCACCGGCGCTCGATCAGAAAGCTCGAGCGTCGGGCTTCCTTCTCTCTTCTGGAACACCCGAGCCCGATGGCTCGGGTTGTTTTCTTTTTTTTCTTTATTTCTAAACCGAACCGGACCAGACCGGTTCAATCCTTTTCTCCTTTTTTTTTTCTTTTAATCAAATAAAACCCGTCGTAACGATCTCAACCGCCGAATCGAATCTGCACGTCCGTATTTAAATTTCGTGCCCGTCTTCTCTTAAATAGCTCATCAATGGTTCAGATTCTTCAATACGCGTCATATCAGCTCATGGGTCACTTTGGCATTTCAAAACACGTCTAATGCGCACGTCTGCTAGTGATCTGCAATCTGCAATTTCAAACCTACAATAACAAAACCAAACTAAAATTAGACGCATAATAAAAATATGATTCATTAAATTCTTTAATGCATCTAAAATAGTTAATTAGAGTAATTTAATTATTAATCCCCTAATTACTACCCTAATCACAAATAACCCATTTTATTCATGTTTTATCACAAAAACTACACTAGCATATAGGTAAATAAGGCATATAAATATGTATATTTTACGCTTATCAAATACCCCCAAACCTATATTTTGCTTGTCCCCGAGCAAAACAAACAAAACAAAAATCACACAAAATAAAACTAAAGCAAATAAAACTAGAAAAGTAAATGCCACTTTCGTAGGGAACACGATTGCATTGAGCGTATGCAACAAGCCATTAAACCTCTAGGTGTCCCTAGTAGGACGAGTTTTGTCTCGTGAGGGTTTACAGCCATGTTACCCACAAACATGTACTTATGAAATTAACCTTATTAATCTAAGTGCAAAAACAAAATAAACACTTCAAAACAATCAAACCTATTATCCCTTCAAATGCAAACCACAATGTTTAAGAAAATCAACCACATGTACTTGCATTTATAATCAACTGGAATATAGAAGCCCTCAAGTAAGTGGTTTTATTCTACACCTTCATCTTGGAAATTTCTGCTCAATATGATATGAAATGATAATATAATAGTAAAAGTGTAGAACATTGTAACAATACACCCTAAATTTCTGTTTTACACATATCCAGTGTTACCCATTAACCAAAGAAAATCAGAATCTACATAGTCATCGTAATCTTTAAGTTCATGATAGCACAAATCTGCGCGCCTCCTTCGGGTCCAACATTCTAGATTTGAGAGGATAATACACCATAGACTTTTTTTTTTCTATTTTCATTTTCAGCAGGACTGTGTAAGGTCTAACTGCAAGATGCTTAGGTTTAGCAATGACTCAGGCCAATGACTCCCAGCACAGTTGGCTTAGGGCATTAGGTTTTAAAAGACCGCTTCGGGCCCGAGCATCAGCCTAAGTTAATCCTATAAAGTCAAGCAGCCCCTTTCTATCTTTTTGTTTTCATTTTCATTTTCATCATCATTTTTTTTTCTTTTCATCAACATTCATATTTTCCAGCAGTCTTATCATGTCCAGGTTGTATTATACTCTCAACCTATTTCCGGTTCCAAGCCCTTGCCATAGCCAAGTAAATGGTCTATCATGATCTTTTAAGCTCAACAGACAACCACAGATCATCCAATGACTTTGACTAAAGACATCCCACTGAAGATTAGTATTCAACAAATCTCTAGAGGGCATTACTTTATGTACTAGTGTGTGTAAGTGAGTTTTATTAGCTCAAGCACATGATCCAAGAGGACTGTAACAGAAAGATATGCTCAGTTAAGTGTTTCTATCCTCCAGTATACTTACTCACACTTCCAATGAAAATTAATCTCTTAAAAATTGAAATATGCATCATCACGGGATAAACTATCAAAACCTAAGAAAAATACTAACAAACAACCTAAAAACTAATCAAATTTTTATTTGTTTATCTCTTTTCTATTTTTTAATTTTTTTTTTGAAAATAAACAATATTATTCCTATATACCCCCAAACCTAAACTAAACATTGTCCTCAATGTTAAGAAAGAAATGAAGGATAAAATAAATAAATAAATAAAATCAAGGATAGATGTACCTGGAGAACTGCAAATTGCTAAAATCCCATGCAAGTGAAAAGCATCAACAAATAAAAAGATGAGAGCAATCACAATATCCAACAAGAAAACATCATCTAACTAATAAATATCCTAAAAAAAACAAATTAAAAAAAAAACTGGGCTGCCTCCCAGGAGCGCTAAGTTTCCTGTCTTCAGCCAGACGTAACCCCATTTTTTTTCAAATTATCCAGGATCTTTTAACCCAACATTCATTCCACCTGTGGTCCTACTCCGCACATCAGGATTAATTAAAACAACCGCAAGTGGATCATAATGACAGATAAATGGGAATGCATCCTCCACTAAAGTTTCAATCATGTCAACTGCAAAAAATCATCTGACTCTGGGGGTTGTTTGCAAACATTAAATATATTCAATTCCAAAGTCATATTGCCAAATGAAAGTTTCATCACACCATTCCTACAATTAATCACAGCATTTGAAGTAGCAAGAAATGGACGACCTAATATGACAGGAATATTTGCACTTGCATTTATAACAGGATGTGTGTCCAAAACAATAAAATCAACAGGAAAGTAAAATTTGTCTGCTTGAACAAGCACATCTTCCACCATTCCCCTTGGAATTTTAATAGAACGATCAGCAAGTTGAAGAGTAATGGTGGTGGGTTTAAGTTCCCCAAGACCTAACTGAGTGTATACTGAATAAGGCAAAAGATTAACACTAGCCCCAAGATCAAGCAAGGCTTGGTCTACCATAAAGTTCCCGATCACACATGAAATAGTTGGACATCCGGGATCTTTATATTTGGGCGGGCTTTTGTGTTGAATTATAGAACTTACCTGTTCAGTCAAAAATGCTTTTTTCTGCACATTCAACTTACGCTTAATAGTACACAAATCTTTCAAGAACTTAGCATAAGAAGGTACCTGTTTGATTGCATCTAACAAGGGAATGTTTATTTTCACCTGCTTAAAAAGTTCAAAAATTTCAGCATTTTGGTTAAGCTTTTGAGGTGGTTTCAACCTCTATGGAAAAGGAGCTGGAATAGGACAGCTCACATCTTCACTTGACCCAGACTTATCAATTTCCTCATTATCATGTTTTGACTCATCATTCTCAGAAGATTTTTGGGCCTTAGATGGTATTGTTTTGTCAATTTCTTTTCCACTACGAAGAGTGGTAAAACACTTAGCATGTTCCAATTGTGAATCAGAAGGTTTTGTGTCCATTGTGTGAACTTGCCCTTGTGGGTTGGGTTGGGGTTGAGCAGGAAACCTACCTTTCTCTTGAACAGCTAGAGAAGATGTCAATTTAGTGAGAGAGTTCTTTATATCATTAATGGCTTGTGAGGTTTGTTGATTAATGGTAGCTTGCTCTTGCATAAAAGTTTGCAGTGTCTCCTCAAGTGTCTTCCTGTGAGGTGGAACATATGGAGTATAATTGGAAGATGCTTGCAGAGGTGGTGTTTGTGCAGCATTTTCATTCCTCCAACTAAAGTTGGGGTGATTCCTCAATTCTGGATTATAGGTGTCTCCATAAGGAGATTGCCTCTTGAAAGGGGTCATGGAATTTGCTTGGTCATGTAACACCTCCCTAAAAGTAGGAATGGTAGGGCACTCATTAGTAGGGTGTCCCATGACATCACAAATTCCACAGGCCTCTTCTGTAGCAACAGACTTAACAGCATTAATTTTCCCTACTTCCATAGCCTCCACCTTCCTAGCCAAAGAGGCTAGCCTAGCACTCAAATTATCCTCCTCCCTAAGATAATGCAGACCCCCACTAGTAGTTGAAGACTTCGACTTATTAGAAACATCAGAGGGATCGGTGGGATCCCACGAATCTGAGTCTTCAGCTATTTGATCTAGAAAATCAAGGGCTTCATTAGGGTCTTTATCAAAGAATTCCCCATTACACATGGTTTGAACAAATTGTTTCATTGAAGGCGTCATCCCATCATAGAAGAAACTGATGGTGCGCCACTTCTCATACCCATGATGTGGACAAGAATTTAACAAATCTTTATAACGCTCCCAACATTGATAAAATGATTCATTTTGTTTTTGGGCAAAATTTGTTATTTGCCTTTTCAGAGCATTTGTCCTATGGACTGGAAAAAACTTTTTAAGGAATTCAGTTTGTAGTTCTTTCCAAGTTCCTACAGATCTAGGCTTAAGGGAATTCAGCCAAGTCTTGGCTTTGTCCTTCAAAGAGAAAGGAAACAATTTTAGCCTGATAATGTCTTCACTACAAGCTTGCTCAAAAGTTGCACATACTTCCTCAAATTCCTTTAAATGCAAATAAGGATTTTCAGAATTAAGACCATGGAATTTGGGAAGCAAGTTTATCATTCCAGGCTTAAAAGTAAATTGATGAGCTTGTAGGGGCAATATAATACATGAAGGTGTGCTAGTGCGTGCAGGTTGCAGATAATCACGCAAGGGCCGCATTGGTGCATCATGTTCACTCTCATTTTCATTAAGATCATGGTTACTACCCTGATCAGCCATTTGATTAGGTGCGTGTGATGGAACAGATAATTCAAACGAAGGATTCTCAATCAAAATATCAGAATTACTTTTAACTAATCGTCCACTGATATCTCTATTCCACGAGTGCATGCACAAGCAACAGAAATTTTAAAGAGAGATGGAACGAGTTTACCAAATTTGAAGAAAAATCCAATGAAAAGCCTTTTTTATTCCAGATAGGACTCCAAATTCCTGCAAAATAAACAAGCTAAATTAAACTAAGAATAATTGAAATTAACTAAACTACACTAGAGAGAAATAAACTAATTGGAAGATTAATCCTAAACTTCAGTCCCCGGCAACGGCGCCAAAATTTGATCAAACCCAAGAGAAGGTTGACAAATTGTAATATATACTCGGTAAGTCCGAGGTCGAACCACAGGGAATGATGTAGGATTATTCTATTCTAACTAATTTAAACACTACTTAGCTTAGCAAATTAAGATTCTTATCAGGAAATTATGCAGAAAAGTTATAATTCAATTAACTACTAAAATGATGATTAACGATTCAATTAAAACTAACTAAAGACAGGCAAAGATAATCGATGAGAGATATCAAAGCTTCAAGGATCAATTATTTAATTAATACTCTACGTCTATTCAATTACTCAATTAGAATCAAATAATGATTTGACCTAATCGGATGATATTTCATTCACGTTCATCATATCCAGTAACATAAAAATATCAATCGAATATTTATCATTAACAAGCATAGTCTACTAATCACAGGGAATTATAAGCATTCGCCGTACCTTACGTTAACGACAAATCAAATAATTATATAGATTATGACTTTATCAAAACATCGCATTCAATCAAATAAGCATTAAACACTTTTTCATAGACATAGAAATATCAATTAAATAACATCACCTTTAGCTTTGAAAAAAGATTTAGCTATTCATATTCATGAGAAAAGAAAAATCAGATTTAGAAGAGAATCGCATTGATAACACTATTGCAAAACACAATTCACGGGTTACTGTAGCAGATTCACTGTAGCAGCACTGTAGCAGATTTACTGTTCACCCGATGTACTGTTCATCATCTCCCTCATGAGCGCAGGTACTGTAGCAGATCGTGTGTTACTGTTCACTGAAGCCAAAAAACCTGACTTTCTCTTCCTCTTCTCCTTCTCTCTTCTTCTCCTCTCGATTCCTCTAATTCCCGACGAGATCACAGCGAAGAACACAATTCAAATCAGCCGCAAAAGGCTCTGCTCGACACCCCAGTTCGTCCTCTGTTTCGTCAAAAACAGAGGACACAAAATCCGTCCAGAAAATCGCCAAAAATCGCCCCCCTTCTCTGCCCAAAAGTTCTCCTCTTTATAGCAATTCCCGAGTCCCAATTGATGCCAGCAATCCCTCCTAAACCCAGCAGCTTTCCATTTAAATTTCGTTCAAATTTGTAAAGAAAAATCCGATCTTTCCATATAGCGGCCATTCCTTCTGTTTCCGTCGAAATCATCGCGATCGAGCCCTTTGCCTATCAAAAGCCTTCCTTTGCTATTTTGCTCCTCCTCGCGCCGTCGTGGCTGCCGCCAAGTTCCTACCTCCGCCCAGCACCGGTACCATTGCCGTCGCCTGCTGTTACTCTGTTTCTGCTGTGAATCTCGCCGCCGCAATCCGAGCTCTTCCTTTGTCTCCCAACTCCGGTCGCCGTCCAACTCCGCCGTCAGCTCCGGTTGCCCAGCCGTCGTCAGCTCCTGTTGTCCCACCGGCGCTCGATCAGAAAGCTCGAGCGTCGGGCTTCCTTCTCTCTTCTGGAACACCCGAGCCCGATGGCTCGGGTTGTTTTCTTTTTTTTCTTTATTTCTAAACCGGACCGGACCAGACCGGTTCAATCCTTTTCTCCTTTTTTTTTTCTTTTAATCAAATAAAACCCGTCGTAACGATCTCAACCGCCGAATCGAATCTGCACGTCCGTATTTAAATTTCGTGCCCGTCTTCTCTTAAATAGCTCATCAATGGTTCAGATTCTTCAATACGCGTCATATCAGCTCATGGGTCACTTTGGCATTTCAAAACACGTCTAATGCGCACGTCTGCTAGTGATCTGCAATCTGCAATTTCAAACCTACAATAACAAAACCAAACTAAAATTAGACGCATAATAAAAATATGATTTATTAAATTCTTTAATGCATCTAAAATAGTTAATTAGAGTAATTTAATTATTAATCCCCTAATTACTACCCTAATCACAAATAACCCATTTTATTCATGTTTTATCACAAAAACTACACTAGTATATAGGTAAATAAGGCATATAAATATGTATATTTTACGCTTATCAAATACCCCCAAACCTATATTTTGCTTGTCCCCGAGCAAAACAAACAAAACAAAAATCACACAAAATAAAACTAAAGCAAATAAAACTAGAAAAGTAAATGCCACTTTCGTAGGGAACACGATTGCATTGAGCGTATGCAACAAGCCATTAAACCTCTAGGTGTCCCTAGTAGGACGAGTTTTGTCTCGTGAGGGTTTACAGCCATGTTACCCACAAACATGTACTTATGAAATTAACCTTATTAATCTAAGTGCAAAAACAAAATAAACACTTCAAAACAATCAAACCTATTATCCCTTCAAATGCAAACCACAATGTTTAAGAAAATCAACCACATGTACTTGCATTTATAATCAACTGGAATATAGAAGCCCTCAAGTAAGTGGTTTTATTCTACACCTTCATCTTGGAAATTTCTGCTCAATATGATATGAAATGATAATATAATAGTAAAAGTGTAGAACATTGTAACAATACACCCTAAATTTCTGTTTTACACATATCCAGTGTTACCCATTAACCAAAGAAAATCAGAATCTACATAGTCATCGTAATCTTTAAGTTCATGATAGCACAAATCTGCGCGCCTCCTTCGGGTCCAACATTCTAGATTTGAGAGGATAATACACCATAGACTTTTTTTTTTCTATTTTCATTTTCAGCAGGACTGTGTAAGACCTAACTTCAAGATGCTTAGGTTTAGCAATGACTCAGGCCAATGACTCCCAGCACAGTTGGCTTAGGGCATTAGGTTTTAAAAGACCGCTTCGGGCCCGAGCATCAGCCTAAGTTAATCCTATAAAGTCAAGCAGCCCCTTTCTATCTTTTTGTTTTCATTTTCATTTTCATCATCATTTTTTTTTCTTTTCATCAACATTCATATTTTCCAGCAGTCTTATCATGTCCAGGTTGTATTATACTCTCAACCTATTTCCGGTTCCAAGCCCTTGCCATAGCCAAGTAAATGGTCTATCATGATCTTTTAAGCTCAACAGACAACCACAGATCATCCAATGACTTTGACTAAAGACATCCCACTGAAGATTAGTATTCAACAAATCTCTAGAGGGCATTACTTTATGTACTAGTGTGTGTGACTGCATGTTGTGCTAGTTGTGGCTATTAGGACTGCTAGTTGTTGATATCTAGGACTGATGATTGCTAGTTGTGGATATCTAGGGTTGATTTTCTGATTTGTGGATGTGTGATATTTTGGTTCGGTTGATGAATACATGGTGAAGAAATGTCTTCACTTTTCTATGAATTTAGCCATGAGAACCCATATAGGAGCTTTAATGATTATTGTTCTTCACACACACATACTACCCCTTCCTATGAAGTGCCCTACCACCCACGTCCTTTATATGCTGATTCTTACAACCGTGGTTGGGATAATCACTCCAATTTTGGGAGTGGCACATCTTCCCTACAATACACAACTCCTTATATGTCGGAACCATGTGCCATCTGTTTAAGTCATATTCATACCCCAGTGGAGTGCCCTTTGGCCCATGAATACCCTGATTTTATAAGAAAATATGTGAATGAGGCCCAAAGTCTTCATAGGTGGGAGGACCACTCTTCATGAGGCCCCTAGACAAGATTTCCTAAGCCAACAACTGCCTTACCAACCAGCCTCTACTCCTCAGTTTGGCCAATCATCCTTAGAAGATCAGATAAGCCAGATACTAGCCACCCTAACAGAGATGAAAACAGAGCAAAAATCCCAGACCCAACTTGTCCATTCTCACACACAGGCTCTTGCCAACATTGAAACACAGTTAGAACAGCTAACACATGCCATGAATATGAACGAAGAATGCATTTTACCTGTCCAGCCTCAATATCCGATGGGCCAATTTTCTGATGAGGGGATCTGTTTTTCCCCTGATTATGATGTTACATCCCTTCAGAATGCCCAAAGGTTTGACAATGAGCTTGAGTGGGTTTTACATAATGATCAAGAGGGTGTAGAGATTATAGAAGAAGTAAGTGTGTTGATAGAACCAAATTTTCAACCTTCTTCTATATCTGAGGAGTTGCAGTCTACGACACTATCACCATAACCTTCTATTCTTGAAACACCATTCATACCATGTCTTGACCAATCTAACTCTTTGTTTAATGAACATAACTTAGACTGTTTCATAGATAGTTTAGTTGAGTCACTAATTGAGGAAGCTTTCCCAATTGGGTTACTAGAAGAGGCCCCTAAGGCTAAAATGGTTAATTTGGAGGAGGAGCCCTTTATTCTAAATTTTTCTAATGACCATTTATCATGGTTAATGCAGGGACCCCTCTTTCCAAAGCTTCCCCACCCACCACTCCATCCTTTTATTCCACGATGTGCTCCATACTTAGGCAACGAGGATAGGAGTGTGTGGTGCAATCAATTAATTGATCCAGGTTGATGACTTGATAACCTGGCCCCTACAGGAGACCGTGGCTCAGTCTGGCTGACGACGTTAAACTTAGCGCTTGGTGGGAGGCAACCCACATATTTAGGTGTATTCTCTCCTTTATTTGATTTTCTTTGTTTATATGCTCATTGTCATGCTATATTTTATTTATATTTTGTTCACATTGAGGACAATGTTCATAATAGGTTTGGGGGAGGGAATATTGCTTGCATATAAAAACAAAAAAAAATTAAAAATTGAAAAATCATAAAAATTTGATTAGTTTTTAAGTTGTTTGTTAGTACCTTTTCTTAGGTTTTTATAGTTTATCCCGTGATAATGCATGTTACAATTCTTAGGAGATTAATTTGCATTGGAAGTGTGAGTAAGTATACTGGAGGATAGATACACTTAACTGAGCATACCTTTCTGTTACAGTCCTCTTGGAATAGGTGCTTGAACTAAGAAAATTCACTCACACACACTAGTTACATAAAGTAATACCATCTAGAGATTTGTTGAATGCTAATTTACAGTGGGATGTCTTTAGTCATAGTCATTGGATGATGTGTAGTTATCTGTTGAGCTTAAAAGATCATGATAGACCATTTACTTGGCTATGGCAAGGGATTGGAACCGGAAATAGGTTGAGAGTATAATACAGCCTAGATAAAATAAAGATGTGCTGAAAATATATATGCTAAAAATAAAAATGCGAAAAAATGAAAACAAAATGAAAGAAAGGGGCTGCTTGACTTTATAGGATTAACTTAGGCTGTAGCTCGGGCCCGAAGCGGTCTCTTAAAACCTAACGCACTAAGCCAATTGGCTGGGAGTCATTGGCCTGAGTCATTGCTAAACCTAAGCATCTTGAAGTCAGGCCTTACACAGTCCTAGCGAAAAAAAAAAATAAAAGAAAAAAAAAGCTCTGTGGTGTATTATCCTCTCAAATCTAGAATGTTGGACCCGAAGGAGGCGCGCAGATCTGTGCTATCATGAACCTAAAGATTACGATGACTATGTAGATTCTGATGTTCTTTGGTTAATGGGTAACACTGGATCTGTATAAACAGAGATTTAGAATGTATTGCTACAATGTTCTATACTTTCTACTATTTACATTATCATGCTATATAATATTGAGTAGAAATTTCCAAGATAAAAGTGTGGAATAAAACCACTTACTTGAGGGCTTCTATATTCCTATTGATTATGAACCAAGTACATGTGGTTGATTTTCTTAAGCATTGTAGTGTGCATTTGTCGGGATAATAGGTTGTATGTTTTGTAATATTTTTATTTTTGCTTTGCTTTTGCACTTAGGTTAATTAGATTAATAAATACATGTTTGTGGGTAGCATGGCTGCAAACCCTCACGAGACAACACTCGTCCTACTAGGGACACCTAGAGGTTTAACGGCTTGTTGCATACGCTCAATGCAATCGTGTTCCCTACGAAAGTGGTGTTTACTTTTATGCATTAGTTTCTTTAGTTGATTGTTTGATTTTATTTTGTTTTGTTTTGCTAGGGACTAGCAAAATCTAGGTTTGGGGGTGTGATCTATACATAAAATATGCATTTTATTATCTCCTAAGCTTATGATTATGCTAGTGTTTGATTAGAATAACTACTACTTTAATATAGTTTTTGGTTTTTGTAGGAAACAAGAGTAATACACAAAAATGAAGAGAAAAGTAACTCGAATGGTTAAATTATCATAACTTCGTATACAAATATCGGATTGGACTGATTCAAGATTCATATTAAAGTTAAAGAAGTCAGCTTTCCAACGCCACCAATCACGTGCAATTCGGAGTTTGGGACAGAAAGTTATAGCCATTTGAAGTTTCTAAACAGTAACTACGATCGATCAGGAATCACTGCGATCGATCGCTAGAGCCGCAAAAGCACTGTATTGAAGGACACGATCGATTGGCATCAAAACGATCGATCGTATCTACTGGAATTTTTGATCCGCCGAAGACAGTAACTACGATCGATCGGTATCATACGGCGTCGATCGCAAAGCGATCGATCGGAGAAAAATAACGAAGGAATAGCGATCGATCGGCCAGCGAACGATCGTCAATACGTACGATCGGTCGCCGTATGCGGCAAACCGGAATTAAGGCCTATTTCGACTTGGATTTGGAAGGGATTTTGAGGGTTTTCCTTCACCCCTATATATATGCCTTAAGGGAGAACGTATTGGGCACCATATATTCAACCTAGAGAGCAATTTGAGACCTTGGAAGCTAGAGCAAAGGAAGAAGAAGATGATGAAGATGAAGATGATGGATTCTCTTCCCATGCTTGGCTAAACTCCTATCCAAGGCGTAGATGAAGTCCAATAATCTGGTTGTGTAGATTCTTTTCTCTCATCTTATGTTTTTATTCTAGTTGGTGTATGGATTTTATTGTGTAATCACCGTTAATTCAATAAAGATTTGTTCTTTGTACTCGAGAGAGACAAGAGTGAATTCTTGTGAGTTTCAATCCGAAGAATACTTGCGTATCCGAGAGGAACGTGAGTAGACTGAGGTGTTATATATCAATAAAGTTTCATTGGTTTATACTCGAGAGAGATAGATCACAATTCCATGTTTTAATTGTTTTATGTGTTACATCCGAGAGGAGAGCACTATATTTTGAGTTGACAAGTGTATGTCCGAGAGGAATATGCTAGCCAATTGGAAATCTTTATTTAAAAGAGAGAGGGAAACGATACATTAGTTATTGTGGTGGATTCGAAGCCTTGGTCTTCTCCACATTGATTAAAACTCAGCTTAGTAGTTAAAGTTCATAGCTTTATTTAGATTAAACAAAAACTGCAACTCTTTTCTCTTGAAATTTGGTAAAGTATTCACCGTCCCTGAGGTTCGACAACCCTTATCAATACTCACCGTAGTACAATTGCCTTGTGCACTTGCAAGGGTTTATATTTAAACGATCAGTTAGTAACTAGTAAGAACTAGTGTAGTAGAAGAAAGTAAAAACATGAAATTGAATCAATGATTTATTGTGCTAAAATAGCTATGCTCATATTATATCATTGTAAAATTACATTAGTCATGCGGTAGTAGTCTTTCCTACTGAGTTCCCTGTAATCAACTTATTTTTTTTTACATGTTCAACAGAGTAGGAGATTAGGAGGACATATGGTGACAGCAGGAGGCTAGGAGAAAGCTCAAGAAGTAGAATGCAAGTTTATCTAGTTTAATATTTTAATCCTTTAATCCTTGTAAGGATTTATTTTGTTTTTTGTTTCTTCACCCAGGGTTGTAGAAGAGTTGCTCTGTATTGCTCTATGCTTTGTACTCTTCTTGGGTTGTACTAATAAATTTTCTTAATTATCCAAAACAAAGTTTCTTAGTTCATCTGCTTTAAATTTAGTAATGACTTAGACATGTGTGTGCACCAAAATATTTTATTTATTATAACAATTATTAGCTACTATGGATTGTGACATCCATCAACCCAAAGGATCTTGTTTATTTGTTTATTTAATTGAATTAAAAAATAGGTTTTTAATTATTGATATGTTCAAAATTGATACCAGAAGGTAATTCCCTAATGCTCGTGATATATTTTTGATTGATATCAGGCTCGAGCTTCGGGTGATGTATTTTAGTTTTTGAATTTATGTTTTAAGTCTTCCGCTGGCGAAAAAGTTTTACTCCAATTTTTGCGAATTTTGTGTATTTAAATTGGTGGGTTATATTCCTTCTGCATCCATCCAGGTATCTTGTTTTTAGTATCAATTAATTGATAGGATGGCCTTGATTCATGTAAATTATGCCAAAAGTGGAAGAGGGAGACGGAAGAGAACTTTGGTTTTTCATGAGAATAGTTGTCCTACTATATTTTAAATTTAGAAAATAAAACTCTATTCAAGAAAAATTAAAATTCTTTGGCTTTTCTTTTTATTGTAGACGACCTTCTCCATATGGATAAACTAGAACACAATGACATATATACATTATACACATTTGCTTAATTACACGGTATATCAGGTCATTTACTTTTGCTTGTAATTATTGTACTAAAAGTACTCTGCATAAAAAAAATTTCCCCAACCAATTCAATACTCTTTACAATTCAAATGTATTTATTTTGTTTCAATTTCCAATATTTATCGGAAATTTGTGTTTTATAATGTTAACCATGTAGGGATATAGTAATGGACTCAAAACATATAATAGGACTAGGGAACACTCTGTTTGAGTTGATAGCAAAGGCCTGGGCCTTAGTCCTAGCTATCTCATTGACATGGATTGTAGTAAAGATCATGTTATTCTATACCATTAGTATCCTGCATGCCCAGAGCCGGAGCTGACACTCAGATACGGGTTTCATCAACATGATGCTGCCAGACCATATTGGTGGTCTTCAAGTGCTTCTTCAGAACCATTGGATAGATGTCCTTCCAATGGAAGGTGCCCTAGCGGTGAACATCGGTGACCTGCCATAGGTACGTAATCTCATCTTGGTTTGCAACAAGGCCATAGTAAATGGGCAATTGGACTGCATAATTTTAGTTGGACAACTAATTTTGGGCTTTCATTTGGCATCGTGAAGATATGTTACAATCTTCTGCTTGTTCCCGTCCCTCTTTAGAGGGTTGCCTCAGGAAAGGAATTCGACGTAAAAACTTACCTTTATGTTTCTTTGCATGAATTTTGTACTACTCTTTCCTACATTTAGTGCTCAATTTCTTTTGTAAAAAATGACTCATTTTGTGTTAAGAGATAAATACTCTCTCTTCACCAAAAGAGAGAGTTAAATACCCTCTTTATCTGACATAAATAATCCATATTGCCTTTTCAAGATGACCTAAATTACCTGAACTTGAAGATTCAAATTGGTCAATTAATGTGGTATAATGGGAGTATGATATAAGACCCTACAACATCTAGGATGGGCGATGATGAGGATGATAATGATAATGATTATTCTAACATTTTAATTTTTGACAACCACCACCCCTCATAAGAGTGACTAACCCTTTATAATCATAAAATAATCAAGTAGCATATTTTTCCAACTATTTGGGGTTAGCGACATGGATCTTACGCCTCCATTCAGACCTATTTTGTGCCAACTCTTTTATAGAGATAGTAAACTCATATATTTTTTTATTAACACCATCTAAGATCTCTTAGGTCTTCCTCTTTCTCTTTTGGCATCATTTATATGCATCCCTTCTAATCTTCTCATAGGAGCATCAATTTGTCTTCTTTGCACGTGCCCATACCAACACAACCTACATTCCCCCGGCTTCTCTCCAAAACTCTCACGAATATATTCATAATTTCTAATCATATTTCTCCTAGTTATCACAGTCATCTACCTTAGCATTCTTATTTTGACCACATTCGTCTTATCTATAGGACTTCTCTTTGGTGCCCAACACTCCACTCTATAGAGTATTACAAGCCTATTGGCCGTCCTATAGAATTTGCGTTAAGCCTTTTTAGAATATGCCTATCACAAAACTTTTGAGGTTGACTTCCACTTTACCCACCCTGCATTTATTATATGCACCACATCATTATTAATATATTTTTTTTATAAATAATGGATCTTATGTAACAGAATTGATCACACATTGACATTTCTTACCAAGGTTTTATTTCAACCAAGGTTTTACTTAGCATTCTACCTTCCTTAAAATTAAATTCCAACCATAACCTAGGAAATTAAACCCTACCACAGCTCATGGATGCCCTGTCCCGAATCAAACCTGAAACTCTCCTATCTCAAAGTAGGAGTTTAACCACCATGCCAACAAGGTGGTGGCAACAGATAAGACCATGAGTTTCTCTACCTGATTCCTTTTTATTTTTCCATTTTAATAGCGCCTCTACATATTTCATTTATCAACATTCATGCAGCTTATGACGAACGACAAATTGAAGAGTGTTGAGCGTAGGGTCAAAGGTAATTTGGAAGGTCCAAGAATATCCGTGCCTTGCTTATTTATAACCCATAAATGCCCATCAACAAGACTGTATCGGCCCATCAAAGAGTTGTTGACGGACGATAACCGGCTATATAGAGAGAGATATCTGATAAAGACTGGTACTTACTATAACTCCAAAGGACTTGATGAAAATCTGCCCTTGATCACTACAGGATATGAATTCTGTACTAAAACATCGATAGGTATAGGGGCCGTTTGGTTAGTGAATTTTAATGAATTTGAATCTTAATTAAGAGAGAATTTATTTAGGTAGAATTGGTGTAAAAATTGGAATATACTTTAGTTGCTGGATTGAAAATTCACAATCCATCTTAATTTGGTGAATCTCTTCATGAGGAGATTAATAAAATAAACATGAATTGGAGGACATTCCTCTTTCAGGCTGAATTTTGAATTCTTAAACCAAACATGATTCGGGATATTCTCTCCCAATTCATGCTTAATTTGGAGCCAAATTCACAAACCAAATGGCCCCATAATGTAGCTGAAGTTTAGTGTCAATTAAACAGTGAATTGTAGCAATTTCTCGATATGGATTTGTTTGAGAAGTAAGAACTGTCTTGGATGATTAATAAGACCACCCCTGTTGCACTTTAAAGTCGCACTATTCAACTTAGGCTTCGCTCTTTAATACAGTGGGTAGGTGGGGTTGCCTGCCCCCCTACATGCAACCCGTTCATTGGGCTCATGATGCATGAGGCAAGACACATAATTTCGAATATGACCCAGCATATATTAACTATTATTTTCCATTAATCTCATGCACCAATTGAAAATCAATCACTTCCCTCATTTCAATGGCCGGTTAAAAAATTGCTGGAATTAGAAAGTAAGAGGAAATAAATCCATAGCAAGCACTCAAATGGGTCCGCATTTACAAACATAAAAAAATGCTTCTGTGAGATACAGTTTGATAGGTCACATATTGTCATGCCATCGCAACCGTGATTTGAAAATTAGCCCCCCACAAATGAACGTTTAAAATGATGATTTAGCTACATCACTTATGACATTCATCGTCAGCCTAGCATAGTTCAAACATCATAAATATATAATTTAAAAAAAATATAATCTAAGCTATCCAATAGAGTATCAACTAAAGAACAACTAGTGGTATTATGGTGTTGCAAAAAAAAAAAAAAGCATTATGGGCCAACTACTAAGAGAAACAAGCAACTAATGAAGGGGCCGATGGGACCAATAGGGAGATCTCTAGCACACATACATCTTAGTATGAAATTGCTTGCAATGAGATAATCAAATGTCACGCCTTTAATTTTCAGGCTTCGATCAAAGCTACTTTTTTTTGCAATAATGACAGGTGTTGAGTCCTTAGGAACATACTAGAAGGGGCAGGAGTAATGCTATTTCTCTCGCTTTTTAATCACGGCCAACCTCACGTGCTAGTGTGGTGAAAGGAAATGAACCATAGGGCCCACAACATTTCCATAAGGGGCACGGCCGTGAAAAAAAAAAGCGTGAGAAGAAGCATTTTCCAAGGGGCAGGGCAGCATGTCATTTTATGGCACCATATCCTGCGGCATAGAGTAAATCTGCATAAAATTTTGGGTGGGTGGCCAACCGATTAGTGTTCCATAATCAAATATGCAGCATACCATGCTGCAGCTTTTGTTCCTTGGTCAAGGTCCGTCCAATTAAACTCATTTGCATTTCAAGATGAGTGAAATTTATTGGACTAATGCCCATATAAAGAAATTTAGTTTATCTCACTCTCCCTATTTTTGGTCTTGAGAGAGCAAACCCAGCCATTTAATCACTGGCGGAGTTTCTTGGTGGATTTGCTCTCTAGGGACGAGGAGTTTTTTATTTCCTATACAAGGGATGAGGCGTTTTTGTCTTTCAATTCTTGCAAAAGGTGCAATGACTTGCTCAGGGGGTTCATACTTTATGACATCTTTCCTAATTCTAGCATCATATGTTACTGCAACCTTATTTAAAGGCCATATATTAACGGTTAGAGGATTTTACTTAAACCAAATAAAAAAGGGTATGTGGGATTTCATAAAGACTTTATAATCATAATTATAACCAAGTTGCGTCTTTTCTCAACATTTGGCTTCGGTGGCATGAATCTTACTCCTCCATTCTAGTGAAAAACTTGCTTAAGTTTGATTCTAAATTGTAAGAATCCAATTTATATATGCCCGCAACGCATTGCCTTTTACCGAGGTGCTGCGGGCCATTGGATCTTTATTTTGCATAATATAAAAGCTAGGCAGGTTTTAATCATCCTCCTGCCCTGCACCATTAGGTTCGAATTGATGCCACACAGAGCCTTGGTCCATCTCCAATGTGGAGGGCCTATTCACCTCTACAAGGTATAATGAGTGGGATGTCTTGATTACGAGAATTTTTCGTGTAAAACGGCCGACCAATGTCACATTTATGCCAGCGCGCCAGGGAGCCGTCGATCTCCGAAATCAAAGGCTTCCTACTCTAAGAAAGATATTAACTTAGAGTAGGAAGCCTTTAAAGAGAATCTACTCTATCTTGTAGTAAAAATTTAGGGATTCTAGGCCATAAACACATGCAACTTCTTAATTCTTACTTTCGTTCTTGCTATTGCCACACACCTCCTTCATTTTTGCTACTACATTTTTTGTTAAATTTCGTCTTTGGTACTATAATTTGCCAACCGATTGCACATGTTCCCTCCTTGATACTACAATTTATTTGTATGATATTTAAAAAATAACAGATAGTTGAACTATCTAGTTACCCCTATTGAAAAAGTTGGGTTTAATGAGCTCGAAATGACAGTCTAATTACACCTATTTGAAAAAGTTGTGTTTAGTGAGCTAAAAAATGAAGTTGAAAAAGTTGTGTTTAGTGAGCTAAAAAATGAAGCTGTTATCTGCCACTTCCGAAAAATAGTAAATCGTTGTAGATAAGATATTGTAGACATTTCATTTTCATATTATGTCTTGATTATAAAACTATATGTATGTAGTATTTTAATACATAATTTGTCTTAGTTAAAATAATATATTTTGTTATACTTTATTTTTATCATTTGTTTTGTAAATTTTGAAGAAATTTTATGCCCCACCTCATCGAAATTCCTCGCTCCGCCCTGCCTTTAATATTGGATCCATCTTTTTGCAAATTCAGACGAGCTTCATTGGATAGATTAACATTCAATTTAAAACACCAATGGCGGTAGGAGACAAAGCAAATGACAGCTAGCTAAACAACCTGCTAGACTTTTTTATACTGTATTTTCTACTCATCCACTATCTTCCCCTTTACCTTTTTGACATGCATGCACATGCTAAGTATTCCGGCAGAGAAGAATTTTCTGTCCTCCCGGCGTTATCCTCAAGGATTTCCTCCACTTCACAGAAACAGTGGATCACTAAGATCAACGGTGCACAAACTAGGCATGTGCCCTCCAGCAGAAAATAACTTTTTACCTGAGCCTCTCGATCTTAGTGATCAATGGCTTCTGTTGGAGGATATCCTAGAGAATGTAAGTGGGAGGATACAAAATTATTCCTTGGCACAGTGATTCATGCGAAATCTCTCACTGAACAATAGAAATTATAATTCTCTCTTTTAAAGAAGCCACTTGCTGAAACACAACATTGTGGTCCCATTGCGTATTTGTATTTGTCAAATGCTTTTGCATCTTCAAAAAGCACTTCAACCAATGCTCTCCATTTCAGCTTGCTTTTGGAGTTGATTCTCAGAATTGTGTTAAACAATCTATCATAATGACTCAAGACGATGAAGTAGGCCAAAGTGATCAGCTCAAAATGCAGGCTGATCACATCCCAGTTATTGATCTTGCGGGGTTGGACGGAGGCTCAAAGCAAAGAGACAAGATCATCAAGGCCATCCGGGAAGCTTTAGAGAAGTGGGGTGCCTTGCAGGTGATGAACCATGGAATTTCCTTGGATGTTATGGAGGAAATGATACAAGAGGTGAGAAAGTTCAATGAAGGCGACGAGGAGGTGAAGGCGAGGCTGAGCACAACGGACATAAGCAAAAAGGTGAGATATACGAGAAGCTGTAAGGTGCCTGCATGGAGAAACACATTGACATTTCTTATGAATCCTGACCCGCCTACTGTAGAAGAGTTTCCATCTTCATCCAGGTATTTGTTTCTATTATTTGCAAGCACTTGCCTTCAAGTTTACATTAATTGATCTAATAGTTAGGATGTCATGGTAGTATGGCGCCAAGGATTATGCATATCATTGCTATAAAATTAGCCTCAATTATACTCCCTCTGTCTCATATTGATCCCTCCATTTGGAAAATTTGTGGTTGTTATTGAATGGTACATTTTGAGTGGGGACTAGTACTTTTTAAGTATCCAGCAGCTTAAATTGAACCAAATGAAGCTATTAATTCAGGACAGTCCATTTTTTTCAAATGGAGCTATTAAAATGGTGTTGGAGAGACTACAGTACTTGGACAAACGTATGTATATAAATCGCAGTGTTGATTTTTTTCGGTCTAACACAAGCGGGTGTCGCTCCTAGTATAACGTCCAAATAGGAATTGGGATAATGATGGGGACATAAGAATAATATACATTTATAGAGGTGCGGCCCTAACGTTCATGGCCACCCTGATCATTAACATGGAAACCCTGGTCCTGCTAGCCATTCCAAAGAAAACTTGGGTCCTTATTTTTTTGGGATAAACCACCTTAACCCTAACCTGGGTCCTGATATATGGCTATGGTGCTTACAAAAGTTTTGTATAACAATGTGCATGACTATCATTCTTTGACTAGGTGCAATAAAATTTTCCAACAAACATAGAAAGCTTACCAAAATATCCCTTAGACTCGTATAAAGCATTGAAAATGAAATTGAGTCGGTCAGGTCAGTGTGACTCACCCCCAGCCGGTTGAAACCACTGCCCCTTCCTCTCCACGGGTAATTTTAATTAACGTCCTTCTAGCTACCGGAATATACTCCACTACATAGGAACCATCGATCATGAGGGTGTGCAATCCGTACAAGCTAGGCTCTTCAAATTTGAATGCTACGTAGTTCCCACATTGATAGTCCAATTTGATTTTTTAAAATGGACTTCAATTCATTAATTTCAGAAAATTATGTTGCACTATTGAAGTAAGATGGAGGCACATTGTCAAAAAAAAAAAACCAAGACAAAAAAGTAAGACGGAGGTTGCCAAATCTGAGCATTGCTCAAAATTTTATGGGCGAAAAAACCTATGTTATTCAAGTCCCTTTTCCTATTCCGCAAATCTGCATGAGCAGCCAGGGTTATGTAAGGGGAAATGATATTTGTACAGCAGATTCCTACACATTTTTCATACACAGCTGATGTGTATGGAAATGAGTGGGTCAGCCAGGGTTATGTAAGGGGAAATAATATTTGTACAGCAGATTCCTACACATTTTCCGTTCACCCACTCATTTCCATACACATCAGCTGTGTATGGAAATGTGTAGGAATCTGCTGTAGGGTTATCACTGCCCTTATGTAAGTCTCCATTTCACATTAGAAAATATAATTTTCCTACCGTGTTGTCCAATGCACTCTACAAACAATGCAGCCATGGGGAGTCAAAATTTAAATTATAAATTAGTTCTTTGGATCTTTTGGTGAGGATTTATTTTTATTTGTGAGTGGCATGGTCGTATGGGAACTTCGCCATGTCATCTAAAAAGACAAATAGAATAATGTATCTCGTGACGCATGGAGAAGTTATTACCTGCGCGCCGCGCATGGTAACAGTGTGCTCATCACCAATGGGTGATGTACAAGCAGGGGAGAGGTGTCCATCACCCATTGGTGATGAGCACACTGTTCCCCCTGCGCGGCGCGTAGCCAATAATTTTCGGTGACGCATGATAACGTTAGATTTCGTCTTTGACTGGGGACGACTAGTGCCACAAGAATTATTATTATCATAAAGTTCTTTAAAATGAACTAAAATTAATTCAATTGGAAAACCTTAATGTTGATAATAATTCTGGACGGAGTATTGCAACGGAACCAATTTTTCTTTTTTTAAAAGAGATAATACTCCTTCCATTTCATATTAACAGTCATATTTGATTTATCAAAATGAACTAAAAATCAGTTCTATTAAAATGGAACAGATCAAACTTCACTACAAAGATATAACCCTCTGTCCCACATTGATTGTTTGAATCACCAGCTTGCTCTTTTTGTATTAGGGCATTCCCCTTTCGTTTGTGAGCCAGGTCACATATACCAATTTTTTCTTCATTGCTAAATTTCTAACTAAAATATTTTTTCACCAGTTTCCTCAGCTTCAATCTCAAACATATTCATACGAGGATAGCATATTTTTTTATTAGATACATAGGAGCAGCTCCATAACAAATTTTGTACTCCCTCCGGTCACTTTTAATAAATATAGTTTTCTTTAAATATAAAGAAAACTATATTTATTAAAAAGTGACGTGAGGGAGTATGTAAAAACCAAGGTTTTCAAAACCGGACCGGCCATCGAACCGGATTGATGGCCGGTCCGGTCAGACCGGGGTCTGACCGCGGTCAAACCGGGGTCAAACCGGTGTGACCCGGTTTAGGTGAGAGGAGTAGTAAATATGTTATAAATATATAATTTGTATAATAGTAACATCAAAATAATCCGGCCGGTTCCGGTTCACCGGTTCGGTCAAAACCGGCCGGTTAACCGTCCGGTTTTGAAAAAACAGCCCGGTTTGTTGAACCGGGCTGAACCGGATGAACCGGACCGGTTTCCCAGCCGGTTCCGGTTAACCGCGGCCAGACCGGCCGGTCCGGTCCGGTTTTGAAAACTATGGTAAAAACCCACTTTAAGCCATCCCAACATAACCATGGCAAAACACACACATTAATCACAGAGCTCAATGATCAACGGCTACAAAACATCCTGTGGGCGCCCCTGCATAAATCTAGCATTGGTCTTATTGAATTTGTTGTTTAATACAGATATAACGATTACAATCGCCGTACTTATTTAACATATGGTAACTGAAATATTCTCGGTGCATTGACAGGGACAAAATGCTTGAGTATGTTGCACACATTCAAAGGTTCACGGAGACATTATTTGGGATTGTGTCTGAAGGTCTTGGCCTTAGACGCAATCTCCTTGAGAACATTGGATGCTTAGCAGGAATGCGGATGGCCTGTCAATACTATCCACCCAATTCAGACCATGAACTGCCGATTGGCACTGTTGACCATTGTGATCCATCTTTCCTGACAGTTCTTCTTCAAGACCAAGTTGGTGGTCTACAAATTTACCACCAAAACAGATGGGTTAACGTCCCACCAAAGCGTGGAGCTCTTGTTATCCTCACTGGTGACCTTCTTCAGGTACACAATTAACAAAAACCTGGTGCAACTTCTTCCATTGTTTTGTGACAGTATAATGTGAATGGGCAAGTGAGTTACCATCCACGCTTTGAATCACGTCGGAAAACGTGAATCATGTCAGGTGCATATCTTCAAGGAAAATGATTATGGTTGAGAGAATTGTGCAACAATACCCTCCAACTATAGCGTGGAGGTTTTAGTTAGACGAGAACGGCGGTTCTCACAATGGCTCACTTTCTCCGCCCAAGCATAACCCCCCAAATCTAAGTTGGAGAGTTTTGTTCGATAGATCTGTTCAAACTTTCACACTTTCAATACGTGCTATGCCACATTTTTTTCATCATTCAATACGTGCTATATATGATACATCTAAAGCAATCGCTAATTCCATATCTTGTAATGTAGCTAATTACCAATGACAAATTCAAAGGCACGGTTCACAGAGCCCTGGCCAATTGTGGCCGCACAAGGATTTCCGTAGCCTGCCTTATCAACGCAGGTCAGTCTGAGGTCATTTATGGACCACTCAAGGAGTTATTGGCTGATGGGGATCGACCACTTTATGAGGAAACTACGGCAAGAGATTACACTGCCCATCTCTATTCCTGTGTAGAGTTCACATCCGGATTGGAAGCCTTGAAGCTCTCATCTGTGAAATAAGCTATCTATGTGTATGAATCTTTCAGGGTTTTAATGTATGAACCATTTAGGGTTTACAAGAACTGAGGATTATTGTCCGGACATGTTCCTTTCTAATTTAGTGGTGCCTAATCCAAAATAAGTGAATTTCTTTCCATGTACGAATGTGGTCCGTAGTTATGTAGTAAGCCCTCATTTCCATCTAATCAATTTCATCTAGTTTACAAACACCCCTTAATCAGCCAATCAACGGATCGTAACCTAGACCCCAGATTGGGTGAATCGATCTATTTTGGAAAGATTGGTTAAGCATAGTGATACCCTACACCGATTTTTGCTCCAAAACACCAATGTGGGTTTTACTTGAACAGAGTAAAAGTTGGTTCACATGACAATAGGGGGTTGACTTTCCTCTATTCAATAAAAACCCAGTGTAGAGTTTTGGAGTACAGATTTGAGTGTACCAATATAATTTTTTAGTAAAAAATTGGAGAAATTTTCAATAACTCATAATGTAGGTTTTGTTGTAAAAATCTTTTTGAAATTTTAAGTATTTTCATTTAAATACTTAAAGTTGAGATCACAATAAGAAAATAAGTTTGTATTTTCATAAAAAATGAGACTTTCTCCTTTGATCTGCATAAAATCGAGTTGTATTATCTGTCGGTCCCATCGACAAGAGTCCTTGTCAATGAATCTGGGCAGTAGTCCATTTAACATTGAGTAAGATTGTTTTAGCTCCAAAGTATAAGGTTAGATTTCTAAGAAAAATGCTTAAAACAGGTCAAGACGTAGACCTTTCTGTCAGATGAAATACAACAACCTAGAAATGAGGATAATGGATAAGGTAATGACCTTGGGGGTAGAAAAACATACTCAATAGTAAGAGTATATTAGAGACTTGTAATGAGAACCCTCGGGATGGGATACAACAATCTAAATGAACTAGACACTAATAAGAATGTCATAAGTCATACTATGAAGAGATATATTGGGAATTAGGTGTGACTAGTGAGTTGATCACCTTCAGTTCGAGAGAGGAATCTAAGAACACATTCTTTATGAGTAGAATTTAAAGTGATGTTAAGGACAACTGCCACGAGCCACAAGAACAACCGTGCCCGTTGGAAGGCACAAACCCAAATCAAGAAGAACCAACTTAAACATGGCTGCTTCTGCTTCATTGAGTCCAATAGCATCAGCAACGACCATTATGTGTTGCGTCACAATGGTCCTGTTGACTTATTTATTTTTATGTAACTTATAGTGGTATAAATATGATTAATCCTGCTGCCAGAGGATTAATCATTTTTCACTGTGTTTATTTTAATAACTTAGTAATGAATGAGACATTTCAAGTTAATGTCATATTGGGTGTAATGCCCCTGTTTTTCTAAAGTAATTTTAATGAAAACTCGGAGTAATTCCCGAGTGGAAGAACTTTAAAACATTAATCAAAATCATAAAAATTGAAGCCTCACAAGTCGATCTATTAAAAAGCTGACTAAACATATAACAAAGGCATCCCATTTGATCATTTTGAACATAACCATTGTTTGAAGTTCATACTTCTTTATTGCACAATAAACCAACAATTAAACAGGATCAAGGGTCGATGCATAGCACAATCCACAATGAAACTAATAATTATTACAATAAAATTGTCTTTTTGCATGGACGTGCCTGTGTTTATATTTAAACAGAAATATAACTAAAAGAAAGTATGTGAACCTTCACCTACTCGTTAGTTGCTATTGCTCGTTTCCCGTTCTTCTACTCTTACTCCGTTTAGTACGGAATACTCAGTAAGAAATGTTATAACTAGTAGACACAATTATATCACATATCAAAAGAGACTGCTATCTCTAACCAATTATAACTCGATTCAATCATTTCTTTTCATTCTGATTTCTACCCTAAGCCTTATCATATACTCAAATTGATTCTCACATAATCTATTCTATTGTGGAATTCACCTTACTGTCTCTCGTTTAAGATATGTTCTCTTGTGGAAGTAATTCCGGTAATTTTCTCTTCCATTTGACTCCCATCAGCCACGCATGGTAGAAAGTCTCGAAGAGAATTTGTGGTTCTCTCCAGTTTAGGTTGCGGGCACCATGAGCTTCGCCGTAAACTCGCATGCTTCATGATGTTGTAGATCTAAAGCACCCATCGAATGAGAGTCAAGCTAAGGAGAAACAAATACAAAAAAGAAATCCTTTTACATTTAGTTTTCAGTATTCTTATATATTAAAATTTGATCTGATATTTATATGAATTTTTACATTCTTATACTTCCTAGAAATAATTTCACTCTGACTTTGATCTTATTGTAAGCTAAATTTATTAAATTTATTAAATCTATGTTAATTATGTTTAATACAATCACCCTATGTACATCAAATTAATTGTATTTGTTAACCCAACGTCCATTAAGTATTTAACTTCCGCAAAGCAAATTTAATATATATAGGAATTCTTTCATGCTTAATAAAAATAGAATCAACTACATGTTTGATCATATTTTAAAGTTGAATTTACTAAGTCTCCATTAACTAAGTTTAATATATTTTGATTCTACAGCCTTAAATATTGATAGTTATTCAAAAGTTTCAATAGCTATACGAATTCTTACATTCATTATAAAAAAAATTCAAGTGTGATTTGATCTTATTGTAAGTTGAAGTTATTGACTCTACATTTATTAAGTTTAAAATGTTAACCCTACATAAATTAAGTTAAATTATTATTAATCTTATGCCAATAAGTGTTCATATACTTAATTTCTTTTTGCTTATGTGGTAATATTAATGAACAATATTATCCATTTTACCACCTTTTTTTGTTTCCAATTTTTACCCAACTGAAAGTCTAGGTTGACACCCAACCTCATAAAGTGTCCAATATCCATATCGATATGAATGTATATCATTGTTGTTGCTTCCCCGCAACTATCCCTCATCGACAGTTTAATGATTTCCTTGATTGCTCCATTGCTCCATAGCTTCCATGCATGGCAGGGGCGGACCTACGTGTAAGGAATGGGGTCAGATGACCCCCATGGGTGTGTACCTTTACCTGAGGTGGGACATTTAAAGTGGGTCAAAGTGGCTCTGATTATATATATGTATAAAATCATATAAAGTAATATGATTATGATATGATAAAGTGGCTCTGATTATATTTAATAGGATCTCGGGTCAATGCTAAACATGAACCAAAATAAACTAATATCTTATTACAATAAATTATTTCCAGGATGTTATATTTCTGGCACACATATCAGGACGTTATATTTCTGGCAGACATACCAAAATAAACTAATATCTATCATTCTGAAAATAGTGTTTCATAAAGAAAATTAAGATTCTTACTGCAGCTAGCTTTCTACTGCTATTGCCATTGTCCCCCCCAAAACTCCTACTTATTCTTTTGCTCTTGTAGAAAAAAGATAAAACTGAGTATGAACTACTCAGTAGAAGAGTCTATAACCAATAATCATGCAACAACATGTAAATCATGCATGAGGAAGCTACAATATGCATTAAATCATTACTACAATTTTATCATTTCTTCATTCACTCTAAGATATATTAGTATTATAGTTATTCTACTTCTTTATCTGGATCTACTCTCAAGGTCTCATAAATAGAATCGCCCTCTTGTGGAATTCTCCCTTTATCACTTATTTTCTTCTTTTCGATTCTCATTGGCCACGTCCAACCAACAAACGAATACTCAAAGGAATTCATGGCCCATCAAGGAGTTGTTGACAGACAAAATAACCCTCGAATCTATAGAGAGACTACAGTAAAGACTTCGTCACTTACTAAACTTCAAACGACTTGACTAATCTGCCCATGATTACTACAGGTTATGAATTCTATGTAAGGAAGACCATGGCATCCAAGCATATAATTAGCTCAGGTGTAGAGTAATAGTTCAAATTATAGTAATATCTCGATGTGATGACATCCTTATGTGGCATGCCGTGAATATTTATAATTATCTCCTAGGATGCTTGGGAGATTTTTTCATGGCGGGATCAGAGCTATAGAGCCTCCACATCATGAAGGAACATGTGGCTAAAAGCAGAAAACGTGTATCAAGCTGGAGCAATATTAATAGGTCCACCAAGCAGCATCAGCGAGAATAATTTGAGTCTCTTGATATGGTCTGACGTTGTTGGTAAGCGCCTAGTGCATGCACACTACACCTAGGCAGTATGATGTTGATTGCATTGCGGAGGTAATACAAGAGCAGTTGGGCACTTGTAACCCGCCAGCTCAATAAATTAAGTGTGGCATCGGATACAAAATGATGCATATTGTCTTGATGAATGTAGGAAAGGTAATTTTTTTTATTTTCCTTTCCCCAAATAAAATGAAAATGGTAGTTTGTTAGGGAGGCCCTAATTTTTAATTTTCCTTTTATCATTTAGGATCTAAAGGGATGTTTGGGAAGCTCATTTAAAAACCCATTTAAGACTATTCATAGACTATTTTTACATTCTCAGTCTTCTCATTTTACATTTAAATGTCTTCATAAGGACATTCACATTGTAAATGAGAAATATCCCTTAAATGGGCTGAAATGATACCTTGCCGTTTAAATGTAATTCACATCATAAATGTGCCTCCCTAACAGGTTTTAGTGGAAAATGGTCCTAAATGATGTGGAAAATGACCTCCCAAATATATATCTTACCGAGGGGTACTTGGAATGTTCATTTGAAATACAAAAAGAATTCCAACTTTTTCAATTTGGTTTTGTGGCTTAATGTACTCGGGGCCTATTTAGAATAAAAAAAAATTATTTCACTCATTTTCCTCTTGCTAAAGGAATTAAAAAGAGGCTTAGGAAGTCATCTTTTTCATTTTTTACCATTTTCCTTTCTATTCAAGAAAAAATATATCTCAAAGGAAAATATCCATCTTATTCTCACCAATCTCATCTCTATCTCTACCTTCTCCTTCCTCTCTCTTCCCTCGATAACAGGCGCGAGCGCAACAAGGAGGACCGCAATCGCAATGGTAAAAGAGACGATCTCGGTGGGGAAGTCGAAGGCAGAAAGTAACTAGAGGACGGTCAAGTAAGCCTTGACGGCTCTGGAGGCGACACGTAGGGTGAGACGGGGCAATAATGGGTTTGATGGCGACATCGAAGGGAGGGGGATAAGGGTCTTCGACGTCTTGGTCATCGTTGGTAATGACGAGGTCGACGGAGAGGGAATCGTTGAAGCAGCCAAGTGCTCCACCCACATTGGCGTGAACATTGACGACCATGACGGCATCGTCGATGCCTTGTGGGACAATACCGTCACCCTACACCTCCCTGGCACCCTCCCGCCGGACGAGAGAAAGCTGTCGATCAACTTCATCCCTGTTATGACCAAGCTGCTGATCATCGGATCTACCCGGCTACCGCTTCGGGAGGTGGCTGACTAGGCCAGCACTGGCTTTCAAGTGCCCTCATTCGCTCAAGATCAAGCAGTCATCCGGCCGGCTGCAAGGCAAGGTCGAGGTTGAAATCACCATCCTCGATCCCCGGTACTATGCCCCGCCACCACTGACTTAGGCCTCCATCGGTGGTTTATGGGCAGCCAGCTGTGTCGCACGACTACGGCTACCTGTGTGCCACCGCTCCCTCGCCGTATAGGGCAGCACAATAACCGTATGTTGACCTTGACGAAGATTGAGGATGGGGTGGTGGGAGGAGAGGGCGGAGGTGGTGTGGGAGATGGATAGAAAAATTGTTATCTTTTTCTATCTATTAGTTTGGTTGGTTGTATGAGGGCGATGAGTAGTGGACCCTTTATGCCCGTTAAAAAAATCCATTTCTGGGTGCGTCCATTACCGCCCCTCAATAAAGAAAAGCAATTAGGTGGGCAAGAATGATATCACCAATCACCACATAAAAAAAGGAACAGAGAGAAACGATGTATGTATCCTCTATCGGGCTTCATCACCACCTTTCCACCCTCTTCTGTACTTAGAAACGACAATGGCTGAGGTCGCTCCATACGACCGCCAAAGCGAGCTCAAGGCCTTCGATGAAACCAAAGCCGGCGTGAAAGGACTAGTCGACTCGGGCATCGAACATATCCCCCGTTTCTTCATC
Source organism: Houttuynia cordata (assembly GCA_039654745.1). Classification (NCBI taxonomy): domain Eukaryota; kingdom Viridiplantae; phylum Streptophyta; class Magnoliopsida; order Piperales; family Saururaceae; genus Houttuynia; species Houttuynia cordata. The sequence goes on along the minus strand of CM077504.1, from coordinate 51,685,588 downwards.
AGGCCGCCGGAAGAGCTCAAAGAGATCAACTCTTCCTCTGTAAGAGATACATCATCCCCCGATACAATCCCCGTCATAGACCTCCGGTATGCTGCAGATGCCATCGGAAGAAAAGAGATCGCCAGCCGAATCCTATGGGCTTCGGAGACGTGGGGATTTTTCCAGGTGATTAATCATGGAGTCCCACCGGGAGTGTTAGAGGAGGTAAAGGAAGGAGTGCGCAGGTTTCATGAGCTGCCCGTCAATGAGAAGATGGGGTTTTACAGACGGAACACCTCCAAGAGTGTTCAGTACTCGAGTAACTTTGATCTGTATCAAGCCCCTACGGCCAATTGGAGGGACACCTTGTTCTGTGCCATGGGTCCTGATCTCATGGAACCTGATCAACTGCCTAGCGCTTGGAGGTAAATAGTCTGTTCTTTGGGCTTTTCTGTTGTAATTACAATAGTTAATCTCTTTTCCCTAATATTCAAATAATCTTTATATTTATGAATCAATTGCACCAGCAAATGAAGGTTCCTTTTGATAATAGGCAAGAATATGCAGGTAGTACTTTTACATTTCACAATGGGGAAATTTCCACTTTGGTCTCTAGAACAAAAATAGAATATTGGTTTTTACTTCAAAATACAATTAAGTACAAAACTTTCTAGTTTTACTCTTTATTCTATAAAGATTTCCTGTTAATTACTATCAAGACAAAACTAGGTAGACTAGAATTGATTTTAACAGAAACAAATCTCATCATGGCCCTTGTAATCACAAAATTTGTTACACGATTTCATATTGAGACTTGACATCAGATTTTATTATGAGAAAAGGAAAATATCAATTATTTAATCTTTTCTTAATATTTTATAGGAATTTGTTATAGCATATCTACTATTTCTTTGCTTAATTACATAGTTTTTTTTTTCGTATTATCTAGTCAATGAGTCAAGAATTCCATATTACCTAGAGTTTCTGCTGAAATACCATCACCCATAAATGCCACCTGTTCTTCCCAAAATGCCCACCTAACCACCATTAACATTTAACGGCCTAACACGCCCGGAGATATGCCCTATGCCAAAATATTGTGACCTGCTAATAAAAAAAATTCTTATAACAGCCACTCATTGGTGGTTAAACCGCTTGTGATTGTTGGAGGAGATGGAAAAATAGTAGGGAAGCCGCAAAGTACTTGTCACTGAGCCTCAAAATACTATTTTCAAATTCGTCATCCCGAGTAGTACGTGTTTAAAAAAAATGGTATATCATCATAAGGATAAAGAGGAGAAAAATAAAGAAGAAAAAAAATTGTAAAAGAATAGGCAAAAATCAGATAAAGATGAGCAATTTATGACATTTTGAACTTTTCCCTAAATGTGTGTATTTATATTCATGACTTGACTTGAAGTCATGTCATCGTGCACATGATAACACTACTGTCATGTGCATGATAACACGATTTGAAGTGAAGTTGTGCATGTAAATACACGTTTTTAGTGCAAAGTTCAAAATATAATAAATCGCTATTTTTTTCTATTTTTACCCATTCTTTTTCGTTGTTTTTTAGTTTTCATCCTCTTTATCCTTACGAGGAAATAAATTTCTTTTTTGAAACAACTAATAGTAGGGAAGATGAATTTGTAAACAGTAGCCAGAAGTACTTCACACTACTCTTTTCTCTTCTCCTTCAACGACCAAAAATAGTTTGAACACCAATGAGTGGTCGTTACAAGCATTTTTTTACTAGTAAGTTGCAATATTTTGGCGTGGGGCATGGATCTAAGCATGTAAAATCGTTAAAGATGGTCAAGAGGGTATTTTAGGAAGAACAGGTGGCATATCCGGGTGATATGATATTTCAACATGAACTCTTGGTAATATGAAATTCTTAGCTCATTGATCAAGTAATATGGAAAAAACTCATCAAATACAATAAGTTTTTCTTATAAAGTGTTCGAGCCCTGAAACTTGACGGGCAGGGCAACCGGCCTTTTAGAGCATATGTATCCTACCGCCAATCTCCCCTGGGACAAGTACAAAGCCCATCCATCACTAGCACTGAGGAAATTGGGATAGAATCCTGGGTAAGAAGTCAACAGAGTTACGGTTCAAACTCTAGAATCAACTTCAGGAAGTGTGTCCTCAGCATCCCACCAACATACCGTTGATTTCTCAATTACTTTTTCCCAGTGTTTCTTAATAGATGCAATTGATAATCACTGGATGGGTACTTGTGATGTACGTCTTAACGCATTTTGTGATGTTGAACCTGTTAGGGACATAGTGATGGACTACTCAAAGCATGTAACAGAAGTAGGGAAGATTCTGTTTGAGTTGATAGCAGAAGGGCTGGGCCTTAGGCCTAGCTATCTCATTGACATGGATTGTATGAAAGGTCATGCTCTTCTATTCCATTACTATCCGGCTTGTCCAGAGCCAGAGCTGACATTAGGAACCAGCAAGCACTCGGATCCAGATTTCCTCACCATACTGCTGCAGGACCATATCGGTGGCCTTCAAGTGCTTCATCAGAGCCAATGGGTAGATGTTCATCCAGTGGAAGGTGCCCTTCTGGTAAACATTGGCGATCTTCTACAGGTATGTTCTCATCATAGCGTGCAAATGGGCCTTAGTGAATGGATTTTTAGGAAAGGGAAAATATTAACATGCGCATTTTATACAAAAATGTGCCTTCGGACAGGAAGTGCACTGTGGGATCATGATCCAATGGTGCACGTCGTTTCACGGGGCAGGAGTTATTAAAAACATGCCTGCCCCCTACACAATTTGATTCTCAATTATGGGCACAAAGAAGAAGCCTTGAGTCTCTCTATATGTTTGCCGTTCTTTTTCAAAAAGTAGTGCCACTACACATTACATGGTTTATCATTGATGCAGCTTATGACCAATGGCAAATTGAACAGTGTTGAGCATAGGGTCAAAGCTAATTTTAGAGGTCCAAGAGTATCCGCGGCTTGCTTCTTTACAACCCATAAATACCCATCAACAAGACTGTACGGGCCCATCAAGGAGTTGTTGACAGACGATAACCCCGCGATCTATATAGAGACTTCAGTGAAAGACTTTGTCACTTATTTTAACTCCAAAGGACTTGATGGAAAATCTGCCCTTGATTACTACAAGCTGTGAATTCTATGAGAGGAAGCCCATGACATCCAAGCATATAATGTAGCTCAGTTGTAGTGCAAACTAAATATAAATCAGAGTAATCTCTCGATGTGGATCATGTTTTAGAAGTGAGACCTGTATTGAATGATTAATAATTAGGCTTATTAAGTAGTCCCCATCTTACTAGTGAAACGTCTTTCCTTAATCAAAATCACGTATATTTTTTTTTTGGGTAATTAAAAATTGTATTAACTAGGAAAAAGAGGGAAGGCTCAAGATTAGTCCTTACAAAATTTCTCAAAAAAAAAGAAGAAACAACCATCACATAAAAAAAAAATAACAGCCAAAAGATTGTTCCATAAATAAACATTGTAATAGTTCAGATTTTGACATCATTACATACGCATAACTGATTCATCACACATTGGAAAGAACAGAGGGAGCTACTTCTGGTCGATCAGTGAAATGCCTCCGCAAAGAAGAGAACACAGAGCGCCAAATTAAGGAACTAGATATGAATGTTAATGGCATTAGTCCCAAAAGCCAGTCATAAAACTACAATGATAGAGACATCTATCCTTTAGTTTGAACACTTGAAGAATATCTTAAATTCTACCAATAATCTAATGCCCCAAAACATAGGTCTCCATCTTTTTATCATAAAAAATTCTATGATTCCACTCCTGCCAAATTATAGTAATAAAAGCAATAAAATCTGCATTAAGAATATGGCCAGCATGTTTATTACTTCTTATGTGTCACGCCCTGAAATCCTGGTCTCGGCAGAGTGCGGAAGACGTCCCATAAAAGAGTGTACTTGAAGCCAGAAACCCCGAGACATGACCAAATACTCGATCGATCCCGTTAATTACGCCATCTCAAAAGAATGTGTAATCGACACCATGCGTTCATTCATTCATTTACATCATTGCGAAATGATGTGTAATTCATACCCTTTAATCTTAAGAATCAACATCATTAATATGAAATAAGAATTCATAAAAGTCATTACAATATCCAATAATGAAACTTACTAAAAAATTTCGGCGCACATGATGCTAGTACCACAAGTGATTAAATAAAAGATAACTTTAAGTTTTTCCAACTATAGTCTTCAAGCTTTTCCTTTAACTGCAACTTGCCCAGGTATGTCCCTCTTTCACGCCTGCATTAGAGGATGCATGAGTATTTCGAAGAAATACCCAGTAGGATGCAAAAACTCACATGGAATAGAATGTACAATATAGGACAATATGGTTTAACAAAAGACAATTGAATAAGAAGAGAAGTTACCATATTTCAAGACTCCGAACATCAGAAGTGTAAAGAGAAAATATCAAACATTACACAATGGGCGGAGACTGCAGACCTTCTATAATATCTCATAGTCTAAACGTACGTATATGCCTCCCTTCGAGCAGGAACACTAGGTTCCAAAAATAATAGGATAGCGCAATGGCTCTCTGAGCATACTATGATTCCACCGTGGAGAGATCCTTTTAAAATTTTTAGTAGAGAAATAATCAATATTTATCTAAGAAATCTTTCATAAGATAGAGGTCGCAATGCTCTGAAATTCAAGGAATCATTTACCAACGATTGACTCACCAAATGAGTACTAATGAGATTTCCATATCCCAATCAACAGATGGCTCATAAAAGAGTATCATTGAGATCTTAATATCCCTATCAACATAAGACTCACGAAAGGGGTATCAATGAGATTTCAACAACAACTCTATTATACATGCATAGCCCTAGATAAGAACTCATGGAGAATGGCTCGATCAAGAATTGCCTTTCAAAATTCCAAGAAAACCTGAGTTAGGTCGTGAAGAGTATTAAGTTCCCGTTTCAAAAGAAGACTTGAATCAAACAGACTCAATAACAAGTTAACTGAAGTTTCTCAAACGAATGGAAGGCCATCAGTCAAACACTTGATGAAAGGACTTGTGGCTTAGACAAACTTTGCTGAAATTATTATCTAGAGTTTACTATCATTCAATAGATATGTCATATACTTAATTATACACAACTTGTGTTCAAGAGACACATGTTCAGATTCAAAAGATTAGAATACAGAATAATAGGGATTGAGGGTTCATATTCCAAATAGAAGCTCGAACTAGATCAACAATACAGGCAGAGCTCAAAGAACTGATTAGATATTGACGCGCCCTTGGTTAACCCGTGATACTACTCCATATAACTTCGTTGATTTTACTGTATTTCTTTACTGATCTGTCTTAGAATATGTTTAAGATACATCATGTACTTATATAATAATGTAATATCTTACATTAGTCACTTATTAGCACCTTGTAGCCTACTTACACTGTTCTGTCTTTTACATATAAGGTGAATTCCAACGGTTTCCACCATCAGCACAGTTCTTATTTCACTATTAAATTTTTACTGTGATTACTCCTATGTGTCTAGTTTCCAACCCAATAGACGACATATTTTTACAATTTTTCTAGAATTAGGTATGACTGTTTTAGTATAGGTTGTTGGTGCAGGAACAGTCCTGGCCGAGAACATTGTTCGATTCTAATTTGATTAGTGAGCCTAATTAATCATCAACCCTATTTAATTCTTAACAATTCCATATACTTAATAAAAGTATAACATTCTATTATTACAGCACCTTGTTCATCCAATTTATTAGAAATCTTAGTTGAATGTGGTTCCTTTTATCACATAACTCTTAAAGCATTGTAATTACTCTTGAATTAGACCCATCATACAACTGGACAATAAATCCTGGACCCTCTAGAACGTACCAACGCTTGATTAAGGTGGACATGACTCTCCTCTCCACTGATCAGTAAACAACATGATCAAAATACAACTCTAGGGTGACAACAAACCCGATATAACTCAATATTGGATGGTAAATCACATAACCAAGGTATTAGACTATTAACCCTAACTTATGACTCTCAAATATGGAACAATAAATTTTGGACAGAACTGACATCAGTTAAGAATGCATCGACAAAGGTTTCAAATAAGAAATTTCTTATCTAGGTCTCGCATATGTAACATAGAGATCGAACAAGTACATAATCATAGCAGACATTAATTAATTCCATGCATCTTCTGATATAAGAGGATGACCATAAATAGCTCATGAATAGGAATAGCACTCACATTTATTCCCGAACAAGGTCAACATATTTGACATCCGAATTTGAATCATAATACATTCATATTATCGAAAGAAATCATAAAGAATAGTGGGAAAAATCATCCTACACTTTGCTTTCACACGTGCCTCACCTTTTACCGCGTAATCCACCTCCTTCGCTTCGCAATAATGCTCCCGCTCCAAGCCCTTGAAAGCTCATGTTAAGAAGTGGCTTGAGAGAAGGGTGAACATGGGAAGGAGAAAAGCACAAGCTTTCTAAAGCTAGGGTTTTGGCATGAATAGCACAAACCATCCTCTCATGTGTTTATAGAGTTTAGGATTTCTCCTGTTATACAAATCTTTCCTTATCATGATCTCAAACTCCAATAAGAATTCTCCAATATCGTCTTATGGACGTCTACTCTAAGTTTGGTTAGGATTTGGTATTCTTTTCCCAAGAAAATCATCACAAAAATGTAATTTCCGTATTCAGTTTCTGTCGGAGAGATAAATC